>JAZHRO010000025.1:17857500-19101250 GCA_037157565.1 Thalassia testudinum | reverse complement strand
TCCCATGAGATGCAGTGACGTCTCAACCCTAACATGCAGGAGGTCATTAAAAAGGAAATTATTAAGTGGCTGGATGCGAGTATAATCTACTCGATCAGCGATAGGCCCTGGGTGAGTCCGATTCATGTCATGCCCAAAAAGGCAGGACTCACCATCTGTGTCAATGACAGGGGCGAATCCATCCCTACACGCAGTCCTACATCTTGGAGAGTGTGTGTAGATTATAGGAAACTCAATGAGACAACTAAGAAAGATCACTTTCCACTACCTTTTATTGACCAAATCCTAGAGCGGTTAGCGGGAAATAAATTTTTCTGTTTCCTGGATGAATTCTCTGGATATAACCAGGTGGCAATTGACCCCAGGGACCAAGAGAAAACCACCTTTACTTGCCCCTTCGGCATATTTGCATTTAGAAGGATGCCGTTCGGACTTTGTAACGCGCCAGCAACTTTCCAGAGATGTATGCTGGCAATATTCCATGACATGGTGGGTGACTTTCTTGAGGTTTTCATGGATGACTTTTTGATCTTTGGACCCTCTTTTGATGACTGTCTTGCCAACCTGACCCGTATCCTTCGGAGATGTATTGATGTGAACCTCGTACTTTCTTGGGAAAAAAGTCATTTTATGGTACACGAGGGAATTATTCTCGGGCATATCATCTCCAATAGGGGTATCAAGGTTGACAGAGCTAAGCTTGATGTAATTGCTGATTTACCTATGCCTGACTCTGTCAAACAAATCCGCTCCTTCTTGGGACATGTCGGTTTCTATAGAAGATTCATCAAAGACTTCTGCAAGATTTCTAGACCTTTAACTCTTCTCCTATCGACTGATGTGCCCTTTGATATGGGCCCCGACTGCATACGAGCATTCACGCAGCTGCGTGATGCTGTCACCAAGGCCCCTCTTCTCTAGCCACCTGATTGGTCCCTCGACTTTGAAATCATGTGTGACGCTTCTGACCTTGCAGTCAGAGCCATCCTGTGACAAAGACGCGATAGACACCTCTTCGTGGTGTACTACGCCAGTAAGACGTTGGACGAGGCCCAGCGTAATTATACAACCACTGAGAAAGAACTACTGGTGGCCATCTTTGGGATGGAGAAATTCTGCTCTTACCTTCTGGGCTCACATGTTATTATATTCACTGACCACGCGGCCATTCGCCATCTCATGCACAAGAAGGATGCCAAGCCTAAATTGATTCGTTGGATCCTTTTGCTCCAAGAATTTGACATTGAGATCCGTGATAAGGCCGAAGCCCAGAATGTTGTGGCTGATCATCTCTCAAGACTAAACCCTGACCACATTGGACTTACCCTGCTGATCAACGAGGATTTTCCTGATGAGCACCTATTGGCAATTAATGTGGCAAGTGGACCTTTGTATGCCGACATTGCCAATTACCTTACTTCTGGTTCCCTTCCACGTGGCTGGCCTAAAAACCAGTGCGAGCGTCTCATTGCGGAAGCAAAGTATTATTTTTAGGATAATCCACTACTTTTTCGAATAGGTGATGACCAGATCATCTATCGTTGTATTCCTGACAGCAAATTCTCTAGTGTGCTATCCTTCTGCCACGATTAGGCCTGCGGAGGCCATTTCTCTGGGAGGAAAACTGCAGCCAAGGTGTTGCAGTGTGATTTCTTTTGGCCCTCCCTTCACCAGGATGCACACAATTATCCAAACATTGCACTAGGTGCCAGTCATTAGGGTCAATGTCACGTCCTGACATGATGCCCTTGCAACCCATCCTAACTACTGAAATCTTCGACATTTGGGGAATCGATTTCATGGGTCCCTTTCCTCCTTCCAACAGCTTCGAATACATCCTCGTTGCTGTTGATTATGTTTCGAAATGGATCGAGGCTATTCCCACGCACCATGCTGACCATGTCATATCCACTCGATTTGTCAAAGACCACATTTTTGCATGCTTTGGGATCCCTCGAGCCATTATCTCGAATGGAGGAAGCCATTTTATCCACGCTTCTTTTCGGGCACTTCTGAGGAAATATGGAGTCCACCATCATATCGCATCTCCGTATCATCCTCAAACGAACGGCCAAGCTGAGGTGTCGAACTGGAAAATCAAGCAAATTCTCTAGAAAATGGTTCGACCTGACCGTAAGGATTGGTCCGACAAGCTGATTGATGCACTTTGGGCATATCGAACCACCTTTAAGGCTCCCCTAGATATGTCTCTTTATAGAATCGTTTACAGGAAGCCTTGTCATTTGCCTGTGGAGTTGGAGCATCGCGCTTATTGGGCAGTTCGCCAATGTAACCTCGACCCAGACCTGTGTGGTCGAGAAAGGAAGCTCCAACTCCAAGAGCTGGAAGAGCTCCGTCGTGAAGCCTATGATTCTGCCTTAACTTTCAAGCAATGCACTAAGGCTTTTCACGACAGCCGAATTCGGCAAAAGGAATTTGAGCCATCTCAGCAAGTTTGGCTTTACAATGCCTGGCTCAAATTCTTTCCAGGGAAATTGAAGTCCAAATGGACTGGTCCCTTCCTGGTCTTGAGACCATTTCCCAGCGGGGCCGTTGAAATTGAAGATCCTAAATCTGGGCATAAATTTACCGTCACTGGGCAGCGTTTAAAACCTTATCTTACTCATGAATCTGCCCCCGTTGGAGAAACTATTGCCCTACTAGAGGGTAACTAATTTCATGCCTCATTCTGAGTCCAGATGGGGACATTAAATTCAACGCTTGTTGGGAGGCACCCCAGCAACACTCCTCCACTATCACGTACACTTCACTTCACACCTTTTCACTTCACCACCCACCATCCACCCACCCTACCACCCTACGATATACCCTACACCTCAGCTCTCCTTCCCCGATCTTTGGACCTTCCTCTACCCTACCCTACATGCATATGAGGACATAGCATCGTTTTCCATGGAGGAGTGGATAGGCATTGATGAGAGCCTCATCATGAGACATAACTAGCTCATTTTGACCTAATAAAGAGAATAAAAGCTCCTACATAACTTATAAGAGGGCTTAATTGAAGGAATAAGTGTTCTGAGAAGAAAACATGAAATAAAGGGTAAAACTGCAATTTTACCATTGCAATACATAAATGGGATTTCTTAGAGACAAAACATAGGTCAAATGGTCTGAATAAGATAAAAAGTGGGTTGGTTCAATCAGAAATGGGTTTATGTGCAAACCAGGAATTAAATGACATCTTATAACCCTAAGAGAGACTTGCTTAATTCAACAAGGTTCTGGTAAGGATAAAAATCAAGTAAACCCTCTAAAATTCATGGAAAAATATCCTCTAGGGTTTAGAACATTCAATTTGGCCTTTGGAACCTAGTTTGACCTCGATTAGTGTCCTAGCTCATCAATTGACCTAATTTGGGTTTTTACGCAAAATGTCTAATCATACATGGTCAAACCTAAAATCCAACTTCACCATTGGATTTCTTAGGTCCAAATTATGTTTGTACCAAAATTTGGACCTAAGGGGAGGTCATCTTGACCTACTTTGCAAATTAGTACACCTAATTACATTTTGGTCCCTATCTTTTGAAAGCCATTTCATAAATCCCCCTAACTTCCTCACCACTCTTACAAGCAGGTCCCTCCACCATTAATGGGGAGAAATCCTACTCCGGCGAGAAATACTCTCTGATTCCTCAGAGATCTCCTCCCAGATTTGGAAGGGAGATTCTCTGAGGAATTCCCTTCCATCTGAACTCAATCCTAATCCCTGATTTGCACTCAATCTCTCGTGCGAACGCACAAGAGATTTGGGTCTCTTAACTGTTTCCACCTTCGAAGAGGATTCCCGTGCTTGGAAGCTTGGCTTCCAAGCACAGGAGTCCCTGCCTGTGCCTATAAATTAACCCCCAACTCCGGCCGCACCTCCTCAGCTCGACTTGGCTAGAATTCCACCTCAATTTCCTCTTCTCCTCCAGCCAAGGGGTCCAGCGAGCTCTGACATGCCCCCTCCTCTTCCTCGTCGCTCTGCCACAAAACCAGTGGCAGAGCTATCCTCCTCATCCTCCTCCATGTCGCACAACACCCACGCGAGTAGCGCTAGCCCCGTCGTCGCAGCCGTCTTCCTCCACTGGACGCTTTCTTCTCCGACAATAGCAGGTATTGCCAACCACCCTCTCACCCCCTTCGTCCACTTAGTTAGGTTAGAACTGTTCGTCTCTATCCCCTCTTTCATTTCCTTCATCCTATTTCACCAAACGCTCCTCGACCGCCACTGTCCACCACCATCTTCCTCATCTCCGGCTACCCTCCGGTGAGATGCTCTCGTCACTCCGCAACCCCACACGTCTCGCCAACCACCGCATAACCTCCGCTACACACCACTGAACATCCCCCACTCATCCACAGACCCTCTACACCACCACAACTGCCCCTCGACCAAACCCATCCGTCTGGCCACAGAGCGACCTAGGCACGCACACCTAGGCCACTCCGCGGCCTGCCACCATTTTCTGAAAGATCCTGGCTTTCGTGCTTTGGTGAGTCGTCCGAGATCCTTTCGATGACCTATGTTGTGTGGAAGAAGGGATATTTCAGATCTCTATGATCTGATCTGTGGTCTGATTGAGCCGCAAGGCCCTTTTTGTGTCAAGTAGGGTTCGAGCTCCAGCCGCCATTAGCGACAGCTCGAGGAGGTTGCATGCTCGTTCCAGGCTATAGTGCTCCAAGATTCCAGGTCCAGCAAACTCGGGGAAGTCTTACGCATCCATCCGTTCCAACAAGTGGCGTTGTGAGGCTTGCAGTGCTGCAATTAGGGAACGATCTCCTGCAAGCGCGCGAGAAAGGGTAGGGTAACAATAGTCCCACCTCGGTAAGTCATAAAGCGCTGGAGTAGTTTAAATTGAATTCGTGCTATCGGCTGGTTGCCTCCGAGAACGCATGGGGTGAGGTCCCTCACCTAAACACAGCGCCTTGTCCGTGAGCTCATCACGCGGACCTAGTGACCGACTCGATACCCTCCTGAGCACTCCTCACGCACCACACCCATGCCGGTGCGCCTGGACCCGGGCGCGCGACCCGACCCGATTACCCGGCTCTGGGAGAGCATGCTGAAGAGTGATATACAGAGAGAGAGAGATGCGGGTGTGGGTAGACGGGTAGGTTTTGCTCTCTTTGGTTTGTGCAGGGAAGGAACTGAAGAGGGAAGCAGGGATTTAGCAGCTGCAAGCTAAGGAAAAGAAGGAAGGAAGCCTTCGCAGAGGAAAAAGAGAAAGGCAAGGTAGAGGGAAGAGGCGAAGCCAAAGAGAAGAGGAACTGAAGAAGAAAGAAGAAATAAAGAAAGGTAAAGACAAGCAGAAGAAGAAGAGAAAGCAGAGCTAAGGAAGAAGAAGAAGACCCGCAGACGAAAATAAGAAGAAAGAAGCAAGGCAAGAGAACTGCAGTGAAGAAACAAGGAAGAAGAAGCACAAAGAAGAAAGGAAGAAAATCAGAAGTACACGACCAAAGAAGAATAAGAAGTAGATAGAGGAGAAAACATATTTTTAAGACGTCTGATCCCATGATCAGATGTCCAAATTCCTTCTTTTTGCCACAATTGACTTTTAAACTTATGCATTTATATATTTTGAATTAAGTTTTGAGTAATTAAATGTTTAATTACATTCCTGAGATTAGTAATAAATTCCAATTGCTCCCTGTGTTTGACCTCGGATACTTAGGTTTTCGAGTAATAAATTTTTATTTGTTGACAACGCTTGATCACCTATACTACGACGTAACTAACTATTAAAACATGACCAAGCCACGTTAACATTTTGGCGCTGTTGCCGGGGAGCAACACACAATTTATCACTAGTCTCTACATTCTTTTTATCATATTGAACACTACTTGCCATACTTTGCTTTGTTGTGATCTTGCAGGTATTTCACGAGAAGATCCCTCCCGCAAGTCAACCACTCCAGGGCAGGTAATTTCTTTTCTTCCTTAAACTAGCCCCTAAGCTTTGAAAGACAAAAGGAAGAAATTAATTTAGGAATCAATTGCCTTCTTTCTATAGTAATCACCATCTTTAAGGCAAACGTTTCCTGATTTTGCGAAAAATTTTCAAATCTTCTTGAAGTTGGAGCGATTTTTTTTTCTATCCCACAAAATTCATGTGCCTAATAGAAATCATGCTTAATCTCTGCGGACAACACACTTCTTGCTTTTAAGTCCAAAGAGAATTTTTGTGAAAAAGAGGATTGGAAATAGAACCAAATTAGGGTTTCTACAGTAGGGTCTTGGAGTGCTAGTCACACATGCCTGTATAAAAGGAAATGAACCCTCTTGCATCAGTGTGCGACCTAAGCCCTTGATTGAAGAGATATAAACAAGACAAACCCTAAGAAAAAATGGAGCTCTAAGATCACTTGAATCTTAAAATCTTGGACCTAATAACTTGGGAGTCAAATCAGGGTGATCCCTAGGCCCCAAGCCTAGAATCATTCTACCATCTATAGGACAGGTCAACTGAAGTTGACCCCTTAGGTTAACCAACCTCCAAATTAAGTCACAACATCAAAACATCTAAAGTTCAAGTGAGAACCCTAAAGCACCTTTGAAATAAAAGTGGTAGACTTAAGAGGTCAAGGTCCCCATTCTGGTCTACCTGGAATCTCAATGACAAGAGAGGTCGGGTGGGGGAAACGCTGTAACCCATGGGGATGCTCTACCGTGTAGGGGTCTTTGCGGGACTCTCCCTCTCTGGCTGCCCAGGTAATTCTCAGGTGAATGACCTTTGGATTCAGGGGTATCATCCACCCCGAAACTCCATAGTCATCCAAACGTCTTTGGGTGTCTTGATTGGGTCAAAAACATCTCCAGTCCCTCATCTTTTCTCTTTAGAGCACACACATTTTCAGTGGGACTCGTTATTCAGATCTAATCGCTTCATAACTTGATTCTACATCTTGATTCAAACTCTGATTCCACATCTTGATTCCACCACCAGATTCAAATATGCAGCCACACCGCTTAGGAATACCATTCAAGAAACCTGAATATCGGAGATCCATAAGAGATAGGATGATTAAGGATGCCCTGAAATTCTATGAAAAATAAGACAAAACCTCACCACCAGTAGAAAACATTCAGGTTGATGTCCCAACAACCACAACCTTTATCATAACTTGTGCCCAAGTACTATTGGAAGAAGCCACAAAAGGATCTACCCGTGACTTGCTCATCATAGGGTACATTGAGATAGAAAAATTGTACAATCTTGAATACCTTAAATGTATGACAAATCCTCGACTTTGGAAGCAACACCAAGATGATCTTGAAAAATGGGAAGAGATAATGATATTAGTAAAACAAATTATCGACCAGAAGTACCCGTATATACCACAAACAAAGGATGAACCATCTTGGGACAACATCGAGGATCAATCTGATCTCGGGTTTGAGGCACAAAATGGTTGTGGATTCCCAACCCAGATGGAGTACAATGTGCCTGATATTAAAGCAGGTTGGGAAGCTCCAAATGTAGGAAAACACCATGTTGAACCTACTCTAGACCATGAATCACCAAGCTTAGAATCCCAAAAGACCTGCAATAATGAGAGTAGAACTGAACCTCTTGAGGGTGTAAATTCCGTCCCTTATTCTGATAAGGTGACCCTCGAAGGTTATTCAGACCTAGATTCCAGTGATTCAACCCATATCCTAAGCCTAGGATCTAGATCTGAAACCTATTTTGAAGATTTCAAGGCCCCATATGAGGAAGATCAATCTTTCAATAAAGAATATGATTTTGGGCCTCTATTTGATGAATATCCCTCGCCAACATCCTTAGAGGAACTAATCGATTTTTTGAAAGTCATGCCAATTTACGATACAGAAACTGAGTTGGACGAGTGGGGTTTCAATTGGGTCTGCCCTTCCAGCTTAGAACCTGAGCTTCTACCAGATAAGGACACCTTTTTAAGCTCAGAATTAACATCTAGGCTAGACCCCAGTCAGGCTACTGAATATACAACATATGATTTATTCTATGGTGGAACACATGATCTTGAATCTCATTCAGATTTTGACTTTTGGAAACTCTCCGATGATTTCAAATCTGATCATAACATCAGAGAAAATCTGCTTCCTGATTATAACAAGCCAATTCTCTTTGAAGCCACCTGCTCCACATATACAGAACCAATCAAAACCCGTTCTCTACCCCGACCTGCAACTGGACTCAATTTCTATTCCAATTCACCTCTCACTGAGCCATTTGCAGATGATTCGACTCCATATCTATACCAGGTATCGGATATCGATCAAACTGAAAAACAGGAGCCATCATTCTCTGATCACCCTTGTAGGGCTTCCACACCATGCACAGATTATTTTTCGGAACCCTACCCTGACCAGGCTTATCCGACTCAGCCTAAACCCGAGTTTTCATTTCCACATCCATCAGAACTTCATTGCATATGGTGGGTTCCACATCTGTTGATCTACATCTATCAACCCACTAGACTGATTAGGTTTGGGCTACATCATCAGCCCACTGATCTTAACAAGCACCTGGTTGGACCAACCAAGCTCTTAATCAAGGTGCTTGTTTTACAAAATTCTACTGATTTGACCACTCCCTCTCCACCCCATTTTCCACTCAGCTGAAGGCATTAAATTTAGCGCTTAACGAGAGGCAACCTGTCATTCCAAAAAATAAAGACCTGTCTGATTATCTGTCTATACTCCACGTCCATTGCACCTTGAGTTCAACCTTAGACAATTGATCCCACCTCTGGTACACATACCAGAGCTTGAAATCGTCCGCATCAGTCATTTCCGACCCGTTCACCCACCCGATGTATCCTGTTCTAAAGTCCCTGACCTCAACACTATTTCACACCCTCTGTTTACAACGAGGACATTCAAATCTTAGGCATGGGGGGGTGATAAAGTGCATACATACAGAACCAAGAAAAATTCAGAAGGATTCTCACAAAAAAAATTCACATATGTCCAAAACACAAAAAAATTGAAAAATTATGAAAAAGAACAAAAAAATGAAGGAGGGAGGAAATTTTGTGAGCCACATAATTATAAAGAGGAGGAAAAGAGCAAAATGCCAGAAAAGGAGCACAAAATGAAAAAGAAAAAGAGAGATAGTCATTAGTAAGAGATTAAGGGATTAACTGAAGTTCTAGACCAGACCAAAAATAAAAGAAAAGTGCTAAGGAGACATAACAAGAGATTAGTGGGAACGCTGGTCTTAGGCCTCTTGGGCTAGATTCTTTAGCTTAAAAATTCACGTATCCGCTAAAATATGGATAATCCTCAAGAGGTTGGGGAAAATGCAAAGCTTAAGTATTAGGTCTAAGGCTTAGCAAGAATTTGGCCTCGTTAACTGGCCTTCGATTTACAGGATTCGGTAACCTAAACACCCCAATTCACACACAGTCTGGTTTAGTGCGCATAAATATCAAAATCACGCAAAAAGTGTTTCAATGTTCTGAAAAAGTCACCTAGATTAGGAGCGGCCGATCAACACAAGTTGATTTGGATGAGTTCCCGGTGCAGAGAGGTGGGAAATTCCCCTCGAAGATGTGTAACAACATATCATCTCCTTGGTGCTTGTCTCTTAGGATATTTAAATATCCTACCGGGGGCATGTAAGCACTCTGCTGGTTCAGATATCATGGGTGGCATTATCACGAAATGTCGATCGCCAAGGTCTGAATTCAGCCACGGAACGCCATGGGCGGAATTATCTCAAAATATCGAAAGCTAGGGTTCTGAGGGTTGCCATGGGCGGTGCTATCTCGAAGCATCGATTGCCAGGGACCCTTGATGATGGGGACGAGGAATCCGATACAGATCGTGATAAGAAGCCAATCCGAAGCTAGAAATAAAAAGAAAAGAGAGAGAAAAATCTCCAAACAAATAAATCTTTTGTCTCTCTCTTACAAAAATGCACTGCAAACTGAACTTAGGCTAAAAATGTCTCAAGCACAGGTGCTTTAACCGTGGAGTCCAACAAACCCTAGGATAGTTTCTGCAGGCCTTAAAAACCTTTGCGGAAGACTGAGGCTAAAGCGAGTCAGGTCCAGATTTTGGTTGGTACTTGAGTACCTCTAGGCCTACTGTCAGCATTCTGACCTAATCACAAAAGAAAAAGAGAAGCACCTATCATAACTGACGACAAACACTCAGGGTCTAGGACAGAAGTTAAAATCTTGAAATTTTGCTAAGGGACTAGCAAAAGCTAAGCATGGGGGTGTGATGAGAGCCTCATCATGAGCCATAACTAGCACATTTTGACCTAAGAAAGAGAATAAAAGCTCCTACATAACTTATAAGAGGGCTTAATTGAAGGAATAAGTGTTCTGAGAAGAAAGCATGAAATAAAGGGTAAAACTGCAATTTTACCATTGCAGTACATAAATGGGATTTCTCAGAGATAAAACATAGGTCAAATGGTCTGAATAAGATAAAAAGTGGGTTGGTTCAATCAGAAATGAGTTTATGTGCAAAACAGGAATTAAATGACATCTTATAACCCTAAAACAGACCCGCTTAATTCAACGAGGTTCTAGTCAAAATAAAAATCAAGTAAACCCTCAAAAATTCATGTAAAAGTATCCCCTATGGTTTATAACATTCAATTTGGCCTTTGAAACCTAGTTTGACTTAGATTAGGGTCCTAGCTCATCAATTGACCTAATTTGGGTTTTTATGCAAAATGTCCAACCAAACGTGGTCAAACCTAAAATACAACTTCACCATTGGATTTCTTAGATCTAAATTAGGTTTGTACCAAAATTTGGACCTAAGGGGAGGTCATCTTGACCTACTTTGCAAATTAGTATACCCAATTACATTTTGGTCCCTATCTTTTGAAAGCCATTGCATAAATCCCCCTAACTTCCTCACCACTCTTACAAGCAGGTCCCTATGCCATTAATGGCGAGAAATCCTACTCCGGTGAGGAATAGAGAGGGAATACTCTCTGATTCCTCAGAGATCTCCCAGATTTAGAAGGGAGATTCTCTGAGGAATTCCCTTCCATTTGAACTCAATCCTGATCCCAGATTTGCACTCAATCTCTCGTGCGACCGCACGAGAGATTTGGGTCTCTTAACTGTTTCCATCTCCGATGAGGATTCCCGTGCTTGGAAGCTTGGCTTCCAAGCACAGGAGTCCCTGCCTGTGCCAATAAATTAAACCCCAACTCCGGCCGCACCTCCTCAGCTCGACTTGGCCGGAATTCCACCTCAATTTCCTCTTCTTCTCCTCCGGCCAAGGGGTCCAGCGAGCTTCGGCAAGCCCCCTTCCTCTTCCTTGTCGCTCTGCCACAAAACTAGTGGCAGAGCTATCCTCCTCATCCTCCTCCGCGTCACGTAACACTTACGTGAGTAGCCCTAGCCCCATCTTAACCACCGTCTTCCTCCACTGGACGCTTTCTTCTCCGACGACAGCAAATACTGCCAGCTACCCTCTCGCCCCCTTCGTCCACTTAGTTAGGTTAGAACTGTTCATCTCTATCCCCTCTTTCATTTCCCTCATCCTATTTCACCAAACGTTCCTCGACCGCCGCTGTCCACCACCATCTTCCTCATCTCCGGCCACCCTCCGACAAGACGCTCCTGTCACTCCGCAGCCCCACACGTCTCGCCAACCACCGCATAACCTCCGCCACATGCCACTGAACATCCCCCACTAATCCACAAACCCTCTACACCACCACAACTGCCCCCTGACCAAACCCATCCGTCCGGCCACAGAGCGACCTAGGCACACACGCCTAGGCCTCTCAGTGGCTTGCCACCTACCGCCTCACCTTTGCCGTGACACGGCGAAGGTGCTCCTGTGGTCTGATTGAGCCGCAAGGCCCTTTTTGTGTCAAGCAAGTTTCGAGCTCCAGCTGCCATTAACGACGGCTCGAGGAGGTTGCACACTCGTTCCAGGCTACAGTGCTCCAGGATTCCAAGTCCAGTAAACTCAGGGATGTCTTATGCATCCATCTATTCCAGCAAGTGGCACTGTGAGGCCTGCAGTGCTGCAATTAGGGAACGATCTCCTACGGGCACGCGAGAAAGAGCGGGGTAACAATAGTCCCACCTCGGTAAGTCATAAAGCACTGGAGTAGTTTAAATTGAATTTGTGCTATCGGCTGGTTGCCTCCGAAAACACATGGGGTGAGGTCCCTCACATAAACACAATGCCTCGTCCGTGAGCTAATCACACAGACCTGGTGACCAGACCCGATACCCTCCTGAGCACTCCTCGTGCACCACACCCATGTCGGTGCGCCTGGACCCAGGTGCGCGACCCAACCTGATTACCCGGCTCTGGGAGAGCGTGCTGAAGAGTGATATACAGAGAGAGAGAGATGCGGGTGTGGGTAGAGGGGTAGGTTTTGCTCTCTTTGGTTTGTGCAGGGTAGGAACTGAAGAAGGAAGCAGGGACTTAGCCACTGCAAGCGAAGGAAAAGAAGAAGGAAGGAAGCCTTTGCAGAGGAAAAAGAGAAAGGCAAGGCATAGGGAAGAGGCGAAGCCAAAGAGAAGAGGAACTGAAGAAGAAAGAAGAAATAAAGAAAGGTAAAGACAAGCAGAAGAAGAAGAAGAGAAAGTAGAGCCAAGGAAAAAGAAGAAGACCAGCACAGGAAAATAAGAAGAAAGAAGCAAGGCAAGATAACTGCAGTAACGAAATAAGGAAGAAGAAGCACAAAGAAGAAAGGAAGAAAATCAGAAGTACACAGCTAAAGAAGAACAAGAAGCAGATAGAGGAGAAAACATATTTTTAAGATGTCTGATCCCATGGTCAGACGTCCAAATTCCTTCTTTTTGCCACAATTGACTTTTAAACTCATGCATTTATATATTTTGAATTAAGTTTTGAGTAATTAAGTGTTCAATTACTTTCTTGAGATTAATAACAAGTTCCAATTACTCCCTGTGTTTGACCTCGGATACTTAGGTTGTCGAGTAATAAATTTTTATTTGTTGACAATGCTTGATCACCTATACTATGACGTAAGTAACTGTTAAAACACGATCAAGCTGTGCTAACAGGCATCTATAGGATTTGGGTATTATATGGTATCATGCAGCTTCCATCCATCTATAAATATGTACATAGTAAAAAAAAAAAAAAGGGTGTTTAGTAATGATTTGAAGGCTGAAACAAAAATACAATAAGTGTTTATGGATATTCAACTACTGTTTTGAAGACTTTTCAGGCCACAGAAGCTTGATTCGCTCAGGCTCGGCTTAATTCACTTGAGCATTGACAAGATAGATCGGAATCTCTCCTAACTAAGGATGTATTCTTGTACTTGAGACATCAGTACAGGATCCGTTGGTTTGCTTCTACTCGAGAGCCTAAGTAATCTTGGTTCACACTACACATATCAAGGAAGACAAGGTGAACATAAGATCCAACCCTAGTATTCATTAGGGAAGGTGGAGCACTTACCTGTGCGCGCAGGTAGACTTTTTATCCCAGGCTTTAGTCTTGTGTCTAGGAGAAACTCTTTCCACCAAAAAGGAACTCTCCCACCAAAAAAAAAAAAGTGTGCTCCTCCAAATAAAGTTGTAAGAGATATATTGACACTTGTTTCCAAAAAAAAAAAAAATCTATGCAAATAAGTCAGTATATCTCACAAATGTCTATTCTCCCTAAAAAGTTTTTCAGGGCAAGTTACAAATACCCTGTTTCTACCATATATTCTTTGAGCCACAAATGTAATAAAATGGGAGTTGAGTTTTCTGTCACCTTTTTAAGGGTCAATCTGAAGACACGAGCTGAAACTGGGACCAACCTGCACTTAAAGATTCGTGAAACCCTGGGCTTGAGTCTTAATGTTCATCTGGTTAGTCTTGATCCTTCACTATGCACAGCCATAATCTCTTGAGCTCTTGAGTACGTCAAAAACCTTCTAAGTCCTTAAAATTGTACTTAAGTTTAAATACTAAGAGTCCAGGTTAGTCGAGAGATGGTCTATGTCATATAGGACTTAAAGTACTGGTAGTCTTCTCTATAATTGGTTCTCACAATATCCAGCAAGTAAACACACCCATGAAGAAAATCTTCAGCTTAAGATCATTTCTAAATACAATACAAAATGTTTTGCTAGGGACTAGTAAAAGATAGGCATGGGGGTATGATTGCACAGCAAAAATACACCAGTAATTATGCCATCTTGTGTTATTTCCTAGCATTGCCATTGTATCTTATGTAACTATAGTTGCATTTATAAATTAACACATGCATGCATTTATTGAGAGGGGAGGAGAATGCGAATAATTGGCCATCTAATTAACATCTTCATCAAGGGCTGCATTGCAAATTCACCATTCTCATTTTTTATTTTGACTTTGAAAATCTTCTCCCTCGCATGGCTCAGGGCATGGGGCATGCACCTCTTCGCTCCACTCCTCTGCCAGCAGCATGGCAAGAGGTCCTCTGCCAGCAGCATGGGTTGGCATTCTTCCTCCTCTTTAAAACCCTTGGCCCTCTCTCTTGTGCGGGCAGACCCAGAGACACCACACTTCCACCCTCCCCTGCGCACCACTCACACCACTCTCTGCCGGGCACTCGTTTCCCCTCTCCCTCTCCATACACAACACCTCTTCTCACCAGTTGAGAAGAGGAACGCTGAGTGCAAGAGAAGCTCACAGTGGTTTAGGACCCCACTGTGAGCTCCACCACCTCCTAGCTCCATCGTGAGCAGGTGGCCATGGTGGGTTCTTGTCTTATTTCCCTTTTTAGTTCTTCGTGTTTGGCTTTCTGTTCTCTGTTTGGTTATCATTTGCAAGTTACTCTCCGTCGCCATTAGAGCAGCAGAGCTCCAAGCTCTGAAGCTCGCGCACAACTACAGTGCGCACTCCGCCACCTCCGCGCACCTTCACACACATTAGGCGTCTATTCCACATGCTCTGCGCACGCCAGCCGGTCGCCTTCGCACCTCTCCGCGCACCCTGTTGCAAACCCCCGCCCACGGCCCAGCCAATTTCCTCGCGAATCAACCGGTCACCTTTTTACCCTTGCACTGTAACCGCGACCTCACACGGCTATAGTGCGGTGACCGGTTTGTTTCTTACTTATCCGGTAACCGTGCCTTCTCTCTCCTCCTCACCACCGCCTCCAACTAGTAGCGCGCGCGTTACTGCACTCTGCGTTACGCACCCACGCTCCTGCGAAATCAGATGGCGGACGCTCCCGCTAGACGACTTAATGTGCCCGCTCTCTCTCACACTCACCCGCCGGCAAACACACCAATACTCATACACACACACACTCGTACACATACACACTCGTACACTCACACACTCACTTGTACACACCTACACATACATACATACATATATATATATATACATACATACATATACATATATATATATATATATATACATATATACATATTCATACCTATACAACTATATATTGGTATATATACATACATACATACATACATATATATATTTATTTATTTATTTATACATATGACATATATACATACATATATACATATATATCTATATATATATACATATATATATACACACATATACATATACATATATTACTATATATATATATCTATATAGTTATAAATACATATATATATATATATATATATTCATAAATATATATATACACGTATATATATATCTATATATATATATAACTACATATATATACCTATATAGTTATAACCCTATCTATATATATACATATATACATATAAATATATACATCACCTACCGTATCCATACGCCCTTGCACTAGTCACTCCACCCCGCATTATATCGCGGGAATATCTGCACCAGTTGCTGATATTCCCCGATACCCACGCAAAGCAAGCGCCTCCACACACACTCCCACACATCCGCCCCTCACTCCACGCGGCACTTCATATTGTTGGTTGCGTCTTACTAGACATGGACCAACTCAACACTGTGGTACACTCCATTTCCACTTCCACCTCCATCCCTATATATATAATATATACATATAGAGACTGTATTTATTATATTCAATTAAGTATTCCTTTTTCTACAAGCAACCTACCTTGTTTTTATTTCTCTTTTGTTTCCTGCTATTAAAAAGATAAAAAAAAAGAGTAAAAGAGAAAAGATAATTCTTGTCTTGCAGGTACTCGACCTTGCGAATAGCAGGACTAGTTCTTTTGGAAAGCCTAAGTTGGCTCAAAGCTAAGAACAGTTTAGCTCAAAGCCAAGGACCTGATTTTGAGGGTGTGCCTCAAGGATAATATTATCAACAAAAAAATCTTAAATAGAAAAAAAACCAAAAACATAATAAACGCACGGAAGAGATATGTTTTAGGAAAGGCGTAGAAACTTCTTCACCTTTAACCCCCCTTCCTAAGATCGACCCTGGGCTTAAAGTGACCAAGATAAAATTAAGTAGGCCAGGTAAAAAAAATTTTTTTTGTAAAAGATGGCTACACTCGATTTAGGTTAACCACTATACTCACTTCAACGATAATTTCACCATATTAACACAACCTATTCGAGTTCTACCAGGCGCGCACGGCGGAGACGATCTTTTTGGTGGACCTTGATGCCACCTGGAGGCCAGCAACAGGAACACGTGGGCCTTGATCCCACGCGCATAGGCTTATGGAGAAGCCTATTTTTGATTTAGTTAGTAGAGCTTAGTTTAGATTTAGTTTAGATAGACATTAGAATTTAATTACTGTCTTTTGGACCCTTGTCGGGTATTTTTGGGAACGTGTTCCCAGTGCTTCTTTATGTTTTATCGCTCTTGTATGCGAGAGCGTATTTTCAAGAGCATGTTCCCATTTATTTAGATTATAGGACTATTCGAATTGTTTGAATTGCGTGTTTGTTAGTTCGATTAGGTCTATTTGCTTATTATTATTGAAAAAAAAAAAAATCGAACTGCCTGCTAGAAGCTGCATATCTATAGGATGACCATCTAGGACTGAATGAGCAGTATCTAGTTTATTTTTCCTACATTGCATACATTCTTGCACGAAGAAAGATGGAGTAAGGTACGTCTTCTCTTGAGCATCAATTCCCTATCATGCATATGCATTGAATCTAAATCTAAGACCACTAAAGTGCTTGAATCAAATTAATTCAGTGGCCACTTTAAAAATTGGGACTGCTAAGAGGTTGGGCCTTAATCTGTGACTTAAAATTGTGTGCAAAACGATCTTATTTACGAAATTTCAAAAATCAAAACATGATCATATGTTTGCATTCCTGAGACACAGTGCACCTCACACATAAGGTCACTAGATAAATTTCTACCTCTCCTCTTTTGCACCACAAGGGAAGTTAGTCGGAAATCAACAAGCCTATCCACCAAGTTACTTCGGTTCCTCGTGTGTGGGCTCGATTCGAGACTTCCATCCCTTGCAAGTAAGTTATAGGCACCAGCGAAGGTTGGCCTAGCAAGCATAATTTGTGCAAAACTTGTTTGGCCACCAACTGAACTACAATTTACTAAAAATTGATCCCACTGAATTTGCGTTTGCTTTGACAGTAGAACACCCTAGGAAATTTCTGTGTGTGTTCTGAATTCTTCTAAACCCTAAGAGAGTAAAAAAAAAAAAACTATTTTGCTTAAAGAAATGGATTACCCTTACTCCTATCATTTTGATTATCAGAGTCAATACTTCCCATCTTTTAACTAGGATCCCATGCCCTGAGCGTATCCATCCTTTGATGGGTACATTGACAATTCATAGGATCATTCATATTCCTATCCTAGGAGTATTGGCTTGATAACTCCCACTTTTGAGTAGAGCCTAGGAGTGGGATTTTCCAACCCTGAAATCCCTACTTCCATGCAAACACCCAACCCTCCCACCCTTCATGATTTTCCGTATCAAGGTTGGACCGATACCCCTTGGCAACCAGAGCTTGAAATTGACTATCCTCCCCAACCTGAGAATAGTAGCCTCTCCTCTTTTATGATAGAAATGCAAAAATAGCAAAAGGAAATGATGGAATCCATGGAAGAGATGTTGAGGAATAATCAACAGTTAAATGAAGAAATAAGACAGCTTAGCTACATGCTTCCTAGTAATTTTGATCCCTACCCATATGACCATGATCTTGAAAATAATTCTGAGGAAACCATTGATAATAGGGATCCAGTTTTATGTAGCTATCACTTAGACTCTTCCAATGAGATACGGCCACTAGAGGACAACGATCATAGTGATTATCCACCCGAGCTTTATTGGAGTCAAAAGCAAGGGAAGATGGTACCTCTTGAAGACCTTGACAGTATTCTCCTTACCCCTACTAACTCGGGTCAAGGTTGTATTGTTCCTATCACTTCCCCTATTGATTATTTGGTGGAATCCCATTCTACCCTTAGTGAGCCTACTCTTGACCCTCCTCTTAGGGAATCAACACCTACCATTGAACATCTTGAGGTTTTAAATGCACCCAATGAAGGTGACCCTAACGGAATGGAGGATGAATTAGATCAATTTTGGTCTCAGGGATATGAAGAGTCTATTTCAGAAAATGAGGATGCCCCAATAGAGGAACCTGGAATGAAAATCTGGCGTGAATCACAAGGGAATTATTTATTATTTGAGGATTTACCTCCAGAGGATATAAATAATATGGTGAAATCCAGATTCCTCCCTTCTTTTGAGAGTCATCCTCCATCAAAATAGGAGTTGCTATTAGAGGAGGAAAAATAAAATAGTGAGAAGTCTATGGGAGACTCTCGGGGAAAAAACACGTCAATTGAGGATTTATACCCCGAGAAGAATAACGAATTCAATGATATAGGATTGCTCCAAAACATTAAGACTGATCCTCCTTTAGGAATAATTAAGGATACTAATCCAACTCCTAATGAATCACATATACACCCCAACAAAAATTTGAGTGAACCAAATGAATCCGGGGATGAGCTTAATGATAAGGATTCTGACATTTTGACCCTGCCATCAAAGAGTTGTAATTTGGAGTCTACCCTTGATTCAAATATGACTCCAATCATTAATGTTAGGTAGGGTAACCTGAAGTTGTCTACAACTGTTATGGAGTATACATAATCTGAATCATTATTGAAATTGGACCTAACACCGACTAAGGCCTCATTAGACTTAACCATTACCTTCCAACACTACAAACAACCCTTATACTCCCTAACCGATCCTTGGCTCAGATCTCTACTCATGTACATTCTTTCTGGAGAACATATCAGGCCAGTACATCCTCGGGTAGAATGGCGAGTGTGGATTGATGCTTGTACTTTTACTCTCGCCATTCAAGGGTTTGAACTAATAATGTTTATATCTTTTACAACCTGCCCTACTCTGGAGGATCCTTGTTATCCTCCACTTATTCCATTTCGGGAGGTCCCTTTTCATATTCCTTTTGTTATTCCTAAACCTCCCAGGGTAGCCAATGAGGTTCTCCGTTTTCATATCTTCTAGCGAGCATTTGGAATTTCGTTGCATCATCAGCTCACCAACATCCGTGGCTACCTGTTTTCTAGGTCCGCATTGTTACGCATATTTTTAGGGCCAAACCTTTTCTGTCTGGAACCAGACTTGCAGGTTCCTTCTAAGTCTAGCTGCTGACAAAAAAATGCAGCGCTTGTTGGGAGGCAACCCAGCGGTCTGAATAACACCGTTGTCAAGTGATTTCTTTCCTTTCTCCCCTTGTTTTAATTTTACAATGGGGACATTGTAGGATTTAGGCATGGGGGGCTGCATTTTGCATTTTAGAAAGTATTCATACATTTAGGTTAGCATATAAATAAAAAAAAATTCTCTTTTCCTGAGCTGAATGGGTTAGTCCCTAGCAGAATACCTTTGTCATTGGAGGTTTTTCTTCTTGAATTATTTCTTAAGTTTAGAATCCAGTACATTTATTTCACGTGCATGTAGACTTGGTAATGGATCCTTGAAGAAAATCAATAAGCATTTGTAGTCTACTGAACCCTTGGATAGTTCATAGGGAGTTAGGCATACTATCTTCTAGTAGATCCATCTCATATTTGAGAGAAGAAAGTAGAGAGATTACTGGTGCACTAAGTGTAGTGCAAGGACTCTTAAGTTTTGGATAATTAGATGATACTTCAGAGTTAGGCATAGTTTTCGCTCTCTGTTCCTGTGTGTATACTTTGTGTGAATTCTTGAGAGTCACCAAATAAGGCAGATACACAGAGATGGAGTCTTAATAAAGTTATGACTATGGTGGATGGTTACGACCGTTCTTCATAGAGTCCTCGGCTGAAGGAGGGTAATAGTGTCAAAGGTCAGAAATACTCCTGTCCTATACATTCCTTCCCACTACCGAGAATAGGCACTTCCACCAAATAAGCCACATAATATCCTCTTGACCATCATCATCCCTACTAATGCCTCATAAATAAAAGTCTGTATCGTGTTGTGTTGATTAATAAAGAAAGAAAAAGAAAGAGAAGAAACAAAAAAAATAAAAATAAAAATAAAAGAGAAAAGAGAGAGAAAAGAAAAAGAAAAGAGTCCAGGATTATAATTTTATCATTGTAACATTGTTTCTGAGGCAACAAAAACACTTATCGCGTTCCACCAAATATGACCCATACCAACCTTTCAGTATTTCTGATCGCCCGAATACTAGTTGAGGACTCTAACTTAGTTGTAGAATTATTAGAACTTTAACTGAAGTGTGGATGCCATGTGAGGCCACCAACCAGTGAGTACAATTACGAAATCTGGCGAGATTTGTGATCTCAGAAAGAAAGAAAAGAGTGCGCGCCCAGGAACATCAAGAGAGCACAGTTGTTTAGCCTCTCTCAGAGTTGACTTGTCTAATAGTCCATTAATCTAGAGTCTGTAGTACTAGATTACATGTAGCACCAGATAAGTGTGTGACACCAAATACAAATTCATTCAACTCGATATCTCCTACCTAAGCCAAAAGTCGAGGGTCAAATTACAGATTATCTTCTACTTTATCTCCGAGGGAAGTAGTTGCCTATCCTGACAGCAATATTTACCAAGGGTGAAGTACGAACTACAAATGCGAATTGGCTTTTCACTTAGATCTGTTACCTAGGCTATCATCACTTCACATTTGTCTAGATTTCTAAAGTTTTGAAATAAGAAAAGAAGAAATCTTCTGATTACTTCTATTATTTTTGCTAGGGACTAGCAAATCTTAGGCATGGGCGTATTTGATGAGTCTATTTTAATGGAATATTGTTAGGCCTAAGTACTTAATTCTAACATAGTATGTTTGTTAATAATTACATTAGGTCATTAAATAAGTACATGCATCATTACTTGAATTTTTATCTATTTTATTGCATTTTATAATTTAGTATGAAATTATTTTATGTTTTGTTGTTGTAGGAAGAAATTGCAAGAGATGAGGGGGGTGAATTAAATTCTCCCCTCCCCAACAGCCACCGGCCTCAACAGCTCGTCAACAGCCGAAGGCCAAAATTAGTAAAGGGATTTGAAAATCCCTTACCTCACGCAGGGAGAGGAGATAAGAAGGCTGGGCAAAGGGTTGGATTGGGATCTTCTTCGGGTTCCTTTTCCTCCCCCTTGAGGGGATATCCATGAAAGGTCGCATGCACTATGCAACCAGCGCGCACTATGCACCATCACCCTCCGCCTGCCCTTGCGCACCCTCTGCAGGTGCCGCACCCCATCTTGCCCTCGCCATGCCACAGTGCCAAGCCTTCCACCTCCTGCACCCTCTCCACTGCAGGCGCACACCATCCATCGCACCCTCCAACTAGTTCCCACAGGCACTGCATAGCAGGCAACAGCAAGCCACACTGCACCCTTCCAACCTGCGTCCATCACCGCACCCATCCTCGCTCTACTGCCAAGTGCACCACCACATCATCGCCAGCGCCTGCAGGTGCCCTTTAGGCCTGCTCACAACTCCAACCAATACCCGCAGGCAGCCAGCCATCGCCCCTCTACCCCCCCGCGGGCTGCACCAGGCGCCCCTCTCCAATGCTCTCCCACGGCTAGCAGACGCACGCTGCACCCACCTCCAAAGCACGCACTGTGCAACGTTCTAGCAGCAGCGTGCAAGGACATGCACTGCAGACCGCTCCTCTTGTCTTTTTTGTCTTCCTTGTTCTTCCAGCAGCAGCGCGTAAGAAGAACCCACTATAGCAGCCGCACCCACACCCCTAGCACGCACCCCACCTCGCACCTCAAGCCATGCCTCAGACTGCCCACGCCTCAATGCACCTGTGCACGAGCCTGCAGCCGTAGGCACGCCACAGGCCACGTGCACACCGTGCGACAGAAGCAAACATCGGCGACGCACCTCCACCATCCGGCCGCCGCCATCCACCACCGGTCGCCGTGCCACCTCCATTATGACGCCCGTCCTCCGGCATGCCTCCATCGTTCACAGGCCGATAGAAGATTCCTCCTCCATGCGCGTAGAGAAGAGAGAAGTAAAACACTCTGTTTCCCTTCACATTAAAAATTACCAATCGTACCATTGTGGAGGAACACTATTCATTTATTTAATGAATTAAATTATTGAGGTGAATTTGCGTAGCCATCCTTCTATTTCATCAAAATTACTTGCATATGCATATCTCTCATGAATGATTTAATGCATGTCTTATATATTATGGTGAACAAGCTATATTCGAGAAATTAGTATTTATGGTGTTTACCAGTATCAAGATCATTATTTTACATGATATTATATAGGGGTGATTTTGCATATGCACACCTGTATTCTTGATTAATTATTTGAAGCAAGAAATCATGTTGAAAACACGTGCACCAGTTAGTATGCATACACATTAAGATTCCTGAACAAACGAAGCACAATGCACTAGTTTAAATAGGCTAATTCCCCCCTATGGAGATGACCTAGCTATTTGTGGTTAGATTCTGAAAATTAAAATGTTTTGAAAAGCTATTTTCTACCACGCGATTAAATACAACAACACATCATTTTATGTTAAAGTTTTCAACGAAAACGACGATCGCTCTTTCAATAACTGTTATCAACATAACCCAAGAAGACTACGTCAACTGTCTTAGGTCCAAGCTTCTTTCGCTTGTGTTCCGTGACAACTACCTTTGCAAGGTAGCCCCATACTTTGAGGTATTTCAAACTTGGTTTCCTATTTCTCCAAATCTCAAATGGACTACTTTCCTTATGCTTGTGGGGAAATCTATTCAGAATATGACATGTCATATTCAAAGCTTCCCATCACATGTAAGTAGGTAATGCTGAGCTTTACAAGAGAGCGTTAACCATGTCAGTTAGGGTCCTATTCTTTTGCCTTACTATCCTATTAGATTGTAGGGAATATGGGGGTCGTCACTTCATGAACTATACCAAAATCTTGGTACTGTTCATCAAATAAGTTGGATGTATATTCCCCTCCTCTATCTGACCTCAATCTCTTAAGAGTTTTCCCAGTTTGTATTTCTGCTTTTTTCTTAAAGATAAGGAATTTATTTAATGCCTTATCTTTAGACTTAAGCAAATACACATAGTAGTATCTACTACTGTCATCTACAAAGGTGATAAAATACTTTTTACTATCCCTAGTGAACACACCATTAAACTCGCAAATATCCATGTGCACCAAATTTACAACATCAGTATCTCTAGTAATAGTGTGAAAAGGCCTCCTACTTTGTTTATCCTACACACATATCTCATATTTCTTAGTTTTATCTATGGTGTGTTCAAGAATCATATTTAATTTCATCATTTTTTCAAAGAATTAAAATTTACATGACCTAATATATCATGCCATATATCACAGGATTCAATATTACTACAGACAGATTGAATCAAATGAAAACTAACATTATTTAGAGCATTTCTAGATGATACATCCACACCACATCTCACTCTAAATAATAAATTAAAATTTTCCAAATACCCCTTTCCATATAATGTTCCATGTCTCAACAAAACTACTTTATTACATTTAAAGTTTAACTCAAAACCCTCTCTAACCAACAAAGAGTCAGAAAGAATATTTTTCTTCATAGCTGGAATGTGTAACACCCTGAGTAATGTCCAGTCTCGCCTCGAGGAAAACCTCAAGTCACACGATCGAATCCCAGCACCTTGGCTACAAAATCGTTCCCCATCTTCATAGTCCCCCTCTGTAGGCCTGATAGGAAAAAAAGAACAATCTATCAATATAAATATGTACATTGACTCTAGTATCCATGAGCCATTCAGTAGGATCGTGAATAACATAGAGTTTGGGTTTTATTGAGACATACCCATTGCTAGGCCCAGCATCCTCGGTGATCACATTCGCTTGAGGTTTCCCCGCTGTGATCTTCTACTAAGCTTTATTAGAAGGACAATCCTTCTTTTAGTGCCTAACCTACCCACAGTACCAGCAGGGTTTGTAATTGGCTTTCTTCTGGATCTTAGGTTTGACCTTTGTTTTATTTTTACTATTCTTATTTTTATTCTCCTTGCCCGTAGATGTCATGACATTCACCTTAAACTCTACAGGCATTATAGATTTCTGTTTCCTATGCTCTTCCTCAATAGCAATGCCTACCATCAAGTCATCAAGAGAAATCTTTCCCTTCCTATGCTTGAGTCATACCGAAGTCCTCCCAAGATTTAGGAAATTTCTCAATGATAAGCATGACTTGAAACTTCTCAGGAAGTTTCATTTCAGCCTCTGCTAAACCATGGAGCAAAAATAGAAATTGGTGTGCTTGCTCCAATACCGATTTACTCTCCACCATTTGGAATTTAAGGAATTTCACGATAGAGTATTTTTCAATACCAAGATCCTCGGTATTATACTTCTTGTCTAATTTGTAACATCCCAAAATCCAAACTTCAAGTCAATTCAGGGTGGTTCGGGTCAATTCGAACCTGAAAACTCGATTATGGTTCGACGCTGGTGTCAACACCTCCTTAAATTGCAAAAAAAATGTATTTTGAGTTAAACCTTTGTCAAACATCATCAAAAGGGTACTATGTATGATACCTTTGAATTCTCTCATTGCAAGCTTTCCAACGATGCTTGTTTCGCGTAAATCCAAAGTGTATAGCTCAAGTTATGGTCAAAACAAGTCGGACCTAAATGTAAGGTGAACCCAACCCAAGGGGTATTTTGGGTATTTCACCCTACTAATCTTATCACAATCGAATTTTGAGCCTACAAATTGATCCCATTGGGTCTTTGGGTCATCATCAATCTTTAAGTCTCTTAATCAAGAGAGGAAGAGAGAAGGAAAAGCTTTTCCTTCATAAGACAAAAATTTTATTTTCGGGGACTCAAATGTGATTCCAAGTTCTGCATGCCTCCCACTACAAATTTTGCAGAGGAAGCAGTGGTGGCATACACCCGTTGTTCCATCCAGTAAAGGATCACAGATGGGCAACATGTGTCGCACTCTGAGGCATGCGCTAGCAAGTGCGCTTACGTGAGGAGCAATCGTGAAATGCTTGGATACGCAACACGTGGTGAGATCAGACGGTGAGGCACGTGGACAGGTGCGATCCGACATGCACAATGAGCACCAATCAGGCACTGACATGTGTCCTTAATGGACGAGCGTGGACCAATTGACTGGTTAACGTGAACCAATTGGTTCAGCAACCCCCTCGCGCTATTTCAATTGGTTCGAGGCCTTCTCAACCTCGAATTTTGACAAATAAGGTACCGTTGGAATCTTATCGACACGTACTATGTGTTGGCGTGGTTTATTTTCACTTTTGAGTACTATTCTTTTAGTAAAAAATCAGAAACGTGACTAGGAGTCTTTGACCCTATTTTTTGTCCATGTGAACCAGGTCTTACCCCCAGTACATGCACGGATTCCATGGCAGGTGTGGAGATTGTCCCCAGGTCCTATGTGCACGGTACGAAGTCACTGTGACCCTCTGGTGACATTACGTAGAGTAGTCTACCCTTCTCTCATTTCCATCTGGTTTTTGGAACCATCTTACACGATTATTCGTGTGTACCACTTTGGTTGATGTGTGGTTCTCCCTCTTGCTGAGTTTGGAACCCTTTGATGTTTTCCCTAGTTTACGGGCACTATAATAAGAAATAATTGGATTATGTGAAAAAGAATTAAGAGTTAATGATTACCTATACCTCTGTAGTTGCATGCATGAAAAGGACTCTGATTTCTATGAAATCAATTCCATGGTAATTATAATTGATAAATAGTATGAAATCACCATTGTAATGTGAAATTTTTTTGTAAACTGATAACACTGAAGGTTGATATGAATATATGTTCATCATGATGTGGAATGGTTAAATGGGACTGGATTTAACAAGAACAATAAATACAGTTTTCTGGAATGAATTTGATACGACTATTTAGTTGGGATTTAAAGGATAGATAACTAGATTTAGTCCCGCTACTCGTCAGATTTTGGTTGTAGCTTTGGTCTTTCAAATCAATTTCAGGGGCTGGTTTAGGGAGTGCTAGCCTCCCTATGACTCTTTAGTTAGGCTTAACGGCCAACTGGGATAGCGGCATGTGTGGCTTGAGGTTTTGAGTCATTCTTTCTCGATTGGTGGATGGGTCATTGGCTATCTATGGTTCAGCGTACACAACGCTTGTGCGTGTTCATGCCATATGACGTAGCTGCCATGCCTTTTTGCAATGACCCCAGGGTGATGGAGAGCGATGACTCAATGGGTATAAGCGGTCTTCCCGGCCAGGAGGTTAGCATATACCAATCTTGCACCATAGGAAGTCACACAAGATCGTCTCATACCCAAGACATCGATTTATGGACCAAAAACTATAAGAACATGGGTAAGGTACATAAATAGAATTGGACAAGAGATAAATTATGAATGAATGAACTTTTAATACAGTGCCCTTTTCTATGCTTCTGTTACTGTTACCACCTGTTTCATTGCTCTACGTTACTCAGTTTTTACTGACATGTCTTTTGATTTCGTGCTCAGGTATGTTTGGCAGTTCGCAAGGTGATTTCCGTTGTGTATATCTTTGCATTTATATGCTTACGTTATGTGGTAAACCCTTTAGTTAGTACTAAATTTCTGTTCATTTAATTAATGCAATATGATTAGCTTGTTGGCAAAGCTTATATTTTATGATTATGTGTTAGGTGATTATAATATTGTGAGCAATTTGTGCTAGTTATTGGCACATGGTGACCCATGTTTCGTCACTTGGTGGGACTCGAGTTGTTATACAATTCCTGCCATAGCCCCTTTGTAGTGGATGTGGATGTGCTTACATCAAATAACACATTGGACAAAGACAATAAGATGCAACCATTACAAATACGGTTGTATGCATTCCACTCATCCACTACCTTTTGGCCTTCGAGAGTGAGTTTTTTCTTATCCAAAACTGGCCATTCGATTTCCAATGCCGAGATCAAACCAATAGTGGTCAACCAAATCCTCATGCGTTGTTGCCAACCCTTGAATTTTTGTCCATTAAACTTCTCAGGCATACTGAATAAGTCTACACGTGTTATAAAAGTCATTTCCGACATCCCAAATATTTTAGATCTAAGTGATACCTTCTCCAAGATTATTGAAATAAATGCATATAGGAAATAAATAAATATGCATTTCAAACGATTTCACATAGATCAAAAATATTAAATCAAGCAAGTCAAACATGATTTACAAGATCCAGAATAAAATAAAGAACAAATAACATGCAATAGCACAAATAAACAAAAAGAGAAGGGATTAGATTTTACTCCAATCGAAGCATCCATTAAGGACTTCCCTAAAAGATGGTATTACGCCCCACAATACCTATGCATTGAGGTCTACCGAATTCCTAGGATACGACAATCCACCTCCAAGATTCAGCACACTATGATCTTGGACGTCCTCAAAAATCACCTCAGAAGAACAAAGCCAAGGCACCTTGGTTTGTCAACCAAATTACTGATTGATCTACAAATTTAATGGTTTAATCAGTCAAAAAATTCCTGTAGATCTCTCAATCTTCTTATGCAAGATCGACAAAAATAATTGTAGATTTTTCTACCAATCTCATGTCAAATGAACACACCAAGAAAGAGAGATAATAACAATAGAGTGAGAGAGAGAGTAGAAAGTGCTTTTCTACTCTTGTTGTGTGTCAACTCGTGACCCTTTGTTGAACATGCGAATAGCTACGCTAACGTGTTCGGTTTTGGAAAACATGTCGTTGTAGTTCGAAAGCGAAGAATTCGTGTTCAACAAATAAAATTTATACCAAAATGAAAATTCCAGGTCGAACACAGGGAGGTAGACGTTTGATTTAAAAACTACGCGTTTCTTTTTATTTGTCATAGAATAATTCAATTTAAAACTATCTAATTACTTACAATAAATAGAAGAGAGAGAGAGAGTAAGAGAGAAAGAGAATATTATACAGAGAAATCAAAATGAGATGTAGAATAAACAAGGAATTTTTCATTAAGGAGATTGTTCATTTCACTCTTACAACTACAAAGCATAAAATAATTACTCTAGAAAGCATTAAAAGAATGGAGGGAGAAATGTCCTCCTCGACAATTGCTTGGAGGACGAACAAAACTACACTAGAAAGTAGTAAATCTATACTAGAAAGCAGTAAAAAGAATAGGGAGAGAGAAATCCTCCTCGACGGTTGCTTGGAAGATGAGCCAGACGGGACGACGCCTGGATGAAGGGGAACGAAGCAGGACGAAGCAGAAGAACGGGAACGAAGCAGCATGCCGTCGTCGTCGCAGGATCCACTTCCGAAGGGGAACGAAAATTTGGACTTTATCTCGCGAGAAGCATCCCGGGTGTGTGACAAGCTTCTCTTGAGCTTTGGAGGGGTAGAGAGGAGAAGGAAGGGATGAGAATTTCGTATGGAGGGGGTCTCCTTTTATAGTTGTAAGGAGTGGGGGCAAAATGGACATTACAACTTCAAAATAATAAATGAGGGGTCTTTAGTGACGGATAAATCCATCACTAAAGCCCCCAACGTGGGCGTAGCTTTCACGCCCATGCGCGCTACTTCAGCTGCCCACGCGCTCAACGCCATCGCACGCACTTTGATTCTCAGCCATCCGATCGCAAGATCGGACGGCTTAAGACGCATCTCCGCCCGCTGCGCTGCGCCCGCCTGGCGCATGCGATCGTGCTTGACGCCGCACGTTCAATCGTGCATGAATGCTATTGGGCGCGCGTGGCCGTCCGATCGCGATCCAACGCCAGCCTGCGCCCAATTGCCCACGCCTCTAGCCCTCTGCTACGGCTCGAACCCGCGCCCGCCGGTCGCGTAAGCTCGCTCGAGCGCTACGCTACGGGGCACGGATGGTCAAGCGAATGCTTTTAAGCGCGGCCGACCACAGCCGTCGGATCAAGATCCAACGGCGGAGAGCGAGCGGGTGTGGGGCCTTCGTAGAATGTGTGTGGCCATTTGGACGGCTGAGATGGCGCCACATGGTGCCATCTTGGCCGTCCATCTTCTGGAAGTTGTAGATGGTGCCACGGATGTCAGATTGACTTGATTTTTGTGTCGTTGGGCTGCGATCGTCAATCCGAATTCATCCGTGTGGTCGGATTTGTCATATGAAGTGCGGATCTTCACCATCCTGGCCCTTGATCTTCTAGGGTTCCCCGATCACTATCTGATGCTACGGATGCCTGATTAGGGCGATCTTGGAGTCGTTGAACTCCAATCGTCTCCCCGATCACATCCATACAGTTGGATCTTTGATCCGAGGCCCCGATAAAATGTTTGCCCTGTCCAAGCACATAAAAGGAGACAATTAACCTCCATTTTATTCAAACTACTCTAAATGCAAGATGATGCATGCTATACAATATTTATATCATGAAATGCAATCCTATGCTTAAAAACATGCATAAATAGACATTTTAAGTAGTGTAAATGTGTTTACATCACCCTTATATGGAGCCCACGATCTGAGGTTTATGGAAATTCCCATTTTATGGAAATACGGTAATTAATTGACCAATTTAGTCCCATTGATCGATCAAAATCAATTGATCAATCAAACTTGACTTTTTAGTCAACCAAACCAAGTGATCGACCAAACATAACTCTTTGGTGGATCAAAATAATTGATCGACCAATTTTACCTTTTGATAAACCAATCTAGGTCAAAATAATGAGATTAAAAATCTATAGCAAAAGAGTCCAAGTTCCAAATTAATTCTCACTTGAGCTCAAGCTTGAGCCTGAGCCTAAGCCTAAGCCTGAGCATAAGCCAGAGCTGGGCCAAGGCGGGGTGGGGCTTGTGCATGTGCGTATGTGCTCGCGAACCCCACCTCTCACTCTTTGCTACATAAGCCATGGGAGGTAGAGGCCTTGATGAATGGGTTTTGGCGAAGAAAAATCAAGGTTTCAAGAACCTGTCATTGTAGCTTGCAAAACACATTATTGAATACAATTTTACCGAAACTCCAAGGGAGTCCTGGGTCAAACACAGGGAGGCGATGTTTGTTTTCGTTGAAATCCACACTTCATTTTGTTTCTTTTTAGGTTTTAGGGTTTTGTGAATTTTTTTTGGGTGTTTTTGTAAAAAAAAGGGCAAGCAAGATAACTCACAAAGGAGATGAAAACAAATCTCATATATCATGCAAATGTTTATTACAATGTGCTAAAAAAAATACAAAAGAGATAAGGGTGAGGAGGAACCTCCCAAATCGGTTGTTTGGCAAGACGATGGTGCTTGGCGGCAGCTTGGACGAAGAGGGTGAGGTGCTGGACGATGGAGGTGGGATGCAGGTGGACGTCAAGTAGAGGAATGCTTCACCAAGGCACAGAACAGGGATGAGGAGGTGGTGGTGATCTTCTACCGAAATGGATGTGGGAGGATGACTCCAAGGCTCCCTATGAAGGTGGTGAGAGAGACGACGAATATTTGGTGGGGTAAGGAATTGCTACACTAATAGGGGACCTTTAGAGCTTGGGAATGAGCTCTTGGGAGCTTTGATGGGCTTCTAGAGCTCTAGAGTAGGTGGGTGTAGAAAAGTAGAGATGGCTAGGCAAGGGAGGTGTGTAAGTCTTTATATAGTGGTTGGGAAGGGGCCAAAAATGGACACAAGGTAATTAGCGACCTCCAGAAAATTGCTGCAGGTCTAGCTCAAGCATTGCTATAGCCAACTCATGCCCGCTCACACGTGCGCTCCACTGGCCCTCCATCACGTGCACGAATCATGCTCGTGCCCTGCTGGTGTACGCTAGTGAGAATGCTGGAGTGCGTGCTGGATTGCGCTGGCGTGCACCCAATTGATGAATTGGGGGGGCTCTACGGGTCTCGAACCTGCGCCCCTCCCTTGCGATCAAGCACCTCCACCATTGCGCCATGTCAACAAGTGTGTCGAGAAGATGTGATGTGCCGCGCAGTGAAGGAGGGCTCTCAGCCATTCGATTTTCATCCAACGGCTGAGATCGCTTATTAAGTGGCCTTTGAAAGTATGGCAGGTGACCTTCTATGCTTTGGATGGTGCCTGGACGGTCTAGATGGTGCCACATGGCACCATCTAGACCATCCACCTTTCCTTGCTTGCAGAGGATGCCATGGTGCTCGGATCAAGGTGATTTCTACGTTGTCAGATTGCGATCGTCATTCCAAATCCATCCATATAGTCGGATTTTTCATCCGAAGGCCATAAAGATGTCACATGGCCTCCTAGCCATAAAATGTCGAAATTACTAAACAATATACACAAATTATCTAAATGCAATGTAATGCATGTTATGCACTATTTATACCTATGGAATGCAATGCTAGGCTTAGGAACTATCATAAATAATCATTTTATCATGAATTTAGGCATGTTTATCATACCACCATGCTTATCTTTTCATAGTCCTTAGCAAAATTAACGTAAATGTTATGTATAAAAGTAGAATCAGGATTTGATTACTTAGGCAAGATTTGTTGACTTCTTTAGAAAATTTCAACCCTAAGACCTAGTTACAAAAACTCGACAGTGCCCGAGTGTCTGCCAGAATGCAGACTGCCTAAGCCCTTGCCTTATTTAAAAAAAATATAATTTTTTTGCTTTTTCTTCTTTTCTAATTTTTTGGATTTTTCTTTTTCGAGTTTGAGAGTTTTGGGATAACTTTTTATGGCTACCCAACCCACCTAAGACTCGAAAAGGACTTTAAGTGCTAAGCATCTTGTGAAAAGAGTGAAAGACTCATTAGGCGGCCATTAAAATGGACTTTAGGTTTCAACAACCCTAGGTGACCTTAAGAGTTTCTATTGAAAGGTTTATCTTTTCAAACGATAGCTTTCTCCCTACTTTATTTTTTTGTGGTCAACACAAGGGTGAACCTAGTGTATATCTCCCCAGTTTATTCTACTTCCCCGCTTCTTCCCTAAGTGTTTTGGGAATTATTATGCATTTTTGTGAGTTGGGCTATGGACAACCGGCTAATGGGTTGTTACCCACGGTAACTTGTCAGCCATACTCGTGCGGTGAAGTGTGGTTTTATTATTTTTGTTTTACTTTTTATATATATATTTTATAATTTTTTAGCATCATTTTTTTCTTTTTCTAAGTAGGTGGCTTCCCTGATCTAAGATTTACCTGAAAGCAGTAAAATGAGTATGGTCATGTAGCTGGGCTTTGGACAACCGGCCAATGGGTTGTTACCCAAGACAACTTGCCAGCCATACTACCCTAGAAAGTTCATTAGCTACCCAATTTCCGAAGAAACCACCGAAAAGTGAGTCATGCAATCAGTGCAAATAGTGTGTAAATGCGTAGACTTAAAGTCCCCTCAAATTGAAGGGCGGGTTGATAAGTCATGTACTTATCACCCTAATTTATTAGCCAAATTAGAATAAAATTATTTGGCGAGGACTCGAGACTAATTCCACATTCAAGTGGATACCCAGTCTAATTAAGCTCGAAGACCTGAAGAATCTAAGTTATCAGGTCTCAAAGTATCAATTTCTAAAGTTTACAACTCCTAATGCCTAAGTTCACTTCTCCTACTTCTAAATTTTTTTTTGTCTTTGTTTTTTTTTAATAAAATAATAGGAAATTACTATTACAGCTAACAAAATGATTATCTCATAAGATATCCACCCCCCCATGCTTAACTAATGCAATGTTGTCATTGTTAAAATGAAAGCATGCAGGAGAACAGAAATGAAAGAATAGCACCTGGTTTCCATAAGATTCTGGTTAGCTCGAAACAGCCTTTACACGTGCTGAGTTTAGTGCCTTTATCTAGGCGAAGTCCTCAATCAAAAATAACTAACATTGAGGTTGCAATAACACAATTTCCAGGCCCCTAGATTTGGGTCCCGGAGAGTAAAAATGGGCTTGCCAAAGAGATGGTCAATGAAAGTGGCAAGCTAGTGGTGTAGGGAGAGCCCAAATGGTCTCCAATATGAGTTTTGTTGATTTAATATAGAGGAAGTGTGGGTGGATAGAGAATTTGTGCAATGGTTGGGTGAAAAAGGAAGATGAGGGTTTGGTGATGTGTTGGGGGTTTGTGGGTACTCTAGAATATCTAACATTTCAAGAGTTTCTCCCCAAAGTTCAATTTCATCCTCATAATTTGGGTGCTTAATCCAAACATCCTGATCTTCATGATTCCCACCCAAGCGTTGAGCCTCAAACTCTAAAAATTTAGGATGACATTGTTGGGTTGTAACTTGATCATGTGAATCATCCAATAGATTTCCAATTTCATGAATATCTTCATCTAGTGTTGCTACAGTTGGTTGCATGTTTTCGTTGTCCTCAATTATACCAGCAACCATGTGATTCTCTTCCTGAGTTTGGGTTGAGTTAGCCATCAAATGGTTGTTCAAGGTATGTATGGCCATTACCTCCTCTATTCTATCGAGCTCCTCTATCAAGCCACACTTAATTTTCTCCTTCTTTGAGACTCGAAAATGTTAAATAGATTTGTTTTATTCCCAAAGGCCATTTCTATATTTCCCAATTCACAATCAATCCTTGCCTTGGTGGTAGCCAAGAAAGGTCTTCTCAAAATAATTGAGGTGTGGTCGAGCTGTTTTGGTGCTTCCATGTCTAGGACCATGAAATCAACAAGGTAATGCAAATCATTAACCTTGACTAAAACATCCTCTGAAAGACCCCTTGGTTTTGTATTGGATCTATTAGCTAACTACAAGGTTATGTCAGTGTGTTTTAGGTATCCTAGACCCAATTCCATGTGCAGTAAGGTGGGGATCACATTAATGGAAGCACCCAAGTCGAGGAGGGCCTCGTCAAAAGTAATGTTTCCTATTATGCAAGAAATCAGTGGGCCTCCCAGGTCCTACCTCTTAGGGGGTAGCTTTGATAAACATGTATAAATTCATCGTAAAATGCTTATTTGTGATAGTTCCTAGGCTTAGCACTGCATATCATGATATAAATATCGCATAGCATGCATCATTTTGCATTTAGATTAGTTGTTTATATTTTTGGTTAATTAGGTCCTTTTTATGGTCAGGAGAAGAGAGGATTTATCTCAGGGCCTTGGATGGACAATCAGACCATACAGATCTGATCGGGACGACGATCGGAGATTAACGCCTTTGAAATCGTGCAGATAGGAGTCCCGTAGCATCACATTAAGCCCAAGGAAGATCAACGGCCAGGGGGGCAATGCGACATCCATACGAGTTTCAGATGGAAAATCCGACCGTACGGATGGATCCGAAGCGACGATCGCAGTTCGGCATCGCAAAAATCATCCCGATCTAAGCACTGTGGCACCCTCTGCAAGAAGAAGAAGACGGACAGTCCAGATGGCGCCACGTGGTGCCATCCAGGCCGCCCAAACCAGGCCAGCAACCACCGCCCACTCTCCCTCATCATCTACACCGTTAATCCTAGCCGTTGGATCAAGATCACACGGCTGGGAAGCGTCTGCACCGATTTCCTCCTCACGACACAAAGGGCGACATGGCGCATTGGTTGACGCAGCGGCTTGCAAAGGAGAGGCGCGGGTTCGTTTCCCCGCAGCCGCTCCAACTTGCAATTGGACGGGCATTTGGAGCGAAGCACAGCGGCAGTGCGCGTGCGCGCGCATGCCAACGCATTGCAAACGTGCACGCCAGCGCACAGCACACGTGCACATAGCTGGGCATGCAGTCAGCGTGCGTGAAGAGCGGGGCAGGCGGTGCGGGCGCAAGGGGCGGTTGGTGCCAGCTTTCAGCGACAGCTGGACTGACCTACAACGACGCTTACAGCCGTCTCTGTTTCATTGCAAGCGAGCAGAGCCAGCTATGGGCGTGGGTGGAGGTGAGCTTTCTACAGCAACGTTTCCAGCGATGATCTGGAGGTCGCTAGAGGTCCTTTATCAATTTTTAGCCTCTTCTCCACCACTATAAAAGGGCCTTCACCCCCTCCCTTCCAAGCCATCTCTACCTACTCTACTCCCACCTACTCCCAAGCTCTAGCAAGCCTACCAACGCTCCATTAGAGCTTGTTCTCAACCTCCCAAGGTGCCTATTAGTGTAGCGAAACTCTGCCCCACCAAATACTCCAACTTCCCATCTCCCTTCATAGGTCACCTTGGAGCCGTCCTCTCACCTCCATTCCGGTAGCAGATCAACTCCGTCTTCTCACCTCCATTCCGGAGCTATGCCGAAGCTTTCCACAACCCGACGTCCTCCAACATCTCACCTCCGTCGTCCCGCTCCTCACCTCCTTCATCCGAGCTTCCGCCAGGCGCCATCGTCTCGCCGAACAACCGATTCGGGAGATTTCCTCTCACCTCCCTCTCTTTTTTATGCTTTCATAGTAGATTGTAATAAACATTGGATTGATATATAAATCATTGTCGTTCCTCATCTCTATCTTGTGCTTCATTTGCTTGTCTTTCATTTCAAAAACACAAAAAAAATAACAAAACCTGAAAATACCAAATAGAAACAAAACGAAACGCGATTTTGGAGTAAAGCAAACGTCGCCTCCCTGTGTTCGACCCGGGACTCCCTTGGAGTTTCGGTATAAATTTTATCTGATCAACGTGTTTTGCAACTACGAAGATGGGTTACTTGTAACCCCAGTTTCTAACACGCGAAGCACGCCCGACCACTTTGGCACCGTTTCCGGGGAGGCAATGGAATTTACTTTATTGTTTATTGCATTTCTTTGCATTTACATAACATTAACCCTACTTATCTTTGATCTACTGTCTTGCAGGTACCCTAGCATGGAAATCCAAGTGCGGTAGACCAGAGTAAAGTGCGGGTAGAGTGTTTTGTAAGTATCCCCCACACCACCCCCACCTTAGTTTTCATTCCATAACCGAATAACTCAAACCCAAATCAACTTAGGTGCTTTTTATGAACCCTAGGATAGATTTGGTTGTTTGTTTGCCACTTCCACTCACCTCGCCATCCACATAAATAAAAAAATAAAAATAAAAAAAAGTGTTATCTGATTGTGGGATTTTTTTGAAAACTACACACCTAACACCCACAACTTCTTATCCTAAGGCGCACAATCACTTTGATTCTACCACTTAACCGGGATCTGACCTGTGGATCCGGTACACTTCAACTAAATGCACATAAGTGAGTAGAAATCTGAATAAGTTAAAAATTCTTGTGTGCCTAAACTAAGTGGTGCAATAGGCCAATTGATTGAGCTGTTTGGGCTGCACCACTCAATCTAAAACTAATCCATCAAGTAGCTTGCCACTTAGGGTTGATTCTTAGGGCTGAACCAGGCACTCCACATTATTTTTGATTTTTAAAGGAAGATATCATCACAGGTGCTTTCAAAACTTGGAGTGTTCTACTAAACCTTGATTGAACCAACCTAAGAATTAAACCCTAAAAGCTACTAAACAAGGTTGAACCCTAAAAGACACATATCAGATAACCTTGTTTGAGAACCCTGGTTATGCACACACACACATTTTAACTGATCATTAAGGGCACAACCCATTTAAAGGGCCCATCACATTCCCAAAGCACGCCCGACCATTTTGCTTCCTTCTTGGGAAATTGTCGAGGTTGAGGATGAAATTTGTGGTTGCACTAGTCAAATCTTGGGATGATTCTCAAGATGAACCCCCTTCAGGAGAGCCAATGTCTGAACCCACTCAGGCGCCTGTCAGGGGGGATACATTTTATGAGACTGTGGATGACCAGGATGGGCTTGAGCAACCATTTGAGGATGAACGATTGATTCACCCGAGATCCCCGAGCCAGGGAGAGAGGAAAAATATGTCTTCACGGACCATGAAATGACATATGATTTTGAGACATATATAAATGAGGATCATCAATTCTTTGACTCTGAGGGTGAAGAATCTTTTGGCGAAGTCTCACTTGAACTTAAGGAAGAGGATTTTAGTGAGACAAATGGGCTTGAGGAATCGGACAAACCAGTTGATAGCCCAATTATTGAAGATTTGGATTTAGTTGGGGTTAACTTGGAGGATCCTAATCTTGATTATTCAATCAGTGACCCCAGTCCTCATCTGCACCCTGAAGAGATGACTTCTGAGATCTTTGTGCCCAAGTCGATCTTGATTCAGCCACGATTTTTGGACTTGGGCGAATCATATGGGGTGAATAATATGCTAGAGGTCCCAAAGCCTAAGCCCTTGATGTTGGAGGATAGAATTGTTGAAATAAAGATTTGGGAGGCTAATTCTGAGGGAAGTTTGATTTTGGATCTAAGGGTACCTATTGACTTAAAATCACTTACTTTCTACCAGGACCCTTACGATATCTTTCACGTGCAACCCAAGCTTCAAATAACTAATTATTTTTCTGAGCTATATGTTAAGTGGACAACAACACCTATTGAACCATCTTTACCCGTTGTTCGACACTTTGGTCTTGGGTTGCACACCACTAAACTGCAGGCCCGGCCCCACAAACACGACAACCTTCGGTTCTGGGTGATTTTCATCTAGAACCTAAGAATCGCTCGACCCTGGGGCATGAGTCTGCACTATAATCTCGTCCACGTCTGTGGACATCTTATGCTGGCGGGTTTCAGGATCAATATTTTGATTTTGATTCTGAACCGTACTTGTGAATTCGCAATCTCTTCTTTGTATGTATGCTATGCCTAGCTGAAGGCATTAAACTTAGCACGTGTGTATACACCCTTTTCTCTGCGGAGCTGACCAGATTTTCATGACACTCAGGTGATGTTCTGTTTACTCTACCCTTTTCATGTCTTTATTTTTACAATGAGGACATTGCATCATTTAGGCATGGGGGGGTGGATAATCAATTCCTGAAATCATTATGTTAACTCCGTAGAATTTCTTTTAGTTTCTTATAAAATTAAAAAAAAAATTTAAAATTAAAAAAGAAAAAAAGAAAAAAAGGAGAAAGAAATTAGGAAAAGAGAACTTAGGCATTTAGAAGTTATTAACTCTAGGAAATGATACAAGAGGACCTAAACACTTAGACTCTTCAGGTCTTCCGGCTTAATTAGCCCGGGTGTCAACTCGAATGTGGACTTAGTCTTGAGTCCTCGCCAAATAAAATTCATTTTAAGTTGGTAAATAAATTGGGATGATAAGTATATGACTTATCAACCCGTCCTCTGATTTGGGGGGACTTTAAGCCTAAGCATCTACACACACTATTTTGCACTGACTCACTTTCCTGCGGTTTTTACGGAAATTGGGTAGCTAATGGACTGACTTGGGTGGTATGGCTGGCAAGTTGCCGGTGGTAACAGCTCATCGGTCGGTTGTCCAGAGCCTAGCCACAAGACCATTTTCGTTGTACTGCCTTTAGGTAAATCTTAGATTAGGGAAGCCACCTACTTATTAAAAAAAAAGAGAAACACTCAAAAGAAAAGAAAAAAAGAAAAAAGAAAAGAAAAGGAGAAAAAAATAAATAAATACAAATACCACACTTCACCGCACGAGTATGGCTGGCAAGTTGTTGGTGGTAACAGCTCATCGGCCGGTTGTCCAGAACCCAGCTCACAAAAAAAAATAAATGCACAATAATTCCCAAAACACTTAGGGAAGAAGCGGGGAAGTAGAATAAACTGGGGAGATATACACTGGATTCACCCTTGTGTTGACCCCATAAATAAAAGAAGTAGGGAGAAAGCTACCGATCGTAAAGATAAACCTTTAGGCAAGGTCACCTAGGGTCTTAGAAACCCAAAGTCCATCTTAACAGCCGTTTTGTGAGTCTATCACTTTTTCACAAAGATGCTTAGTACTTAGAATCCTTTTCGAGTCTTGGGCGGGTCGGGTAGCCGTAAAAAGTTATCCCGTAACTCTCAAACTCCAAAAGTACAAAAAAATTAGAAAAGAAGAATATATATATATATTTCTTCCCTTCTCAAATAAGGCGAGAACTTGGGCGGTCTGCATTCTGGCAGACACCCGGGTACTGTTGAGTCTTCTTAGTTTAGAACCTTAGTTGAAATTTTCTATTGTTAGTAAACGACTTAGGCCTAAGCGATCTAATCCTAATTTTGATTTTATACATAGCATGTAGTTTAATTTTGCTAGGGACTAGCAAAAGATAAGCATGTGGGTATGATAAACATGTATAAATTCATCGTAAAATGCTTATTTGTGATAGTTCCTAGGCTTAGCACTGCATATCATGATATAAATATCGCATAGCATGCATCATTTTGCATTTAGAGTAGTTGTTTATATTTTTGGTTAATTAGGTCCTTTTTATGGTCAGGAGAAGAGAGAATTTATCTCAGGGCCTTGGATGGACAATCAGACCATACAGATCTGAGATTAACGCCTTTGAAATCGTGCAGATCGGAGTCCCGTAGCATCACATTAAGCCCAAGGAAGATCAACGGCCAAGGGGGCAATGCGACATCCATACGAGTTTCAGATGGAAAATCCGACCGTACGGATGGATCCGGAGAGACGATCGCAGTCCGGCATCGCAAAAATCATCCCGATCTGAGCACTGTGGCACCCTCTGCAAGAAGAAGAAGACGGACGATCCAGATGGCGCCACGTGGTGCCATCCAGGCAGCCCAAACCCAGCCAGCAACCACCGCCCACTCTCCCTCATCATCTACATCATTAATCCCAGCCGTTGGATCAAGATCCAACGGCTGGGAAGCGTCTACACCGATTTCCTCCTCGCGACACAAAGGGCGACGTGGCACATTGGTTGACGCAGCGGCTTGCAAAGGAGAGGCGCGAGTTCGTTTCCCCACAACCGCTCCAATTTGCAATTGGACGGGCATTTGGAGCGAAGCACAGTGGTAGCGGCAGCGCGCGCGCGCACATGCCAGCGCATTGCAAGCGCGCACGCCAGCGCACAGCACAAGCGCACACAGTTGGGCGCGCGGTCAGCGTGCGTGAAGAGCGGGGCAGGCGGCGCGGGCGCAAGGGGTGGTTGGCGCTAGCTTTCAATGATAGCTGGACTGACCTACAGCGACGCTTACAGCCGTCGCTGTTTCATTGCAACCGAGCAGAGCCATCTATGGGCGTGGGTGGAGGTGAGCTGTCTACAGCAACATTTCCAGCGACGATCTGGTGGTTGCTAGAGGTCCTTTATCCATTTTTAGCCTCTTCTCCACCACTATAAAGGGCCTTCACCGCCTCCCTTCCAAGCCATCTCTACCTACTCTACTCCCACCTACTCCCAATCTCTAGCAAGCCTACCAACGCTCCATTAGAGCTTGTTCTCAAGCTCCCAAGGTGCCTATTAGTGTAGCGAAACTCTGCCCCACCAAATACTCCAACTTCCCATCTCCCTTCATAGGTCACCTTGGAGCCGTCCTCTCACCTCCATTCCGGTAGCAGATCAACTCCGTCTTCTCACCTCCATTCCGGAGCTACGCCGAAGCTTACCTCAACCTGACGTCCTCCAACATCTCACCTCCATCGTCCCGCTCCTCACCTCCTTCATCCGAGCTTCCGCCAGGCGTCGTCATCTCGCCGAACAACCGATTCGGGAGATTTCCTCTCACCTCCCTCTCTTTTTTATGCTTTCATAGTAGATTGTAATAAACATTGGATTGATATGTAAATCATTGTCTTTCCTCATCTCTATCTTGTGCTTCATTTGCTTGTCTTTTATTTCAAAAACACAAAAAAAATAACAAAACCTGAAAATACCAAACAGAAACAAAACGAAACGCGATTTTGGAGTAAAGTAAACGTCGCCTCCTTGTGTTCGACCTGGGACTCCCTTGGAGTTTTGGTATAAATTTTATCTGATAGACGTGTTTTGCAACTACGACGATGTGTTACTTGTAACCCTGGTTTCTAACACGCGAAGCACGCCCGACCAAGCTTGTTTAATATCAGTTTGCTTGTGTTATCAGACAAGACTACTCTCCTATTATTTTCAAATTTCGCTCTACACTTTTCTTTATATGAATTCAATAAGCCTATGGCATAGGTCGGGATTGATCCGATAGCCGCGAGGAGTAAAATGATTGTCAATTTGAGAGACTGAAGTAAGGACATCCTTTCCTCCAATTTCTCCTCCGACTTTTTCTGTTTTCCAATAAAACAACAACATACTCCAAAATTAGACTCTGATGTTTTGTTTATCACATTCTTAGTTGGGAGTCTGGAATTCTTACTACGAGGCCTAATGGTGTTAACATGGGGTTGGGTAGGTCCCTTGTGTCTACTACCACTCCTCAAAGTGATGGTATTTGCCGTGGCAAAATGCTGTTGGTTAGTGCCTTGGGGAGGTTTGGGCAAAACAGGAGGCTCCCGGTTGATTATGGTGGGAACTTAGTTCACTTTGGGAGAGGCTAGGGTAGCCTAATAGATAGCATGAGCTTGAGCATGCAGCTCCCCACCATTACGAAACCCTTGAGGCCCAGCACCTCAATTCTGTACATTCCTTGGGTTTGGTACAGGTTGTGATGGTAGAGATCTGGGCTGTCGGTTGTTTGCACTAAGTCCGGATTGCAAGGTGTCTAGCAAAGTTTTCATTTGTTGCATGAGCTAGAGCATTGACCCTTGCATTTCTACCATCTTCAGGTTTAAATTCTCCTGCCCAGCGGGTTGTTGAGCATTCCACATGGACTGATTAACCTAATTCGAGGGCAACTAAGTATATACATGACCCTGACCCATTGGTTTTTGCGATGCATAGTCGTTGGGTCGATATTGGGTCTGCTGCCCTTGAGGTTTCCAAGAGAAGTTAGGGTGATTTTTCCAACTAGGATTGTTGGAATTTGAGTAAGGGTTGGACCTAACATTCTCCTGCATAGCGCAAACATCCTCATAAGATGAGGATGAAGAAGGATCAGAAAAACTAGGATCAAAGGCCCCAGTTTGGAACCCATAAGTTTCCAAGAAGAGCTAGCTCGAAGGTCGAGCCAACTCCAACTGGTTCACAAACTCCCGTCCCGTAGGAGCTTGCGAAGAATGGAATCCCGAGCCCTGGGATTGAGTGGATCTAGAAAAATTAGAGTTCCTAGACATCCACTCTTCCATTCGTTTAGCAACCAGATCCACCTTATCTAATTTATTGCAGATCAATTCCATATCAAATGTATGAGAATCTTCAACCTCATTGGCATTTGATCTAGTTTGTTGGGATCGGTTGAAGGTTTCCATGGAGGCGTGGTTTAAAGAGTTTTTGCTCATTTCCTCAAACAAATCATACGTGCTATTTGCATCTTTGTTGAGGAAATTGCCTCTGCAAGAAGCATCCACATGATTATGGAGTTGATCATTCAACTCGTGATAAAAATCTGCACAAGTTGCCATTTAGGCACCTCGTGGTGTGGTCACTTCCGCAACAGATCCCGGAATCGCTCCTAGGCCCCATGAAATGGTTCCCCCTGCCGCTGGGCAAAAGTGGTAATTGCACATCGCAACACATTATTTTGCCCAATTGGGAAGAATTTCTTCAGGAAGGTCAATTTCAAAGCTGTCCAGGTAGCAATCGGTCTTCCAATGGTATAATACTAATGTGCGACCTTATCCCTGAGTGAATGGGGGAAAAGCCTCATGAGCATCTGTTCTTCATCCACATTTCACGATTTGGTGGTCAGAACCAGAGTGGTCAGGTCCTCCAAACGTTGGAATGGGTCCTCTAAGCCAAGCCTGTGAAAGTGTTTAATTAGACTCAAAACCTAGGGCTTGATCTCAACATCACCGGTGGGGATCACAACGCCAGGACGATCCTCATAATTCGAAGGATCATAAAAATCCTTCAAGGGTCAAGTGCCCTGACCATTCATTTGTTGGAACCATTGCTGCATCTACTGCAATTCTTCCAACTGCCTCTGAATCAGCTCTTACTGGTTCAGGGGTGGGGGAGGCAGTTGTTGATCAGCCATGGGATCTACTTGGCTATAACTCAACCTCTGCCTCTAAGAATGGTCTATAGGTCCTTCCAAACGAGGGTTCAATGATCTCCTTCCAAGCATACACTCGAAGGAAGTTGGAAGGACAGGGAAGAGAAGGGACCCTGCAGCACAAAAAATACAAGGCTGTCCTTAGGCTAGGTAGCCTAAAGGTCTACAGACTCTCCGAATCCGTCTTAAGATTATAGATGATTTACTCTACTTGTATCCAGTCAATCCAACCAATTAGAAGGAGGGGCTGGGGAGAAGGTTCCTCCTTTGGCTTGCGCATCCAGTTCCTAATTTACCCCCCAGCCGCAGTCGTTTGACGCTACTCCCCTAGCTAGACAATAGATTGACTAGCATAAGTAGGTTAATCATGAACAATCTCAATCTGGGCCCTGAAGAGTGAATCAGTCCTTAAGGCCAATGTCTAATCAATTTTAGTTAGGCTTGGGATATTTAATGCTTTCGAAATGTGATGGGCCCTTAATGATTCATTGAAAAACATGTGTATGTGCACAACCAGAAGTTTTCAAGAAAGATTATTGATAATGAAGTGAGTTTTAGGGTTTAAATCTTGCTTAGTAGCTTTTAGGGTTCAAATATTAGCTATATTCAACCAAGTTTCCAGGAGGCAAACGAAGTTTGAAATCATGAGTTCAAGTATTTTCCTTTAAAAAGCAAGAAAAATATGGAGTGCCTGGCTTGACCTAATTATTGAATCCTATGGGGTAGCTACAAAATGACTTCCTTGTAGATTAGGTGGTGCGGCCCAAACAATTCAATCAACTGGCCCAAATGCACCACCGATTAGGGTACACAAAGTGGTGATTAACCTAGTATGATTTCTACTCGATTATGTGTTGAATTGGTGTATCGGTTCCACAAGTCGGAATCCTGGTTGAGTAGATAAAAAATCAAGTTAGGTTATGTGGCAAAAATGTTGGTGTATGTAGTGTGTATGTTGATTTGTACCACAAGAAGTATCTATTTGTTTTTTTTCCTTTTATAATATGCAAGGGTGAGATGAGTGGAGGTGACAAACAAGACAAACAAATTCTATCCTAGGGTTTATGCAAACACCTAAGTAGATTAGGTCTTGGTTATTGATGTGGCGAAATGAAACTAGTGGGGGGGAATGTGGGGGGCACTTACAAATTACTTTACTCGCACTTTACTTCGGTCTACCACACTTGGATCTCCTTGCTAGGGTACCTACATGATAGTAAATTAGAGACAAGTGGGGTTAATAATAAGTAAATTCAAACAAACACGGAAAACAAGAAAGTAAATTCCATTGCCTCCTCGGCAATGGTGCCAAAATGATGAATGGGTTTTGACGAAGAAAAATCAGGGTTTCAAGAACCCGCCATCGTAGCTCACAAAACACGTTATCAAATACAATTTTACCGAAACTCTAAGGGAGTCCCAGGTTGAACACAGGGAGGCGATGTTTGTTTTCATTGAAATCTGCATTTTGTTTTGTTTCTATTTAGGTTTTAGGGTTTTGTGTTTTTTTTTTTGGGTGTTTTTTGTAAAGAAAAAGGCAAGCAAGATAACTCACAAAGGAGATGAAAACAAATCTAATATATCATGCAAATGCTTATTACAATGTCCTAGAAAAAATACAAAAGAGATAAGGGTGAGGAGGAATCTCCCGAATCAACTATTTTGCAAGACGACGGCGCTTGGCGGTAGCTTGGACGAAGACAGTGAGGTGCTGGATGACGGAGGTGAGATGCAGGAGGACGTCAGGTAGAGGAATGCTTCACCACGGCACGAAATGGGGATGAGGAGGTGGAGGTGATCTTCTACCGGAATGGAGGTGGGAGGACGACTCCAAGTCTCCCTATGAAGGTGGTGAGAGAGACGATGAATATTTGGTGGGGTAAGGAATCGCTACAATAATAAGGGACCTTTGGAACTTGGGAATGAGCTCTTTGGAGCTTTGATGGGCTTCTAGAGCTCTAGAGTAGGTGGGTGTAGCAAAGGTAGAGATGGCTAAGCAAGGGAGTTGTGTAAGTCTTTATATAGTGGATAGGAAGGGGCCAAAAATGGACACAGAGTAATTAGAGACCACCAAGATGTCGCTGTAGGTCCAGCTCAAGCGTTGCTGCAGCCAACACATGCCCGCTCACATGCGTGCTCCGCTAGCCCTCCATCACTTGCACAAATCACGCTCGTGCCCTACTGGTGCACGCTGGCGAGCGCGCTAGCGTGCGTGCAGGTGAGCAATAGTGTACGCCCAATTGAAGAATTGGGGGGGGCTTTGCGGGTCTCAAACCCGTGCCCCTCCCTTGCGATCAAGCGCCTCCACCATTGTGCCATGTCAACAAGTGTGTCGAGAAGATGTGCTGTGGCTACGCGGTGAAGGAGTTCTCTCGACCATTGGATTTTCATCCAACGGCTGAGATCACTTGTTGGGTGGCCCTTGGAAGTATGGTGGGTGACCTTGGGCGCTCTAGATGGTGCCACGTGGCACCAGCTGGACCATCCACCTTTCCTTGCTTGCAGAGGATGCCATGGTGCTTAGATCGAGGTTATTTCCACATTGTTGGACTGTAATCGTCGCTCCGCATCCATCCGTACAGTCGAATTTTTCATCTAAAGCCTGTAAAGATGTCAAATTGCCTCCTGGCCATAAAATGTTGGAATTACTAAACAATATACACAAATTATCCTTAATGCAATGTAATGCATGTTATGCACTATTTATACTTATGGAATGCAACACTAGGCTTAAAAACTATCATAAATAAGTAGTTTATCATGAATTTATGCATGTTTATCAAGCCTTTTACACCCACCAAGAGATTTGTCCACTTTCAGTATAGGACTAAAAACCTCTCCTAAATCTCACTAATTTCAACATGAATTCCCACGCCACCATATATCAATTGCATCTCAATTGATGCAATTAGGCTCTCAAATCCAACATGTTCATCATGGGAGAAAACAATAAGAGATAAAGAGAAAGCTCAACTGTCAGGGGAGGGCGATGGGAGTTGTTGAGCTTCGACGACAGCTACAGGCGAAGGAAAAGGGAGGTGGTCGAGTAAGGGAGCTAGAAATGATCGGGTGGGGAAGGATGGACATCGGAGAGGGAAGAAGGTGCGTTGAGTAAGAGCGATATATACGTAAGGGTGAAGGACGAGGGGGAAGAGTGTCTATACAATTGAGAGAATTCAAGGGGGTGTTTTAGGGTTTGTAGTTGGATATTTTAGGTGTATTTCCCCCTTTTTTTAAAGTAAGAATGAAAATCTTGTATTATTTTGTTTTTAAGTCCCGAAAATTCTGATTTTTACGCAACAAAGTCTAATGGACTCGTTGCGTCAAGAGGAACATGGTGGTGGTTTTGGATTTCTAGTTCAGATCATGTTTACGGTTTAAAATTTCATGCTATTTGTAGCTTAAATGTTCTTTAAATATCACAAAAAGTGAACATGTGTAGATCCTGAAAAAGGGTGTAACAATCCACGATTTTCACGAAATTAGTGTCATTCATTTAAAAAAAATTTGCAAGGACTTCATGCATGACTTCTGATCTAAAATTAGGGTTGATTTCAAAATATAGGGGTTTTCTCACAAAATTTCCCACAACACAGCCACGGTGGTCCGATTTGTGTGAAATGAAAGGCGTTGGGTTTCTTATGGAGAGCAAAACATGACTCAAGTTTGGAAATCCAAGTTTGAGGTCTCACATTTCATGTATAAGTACATTTAATTAGGGATGCAGGCATCTTGGGTTAATAATGTGTCATTGAGCCTCTTTATAACATAAATGGTAATTAGTGGTTACTTTTTTGTAGCTTTGGTTTGAGACTAAAGCAAAGATCTACAGAGGACTCACAATCAACAGAACTCCACACCAACCAAAACCCTAAACCTAATTCTAAGCCACCTCACAACCCCCAAACCCCACCTTAATCACACCTATCCCTAATCCAACACGTATTTACCACTCATACCACCCTTGGATGCCCATTTTAATCATTTTCCAAACATTATCCACGTCCTAGAACTTTCCTTGACCTTCTTCCCATGATTTTAGCCAATCAAGATCCTGATCCTAATCCCAAAATTCGTGATAGCTCGACACACATTTGAGATTAGGAATAGCATAAGGTCGAAAAACTAAGACAAGTTAAGGGAATCCTAAAAGGTTGTTGCAACACCCTCTATAAATACCTGTTTAAGGCCTCCAAGAGAAGAGAACCATAATACACCACCAAAGGTTAATAAAACTCTTCAACCAAAAATGCTAAGTGCCCCCTCCCCTTCCATCACCACCATACGCCCACCACCCCTCCCTCTCTCTCCATTATCATCACTTGAAGTTGTGGAGGAGTTCGAGTTCTAAGCTATGTTCTTGTTGTCTCCATCATGAAGACACGCCTTAACATTTGATTCTATCCATCCTTAGCTGGTGGTAACACCACCATTAGCCATAACTAACTTGAATTAGCAGAAATCGAGTGACAAATGCTCCTCAATGGTCTCTTGAGGACAGTAATTCCACTCAAATCCATTTTGAGAAAAAAATAATAAAAAGGGTTAATTCTACAGTTTTAACATCACGTCATCTATAACCACGAGGTCACCCAAGAGTTAATTAAAGGTCAAATGATTAATTAAGTCCAAAAAAGTGGGTCAACACAAACAGATACAAGGTTTCACGCATTTCAAGAACCGCATTAGTACATAAAACCCTAATAATCAAACCTGCTTAAATTAAAGAGGTTTTGGTTAGGATAAAATTCATCTAAACCTCCTAAAATTCATAAAAAAATATTCTAAGAGGTTTGATACCCTTGGTTTGACCATCTGAACATATTTTGACCTTGAACAAAGTTTTAGATGGGACTTTGCCTTAATTTGAGCTTCTGTGCAAATTGTCGAGTCAAACATGGTCAAAACTCAAATCCAACTTCACCCTTAGATTTATTGGGTCTAGATTAGGTTAAGGCCAAAACTTGGGCCCAATCAGAGTCCATCTTGACCTAGTTTGCAATTTAGTCCCTAAAATCCCTGTTCCTCTCACTTAAACCCCTACTTTTGATTTTGTTGCAAATGGGTCCCCAACTTTGTCATCTTCTTCACATTTTAGTCCCTACCGCCATTGTTAGGTCAACTAACCTACTTAAGCCTTTGACCAAGTCCAAAACCTCGTTAAACCTACACCAAATCCCACCAAATTTGGTGGGATTGGTGTTCACATTATAAGGAAACAATTGAGTAAGATCTTGGCTCTGAATCTGCACCATAGAGCCCCAACGAACCCACAAAAATTGTGGGTTTCTTATTTCCTAATCTCTGACCAATTGAGCTTCTTTCCTCAATTAGAGCTTAGTTCTGAGCTCTATAAAAGCTCACGATGGTCGCAACATTTACTTTAGTCCAGTTTGGCCCAAATATCTTCTTCCTTCTCTCCCTTCGACCACCTCCACCACAACTCTGGTGAGCACCTCAAATCTTCTTCGTCGCCCTCTGCCACGTATGATAGGTAGAGGGAACTTCTTCCTCAGGTTCCTCCGCTCCACGCCAGCCACAGCAGGAGCTGCCTTGACCCCTTCTTCCTTAATGTTCTCATCACTGGAGGACTTGACCTTCCTCGATGCCAGCCAATCAAAGCCAGCACGATCCACCCTCTGTTTGTCCTTAATTTAGGTTCTTCCTCTTCCTCTCCCTCTCTCGATCCTTCTCATCCCATTTATCTCTTGTTTCAACAGATAACTACCTTTCTTCCCCTCCATATTCCCCAAGTCCGGCAAGAACTCCAGTGAGCTCGCGTCGACAATTCATGCACATAAACCACAAGCCACTTTCACCAAAACCTCCACCACACCTTTGCAACCAAAAGCCCTCAACTTATTGAGAGCTTTGGTCTATGGGGAGCTCAGCCAGGCAACCCACCAAATCACTGACCATATCTTCACCGTCCAGCCACCCAAGGTCACAATCCGATGAACCAACACCACCATCACACTCCACTCCTCACGGCGAACCTTGTGAACCTTCTAACTGGGGCTCTTAGCCCATTTTCTTTTTTCAGGATAATCGCTGGTCCTCGGTCATCGTCATCGCCAAATCTCCGTCATCGTCTGCCTCTCTCCGGCTGCCAACTACGATGCCACCACTCCCATTCAGTGTGGACTCACTTCACCAACTTGCTTGTAACGACAATTGGAGATTGAACCCAGGCAGCATGCCCAGTTGATGCGAGCATCTTTAGCTATTGCGCACAAAGAGAAGAAATCGTATGGGATGAAATTTGAGAGCGGCATAAAAGGAAAAATGCCTATTGCCTTGTCACTTATGACATAGGGGTTGGGTCCCTCACTCAGCCCTCACTCGCTCACCTCCCACTCCTAATGAGCCTAGACCCGTGACCAGGTACTGTTTAAACCCGATTAAATACTCGATTCTGAATAGAGGAAAAAGAGAGAGAAATCTAAGGAGGGTAGGGGTAGGTTTTACGCCTCGGGTCTCGTGCCTATGCAAACCTAACACTTAGTGTCTCTGAGGTCTCTACTTTGTGCTTGGCACTATTGTGCCTATTCTGAGGCTTGGTGACGTTTAAGGTGTCTGAAACACCCTTGCGACATCTAGTGCTTGGCTTTGGCTTGGAACTCTGAAACTGTGGAATTATTTGAGACATATTTGAGTATCGGCTGATGTGGAAATTGAGGCATAATTGGTTCAAAACCACTGTAGAAAAATTGAATTAGTTGATATATTGGGATATCTGCTAAATGTGTTGATTTAACTGGTGATCTAAATCACCATTTGTATAGTTCTTTATATTCTTTTTATCCTATCAACTTTTGAGATACAATTGCTATAATTGAATAGATTCATTGAATATCTTTCTTGTGCTTAATTGTTGTGCTCAGTATCTATAATTGTGATTAGTGTTGTAAATTCCAATTTGCTCCCTGCGAACGACCTCAGACTCGGTTCTTGTTTTCAAGCACTTTTTAAATTTAAATGTTGTATCATTTTTGTTGACTGTACTACAACACGCATTTCCTAAAACTCAACGAAAGCATGTCAATATTTTGAAACCGTTGCCGAGGAGCAACGCGTAATTCATTGCTTGTCATATTTGATTAAACTGATTACTAACTTACTGTATCTATTACTAACTTGCTCTATTGCTAGTCATATTTCACTATGTACATCATGAGAAGATCTTCCGTGCAATCAATAACTCCAGGGGCAGGTAAAATTTCTCTTCTTCCCTGATCATCTCTTAATCTTGGGAAAGAGAAAAAAGGAAATAAAATAAATTAGGATCCACTTACCATATTTTCCTAGTAATATCACTTAAAGGTAAAACGTTTCCTAATTTGCGAAATTGATTTAAATCTGATTGAACTGAAATAATTTGATTAGAAAATCCCCATCCTGATTTCCTGTACTTATTAGGGATCTGCGCTAAAATTCTAAACATCTTGGGCTACTCACATTCTTGTTTGAGTCCAAGATGCCAAATTTGAAATCAAATTGGACTTGGAAATAGAGCCAATTAGGGTTTCCACATTAGGGTTTTGAAGTGTTAGTACACACTTGCATGTAATAAAGGAAACTAATCTTCTCGCATTCGTGTGCTACCCAAGCCCTTGTTTGAATTGATCTATTCAAGTAAACCCTAAAATCAAGGCTCTAAATTCACTTGAACCCTAAAATTTGGACCTAAGAACCTGAGGGTCAATTTAGGGTGATTTTGGATCTTGACTCAAATTTCATCCTCAACTTTAGGGCAGGTCAAGTGAAGTTGATTCACCCTGTGGATCAACCAACCTCCAAATTAAGTCATAAATTAAATTAACTTCTAATCAAGTGAAATTCAAGGCACAAATTGGGACTAAAATTGATAGATTTAGGTCTCATTTCATACATTCTGGTCTACTTGGATATGCAATGACAAGGAAGTTCGGGTGGGGGAAACCCTATAACCTGTGGGGATGCTCTATCGGTAGGGGTTTTTGCGGGACTCTCCCTTCCTGGCTACCCAAGTAATTCTCAGGTGTGTGGATTTCTGATTTAGAGGTATCATCTACCTTGAAACAGCCTTACTCATCCAAAAATTTTGGGTGCCTTGCTTGGGTCCAATTTCTACCCAATCCCTTATCTATTCTATTGTGCACATACACAGGAAAGGTTCCTAAGTCTGACCTAGAGGCCTCCATTAGAGTAGATCTTCTATGGGAAATCTGATCTGATCTAATCAATTCAATCTGGACCTAAATTTGATTCTACATCCTAATCCATCACCTGATTTTGAAATGTGACCTGACAACATGGGAAAGATTTTCAATAAACCTGAATCACGTAGGAGCATTAAAGAGAAAATGATCTAGGTTACCCTTAGACATAGGGAAGAATTTGACAGGACCTCGGATCCATTTAGCAGAGTTCAGGTTAATGTGTCAGAAACAACAAACCTCATTATGAGTGGTACCGGAATAATGTTAACACAAATGATACATGGTTCAACCTGGGATGATCTTTTATTAGAATATGGTGAATTGTGGAGACTACATAATACTGAGTATATACAATGTATGACAAATCCAAAACTTTGGGAGATACACCAGGGTCTCATTGAGAAATGTGGGTATATGCTAAATACGTTACACCAAGAGATTGATCAGAGATACCCATATCAAAATTCAGAAATTGATGAGACATCTTAGAGCAATATTGAGGATCAATATGATTTCCTAGAGCCCGGGTTTGAAAATTGAGTTTGTTGTGGATCCCCAACCCAAATGGAATCTGATTCAAATTTTGTGCAGAATGACATATCTGATCAAAATGGGGGTTGGGTGGATCCAGCTGCAGGTGTTCCTAATTATGAACCAGCCATAGAGAGCCATGAAGCTAGTCCATCATGCCTTAATTTACTAAACACTTGTGAAGAGCTTGAATCAGAACCTCTCAAGGATGTAATTCCCACACCTTCTCCTTGTAAGGTAATCCTCGAAAGTGATTCTGACATCCCAATAGAACCATGTCCAATTCTAGTGACCCAATTCCTACCCATGACCTAGAAGCTAGATCTGAGCCTATTTGGAATGATCATGAGGCCCAATATGACAAGAATTAAATTTCAGATTTGTATTGTGATTGCGAGCCAATATTTGATGATTATGCCTCTCCCGACTCCTCAGAGAAGCAAATTGATTTTTTAGAAGTCACACCGATTTACAATACAGAAATCGAGTTGGAAGAGTTGGGATTTGATTGGATCTTCCCTAGGTGCCCAGAATTCGAGCCTATGCCTAATAACGATATCCCTGTGAGCTTGCAATTTGAGGCTAGGTTAGATCAAAGTTAGGTTGTTGATTCCATGCATCATGATTTATTCAATGGTGGAAATCTTGATTTTGAATCAGGTTCAGAAGCTAATTGTTGCAAATTCTTCGATGATTTCGGATCATACTCTAATTTTGAAGAACCTTTGTTTCCAAATAATTACAAGCCAGTTTACGACCTCAGTATTCATGATCTATTCTTTGATTCTGACTCTGAGGTCCCTGATCCCAAGATCATTGATTCAAAATCATGTTCCATTAAACTGGAATCATTTTGTTATGCTCTACATGAATCAAAAATAGTAGGTGCCAAGAGTGCCCACAATCTAGAGTTTGATTCTTTCACTGATTCATATTTCCATGATCCTATAAGCACTCTCCAGGCATTTACATTTGATTGGGATGAGCATCATGAAAAAGGCTCTCTAGATGAACTAATCTTCTAATCATTTCTAGAGGAGCCCATATCATGCCCAGATTTCGAAGAAGCCACATCTCATATAAAGCCTTTCAAAACCCAATCCCAACCCTGACCTACCACCGGAATCAATTTTTACTCTAACTCACCTCTTTCTGATCCGGTTGCATATGATTCACCTCCATCTTTTAACCAGGAATCAGACATTGATCAGACCAAGCACTTTATAAATTTCAATGTTGTATCGTTTTTGTTGACTATACTACAACACATATTTTCTAAAACTCAACGAAAGCGTATCAACATTAGCATTTTCTACTTTTATTTTGTGAGAATCATTCCTGACACTCATTGTGCTTAATGAATTCATCCTTTGTTTTTGAGTTGTCTTACATTTCCCTTGTGAACATGAGAGGATAAATATTTTATGAGTGGGATAGGGGAAAGGCTAGTAATTGGGCATAAATGTGAGATTAGGTAGGTGCCTCCTTTGAGAGGTTGTCAAGAAACCAAGTTGCCTTATGCCCATAGGTTCATATCTAAGATAGTCTAAGCCTAGGAACTACAATTCTGAGTTAGATTATACCCTTAAAAGGAATTCATTGGATAAGGTAGGCCTTGGGGAAGCAACTCTCAGCATTTATCTTATCTTTTATCATTAAATTAACTAGTCTATTATCCAAAATCCCACACATAGTGATTTCTCCTGGTAACACCTTCTGTTAGAATTGTCCAAATCCCTTCTCACCACTTCATCTCACATCCAAATTCTTAGGTTAGAATTAGAAATTATATTTAGCAAGTTTCGATGATAATAAAATCATAAAAAAAAATTTGTAGGTTATGGGTCAAGGAATCATGGTACAAAATTTCAGGGCCTAACTTTTTCTACAAAAAAAAAGAAAAAATCCATGGACTTGATTAGGGTCACACTGCTTAATAAAATAAAATTTTCCAATTTTTCTAGATTTTTAGTTACTTTTATGCAACTCCAAATCATGTGAAATTGGTTGCATCTATCTCCTTGCAGAATTAGGAGTCTTATATAAATTAGAAAGGTTTTTCTATCATGATTAAATTAGGGTTTGGGCATCACACTCAAGTAGGGTCAAAATAGTCTTTTTTCCCTATTCAAAAAAAAAAGGTAGCAAACAAATAGAAAAATATATTTGAAAAATACCAAAAAAATCAAACACTTGTCTAATTGATCACATAAGAGAAAAACAAAACCTTGTTGTGGATTCGACTCGACTACCTCTTTTTACATCTTTATAAGTCGAAAATTAAATTGGTGTGCTTTTTAACAACTTAAGCGAGATAAACACTAACTTTTTTTGTTGTTTCCAGGGAAGTGTGATTTGATTTTTCTAATTATTAGCAAGTGATCTTTTGCTATAGTATATTCATATTGCATTTAGTTTGCATTCGTGAGCTTCATTTGTCTATTTTGCGGGAACCCAAGCACTTGGATCATCCCTCAAATGCTGAACAAGAGTGGATCATAGAGGAGGAGGCCTAAGGAAGCAATGCATGAGAGTGAGGCTCACCATAGTTAGGATTAGGATAGATTTTAATTTTCTTTTAGACTTTATGTATTAGGATTTGGGTGAGAGAGCAATATTTTTGGTATTGTAATAATTGTGGACTTTCTTGGACTCTCTCTTTCTCTCTTATATTTGCATTTAGATAGTTGTTTGCTTGTTTGCATGCATATATATACAGTGAAAATTTTCATTACAAAAAAAATTTCATTCTTATTTAGGAGCAACGTATCCTTAGGCATTCATACTAGGACTGCATACTTGCCTCTAGATTTAATTTTTGCAATTGCATTTGAGAAGAGGGCTGGAGTAAGGTATGCATCCTCAACCTATTGAGTTTCCTATCAATGCATTGAATTGCATAAATTTTGGATGAATATCTCAAGGAAAAAAAAAGAATCTCACTTGTATTGAATCAAAAAGACTTAAGAAGTGAGAATCCTAAAACTAACAAGTTAAAGGAAGAACTCTAAAACACATTCATAGTGTGCTAAGGGCCTTGATAGCGATTTCTACCACTTTTGTGGATTGACACTTTGGTCGTGGCACATAAAGCACACATTTAAGGTCACTAAAACCTCTCCTTTTTGCATATCAAGAGGTAGACTATCCAAGATCAACAAATTTGTCTCACCCATACTTCGGTCTAGAGGTGAGCAGGTTTGGTTCTAGATCTTCTCCACCATCAATATTAGAGGGTCTTCTTAGGCACTACATAGGTTGATAGGATGCATAACTATATTGGACCTTGTCTTGTCACCTTTTCATTAAAAAAAATCAATAAAACCCTAAAAAAATCATAATATTGATTATCTTTGTTGCTTTTCTTATGTTAGCCCTCTGAAAGGTAGGATTCTATGGACTTTGTGAAAGAGGCGCTAACCCATGGATCTCACTTGCAACTACCCAACTCAACCAAATCCAAAACACAAATACTTCCCATCTTTCTCATTGTCTAGGAATGATCCATCTTTTTGTTGAATCACCATCCTTTTATGAGACAAAATCAAGAGACCTGATGAACGAGATTTTATATGCGAAAAGATTTAGTTAAAAACTCATTATTGTATTTGCATAAAAATCCACTATCAGATAAATTTATAACCGAAACTTTGCTGAGGCCCAGGTAGAACACGAGGAGGCAAACGTTTGATTAAAAATCGCATTTGGAATTATTTTCAGAAAGCAAATTAGCTAGTTGAAATTAATCTATGCTAGTGATGTAAACACATTTGTCACATCAACTGTCTATTTACACATGTTCTTAGGCGTATAATTACATCATGCATTATAAATATTGCATAACATTCATCGTCATCCATTTAGGTTATATTGTGTAAAATTTAGGTTAATTCTCTCTTTTTATGATCAGGGAATAGAGAAATATTTTATCAAGGCCTCAAATTGAAGATTCAACTATAGAGATCTGATCAGGGCGACAAAAGGAGTTCAACGACTCCAAGATCACCCCGATCGGACTTTCGTAGCATTAGATGCAATCCGAGAAAGATCTGAGATCAAGGGGCCAGGTAGTGTAAATCTGTACTGCAGATGACAAATCTGACTGCACGGATGGGTTCGGATCGACGATCGCATCCCAATGACGCAAAAATTGATCTAATCTGACATTTGTGGCACCATCTACAAGTCAGAGAAGATGGACGGCCAAGATAGCGCCACATGGTTCCATCTCAGCCGACCCAACCAGCCCAAAGTCTCCCACTAGCTTTCTCTCTCTTCAAGCACGCGATCAATCTTAGTCATTGGATCGAGATCCAATGGGTGAGAGAGTTCATGCCTTAATTCTAACGCATGACACAAGGGTAGCCGCAGTGCATTGGTCGTGTGCCTTCATGCGAAGGTAGTGGCGCACATTCGAAGCCCCCCGAGTGCTTCAAATCAACTACAACACGGGCACGCTCAAATTCAACCATGCAATGAAGATCGTGCGGGCATGGGAGCGAAGACGTGGCAACACTGGGTGCGAGAATTGAGCACACGCGATCGCACGAGCATACGTTAGGTGCACTGAAGAAGCGGGCAAGCATTTTAAGTCGTCTGATCTCTTGATCGGATGGCTAAGAATGCTTGATCGTGGATGTACATTGAAGCAGCTAAAGGCGAGGAGGCGGACATGCACACGTACCTTCACCCATGTTTGAGCTACAGTAACGCTCATAAACATCACTAAAGACACTGAAATTAATGTTTAATCATTAAAATGACTTATTTGCCCCTCTATCCTTCAACTATAAAAAGGCCCTACGACCCCCACATTCTTTTCATCCCTTCCATCATCTCTCTCCCTCTCTAAGAGCTAAGAACTCAAGTTCTCAAGCTCGCTCTAGTGCTCCCAAGCTACAGGAAGCTCAACTAGAGTTAAAAATAATTTTTTCCACCTGTCATCCCCTTCACGAAGCTCTGGACAGCTGTCTTCTCACCCCCGTTCTAGAAGTGGATCCCGCGACATCGACACCCTACCTCTCCCCGATTCTTCCTGATCCATCCTCTGTCATCCATCTTTGCTTTCCTTCCAGGTGACGTCCGTCTGACTTTCCCTCCAAGTAGCCGTCGAGGAGGATAACTTCTCTCCCCCATCTCTTTATCTCTTTCTAGATTAGATTTCTCTCTTTCTAGTGTAGCAAGTAGTTGTAATAACATGATTTTGAGTATAAAAGTTGTCTCTCTCTCTCTTTCTCTCTCTCTCTCTTTAGTTGTAGTATTTACATTGCAAATAAAATAGCAACCATTGTGAATGTCTCATTTTTTAAAAAAAAATACAAAAATATATAACTGAGGATTTCAAATCAACATAACCTCCCCGTGTTCGACCCGAGACTCCATCTGAGTTTTGGTTAAAAATTATTTGATTGATGGATTTTCTTGCGAATCGCGCTACAACGACAGGTTTTCTCAACTCAAATCTTTTCGCAATGAATTCTCGTACATCATTTGGCACCGTTGCCTTGGAGGCAATGGATCTTGATTTCTTTTCTGCATTTCACGCACTTAATTACTTTATAACTCTCTTTTATTTCTTCTCCATTGTCCTGTAGGTACCCCGATCAGGAATCTTCAAGCGGTAGAAAGGAGTAAAGTGTAATTGAAGACAACTATAAGTGCTCCCCCATTCTTTCCCCCTCCATAGACTTCATTCCATCACTCTAATTCAAACCTAATTAACCTAGGTGTTCTCATAAACCCTAGGATTAGTTTGGTTGTTTTGATTTCCACCTCCACCCACCTCACCCCCATTTAAAAAAAAAAAAATCTAAAAAAACCATAGAGGTACACAACCTCTTCTGATTCTTCATACTCAACCGGTAATCCGATCTTTGGAACTAGTACACACAACCAAACACATAATTGAGTAGAAATTAAATTAGGTAATCACTTGTGTGCCAAACTTAGTGGTGCACTAAGGCCAATTGTTTGAGTTGTTTGGGCTGCCACAAGGGAGGGACATGGGGATGTAAACAAGGGGATCTTATCAACTTGCAACTTGTTCTGACCTAGGATAATAAGCTCATGAGCTTGGTCTGACTTCATCGTCGAGAAAAAATGCAAGAAACAAAAGAAGACTTCTATATCCAAGCTTAGTGTATCCAAGCTTAGCTCAGATCTGTCCCGCTGCTTCTTTTGGGGTATAAGGCAGTGTCCACTTCATATAAAAACAACTCACTTGCTCTTTAGGGTTAACAATTAAGGTCAATACTAGGAACTCCACTTTATTTTGATTTCAAAGGAAAATATCTTCACTCGTGTTTGCAAATCTTGGTGTGCCTCCTGAATTTGATTCAAATCACCCTAATTCAAATCCTAAAAGCTAATTAAGCAAGATTTGAACTCTAAATGCCACTCATCCAAATAATCTTACTTGAAAACCTTGGTTGTGCATGCACTCACATTTATTTAATCAATCATTAAGGGCACAATCCATTTTAAGAGCCCACCACATTCAAAAAGCACTACTATCTCAAGCCCAATCTAAAATCAAGTAGACGTTGGCCCTATGACTCATTGATTGCATAGCAAGATACACCAATAAATATGCCATCTTGTATTATTTCCTAGCATTACCCATGCATCTTATATAGCCATACTTGCATTTGCAAATATACACCTACATGCATTTATAAAGAGGGGAAGAGAGGGAGAATAAATGGCCATCCAATCCACTTCCATTATTAACATTTTCCTTGAGTGTGGCATTACAATTTCACCATTTCATTTTTTTATTCCCATGCAGCTGCACAGCATGGTGTGCACCTCTCCTCGCCGCTCCTCCTGCCAACAGCATAGGGAGAGGCGTGCTCTCCCTCTATAAAAGACCTTACACTCCCCTTGCTATGGCGACCGGATCCCACCTTCATATAGACCCATCACCACCCTCAGACAACACCAGAGCTGGGAAGAACGGTGGAGCGACGGGGGTATTTATAGGGACCGAATCAGAGAGGAAGGCGGAGGGAGACGACGTGTCTCCCTCGCCGGAGGACGCCGAAGATGGAAACCCATACCGTCCGTGCGTTCGCACGGCCGGTATGGTGGGTTACAGCGACCAGGGGGTGTCCCTGCGACGGTTGACGACGCAGGGCACCCCCGGTTTACTTGCCAGACCCTCCCCCTCACCCTGCGTGGCGCCATGCTCCGCGCAAGGTCGCCGGAGCATGGTGCTGGCAGGTTTTGCAGGGAGGACCTGAACGCAAAGAACGAAGGAGAGTTAGGGGCCAAAATGCGAGGGTTCAAAAGTTGAGGGCCAAAAAGTAAATATATGAGGACCAAAGTGTAAAGTTGGTCAAGAAGGTTTCTTCTTAGGCTCAAGTTTTTATACATGACTAATTGGGACCTAAGGAATCTGATGGTGAATTTTATTTCTAGGTTAAACCTTGTTTGACTGGTCAATTTACGCAAAAACCCAAATTAAGTTATTAATTGGGTATGGTTCTCAATGTAGGTCAAGATGGGTTCCTAAGGTCAAATTGAAGGTTCTAAACCCTAGAGATTATTTTTCTATGAATTTTAGAGGGTTTATTCCATTTTTTCTTTGCCTTGAACCTCGTGAATTGAAGTGGGTTTGTTTTAGAATTACAGATTATCATTTAGTTCCTTGGAATTGCTGTAGCCCTTGCCAGATCATCTTATCCCACTTTTATTCTTATTAGGTTGCTTTGACCTATGTTTGGACCCTGAATTACCCTGTATGCAGATTATACTGGTAAAATTGCATTTTTACCCCTTATGACTTGTTTTCTCCTTAAACTCAGAATTCTCTGAGTTAAGCCTTTCCTTGAGTTATATAGGAGCTTTTATCCTTTGTATTAGGTCAAAATGAGCTAGTTATGGCTCATGATGAGGTTCTCATCACCTAACTCCACCTACATACCCTACCACTCCAAGTCCACCTAAGCCCACTTAAGCTAGCTCCACCTCTACTCAAAGTTGGTGCCATCTCTTCACCACCTTTCATTCCTTAACTAACCACCAAAAGACACCAAAAGTTGGTGCCAAAACTAACCCTAACCACCTCCCTTTTGGCACCAACTTTCAGCCCCTTTATCCACCCTACACCTACCCACATAACCCATCCTAGCCATCCACATACCCCCCTTCTAGAACCCTAAGGTGGCGCCACCTAATAGCCTTCTAGAAGACCCATTTTGGTGCCAATTCTAAAGGGCACCAAGGCCATAACTACCCCCCTTAGCACCCCTTAGGTGGCGCCACTTATCCTTAGCCATAGGATCCCCAACTACCCCCCATATCCTATCCCAGCCATCCATTCCAAGAGCCACCTATGCCCCCCTTCCTACACTTTATATACCCACCTAACTTCCCACATTTTCTTCATCCTCCATTAGTGCATTTTCTACCTATACCCACCTACACCTAGGGCCAAGAAGAAGAAGTAGAGAAGAAGATTAAAGGGGCACATCACCAGCCCCTTTGGTGCCTTCTCCCCACTCTCTTGAACTTGGGCCACACCAAGGAGGAGGACTTTTCTACTTCAAGGAGGACGGCCAGGCAAAGGAGAAGGACCTAGGGTGGATGTCCACCCTTGGAGAAAAGCTTAGAGCACACCCCATTAGGGCTTGCTTTGGAGGACATCACCTTGGTGGGGCATAGTAAGGAAGGAGTTGGAGGACTCTTTTCAAGCTCGGGAGCTACCAAGCTTGGAGCAAGAAGCCCTCTTCTTCACCATCTATTTAGAGGATTTGTGTTTTATTTATTGCAATTCTCTAGTAGTAGAAGCATTCATCTACTAGGTTTTTCTGTTAAACACTTTCTCATTAATCTAGTTGCCTTCTTTGAAATTTCTTTTAGTTGCATTTTGATTGCTGTGATTCTAGCACTCTTCACTCCCTCTCCCTAATTACTCTAGGCCTCCACGTGCCTAGAGTGAGCTTAGGAAGAGGAATTACTTGTCACTTAGGTGTTAGCTTAGTAATCGTAGTTGTTATTTACTTTTTCGCCAACAACTCGTGTTTTCTCTCATTATTTCAAAACCCCAAAAAAAAATGATATAGTTGAAAAGACAAAAAAGAAAGGTGATTTCTATTTTCAAGTAAGAGAGCAAAATTTCGCAAACATATTGCCTCCTTGGACGACCCTAGATACTCCACTATCTAGGTCTTACAAATTTAAAAGCGAAAGCGGATTTACGCGTTACAACGACACTAAATTGACTAATTAACAAATCGCGTATTTTCGCATCACTTTTTGACATCGTTGCCAGGGAGGCACAGCTTTGCTTAATTTTGTTTTCTCTTGCTTGAAGTGGATCTCATCCCCTTCTCTTTCTTTTCTCTAGTGTGTGCAGGAACTACAGCGAGAAAGCGGGAATTGAGAAGCAAAAGCTCAAAGTTCCTTTTCTTCCCACGATTTCAGGTTGGTTCCCCATTTCTTGTCACATTTAGGCTAAAAGACTATCAAAAAAATAGTAAACTTGGCTTTCAGGATCCTAAACACTTTAATTAATGGAGTGGTGCCCATAAAAATCCATTGTTTGCTTGTATGCTTCACTAAACACCACTCCAATCCTAGTATTGGCGTTTTATTTTTCGAGTCTAGATTTCTATCCAGACTTGAAAAATCAATCCCCAACACCACATGCCTTATAAAATCATAAAATTTCATACAGTGATTTCATATTACGTTAGGAACATCTGTTCCAAATTTCAAAATAATTGAATTTGTATTTAATTTTTAAAAATTCATGGACTACAGAGGGGTTACACCCTCAAATCTTCCTATTTTGCTATAATCCATGAATTTTTGAATTTTTATACTCATCCAATTTTTGTGAAATTTATCTTTCTGGAATCCTTGTGAAATTTTACATACCATAAAAAATTACTAAAATTTTATAAGGTCAGTGGTAATACTGAAAGGTCCAAAATACCTATAGGTATCATTTCTAGACTTTGACACTAGTACAAATAAAAATTTGAAACAATTACCAAACAAATTCCTAAAATCTTACAAAAATATTTTCTGGAATTCTTGTTTGATTCTCTTCAAAGTAGTGGTGTTTTCTGAATTGTTTGGACCACTACTTAATACAGAAAGCTTAAAAATAACTCATTGGTAGTTAAATTTCTATCCTAGGACCAATTGGATTAGGGTTTCTTTTTTCCACTTTTAGAAACAAACAACAAAAGGAAACATATCTTCACCCATACAACTTGATTTCCTCTTGTTTGTGGAATCTCAAACTTGTTTGAAAACTTAAAAAAAAAACCCTAAAAATACACTAAGTTAAATCCAATCCTAAAAGACAGAAATACAATAATTGTGTGACAACTTGCTTTTCATTGGAACCACTCTCCAATGCCTACACACACAAAAAAAAAATTGAAATAACAGGGCAACAACCCAATTAATGCCCTCCACATTCTATGTGCACTATAGTATCCCAGACCTAACAAAAATCCATAGCAACTTGACCCCTAAGGCTTCATCAACTTAGGCTTGCTATATAGGTCTTAAGTCTTCTTTAGTTAATACCAACTATGTCATCTATATCTGGTGTTCAGGCTAAGGGGCAATGTCAAACGACCAGGCGTGGGTTTGTACAAGCACCTGGGGTTTTCCCTGGGAAATGTTTGGGCCCATACCTCCCCTTAAGCAATTTGGCTAGATTTGTTGACAGAATAGGTATTCACTATTGATTACTTATTTCCTACGTAGACCAAGTCTTAGGTTTATTTTTAGGGAGTCACACTTAAGTTAGGTCTAGCTTTGGTTGTTTGATTTGCACACTTTCTCTCATCTCTTTCTCTTCTCCTCCCCTCCCATTCTTCCATTTTATGCACGGGCGACGATCTCAAAATCTACACCTGGAAGGACCATTTGATTTCGCCCCCAGTGTAAAAAGACCACTTTTTTTGTCTTCACCTTCTAAAAAAATGGAAAATCAACAAAATGGGTCCACTAACCCTTCCAATTCCACCTCTAATCTTACCTCTAACCCTACTACTAACCCTAATTCTAACCCTTCCACCCAAAACCCACCCACCTTTAACTTCCCACACTTGGAGCTCCCTAATCTTGAATTACCCCAAACACAACATCATGACCCCCTGCCTGATCTTTTAAAATTGATGGCTGAGCAGATTGATAAATTAAATTCCAATCAACAAACATTGACTAGGAACATCCAAAACCTTACCAATCAAAGGCCAAACCCACCACCCCGTCAGCAGCCTGTTATTCCTCTAAAAGATTTTTATGATCCGTCTTATTATGAGGAACAACCAGGGGTGGTCATATCAGAGGGGGACTTTAAGATTAAGCCTGCAGTCCTGAACCTAATTAAACACTTTCATGGCCTTCCTATGGAAGACCCTTTCAGCCACCTTGAAGAGCTGACTCTTCTTGCACAAACCCGTTCCTGAAATGTGCAAGAAGACATATGGCTGATGTGGCTTTTTCCGTTATCTCTTAAAGATAAGGCCGCTTATTGGTTCAGGATCATTGGCCGACCCATCACAACTTGGCCTCAGCTCAAGAGCGCCTTCCTCAAGAAATTCTTTCCCATAGGTCATACTAATTCCCTGCGAAGATCTATTACGACCTTTCACCAAAAATCTGGTGAGACTTTCCATGATTCTTGGGAAAGATTTCAGGATCTCTTAAGAAGTTGCCCGCACCACAAGATTCCTTTATGGCAGCTTGTGCAAATCAAATCCGACATTTCGTCGATGCCTCGTGTGGAGGCAACTTCTTAAATAAGAATGCTGAAAGTGCCTATGACCTTTTTGAAGAAATGAGTGAAAACTCATTTAATCAAGCTTCCATGAACACATTTTGCAGAACTCAAAACCTGCAGTTCGGTGTTCATGAAGTAGGCACTCAATCTATCCCTGTCACCCAAGACGATCTTCAAATGATCGCTCAAAAACTCGGCCAGATGCATATTAATCAAAATAAAATTGAGGAAAGACTAGCCACATCAACCCAAGCTCCACACAGTCCACATCTAACCCAACCTAACTTTCCACGAAGAGAAAATTTGCACAATCTCAACACTACTCCTGCTGATTATTACCAATATTCTGAGGTTTCCCATGATTCACTAGGGAATTACAACTATCCAGATCTTAACCATACTCACAATATTTCTGCCATCCAGGAGCCCTTTAAAAATTCTTCCAATTGGAAAAATTACCCGAACTACTCTTGGAATAATCAGGTTCCTTCCCAACCAGATCATTTTAAGGGGTATGGGTCGAATCCAACCTTTCACCCTAGGCCATCCCAACAAGACATCCATGCCCAGATGATACGAGCCCTGCAGGAAATGCAAACAAAAATGATGGAAGTAACCCGCACCATCACAAATCTTAACAACCAGATTGGGGTTACTCCCACGCAAAGACCTGCAGGACATCTTCCGTCCCAACCCATGCCCAACCCTAATCACCAAGGGAACTAATATCCGGGCAGAACTCCAACCTACCTGAATCAGCCTCCTCCTAATCCACCACCTTAGCAGCCTCCCAGGTTTTCGTAATCACAGGCCCCCCACCTCCTCCAAATAATAATCCGACTGCACATGCAGTTACTTTGAGGAGTAGGAAAACCACCACTGATCCTGGGCCTTCACACAAACCTGGTGAAATCCCTGTACAAATTCACTCCCCACCTCTCCATCAGGAAGAAAAAGAAACACGACAATATCAAGACATGATTCCTATCCCTTTCCCACAAGCACTCCACCCTACCACCACTAGAAAAAAGAAATCTGAGTCCACTATAGAAGAACTCATGGACCTATTTGAGCAAGTTCAAATCAATATTCCTCTCCTAGATGCCATCAAACATATACCTGCCTATGCCAAAATTTTGATAGAGATTTGTACTCCTAAAAGGCAAGACAAAAATCTAGGACAAGTGCATCTTTCGGAGACAGTAAGCTCTGTCATACAGAGTAAGCTGCCTCCTAAGATGAAAGATCCGGGGGCACCTTTAATTTCAGTAATTATTGATGATACTACCTTTAATCGCGCCCTCCTTGATCTTGGTGCCTCAGTTAATATTATTCCCATAATTTTATTTGAAGAATTATAGATCGGTGAATTAAAACCCATCGAAGTTACCCTGCAATTAGCTGATCGATCTACAATCAAACCTCGTGGGATTGTCGAGGATGTTTTGGTCAAGGTCCAGAATTGTGTCTTCCCTGCAGACTTTCTGGTTCTTGACATTGAGGTACCTGAATCATTACTGGACTCCCCAATAATCCTTGGATGCCCTTTTTTGGCCACTGCAAAGGAAAATATCAATTGCCACACAGGCAAAATGGATATCACTTGTGCAGGTCAAACTATCACTTTAGATATTTTCAAATCCTCCAGGAGATTCCATGATGATAACTTTTTTGAGGACTTAGATACGGAAATTTCCAATATGGTGGAAGAGACAATGTTAATAGATACCCTTACCGACCATAATTTTTTTGAGGACTCTAATTCAGAATCAGTGGTCAGCGAAATCTGTGATCTGGAGACTTGTCTTGACCCCAAATCCATTCCTGATGCACCCCCTGATCACCTTAACCCACCCACTATTCCCGCACCCCATTTTTCCACACTAACTTCACCCAATCCTCACCATCCCTTCCCCGCATCCTTTCTTATGGACTTGCCACCAACCCCGCCCGAATTTGGCATCAAACCTGATTTAAAACCATGGCCAGACTCGGGCTGCACTTATCATTTTCCATCCAACTTTGATCCCAATATTGCTTCTAATCAATTTTCTAGGGATCTAGAAGAAGACACCTTTTTTGCGGGCATCCAAGTGTCCAACTATTTACATGATTTTCCGTCTTCCGTGCATACCTTCACGCCTGGCTAAATGGCATAAAAGATAGCACTGGATGGGAGGTAACCCATCATTTTTTCCTGCTTTCCTTTTTTCTTCTTTTTCCAGGTTTTGATCATCCTAAACCCGACCGTTCTTCACTAAGGTGATCCCTTTTCCCTCCTAATGCATGAGGACATGGCATATCTTAAGCATGGGGGGGTGATTTTAAAATTTGACTACCGATTTAGGATTTTCAAAATCCAAAAACATGTATTTTTCTTCAGTTATTTTATTTTCGTGCTTGCATACTCAAAAAAATAAAAATGTTGAAAACATTTTGAGGAAAAATTTTGAAATCAGGACTAAGGTCAAAAAATTCACTTTTGGTACAATGCGATTTAATCTTTAACAAACTAGGGAAGAGGATGTCGATCTGATCATTAGAATTTCAGGATCTATTTTAAACTAGATCAGATATCCTTCTTTAAAATTTCCACCTGAACTCATGATAGTTCAGGGGACTTGATCCTATTTTGTAATATGGAAAGAATTTGGCTTAGTTTCTAATTCAAAAACTTGCATGTCTTGAGGAACTTCTTGTGTTAATTTTCACACACAAGCCAACACTTAAAAAAAACTAAAAATTTGAAAAACTCCCTTGTTTGGACGTAGTAAAAGTCTAAAACAGATCATCGCTTTGAGTTCCCACTGCCGAGAAGGAGGAAAATGCCTCTTTTGAGGATGTGATGTCAACATGTTACCGCCTCGGCGCTGCTCCATATCTATATTTCATATCTTTAGATGGAGCATTAAAGCGCATTTTAGCAGCTCAAGTGTCTTGGACGGTGCTCTACCTGTAGTGTCGAAGCAAGAGCTTGAGTTTGCTTGGAGCGCCCCTTTACACCGCATTGTGTTTTGGGGTTGTGAGCTCCTAGGTGGTTTCATGGATAGTGCTATCCCAAAGTACTGGCGCCAGAGCCCCCTCGAGGATTGCTAACGGTAATGATGATCCCAACACATTTGTTGTAAGAGTAAGCTAAAAATAAGCATGGGGGAGAAAAAAAAAGAGAGAATAAATAAATAAATTAACACGCCCCTATAAATGTTGGCTTTCCACAAGCACAGACACAAGGTTTTAAAAGATTTTGCAAGTTGCGAATCAGATTCATGAGCCAGAAAAATCCTAAAAATCGGTCGATGGCCCAGGGTGAAAGGTTGGATTCGACCCATACCCCTTAAGATGATCTGGTTGGGAAGGAACCTAATTATTCCAAGAGTAGTTCGGGTAATTTTTCCAATTGGAAGAATTTTTAAAGGGCTCCTGGATGGAGAAAATTCCTTCCAAGTGATTTGGGAATTTTCAATGCATTTCTTGAGTTGGGTTTTGGACAATCGGTCAATGAGCTATTACCACCGACAACTTGTCAGCCATACTCGTACGGCGAAGTGTGGCTTTTTTTTTCTTTTTTTTCTTTTTCTTTTCTCCTTTTCTTTTTCTTTTCTTTTTTTGACTTTTCTCCTTTTTTTTTTTAAGTAGGTGGCTTCCCTGGTCTAAGATTTACCTAAAGGCAGCAAGAAGAGAATGGTCCAGTGACTAGGCTCTGGACAACCTACCTATGGGTTGTTACCCACAATAACTTACTAGCCATATCACCCTAGAAGGTTCATTAGCTACCCAACTTCCGTTAAAATTGCCGATCAATAAGTCAGTGAAAAGAAAGTGTGTAGATGCTTTAGACTTAAGGTTCCCTCAAATTAGAGGGTGGGTTGATAAGTTGTGTACTTATCACCCAAACTTATTTAATAAAATTACAATAGAATTAAGATGGCAAGGACTTGAAAAATAAATCCACATTTTAGTGGATATACGGACCGATTAAGTCCAAAGACTTGAAGGGTCATTGTGTTCAGATCCTAATGTAATATTTCCTAAGATTGAAAAGTCTTAATGTCCAAGTATTCCTTCCTAATTCAATTTTTTTTTATGTATATATAAGAGAAATACAATTTACAAGAATTTCACAAAGCTGACAAAATGATTCAAAAATGAATCCACCCCCCCATGCCTAGCTGATGCAATGTCCACATTAAGAAAAAGAGACATGAAAGAAAGGGTAGAGTATGAAAGATATCACCTGAATATGAAGCTCAGGTCACCTTTATGTCATATGTATAGCTGCTGAGTTTAATGTCGTCAGCTAGGCGAAGTCCAACCAAAGAAGTCACAATATGGCTAGAGCAACCATGTCTGAGACGGGTTCTGGAAGAGTACAGTTAATAACAGGCTTTAGACATTGACCGTTGACTTTAAATGTATTACCCATCTTTAGGTCAGAGATCTGAATGGCTCCATTTGGAAAAATCTGATCGACAATGAATGGGTCATTCCATTTAGATCTAAGTTTGCCGGGAAAGAGCTTAAGTCGAGAATCGAATAACCAGACCTTCTGGTTTGGCTCAAAGCTCTTGTGGGAAATCAATTGATCATGCAAAGCTTTGGTTCGGGCCTTATAGATCTTGGTATTCTCATATGCATCATTTCTAAGCTCTTCCAACTCAGATAGTTGGATTTTCCTGGTCTTCCCATCTAAATTCAGATCTAAATTGCATTGCTTGATTGCCCAAAATGCCCTATGTTCAATCTCTACGGGTAAATGACACGCCTTTCCATACACCAAACGAAACTGAGACATGCCAATAGGCATTTTATATGCCGTACGGTAGGCCCAAAGAGTGTCCTCAAGCTTTTGAGTCCAGTCCTTGCGATCAGGCCTAACCGTTTTCTACAAAATATTCTTTATCTCCCAATTGGAGATCTCAGCCTGTCCATTCATCTGGGGATGGTAAGGTGTGGAGATTCGGTGATTAACCCCATATTTAGCCAGCAAATTATGGAACTGGGCATTAGTAAAATGAGTGCCACCATCACTGATGATGGCCCTCGGAATCCCGAACCTACTGAAGATGTGTTTCTTAACAAAATCAATGACCACCTTACGGTCAATGGTTCGGGTGGGAATTGCCTCAATCCATTTAGACACATAATCAACATTGATAAGAATGTACTGATGTCAAAATGATCAGAGAAAGGGTCCCATGAAATCAATAACCCAAACATCGAAGATTTCGACAGGAAGAATTGGGTTTAGAGGCATCATATCTCTCTTAGTTATGCTCCCAAGTGCCTGACATCGGGAACACGACCTTGAGAAATCCTGGGCATCCTTGAATAAAGACGGCTAATAGAAGCCAGATTGCAAAATCGTTACAGCCGTCTTTTTCCTAGAGAAATGTCCACCACACGTAGATGCATGGCAGAACTCGAGTATACTGTTGAATTCATTCTCCGGAACACATCAGCGAATAATCTGATTAGAGCCGATGCGGTACAGTTCATGGTCCTCCCAAAAGTAGTATTTGGCCTCAGATTTGAGTCTCTGTCGTTGTTGCTTGGTCCAATCCTGGGGAATTTGACCAAAGGTCAAATAATTAACACTGTCAGCAAACCACGGGGTTTGCACACCTGAAACTACAAGGATAGTTTCGTCCAGAAAGGTATCAGCAATCGGGATGTCCGGACGAGAAGAATCACTTAGAAGTCTTGACAAATGATCCGCCACCACATTTTGTACCCCAGATTTATCCTTGATTTCAAGATCAAATTCTTGAAGCAGAAGAATCCAACGAATAAGCTGGGGTGTGGCATCCTTTTTGGCCAAGAGATGTCTCAAGGTTGAGTGGTCGATATAAATGATGACATGAGACCCTAAGAGATATGCCCTGAATTTTTCCAAAGCAAATACTATAGCTAGTAATTTCTTTTCAGTAACAGTGTAATTCCTCCGGGCTTCATCCAGAGTTTTACTAGCGTAGTAGATGACAGAAGGCTTCCTGTCAACTTTCTGACCCAAAATAGCCCCGACCACGTAATCAGAAGCATCGGTCATGATCTCAAAAGGGGTTGTCCAAACCGATGGTTGCAACATCGGAGCACAAGTGACTGCCATTTTCAGGAAATCAAATGCCTTACAACATGATTCGTCGAAAACAAATGGCATTTCTTTGGCGAGAAGATTGCTCAGAGGATGAGCAACCTTCAAGAAATCCTTGATGAATCTTCTATAGAATCCCACATGACCAAGAAATGATCGAATTTGTTTAACAGATGTGGGAGGAGGAAGTTCAGTGATAGCATCAACCTTAGCTTTATCCACCTCAATTCCCCATTCAGAGATTACATGACCCAAGACAATGACTTCTTGTGTCATGAAATGACTCTTTTCGTAGCTAAGGACCAATCGTGTTTTGATGCATCGTTTAAGAATCATTTCTAGATTAGCCAGACAAGAGTTAAATGATTCTCCAAAAATAGAGAAATCATCCATGAAAACTTCCATAAACTCTCCTGCCATGTCAAAGAATATGGCTAACATGCACCTTTGAAAAGTCGCAGGTGCATTGCATAAACCGAAAGGCATCCTACGGAAAGCAAAGGTTCCATAGGGACAGATGAAAGTAGTTTTTCCCTGATTCTCGGGATGGATAGGAACTTGGTTGTATCCTAAGTAGCCATCAAGAAAACAGAAGTACTTCTGCCCAGCTAGTCTTTCCAAGATTTGATTAATGATAGGCAAAGGGAAATGATCATTTTTCGTGGCCGTGTTCAACTTCTTGTAATCGATACAAACCCTCCAAGAGGAAGCTAAATGAGTTGTGACAGATTCTCCTCTCTCGTTTGTCACAACGGTAATCCCGACTTTCTTGGGAACAATCTGCATGAGACTTACCCAGGGACTATTAAAGATCAAATAAATAATTCCTACATCGAGCCACTTAATGATTTCCTTTTTTACCACTTCTCGCATATTTAGATTTAATCTCCTCTGCATCTAGCGAGAAGGGTGAGATCCATCTTCCAAGAATATTCTATGATTGCAATAAGATGGATCGATCCCCCTAAGGTCATGAATGGTCCAACCAATTGCCTCCTTGTGTTCCTTCAAGACCTTGATCAATTTAATCTCTTGCTCCTTTGTTAATTTAGCACTGATAATCACAGGGAGCATCTTATGTGATCCTAAAAATTGATATTTCAAATTCTCAGGCAATGGTTTCAGTTCAAGCTGGGGCAGGCTGATGGTTGAAGGTAAGGAAGATGCTGAAGACTCAACAAAAGGAAGAGGTTGAGAGTGAACAAAATCAATAACCTCTTCAGAAGATGGCAGGTCTACCATAGAGGGTTGCGGGTTCAATTCATCATCAAAAGAGGAACTTTCAATTGCAGAAACTATCAAACAAGTTTCAATGTTCACATTATCCTCCTCAAGTTCCTCAATAAATCCACAATCCTCAAATTTATTAATCGCATTAAAAATATCCAACTTCATTCGTTGATCCCCAAAGGCGATTTCCATGCTACCGCTTTCACAGTTAATGTTGTCCTTAGTGGTAGCCAGGAACGGATGCCCCAGAATGATGGGCGTGTTCCTTAGATTTTCTGGTACATCCATGTCAAGGATAAGGAAATCTACAGGAAAATAGAAATCCTTAACCTTAACTATAACATCTTCCATTACGCCTTGCAGATTTGTGACCGAACGGTCTATTAACTGCAGCGTTACTGAAGTCAGTAGAAGTTCACCTAATCCAAACTTCTCATAAAGAGAAGTCGGAATTAGGTTGATGGATGCACCCAGATCCAGAAGTGCTCTATCAAAAATGTAATCTCCGATGACACAAGAAATCAACGGAGCACCTGGATCTCTCTTTTTCTGAGGGAGGTGGTGCAGGATAACAGAACTAGCCTACTCGGAGAGTACCACCTTCCTCGGAACAGATTCTCTCGACTTACGCTTTTATGTACATAAATCCTTTAAAAATATCACGTAAGCCGGTATATGCTTGATAGCGTCGAGGAGCAGGATACTGATCTCAACATTCTTAAAAATATTCAAAAGCTCCTCATTGCTATCAACGGACTTCTTCTTCTTTGATTTGATTAAGGCTTCAGGAAAAGGAACATAAGTCAGATCCTTGTAATCAGGTTCTTGAGCCTTGATTTCTTCTCCAGAATTCTCCTTTCTCTCTTCAGGTTCTTCAGGATTAGGTAAATCAGAATAGTGTGGTTGTGGATCCTGAGTTTGTTTACCACTCCTCAAGGTAACAGAATTTGTAGATGCATAAGAGTTTGGGTCTTGGGGAGAGTTAGGAAAGATTGGAGGGGCTTGATTAGCCAAGAATTATTGATGTGTAGAAGAAGAGGAAGGATGCTACTCAACCACCTGAGCATGTGCGTGTGGGTCCCTCTGATTTTCGTACCCATGAGCTTGGTTGCCCGGATTCAGGATATTTCGCAGGTTGGGTACGGGTTGGGATGGTAGAGATTCAGGTTGACGAGAGTTAGCTATGAGCCCAGTTTGCAAGTTTTCCAACGAGGTTTTCATTTGCTGCATGAGCTAGAGCACGGATCCTTGCATCTCTACCATTTGCCAGTTCGAATCAGCCTACCCTACGGGTTGACGAGCATTCCAAGCTGGCTGATTGACCTGATTTGGGGGCAACTAAGTATACACATGACCCTGACCCATTGGTAGTTGCAGAGCATAGTTCTGGGTAGGAATTAGGTCTATTGCCTTGGGTTTTTCCAGGAGAAATTAGGGTGGTTTCTCCAACCTGGATTATAAGCATTAGAGTAGGGGTTGGATCTAACGTTCTTTTGTATAGCACAGACATCCTCATAGGTGAGGATGGAGAGAAAGAAAGGGAAGGATCAGAAAAACTGGGATCAAAGACCCCAGTTTGGAACCCATGGGGTTCCGAATAATGCTGACTCATAGGTTGAGACGCATCGAGTTGATTCACAAACTCCCGTACAGAAGGATCTCGCTGTTGACGCGGCTAGATCGTGTTTTAACAGTTAATTACATCGTAGTATAGGTGATCAAGCGTTGTCAACAAATAAAAGTTTTATTACTCGAAAACCTAAGTATCCGAGGTCGAACACAGGGAGCAATTGGAATTTATTACTAATCTCAAGAATGTAATTGAACACTTAATTACTCAAAACATAATTCAAATATAAATGCATGAGTTTGAAAAGTAATTGTGGTAAAAAGAAGAAATTGGATGTCTGATCATGGGATCAAATGTCTTAAAAATATGTTTCCCTTCTCTTATTCTTCTTCTTTTGATTTTCTTCCTTTCCTCTTCTTTGTGCTTCTTCTTTCTCTTCTACAGTGCTTCTTTTCTTCTTATTTTCTTCTGCAGTTACTTTCTCTCTATGGGTCTTCTTCTTCTTCCTTGGCTCTGCTTCCTTCCTTGGTTCTGTTTGCCTTCAATTCCCCTTCTTCTTCTCTTTTGCCTTCACCTCTTCCTTTTCTTCACTTTTTCCTCTTTCCTCTGCAATGGCTTCCTTCCTTCTTCTTCTTTTCCTTTGCTAGCAGCGGCTAAGTGTTAGCTTCTTTTCTCCTGTCTGCCTACCCTGCACAAACCACAGCAAAGCAAAACCTACCCATCTACCCACACCCGCACATCTCTCTCTCTAAGTAAACCACTCTCAGCACGCTCTCGCAAAGCCGGGTAAACGGGTCCGATCGCGCGCCTGGGTCCAGGTGCACCGGCGTGAGGGTGATGTACGAGGAGTGCTCAGGGCAGTGTCGGGTCGGGTCGCCAGATCCGTGATGAAACCACGGACGAGGCGGTGAAGATAGGTGAGGGACCTCACCCCAAGTGCGTTCGGAGGCAACGAGCCCATATCACAAAAACGTTATAAGTTACTCCAGCACTTTGTAAGTTACCGATGTGGGACTAATGTTCCACCTCTACTTCGCGTGCGCCCGCAGGAGTCCATCCTTCAATTGCCACAGCTGCGAACTTTGCAGTGCCTCTTGCTGGAGCAGAAGTCTTCGCAATACCTCCCCGAGTCAGCTGCTCCTGGAGCCCTGCAGTCCTGCAACCTGGAGCAAGCGTGGAGCTTCTTCAAGTTACCGCTAATGGCAGCAGGGGCGTGAAACCTGTCAGACACGAAAAGAGCCTCGCGGCCTAATCAGATCACCAGGGGACCTTCTCCGTGTCACGGCGAAGGTGAAGCACTAGGTGGCAGGCCGCGGGGCGGCCTAGGCGTGCGTGACTAGGTTGCCCTGTGGCCGAATGGATGGGTGTGTTCGGGGGACTGTTGGGTAGGTGTAGAGGGTCTATGGACGGGCGGAGGTTATTCAGTGAGGTGAGGCAGAGGTTATGCGATGGTCGGCGAGGCATGTAGGGCTGCGGAGCGACGGGAGCATCTCACCGAAGGGTGGCCGGAGATGAGGAAGGTGATGGTGAACAACGGTGGTCGAGGGATGTTTGATGAAATAAAATGAGGGAGATGAAAGAGGGTATAGAGAAGAATAGTTTTAACCTAACTAAAGGGACGAAAGGGACAAGGAGGCGGTCGACAGTACCTACTGTAGTAGGAGAAGAAGACGTCCAGTGGGGGAGGACAGCGGCGACGACAGGGCTAGGGCAGCTCGCGCGGATGTTGCACGACGCGGAGGAGGATGAGGAAGACGGCTCTGCCACTGGTTTTATGGCAGAGCAACGAGGAAGAGGAGGGGGGCTCACCGGAGCTCGCTGGACCCCTTGGCCGGAGAAGAGGGAGATGAATTTGAGGTGGAATCCCGGCCAAGTCGAGCTGAGGAGGTGCGGCTGGAGTTGGGGTTTAATTTATAGGTGTTGGCCATGCTTCTGATGCATGGAGGGCACGTCTTCTGCCACTGATGTCTCACCAGAGATGGAAGGTGGTTAGATACCCAAATCTCTCATGCGTTCGCACGAGAGATCGGGTGCAAATCAGGGGCTGTGATCGGGCTCAGATGGAAGGGGATTCCTCAGAGAATCTCCCTTCCAATTCTGGAAGGAGATCTCTGAGGGATCTGAGAGTATCTTCCCTGTCTTCCTCGTCGGAGAAGGATTCTCTCGCCAATAATGGTGGAGGGACCTGATTGTAAGATTTGCGAGGAAGCTAGGGGTTTCTATGTGATGGTTTTCGAAAGATAGGGCCAAAATGTGATTGAGTGTACTAAGTTGCAAAGTAGGTCAAGATGACCTCCCCTTAGGTCCAAATTTTGGTACAAACCTAATTTTGACCTAAGGAATCCAATAGTTAAGTTGGATTTTAGGTTTGACCATGTTTGACTGGATATTTTGCGTAAAACCCTAAATTAGGTCAATTGATGAGCTAGGACTCTAATCTTGGTCAAACTAGGTTCCAAAGGCCAAATTGAATGTTCTAAAGCCTAGGGATACTTTTCCATGATTTTTAGAGGGTTTATTTGATTTTTATCCTGATCGAAACCTTGTTGAATTAAGCGGGTCTGTTTTAGGGTTACCAAATGTCATTTAATTCCTGGATTGCACATGAACCCATTTCCGATTGATTCAACCCACTTTTTATCTCATTTAGACCATTTGACCTATGCTTTGTCTCTGAGAAATACCGTTTATGTACTACAATGGTAAAATTATAGTTTTAACCTTTATTTTATGTTTTCTTCTCAGAACACTTATTCCTTCAATTAAGCCCTCTTCTAGGTTCTGTAGGAGCTTTTATTCTCTTTATTAGGTCAAAATGGGCTAATTATGGCTCTGATGTGGCTCTCATCACTCGCGATGAATGGAATCCTAAATTCAGGGATTGAGTAGATCAAAAGTTGTTCATAGAATTTCCAGCCATCTACTCTTCCATTCTCTTAGCAACCAAGTTCACCTTATCAAGTTTGTTACAAATCAATTCCATATCAAATCAATGAGAGTCATGGACTTCATTAACATTTAATCTTGGCTACTAGGATCAGTTAAAAGTATCCATGGAGGCATGATTGATTGAATTCTCACTCATTTCCTCAAACAAATCGTGTGCACTATCTACGTCTTTTGTTGAGGAACTTGCCTCCGCAAGAAGCGTCCACATGATTTCTGAGTCGCTCAGTCAACCCGTAGTAGATGATCTACATGAGTTGCCATTTCGGCACCTCGTGGTGTGGACACCTCCGCAATAGGTCCTAGAATCGCTCCCAGGCCACATGAAACTGCTCCCCCGGCCACTAGGTAAAGGTAGTGATTGCCAGTCTCAAGGCAATGGTACGTCCGACACGGAAGAATTTCTTCAGAAAGGTCAATTTCAACTCATTCAAGTTGCAATTGGTATTTCTATAGTCCTGTACCAATGAGTGATTTTATCCCTAAGAGAGTAGGGGAAGAGCCTCATAATCATTTGCTCCTCATCACGCTTCGTGCCTTGGTGGTCTAGACCAAAGTGGTCAAGTCCTCCAAGTGCTGAAACAAGTCTTCAGAGCCAAGCCCATGGTAATGTTTGATCAGGCTTAACATCTGGGGCTTGATTTCTCAGAATCTAGATGCCGGGACGTTCCCCGTAATTTGGAGGATCATAAAAATCCTTCAAGGGCTGAGCGCCCTGAATTCTCTGGAACCATGCCTGCATTCTCTACATTTGTTCCAGCTGCCTTCAGAATTCCTCCTATGGATCCCGAGGCAAAGGAGGCTGTTGATCGGCCATGGGATCAATTTGACCAAAATCCAATTTACACCTCCTAGAATACTCTAGTGGTCCTTCCAATCGGGGATTCAATGACTGTCTTCCCAGCATAAACTAGGAAAAGGTCAGAAGGATTGGGGATAACGACCCTGCAGCACAACAAAACAAGCCTGTCCTTAAGTGGGATAGCCTAAGGATCTATAGACTCTTAAAACCTGCCTTAAGATTATAAGTGATTTACTCTATTTGTGTTTGCTCAATCCAACCAGTTAAAAGGAGGGACTAGGGAGAAGGTTTTTCCTTCGGCTTGCACCTCCGGTTCCTAGTGTACCCCCCAGCCGCGGTCGTTTGATGCTACTCCCCTAGCTAGACATCAGACTAATCATTACAAGTAGGTTAATCATAAACAATCTCAAACTAGGCCCTGAAGAGCGAATCAGTCCTTAAGGCCAACGTCTACTGATTTTATTAAGGCCTGGGATTGTAGTGCTTATGAAATGTGATGGGCCCTTAAAATGGGTTGTGCCCTTAATGATTGATTGAGTATTGTGTAAGTGCATGCACAACCAGGGTTTTCAAGCAAGATTATTTGTGATGTGTAGATTTTAATGTTCAAATCTTGCTTAAGTAGCTTTTAGGGTTTAAAATTAGGTTGATTTCAATCAAGTTTGAGGCAAACCAGGTTTTCAAGCACGGGTGAAGATTGCTTTCCTTTAAAACCAAAAGTAAAGTGGAGTGCCTGGAATGAACCTAGATTGAAAGCCCTAAGAAGAAGCTACTTGATGAGTTGATTTTAGGTTAAGTGGTGTGGCCCAAACAACTCAAACAGCTGGCCACAACTACACCACTAGGTTAGGCACACAGAAATGGTTAACCTAGAATGATTTCTACTCTTTTATGTGTTGCTTTGTGTGTACTGATTCCACAGATAAGAACCCGGTTGAGTAGAAGCAAATCAAGTAGGTTAAGTGCCTTGAATGTGGGTGTATGTTGTGTGTCTGTTGAAAATTACCCCATAAAATTATCTTTTTATTTATTTATTTTTTTATAAGCGAGCATGGAATGAGTGTGAGTGAGAATCCAAACAACCAAACTAATCCTAGGATTTATGCAAACACCTAGGTTAAATGGAATTTGAATTTAATGTGACAAATGAAATCTATGGAGGGGAAGAATGGGGAGCACTTATAGTCATCTTCAACTGCACTTTACTCCAGTCTACCGCTCGACGATTCCCTGATGGAGGTCTCTACAAAACAATAGCCACAAGAGAAAGAAAGTTAGAAGACAATAAAGTGCGTGAAATGCAAAAAGAAGATCGAAAATCATTGCCTTCCTGGCAACGGCGCCAAAATGTTGAAGCGATGGGTTACTACGATATCGAATTCGATTTTAAAAACCTATCATTGTAGTTTGAAAAGTGAAGAACTCGGTTCAACAAATAAAATTTATACCAGAATAGAAATCCCAGGTCAATCTCAGGGAGGCTACGTCGATCTAAATTTGCAATTATATTTTTTTCGTGTTTTTATTGAAAAGCGGAGTAATTACAATGAAGCAATATAAACAATTAGAATAAGAGAGAGAAGGAAAACATTCACTTAATACTTCAAAATGTTTATACAATTAAGCAAGCAAGAAATTACACTAGAAAGCAAGAAAACAATTACACTAGAAAGCAAGAAAATTCTACTCTAGAAAGCAGGAAAAAGGAATGGGAGAGAGAAGTTATCCTTCTCGACGATTGCTTGGAGGACGAGCCGGATGGGACAATGCCTGGAAGACAAAGAATGAAGCAGGAAGAAGGAGGTTGAGGCAGGAAGAATGAGAACAGGGTAGCACGTCGTCGTCGTCGTGAGATCTGCTTTTGAAATGGGGGCGACAATTTGACTTTATCTCTTGAGGAGCATCCTGGGTGTGGGACAAGCTTCTCTTGAGCTTTGGAGAGGGAGAGAAGAGAAGGAAGGGATGAGAATTTCATATGGAGGGGGTCTCCTTTTATAGTTGCAAGGAGTGAAGGCAATTTGGTCATTACATGTTGAAAATCGTTAATTCAGGACCTTTAGTGACGGATAATCTATCACTAAAGGCCTGAACGTGGCCGTAGGGGGTGACGCGCGCGCACTTGCTCACATCCCCGCGCCTCAACGTGCGTCTACGATCTTCCAATCTCGGTCGTTCGATCGTGAGATCAAATAGCTGAGAACGCTCCATCGCTCGCCTCATCCGCGTACCTCAATGCATGGGATGGCGCATCACCTCGCCGCGTCAGATGGCGCATCCAGCTGATTGGTCAAGCATAGCCGCCTGATCTCCATCATGCAGTTGATTGCGCACGCGCGTGCCTGCTCCAATTGAAGCGCCCTGCAGCTCGAACCTACGTCTTGAGGCCTGCGAGTGCTTTATCCACTACGCTGCACGCGTGGATTGGCGAGGAGAGCGTTCGTGCGCCGCGAGATTTGGACCGTTGGATCTATATCCAAAGATCAAGACTGCTTTCTCTTTAGCTTCAGATGGTGAAGGCACCGGTCTGAGATCCAATCTCAGCCGTTGGATCAATGATCCAACAGTTGAGTGGCTTTAATCAACGCATGAAGAGGTGATGCGTGGATCTTGGGCTAGATCGGATGGCTGAGATGGTGCCACATGGCACCATCTTGGCTGTCCATCTTCTAGGTGATGTAGATGGTGCCGCAGGTATCGGATTGAGTCGATTTTTTGCACCGTTAAGCTGTGATCGTCGATCTGAATCCATCCGTGCAGTCGGATTTATCATCTGAAGTACGGATTAACACCTTCTTGGCCCTTGATCTTCTAGGGTTCCTCCATCTCTATCTGATGCTATGGATATCCGATTAGGGTGATCTTGGAGTCGTTGAACTCCAATCGTTGCCCTGATCAGATCCGTACGATTGGATCTTCGATTCGAGGCCCCGATAAGAAGTCTCCCTGTCCCTGACCATAAAAGGAGACAATTAACCTTCATTTTATTCAGACTAATCTAAATGCAAGATGATGCATGCTATGCAATATTTATAGTATGTAATGCAATTCTATGCTTAAGAACATGCATAAATAGACATTTTTTGTAATATAAACATGTTTACATCAAAAATCTTCGACATATGGGGGATTGAGATTATGAGCCCCTTCCCAAAATCTGATGGTTTCAAATACATTCTCTTAGTCGTGGACTACGTGTCCAAATGGATCGAAGCCATCCCAACTAGAACCAACGATCATAAGGTTGTGATAAAATTCATTCATCAACACATCTTCTCTCAGCTCGATATTCTGTCGGCCATCATCTCTGATGGAGGGACCCACTTCACAAATGTGCACTTCTAGTCGCTAATGAAAAAGTACGAGGTGTCGCATTGTATTTCGACTCCTTACCACCCCCAGACTAATGGATTGGTTGAATTGTCAAATCAAGAGATCAAGAAGATCCATCAAGTCACTGTTTGGCCTGACAGAAAAAATCGGTCTGCCCACCTTCCGGAAGCCTTGTGGGCCTATAGGATCTCCCATAAGACCCAATTAGGTATGTCTCCCTTTAGACTCATTTACGAGAAGGCATGTCACCTCCCCTTAGAAATGGAGCATAAAGCCTACTGAGCAGTACAGAAGTGCAACCTAGATCTTTTGAAGGCCGAAATCCATCGCCAGTTGCAATTAAGCGAGATCGATGAGCTACACAATGACATGTATGAGAACTCGTGAATCTACAAAGAGCGAGTGAAAGCCTTCCATGGCAAGCACATATCACGAAAATCCTTCCATCCTAGTCAGAAAGTGCTACTCTTTGATGTAAAACTCAAGCTCTTCCTAGGTAAACTCAGATCTAAATGGATTGGACCATTTCTAGTAAGACGAGTATTCAGAAATGGAGCTGTCAAAATCAGTAAACTCAACCTTGATTCTGAACCTTTTGTTGTGAATGGTCAGAGACTCAAACCGTTTGTCAAATTTACTGACTCAAACTTGGCTGCAGTATCTTTTGATCTCCATTCTCCTTGAGCTTCATTGTGCCCAGCTGATGGCGTTAAACTTAGAGCTTAATGGGAGGCAACCCATCATCTTTTGAAAAACCCGAAACCCTCCTAACATATCCTTTTGCCAAATTCATATTGCACTTTAGGGTTCGCCCATTAGAACAACCGACCCCACTTTGGTACATGTATCAAAGCTTGAAATCGTTCACAACAATCATTCCAATCCGTTCACCACCCACCTTTTCTAATGTACGAAATTGATTGAACTCGAACCCACCTAATTTACAATGAGGACATTGCAAATCATAGGTATGAAGGGGTATTAAAGTGCAAAATGCTGTGACATCAATGCATGAAAGGGTTTAATAAAAAAAAAAGAGTAGAAAAGAGGAAAGGAGAGGTCATTTTGAACTAAAAGAAAAGAGAAGAAAAAAAGAAAAGAAAAGGAGAAAAAAGGAGCACACAAAAAGAGGAAAAAATGGATTAGTCCCTTAAAACGAAGTATGGAACTCACCTAGCTTCTAGGTTGGATCAAATGACAAATTATGACCTGGAAGGCTAACACTGAGGGAATTAGTAGTGGATATCGACCTTAGGCCTCTTGGATCTATTTTAAGGTTTAAACACTCAAGTATTTGTTAAGATCCGGATTAATCCTCGAGAGGTTGAGGAAAGTGCGAGGCTAATGTATTAAGTCTAAGGCTTAGGGATTATTTGGCCCTGTTGCCTATCCTTTGGTTTGCGGGACTTGGTAACCTAAGCACCGAAAATCACACACTAAGTCTAGTTCAATGCACTTAACAAAGAAAAATCCACCAAAAATGTTCTATTCTAAAAGGTCATCTTGAAGATCAAGCTTAGGAGCGGCTCGACAACACAAGTTGATTGGACGAGTTCCTGGTGCGGAGAGGTGGGAAATTCCCCTCGAAGACACGTAATAACATATCGTCTCCTAGGTTCTTGACTCCTAGGATATATAAATATCCTACCAAGGGCATGTAAGCACCTTGTGCTGGTTCAGGTGCCATAGGAGGGATTATCCCGAAATGTCGATTGCCAGGGCCTAAATTTAGCTACAGAACACCATGGGTAGCACTATCCCGAAGTGTCGAAAGCCAGGGTTCTGGGGGTTACCATGTACGATGTTATCACGAAGCATCAATTGCCAGAGACCCTTTGAGGATTGATGGTGGGGACAAGGAATCTGATACAGACCATGTTTAGGGCCAATTCGAGGTTGGATTTAGGGGAAAATAAAAAGAAAAGAGAGAAAACTCTCCAAATGAAAATCCTTCTCTATCTCTTTCTTACAAAAATGCACTGGTAAACTAAACCTGGACATGTTTTGTCTATACACGGGTGCTTTAACCGCTGGGGTCAATGAACCTCTAGGCAGTTTTTGCGAGCCTTAGAAACCTTCACGGTAAACTCAGGTTGAAGCTGGTTAGGTTTGGATCTTGGTTGATACTTGAGTACCTCTAGGCCTATTGTTGGTATTCTGATCTGATTTCTAGAGATATAACTTAGAAAGGCACCCTGACGGTTACATCCAACCTAGAGCACTGGTTTGATCCATAGGATGTTTGCTAAGGGACTAGCAAAAGCTAGGTGATGTAGCCACAATTATTGAGGGTAAAATGCCTATTCATGCATGTTCCTAGGCTTAGATTTGCATTTCATGTTATAAATATTGCATAGCATACATCATTCTGCATTTAGAGTAGTTACATATAATTTAGGTTAATTGCATCCTTTTTGTCGTCAGGAGAGAAGGATATTTATTTCAAAGCCTTGGATTGACGATCCGACCGTACGGATCTGACCAAGAAAATAATCGGAGTCCAACGCCTCCAAAATCGCCTCAATCTAAGTCCCGTAGCACCATATGCAATCCAAGATCAACAGCTGAGGGACTAGGTGACTCAATCCGGAGCATCAAACGACAAATCCGACCACACGGATGGATTAGGGTCGATGATCGCAGCCCAACAGCATGAAAATCGACTCAATCCGACCTCTGTAGCATCCCCTACAAAGGAATGAAGATGGAGGGCCCAGGTCACGCCACGTGGCGCAACCTTATTTGCAAACCCTGGTTGTGCACGCACACACATTTGAATGAATCATTAAGGTCACAACCCATCTCAAGGGCCCATCACATTCCAAGAGCATGATCATCCTAAGCCTAATTAAAGCTGAGTAGACGTTGGCCTTAAGGATTGATTCACTCTTCGAGGCTCAGACTGAGATTTTTTTTTATTAATCTGCTTCTACTGGTCTATGTAATGTCTAGCTAGAGGAGTAGTGTCAAACGACCGAGGCTGGGGGATACACTAGGAACCGAAGGCACAAGCCAAAGGAAGAACCTTCTCCCCAGCCCCTCCCTCTAACAGGTTAGATTGACTGGATAGAAGTAAACCAAATCGTTTATAATCTCAAGATGGGTCTTGGGAGTCTGTAGTTCTTTAGGCTAACCCACCTAAGGATAGGGTTGATTTCTTGTATTGCAGGGCTCCTTTCTTTCTTCAGATTTCCCCTCCTATTCTACCATGTACCCTTCCACATCCAACATACATTTCACATCCTATCCTCCTACCCACACTTATCCTCAAGATGATTACTATCCCAACTTGACTTGTAATTACCCATCCACTAGCTAGGATAACTTTGATTGGGGATATGAATTCGGACCTCAGTGCCCAAGGCCTAACCCTAGACAACAAGACTATGATTACTATCTTTCCTAGAGCTACAATGATTATAGATCTTGATCCTTTGATGATCAAACCAACCTAATATAGACACATCTATTTAGGTTAAAATGCCTATTCATGCACGTTCCTAGGCTTAGATTTGCATTTCATGTTATAAATATTGCATAGCATGCATCATTCTGCATTTAGAGTAGTTGTATATAATTTAGGTTAATTATGTCCTTTTTGTGGCCAAGAGAGAAGGATATTTATTTTAGAGCCTCGGATTGACTATCCAACCATATGGATCTAATTAACACGACAATCGGAGTCCAACGCCTCCGAAATCGCCTTGATCGGAGTCCTGTAGCACCAAATGCAATCCGAGGAATATCAATGGCCAAGGGACTAGGTGACATAACTCAGAGCTTCAAATGACAAATTCGACTGCGCGGATGGATTCGAGTCGACAATCGTAGTCAAACGGCTTGAAAATTGACTCAACCTGACCTCTGTAGCAGCCCCTACAATAAAAAGAAGATGGACGACCTAGATTGCTCCACGTGGCACAGCCCAGGCCGCCCATGCGCACACACATTCCTCCGCACACGCGCAGCAGCGCGGGTGCACGCGCACGCGTGAAGGCACGCATCGCACAATGCAGCGCCAATGCGTGAGCGTGCATGCGCGCGGCAAAGGCGAGGACAGGGCAGCACGAGTGACGCATGAGCTGGACTTACAGCGATGCTTACAGCCATCGCTAATTCTTCGCGCGCCAGCAAAGCCAACTGTGGGCATGAGCTGTCTACAACGATGCTTCCAGCGATAGCCTGGAGGTCACTAATGGTCCCATACCTATTTTTGCCTCTTCTCTTTCACTATAAAAGGACCTACACCCCCTCCCTTCCAAGCCATCTCTACCTACTCTACTCTCACCTACTCCCAAACTCTAGCAAGCCTACCAACGCTCCATTAGAGCTTGTTCTCAAGCTCCCAAGGCTCCTATTAATGTAGCAAACCTCTACCTCACCAAATATTCGTCCATCTTCCCATCCCCATTCATTGGTCGCCTTGGAGCCGTCCTCGCACCTCCATTCCAATAGCAAATCATCTCTGTCTTCTCACCTCCATTCTGGAGCCATGCTGAAGCTTTCCTCTACCCGATGTCCTCCTACATCTCACCTCCGTCGTTCCGCTCCTCACCACCTTCGTCCAAGCTTCCGCCAGGCGCCGTCGTCTCGGCGAACAGCCAATTCGGGACATTTCCTCTCACCCCCCTCTCTTTTTATGCTTTCATAGTTGATTGTAATAGACATTAAAGTGATATTTATACCATATTTGTTCCACCTCTATTTTGTGGTTCATTTGCTTATCTTCTTACAAAAAAATAATAAAACCCTAAAATACCAAAATGAAACAAATCGAAGCACAGTTTTCACTTAAAGTAAACATCGCCTCCCTGTGTTCGACCTGGAACTCCCTTAGAGTTTTGGTATAAATTTTATCTAATCGACGTGTTTTGCAACTACGACAACGAGTTACTTGTAACCCCAATTTCTAACACGTAAAACACGTGCGACCATTTTGGCACCGTTGCCAGGGAGGCATCGAAATTTACTTTATTATTTTCTGCGCTTCTTTGCATTTACAAAACACTAACCATGCTTATCTCTGGTCTATTGCCTTGCAAGTACCCTACCATGGAGATCCAAGTGTGGTAGACTGGAGTAAAGTGCGGATAGATATTTTGTAAGTGTCCCCCACGCCACCTCCACCTTAGTTTTCATTCCATAACCTAATAAGTCAACCCCAAATCAACTTAGGTGCTTTATATAAACCCTAGGATAGATTTGGTTGTTTGTTTGCCACCTCCACTCACCTCGCCATTCACATAAATAAAAAAATAAAAAAAAGTGTTATCTGATTGTGGGATTTTCTAGAAGAGACACACCTTAACACCCACAACTCTCAACTTAAGGCGCACCACTTTGATTCTACCACTTAACCAGGATCTGACCTGTGAACCCAATACACTTCAACTCAATACACATAAGTGAGTAGAAATCTGAATAGGTTAAACATTCTTGTGTGCCTTAACTAAGTGGTGCAACAGACCAATTGATTGAGCTGTTTGGGCCGCACCACTCAATCTAAAACTGATCCATCAAGTAGCTTGCCACATTGGGTTGATTCTTAGGCCTGAACTAGGCATTCCACTTTATTTTTTATTTTTAAAGGAACATATCACCACTCGTGATTTCGAAACTTGGAGTGTTCTACTAAACCTTGATTGAACCAACCTAAGAATTAAACCCTAAAAGCTATTAAACAAGGTTAAATCCTAAAAGACACATCATCAAATAACCTTGTTTGAGAACCCTGGTTGTCCACGCACACACATTTTAACTAATCATTAAGGGCACAACCCATCTAAAGGGCCCATCACATTCCAAGAGCATGATCATCCCAAGCCTATTTAAAATTGAGTAGACGTTGGCCTTAAGGATTGATTCACTCTTCAGGGCTCAGACTGAGATTTTTTCAATTAATCTACTTCTGCTAGTCCATCTGATGTCTAGCTAGGGGAGTAGTGTCAAATGACCGCGGTTGGGGGGTACACTAGGAACCGTAGACGCAAGCCAAAGGAAGAACCTTCTCCCCAGTTCCTCCTTCTAACTGGTTGGTTTGACTGGATAAAAGTAGACTAAATCGTTTATAATCTCAAGATAGGTCCTGGGAGTTTGTAGGTCTTTAGGCTACCCACATAAGGATAGGTTTGGTTGATTGTACTGTAGGGCACCTTTCTCTATTCTATTTTCCCTCCTACTCCACAATGTATCCTTCCACTTCTTACATGCATTTCCCATCCTATCCTCCTACCACCACTTATCCACAAGATGATTACTATCTCGACATCACTTGTAATTACCCATCCACTAGTCAGGATAACTTTGATTGGGGATACGAATTCGAACCTCAATGTCCAGGGCCTAACCCTGGACAATAAGACTATGATTGCTATACTTCCCAAACCTACAATGATTATGGATCTCCATCCTTTGATGACCAAACAAACCCGATCTATAATCAGGAAGGATATAATGATTATAACACCTACCCTCCCAAGTATTCCACTAAATATAGGTTGCCACTATCCTTTGAACAACCTAGAACGACCTACTTTCGGGGAGGGACCTGAGAACCTTGACATCTTGACTCCCTTAGATTTAACCAAAACCCACGCAAACCTGAATCGAACCAATCGGTTCAGGTGAACCAGATCCAGGATAGGGTGTTGGCTAATTTGAGGAACACTATACAATCTTTAGAAGCTCAGCCAACACCATGCACTGAAGCACTAGAGCCTATATCAAAATGATTGATGAACTTTATAGTTCTTTATTGGATTTGCTCCAAAGTGTTAGGGATAGGGACCTGGGTGAGTTTCTTCTTGGGAAATTATCGAGGTTAAGGATGAAATTTGTTGTTGCCCTAGTCAAATCTTGAGATGATTCTCAAGATGAACCCCCTTTAGGAGAGCTAATGTCTGAACCCACTCAGGCACCTGTCGGGGGGGATACATATTCTAAGATTGGAGATGATCAAGTTGGGTTAGAGCAACCCTTTGAGGATGAATCGAGTTTCTCACCCGAGATCCTAGAGCCAGGGAATGACGAAAAATATGTCTCCATGGACCATGAAATGGCATATGATTTTGAGACATATATAAATGAGGTTCATGGATTCTTTGACTCTGAGGGTGAAGAATCTTTTGGTGAAGTCTTACTTGAACTTAAGGAAGAAGATTTTAGTGAGACAAATGGGCTTGAGGAATCTGACGAACCAGTTCATATCCAAATTATTGAATATTTGGATTCGGTTGGGGCTAACTTGGAGGATTCGAATCCTCATTTACTAGAAAATTCAATCAATAGCCCCATTCCTCATCCGCAACCCAAAGAGCTGACTTCTGAGATCATTGTGCCCAAGTCAATCTTTATTCAACCATGATTATTGGACTTGGGAGAATCATATGGGGTGAATGATATGCTAGAGGTTCTGGAGATTGAGTTCTTGATGTTGGAGGATAGAATTGTTGAAATAAAAATTTAGGAGGTTAATTCTAAGTTAAGTTTGATTTGGATCTTAGGGTACCTATGGACTTGAAACCACCTACTTTCTACCAGGACCCTTACGATATCTTCCATGTGCAACCTAAGCTCGAAATAATTGATTATTTTTCGAGGCTAAATGTTAAGTGGACATCTGAAACTAATGAACCAGATCTACCTATTGTCCGCCATTTTGGTCTTGGGTTGCACACCCCAAAACCACAGGCTCAGCCCTGCAAGCTTAACAACCTTCGGTTCTGGGTGATTTTCATCCAGAACCTGAGAACCACTCGACCCTTGGGCATGGGTCTGCACCATAATCTGGTCCACGTCTGTGGACATCTTCTACTAGCGGGTTTCAGGATCAATATTTTTATTTTGATTCTAACCCGCACTTGTGAATTCTCAATTTCTTCTTTGTATGTATGTTATGCCTAGCTAAAGGCGTTAAACTTAATGCGTGTGCATCACTCTTCTCTCTGTGGAGCTGACCATATTTTCACGACACTCAGGTGATATTCTATTTACTTTGCCCTTTTCATGTCTTTGTTTTTATAATGAGGACATTGTATCATTTAGGCATGGGGGGGTGGATAATCAATTCCTGAAATCATTATGTTAACTCCGCAGAATTTCTTTTAGTTTCTTTAAAAAAAATTAAAAATTCAAAAAGATAAAAAAAAGAAAAGAAAGAAATTAGGAAAAGAGAACTTAGGCATTTGGAAGTTATTAACTTTAGGAAATGATATGAGAGGACCTAAACACTTAGACTCTTCAAGTCTTCGAGCTTAATTAGTCCGGGTGTCCACTCGAATGTAGACTTAGTCTCGAGTCCTCGCCAATTAAAATTCATTTTTACTTTGGCTAATAATTTGGGATGATAAGTATGTGACTTATCAACCCGCCCACTGATTTGGGGGGACTTTAAGCCTAAGCATCTACACACATTTTTTGCACTAACTCATTTTTCGGCAGTTTCTTCGGAAATTGGGTAACGAATGAACTATCTAGGGTGGTACGGCTGGCAAGTTGTCGAAGGTAACAGCTCATCGGTTGGTTGTCCAGAGCCCAGTCACCAGACCATTTTCATTGTACTGCCTTTAGGTAAATCTTAGATCAGGAAAGCCACCTACTTTAAAAAAAACAAACAAAAAGAAAAGAAAATATAGAAAAAAATAGAAAAAGGAAAAAAAAAATAAATGAAACCACACTTTACCACACGAGTATGGCTGGCAAGTTGTTGGTGGTAACAGCTCATCGACCAGTTATTCAGAACCCAGCTCACAGAAAAAATGCATAATAATTCCCAAAACACTTAAGGAAGAAGCGGGGGAGTAGAATAAACTAGGGAGATATACACTGGGTTCGCCCTTGTGTTGACCCCATAAATAAAAGTAGGGAGAAAGTTACCGTTCAAAAAGATAAACCTCTACACAAGGTCACCTAGGGTAGTAGAAACCCGAAGTCCGTTTTAATGACCGCCTAGTGAGTCTTTCACTATTTTCACAAGATGCTTAGCACTGAGAATCCTTTTTGAGTCTTGGGCTAGTCAGATAGCTATAAAAATTTATCCCGAAACTCTCAAACTCTAAAAGTACCAAAAAATTAGAAAAGAAGAAAAATAATAAAAAAATATATCTTCCCTTTTCAAATAAGGTGAGGACTTGGGCAGTTTGCATTCTGGCAGGCACCTGGGTACTGTTGAGTTTTCGTAGTTTAGGACCTTAGTTGAAATTTTCTATTGTTAATAAACGACTTAGGCCTAAGCGATCTAATCCTAATTCTACTTTTATACATAGCACATAGTTTAATTTTACTAGGGACTAGCAAAAGATAGGCATGGGGGTATGATATAGACACATCTATTTAGGTTAAAATGCCTATTCATGCATGTTTCTAGGCTTAGATTTTCATTTCATGTTATAAATATTGCATAGCATGCATCATTTGCATTTAGAGTAATTGTATATAATTTAGGTTAATTGCATCCTTTTTGTGGTCAGGAGAGAAGGATATTTATTTCAAAGCCTTGGATTGATGATTTGACCGTACGAATCTGATCAAGATGATGATCAGAGTGCAACGCCTCCGAAATTGCCTTATTCGGAGTCCCGTAGCACCATATGTAGTTCGAGGAAGATCAATAGCCAAGGGACTAGGTGACATAATTCAGAGCTTCAAATGACAAATCCGACAACGCGAATGGATTTGGGTCGACGATCGCAGCCTAACGGCGCAAAAATTGACTCAATCCAACCTCTGTAGCAACCCTTACAACGAAAAGAAGATGGATGGCCCAGATTGCGCCACATGCCACAGCCTGGGTTGCCATGCGCACACACGTGCCACCACACGCACATAGCAACACGGGTGCGTGCACGTGCTCGCGGAGGCACGCATGCACATAGCGTAGTGCCAACGCGTGAGCGTGCGCGCGTGCGGCAAAGGCGAGGACAGGGTAGCACGAGCGATGCATGAGCTGGACTTACAGCGATGCTTACAGCCATCGCTAATTCTTCGCACGCCAGCAAAGCCAGCTGTGGGCATGAGCGGGCATGAGTTGTCTACAACGATGCTTCCAGCGACAGCCTGGAGGTCACTAATGGTCCCATACCTATTTTTGCCTCTTCTCATCCACTATAAAAAGACCTACACCCCCTCCCTTCCAAGCCATCTCTACCTACTCTACTCCTACCTACTCCCAAGCTCTAGCAAGCCAACAAACGCTCCATTAGAGCTTGTTCTCAAGCTCCCAAGGCTCCTATTAGTGTAGAAAACCTCTGCCTCACCAAATATTCATCCATCTTCCCATCCCCATTCATAGGTCACCTTGGAGCCGTCCTCCCACCTCCATTCCGGTAGCAGATCATCTCCGTCTTCTCACGTCCATTCTAAATCCACGCCCAAGCTTTCCTCCACCCGACGTCCTCCTGCATCTCACCTCCATCGTCTCGCTCCTCACCTCCTTCGTCTGAGCTTCCGCCAGGCACCGTCGTCTCATCGAACAGCTGATTCAGGAGAATTCCTCTCACCCCCCTCTCTTTTTATGCTTTCATAGTTGATTGTAATAGACATTGAAGTGATATTTATACCATATTTGTTCCATCTTTATTTTATGGTTCGTTTGCTTGTCTTCTTCTTACAAAAAAATACAAAAAAAAATAACAAAATCGTAAAATACCAAAAAGAAATAAATCGAAGCGCAGTTTTCACTTAAAGTAAACGTCGCCTCCCTGTGTTCGACCCGGGAATCCCTTGGAGTTTCGATTTAAATTTTATCTGATCGACGTGCTTTGCAACTACGACGATGGGTTACTTGTAACCTCGATTTCTAACACGCGAAGCACGTCCGACCACAACCCGATCTACAGTAGGGAAGGATATGATGATTATAACATCTACCCTCCCCAGTATTCCACTGAATATAGGTCACCTCCATTTTTTGAACAACTCGAGATGACCTACTATCAGGGAGGGACCCAAGAACCTCAATATCTTGACTCTCCTAGATTTAACCCAAACCCACCCAACCCTTAACCGAACCAATCGGTTCAGGTGAACCAGATCCAGGATAGGGTGTTGGCTAATTTGAGGAACACTATACAATCTTTAGAAGCTCAACCAACACCATGCACTGAAGCGTTGGAGCCTATGATCAAAATGATTGATGAACTTAATAGTTCTCTATTGGATTTGCTCCAAAATGTTAGGGATAGGGACCTGGGTGAGTTTCTTCTTGGGAAATTATCGAGGTTGAGGATGAAATTTGTGGTTGCCCTAGTCAAATCTTGGGATGATTCTCAAGATGAACCCCCTTTAGGAGAGCCAATGTTAAAACCCACCCAGGTGCCTGTCGAGAAGGATACATATTCTGAGATTGGAGATGACCAGGTTAGTCTAGAGTAACCCATTGAGGATGAACCGAGTTTCTCACCTGAGATCCCAAAGCCAGGGAATGACAAAAAATATGTCTCCATGGACCATGAAATGACATATGATTTTGAGACGTATATAAATGAGGATCATGAATTCCTTGATTTTGAGGGTGAAGAATCTCTTAGTAAAATCTCACTTTAGCATAAGGAAGATTTTAGTGAGACAAACGGGCTTAAGGAATCTGATGAACCATTTAATAGCCCCATCATTGAAGAGTATGATCATTTTTTCTTTTTTTGAGAAAATAAGGAATGCTATCTAAGTAGATAGCCATCCGGGGATTTTATTAATAGAATCAATGATAAAAAAATATTACATCAACTCCACCAATGATGTATGAGAGCCTGACACTCATGTACAATTTGTGCTGAATTGACAGGTCTCCCCTGAAAGGACACTCATTACGTGCACGCCAAACACACCACAGAACAACCGTCATGGAACAATGGGGCCTCCCACTTCGAATAAAAGGTCCTCCCATACAGGTATCCCACCACCACACACCCTATTCCACACACAATTAGTGCTCACACATGAGGAAAAAATATGGCGCACGCTATCAATATGGAAGCCACATAAATAACACATATGAGCTACCACTCCCATCCTCCTGCAAAGCCACAGAAAAATTTGTATCTTTAGTGGGATTTATAGCTTCCATAAACCTGCACAAATGATGTCAGCATCTTCACTTTGTCTCCTTGAAACCATATCTTCGTAGGCCTTGGCAGTGGAAAAATTCCCCATCCATCTATATGTGTCAGCACCCCCTGTTGGCTTGAAAGCTTGCAAGTCTTGCATCAATCTTGCTCTTTCCCCCCATGTGTGACTCCCCTCCCTGCAACCCGTTTCCTATATCTCCCATCTATTTGCTTCTTCATCCCAGAGATCTGGAACCTTAGCCTCTTTGTCACCCACAAGGCCATATACCTGTGGGTAGTGAGTATGAAATACACCCAAAGATGACCACTTTTCCAACCAGAAGAGAAAGGATTTTCCATCCCCACAGGCTGGTTGGAAAAGGTCCCAATTCTCCTTCATAGTTGCCACCACCGAGCTCCAAAAAGGTGATGCTTTGATGGGGGCAAGTCTATTTGCCACAGAATGTGAAGTACCATATGTTCCTCTAATCACTTCCACCCATGATTTATTTTCCCCTTGGAAAATTTTTATTTCCCACTTCAATAGTAGAGAATCATTAAACTCCTTAAAGGATCTAATTCCACACCCCCACTACTTCTTTGGTGCACACATACTATCCCATTTTACCGATTGGAGGAAGCGTTCATCATGCTTCACCCCCTTCCAAAAGAAACGTTTTCTCATTAAATCTAAGTGCTTCCAAATTACTTTAGGAGCTCTAAAAACTGAAAACATAAAGACTGGCATCGTTGTGATAATAGAGTTCAAGAGAATCAACCTTCCCCCCTTTGGGAGAAATTTACTGCTCCAACATTCCAGCTTTGCTGAAATTTTTTCGAACAAGTAGTTCCAATCACTCTTCTTCATCTTCCCACCCTTCAATGGCAACCCAAGATAGGCAATAGGCAATGAGATGATCAGTGTGTGCATAATTTCAGAAAGTTGGTGGCCCACATCTCTGTTCGTTCCAAAACAAATAACAGAGGATTTTTCCCCATTCAGTCTCAGCCCTAAAATCTCACCAAAAATAGTCACCATATGATGTATAGTGCATGCCTCCCGTATACCCCCTTCTATAAAAAATACTGTGTCATCTGCATATTGGAGAACAGGAGCCAAAGCCTGACTGCTCGATAGAGTATACCCCTTGATCATCCTCAGTTCCAAGAGCTTGAGAGTGAAGCGGGCCAAGGTATCCATTGCCAAGTTGAATAACAATGGGGCTAAGGGACACCCCTGTCTGACCCCACATTTGGGTTGAATCCATGCACCACATGGTCTCCCATTAATCAAGGGTGAGAAAGCCGAGGTAGTAATGCATCTTTTCATCCATCTAATCCATAGGACAGGGAATCCTCTACGTCCGAGTATCTCCCACAGATAAGGCCAGGAAACTGAGTTGTAGGCCTTACTGAAATCAACCTTCCACATGAAGGCCTTTGTCTTTCTCCTACTCCCTCCAGCCACCATCTCCTGGGCCACAATAAAGGACTCTTGCAATGATCTATCTGGCAAGAAGGCCGACTGAACAGGCAATATCATTCCTTGGAGTACCCCTCAAAATCTATTTGCCAATACTTTGCTTATAATCAAATAAATGGAGTTAGATAATGCTATGGGTCTGAACTCACTGAACCTCTCCTCCCCTAGCTTCTTAGGGAGCAAAAATAAATGACCTGTTTAACTTCTCAAAACCTCTATTCCCCTATTGGAACTCATGGACCACCTCCATTACTTCCCCTCTCACCACCCTCCAAAACCCCTTGTAGAATAATACTTGAAACACATCCGGACCTGGAGATCCTTCCACGCTGAGGCCATTGATGGCATCAATCACTTTCTATTCAGAAAAAGGGGCTACCAATCTTTCTACCTGTATATCTTCCACCCTTGGGTAATCCATTGTCATCACTTTCCAAGCACTTCTGGGGGGGCAGCAAAGAGGTCACAGAAATAGGCAACGGCTGCAGCTCGAATGTCTGTCATGGAGGTGAGTCGTTGGGCTCCTGAGAGGATGGATGAGATATGGTTGATGCGTCTCCTTGAACTAGCAACCATGTGGAAAAACTTGGTATTGGCATCGCTCTCATGCAACCAGAGTTGCCTCGACTTTTCCTGCCAGTCCATTTCCCTTGTCAAATCCTCTTCTAGAACCACCTCTTGCACTTGTTTCTGTTGCTGCAACTCTCTTTCAGCCAGTGGACCTAAAGCCTCTTTCTCATCTAGTGTGCACAGCCAAGCAAGAGCTTCTACCCTCTTTTGTTCGTGCAACACCCCCACAGTCTGTCCGTACTCCATCAACATAATCTTCAACCCCGCTAACATCGCAGCAAGCCTCGAGGACGCTGACCCAAACACCTGTTTCATCTCCCACCAGTTCACAATCATGTCCTTGCAACCTAGCTCCCTCAACCACGACCTTCTGAATTTAAAGTAGGAGCCCACTGAGCTGCCTTCACCACAATCCCAAATCAGCAAAGTGTGGTCCAAGAATGGCCTCTCCTGCCCTGCCACACTAGAAAGATGGTACTTGTCCAGAAGACTTGAGTTCCCAAAGAAAAAATCAAGTTTTGACATCTTCCCATTACCACTGCACCAAGTGTATTCCACACCCGAAGAGGGGTACTCATTCAAACCCATGTTCTAGACCGCAAGCTGAAAGCCAAGAGCAAACTGGTCAATGCACCCACTCACTCTGTCCTAACTGGATAGTGTGTAGTTGAAGTCACCCCCTACGAGCCATGGACTATCCCCAATCCCCTCCGCTCTCTCAACAAGCTCAAACCATAGTGCAATCCTCCTGGTTGCATTACATGGTCCATAAATGCAGGTGATATACAAACAACATCCCATGCTGACTGTCTGAAATTTGCAGGTTATATGGAGTTTAGCCTACAGTACCTCAGTCAGCTGCAGCCTTGCAAGCTTCCACCATATGGCCATGCCTCCCGACCTGCCTTGGGCCCTCACAATAGTGATTTCAAATCTCCCCTCTTGTATCAGCGGCTTCCAAGAATTCTGTCCATCCTCTTCAATGTGCGTTTCTTGCAAAAGCACACAATCAACATCCCACTCTCTCATATATCTAGCGAGGGAGGCTTTTCTCACCCCATCACTTAGCTCTCGCACGTTCCATGATAGAACTCTCATCTTATGTCAGGTTTCCCCTTCCATGCCCTTCCATCAGTCCTCATCACTCCAAGCGCTCTTGCCACCATGCTCAATTCCATCCCCATCTTGCCATCACCTCGCCTTCTCTACAGTTTGTATGGGGATTTAGTCAGTACACCTTTCCCTTTGCCTATGGTCCCAACATCATATCGAAAGTCTTCAAGAGTATCAAAGGAAAAAGGAGTTTGCACCCCCAACTTTTCAAGTCTGGGTCCAGCATTCTCCTCCACTGATACAATCATATGCAAGCCTCTCTTACGCATACTGTCCTCATTCGTCATTGATTCAGTTGCTTCAGACATCAGGCCCCCTTCTCGTTCCTCAACATGGTGCTCCTTTCTCTTCTTTATCACCAATCTCTCCTCTACAGAAAATCTGTCTCGATTCTCCTAGACAGATTGGTTCTGGACCACCTCTACGAAGGTCTTTGCCCTCGGCTATTCATGTACTTCCATAATATCCAAGTAAATTCGAAGCTGGATCAACCACAAGCTTCCCCCACATCTAAGGATGTTTTTTCCGGTAAAGAGCCACTGCGTGCAAACACCACATTCACTCAAACCACCCTCCCATCCCCTTCCCCAATCACAACTTCTGAATCCTCCTTCAACATCGCAAAGCTTTCAATCATCTTCATCACAACCATTTTGGTTCTCAAATGCAAAGGCAGACCACTAATCTCCAATCTCCTCTGTCTGGATGCCACCTTCTGTAGGGGTCGCTCCTTCAATGCCCCATCAAAAGACGAAACATACCACCACATCACATTGATGTTCTCAAACTTGCTCGATGGAAATCAGAGCGACTCGACGTCCATCATACCCAAGCCATATAAAAGGAAGCGAGAAGGACCCAAGGTTGCAACCTTCCAATTCGGTGAGCTTAGGGTTATGGATCTTACCAACTGTTGAAGCTGATCCAAAGACAGAGTCCCTGCCATCACCTCCCCAATTAGTGCACCCCTTAGAACCAACTTCGCCGCATGAATGTCATCTGAGTACAAGACCTCCACATCAAGGAAGTGTCTAGCCAAAGTTGGAGGTGGAGGCGGCGAACCCTCGGTCCCCTCTGCCCCGAGGGAGGGTGATGGTGTGGAACCTTTCCTCCTCCCTGCTGTGTCCCTCCTCTCTTACACATATCACGTTTATGGCCTTCTCCACCGCAGGATACATAGATTAGAGGCCCCCTACACACCGCTGCCATATGTCCTCTTGCCCTACATCGAAAGCAAAGGACCTCCCCTGCATTCGCCCACCGCCTAGCCTTCACGGTGGCCCCCTCTTCTCTGCGATCTGCCTTGCGCCTCCACCTCTTCGAAGGAACTCAGAAGCTACTTCTGAGGGAACTACAATTTTGGATCTAAAGGTACCTACTAACCTGAAACCACCTACTTTCTACCAGGACCCATATGATATCTTTCACGTGCAACCCAAGCTCAGAATCATTGATTATCTTTTTGAGTTGAAATCTAAAAGGACATCTGAACCTAGTGAACCAAATTTACCTTTTGTTCGACACTTTAGTCTTGGGTTGCCACCACCAAACTGCAAGCTCGGTCCTGCAAACTTAACAACCTTCGATTCTGGGTGATTTTCATCCAGAACCTGAGAACCACTCAACCCTAGGGCATGGGTCTCCATCATAATCTGGTCCATGTCTATGGACATCTTCTGCTAGCGAGTCTGAGGATTAATCTTTTGATTTTGATTTGGACCTGCACTTGTGAATTCTCAATTTCTTCCTTCCATGTATGTTATGCCTAGCTGAAGACATTAATTTAGCACGTGTTTATATTCCACGTTCTCTACGGAGCTAACTGGATTTTCACGTTATTCAGGTGATATTCTGTTTACTTCACCTTTTCATGTCTTTACTTTTACAATGAGGACATTGCATCATTTAGGCATGGGGGGCTGGATAATTAATGCCTGAAATCATTTTGTTAACTCCATATAATTTCTTTTAGTTTCTTTAAAAGAAAAAAAAGAAAATTCAAAAAGATAAAAAAGAAAAACATTAGGAAGAAGAGAACTTAGGCATTTGGAAGTTATTAACTTTAGGAAATGATATGATAGGACCTAAATACTTAAACTCTTCAGGCCTTCAGGCTTAATTAGCCTGGGTGTCCACTTGAATGTGGACTTAGCCTCGAGTCCTCGCCAAGTAATTTCATTTTAATTTGGTAAATAAATTAGGATGATAAGTACACGACTTATCAACCCACCCTCTGATTTGAAGGGATTTTAAGTCTAAGCATCTACACACTATTCGCACCGACTTACTTTCCGATGATTTTTACAGAAATTGGGTAGCTAATGAACTGTCTAGGGTGGTATGGCTGGTAAGTTGTCATGGGTAACAACCCATTGGCTGGTTGTCCAGAGTCCAACCACAAGACCATTTTCTTCGTACTAGCTTTGGGTAAATCTTATATCAGGGAAGCCACCTACTTAGGAAAAAGAAAAAGAAAAAAATAGAAAAAAATAGAAAAAGGAGAAAATAAAAAAATAAACAAAACCACACTTCACCGCACGAGTATGACTAGCGAGTTGCCGTGGGTAACAGCCATTGGCCAGTTGTCCAGAGCCTAGCTCACAAAAATGCACAATAATTCCCAAAACACTTAAGGAAGAAGCATGAAGTAGAATAAATCGGGGAAATATACACTGGGTTCTCCCTTGTGCTGACCCCATAAATACAAGAAGTAGGAAAAAAGCTACCGTTCGAAAACATAAACCTTTAGGCAAGGTCACCTACGGTCATAGAAACTCGAAGTCCATTTTAACAGCCGCCTAATGAGTCTTTCACTCTTTTCACTAGATGCATAGCACTTAGAGTTCTTTTGAGTCTTGGGTGGGTCGGATAGCCATAAAAGGTTATCCCGAAACTCTTAAACTCCAAAAGTACAAAAAAAAAAGAAAAGAAGAAAAAAAAAAGTATCTTTCCTTTTCAAATAAGAGAGGACTTGGGTGGTCTACATTCTGGCAGACACTTGGGTACTGTTAAATCATCGTAGTTTAGGACCTTAGTTGATAATTTCTATTGTTAATAAACCACTTAGGCCTAAGCGATCGAATCCTAATTCTGATTTTATACATAGCATGTAGTTTGATTTTGCTAAGGACTAGCAAAAGATAGGCATGGGGGTATGATGTAGCCACAATTATTGAGGGTAAAATGCCTATTCATGCATGTTCCTAGGCTTAGATTTGCATTTCATGTTATAAATATTGCATAGCATGCATCATTCTGCATTTAGAGTAGTTGTATATAATTTAGGTTAATTGCATCCGTTTTGTGGTTAGGAGAGAAGCATATTTATTTTGGAGCCTCAGATTGACGATCCGACCGTACGGATCTGATAAAGATGACAATCAGAGTCCAACGCCTCCCAAATCACCTCGATTGGAGTCCCATAGCACCATATGCAATCCAAGGAAAATCAATGGCCGAGGGACTAGGTGACACAATTCAAAGCATTAAACAAAAAATCTGACTGCACGGATGGATTCGGATCGACAATCGTAGCCCAATAGCATAAAAATTGACTCAATCCGACCTCTGTAGCATCCCCTACAAAGGAATGAAGATGGACGACCCAAGTCGCGCCATGTTGCGCAACCTAGTTTGCCCATGTGCACACATGCATCATCACACTCGCACAGCAGTGCGAGCATGGTCACCCACGCACGCAGTAGCAGCGCAAGCTCGCGATTGCAGTAACAGCATAAGCGCAAGCGCACGTGTTCAGCAACTGCACAGGCGCGGGGGTAACGGCAGTAGCGGCACGTATCGTGCGTGCGTGTGTGAGAAGGGCGCGTGCAGCGCACACCAGCGGTGCGGCAACAGGGGTGCATGAGTGGGATCTTCAGCAACGTTTACGACTGTCACTAAATGTCCTATATACGAATTTGATTCTTTCCTCCACTATAAAAGGACCCTTACCCCTCCCATTTCTCTTCATCTCTTCCTTTCTTCCTCTCACCACCTCGAAGGCTCTAGAGAGAGCTTGTCCCAAGCCCGAGATGCTTCTCTAGAGTAGAAAACAAATATTTGTTCCCACCTCTCATCCCCCTTCGTGGAGCATCCCGTGGCCGTCCTCTCACCTCCCTTCGGGAAGAAGATCCTCGCCGCAACACCGTCCTACCCTGCCCTCCGTCCTCCGGCTCTGTCCTCATTCGTCCCGATCCTCACCACCTTCCTTCAGGCGACATTAAAGCGAGTCGTCCTCCAAGCGACCGTCGAGGGGGATTTCTCTCACCTATCTCTATCTTTATTGCTTTCGTAGTGTACATTTCCCACTTTCCTAGTTATAATAAACATTTGATTGTAAAAATACATGATTGTTTCTCTCTCTATCTCTATCTCTCTCTGTTTATTTTGCAAGTAGATTAGCTAAAATTCATCGACCTGATCTCTTGCTTGCTAAAAATACCAAAAAAATTAGAAAAGATAAAAACGATAAAATTAAATAAAAAGCAAAATGCAGATTTTCAAAACCAAATGTTCTCCTCCCCGTGTTCAACTCGAGACTCACTTTTTCAGTTTTGGTTATAAATTTTATCTTATCAATGGATTTTCTTGCGAATCGAACTACGACGACGGGTTTTCCAAACTCCAACCCTTTTTGCATGCAAATCCGCCGCATCACTAGGCATGAGGGTTGATAACACTGCATATGGGGGTGATAATTCTGTTAAATAGGGCCCATCTTAAGAATAAAAGGCACAACATAAGTAGAATGGGAGCATTGCATGCATCATATGCCAAGATAGCTTATAAAATAGTATTAACGGCCATTTGTATAAGAACTTGTCAAAGCAAGCCTTAGATGAGCAATCGAACTACACGGATGGATTCAGAACAACGAACGAAGTCCAACGTACTCAAAATCGGCTAAATCCGACACACAGAGCTCCCACAATGGGCCCAAGAAGTTCTGACCGTTGATCTGATGATCAACGGCCCTCGATGCGCCACATGGCACCAGCTCACCGTGCACCCACTTCCACCTTCAACAGGAGATCAGATCTCAGCCGTCGATCTCAGATCGGACGGCCGAGAATCGCGTGCACGCCCACAGTCGCTGCGATAAAGCAGCGGGCGTAGCACAGCGGTTAACGCGCATGCCCGCGCCCACGCGACGCGGGTTCAAGCCACGCGATGCCGAGATCAGAAGATCACTTCGCGCATGGGGAAAATTGGGCTGCCCGATCAGCAGCGGGCGGCCGAGATAGCGCCACGCGGTGCGTCCTCAGGCAGCGATCGGCCATGCGTGCGCGCACGTCGGACGACAACGCCCGCCCACACATGTGCTCAAGGCACGATCCGAGTGCGCCCGGGCGAAGACCTCAACCGTCCGATCTTCTATCGGACGGCTCTCATGCCGCGCCCACGGATCAAGCGCGAGGAAGAATGGCACGGGCGAGTGACCGATGGGCTGAGATCTTCACCGACGTTTTCGGAAGGGTTTTAGCGACGTCCGGAAAGCCCTTCTCCCTATTTAAACCCCTTCCAACCACTCATTCAAGGCATTCACTTCCCTTGCAACTACTCTACCCCTCTCTTAGCTAGCTTTAGGCCCATGACGGTAACAAGGGAGTAGGCGCAACAAGGACCGGTAGTGAGTAATTCTTCACTCATGACTGTTTGCTTGCGTGAAAAACTAAAAAAATTGTAAAAATTGAAAAAAAATTGACATGGTGTATGATTACTTGACCCACATCCTTAACACATCACCCAACAAAAAAAATGTACACTCTAACATTTTGAATAAATTCTTGGAGTGTTCTTTTCTCTTTTTGAGTGGTGTTTGCGAAGCCACCGTGGATTGACTTGGGCCGCACCACTCAACCCTAAAAATGACTCATCTAATAGAAGCTGCATGATCATTAGGATGAGTACATTAGGGTTATAGAGCCTCTACAGAATAAAAGGAAATCTACTTTCACCAAGTTGTGTGCAAAACTTGACGTGCCCACTGAAACTTGCCTGAAAATATTAAGACACGTCAACCCTAAAAGACACTAAAGTAAGGATGAAACACTAAAAGACACCACATCTTGAAAAATCCTTGCTTGAAAACCATGCCTTATAGAAGCACACACTCTGAAAGTGGAAAATTAAGAGGCACCATCCCAATCAACGCCTCATCACATAACCCTAGCACAAGCACTATCCTAGCCCTTTTAAAATTAAGTAGACGTGCCCTAGGCAGGATTGAGTTAAGTCTCGAGAGGCGAGGTTTTGTTCGCTGGGCACTTGGCTTTCATTCCCTTTGTAGAGTCTGGTGACTAGGCTGCAGGGCAGTGTCAAACAACTGCGATTGTGGGGTCTACGGAACAGGAGGCGCAAGCCAAAAGAACCTTCCCTACAATCCCCTCGTAATCAACCTGGCCATATTAGCCTTGGGAAGGGGAGTCCAGTGCTTACAGACTTAATCACCCTTTGTGAGATTTCTAGGTCTCCTAAGGAATACACCATAAGGACTAGGCTTGTTTGCTTGATTGAACACACTTCTCGCATCTATCGCTCTCCGCATCCCCTCCTATTCTTCTCAAGTGTATGCACGGGAGACGCTCACTGCATCCCAAGTTGTTTGTTTTGGGACGGGAATCTAGGCGACATGATTTTGTTAGAAACATGGCTGAACCTAGGGTAGATGAGGTTGAGGATCAACCCCCACTAGACACAATGGCCATCATCCAAGCCCAAATTAATGCAAACCACCGGCTTCAGCAACAACAGATCCACACCATCATGCAAGCCATACACCAGTTACAGAACCCACAAGGGCAACCACCACTCGATGTACCACTATTTCAGGATCAACCAAGGCCCCTCTGCGATTTCTATAATCCTTCCTCTATTAGAGTCGAGCCACACCTTAGGATCCCCGAAGGGGGAGATGATTTTGAGCTAAAACCAAATGTCTTAAGTCTGATCCAGAGCCACTTCCATGGAAGCTCAAATGAGGACCCCTTCCAGCACCTAGAGGATCTCAACCGCATAGTACGAACTGTGAAACCTAGGACCATTAGCCTTGACATTGTTCTAATTAAGATGTTTCCCTTCTCGTTAAGAGACAAGGCTTCTCACTGGCTTAAAACCTTAGGTAGACCCATCACCACCTGGGAAGAACTGAGGCATGCATTTCTAAAGAAATTCTTCCCCATAGGAAAGACCAATGCCCTTAGAAGAGCTATTACTACCTTTACACTCCAGGGTGGGGAATAGTTCCATGAGGCGGGGGAAAGATTTAATGAACTTTTGAGGAAATGACCACACCACGAAGTACCAAGGTGGCAATTGGCCCAGATTTTCTACCACGGTCTGGATAGCAACCTACGGAACTTCGTCGATGCCTCATGCAGGGGGAACTTCCTGAACAAGGATGAGGAGAGCGCATTTGAGCTCTTTAAGTCCATGAGCGAAAATTTGCTCAACAATGCCTCCATGACCTAGTTTAACAGGTCCAGTCAACCCTGTGGTGGGATTTATGAGGTACAAGCAAATTCTTGAATGGTTGACATGGACATCATTGCCAAGAAACTAGATCGAGTGGAATTGGTGGACAAAAAGATTGATGAGCTACTGAACCAGACCAGGAACCCATTACAAACCTTCTCCCTAGCAAAGGGAGCACATAATGTTGACCTGGTCCAGCCCTTAACCCAACTAAACCTGGAACAACCCCTGACCACATTCCAGGGAGGGTCCTTTGCTCCCTCAACCCTTGATTACTCTCTTCCCTCTCCATCGACATCGACTATCCTTGAAGATGTGCAAGCTGTCCAAGGTTATGCTAAACCTGACCCTTTCTCCAACACTTACAACACTGGCTGGTGTAACCACCCCAACTTTGGTTGGACAAACCAGAAACCACCGCAATTCCAAAACGAGGCCAGGCCAAACCAGCAGCCACACTTGCCCCCTATCAGTAAGGACCACTAGTTAGACCCCCATATAATCAGAATAGGGTGGCCCCTCCCCCACAAAACCAAATGGACACCCTAATAAAGATAATGGCTGACATGAACTAGAAACATCAAGAGGAAATGGCCTTGGTAAAGGGACAGTTAAGCTAACTCTTGGATTGTAAACAACAAGGATCCCTACCTTCCCAGCCACAACCGAACCCGTGAAACATAATTAACAGAGGCCCCAATTAGCAAGGGTTCCAAGGCAATCCTGGGCAGGCTCACATGGTCCAGCCAGCCCCGCAAACACCCCTGGGTTTGGTGCTTCTTCGTCCTCGTCTTCTCAAGGATCAACCCATGGTCCCAATGCCTCTGCGAATGCGGTGACCTTGAGAAGCAGCACCAAAACCCAGGATCCCAAATGGCCAACTCTCCTCGAGACTTCACCCACTAAAATACCTGACTCAGAAGAGGCACCAGAAAAACCCAAGGACCTAGAAATAGATCCGATCCACATTCAGACACCCTACCCTGAGGCCTTGGAAACAATCAAGGAAAAGAAGAATGTTGTGGAAACTGAGGAGCTTTTGGAGATCTTTAAGCAAGTACAGATTAATATTCCACTCCTCGAAGCCATTAAGCACATCCCGGCTTATGCCAAGTTTTTAAAGGATGCCTATACACCCAAACGTAAGCCAAGACCTCAAGCACCTAGGAAGGTTGTGCTCTCCGAACAAGCAAGTTTCGTAATACCAAGCAACCTTCTGCTCAAGCGAACTGACCTAGGATCACCCCTGATTTCCTGCAATATAGGGGACATGACATTTGATAGAGCGCTCCTGGACTTAGGTGCTTCTATCAATCTGATTCCAACAACCCTGTACCACCAATTTGGTTTCGGAGAATTGACACCCACACCTGTCACCATCCAGCTGGCTGATAGATCAGTGAAAACCCCGAAGGCGGTTGTCGAGGATGTAATCGTACGGGTCAAGGACTTCTATTTCCCAGTTGACTTCTTGGTGCTCGACATGGAAGTCCCTGAAAAACTACAGAACACACCCATAATCTTAGGTAGACCTTTCTTAGCTATAGCTAAGGCAAACATTGATTGTGACACGGGATGTATGGAAATCTCCTTCGGAGACAAGAAAATGCAATTGGATATCTTCCGGGTGACAAAGTCTTTTGATTGTGATTGTGTTGAGGAACATGATCCCGTGGAAACTCTGGTCGAGGAATGCCTCACCCTTAGTTCTATCTCAGACCACCAAACCCGTAATGACTGTTTTGACCCATCACCGTCACTACCCGTGGACCTCTGTAAGGCTGATTACCATCACACAACACCATTTCAGGAGATCGATGTTGATCAACTCCCGCCTTTTCCCTTTCCGTCAACTGTGGTTCCACCCGCACCCAAGCTTAAGCCACTACCCGAGAATCTCAAGTATGTCTTCTTGGGACCTGACCAGACTTTCCTTGTGATTATTAATTCTCATCTAACCAAGGATCAGGAACTCAGGTTGACCACAACCCTTTCAGAACATCAGGCCGCCATTGGTTGGACCATTTCGGACTTGAGAGGAATTAGCCCCACCTATTGCACCCATAAGATTTACTTGGAAGACAGGGCACAACCCTTCTGCCAGATGCAAAGAAGTCTAAACCCAAACATGCGAGAAGTTGTTAAGAAAGAAATTATCAAGTGGCTTGATGCCAACATCATCTATCCTATCTCCGATAGCCCCTTGGTGAGCCCTACTCAAGTGGTTCCAAAGAAAGCCGGGCTAACCGTTGTCACCAATGATCATGGTGAATACATCCCCACCTGCACCACCACTGCATGGCGGGTGTGTATTGATTATAGGAAGCTCAATGAAGCCACTAAGAAGGATCATTTCCCCTTGCCATTCATTGACCAGATCCATGAAAGATTGGCAGGGCAAAAGTATTTTTGCTTCCTGGATGGATATTCAGGATATAACCAAGTCACAATTGCTCCGGAAGATCAAGAAAATGCCACATTCACTTGCCCGTAAGGCACATTTGCATTCCGACGAATGTCGTTGGGTTATGCAATGCACCTGCTACCTTCCAGCATTGTATGCTAGCCATTTTTTCAGAAATGGTAGGTGAATACTTAGAGGTCTTTTTGGATGATTTCTCTGTATTTGGGAATTCATTCGACCATTGTTTGAGCAATATGGAGAAAATCCTGAAACGATGTATCGAGGTTAATCTGGTGTTAAGTTGGGAAAAGAGCCATTTTATGTTTCAGGAAGGAATTGTCCTTGGTCACATGGTCTCGCATAGGGGCATTGAGGTAGATCAGGCTAAGGTTGATTTGATTTCCAAACTTCCTCCACCTAGCTCGATCCAACATATTCACTCATTTCTGGGACACGTTGGCTTCTACCGAAGGTTCATTAAAGACTTTTCCAAGCTTTCCAAACCCTTAACCAACCTTCTGGCCAACGATGCCATATTCCACATGTCTTCTGATTGCATCCATGCTTATCACACCCTCCGGACTTAGTCTCCATAGCACCTATACATTAGCCCCCGGATTGGTCCTAGGACTTTGAGATTATGCGTGATGCATCAGATTTTGTCATAGGCACTGTCCTGGGACAAAGACAAGACAAGAAACCCGTGATGATCTACTACGTGAGCAAAACGTTGGACGAGGCCCAACGAAATTATACGGTCACAGAGAAAGAATTACTCGCTGTAGTCTTTGGACTTTAGAAGTTCCGATCATACTTGCTGGGATCCAACGTGACCATCTATACTGACCATTCAGCCATCCGACACCTGTTGGCCAAGAAGGACGAAAAGCCCAGGCTCATCAGATGGATCCTGCTCTTGCAGGAATTTGCCTTGGAAATCCGCGAGAAGGTCGGATCGAAGAATGTGGTAGCTGACCACTTGTCTAGACTTCATCCAAACCACATTGGACCCTCCCTACCTCTATCTGACACCTTCCCCGATGAACACATTCTGGCTGTGCAGGACAAAAGATTGCCTTGGTATGCTAACTACGTCGACTACCTAGTTGTAGGACAAACCCCGCACAGCTGGTCCAGACAGCAACGGGACAGGTTCTTGGCTGAGGCCAAGCACTATTTCTAGGACGATCCCATGTTGTTTCACCTCTGTGCTGATCAGATCATCAGGAGGTGTATCCCCAAGAATGAAGTTCAGAGTGTGCTTTCCTTCTGTCATGACCAGGCTTGTCGTGGCCACTTCTCTGGAAAGGAAACGGCCGTAAAGGTTCTACAGTCTAGATTCTACTGGCCTTCCCTATTTAAGGATGCACACAACTTTGCCAAGACTTGCTCACGCTACCAAATGCTGGGGACCATGACCAGGAAAGATATGATGCCCCTCCAGCCCATCTTGATTGTCGAAATCTTCAACGTGTGGGGTATCGATTTTATAGGCCCCTTTCCACCATCCAACGACTTCAAGTACATCCTAGTCTCGGTAGACTATGTTTCTAAATGGATTGAAGCCATCGCCACCCGCCGATGAGATCACAGGACTGTCATGGACTTTGTTAAGTAGAACATCTTTTCCTGGTTTGGAATACCAAAGGCCATGATCAGTGATGGTGGAAGTCATTTTATCCACTCCCAATTCCGTACCCTACTTAGAAAATATGGGGTTAACCACCGCATTGCTACCCCGTATCATTTGCAAACAAATGGGCAGACCGAGGTCAACAATAGACAAATCAAGAACATTTTACAAAAGACTGTGAGACCTGACAGGAAAGACTGGTCCACAGGACTAGATGATGCCCTGTGGGCATACAGGACTGCTTTCAAGACCCTGATAGGCATGTTGCCTTATTGCCTAGTCTTTGGCAAAGTCTGCCATCTTCCTGTCGAATTGGAACACCGGGCTTACTGGGCTGTCAAGCAATGTAACATTGATTCCCAGTTAGCCAATGCGCAGAGGACGCTCCAATTATCTGAGCTCGAAGAAATTCATCGGGATGCTTTTGAGAATAGTCAACTGTATAAGGAGAAAATGAAAGCCGTCCACGATCGACTTATCCATAGAAAGACCTTTGAGCCTAACCAACAAGTCTAGTTGTTCAATGCCCGCCTAAAACTCTTCCCGGGGAAACTCAGGTCCAAATGGATAGGACCATTTTGGGTTGTTAAGCCTTACTCTAATGGGGCGGTTGAAATCGTTGATCCAAACACTGGGCACACTTTTATAGTTAATGGTCAAAGAGTAAAACACTTCCTAGCCCATGTTCCCCCAAAGGGATGACACGAAGCACCCCCCAGCTGGAGGCGTTAAACTCAGCGCTTCCTGGGAGGCAACCCAGAGGATTCAGACTGCTCCGGTATTTTACGTCACTCAGGTACTATCTTTTTGAACCCCTGTTGCATCCATGTATTTGCCAATGAGGACATTGTCCAACTTAAGCATGGGGGGGTGGTAAATTGCACGATCCTAAGCTCATTTAATCAGTCTGAATAAAATAAAATAAAAAAAAATTAAATTTAGGAAGAAACTTAGGCATTAGAAACTTGTCAATGTTGGGAAATAATACAAAAAGAACTTGAACACTTAGACTTTTCAGGCCTTCAGGCTTAATCAGCCTTGGTGTCCATTAAAATATAGATTTAGCTTCGAATCTTTGCAACCTTAAGCTACTCTAATCCACCTACTAAATAAGGTGATAAGTATACGACTCATCAACTCACCCTCTAACTCAGAAGAACTTTGAGTCTAAGCATCAACACACATCTTGCACTGACTCACTCCTCGGAGATTTTGACAGAAATTGGGTAGCTAATGAACTCTCTAGGGTGGTATGGCTGGCAAGTTGTCGTGGGTAATAGCCCATTGCCAGGTTGTCCAGAGCCCAGCCACGAGACCACTTCTTCTTCATTGCCTCTAGGTACATTTGAGATCAGGGAAGCCACCTAAAAAAAAAAAGAGAAAAAAAAGAAAACAAAATAAACCACACTTCACTGCATGAGTATGGCTGGCAAGTGATCATGGGTAACAGCCCATTGGTCGGTTGTCCAGGGCCTAGCTCAGTAATTGCACAAAAAGAACCAAAACACTTAAGGAAGAAGCGGGGAAGTAGTACAAGCCGGGGAGATATACACTGGAAAAATCCTTGTGTTGAGCCCAATTAAAACAAACGTAGGGAGAAAGCTACCATTCGAACAAATACACCTTCATTCAAAATAATTCCACTTCCGGTCACCTAGGGGCGTAAAAACCCGAAGTTTGTCTGAATTACAATTGAGTGAGTCTATCACAATCTTCACACCAGGATGCTTAGCACTCAAGGTTTTGAACGAGTTTTGGGTGGGTTGGGTAGCCGTGAAAAGTTACCAACCTACTCTAAATTCCAAAAAATTCTAAAAAAATAAATATACATATACATATGTATATTTACATACATTAAGGCAAGGATTCGGGCGATTCGTATTTTGGCAGACACCCGAGCGTTGCTTAGTCTTTGTAGATTAAGATCTTAGTATATTTCCTCCCATTGACAAGTGACGAAGTGTCTAAGCAATTACTTCTTAAATTTTGACAGAAAATAAAGGTTAGAATAAACCTTGCTAGGGACTAGCAAGGAGTGAGCATGGGGGTATGATAACACTGCAAATGGGGGTGATAATTCTGCTAAATAGAGCCCATCATAAGAATGGGGGTGATAATTCTGTTAAATAGAGTCCATCATAAGAATGGGGGTGATAATTCTGTTAAATAGAGCCCATCTTAAGAATAAAAGGCACAACATAAGTAGAATGGGAGCATTGCATGCATCATATGCCAAGATTGCTTATAAAATAGTATTAACGGCCATTTGTATAAGAACTTATCAAAGTAGGCCTCAGATGAGCAATCGGACTGCACAGATGGATTCAGAACGACGAACGGAGTCCAACGGACTCAAAATTCGCTAAATCCAACATCCAGAGCTCCCACAATGGGCCTAAGAAGTTCTGACTGTTGATCTGATGATCAACGGCCCTCGATGCGCCACGTGGCGCCCGCTCACCGTGCACCTGCTTCCACCTTCAACTGGAGATCAGATCTCATCCGTCGATCTCTAATCAGACGGTCGAGAACCGCGACAAAGCAGCGGGTGTAGCACAGTGATTAACGCGCACGCTTGCGCCCACGCAACGTGGGTTCGAGCTGCGCGATGCCAAAATCAGAAGACAACTTCATGCACGGGCAAAATTGGGTCGCCCAATCAACAGCGGGCGGCCGTGATAGCGCCACGCGGCATGTCCTCAGGCAGCGATCGACCACGCATGCGCGCACGCCGGACGACAACGGCCACGCGCACGCGCGCTCAAGGCGTGATCCGAGCACACCCAGGCGAAGACCTCAGCCGTCCGATCTTCGTTCGGACAACTCTCATGCCGCGCCCACGGATCGATCGCAAGGGAGAACGGCGTGGGCGAGCGACCGATGGGCTGGGAGCTTCACCAACGTTTTTGGAAGGGTTTTAGCGACATCCCGAACGTCGTTAAAACCCCTTCTTCATTTGGAAATCCCTTCTCCCTATTTAAACCCCTTCCAACCACTCATTCAAGGCATTCACTTCCCTTGCAACTACTCTACCCCTCTCTTAGCTAGCTTTAGGCCCTTTTGTAATCATCAGAGATGACGAGCTGCTGATGGAGCCTTCTCCACCACCGTGGCTGCCTCGCCGCCCTCCCTCTCTCTCTCTTTCTTCCTCTCTTTTAAGCTTTACTTTACTTATGTTTAAGCGTCTATCTGATGTTGTAATTTATGAACTAAAGCTGCATGATTAATGAAATTGTTTTCCATTCAGTTGCCTACTCTATTTCCTATTCAAGTTGCATGTTAAGAATGAAATGATCCTAACCCTAATCGCTCTCTCTCTCTCTCGTTTTTCACCCGAACCTTTTCGCAAGAAAAACTCCACGATTTTCGTGGCAATAAGTGACAAGAAAAATTTGATTTTCACGCCTCTCTGAGACTGACACTCGGACTCACATCCATTTCTTTACTTCAAAACCGACGTTGCAAGTGCGAACTATAACGACACTTCTTAACACACACGCACGAGCACACGTCAGGGGTATGATGGGAACACCATCATAGGCCTTAAGTAGCCACTTTTAGTCTAGAATAAAAGATAAAAGCTCCTACATATCCATATGAGGGTCATAACACCACTTCAGGTTGTTTTGAGAAGAGAATAGAGAACTAAGATTAATTCTGTAATTTTGACAGCATATCATGAACACAGAATAACCAAGGGATTCGCTAGGGGATAGTATAAGGTCAAATATGCATTAATGACTGATAAGTGGGTTCATGTAGACTGAAACGAATTTTCACACATTTCGAGAATTAATAGTAACCCAAAACCCTAATTTCAGACCTGCTTAAATAACAGAGGTTCTTGTGAGGATAAAATTCATCTAAACCTTCTAAAATTCATAGAAAAATATTCCATAAGGTTTGGTAACCTTGATTTGACCATCCGAACCTATTTTGACCTTAAACAGAGTCACAGACATAGTTTTACCTTAATTTGGGCTTTTATGCAAATTACCCAGTCAAACTTGGTCAAAACCAAAATATGACTTCACCATAATATTTCTTGGGTCCAAATTAGGTTTGTACCATTTGGGCCTAATCAGAGTCTATCTTGGCCTAGCTTTCATTTTAGTCCAGTCAGACTCTCTCTTTCAATCATGCCCCTAACTTTTGAAATCCTTGCGAATACCCCCTTAGGTTCTTCATCTTCTTCACAGTTGGGTCCCTACCACCATGGCAGGTGTGAACCCATGAACCCAAGCTTCCAATCAAGGATTCCTTCCTGATTGCTTGGTCAATCCCTTCCAAAATTGGAAGGGATGATCCTGACGAAATCCTAATTATTCTAAACCTAATTCTAGACACCAACTCCCCTCAACAAACCCATGCGAATCTTTGATTTCAAGAATCTTCTTCCTGAAAATTTGAGCTTCTCAAGCTTTATAAAAGGGTCCCCCTCACCAAGCCGAACTCCTTAACGAGTTTTAGGCCCACCAAACCCTCTTCTTCTCTACCTCTGGCCGACTCCAACTTCACTCTAGTGACCTCCCTTCGGTCTCCTCACCTGCTGCCACATACTATAGCCAGTAGGTACATCTTCCCCAGGTTCTTCTGCACCTCACCATACCTGCGAAGGGCTCTCTATCCCTTCATACGTCACCATTCTCTCTCCCGGAGCCACCTTTGCCTCTGGCATCAGTCAATCATAGCCGGTGCCATCTCCGCATCTCCATCATGTACAGCTGCCCTCAGTCGACTCTACACCACCAACTGATCCACTTCACATACTCGACACTCACTTTAGAATGCCCTCAAGCCCGTGCCACCATCATCTCCCTCATCTCCAACGTACCTCCAGTGACCTTGAAAACCTGCTACACTACATCAAAACACCCCCCACTAGTCCAGAAACCTTCGCCAGGCTCCACTGAAATAAACCCCTCAAGTATTTAAGGGGATTGGCCGCTCATGTACTCTACCCAACACAAGCATCTTCGCACCTTCATCTCGAGGTCATCAGACCTCCTCACGCTTACACACACCACACTGCACCGATCAAAGCACTCGCGACTCCATGGCGATCCTCCTGAGCTTATTTGACATGGTCGCAAGGCCGTATTTTGCTTTTCAGGTGATCATCGAACATCTGCCGCCACCCTCGATTTTGCCAACCACGCCTTCAGTTCTCTGACCACAATCCCTCTAGGATTCACTCCCAGACTCTGCGGCTGACTCCCAGGCTTCGCTCCAAGCCCTCAATTGACATCTTCATCTGCAGTAGCTGCTGCAGTGTCATGTCAAAGAGGGGACTAGATAGTCCCACATCATGGAAATCAGAAACCATGCGGGCGCATAACAGGGATTTATGACCCCCATTCTTCGCCCAAGACATGGGGGTTGGGTCCCCATACACCTGACATCACCTGACCGAGCACTCCTCGCTTGTGCCCATGCCCGCAAGCCTGATCCCGTTCACGCTCGATTACCTGCTAGATTATGGGGCTAAACCCAGGTCTCTGAGAGAAAGAAGAGAAAGAAAGAGAGAGGAGGGAGGCTTTTGCCCTCTACTACACTCTCTATACTTTGCCACTCTGTTGAAGCATGAAGGAAGGAGAGGGGAGGCCTTTGCCTCTTCTGTTGAAGTTGAGCCCTGAGCACTTAAGGCATCTGATGCCTTGTGCCTTCGTTTGATCTCTACTGGTGCCTTAGTTTTGTTGGGATATACATCTGGTTGACATAGAATGTTGGGTTGAGATTTACTGTTCATATATTTGAGATACTTGAACTTAATTTCAAAGGGTTAATTTGGTGTCACCATTTTAACCCATTTTTTTTACACTGTGATACTTGATCTCATATATATATCATTTCAAGTTGTTTTAAATAAACTTTTGAATATAATTGCTTATATTTCTTATGATTAGTGAGATTGAATTGCCATTAATTACTCCCTGTGTTCGACCTTGGACTCCTCGTTGATTTTGAGTTATAAATTTAAATATTTTCGAGCGATTGAGGCTTTGCTACACCGAAATGACTTAAAAACTCCTTAATAGCCCTCGAACATCAGGCGTACCATTGCTTTATGGCAGGCGATTACTACTTTTATCTAGCGGCTGGGGGAACCGCTTCATGGTGTCTAGGAACAATTCTAAGATCTATTGCAGAAGTGTCCACACCACGATTCCATCGATCATGTCTCCATGGATACTAATGTAAACATGTTTATATCACATAAACTATCTATTTACATGTGTTCTTAGGCATAGAATTGCATCACATACTATAAATATTGCATAACATGCATCATCTTGCATTTAGGTTAGTCTGTATAAAATGTAGGTTAATTGTCTCCTTTTATGGCCAGGGACAGGGTGATGGGAACACCATCATGAGCCCTAACTAGCAAATTTTGACCTAGAAAAGAGAATAAAAGCTCCTACATAACCAAGTGAAGGGCCTAATTCAAGGAATAACTGTTTTGAGAGAAAAGTAAGAGACAAAGGGTAAACCTGTAATTTTACCATTGCAGTGCAACAACAGAATTTCTCAGGGGTTAAACATAGGTTAATAGGTCTTAAAAAAATAGAAAATGGGTTGGTTAAATCAGAAAAGGGTTAATATGAGATTTGGGAATTAAATGACTTCTTGTAAACCTAAACCAGACTCAATTTAACAAGGTTCTGGTCAAGATAAAATTTAACTAAACCCTCTAAAATTCATGGAAAAATATCATCTAGGCTTTATAACCTTCAATTTGGCCTTTAGAACCTATTTTGACCTAAATAAGGGTCCTAGTCAAACATTTGCCCTAAATTGGGTTTTTGTGCAAAATGTTTAGTCAAACGTGGTAAAACCTAAAATCCAACTCCACCATTGGATTCCTTGGATCAAAATTAGAGTTATACCAAAATTTGGACCTAAGCGGAGTTCATCTTGACCTACTTTGCAAAATAGTCCAACCCAATTACTTTTATGCCCCTAACTTTTGAACCACAGGGCACCGTAGCTGCAGCAATCAGGAGAAGACCCCTGCAGGCATGCGCGAAGAAGCAGGTGGGACTTTTAGTCCCACCTCAATGAGTTTGGAGCTGATTGCACAGTATAAATTATTTTCTTGCCCTAGGCTCTTCGCCTCCTGACACAGGGTGAGGTCCCTCTCACCTATCCACGCCTCGTTCGTGCCCATGCTACGGGAACCTAGCTACCTGACCCGATAACCTGTGCACTCCTCGCACATCAGCCACATCGGTGCACCTGGATCCGGGCACGTTAACCCGACCCATTTGCCTTAGAAAGGCTCTGGGAGAGTGAGCCTATGAAAGAAAAGAGAGAGAGCGTTTGTGGGGAAGGGTAGGGGTAGGTTTTGCACTTATGTGCAGGGAAAGGAAGAAGGAAGAAGAAGCTAAAAGAGGAAGCTGAAGAAGGAAGAAGGAAGAGGAAGCTGAAGGCAATAGAAGCTGCAGAGAGGAAGGCTGAAGAGGAGAAGAAAGAAGAAAGAAGCAAAGGAAGGAGAAGGCTCGGCTGAAGTCAGAGAAAGAGAAAGAATAAAAAAGAAGGAAGAAAGAAGAAGACATCAGAATAAAGAAGTGAAGAAAGAAGAAGATAGAGGAGAAAGAAGCCACAGACAAGGGAAGAACTAAAGCCAAGGAAGGAAAGGAAGTAAAAGAAGAAGACATCAGAAGAAGAAGAAGAAAGAAGAGAAAGCCCAAAAGCATCTGATTTTTTTTACATCTCTATTCATATTTTTGAAGCATCTATATATAACGAAACTAGTTCTATTGCTTCATAATTTGGTTGAACATCACATTTGATTAAATTGAAGTTGTGTTCTTAGTTTTTAAATCCCAATTTGCTCCCCATGTTCGACCTCGGATTCTTAATTTTTTGAGTAAAAAATTATCATTTAGTTTTCGAAGCGATTTCAACTATACTACAATGCAATATTTACAAACCCAAATTCGCTTTCGAGTAAACATTTTGGCACCGTTGTCGGGGAGCAACAGGCAATTTAGAAACTTTGATCACAACCTCTGATTAGTACTAACTTGATTTATTTCTTCTGTTGTGATTGTTTTAGGGGAAGAAAAGAAAACAGCAACACAACAACCACACCAAGAACAGGTAAATTCTCATTAGCCCTCTCTCTTAATCCTCTCAATTCTGAAAAGGAAAACAAAGGGAAAATCAATCTAGGGCTACCTGCTTTCCATATCTAGTAATTCACCAAAGTTGCCTGATTTTAATTTCAACACATTTTGAATTGTGCATCCATTTAAGGTAACTAGGGCTAGCACCTTCTTGATTGAGCCCTAGATACCATCTTTGTCGCAACTAAATTGGACCAAATAGAGCCAACTTAAGGATTCCAATCTAGGGTTTTTAAAGACACATCTTCTCTAAGCAAAGAATCAAAATTTTCAAAAAGAGGTGTGCCTAAGCCTTGTTTGAAGAGATTTATCCAAGAGAAATCCTAAGAAAATCAAGCTCTTAAATCACTTGAACCTTAAAAGAAAGGACCTAAAAGCTCTCAAAGGACAAAGAGGTGAAGTTGACCCTTTGGGTCAACCAACCTTGAAATTAGGTCACTTTTTGCACTCACAAGATCTAAAGTTCAAGTGGAACCCTAAGTACCTTGATCTTAATTAGAAGTGGTAGACTTAAGAGGTCAAGGTCCCCATTCTGGTCTACCTGGAATCTTAGTGACAAGAGAGGTCGGATATTCTCAAATGAAGCCATTGAGATTTCTAACCCAAAGACAAGAAATTCTTTTAAGGTCAACAGACAGCGTCTAAAACCTTATGTTGATTGCGTTATTCCAAAATCCATCTCAGACAAGGTTACTTTAACCTTAATCTAACTTTATTTGGCTGGACCCCGCCTAGCTAATGGCACTAAACTCAGCACTTGTATAGTCTGACTCAGAGCTTATCAGAGCATCATGGAATACAAGTGATATTTTTCCATTCTGCCCTTTTGTCATGCCTTTTATTTTCAATGAGGACATTGCATGAGTTTGGCATAGGGGGGTGGATTCATTTTCTGAATCATATTGTCAGCTTTGTGGATTTCTTGTAAATTTTCCTTATTTTTCCTTTTTATTTTAAAAAAATTGAATTAGGAAAAGAAAACTTGGGCTTTAGAAATTTTCAACCTTAGGAAATAATACAGTATGACCTAATCATCTCGGGTGTCCACTAAAATGTGGACTTGTTTCTCAAATCCTCACCATTTGAAAATTCATTTCAAATTGGTTAAATAAGTTAGGGTGATAAGTACACGACTTATCAACTCACCCTCTAATTTGAGGGAATTTTAAGTCTAAGCATCTACACACAATTTGCATTGACTCGCTTTTCGATAGTTTTAACAGAAATTGGGTAGCTAATGAACCTTCTAGGGTTGTATGGTTGGCAAGTTGTCAGTGGTAACAGCACATCGCCGATTGTCTAGAGCCCAGTCACCTAACCAATCTCTTCTTACTGCCTTTAGGTAAATTTTAGATCAAGGAAGCCACCTATTTAAAAAAAAAAGTATCCAAAAAGAAAAAAGAAATAAAAAAAGAAAAGAAGAAAGAAATAAGCCACACTTCACTGCACGAGTATGGCTGGCAAGTTATCGATGGTAATAACTCATCAGCTGGTTGTCCAGAACCCAGCTCACAAAAATGAACATTTAATTCCAAACACTTAGGAAGAAGCGGAGAAGTAGAATAAGCCAGGGAGATATACACTAGGTTCGCCCTTGTGTTGACCCCATAAAAATAAAAGTAGGAAAAAAGCTACCGGTCGTATAGATACACCTTTAGGTAGAATTCCTTTTCAAGGTCACCTAGGGGTGTAAAAACCCAAAGTCCGTTCTAATCGCCGATCAGCGAGTCTATCACATTTCACACATAAAGATGCCTCGTACTTAGAGTTCTCTTCGAGTCTTCGGTGGGTTGGGTAGTAGTAGAAAGATGTCTCAAAACCTTAAACTCAAAAATCCAAAAAAAATTAGAAAAGAAAAAGAAAAAGATCCTTCTTTGAATAAGGTGAAGGCTTGAGGCAGTCTGCATTTTGGCAGACACCCAGGCACTGTTGTGTCTCTGAAATTTAGGTTTTAGTTCAAATCCCTAAGTGTTGAAAAATAACTTTTGCCCAAGAAATCTGATCCTAATTCTCTTATAAATAGCATGTAGTTTTGCTAGGGACTAGCAAAAGATAGACATGGGGTTGTGATGTAAACACATTTATGTCACATAAACTGCCTATTTATGCATGTTCTTAGGTGTATAATTACATCATGCATTATAGATATTGCATAACATGCATCATCATGCATTTAGGTTAGATTGTGTAAAGTTTAGGTTAATTCTCCCTTTTTATGGTCATGGAAAAGGGCAATATTTTATCCGGGACTGGGATTGAAGATCCAACTACATGAATCTGATCAGGGCGACAATCAGAGTTCAACGACTCCAAGATCGCCCCGATTAGACTTCTGTAGCATCAGATGCAGTTCGAGAAAGATCTAAGATCAAGGGGCCAGGTGGTGTAAATCCATACTTCAGATGACAAATTCGACTGCATAGATGGGTTCAAATTCGACTATCGCAACCCAACGATTTGAAAATCAATCTAATTTGACATCCCTGGGACCATCTACAAGTAAGAGAAGATGGACAACCAAGATGGCGCCACATAGTGCCATCTCAGCTACCCAAACCAACCCAAAGTCACTCACTGGCTCTCTCTCTCTCTTCAAGCGCGCGATCAATCTCAGCCGTTGGATTGAGATCCAACGGCTAAGAGAGCTCATGCCTTAATTCTTAAGCGTGACACATGGGTAGCCTCAGCGCATTTGTCACACACCTTCATGGGAAAGCAGTGGTGCACGTTCGAAGCCCCCCGAGTGCTTTAAATCAACTGCAATGCAGGTGCAATCAAATTCGACCATGCGATGAAGATCGTGCGAGTGGAAATGTGGTAACACCGGGTGCAAGAATCACGCATGTGCAATCGCACGCACATGTGTTAGGCGTGCTGAAGAAGAAGCGAGCAAGCATTTTAAGCTGTCCGATCATGAGAACACTTGATCATGGATGTGTGTTCAAGCAGCTAAAGGTGAGGAGGCAAGCATGCGCACGTACCTTCACCCATGTTTGAGCTATAGTGACGCTCATAAACGTCACTAAAGACACTAAAATTAATGTTTGATCATTAAAATGACCTATTTGCCCCTCTATTCTTCAACTATAAAAAGGCCCTACAACCCCCACATTCTTTTCATCCCTTCCATCATCTCTCTCCCTCTCTAAGAGCAAACAACTCAAGTTATAAAGCTTGCTCTAGTGCTCCCAAGCTACGGGAAGCTCCACTAGAGTTAAAAATAAATTTTTCCTCCTCTCATCCCCTTCGTGGAGCTCTCGCCAGCTGTCTTCTCACTCCCATTCTGGAAGTGGATCTCGCGACATTGATGCCCTACCTCACCCCAGTTCTTCTCAATCTGTCCTCCGTCATCCATCTCTGCTCTCATTCTTCCAAGAGATGCCCATCCGGCTCATCCTCCAAGCAGTCGTCGAGGAGGATAACTTCTCTCCCCCTTCTCTTTATCGCTTTCTAGATTAGAATTCCTACTTTCTAGTGTAGTGAGTAGTTGTAATAGCATTATTTTAAGTATAAAAGTTGTTTCTCTCTTTCTCTTTCTCTCTCTCTCTCTTTAGTTGTAGTATTTATATTGCAAATAGAATAGCAACCATTGTGAATATCTCATTTATAAACAAAAATTACAAAAATATATAATTGCATATTTCAAATCGACGTAGCCTCCTTATGTTCGACCCGGGACTCATTCTGAGTTTCAGTTAAAAATTATTTGATTGACGGATTTTCTTACGAATTGCACTACAATAATGAGTTTTCTAAACTCAAATCCTTTCGCAACAAATTCCCATACATCAGCTACCTATTCTACTTAAAGAATAAATTAAAAAATCAAGAGAGAATAATACAGAGAAAAAGAGAGAGAGAGAGTGAACCAATTTTTCATAACCATAAGAGCATGTTCATTACAACTAATTTCTACAACTAGAAAGTTGGAAATCCACACTAGAAAGCGGTAAAAGGAGAGAGATGAGAAAATCCTCCTCGACAGCTGCTTGGAGGGGGATCTGCGTTGACGGAGCGCCCGGAAGAGGATAGTGAGATGCTAGACAAGGAAGAATGAAGTTGGAGGACGGAGGACGAAATAGGTGGCGACGCAGCGGGATTCGCTTCCCAAATGATGGTGAGAAGACAACCATGGGATGCTTCACGAAGGGGGTGAGAAGATGAGAAAATTATTTTACTCTAGCTCTAATGGAGCATCCCGAGTATGGGACCAGCTTGTAGAGCTTTGGAGGAGGTGAGAGAAGAGAGAAAGGGATGAGAAAATGTGTAGGAGGGGTAGACTATTTATAGGTGTAGTCATGGGGGCAAAAGGATCCTTTTGAGTCCTTTATAATAAATCCAGGGCCTTTAGTGATGCTTGTAAGCATGACTAAAGGCCCACATCATTAAAGCACAGTGGAACATGGACCCTTTGATCATGATCGGAGCACCCACATGTAGCCATGTCTGCATGCTCTTCACCTTCAGTTGTTCCCACGCATTCATCAAGCGACGACTCATCCAGGCTGTTCAATGGAGATCGGATGTCCACCATTGCACGCTCATCACGTGCTTAGGATCAAGATCAAACATTCATTCGATGGAACAGACAACTTAAAAGCTATCTCAACCCACCGCACGTCAAATCACGCATGGAAGCCCGCATGATCGTCCTCATCCACCCATGCTCGCATCCAGCGCTGCCATGTCACCTATTCTCTGCCACACGATGCGCATCACACCACTAAATTGTGTCACACCTCGCTCTAGTAGATTTAATCCGAGCACCGCGATTTGACCCCTCGCCAACGCTTTGAGAATGCTAGCGAAGACCAATGCGCTACAGCATCTCTTGTTTCTCGAATAAGAATTTGTGAGCGCAGCCTTCGTGTGATAGTGGCCGTTGATGGATGATCCGATGACCAAGATTATGTGGACGTGCGCCCTTTAGAGATTGGAAGAAACTAGGGAGGGCAACATGACCACATCTCAGCCGTTGGATTTTCATCCAAAGGTTGAGAATGCTTGTTGAATGTGCTTTTAGAGGATAGTGCTGCGCTTGGGGGTGATGTGGATACATCTCAACCGTTGGATCTCAATCCAACGGTCGAGATCTGATGGCATAAATGAAGAAGGAGGCTGGGTGGCTATGGGCGGCTTGGATGGCACCTTCTAAACCGTCCATTTTCCAATGCTTGTAGATGGTGCCACGGATGTCGAATTGGGTCAATTTTTGTGCCATTAGGCTACAATTGTCAATCCAAACCCATCTGTGCAATTGCATTTATCATCTGAGATACAGATTTCAACCACCTTGCCCCTTGACCTCTAATCTTTCTTAGACTACATCTGATGCTACGGAGGTTCGATCGGGGCGATCTCATAGGTGTTGGACTCCGATCGTCTCCCTGATCAGATCCATATAGTTGAATCTTCAATCCAATGCCTTAAAATGATATCACCCTGTCCCATGGCCACAAAAAGGGCAAATTACTATACAATTTGCACAAATTAACATAAATGCATGATGATGCATGTTATGCAATATTTATAATTCATGATGCTTCTATAGATCTAGGAACATGCATAAATAGGCATTTTAGGCTAATTAAATGTGTACACATCACACCTCCATGCCTATCTTTTACTAGTCCCTAACAAAACTATATGCTATTTATAAAAGAATTAGGACCAAATTACTTGAGCAATAATTATTTCTCAACACTAAGAAATTTCTACTAAATACCTGAACTACCTAGACTCAATAGTGCTCGGGTGTCTGCCAAAATGCAGACTTTCTTAGCCCTCACCTTATTCAAAAGAAAGTACATCTTTTTCTTTTCTAAATTTTTTTACTTTTTGAGTTAAGAGTTTCGAAGCAGCTTTCTACGGCTACCCAACCCACCTAATACTCAAAAAGAACTCTAAGTTCTAAGTATCTTTTTGTGTGAATGTGATAAACTCACTGATCGGCAACTATAACGGACTTCAGGTTTCTACGCCTCAAGGTGACCTTGAAAAGGAATTCTGCCTAAAGGTGTATCTGTTTAACTAGTAGCTTTCTCCCTACTTTTTATTTTTAGGAGGTCAACACAAGGGTGAACCCAGTGTATATCTCCCTAGCTTATTCTACTTCCACTACAAGAATATTGAGTATTGCCAACCATTTTTGTTCAAATAACCGTCAAGAAAAGGGTCGAGGAATGTACTATCTCTATTGGGTTTTCTCGACCATTTTCGGACATTATTGTCAGGAAAAAGGCGAACCACCACTCGACGTTTGGTTATTTTTTCTCGTCTATTTTCGACAGTCGAGAAAGCTTTTTCTTGACCGTTACAAATAAATGGTCGACAAAAATATTTACGTCAACCGGTATTTAGGTGATCGACTAAGATCATATTCTCGACTGTTTATCAATAACGGTCAAGAATGTTTGTATTGTCGTCCATTTGTCGATAGTCAAGAATATTAATATTCTTGACCATTCGTATATAACGGTCGGAAATTCCAATATTCTCGTCTGATTTCAAACGATCAAGAATATTAATATTTTTGACGTTTCTTAAATAACGATCGACAAAGCTAATATTGCCGTTCATTAAAAATGGTCGAGAAAGCATTTTTATTTTAACTTATTTAATTTATGTGGAAGACCTGTAAATAAACTACAAATCTAGTAAAAATATAATCAATCACACAACTTAAAACATATTTGCATCTAATTAAGACACACAAAATCAAAATAAAAATTTCATATATGAAATAACGTACACAGAGTTCACTACAAACAATAATGTATATAAAAAAATAATCATGCTGTGGCACCAATGTCTCCAGCACCGCTACAACCTAAATCGTCGTCATCATGATGATCTCTATACTGATGAAGGGATGGGTGATCAATACCTTCCTTCTGAAGTAATGCCAGCAGGTCCTTGATGGTCTTGTTGGATTCCTTGATTTGCATCTCATTGTCCTGACTAGCATCGTCAACTCATTGATCTGCTGGGCATTCTCCTCATCTTCAAGGCGTAATGCTGCAATCTCCTTCCTCATCTCGTGCACCTCAACTGAAGAGGATGATGCTCCCCTTCTCCCATACCACCCCGAGGCGATCTCTCTCCTTCCTATGCTACGGATGTACCCGCCATGCTCAGGCGGCATGACGGTCCGATAAGCCTCCTCTGCTATCAGTAGCTACTGAACTATAGCAAAGTTGGCATCTTTAGGAGGATGCATTAAGTTGATCATATTATCCTGAAAGATATTGAATTACGTTAAGTAATTTCATTTAATTATATAATTGAGAAATCAAATAAAAGTATTATCTTTTTTAACTTACGCGTCTCTGTTGGTATGTGTCGTGAAGCCACTCTCTATTTCCGTCATCACTCATCTTGCTATGGTGGCCTCATATACTCCCACCTGATCAAGCTAGGCACCTTGATGCTTGGCAGACTACAATAATTTGAAACATTTAATTTTAACAAAATTAGAAATTTTTGTAAGGTTTAAAAGAAAATAATAATTAAAGGTACTTACGTATATGGATTTCATTGAGCCTATGCTCCTTCTACCCATGACATGGGTCTTCGGTGGAGCCTTAGCCCTATTTTCCTTATTCTTCTTAGCGTACTCTTGAAATAAAGCTATAATTTATTAACTTAGAAATTAGTTAAATAAATGATAACATATGAAATACTTTTACCTGCATTGCTGAATCATTCCAATGCTCGCATGCTTCCTTCCAAGTATGCGGTTGTATCAAAGGAGGTGCATTATGCAATGCCTCATCATGATTCCTATTCTTATAATACTAAAAGAATATAATTGTAATGTTAGAAATAATATTTGAATTATGGTAAAGGACAAATACAGTTAAAATTTATCTTTTACCTTATTCTTCATCTCCAATCTTTATGAATCTTCGCTGCGTGGTTAAGAATATATTTGACGATGTTTGGATCATCACCCCAATTGAAGGTGGCCTGCATTAGTAAGAGAAACGAAATTGTTACATAATTTAAACTTATATAAAGCAATGTACATAAGTTATTAATTTTTACCAATTACCTCTAACTCTCGAATGAGTTACATTTTCAGGTCCTTTGGCACCTTCCTCCAATCGAAGTAGGGCAGTGGGATGATCGCCTTCATCAGCATACCCAATCTACTGATGAATGGAGGATAGTCCACTGCTTCCCCCACTGGTGTGATCCCATTGAAATGCGGACCCCATGCGGAATTCTCTCTAAGTCCCTATTCTGCATGGGACCTCTTCCCTACGTGCACCTATAAGACAGAATTATAACATAAAATTAAATAACAAAAAAATAAATAAATCATAATATTTACTAAACTACGGAAGGGTGGTGGTGGTGTAGAACATCCCGACTAAGAAGGATTTGGGTCAACCGTCTGCTTTAGCTGATCATCCAAGCCAATGTTCTCCTCATCAACCGAAGTATTATCCTTCTCCTCATCGGCGGTCATATCCTCCTTGTAGTCAAAATCCTCTGCTAGTAAATACATTGGAGGAGGCATCAAACTCTTCCCCTACCTCCCCGCCCTTGACTCTGGAAATATCGAGCCACATCTCTAGGCCTCAAAAACTGTTGGCGAGGTGCTTGGGGCTAAGTGGGCTGCTGTTGGCAGTAAGCCTGAGGCTAAGGCTGAGGCTGCTGGCAGGGGGCCTCAAGCTGCTAGGAAGCCTGAGCCTCCTCCCTGCGACTCCTATTAGCCTTCTTCTTGAAAATAACCTGTGTAAAAACATCACAAATAATCAAATATTTTTTAAAAAGAATTCAGCAACATATCCCCTATATATTGTAATATTTCAAAAATCCTGTATAAAATAAGCATACAAATAAATGAAAATGAAATAAGCATATATAAATGAAACTGAAAATGAAATGATATCTCCCTTCCCCTTTCCCCTTACCTTCCCCTCCATTTCCCTCCCCTTCTCCCTTCTTCTTTCTTCTCCTTCTCTTTTTCTCTTCCCCTTTCCCCTTCCCATTCCTCCATTTCCCTTCCCCTCCCCTCCATTTCCCTTATCTTCCCCTTCATTTCCCTCCACTTCTCCCTTCCTCCTTCTTCTCCTCTTTCTCCCTTCGCCTTCCCATCCCTCCATATCCGTTATCCTCCCCTTCATTTCCCTCCCCTTCTCCCTTCTTCTTTCTTCTCCTTCTCTTTTTCCCTTCCCCTTTCCCCTTCCCATTCCTCCATTTCCCTTCCCCTCCCCTCCATTTCTCTTATCTTAACCTTCATTTCCCTCCACTTCTCCCTTCCTATTTCTTCTCATTCTCTTTCTCCCTTCCCCTTTCCCTTTCCCATCCCTCCATTTCCCTTACCCTCCCCTTCATTTCCCTCCCATTCTCTATTCCTATTTCCTCTCCTTCTCTTTCTCCCTTCTCCTTTATCCTATTCCTCCATTCTCCCCACCATTTCCCTTTCTCCTTATTCTTCTCCACATTCAATAGAAAACATTCAATATACAAAAAATAAACAAATGCATCATTCCACACAAAAAATAAACCTAAGTGGGCACACCCTACAGTTAACATGATAGCAACATTTTAAAGAAAAAATTAGTAAGAAACTCACCATAGTGATGAAATGGTCCACAAACTATGCACAAACAGTAGAAAGAATGTGAAGAAACTATATAAGAAGGCAATAAAATAAATTTCAGTTTTGAAATATAAATGAACATAAGCTTTGATAAAAGATAAAACAATTTAAAGGAAATTTAAACAAAACAGAAAACTAAGAATTTCTTAAATTATTTATATTTATGATTATGGATTAATACTTTTGACAAATTACCTTATATGTCAATGTCAGATGCACCAGGGGCAAGTTCTTTACTTTGTGGGTTTTGTTGATATGCTTTAGATTCAACATTTGGGTGTAAATCATTTCCCGCATCGTATTGTTCATGTGGTTGAACTCTAATTGGTATAATCCACCCATTTCTACTATTATCAGGCACGTAGAATACTTGGGCTACCTAACAAGGTATTGTGAATGGTTTTGATGATTGGAGGATGTGACGGTTCTTACTTAAGCTCAAGAAATAGTGTTTCTTATCGACTTTGAGTCCAATGCTTTCTTTAAAAACATCAAACCAATCACACTTGAATAAAATCACCTTACGGTCAAACCTGAAACTCATTTCCACAATCTCTTCAATTTGATTGTAATACCCATCACAACCAATGCTTAGGTCATAACCGATAACAACTCCAGCCTGTTGCATGGCCTTCGATCATCAATGGATCATACTTTGAATCTGAAATCATTAATTATGTGTCTCTAATGGTAACATCCGTATGTCAAAGGTGTATCAGCAATTACATCAAAATTCTGTACCCACCGTTGATCCCCATCTTCTTTCAATTTATTTACACAATCCTTGAACCAATCAAGGAACTACAAGTCATGTGTAGATGACATAGAGGATGCTTTGAATTCAGTGTAAAATTCATCCACTTCTGGAATTTGCTTCAGAATGTACAAGTGTGCCAATCGTCAGTCCATTTCCGAGAAGGGCTTAACCTTCGTCTGAAGGATCAACCTTTCTTCAATGTTAAATATGGACAGAAAATCTTCATCATTACCATTAAATTCTCCTTCATAGTTTCATTCAAGATGATTAAATCGATTGTCTATTTCATTCATGTACATGGAACAGAAGTTAATACATTCTTCTACAAGATAGCCTTCAACGATTAACCCTTCTGGTTTTGCCTTATTCAAGACATAATTTTTCAGTTTCTTTAAATATCATTCAATTGGATACATCCAGCTATACTGCACAAGTCCAGCAATCTCGCTTCATTCGAAAGATGATGTGTGACATGAACCATCACATCAAAGAATGGAGGTGGGAAAATCTGCTCCATTTTACAAAGTGTGATCACAATTTGTTTATCTCAATAGTCTAACAATTTGAGATCTAATGACTTTGAACAGATGACTTTAAAATATCTACTCATCTCTATGAAAGAATTGACTACCGGTTCAGACATCACTCCACGTATCGCTAGTGGAAATAAGATTTACATGTACACATGAGAATCATGACTTTTTAACCCAGTAATCTTCTTTTGCGCTTCATTTACGCAACGTGAAAGCTGCGATGAATACCAATCTGGAGCCCAAATGTCTTTAAGGAACGAGAAAATCCTTCACCTCTACTTTCCGGTAAGACTGTATATAGCTTCTGGAAAGACCCTCTTTCAATGTGCAACTCAGGACGAATATCCAAAATTTTCATATCATTCCTTGTTTTAACTATATCCTTCAGGCTGTCTGTTAAGTTTAATACATCAAGAATGTTGTCCATTGCATTCTTCTCAATATGCAGAACATCTAAATTGTGTCGTACTATCAAATCCTTCCAATATGGAAGCTCCATAAAAAAATATGATTTTCTTCCTAAACCCTGAATGTCGCAAGGAAGCCAAGTCATTCTTGAAAAGACGACCCAAACGTATTTCTCTGAGTTGCTACATTGTCTCCATGATTTTCACCCCCGACAACCTAATAGAACATGTACTGAGTTTATTCTTCGGATTCCTCAATGAATACCGACATGCTTTACCATCAAATTTATCCTTGAATTGTGACGTTCGCCATCTATGTTCAATGGGCAAAAACCTGCGGTGTCCTAAGTAACAGAGCTTCCTACTTTCAAGCAATCTGAGGTGATGAGTATCATCCATACAGATTGGACAGGCGAACTTCCCTTCGTACTCCATCCTAAAAAATTCGTATATGCTGGAAAGTCATTGATTGTCCATAGTAATGTTGCGTGCAACTGGAAGAATTGTTTCTTCTATGCGTCTTATGTTTGAATACTAGTGTACCACAAGACTTTCAGTTCATCAATCAATGGCTGCAGATAAACATATATTGCATTTCCTGATTACTTAGGTCTTGGGATAACGAGTGTCAACATCATGAATGTAGATCGCATGCATAGACACGGGGGTAAGTTGTAAGCTACCATGACCACCGGCCATATGGAATGTGACGAATACATGCTCTTGAATGGGTTGAATCCATCGCTTGCAAGACCTAGTCTCACATTTCGTGCCTCCTTTGCTAATAATGCGTGATTCTCGTTAAATCTGTTCCACTCATCAAAATCTGTTGGATGACTGATGCATCCATCTTTCGATTTATTATCTTGATGCCATGACATCAGTTTTGTTGTTTTACTGGAAATGAATAGGCGTTATAGCCTAGGGATCAGTCGAAAATAACGGAGAACCTTCTCCAGTTGTTTCTCCCTATCGGTGTTTGCTGACTTACCCACCTTATATCTCTCCTTACCACATTCAGGATAGTTAGTCAACCCTGAGTACTCATTTTTATACAGGACACAATCATTACGACAGGCATCAATCTTCTCGCATTTCAGTTCGAGCCCACGTATTTGCTTCTTTGCATCATACCATGACTTAGGATACCCAGTAAGATTATTCAGCAGATCTCCAATGAATTCCAGAACCTCAAACATTAATTTCGCTGTTACTCTATTCATCACTTTCATCTGAAATAATTTCATAAGGAATGACAACTTCGACATTGACGTTATTCTAGGAGCAATAGGATCCTCTACTGCCTTGACTGCATAGTACAACTCATTACAATCTCATAATGTCTCATCGTCATCTGCATCCTCATGGTCTGCTACTCTCATATCATGTAACATTTCATCCAATTCATCTCCTTGATTATCATCACTTCCTTCAAAGGCTTCAATTCTCTCATTTCTAACTTCCCTCATTTGCTCACCAAGAGCTGTCCAATTTACGTAATGTTGCCACCAACCATTACATATCACATGCTCCAAAACTATGTCCCAGTCATAGAAAAATTCATTCAAACAGTGTCTACATGAGTATAAAATCAGTTGAAGGAATTCACCTCGCCTAAATGTCTTCCTATCATCATGAAATGCCCACTCCAGAAATGAAATCACTCCACTCTTGTATTCATGGTAATTCTAATTCCTCATACTAATCCATGACTTATCCATGATAATTAACCTAAATGTAAAAGACAATCACTCGTAAGTTGAACTAAAAAAAGGTAAAAATGTGTATTTTAAGATCACTCATAAGTTAAACTCGAATAAGGAAGAAATGTGTATTTTAAGAAAATTTTCACTTGATAGCCCATCATTAAAGATTTGATCACAACATTACTTCTTAAATGCAACAAGTGTTTAGAGAAATTTCAGCAACATTTCCCCACACTTCTCTAGTATACCTTCCAAGACTAACCTTAACTACATCCCCAATAGCCCCCACTAAAAGGTGCTTCGGGAACGGAGCTAAGATTAATTGGTATACCGGAGAAGAGCGAGAAAATGCGACTGAAATTTCTCCAAACACTAACTACATGCAAGAAGTAACCCTAAGTTGTGATCAAATCTTCAAGGACCCCCCTTTGTTCAGAACTTCTCTGAACAAAGGATGACGACACTTATGACATGTTATAAAGACAACACATCGTGCATGTAAGTGAAGTATACACACACTCTACATTGTCTATATAACATGATCATAAGTCTCGATGGGCTAGTATTTTGACAAAATTATATCCCTCCCACAACCGTTACCTAAGGGTTAGAATTCCTATTGTTTATCATCAAGTGCATCTAAATTTGTGCAACTATATTTATCTACAAAGTTGTAATAAAAATTTCATAATCAAACATAAATATCAAATAATTCAAACAATTTGGGAACACAATTCAATGGTGATCAGAAGTGGTGATCAAATCCCCACTTCAAAACTTAAAACCTAAGGATAAGAGTATTCTTCCATCCAGACCCGATGCCCTCCAAAGATCTTCCCCTCCCTTCTCCAACTCAACTCACCCAACACCCTCTACCCCAACCCTCTCCTCCTCCTCACTTTCTAAAACCCTAATCTTCTTCATATTCGTCTTACTCCCTCTCCATTCTCATTGTTAACAGGCTAAATCAGGGTTTTAAAAATCGTTTCATTGTAGCAAAGCTGAAATAGCACAAAAACAAATAAAATTTATAACTCGAATGAAGTCTGAGGTCAAACACAGGGAGCAAGTATAGCAATTAATCTCAAGATCACAATATAACCACAAAGATGAGCAATTTATAATGAAGAATCCATACAAGAATGATATATATATGAATGCCAATGTCAAGGTGCAAAAAGATTGGGGTAAAATGGTGATTTAAATCACCAATTGCTCCTTATACAATAATATCAAATAAGTGTACAATATCAATCAAGTATTTTCCATGTAATAAGTGCACAATGGCCTCTATCAGAGATATCAGACGTCAAGGCTCTGAATCAAATGACTTAAACAGCACCCAGCTACAGTGCTCTATAAAGAGCATTTCTCCTTCTTCTTCCTTTCTTCTCTCTCTCTTCAGCTTCTTCAGCTCTCCTTCTTCCTTCTTTTCTTCTCACACACAAGGGAGATTTCTTGAGTTTCACAATGACTAAGTGTTGGGTTTCCTCTTTGAAGATCAAAACCCCCCTCCTCTATTTCTCCTCTTTCTCTTCTCTTTCCAGGTAACCGAGCATATAATCGAGTATTTGGATATCCAGTTGAACAGGGTTGCCGACGTGGGTGGTAGCCAAGGAGTGAGAGTAGGTAGGTATACAAATTCAGGAGTGTGCATTGAGCACGTGAGTAGGGACCTGACCCCCGATGTTCTTGGGTAACCAGATGAGATCACAAAACTAATTTGTACACCCTCTGATGCTCGTCAGTCCCCGATGTGGGACTATCTGGCCCCTCCTTCCTCGCACGAATAGCAGCAGCAGCTCGCGTCCAATTGACGGTGAAGAGGAGGTAGACTCTTCCAATTAGAAGCCTGGATGAACTCCTAAGTGTCCTCCGCGTCACCTAGAGGTGGCAACTAGGATTGCTAGAGCAAGAACAACTGCTTTGAGCTCTTCGAAGGAGCTCTGTCAATGGTGATGGTGGCCACAAACCTGAAACACGAAAATAGCCTTAATGGCCAAGTCAGAACAACTCATTAGGAGAGCAATGATGCGGCGAAAGAGATGATGATAGTGGCATGCCGTGTACGTGGTCGAAGGTGGCTGGTAAAGATGAAAATCGAAGGCAAAAGATGGGTGGTTTGGTAGAGCAACTGAGCAGCCAATCCCCTTAATTTCTTGAGGGGTTTTGGTCATTAGGATGTGGTGATGGTGTATGGAGCAGTGGCAACCTATTTGGTGGAGTGTAGCAGTCGCTAGGGCTCACCGGAGGTATGCAAGCAAGGTGGAAGATGAAGGACATGCGAGCGAGTCGGTGGTCAAAACGAAGATGTAGTGGCACGGAGATGATGAGTAGTCAGAGTAGAGTCGATGAGGCTATCTAACGGACGATGAGGAAAGAAGTTGGTGCCGGGTCTGGTATGGCTAGGGTCAGAGGGGTTAAAAGCTCCGATGTGGTAGAACGACGACGACGGAGGGTTAGGAGGCACCTTGCTGGTATTACGAGGTGTGGAAAGACGAAGGGAGTTCGAACCGACAGCCTACAGTATGTGGCCGCCAGCGAAGAAGCCGAAGGTAGAGGAATCTCCGAAGACGAGTTGGAGCGAGCCGAAGGTAGGGAAAGAAGAGGTATTTTTCGCTCAAAAACTCGCTAAGGAGGTGAGGAAGGCCATAGGCAGCTTTTATAGGTATAAGGGCAAGTCTCTAAGCTTGGAAACAAGCTTAAATAGCTCGGATTTTTTGGTATAGGTTTAGGAGTTTCAAGAGTTTGCATGAGCTTTTGGTTAGGTTTGGAAGGTCATGAACAAGTTCAGATGGAAGAGGATCTCGTCAGGAGTCCTTCCATTTTTGGGAGAGATCCGTCGCAGATTCAGGGAGAAATCCCTGATGGAAACCTTCCATCTATGGACAAAAGGTTCCAATGGTGGCAGGAACCATTTCAAGAAGACGAAGAAGTTGGGGGGTTTTTTGTAAGAATTTCAAAAGTTGAGGGGCTTTTTGTAAGAAAAAGAGTCAGAACAGGATTAAAATGCAAACTAGGTCAAGATGATCTCAGATTGAGCCCAAATTTTGGAACAAAGCTTATTCTGACCCAAGGAATCTAATGGTGAAGTAGGATTTTGGTTGTGATCAAGTTTTACTAGGTAATTTATGTAGAAACCCAAATTAGGGCAACTATCTGTCTGAGACTCTATTTTAGGTCAAAATGGGTTCAGATGGTCAAAGCAAGGATACCAAACCTTATAGAATATTTTTATATGATTTCTAGAAGGTTATATGAATTTTATTCTGACCAGAACCTCATTTAATTAAGCAGGTCTATTTTTAGAGTTTCAGATGTCCATTAATTCTTGAAATGCATGAAAACTCATTTCATTCTGCATGGACCCTCTTATTGGACATTAATGACCATTTGACTTTTATTTAAACCCCTGGAATACCATGTGGTTATTCTATATTTGTGGAATGCTGTCAATTTTGCAGAAATAACCTTATATTCTTCTCTTCTTTTCAAAATAGGATAATGTGCCCTTAGGACCTTCTGATGGATATGTAGGAGCTTTTATCAACCTTATCAGACCAAATTGAGCTAGTTATGGCTCATGATGGTATTCCCATCACTCATCTTTCCCTCCTTTATAAAACCCTAAACAGTAAGTTTGTTAATCTAATCCTTAAATGCATAACCCTAACACTCAAATCTTAAATCCCAAACCCTAAAAGTAAGCCTTAAATCGAAGCTCGAGACCTTAAACATTTACTTCTTAAGGTGGTGATGCCATCATCCATGGGTGGAGTTTCAACAGTGCATTGACATCAATGCAATCAATGCATGTGGCAATCCAAGGTTTGTAGTATAATCATCCTTTTCCACACCTTTATCCCTATAATTGCTCAAGCTCTTGCCCCCTCACAAATCCATGCACTAAACACATAGAAACACTAGGCCTTGACATGCCTAATCTTTGTAACATCTTTGGCCCCATTGCAGGTTTAGGGTAGGTCCAACCTATGCAATTACCACATCCTCATCATGGGTACATTCCTTACTGCACCATATTCTTTGTGGTAGCAACAATCTCTCCTCTCGGTGTAGCGGGTGCCTGATTGTTATGACAAGTATGTTGTATGAGCCTGACTTAGAAAATGCATGATCTATGTCCATTATCTTTATTTGCATGCTGTGTGAGCGTGATTCTTGCGTAATCGCTTTTGAGATTTGTGTGCGAGATCCTTGTTTTTTGGCCAAGAGACGTGACTGCATGATTTATGTGGGATTCTTCAATTATTCTCATAATAGAGGACTAATATCCATGTACCAAGCTAAATTGACTTTTACCTTTAGGATGCATGTGTTAATTGTTGGTCCGCTCATTTGGTGTGATGACGAACATGATGTATTTTGCATAGAAGTAGGGATGTTTTTCTACCTCTTAATTGTGGCATAGGTTCATTTCGATTGTCACATATCTATCATCTCTACTATTGCCATGCTTCTTCTAGCCTTGGTGTAGTGACTTTGGGATCCTCCTCTCCCTTACCGAGGTTAGCCCTTGTCCTTCACTACTGTTATCATAATTCAAGGCACATCAATTAAGCTTAGTGGTGTCCAAAATTATATTCTTTGGTCCTTGGTTTTTCACATCTTTGTTGGGGCAAAAGAAGCTATACATTCTAACCAAGGATCCTATGAACGCAGTGGTTCCTCATTAAGGAAAGCAAGACAAGAACATTGAACTAATAGAATGAAATATGCTATTAATTGAATCATGGTTTAGGTGTTATTAAAAAAAATTATAAATCATGTTCTAGGTGTTATTAAACACATTAATTAACTAATAGCATATGGTGCTAGGGGGAGGGAAGGGAGGAGATTAAGGTGGTGGTGGTGCTGGTGGCAAGAAGGAGGTGGGAGGAGGAGATGGATGGTGGCAATAGGAAGGAGGTGGGAAGAGGAGATGTGTGTGGCGGCAAGGAGGGAGGAGGATGGTGGTTGGGTGGTATGGAGGGAGAAGGAGAAGGGTGGTGGCAGTAGGAAGGAGGTGGGAGGAGGAGATGGGTGGTAGTGGTGTTAGTGGTGGTAGTAGGGAGGGAGGTGGTGATAGCAGGTGGTTGTGGTGTGGCTAGTGGTGGTGGTGGGCAAGGGGGAGGGGAAGGGCAAGGCCAGCAGTGAGGGGGAGGGGAAGGAGGAGGCGGGTGGTAGGGAGGGAGGAGGATAAGGGTGGTGGCAAAAGGGAGGGAGAAGGATGGTGGTGGCAGTGGGTGGTGGTGGTGTTGGTGGTGGCCATAGGGATAGGAGGTGGTGGCCACGGGTGGTCATGGTGCAGGTGGCGGGTGGTGGTGGTGCTAGTGGTGGGCAAGGGGGAGGGGAAGGGTAAGGCCAGAGACGAGGGGGAGGGGAAGGAGGAGGCGGGCAACAGGGAGAGAGGAGGAAGAAGAGGAGGATGGGTACCCCTTGAGGTCATGAAGGAGGAGCCGAGGCGGAGGACCCGAGGGGAGGAGGTTGCGCGGCTGCTGTATTAGTGGAGGAGGGCACGCGGCTACTGTGAGGTGGGTTTGGGACGAAGGGGGAGGGAGTCGGGTGTGCAGTAGGGATTTTACTCGACATTCTCGATTGTTCCTAATAAATGGTCAACAATAAGATTATTACTGACCATTAATAACGGTCGGTAATAATGCTTTTCTCGACTGTTACAAAGAAACGGTTGATGATAGACTTTGAAATTTGGTCGCCCGCATTGGCGGGTTATAAAAACATTATCTTCGACCATTAATATGGAAACCGTTGACTATATTAATATTTGCGACCATTATAAATGGTCGAGAATGGTGTCAACCAGACGTCTTAACATTGCCTCACTTGCTCAACCCTTATATATTTCAAGGTCGGGGATGTCATTTATCCTCAACCATTTAATAACAACAATCGAGTAAAGTTTTATTCTCGACCGTTTATAATGGTTGAGAATGGTCTCAACCTCTTCGACTGTTTTACAGGTGGGAAAGTTAATGAGTAGACATTTGGCAGCCATGTCTCTTAAAACAATTGAGAATACTTTTATTACCGACCGTCACATGAATGGTCGAGAATTTCCATCGTGAATAGTATTTTTTATACTAGTGTCCCCCGCTTCTTCCTAAGTGTTTGGAATTAAACATCCATTTTATGAGCTGGGTTCTGGACAACTAGCCAATGGGTTGTTACCCACAACAACTTGCCAGCCATACTTGTACGATGAAGTGTGGCTTATTTTTTTCTTCTCTATTTCTCTTTTTTTTCCTTTTTTTTGATATTTTTCTTTTTTTTCTAAGTAGATGGCTTCCCAGATCTAAGATTTACCTAAAGGCAGTAGAAAGAGACGTGTGGCTAGGATCTGAACAACCTGCCAATGGGTTGTTACCCACAACAACTTGCCAGCCATACCACCCTAGAAGGTTCATTAGCTACCCAATTTCCATTAAAACTGCCAAAAAGTGAGTTAGTACAAAGAGTGTGTAAATGCTTAGACTTAAAGTCCCCTCAAATCAGAGGGCAGGTTGACAAGTCGTGTACTTATCACCCCAACTTATTTAACCAATTAGAAATGAATTTACAAATAGTAAGGACTTGAGAATTAAGTCCACATTTTAGTGGACACCCGGGCTGATTAAGCCCGAAGACCTGAAGAATCTAAGTGTTCAAGTCTTATTGTATCATTTCCTAAAGTTGAAAAACTCTAATGCCCAAGTTCTCTTTTCCTAATTCAATTTTTTTCGTAAATAAGGAAAAAATAAAATAAAAATATTCTTTGGAGCTAACAAAATAATTCAGATAATGATATCCACCCCTTCATGGTTATCTAATGCAATGTCCTCATTTAGTAAATGACATGAAAAAGAGCGGAGTAGAGAAGAAAGCACCTGAATTTCGTGATTAACAAGTCAACTCCGAGATGAAAATAGACTGTATACATGCTAAGTTTATTGCCTTCATCTAGGCACACTATACAAACAAAGAGGAAATAAAGAATTCGCAAATGCAGGTCAGGATCAGAATAAAAAGATCAATTTTTGGACCTGCAAGGAGAAGATGTCCACAAATGTGGACAAGATTGTGGTGTAGACCCATGCTCCAGGATCGAGGTATCTAAGGTTTTGGATGAAATTACCTAGAATCGAAGATCATTGTGTAAGCGAGGTCTGGCCTGTGGTTTATGAGGATGTAACCCAAGTCCAAAAAGTCGGACAATAGGAAAATTTGTATCAAAAAGATAATCAGTTAATTTGTGCTTAGGTTGGACATCCTCAGAGTTAAAAATGTCAAAAGGGTCCTGGTAGAAGGTTGGTGGTTTCAGGCAAATAGGAACCCTTAGACTCAGACTTCCACTTCCCTCGAAATTGGCTTCCTAAATCTTCATTTCCCAACTCCTATCCTCCATAATCATAATTTCAAATGCTGGGAGCTCCTGCAAGTTATGCACCTCATCTAAAGTATCCAAGTCCAAGATTTGTGGCTAAATCAGAATTGACTTGTGTCTAGTGATCTCAAAAATAGAATCATCATTATGCTCAATGGGATGTATATGAGGACTAGGGTTATTGATTAAATCATATATTAACTCAGGATCTAAATCCTCCATGTCAATCCCAATAGGATCACCATCTTCAGTTATATGGCCATTAAATGATTTATCATACTCTGTGAGCCCATTTGTCTCACTAAAATTATCTTCCTCAAACTCAGGTGAGACTTCACATAAAGATTCCTCACCTTCAGAATCAAAGAATGCTGAATCCGCATTTATTTATGTCTCAAAATCATCTATCATTGCCTGGTCCATGGAGACATACTTTTCCTCGTACTCTAGTTAAGGGATCTCGAGTGAAGAAATCAATTCATCCTCAACTGGTTGCTCTAGACCAACCTGGTCATCCCCGATCTCATAAAATGTGTCCCCCCTTACAAGTGCCTAAGCGGGTTCTGACATTGGCTCTCCTGAAGGGGGTTCATCCTAGGAATCATCCCAAGATTGGACAAAAGCAATCACAAATCTCATCCTCAATTTTGATAATTTCCCAAGTAAAAGCTCACTCGGGCCCTTATCCTTAATATCTTGGAGCCAATCCAATAAATACTTGTTAAGATCATCAATCATTGGAATCAAAGGCTCCAATTCTTTAGTGCAGGGTGTTGGCTTTGCTTCTACAGATTGAATGGTGTTCCTTAAGTTAGCCAACACCCTATCTTCGACCTGGTTCACCTGAACCAAATGGTTTGATTCAGGGTTGGGTGGGTTTGAATTCAATCTAGGAGAGTTAAGAAATTAAGGTTCCTGGGGGCATCCCTAGTAATAGGTCGCTTCTGATTGTTCAAAGAGGGGTGGTGACCTATATGCAATCTAATCTGGGGGAGGGTAAGAGTTGTAATCATGATATCCTTCTTGATTGTAGATTGGGTTAGGTTGATCATCAAAGGGTGGAGATCTATAATCAGTGTAGCTCGGACAAGGATAAAAATCCAAATCATGGTTTCTAGGGTTAGAACTTGAACACGGAAATCCAGAATTATAACCGCAATCCGAGTTATCCTAACTAGTAGATGGTTGAGTACAGCACTGGTCGAGATAATAATCATCATATTGGGGATAAGATGTGTCAAGAGGGTAGGAGTGGAAATGCGAGTACGATGTGGAAGGATCCATGATGAAACAGGAAGGAAAAGGAGAAAAGAAAGGTGCCCTACAATACAAACAATCAAACCTGTCTATAGGTGAGATAGCCTAAAGACCTACAGACTCTCAGAACCCCTCTAGTCGGGCATGTTTCGCGTGTTAGAAATCGGGGTTACAAGTAACCCATCGTTGCAAAACACGTCGATCAGATAAAATTTATACCGAAACTCCAAGGGAGTCCCAGGTCGAACACAGGGAGGCGACGTTTACTTTATTGAAATCGCGCTTCGATTCGTTTCTTTTTGGTATTTTAGGGTTTTGTTATTTTTTTATGCATTTGAAATAAAAGACAAGCAGAATGAATCACAAGATAGAAATGGAACAAATATGATATATATATCAATCCAATGTCGATTACAATGAACTATAAAAGCATAAAAAGAGAGGGAGGTGTGAGGAAATCTCCTGAATTGACTATTCGGCGAGACGACAGCACCTGGCGGAAGCTCGGACGAAGGAGTTGAGGAGCAAAATGACGGAGGTGAGATGCAAGAGGACGTCATGTTGAGGAAACCTTCGGTGTGGTTCTGAAATGGAGGTGAGAAGACGGAGATGATTTGCTACTGCAATGGAGGTGGGAGGATGGCTCTAAGGCGACCTATGAAGGGGGATGGGAAGTTGGAGGAGTATTTGGTTGGGTAGAGGTTCGGTATACTAATTGGTGCCTTGGGAGCTTGAGAACAAGCTCTAATGGAGCGTTGGTAGGCTTGCTAGAGCTTGGGAGTAGGTGGGACTAGAGTAGGTAGAGATGGCTTGGAAGGGAGGGGGTGTAGGTCCTTTTATAGTGGAGGAGAAGAGGCTAAAAATGGATAAAGGACCTTTAGTGACCTCTAGACCGTTGCTAGAAATGTTGCTGTAGACAGCTCACATCGCTCATGCCCTTAGTTGGCTTTGCTGGCTTGCAATGAAGTAGCGATGGCTGTAAGCGTCGTTGTAGGTCAGCCCAGCTGTCACTGAAAGCTGGCCCCAACCGTGCTTGCGCCCGCGCTGCGCTGCCACCCATCACGCACGCTAATCGCACGGCGGCCTGTTGTGTGCGCACTGTCATGCGCTGGCTTGCACGCTGTGCTGCCGCTGCTGCTTTGCATGCACTGTTGCTGCTGCTATGCATGCGACTGATTTGAGATTGGGAGGGGGCTGCGAGGATTCAAGTAATCTTCTGTAAAAACCTTCGAGATTCGTTAATGAATCTTCTGTAAAAACCCACATGCCCAAGGAAAGAGCGAATCTGTTTTACGAATATGAGTGAAGGAAGTCTAGAGATAGCATCCACCTTAGCTCTATCAACTTCAATTTTCTTACTAGAGACTAGGTGACCCAAAACGATGCCTTCCTGAGTCATAAAGTGGCTCTTTTCCCAGCTAAGGATCAACCTTGTTTCGATGCATCTCTGAAGGATCAATTCCAAGTTAGCCAGGCAAGACTCAAACGAATCTCCGAAAATGGAGAAATCATCCATGAACACCTCAAGACAATCTCCCACCATGTCAAAAAAGATGGCCAGCATGCACCTTTGAAAAGTCGCAGGCGCATTGCAAAGCCTGAACGACATTCTACAGAATGCAAAGGTTTCATAGGGACATGTGAAAGTTGTCTTTTCCTGGTCTTCGAGATGGATAGGGACTTGGTTATATCCCGAATAACCGTCTAGGATGCAAAAATATTTTTGCCCAGCTAACCTTTTGAGGATTTGATCGATGAATGGCAAGGGAAAGTGATCCTTTTTAGTGGCTGTGCTCAGCTTCCTATAGTCAATACTGACTCTCCAAGCAGAAGCTGAACGAGTGGTGAAGGTTTTCCCTTTCTCATTAGTTGTAACGGTTATTCCCACCTTCTTGGCTACAATCTGAACGAGGCTAACCCATGGACTATCTGAGATTGGGTAAATAATCCTAGCATCGAGCCACTTGATTATCTCCTTCTTGACCACTTCTCGCATATTCGGGTTTAGTCCCCTTTGCATTTCGCAAGAAGGGCAGGATCCATCTTCCATGAAAATACGATGATTACAATAAGATGGCTCAATCCCCCTAAGGTCGTGGATGGTCCAACCAATTGCCTCCTTGTTGTTCTTAAGGACCTTAATTAACCTTAATTCTTGCTCCTTAGTCAAATCAGCACTAATAATCACAGGGAGCGTGTTTTCAGGTCCTAACAACTCATATTTCAAATTTTTGGGCAATGGTTTTAATTCCAGCTGGGGTGGGTTTAGAATAAAAGGAAGGGAGGATGCTGATGAAGACTCATCAGGACGATCCAGTGGAAGAGGCTGGGAATGAACAAAATCAACAGCCTCTTTAGGATGTGGCAGGTCTACCACGGAGGAGGGTTGTGGGTTGGGTTCGCTAAAGGTAATGGAGTCCTCGAGTGCATTGATTGTCATTCACGTCTTAAGATCTTGATCCTCGAGTTTCTCAATGAATCAACAATCCTCAAATCCTCTTATCGCCTTAAAAATATCCAGAGTTAATTTCTTATCCCCAAAGGCGATCTCCATACTACTGCTTTCACAGTTTATGTTGGCCTTGGCGGTAGCTAGGAACGGATGCCCCAGAATGATGGGCATGTTCCTCAAATCATTAGGTACATCCATGTCAAGGACGAGGAAATCTACAAGAAAATAGAAATCCTTGACCTCGACAATTACATCCTCAATAACGCCTCTAGGTGTGGTGATCGATCGGTCCGCTAATTGTAGCGTTATTGAGGTTGGCCTAAGTTCACCTAACCCAAACCTCTCATAAATAGAAGTTGGGATTAGGTTGATGGATGCACCTAGGTCCAATAGTGCCCTATCAAAAGTGTATTCCCCAATAATGCATGAGATCAAGGGGGCACCTGGATCTTTCTTCTTTTGAGGAAGGTAATGTATGATCACAGAACTTGCTGTTCAGAGAGAATCACCTTCCTCGAAGTGGGTTCTCTCGGCTTATGCTTTTGGGTACACAGTTCTTTCAAGAATTTAGCGTAAGCTGGGATGTGCTTAATAGCATCAAGGAGCGAAATATTGATCTCTACGCTCTTGAATAAATTTAGAAGCTCCTCGTTGCTGTCTAGGGTTTTCTTCTTCTTGGTTTTCAATAGGACCTCAGGGAATGGGATATGGGTGGAATTTTCAATTTCCAGTCCCTAGGCCTTATTGTCTTCTTCAACCTTCTCCTTCTCTTTCTCAAACTCCCCAGGATTTTGACTTCTAGAAGGTAATTCAGGGTTCTGGGTCTGGTTCCCACTTCTCAAGGTGCCACGGTTTGCAGAGGCATAAGGGTTTGGGTCTTGAGGTGGATTAGTGAAGATTGGAGGGTCTTGGTTGGTCATGTAACCAGAGGAAAAAGAAGAGGGACCCTGCTTAACCACCTGAGCATGTGCGTGTGGGTCCCTTTGATTCCCATACCCTTGGACTCTATTGCCCTGATTTTGCACATTACGCGGGTTGGGTACGGGTTGAGATGGTAGGGATTCGGGTTGTCAGGTGTTTGCAATTAACCCGGATTGCAAGTTATCCAAGGAAGTCTTCATTTGTTGCATAAGCTAAAGAATGGACCCTTGCATTTCCACCATCTGCCGGTTTAAATCAGCCTACCCCGCGAATTGTTGAGCATTCCAAGATGGCTAATTAATCGATCTCAGTGGCAACTGGGTGTATACTTGACCCTACCCATAGGATTTTGAGATGCATAGTTGCTGGGTCGAGATTGGGTCTGTTGCCCCTGATTTTTCCAAGGGAAGTTAGGGTGGTTCCTCCATCCCGAGTTAAAAGTGTTGGAATACAGGTTGGACCTAACATTCTCTTGCATTGCATATGCATCCTCATAAAATGAGGATGAAGAGAAGGAAGGATCAGAGAAATTGGGGTCAAAGGCCCCACTTTGGAACCCATATGGTTCCAAGAAGTCCTAGCTCATAGGTTGAGCCGAATCAAGTTGGTTCACGAATTCCCTCCCCGTGGGAGCTCATAAGGAATGGAATCCCGAATTCTAGGATTGAGTGGGTAAAGAAGTGTTTCCTAAATTCCCAGACATCCACTCTTCCATTTTCTTAGCAACCAAGTCCATTTTATCCAGTTTATTACAAATTAGTTCCATGTCAAATGAATGAGAATCCTAGATCTCATTAGCACTTGACCTAGGTTGTTGGGACCGGTTGAATGCATCCATGGAGGCGTGATCAATTGAGTTCTCAATCATTTCCTCAAACAGGTCGTATGCGCTATCTACATCCCTGTTGAGGACATTGCCTCCGCAAGAAGCATCCACGTGATTACGGAGTTGCTCAACCAACCCGTGATAAAAAATTTGCACGAGTTGCCATTTCGGCACCTCGTGGTGTGGACACTTCCTCAAAAGTTCCTGGAATCGCTCCCAGGCACCATGAAACGATTCCCCCGACCACTGGGCGAAAGTGGTAATCGCCCATCACAAGGCATTGGTCTTTCCGATAGGGAAGAATTTCTTCAAGAATGATGATTTAAGAGCAACCCAAGTTTCAATCGGCCTTCCTATAGTCTGGTACCAATGTGTGGCCTTATCCCTGAGAGAGTGGGGGAAAAGCTTCATGATCATTTGCTCTTCGTTCACATTCCTTGCTCTGGTGGTCTGAACCAAAGTGGTCAGTTCCTCCAGGTGCTGGAATGGGTCCCCTGAGCCAAGCCCAAGGAAGTGCTTAATCAAACTTAAGACTTGGGGCTTGATTTCTATGTCTCTGACAGGAATCATGACGTCGGGACATTCCCTATAGTTTGAACGATCGTAAAATCCTTCAAGGGCCGAGCGTCCTGACCATGCATACGTTGGAACCATTGCTGGAACCATGCATACACCGGAAGGAAGTCAGAAGGATGGGGAAAAGAGGGAACCCTGCAGCACAAGAATACAAGCCTATCCTTAGATGGGGTAGCCTAAGGTCTACTGACTCTCAGAATCCATCCTATGATTATGGACGATTTACTCTACTTATGTCCAGGCAATCCGACCAGTTAGAAGGAGGGACTGGGGAGAAGGTTCTTCCTTTGGCTTGCACCTCCAGTTCCTAGTGTACCCCCCAGCCAGGGTCGTTTGACGCTACTCCCCTAGCTGGACATCAGATTGACTAGTATAAACAAGTTAATCGTGAATAATCTCAATCTGGATCCCGACGAGCGAATGAATCCTTAAGGCCAATGTCTAATTGATTTTAGTTAGGCTTCGGAAATTGGTGCTCTGGAATGTGATGGGCCCTTAATGGGTTGTGCCCTTAATGATTTGTTTGAGAACGTGTGAATGTGAACAACCAAGAGGTTTTCAAGCAAGATTATTAATGATGAGGTGAGTTTTAGGGTTCGGATCTTGCTTAATAGCTTTTAGGATTCAAATATTAGGTGTTTTCAGCCAAGTTTTGTGAGGCAAACAAAGTTTGTTGTTGAAAGCACGTGTTCAAGTATTTTCCTTTAGAAATCAAGAAAAGTATGAAGTGCCTAGCTTGACCTAATTATTGAATCCTATGGGGCAGTTAGAAAATGAACCTCTTTTTGTTTAGGTGGTGCGGCCCAAACAATTCAATCAATTGGCTCAAATGCACTACCGATTAGGGCACACAAAAAGGTGGTTAACCTAATATGATTTCTACACTTTTATGTGTTGAATTCGTGTACCGAGTCCACAGGTCGGAAGCCCGGTTGAGTAGATGAAAATCAAGTCTAATTATGTGCCTCAAATGTGGGTGTACAAAGTGTGTATATTGATTTGTCCCACAGAAAGTATCTTTTTTTTTATTTTTTTTTATATGCGGGGGTGAGGTAGCAAACAAGACAAACAATGCTATCCCAGGGTTTATGCAAACACCTAAGTAGATTAGGTCTTGATTATGAGTGTGGCGAAATAAACTAGTGGGGGGGATGTGGGGGACACTTACAGAGTACTCTACCTACACTTTACTTTGATCTATGACACTTGGATCTCCATGCTAGGGTACCTACAAGACAGTAGATCAAAGACAAGTAGGGTTAATGCTATGTAAATGCAAAGAAATGCAATAAATAATAAAGTAAATAAATTGTTTCAAAAAAAATAATAATAAAGTAAATTCCGTTACCTCTCCAACAACGGCACCAAAATGGTCGAGCATGTTTCACGTGTTAGAAATCAGGGTTACAAGTAACCCGTCATCGTAGTTGCAAAATACGTCGATCAGATAAAATTTATACCGAAACTCCAAGGGAGTCCCGGGTCGAACATAGGGAGGCGACATTTACTTTATTGAAAACTGCACTTCGATTCGTTTCTTTTTGGTATTTTAGGGTTTTGTTATTTTTTTTGTGTTTTTGAAATAAAAGACAAGCAGAATGAATCACAAGATAGAAATGGAACAAATATGATATATATATCAATCTAATGTCGATTACAATAAACTATAAAAGCATAAAAAGAGAGGGAGGTGAGAGGAAATCTCTCGAATCGGCTATTCGGTGAGACGACGGCGCCTAGCGAAAGCTCAGACGAAGGAGGTGAGGAGCGGGACGACGGAGGTGAGATGCAGGAGGATGTCGTGTTGAGGAAAGCTTCGACGTGGCTCCAGAATGGAGGTGGCAAGATGAAGATGATCTGCTACCGGAATGGAGGTGGGAGGACGGCTCCAAGGCGACCTATGAAGGGGGATGGAAAGTTGGAGGAGTATTTGGTGGGGTAGAGGTTTGCTATACAAGGTGGCTTGGGAGCTTGAGAACAAGCTCTAATGGAGCGTTGGTAGGCTTGCTAGAGCTTGGGAGTAGAGTAGGTAGAGATGGCTTGGAAGGGACGGGGTGTAGGTCCTTTTATAGTGGAGGAGAAGAGGCTAAAAATGGATTAAAGGACCTTTAGCGACTTCCAGACCATTGCTGGAAATGTTGCTGTAGACAACTCACATCCGCTCATGCCCTTAGCTAGCTCTACTTGCTTGCAATGAAGTAGCGACGGTTGTACGCGTTGCTGTAGGTCAGCCCAGCTGTCACTGAAAGCTGGCCCCAACCGCGCTTGCACCCGCGCTGCGCTACCACCCATCACGCGCACTAATCACACGGTGGCCTGCTGTGTGAGCGTTGTCATGCGCTGGCGTGCACGTGCGCGTGCGCGCTGCGCTGCCACTGCTGTTGCTGCTATGCATGTGGCTGATTTGAGATTGGGAGGGGGCTGCGGGGATTCGAACCCACACCCCTTCCTTGTGAACCACCGCGTCAACCAATACGCCACATCAACCTTGTGTCACGAGGAGAGTTTGGTGCAGATGCTTCCCAGCCGTTGGACCTTTGATCCAACAACTAGGATTCAAGCGCGCAGATGATGAAGGGAGTGGGCGGTGGCTGCTAGCCGATGGTGGGCAGTCTGGATGGCGCCACGTGGTGCCATCTGGGCCATCCATCTTCTTCTTCTTGTAAAGGGTGCCACGGTGCTCAAATCGAGATGATTCCCGCGGTGCCGAACTACAATCGTCGCTCCGAATCCATCCATACGGTTGGATTTTCCATCTGAAACCTGTATGGATGTCACATTGCCTCCTGGCTATATAAAATGAAGGAATTAATATACAAAACATATAACTATCCTAAATGCCATGCAATGGATGTTATGCAATATTTATAACATGATATGCATTGCTAAGACTAGGAACTATCATAAATAAGCAATTTATCACGAATTTATGTGTGTTCATCACCCTCTCAAGATGAAAGAAACGATTTGGTCAATTTATTTCCAGTCAATCCGACCAGTTAAAGGGAGGGATTGGAGACAAGGTTCTTCCCTTGGCTTTTGCCTCAGGTTCCTTTGATACCTCAACCGTGGTTGTTTGACACTACCCCCCCTAGATAGGCATCAAATGGACCAATAGAAGAAAATTAATCAAAAATAATCTCGATCTTGACCCCAAAAAGCAAGTCCAATCCTTAAGGCCAACGTCTACATAATTTTAGTTAAGCTTAGGTTTGAATGTGCTCTAGAATGTGATGGGCCCCTTTAATGGGTTGTGCCCTTAAAGATCAAGTTCAATGTATGTGCGTGCACAACCAATGGTTTTCAACCAAGATTATTTTTGGATGCAGTGAATTTTAGTGTTTAAATCTTGCTTGGTAGCTTTTAGGATTCAAATTTCAGGTATATTTAGACAAGGTTTCGTGAGGCACACCAAGTTTTGAAAGCACAAGTGAAGGTATATTCCTTTAAAACTTAAAAGAATGTGGAGTGCCTAATTAATTCCTAAAAGTTGAACCCTATGTGGCAAGCTACTTGATGGATCACTTTTATCTTATGTGGTGCAGCCCAAACAACTCAATCAATTGGCCTCTTGCACCACTTGATTAAGGCACACAAGATGATTAGCCTAATCAGATTTATGCTCACTTATGTGTATTAGGTTACAATGTACCAGGCCCATAGATTAGATCCCAATTAAGTGGTAGAATCAGATCAAGGTGAGGTGCTTTGTGTGTGTGTGGGTGTATAAAGTATGTAAATTTTAGTTAATCCCACATTCAAAATTATACATATATATATATATGTGTGTGGGGCGGAGGGGGGTGAGGTGGGTGGATGTAGCAAACAAACAATACAATCTACCTTAGGGTTTATAAGAGTGACTAAGTTGATTTACGTTTGTGTTATTATGTGGTGGAGTGAAAACTAGTGGGTGGAAGGTGGGATATACTTACAAACCCTTCAACTGCACTTTGCTCCAATCTACCACTTTTGCCTACCTCGAGATAGTACCTACAATCACAAAAAGAAAGGAGAGAAGTGAGGTAAAAGATAAGTAAGGCAAAAAATGCGGGAAATCAAAGAGCGTTACCTCCCCTGCAATGACGCCAAAATGATGAACGAGATTTTATACGCGAAAAGATTTAGTTAAAAACTTGTCGATGTAGTTGCATAAAAATCCTCTATCAGATAAATTTATAATTGAAACTCTAGTGAGTCCCAGGTCGAACACGGGGAGGCAAACGTTTGATTAAAAATTGCATTTTCAGAAAATAGATTAGCTGGTTGAAATTAATCTACACTAGCTATTCTACTTAAGTAATAAATAATAGAAAAGAGAGATAATAATATAGAGAAAAAGAGAGAGTGTGTGAACCAATATTTCATAACAATAGGAGCATGTTCATTACAACTAATTTCTACACTAGAAAGCTTTAAAAAGAGAAGGATGAGAAAATCCTCCTCGACGGCTACTTGGAGGACAAGCTGAGTTGATGGAGCACTTGGAAGAGGGTGGTGAGATGCTGGACGAGGGAGAACGAAGCCGGAGGACGAAGGACGAAATAAGGCGGCATCACAGCGGGATCTGCATCCCAAATGGTGGCGAGAAGATGGAAAAATTATTTTACTCTAGCTCTAATGGAGCATCCCGGGTATGGGACTAGCTTGTAGAGCTTTGGAGGAGGTGAGAGAAGAGAGAAAGGGATGAGAAGATGTGTAGGAGGGGTAGACTATTTATAGATGTAGTCATGGGGGAAAAAGGGTCATTTTAAGGCCTTTAAAATAAACATAGGGCCTTTAGTGAGGCTTGTAAGTGTTACTAAAGCCCCACATCGCCAAAACATGCGTGGAACGTGGACCCTTTGATCATGATCGAAGCACCTGCATGAAGCCACGTCTACGAGCTATTCGCCTTCAACCGTTCCCGTGTGTTCATCAAGCGATGGCTCATCCAGGTCATTTGATGGACATCGGATGGTCATCATCGCATGCTAATCACACACCTAGGATCGAATGGCTTAGAAGACATCTCAACCCACCGTGCGTTAGATTACAAGCGGATGCCCGCATGATCGTCTGCATCCGCCCACTCTCGCATCCAGCGCTGCCACTTCGTCTATTCTCCATCTCACGATGCACATTGCAAAGCTAAATTGCGTCGCTCCTTTCTTTAGCGGATTTAATTTGCGTGCCACGATTTGACCCCTCGCCAATGCTTTGAGAGCGTTAACGAAGACCGATGCGCTACAACACCTCTTATGTCTCAAATAAGAATTTGCAAGCACAACCTTCATGTGATCGTGGCCATTGATGGATGATCTGATGGCCAAGATTGTGTGGAGGTGCACCCTTCGAAGATTGGAAGAAGTTGGGGAGGGCAACATGGCCACATCTAGGCCATTGGATTTTCATCCAATAGTCGAGAATGCTTGTTGAACGTGCTTTCAGAGGAGAATGCTACACTTGGGGGTGACGTGGCTACATCTCGACTGTTGGATCTCAATCCAATGGTCGATATCTGATGGCATGGATGAAGAAGGAGGAGGCCGAGTGGCTGTGGGTGGCTTGGATAGCGCCACCTGGTGCCATCTGGGCCGTCCATTTTCCAATGCTTGTAGATGGTACCACGGATGTCGGATTGGGTCGATTTTTACCCCGTTAGGCTACGATCGTCGATCCAAACCCATCTGTGCGGTTGGATTTGTCATTTGAGATACGAATCTGCACCACCTTGCCCCTTGACCTCTGATCTTTCTCGAACTACATCTGATGCCATGGAGGACTGATCGGGCCAATCTCAGAGGTATTAGACTCTGATCATCACCTTGATCAGATCTGTATAGTTGGATCTTCAATTCGAGACCCCTAAATGATATTGCCCTATCCCCTAGCCACAAAAAAGGCAAATTATTGTACAATTTGTAGAAATTAACCTAAATGCATGATGATGCATGTGATGTAATTTTATAATGCATGATGCTTTTATATACCTAGGAACATGCATAAATAGGCATTTTAGGCTAATTAAATGTGTACACATTGTTGAAACGCTTCGGTCGGGTTTTAAAATCGTGCATCATAGTATAGACGACCAAAGCGAATTAAAATTTAAAATTTACATTACTCGAATTAAAAGTAAAATCTGAGGTTGAACATGAGGAGCAAGCTAATGCGCGAATACCACTATTTAGTTTATTTAGAGAAAATTTTGGTGAGCTTGTACTAAAGATAAAATCAAAACTTTGACAGGTTCCTAATAGGACTTGAATTCATTAAATCAGGTGATGAGATCAAGTACTTAAAAAGATGCTTAACTGGTTATTTAATGCTCAATAAAAAAAATTAATAATGAAATAGTACTCAAGTATTCAGATAAGAAAGAGCAAATGAGCATTAAATAGAATATCGGACATGATATGGCATTAAAGACTACTTAGCAACACATCTTGAAGCAAAATTCAATGCGATTCACACTTTTACTCTTGAGCTGTTGCAATTGGCCCCCTGCAACCTCACAAAAAAGATCCTTAGGAGTTTATTTTCCTTGCATTCGGGTCCCTACCAGTAGCTACCAAAGGAGCCAGCCATCTCCTTTGTCTCCGGTGATGGTAACTGGCGCATGGTCGAAATCACACTCTGGTTGATGAAGGTCGCCAATGGATGATGGAGTAGCTTCGGGGGACCACCGCTAATGTGCTGGTGATGGTCATTGGCAGGTTGGAGATGGCAATCAGGGCGGACGAAGGTTTGACGTCATTGATTCCGACGATGACCTACACGGACAAAACACAGGCACTTGGCCCTCGTTAGATAACTTAATACCTTCGCTGAACCTCGGCGAAGGTTGTGGGGGTGGTGATTTGCTGTGCTGCGGCCAGAGGGGACTAGTCGAAGTCGATTTGGATGGTGGTTAGCATGGTGTTGGGTAGGGATCTAAAGTGGACGAAACCCTTAATAGGTTAAGGGCTTTTGTTAGTCGTGGTCATGCGAAGGTGGCGAGGTGGTCTACAGTCGGCGAGGTGGTGTGGAGCAAGGTGGATTTTCTCGTCGAAGTGTGGCCATCGTGTGGTCAAAGAGTGATCATGCGTAGAGAAGACAACACAGGGGAGGGAGATATGAGGATCAAAACCTATGTCTAAGGAGCTTAACCTACTCTAAGGGAAGAGAGAAAGGGGGAGGAGAACCTGAGAGGAGGTGAAGAGGCCCACCAAACACTAGGAGGAAGAAGACGTCGGCAGTGATTGGTCGGAGCAAAGAAGGGTAGCAGCTCCAAAGCTTCGCATGAAGCTTCGTGTGAGGGCGGAGAGTGAAAATCCTCTCTCAATTTCAGCGAGAGAGTGGCAAATGAAGGGATCAATGAAGCTCCAAGGTCCTTCAATGCGACACACGTAGGAGGAAGAAAAAGAGAGTTGCACTCGTGATTTCTAAACGAGGCACCTCAAAATTTGATCGCGGGTCTTTATAGACCTACGCTGGAGCATCTAAGGGCGTGTGGTTGTGAGAAACGCTCGGAGAGTTCACAACAACTACACCAACTCTGACCGTCGAGATAGGGCCATAGCGACGGCCATTGACGGCAAAATAACCGCCAGCGTGTGCGGAATTCATTGAAGAACAACTCCTTCAAGTCTCACGGGGAGAGATGGAGAGAGTCGGCGGGAATTTGGATGTGAATCTCACCGATTCGCCTGCTATGGCTGCTGAAAGTGGAGGTGCTGGCAGGGACCAATGCATGAATAAGATGATGAAGCTGGGGGGTCATTGCAAGGAAACTTGAAAGAAAGGGGGGGTCTGTGAAGTTTCAAGGGTCAAATTGTAAACTAGGTCTAGATGAAGTCCAAATGAGCCCAATTTTTATGGTAACCTAATTTGGACATAAGAAATTTAATGGCGACTTCAATTTTGGGTTTTGATGTCGTTTGCATGGTCAATTTACGTTTAGACCTAAAATGTACCAAATACCTACCTACATTTCAATTTTAGGTTAAAACAAGTTCCAATTATCAAATTGACTATTCCAAACCTTATAAAATATTTTTAGTTGATTTTTAGAATGTTTATATTACATTTATTTCCATCAAAATTGTTTTAATTAAAGTGGGGTCAAAATTAGCCAATTCGATTAAGAATTAACACTCAATTTGAATGAAAATCCTAAATTACAATTAAGTTCAATTGACCTTTAATTAACCATAAGTTCACCCTTCAGCTATTTTGTATTTATAATTATTCATGAAAATTGTAGAATTAACCCCTTTTCTATTAATTCCTCTCTCTTCAACCCTGATTAAGTTATACCCTTTGAATATATTAATTAGGTGAATTTATCCTTAGAACTTAGCCAAATTAATTTAGATATAGTGGATGATGGCGATGTCATCACACATCAAGACCAATATGGGCATGATGACAACTCTTTATGGGATCAAGTCTTATAGTACCCTATGAGATATGATTTGATGTTTTCCCCAAATGTTGATTATAACTTAGGAACAAGATTCTCTACACCAAAGATCACATATAGAATGCAAACACCCAACCCACCCTACCCTTATGATTCATCATATCAAGTATGGTCAATTGATCCTAAGTTTTGCACAAATCTTTATGATAACCCTTATAGGTTTGATAAGAGTCCTCCACCCTATGATTACAACTTGCAAAAGCATAGTAATCTACATTGCAGGTATGACAATAATCTTCCTAAATATGATTATCAAATGGACTTAGCTTACTATGATCTACCACCTAATGATTATAAACCATCCTTAACTGATGAGGAGCTTCCTTTTCCACCTGAGCTATATTGGAGTCAAAAAAAGGGAAAAATGGTACTGTTGGAGGAATTAGACCCTGATGATAGCATTTTCATAATACTTGATGAAAAGGGTCATAGTCATGTTTCCATCCCTACTCTTCCTACAAAACCTAAGGTGGACCACATTCCAACTGATCCTCAAAACCCTATGGAGAATAATCGTGAACATCTAGAACTATTATAGTTGGAACTACCTGAGCAACTTGGAATGAGATCGAAAGTTATTGAGGATGGATCATATGAGGTATTTGAGGAGTTTGATATGGAGGAAGATGAGCAAATAGAGAAATCAGGGATAAAAATTTGGGGTGACTCGAAGGGTGAATATGTACATCTTGAAGAATTGTCCCCTTACGAAATTACTAAGTTGGTGAAATTGGGATTCCTCTCTCTTGTCGAAACTGATGAAATCTTTGAGGATAGACCCTATCTTAACATGACATTGAATGTTGGAATAACCAAAGACACTGAGAATAAATCACATATAGAACTTGGGGATGAATTGATTGAGTCAAAGGAATACAACGACCTAAATTATGAAGTCATTCAAGACATAAAGTAAATCTCTTCTGATGATATTAAGGTTGTTCTGGTTGAGAATGTTGAGAAAGATGTTGAAGAATTGCCTAAAACTATACATGATTCTAATTAGGAGTTAAACTATGAATCATTTGAGTTGGAAATCAAGAAATATTGTATCTCACATAATCTAACTAATGATGATCAAAGAGGTCAAGTGGATGAACATTTGAATGCCTTTGAAGATTCTAGGTTTGACCTAACTGCCATGGATAAGTAATTAGAATTTAAAGCATTTTTAAAATCTACTAAGGACAATATTGAAAAGTTGGAAAATTTGTTGGGAATTAATCTAAACAAATGAGGCCAGATTCAAATTTGATTATTATCCAACAACGAATTAAAGTCCTAGATTCCCTATAAGATATTTAGTTGAGCCAATTCTTGAAGTTTATTCTTTCTAAAGGGAACATTTGACCAACTCACGTTAGGGTCGAATGGCATGTGTAGATTGATGATGTCACCATTCAAGGGCTAGAACTCATAATGCACAAACTTTTAAGAAGCCCAATCATTTTCGAGGATCATTGTTATCCTCAAATTTGTCATTTATAGTCCTTTAATTTTCAAACCTCTCAAGGTATTCTATGAAATTCCTTGTGTCAATATCTATTGGCAAGCATTTGGAATAACTCTTCATCATCAATTTGTCAATATTCTCAGCTACCTCTTATGTAAGCCTACTCTGTTATGCTCATTCTTATAGCTTACACTTGTATCCATGAAACCTGAATTTCATGACACCATATGTCTGGCTGTCAATCTTAAATTCAACACTTATTGGGAGGAAACCTAACTGATGAGAACCTCATCATGAGCCATAACTAGCTCATTTTGACCCAATACAAAGGATAAAAGCTCCTACATAACTCAAGGAAAGGCTTAACTCAGAGAATTCTGAGTTTAAGGAGAAAACAAGTCATAAGGGGTAAAAATGCAATTTTGCCAGTATAATCTGCATACAGGGTAATTCAGGGTCCAAACACAGGTCAAACAAACCGAATAAGAAGGAAAGTGGGATGATCTGATAAGGGCTACAGCAATTCCAAGGAACTAAATGATAATCTGTAACCCTAAAGCAAATCCACTTCAATTCACGAGGTTCGAGGCAAAGTAAAAATAGAATAAACCCTCTAAAATTCATAGAAAAATAATCTCTAGGGTTTAGAACCTTCAATTTGGCCTTCAGAACCCATTTTGACCTACATTGAGAACCATACCCAATTAATAACTTAATTTGGGTTTTTGCGTAAATTGACCAGTCAAACAAGGTTTAATCTAGAAATAAAATTCACCATCAGATTCCTTAGGTCCTAATTAGTCATGTATAAAAACTTGAGCCTAAGAAGAAACCTTCTTGACCAACTTTACACTTTGGTCCTCATATATTTACTTTTTGGCCCTCAACTTTTGAACCCTCGCATTTCTGCCCCTAACTCTCCTTCGCTCTTTGCATTCAGGTCCCTCCTGCCGAAACCTGACCAGCACCATGCTCCGGCGACCTTGCGCGGAGCATGGCGCCGCGCAGGGTAAGGGGGAGGGTCTGGCAAGACAACCGGGGGTGCCCTGCGTCGTCAGCCGTCGCAGGAACACCCCCCTGGTCGCTGCAACCCACCATACCGGTCGTGCAAACGCACGGACGGTATGGGTTTCCATCTCCGGCGTCCTCCGGCGAGGGAGACACGTCGTCTCCCTCCGCCTTCCTCTCTAATTCGGCCTCTATAAATACCCCCGTCGCTCCGCCGTTCTGAGTAGCTCGGATCTGACGGAGAAAACCCCTAACTTTCCTCTCTTCTCACTCCGGCAGACGCCCACCAGCTCCGACGGTTCTTCCTCCTCCTCCTCTTCGCTCTGCCGCAATACCAGCAGCAGAGACTTCTTCCCCTGCTCTTCCCGCGTCGCGCAATACCGGCGCGCGCTGCCTCTGCCCCGTCGTCACCGCAGTCCTCCCCCACTGGGCACCTTCTTCTCCGACGACAGCAGGTACAGCCGTCCGCCTCCTCACCCCCTTCGTCACTGTAGTTAGGTTAGAACTACTTCCCTCTATTCTCTCTCTCTTTTCCCCCTGCTATTTTTATCTAATTACCCCTCGACCGCGCCTAATCACCGTCACCTTCTCCGCCTCCGGCCATCCTTCGGCGAGCCGCTCCCATCACTCCAGCAACCCACACGGCTCGCCGACCACCGCAGAACCTCCGCCTCCTCACCCTGATCAACCTCCGCCCTTCCACTTCCCCCAAATCACCCTCTGCAACTCCACCGAACAAACCCATCTCCCGACCCACAGTCCGACCTAGGGCAGCTCTTAGGCTCCGCCCCGCCGCCTACACACCCCCCGACCACCTTCACCGTGCCACGGCGAAGGTCCTCCGCCTTTCTGATTGGGCCGAGAGGCCGTTCCTCTGTGGGCAGGTACCTGCGCTCGTCGCCGCCATTGTTGAAGCGAAGCAGCTTCGACCTGCTGTCCCAGGTGCGCCGCGCCCAGGTCACGCTCCCAGGCTGTGCGGGGGCATTTCGGCAAAGCGTTAGGCTGCAGTTGAGGCGAATCCCTCGTGCGAAGGCCTCGCGTAAAGCTGCGATTACCAGTTGCTTCCTCCGCGCAGGCGCGAAATTGGGGTGGGACATTTAGTCCCACCTCGGAAGTCTCTGAAGGAGCGCAGCGGTATAAAGCGAAAAAGTGCTGGAGGCTTATTGCCTCAGCACACGGGGTGAGGTCCCCTTCACCCGCCCGGTTACCCGGTCTCGTCCGCGCTCACGCCCCGCGGACCTGGCCCGACCCGACTTAGACTGACCTGCACTCCTCGCCTACCACGCACGCTGGTGGGCCTGGACCCGGGCGCGACCCGTACCCGGCAACCCGGCAGCTCTGGGAGAGCTTTCCTAAGAGTGGCTTCTGTGAGAGAGAGACGCGGGGGAGGGTAGAGTTAGGTTTTGCCCCTCTGATCAAGCTGTGTAAGTGTGCAGGCACAGGTGAAGAAGAACCGTGGAAGAAGACGAAGGCTGAAGGAAGGAGGAGCACCGAGCGGCACTGTAGCAGCGGCGGTTTAAGTCGTCTGATTGGAAAATCAGACGACGTCCTGAAGGCAAAGAAGGAGAAGGAAGGCAAGGCAGAGGAGGAACACAGAGAGGCCAAGTGAAGACTCTGCAGAAGAAGAAGAGCACGAGAAGAAGATCTGAAGAAAGGAAAAGAAGAAAGAAAGAAGAAGAAGAAGAACAGGACCTCTCTGCAGAAGAAAAAGGAAGAGACGAGCAGAAACAGCTGAAAGAAGAAGAAGAACATCACCACTGCAGATAAAGAAGAAGAACAAAGGAAGAGAGCAGAAGATCTGAGAAGGAAGAAAAGGAGAAGCAAAGAGAAAAGAAGAAAAGCCAACAAATTCTCTCTCTCTCTTTCTTTATTTTTGTAAAAGAAACTTGTACCCCTAGAATACAACTTGCTCGCTGAGTTCGACCTCGGGAACTCTTTTATTTTTCGAGTAACAAATTGTATTAAACTGGTAATCACCTCTCTCTATACTATACTACGACGAAATAATAAAACAATAGAGGAAGGTCGCCACCAGTTTTTGGCGCCGTTGCCGGGAAGCAACGGCTATTCTAGAGATAATCAAATTCCTATTTTTACCTTGCTAACAATCTCTCCTTTGTTGTGCAGAAAAAAATACAAGAAAATCGAGAAGACAAGCAACCGCACGTCAACCACTCCGAGGATAGGTAATTTTTCCTCTCGCTATTAACCCCTAAACTCTAAAGAGGAAGAAAAGAAAAAAAACAAGCAATATAGGGCTAACCTGTCTTCCATACTTAGTAACCATAAAAAGTTGCATGTTTTCAACCCATTATTCCTGCACACTATTAAGGGTATTTAAGGGCTAACACATTCTTGCTTGAGCCCTAATTACCCAACAAAGAACTAACTGGACCAAGTAGAGCCAACCTAAGATTCAACATTAGGGTTTTAGAGACACACTACTTAAATCAAGAATGGAGAAAATCCAAAAGAAGTGTGCCTAAACCATTGATTGAACATACTTATTCAGAGAAACCCTAAACAATTGGCTCTCTAAACACTTGAACCCAAAAAGAAAGGACCCAAAAGCTCTCAAAGGAACAAGAGGTAAAGTTGACTCCTTGGGTCAACCAACCTTAAAATTAGGTCACTTTCTCACTCAAAATACCTAAGAGATCAAGTGTAACTTTAAGCACCCTGATCTTAAGCTAAAATTGGTAGACTTAAGAGGTCAAGATCCCCATCCTGGTCTACCTGGAATCTCAGTGACAAGAGAGGTCGGGTGGGGGAAACCCTGTAACCCGTGGGGACGCTCTACCATGTAGGGGTCTTCGCGGGACTCTCCCTCTCTGGCTGCCCAGGTAATTCTCAGGTGGACGATCTTTCTGATCAAGGGGTCCATCTGCCCCGAACCTCTATAGTCACCCAACATTTTTTGGGTGTCTTGATTGGGTCCAGCACCTGCTTATCTCATCCAGTCCTTCAGTATTTTGCAGGAGGTCCTTGAAACCTCCTATAGAAATTCACTCTCTCCGAGGCTAAGCCTCGGCTCCCTTGTTTTTGCAGAAATCATTCACATAGCCCCTCTTTCCTCTGATTCTGAACAAAGTCCCCTTCTTCCATTAATTCAAACTTCTGATTCTATCTTGATTCCACCACCTGATTCGAAGATGCAGCCTAATTACCTAGCAAGACTACCATATAAAAAACCTGAATATCTGAGATCCATGAAAGATAAGATGATTGAGGATGCCCTTGAATTCTATGAAATCAAATATAAACCCTCAACACCAATAGAAAACATTCAGGTTGATGTCCCAACAACCACAGCTATCATCATAAACTGTGCCCAGATTCTATTGACAGAAGTTACAAAAGGATCAACCCGAGATATGCTCATGACAGGATACATTGAGATGGAAAAATTACACCAATCTGAATACCTTCAATGCTTGACAAATCCTGTACTTTGGGAACAACACCAAGATGCCCTTATGAAACGGGTAGAAATGATGAAATCAGTAGAACAAATTATCAACCAGAAATACCCGTATATACCAGAAATAGAGGATGAACCATCTTGGAACAATATTAAGGAACAATCCAGTTTCCCAGATCTCGGGACTGGGGCACAAAGTGGTTGTGAAATCCCAACCCAAATAGAAGACAATGTTGAATTAGGTTGGGATATTGCAGGAGAACACAATGATGAGCCAAACTTAGACCATGAATTGCCAAGCCTAGAATTTCAAAACTCCTGCAATAATGAGATCAGAACTGAACCTTCTGAGGGTATAAATTTCGCCCCTTATTTTGATAAGGTGGCCCTCGAAGGTTATTCGGACTTAGGTTCTAATAATTCTACCCACATCCTAAGCCTAGAACCTAGATCTGAAACTTATTGGGAAGATTATGAGGCCCCTTATGAGAAAGATCAAATTTTTACATAATATGATTCCGGGCCTCTATTTGATGAATATCCCTCTCCAACATCTTCAGAAAATCTGATCGATTTTCCAGAGAACATGCCAATTTATGATACAGAGACTGAGGAGTTGGACGAGTTGGATTTTAATTGGGTCTATCCTACTAGCTTGGAGCTTGAGCCTAGACAGAATACCTTTTCGAGCCCAGAATTGACATATAGGCTAGACCCCAATCAGGCTGCTGATTCCACATCTGATGATTTTTGCTGTGGTGGAATTCATGATCATGAATCTCATTTTCGCCAACTCTCCGACAATTTCAAATCTGACTATAATTGCGAAGAAATTCCCCTTCCTGAACACGCCAGGCCTATCTACGACCTCAGTTCTCATGACTCTAACTCCGACTCTGAGGTCCTGATTCCCGAGATCACTGATAACACAGAATCATTCCTTTTTGATCCTCAGGAACCAAAAACAGAAAATGCCAAGAGTGATTGCAACCAAGAATCCAAATTTTTTCTCGAATCCGATTCCTTTCATCCTACAAACACTCTTCCGGCATTTGATAGTTACCCAGAGGACTCTCTACAGAAAATCACCTATCATCTGTTTCTAGAAGAGCCCTCGTACACAATGGCCACCTCATCCGCACACACAGAACGGATCAAAACCTCTTCCAAACCCCGACCCGCAACTGGACTCAATTTCTATTCAGATTCACCTCTCACCGAGCCGATTGCATTTCCAACTCAGGTTCTGAACACTGATCAGACTACATACCACGCCCCATCATTCTCTGATCACCCCTATAGGGTTTCCGCGTCATTCATTGATTATTCTACGGATCCCTACTCTGACCAGGCTGATTCGACTCAGCCAAACCCTGCGTTTACACTTCCACATCCATCTGAGCTTCATAGTTTATGGTGGGCTCCACACCTTTTTATCCACATCTATCAACCCACCAGATTGATTGGGTTTGGGCTGCATCATCAGCCTGTTGATCTGAACAAGCACCTGGTTGGACCAACCAGGCTCTTAATCAAGGTGCTTGTCTTACAAAACTCTGTTGATTTGACCATCCCCTCTCCATCGCATTTCCCGCTTGGCTAAAGGCATCAAATTTAGCGCTCAACGGGAGGCAGCCCGTCATTATCTTTGAAAACCTGAAACTTGTTCTGACACCTTTTTGCACTTGAAGTTCACACTTTAGGACAGCCGACTCCACCTCAGGTGCTTGCATCTGAGATTAGAAATCGTCCGCAACAGTCACCCTGACCCATTCACTCATCAAAACATCTGTCCTAATGTATGAACTAAGTTGAATAAAAATCCCTAGGTTATAATGAGGACATTGCAAATCTTAGGCATGGGGGGGTATGAAAGTGCAAAACTTGTAAGAAAAGGTTTCAAACAAAAAATTCACATATGCCAAAAACACCATAAAAATTAAAAAATTTTTCGAAAAAGAATAAGAGGAAAAGAGGAGAAGGAAATTTTGTGAAGGAGAAGGAGAAAAGAAACAAAATGAAAAAGGAGCGCAAAATTATGAGAAAAAAGTGATAATCATTAGTAAGGAACTAAGAAATTAACCTAAGTTCTAGACCTCATTCAAGAAAATAACTGAAAAGTGCATAATGAGATTAGTAAGAACGCAAACCTTAGGCATTCTTGAATAGACTCTTAGTACCCATTAAGATCTAGACATTCCTCAAGAGGTTGAGGAAAATGAAAAGCTGAAGTATTAGGTCTAAGGCTTAGGGAGTATTTGGCCTCATTAACTAATTTTTGGTTTACGGGACTCAGTAACCTAAGCACCCTAACCTCACACACAGCCTGGTTCAGTAAGCGTAAAAATCAAAATCACGCAGAAGCGTCGCAAAATTCTGAAAAGAACACCTATAATAGGAGCGGCCGATCAACACAAGTTGATTTAGACGAGTTCCCAGCGCGGAGAGGCGGGAAATCCCCTCGAAGATGCGTAACAAAATATCATCTCCTCGGTGCTTGTCTCTTAGGATATTCACATATCCTACTGGGGGCATGTAAGCACTCTGCTGGTTCAGATTCCATGGATGGCATTATCTTGAAGTGTCAATTGCCAGGGTCTGGATTCGGCCACGGAACACCATGGATGGGATTATCTCGAAATCTCAATAGCCAGGGTTCCGGGGGTTGCCATGGGCGGTGCTATCTCGAAGCATCGATCGCCAGGAACCCTTGAGGATTGATGATGGGAGCAAGGAATTTGATACAGACCGTGTTGAAAAGCCAATCCTAGGCTAGAACTAAAAAGAAAAAGAGAGAGAAAACTCTCCAAACAGAAAAACTTTCTATCTCTCTCTTATAAAACGCACTGCGAACTAAGCCAGGGCTAAAATCATTTCAAGCACGGGTGCTTTAACCACAAAGTCCAATAAACCTTAGGTTAGTTCTTGTGGGCCTTAAAAACCATTGCTAAAGACTGAGGCTAAGGCTAGACAGATTTGGATCTTGATTGGTACTAGAGTACCTTTTAGGCCTATGGTCAGCATTCTAACCTAATCTAAGCTCAAATAAAAAAGCACTTATCTGAAGCTATTAAGAACTTCATGGTCTAGAACAAGGGCTGAAACCTTAAGTTTTTGCTAAGGGACTAGCAAAAGCTAGGCATGGGGGTATGATGAGAACCTCATCATGAGCCATAACTAGCTCATTTTGACCCAATACAAAGGATAAAAGCTCCTACATAACTCAAGGAAAGGCTTAACTCAGAGAATTCTGAGTTTAAGGAGAAAACAAGTCATAAGGGGTAAAAATGTAATTTTACCAGTAAAATCTGCATACAGGGTAATTCAGGGTCCAAACACAGGTCAAAAAAACCGAATAAGAAGGAAAGTGGGATGATCTGATAAGGGCTACAGCAATTCCAAGGAACTAAATGATAATCTGTAACCCTAAAGCAAACCCACTTCAATTCACGAGGTTCGAGGCAAAGTAAAAATAGAATAAACCCTCTAAAATTCATAGAAAAATAATCTCTAGGGTTTAGAACCTTCAATTTCGCCTTCAGAACCCATTTTGACCTACATTGAGAACCATACCCAATTAATAACTTAATTTGGGTTTTTACGTAAATTGACCAGTCAAACAAGGTTTAATCTAGAAATAAAATTCACCATCAGATTCCTTAGGTCCTAATTAGTCATGTATAAAAACTTGAGCCTAAGAAGAAACCTTCTTGACCAACTTTACACTTTGGTCCTCATATATTTACTTTTTGGCCCTCAACTTTTGAACCCTCGCATTTCTGCCCCTAACTCTCCTTCGTTCTTTGCATTCAGGTCCCTCCTGCCAAAACCTGACCAGCACCATGCTCCGGCGACCTTGCGCGGAGCATGGCGCCGCGCAGGGTAAGGGGGAGGGTCTGGCAAGACAACCGGGGGTGCCCTGCGTCGTCAGCCGTCGCAGGAACACCCCCATGGTCGCTGCAACCCACCATACCGGTCGTGCGAATGCACGGACGGTATGGGTTTCCATCTCCGGCGTCCTCCGGCGAGAGAGACACGTCGTCTCCCTCCGCCTTCCTCTCTGATTCGGCCTCTATAAATACCCCCGTCGCTCCGCCGTTCTGAGTAGCTCGGATTTGACGGAGAAAACCCCCAACTTTCCTCTCTTCTCACTCCGGCAGATGCCCACCAGCTCCGACGGTTCTTCCTCCTCCTCCTCTTCGCTCTGCCGCAATACCAGCAGCAGAGACTTCTTCCCCTGCTCTTCCCACGTCGCGCAATACCGGCGCGCGCTGCCTCTACCCCGTCGTCACCGCAGTCCTCCCCCACTGGGCACCTTCTTCTCCGGCGACAGCAGGTACAGCCGTCCGCCTCCTCGCCCCCTTCGTCACTGTAGTTAGGTTAGAACTACTTCCCTCTATTCTCTCTCTCTTTTCCCCCTGCTATTTTTATCTAATTACCCCTCGACCGCGCCTAATCACCGTCACCTTCTCCGCCTCCGGCCATCCTCCGGCGAGCCGCTCCCATCACTCCAGCAACCCACACGGCTCGCCGACCACCGCAGAACCTCCGCCTCCTCACCCTGATCAACCTCCGCCCTTCCACTTCCCCCAAATCACCCTCTGCAACTCCACCGAACAAACCCATCTCCCGACCCACAGTCCGACCTAGGGCAGCTCTTAGGCTCCGCCCCGCCGCCTGCACACCCCCCGACCACCTTCGCCGTGCCACGGCGAAGGTCCTCCGCGTTTCTGATTGGGCCGAGAGGCCGTTTCTCTGTGGGCAGGTACCTGCGCTCGTCGCCGCCATTGTTGAAGCGAAGTAGCTTCGACCTGCTGCACCCAGGTCACGCTCCCAGGCTGTGCGGGGGCATTTCGGCAAAGCGTTAGGCTGCAGTTGAGGCGAATCCCTCGCGCGAAGGCCTCGCGTAAAGCTGCGACTACCAGCTGCTTCCTCCGCGCAGGCGCGAAATTGGGGTGGGACATTTAGTCCCACCTCGGAAGGCTCTGAAGGAGCGCAGCGGTATAAAGCGAAAAAGTGCTGGAGGCTTATTGCCTCAGCACACGGGGTGAGGTCCCCTTCACCCGCCCGGTTACCCGGTCTCGTCCGCGCTCACGCCCCACGGACCTGGCCCGACCCGACTTAGACTAACCTGCACTCCTCACCCACCACGCACGCCGGTGGGCCTGGACCCGGGCGCAACCTGTACCCGGCAACCCGGCAGCTCTGGGAGAGCTTTCCTAAGAGTGGCTTCTGTGAGAGAGAGACGCGGGGGAGGGTAGAGTTAGGTTTTGCCCCTCTAATCAAGCTGTGTAAGTGTGCAGGCACAGGTGAAGAAGAACCGTGGAAGAAGACGAAGGCTGAAGGAAGGAGGAGCACCGAGCGGCACTGTAGCAGCGGCGGTTTAAGTCGTCTGATTGGAAAATCAGACGACGTCATGAAGGCAAAGAAGGAGAAGGAAGGCGAGGCAGAGGAGGAACACAGAGAGGCCAAGTGAAGACTCTGCAGAAGAAGAAGAGCACGAGAAGAAGATCTGAAGAAAGGAAAAGAAGAAAGAAAGAAGAAGAAGAACAGGACCGCTCTGCAGAAGAAAAAGGAAGAGACGAGCAGAAACAGCTGAAAGAAGAAGAAGAACATCACCACTGCAGATAAAGAAGAACAAAGGAAGAGAGCAGAAGATCTGAGAAGGAAGAAGAGGAGAAGCAAAGAGAAAAGAAGAAAAGCCAACAAATTCTCTCTCTCTCTTTCTTTATTTTTGTAAAAGAAACTTGTACCCCTAGAATACAACTTGCTCCCTGAGTTCGACCTCGGGAACTCTTTTATTTTCCGAGTAAAAAATTGTATTAAACTGGTAATCACCTCTCTCTATACTATACTACGACGAAATAATAAAACTATAGAGGAAGGTCGCCACCACTAACATTGGGAAATGACACAAATGAAACCCAGGTGATTTCTCTCCTTACTCCCTCCACTTTTATTTGCAATGAGGACATTGCAATGTTTAGGCAATGGGGAAGGGAAAATGCATTGCATTTTGTATTTTGCATTACATAATCTTTTGAAAATAGAATTCATGCTTACATAATCTGAGTTAAGAAAGGATGATGAGAACTAGGTACTTATGAGTCACTAAAATTAAGAGTATGTGTTAAGAGTTTATCACTTAGACTCTTTAGGTTGTAATCAAATTAATCAACTAGGGTATTTCCTTAAATATGAGCTTTGCCTCTGAGCTCTTGAGGAGCCCTGTCGACTATGGTTGTAAGTTAATAGGGTAGATAGTACATGCCTTATCTGTTCACCCTCTGTTTTGGAAGTCTTTGAATCTAAGTATATCACACTTACACATACAGTCTGAGTTGACTTGTGGGTAACTACACCTTGAAAACTAGGTTTCCAACGAGGATTAGATTTGAGGGTCTACATCAAAAATCAAACTTAATTTCAATATAATTTTGAGACTCTCATAGGTATGACTATTATGTTGCACTATGTATGCTCTCCATATGTAGGGTATTCAAATCCTAGCCTCGCACCTAAATCTCCACTTATTTCCACTGAGGAGATGTTCTGAACCAAGTTTTTAGAGGAGCCCCACTATATACATAGAAAAGAAAAAAGAAAAAAAAAAAGAGAAAACAAAGAAAAGAAAAACTATATAGGCATGTGTGTATTTAAATATGCACTACTCAAAATAAGGATAGGTGCCTCTTATGGCATCATCTTAAGGAGTCAGAGTGTAGGGCCTGGTTAGGAAGGTAACTCTTATTATGTCATCCTGAGGGGTTGGAGTTTAAAGTCTTCCACAGAGATATAGAAGGGCAATGAATCCACTTTTGTAGTAAGGCACATCCCAAGTAGCATGAGTGAAATGATAGGTAGACTTGCATCATAGAGAAAATAGAGTTTTCAACTTTGTTGCCTACTAGTCAAGTCAGTACAAAGAGCATAGATACTTCAAATTTCATTCTCTTACAAACCTTGGGTGAACTTATGATCTATAGAAACTATCCTAGCGACTGACAACTGAGGTTTATGGGAATCTGAAAGGATTCAGCAGCTTGTATTTAGGTTGGTACCTTAGTGTTGTTGAGTCTTTGTGTATAAATTTTCTTACATATATTGTATAGATAGTGATGACTTATACCTCCTAAATTATAAAATCTTAACTCAAATTTTATTGCATTTGTTTCGTTTTCTTGCATTTTACTCAGGACTAGCAAAATTTAGGCATGGGGATGGGATGAACACATTATTTGGTTAAATCATGCTTAAGTTATGTTAGTTTGTAACAATAATTGCATCGTTGCATTAGAATTAGTGCATTTCACTCATAAGAACATTTAATTAGTGCTACATGCATCTTAGGTTAATAATGTGTCATTGAGCCTCTTCATGACATAAATGGTAATTAGTGGTTTTCATATTTGCAAGTTTGGTTCAAGACTAGAGTAAAGATCTACATAGGACCCACCATCAACAGAGCTCCACACCAACCAAAACCATAAACCTAATTCTAAGCCACCTCACTACCCCCAAACCCCACCTTAATTACACCTACCCCTAATCTACCACATATTTATAACTCATGCCACCCTTGGATGTTCATTTTAATCATTTTTCAAACAATATTCAAGTTCAAGAACTTCTCTTATCCTTCTTCTCATGATTTTAACCAATCAAGATCCTAATCCTTTAGTATTTTTGCCATTACTTTTTTACTTAGAATCCAAATTAAATTATTCAACTTCAATTTGAAAGTTAATTTCAAGGCTTACCATAGAAGAAGGCTGAAAAATCAAGAAAAAAGTTAGAAAAATCCTAAAAGGTTGTTGCAACACCGTCAATAAATACCCCTTCAAGGTCTCCAAGGTAAGGAAACACAAATGCACCAGTAAAGGATAATAAAATTCTCCAACCACAAATCCTAAGTGCCCCCTGATGATAACACCATCATTCGTCATAACTAACTTGAATTAGTCATAATACAATGTTAAATGCTCCTTAATGATCATCTAACGATCGTAATTCCGTGTTGAACTGATTTGAGAAAACAGGAAAACAAGGTTAATTATGTTGTTTTAACATTCAATCACTAATGCATATTAACCACAAGGTTGGTCAGGAGTTAATTCAAGGTCAAATGAACCTAAAAGACTAAGAAGTGGGCTCAGAATAATTAAATCAGTGTTTCGTGCATTTCAAGATTAAAATATTATTGAAAACCTTAATTATTAGCCTCACTCAAATTGAAAGGGTTCTGGTAGAGATAAATTCAATCTAAATCTCCTAAAATTCATTCGAAAATATTCTAAGAGGTTGGGTACCTTCACTTTGACCACCTAATCCCATTTTGACCAAAAATAGAGATTCAGACGGGAATTTGCCCTAATTTGGGTTTTTGTGTAATTTATCCAATCAAACGTAGTCAAATCCCAACTCCAAGTTAACCATTAGATTCTTTGGATCCAAATCAAGTTGATAGCAAAATTTGGGCCAAATTAAAGTCCATCTTTACCTAGTTTGCATTTTAGCCCTCAAAATCTCTATTTATCACACCTAAGCCCTTATCTTCTACATTTCCTTACAAACATGCCCCTAATTTGTCATCTTCTTGGAAAATGTGCCCCTGCCACCTTCTCTCTCCTAATTTCCTAAGACTCGTTGCAATAGGCCTTCAAACCCAAAGTTAGCAAGATTTGATTGGGAAATTACCCAATCAAATCTTCGCCAATTCACACCAAAATTGGTGTGAACACCAATCAAAGAATGGTCTATCTCTTGGGCCATGTCTTAAAATTTGTCATCCACGAAATCCCCGCCGGTGAGCTCAAGAGGTTTAGGAGTTGAGTTGCCAAAAAATGCACATTAAGACTTAAAATTTCAGGCAATTCGACGAAGGTATCACATCTATATAAAGGGGAGAGCATTTCAATGCACAACTCATGCCCAATTACGTCAGAAAACCCCCAATTCTTCCCTCTCATCAATGAATTGCGTCGCACCTCTAGAGCTCCGTGAATCACCTTCGTCGCCCTTCGCCAAGTACAATAGGCTTAAGGTTTCTCTTTCCCATTCATCTCAAGAGCTTCTCACAAAGCTTCAAGCTCTAATACACCTTCCTGCGCTCTGGATACCTCCTCTTCTTCCCCATCTCTGGCATACCTCCGGCAATGCTCTCTAGTCCTTCTCTCTCCAAATTAGTATACGTTTTCTCTCTCTCCTCACTTCAATTTCATTTGTGGAGCACCTCGGCTCCAAATTCCATCTCCTCTTCCTTCTCCGACGCCGACAACCTTCACTCTGACGACTTTCATCGACATACCTCCACTGTTTCTCCACACCCAAATTAGGTTAGGCAAAACACTACCCTCACCTCCACAATTGTTTTGCCCAACCAAATTTCACCTTACCACGCATCCACAGTCTTCCTCGACATAATTCACTAGAGCTCTACTCACCTTCACACTCCAGCCACCACACGCACGTACTCTTCAAATCACCTCCACCAACACATCTGCCGCATGTCGATGAAGCTTCTGAACCCTTTAATTTGGGCCCTTGGCCCGTATTCATCCTTGCAGGTTTATCGCTGCTACCGTTGTCTTCTCCGACTCCATTTGCCATCAACCACTACGCCACCAACCCCCTCAAACATGGGACTGCATCAAGAGCCCCACTGGGCCATCAATTGAACAAAGCAGCAACTATAGCCCCAGCAATTGGACTGACCTTTCACGCACAGCAGCGAAGAAAGAGTTGCACATATAATGCCACATCGTAGCATTTTGATTTTGTTTCTGGTACTTAATGTTTTATGTGTGAGGGCTTACTCCATTAGTCATGGAGGTTAGGTCTCCCTTACACGAACCAAAGCACACCGGTCCATGCTCACCCACGCCATGCGAGTCGAACCGGTCACCCTACGCTGAGTCGATTGGGTTTGAACTAGGTTTGGAATTGAGGAGAGGATCTGTGAGAGAGTAAGGGGGTTTTTCTCTGAGTTACAATTAGACGGCTGATCTCAGGTCTAATTTTAAAACTTAAGGCATCTGAGGCCTTAGTGAGACATCTGATTTGGAGAATTTGAAAGGAACACTTGTGTTAAGTCTTGAATTTAGGCTCTGATATGGGAATTGGTGAAGTGTTGAACTACAAGTGCCTTGGGAGATATCTGATATTGAGCTTAAGTTTGAGAGGATAGCTTCAGTATTAAGAGTTCATTGGTGGTTCCACCACCATTATTTTTGCTCTCTCTATATTGTTTTTGTCTTTATTAAACAATTTGACTATTCATCGAATATAGTGAGTTTTATTTTTGAATATTAGATTGGTGATTGGATTGTGATTATATTTTCTCCCTGCCAACAACCTCGGAAATTCACATTTCTCAAGATTATAAATTTTAAGTATTGATTCTATTTTCATTGCTATACTATGATGTGTATCTTTCTAAACTACGACGATTACCATTCAACATTTTGGTGCCATTGCCAGGGAGCAACACGCATTTCAATCACTAATCACGCTCATTCTGATCTGATTCTAACTTGCTATATCTATTTTGTTGTGTTGTTGCGAGGTGAACCTGAGATTGAAGATCGACTACTTGAGCAACCACACCAGGGGCAAGTAGCCACATTTCCCCTCTTCCTTAAGCCCTCATCTCTTGGAAGGATTGAAAAGGAAATCAATCAGGATCAACTTGCCTTATTTACTTAGTAATCATCATTCATGTTTTCTGAATTGATTTGACTGATTGATTAAAGGTTCCCATCCCGATACTTGCACCTATTAGGGACATACAGTTCCTTGGGCTAGTCACCTTCTTGACTGAGCCTATGGTACCATCTTTGAAAGAAATTGGACTTGGAAATAGAGCCAATCTAGGGTTTCCACATTAGGGTTTCAAGGACTAGTACACATTTGCCTGCTTAAAAAGGAAATATGTTCCCGCATTGTGTGCTACCCAAGCCCTTGTTTGAATTGATCTAATCAAGTAGACCCTAAAATCAAGGCTCTATAATAACTTAGATCATTAAAATTTGGGACCTAATAACCTGTTTAAGAACCAATTCAGGGTAATTTGGGTGTTTTTGCCCAAACCTCATCCTCAACTGTAGGATAGGTCAAGTGAAGTTGATTCACTTTGTGAATCAACCAACCTCCAAATTAGGTCACAAATTGAATAAACTTCTAATTCAAGTGAAATTCAAGGCACAAGTAGGATTAAAACTGGTAGACTTAGGATTCAGCTCACACATTCCGGTCTACTTGGAATCGTGGAGACAAGAAGGTTGGGTGGAGGAAACCCTTTAACCCATGGGGACGCTCTACCGTGCAGGGGTCTTTGTGGGACTCTCCCTTCTTGGCTGCCTAAGTAATTCTCAGGTGGGTGAGTTTCTGATCCAAAGGTCCATTTGCCTCTAACTACCTTAATCACCCAGCCTTGTTGGGTGCCTCAATTGGGTCCAAGACACATTCTATGCCTCATCTAATTCCATAGTGCATATTGATGATAACATCATCATCAGCCATATCTATCTTTAATTAGTCAGAATCCACAGATAAATGCTCTTACATAACCGCCAGAAGATCGTAATTCACTGCATATCCATTCTGAGAGATAAAAATGAAAATAGGGATAAAACTGCAGTTTTAACAGAATATCCTAATTACAGAGCAATCACGGGGTTTCTCAAGGGTTAATTGAAGGTCAAATGGTCATAAATGCTTAATAAGTGGGTTCATGCAGAACGAAATGGGTTTTCACTCGTTTTAAGAATTAAATGACATCTAAAATCCTAAAAATAGACCCGTTTAATTAACTGAGGTTCTGGTCAAGATAAAATTCACCTAAACCTTCTAAAAATAATATAAAAATATTCTCTAAGGTTTGGTCCCTTGATTTTACCATTGGAACCCAATTTGACCTAAAATAGTCTCAGATAGATACTTGCCCTAATTTGGGTTTCTACGCAAGTTACGTAGTCAAACTTGGTCAAACCTAAATCTGACTCACCATCAGATTCCTTGGGTCCAAATTAGGTTTGTACCAAAATTTGGGCCCAATCAGAGATTATCTCGACCAAGTTTACATTTTGGTCCAGTCTAACCTTTTCTCTCACATACATGCCCCTAACTTTCTATTCCCTTGCAAATACCCCCCTAACTTCATCATCTTCTTTATCAATAGGTCCTCGTTGCCTTCAACTCCTAAACCCATCAACCGGCGACCTTCAATCAGGAAGAACTCCCTGATCAAAATTGGGAGGATCTTGAGACCCTCCTCTTCCATTTGAGCTTGTTCAGAACCTTCCAAATCCGTCCAAAAGCTCATGAGAATGCCTAGAATTCGCATGTCATACTTGCAAAAATCATGGAGTTGCAAGCTTGTTTCCAAGCTTGAAACTCCTCCTTGGGTCCTCCTATAAAAGCATGCCCAGGGCAAACCTTACCTCCTGAACTAAGTTTTGGCCTCAAAACCCTCTTCAAACTCCTTCCCTGGCCATCTCCAACCAAGCTTCGACAAGCTCCTCCCTCCATCATCCTACGACCTCCCAACGGTCAAATTGGGAGTGCCACATTCTTCCTCGATTTCTTCTGCCCCTCGATGACCAAATCATGGGCCCTCAAGTCACCTTCTTCCTCGCCGCTCCTCCACCAAAGAACCTCTCTTCCACGGTGCCGGCGAATCAAAGCTGGTGCCTTCCTGCCTCTTTCATCCTATAGCTCCCTCTTCTTCCCTCCTTCCTCTTTCTCTCTTTAAACTCCAACTCCGACCGCCGTTCACGCTCTCCCACTTCATCTTCTTCAAGTTTGGCAAGGGCTTCGGCAAGCTCGTGCCACCACCACAAGCCACCAAACATCACACCACCACCACCAAAACCTCTGCCGTGGCCCCTAGACCAAAAGTCCTAACCTTTCCAGGACTATTTCCTACTCCATCTCTGATAAACACCAATTTATCATCATTCTTATGCATTAAAACAAACCTAGCTCTTAGGATTTTGCTCCGCAAATGGGTTTTTGGGTTTTATTTAGGCATTAACTTGGATAGGCATGCATTGCATTTTATTCTTATTGTTTTAATGTGTTTTTGTGAGTGTTAGGGATGAACAGATATATAGATCCCTAAAACCCTAGCACTCAAGAAGGCAATTGGTGAAGAAAGAGCTTAGACCAACTGGAATCTATCTCACTTGGACTAGGGTTAGCTCATCCTAGCTCCATTCAGCTAATCTTAGCTGAATGGCAGCTCAAGAGAGCTCATCTTAGCTCACCCTAGCTCAGGTCAGCTCAGATCTAGCTCAACTTAGTTGAGTCTAGCTCATCTCATCTCCCACTAGTCCACAGGGAGTTCTAGCTAGCTCAGCTGAGTTGACTGGAGTTCACCCCAGCTCAGACCCAGCTACATCCAACTCCACTCAACTCCAGCCAGCTGAAGAATTCATCCCAGCTCAGGAAGCTCAAGTCCAGCTCCCAGGGACCTAGCTTAGCTTAATCTAATTGTGCTAAGCTACCTTAGTTGTCTCAACCAGCTCAATTCTCCCCAGGAGCACCAGACCCAGCTCACCTCAGCTCCATTCAACAGAAGCCACCTCACTTTAGCCTAGCTTAGTAGCTAGAAAAGAACTAGCAAGCTAAGAGTAGCCCCATGTTGACCTCTTCAGTAGCTATCAACTCCAATTCAACTCCATACTCTGCATATCCAACTCCTCTCCTCAAACCCTAAGCTCCACATGCATATTCCTCTACTCTATATCTAGCTAAGCTAGCTTAGCTTAGCTAGCATCCACCTCCATGGCACCAAAAACCTAACCCTAACTCCACCTACATAACCTACCACTCCAAGTCCACCTAAGCCTACTTAAGCTAGCTCCACCTCTACTCAAAGTTGGCGCCACCTCTTCACCACCTTTCACCCTTCAACTAACCACCAAAAGACACCTAAAGTTGCCACCAAAATCAACCCTAACTACCCCCCTTTTGGCACCAACCTTAACCCCCATAACCTCCATCTTCCCATCTTAGCCCTCCATTTCAAGAGTCACCTTAACCCCTCATCCTACCCTATAAAAAGACCACTACCCACCACCATTCAAACCATCCTTGGCTAGCAAATTTCCTCTCATACTCTACCTAGAGCCCACACCCAAGAGAGAAGAAGAAGAAGAAGAAGATTAAGGAGATATTCTGTCCCCTTGGTGCCTTCCCCTCTTCCCTTCTCTCTTGTGCCCACGCCAGCCAAAGGAGGAGCCAGGCAAGGAAGACCTTTGGAGGAGGTCTTGAAGGTGGTCCACGCCACCTTGGAGGAGAACTTGAGGGTGGTGCACGCCCACCCTAGGAGGAAAGACTTGAGGTGGAGAGCATCCACCTTGGAGGAGCTTTCAAGGAAGGAGAAGGAGACCCTCTTTTCAAGCCAAGGAGCAGCTAGGCTTGGAGCAAGAAAACTCCATTCTTCACCAGATTCTACAAGAGTATTTGTGTTTCTTCTATTGCTTTTATATTTTACATTTCTAGTTGAAGCATTCCTTTACTTGTCTTTGTAAGAGAACATAAATTCTGCTTAATTAAATTGCCTTCTTTTTAATTTCTTGTTGCAATTGTTATTTTTGTTCTAACACTTGTTCTACTTCCACTCCCTAATTACTCTAGGCCTCCACTAGTCTAGAGTGAGCTTAGGTAGTGGACATTTTCATCTTTTAAGTTTTAGCTTAGCAATTTTAGGTGTTAGCACTTTTCCGTCACAATTCGCACTTTGCCCTTTTTATTTCAAGATAAAAAAATTATATATTTAAAATGCCAAAAAGAAAGTTGAGATTTATTTTCTAAGCAAGAGAGTTGAATTGCAAATCTACCTCCTTGGATGACCCTAGATACTCCCCTATCTAGGAATATAAATTTAAAAGTGTATGCGAATTCGCATGTTACAGCCACATTAAAAACCCCAATTACAAATCACGCTTATTTTCGCACCAATCTCCTCACCAAACAACCCATCATCTATCCACCATTATCGACTTCGCATGCTCTCTACACGCACGTACACACCAAAATATCGCCACCACCGCACTCCGTGAACACCAAAAAAACTTATGAGCTATTCTAATTGGGTCGGAAGGCCGTGTTCTTGTTTTCAGGGTTCTTGCCGTCGTCCATCGTCGCCATCATCTTCTCTGGTACCATTCTTCTTCATCTAACCCGCTCCAGTATCACTACCATGTTTCCCAGGTGCGGGTTGGCACAATGAAGGTGCCCGGGCTCCCAATTGACCACAAAAGCAGCTGCAGCATCTTCAATTTCTTCGGATTTAGTAGTAGCTACCCGCATGCGAGCAGAAGGGGTGGGGATAGTCCCACCTCAGACACACAGAAGGCACTGAAAGCAAATAAATTGATTTTGTTATTGGGGCTTATCACCTCCAACCATGGGGTGAGGTCCCACTACACCCTCACTCACAACCCGACCTAAACCCTCACTCCTCTCTCATCACCCACTGCCGATGAGCCTGGACCCTGGTGCGCATACCCGAATACCCGATTACCCTTGTTTCAGAGAGAGAAAGGAGGAAAGGAAAGAGAGAGCGAGGGAGGGTGAGGTTTGCTCTGAAGAGAAAGAATTGTGCGACACTTAGCCTTGAGAGCTTGAAAGAAGAAGAGAAGAAAGAGAGGAGCTGAGAAGAGCCAAGGTAGAAGAAGAAAAGAAGAGGTTGAAGAAGAAGGATTGAAGAAGAGGAGGAGAGCTGAAGGCCAGAGGAAGAGAAGAAGAAAGGCAACAAAAGAGAAGAAAATAAGAAGTACTGTAGCAGGCGACAGTTAAGATGTCTAATTCTCAAATCAGACATCTGAGTACTGTTCAATTATTTGACATTATTCAGTAATTGATATACATGTGCTTAGACTAATAATTGGTGATCTAAATTATCGTTATTTTGTATTAGTTATCTTTTTGGTCTTGAAATACATTAAGCTTCATTAAATACCTAATGTGACAAATTAATATTCATTGAAATATCATTATAGTACCTCATTTATTATGCTCATTTATATATTTATTTTAATTAGCATGTGAATTCCTATTTGCTCCATGTGTTCAACCTTGGACTTCAAATTCGAGTATAAATTTTATTTGTTTTCATGTGATTCCGACTATACTATGATGAAGTATTTTAAAACATCGATCTCACACGATAAACATTTTGGTGTCGTTGCCGGGGAGCAACACGCAATTCACCGCTATTCTCTATTTTATTTGATTATATTTTAGGCACTAACTTGCCCTTATTTGTTTCTTGTGATTTTGCGAGGTACATCATGAGGTGATCTTCTACGCAATTCAACCACTCTAGGGTAGGTAACTTTTTTGTTCTTCCCTAATCAACCTCCTAATCTTAGGAAGATAAAAAGAAAACAATCAATTAGGAACCACTTGCCTCATTTCCTTCATAAATTTTCATTTAAAAGGCAAGTTTTCCTGATTTGCAAAAAATTTTTCATATCTAATTGAAGCTTGAGGCATTCTTTTTAGAATTCCCTACCCAAATTGCCTGTACCTATTAGGGACTACACTTGATTTCTAAATCACCTTGGGCTAACACACTTTTGCTTGAAGCCCAAGGTGAACAGTTTGAGATTTAATTGGACTTGAAATAGAGCCAATTAGGGTTTTCAACATTAGGGATTAAAGTGCTAGTACACATTTACCTGCATTAAAGAGAATAAATCCTCCCACATTTGTGTGCTACCCATACCCTTGTTTGAAAAGATCTAATCAAGTAGAACCCTAAAATCAGGCTATAAAATTCACTTGAACCCTAAAAATCTTGGACCTAATACCTGAGTAAATTCAGGGTGATTTCTGGATCTTGACCTAGGTTTCATTCTGCCATCTTTAGGGCAGATCATGTGAGGTTGGTCTACTTTGTAGGCCAACCAACCTCTAAATTAGGTCACAAGTCAAATCAACTTCTAATCAAGTGAAATTCAAGGCACTAACTAGGCTAAAATTGGTAGACTTAAGATCTTAAGTTCGTACATTCCGATCTACTTGGAACCGCAGTGACAAGGAAGGTCAGGTAGGGGAAACCCTATAACCTGTGGGGACACTCTACCGTGTAAGGGTCTTTGCGGGGCTCTCCCTTCCTAGCTGCCCAGGTATTTCTCAGGTGTGCGGATTTTTGATTTAGAGGTATCATCCGCCTTGAAACTACCTTAGTCCTCCAAAAATCTTTGGGTGCCTTGATTGGGTCCAAATAACCTCCAGTCCCTCATCTTTTCTCTAGAGCACACACACAGGAAGTTCATTAGGTTTTTTTAGCCTAAGAGACCTCACTAGATCTTCTTGGGAATCTCTTTTCAGATCTAATCAACTTCAATCTAACCTAAGTTTGATTCTACATCTTGATTCCACCATCTGATTCAAAAATGCAACCTAACATTTTAGGAAAACTATTTAGGAAACCTGAATCCCAAATGAGCATCAAAGAGAAGATGATTGAGGTTTCTCTCAAACACCATGATGACTATTTCAGGACCTCAAATCCAGCTAACAAGATTCAAGTTACCATACCAGAAACAACAACCCACATTATGAACCGTGTTGGACTACTATTTACATAAATGATATGCAGTTCAACCTAGGATGATCTTTTAACTGAATACAGTGAATTGTTGAGACTACACAATACCGAGTATATACATTGTTTGTCCAATCTGCACCTTTAGGAGATGTACCAAGGTCTCATGAAAAAATGTGGGTGTATGTTGAATACATTACAACAAACCATTGATCAAAACTACCCGTACATCCCTTCAGAAATTGATGAGACACCTTGGAACAACATTGAGGATCAATACAATTTCCCAAAGCCCAGGGAAGAAAATCGAGGTTGTTGTGGACCCCCAACCAAAATGGAATCTGATTCAAATTATGTGCAGATTGATACACCTGATCTTGAGATGGGTTAGGAGGATCCAATTGTAGGTGTTCCCGATTTTAAGCCAGCCCTAGAAAATCAAGAGCCTGGTTCACCAAGCTTTGAATTCCCAAACACCTGTAATGATGAATTTAAAACAAAACCTCTCAAGAATGTAAATCCCGAGCCTTATCCTATTAAGGTAATTCTCAAGAATGATTTTGACAACCCTGTAGAGCCCAGCCAAGATTCTAGTGATCCAATCCTTACCCTTAACCTAGAATCTGGATTCAAGCATATTTTGGATAATCATTAGGCCCAAAATGATGAAAATCAGATTCTGAATTTGAATTACTATTCAGGGCTTGTAATTGATGATTACATCTCTCTAGACTCCTCTGAAATATAGATCAATTTTTTGAAATTCATGCAATCTATGATACAGAAACTGAAGAGCTGGAAGAGTTGGGATTCAATTGGGTCTTTCCTAGGAGCAAGAACCCGAGCCTATACCCACTAAGGACACCTTTTTAAACTCGAAATCTGAAATTAGGATAGATCCAAATCAGGTTGCTGATTCTACATCTCTTGATCATTTCTATGGTGGAACCTCTAATCTAGAATCGAATTCAAAACACAATCTTCGCAAGTTCTCCGATGGTTTCAAATCCTATTAAAATTTCAGAGAACCTTTGTTTCCTGACAATTATGAACTAGTTTACGACCTCAGCATCCATGATCCATTCTTTAACTCTGGCTCTAAGGTCCCTGATCCCGAGATTACTGATTCAAAATCAGGTTCCATTGAGATGGAATCATTCCTTTGTGATCTGTAGGATTCAGAAGCAGTAAGTGCCGAGAGTGACTGCAATCCAGAACTCGAATCTTTTATTAACTCAGATTTCCATGATCCTATAAGCACTCTCCAGGCATTTACATTTGATTTTGATGAACACTATAAGGACTCTCTAGATGAACTGACCTTTGAACCTTTTCTAGAGGAGCCCTCAACACATATAATTCTCCTTGAAGCCACCTCTTCTACACCACATTCAGAACCTTCTCGAATCCAATCTCAACCCACAACCAGAATCAACTTCTACTCTGATTCTCCTCTCGATGATCCGGTTGCATATGATTCTTCCCCTCATTTTGATCAGGTTTCGGACTTTGATCAAACTACTAATCATATCTCATCCTTCTCTGATCACTTTTGTAAGGTTCCTACATCCTCCATAGACTCTTTTTCATTTGAGGATCCCTACTCCAACCAGGCTGATTAGACTCAACCAAACCCTGGATCTTCATTTCCACATCATTTTGTACCTCATAGCATCTGGTGGGCACCACATCTATTGATTCACATACATCAACCCACCAGACTGATTGGGTTTGGGCTACATCATCAGCATGTTAATTTGAACAAGCACTTGGTTGGACCAACTAGGCTTTTGATCAAGGTGCTTGTTCTACAAAACTCCACTAATTTGAGCACTCCTCCTTGACCACCTTTCTGCTTGGTTGAAGGCATTGAATTCAGTGCTTAACGGGAGGCAACCCGTCATTTCAAAAACCAGAGATCCTTATGATTATCTTTTTGAGCTTCACATCTACTGCACTTTTGAGTTCAAAGATAGAACAGTCATCTCCACCTTTGGTATTCGTATCAAAGCTTGAAATCGTCCGCAACAGTCATCCCGACCCTTTCACCCACCCATCTGATCCTATTCTAACCGGTAAACCCAACTATTTGCATACCCTCTGATTTGCAATGACGGCATTGCAAAACTTAGGCATGGGGGGATGTTAAAGTGCAAACACATAAAAATTCAAGTTTCTGAAGGGTTCTCACAAAAAAAATTATTATTCACATTCAAAAAACCAAAAAAATAAAAATTGAAAAAGAACAAAAAAATGGAGAAAGGGGAGGAAATTTTGAGAGATTAATTGCATATCATTTTTTAGGAGGAAAAGAGGAGGTGATTAAAAATGTCAAAAAGGAGCTACAATTTGAAACAAAAAGTGATAGTCATTAGTAAATGATTATAGAATCTACTTAAGTTCTAGACCAAATCAAAAAAAAAAACTAAGTCCTAGAATAACAGAGAGACAAAGAGATTAATATGAGTGCTGATCTTAGGCCTCTTGGGCTTGTTTTAGGCTTAAAAATTCAAGTATCCATTAAGATCTGGATAATCCTCAAGAGGTTGAGGAAAATGCGAAGCTTATGTATTAGGTCTAAGGCTTAGGGATTATTCGAACTCATTAACTGACCTCTGATTTATGGGACTCAGTAACCTAAGCACCCTAATCCACACAGTCTGGTTCTATGCACTTAATAATTAAAATCACGCAAAAGCATTTATTCTATTCTAAAAAAGCTACCTAGATTAGGAGTGACTTATCAACACAAGTTGATTTGGATGAGTTCTCGATGCAGAGAGGCGAAAAATTCCCCTTAAAGATACGCAATGACATACCGTCTCCTCAGTGCTTGTCTCCTAGGATATCTAAATATCCTACTGGGGACATGTAAGTACCTTGTGCTGATTCAGGTGCCATGGGCAGGATTATTCTGAAATGTCAATCGCCAGGGCCTGAATTTAGCTACAGAACACCATGGGCGGCACTATCTCAAAGTTTCGAAAGCCAGGGTTCTAGGGGTTGCCAGGGGCGGTGTTATCTCAAAGCATCAACTACCAAGGACCATCCAAGGATTGATGGTGGGAACTAGGAATTTGATACAGACCGTATTTTTTAGCCAATCCGAAGCTAGAAATAATCAAGACAAAGAGCGAGAAAGCACTCCAAAAATGAAAAGAATTATTATATCCCTCTCTCTTACAAAAATGCACTACAAACTGAACCTGGACTAACCTTATTTCAAGCACAGGTGCTTTAACTGGTGGGTTCAACAAACCTTTGGATAGTTTCTATAAGCCTTAGAAACCTTCGCGACAGACTGAGGCTAAAGATGGTCAAGTCTAGATCATGGTTGGTACTTGAGTACCTCTAGGCCTATTATTAGCATTCTGACCTAATTTCTAAAAAGAAGAAGGAATCAGGACTTTGAACATCAAGGCATGGTCTAGAATTTGAGTTAATTTCATAAGATTTTACTAAGGGACTAGCAAAAGTTAGGTAGGGGGTATAATGATAACATCAACATCAACCATATCTAGCTTTAATTAGTCAGAATCCACAAATAAATGCTCCTACAAAATCGCCAGAAGACCGTAATTCACTACATATCCATTCCGAGAGAGAAAAATGAAAACAAAGGTAAAACTGTAGTTTTAACAGAATATCCTAATTGTAGAGTAATCATGGGGTTTCTCAGGGGTTAATTGAAGGTTAAATGGTCATAAATGACCAATAAGTGGGTTCATGCAGAACAAAATGGGTTTTCACGTGTTTTGAGAATTAAATGATATCTGAAACCTTAAAAATAGACCCGCTTAATTAACTAAGGTTATGGTCAAGATAAAATTCACCTAAACCTTCTAAAAATCATAGAAAAATATTCTCTAAGGTTTGGTACCATTGATTTGACCATTGAAACCCAATTAACCAAAAAAGAGTCTCAGACAGACAATTGCCCTAATTTGGGTTTCTACGCAATTTACCTAGTAAAACTTAGTCAAAACCTAAATCTAACTTCACCATCAGATTTCTTGGGTTCAAATTAGGTTTGTACCAAACTTTGGGTCCAATCAGAGATCATCTTGACTAAGTTTACATTTTGATCCAGTCTGACCTTTTCTCTCACATACATGCCCCTAACTTTCTAATCCCTTGCAAATACCCATCTTCTTCACCAACAGGTCCCTTCCACCTTCTACTCCTAAACCCATCAACCGGTGACCTTCAATCAGGAAGAACTCCCTGGTTTCACGGCCAATCCCTTCCAAAATTGGAAGGGAGGATCTTAAGACCTTCCTCTTCCATTTGAGCTTATTCAGAACCTTCCAAATCCATCCAAAAGCTCATGCGAGCTCCTAGAATTCGCATGTCATACTTGCAAAAATCATGGAGTTACAAGCTTATTTCCAAGCTTAAAACTCCTCCTTAGGGCCTATAAAAGCACACCCAGGGCAAACCTTACCTCCTTAGCTAAGTTTTAGCCTTAAAACCCTCTTCAAACTCCTTCCTCGGCCATCTCCAACCTAGCTCTGGCAAGCTCCTCCATCAATCATCCTATGGCCTCCCAATGGTCAAATTAGGAGTGCCACATTCTTCCCTAATTTCTTCCGCCCCTCGACGACCAAATCAGGGGCTCTCAAGTCACCTTCTTCCTTGCCACTCTACCAGAGAACCTCTCTTCCACGGGGGAGGCCAATCAAAGTCGATGCCTTCCTGCCTCTTTCATCCACTATATTAGGTCCTATAGCTCCCTCTTCTTCCCTCCTTCCTCTTTCTCTCTTTAAACCCCAATTCTGACCGTCATTCACGCTCTCCCCCTCCGTCTTCTCCAAGTTCGACAAGGGCTCTGGCGAGCTCGTGCCACCACCACATGCCACCAAACATCACACCACCACCACCATGGCCCCCAGACCAAAAGCCCTAACCTTTCCAGGCCTATTTTCCACTCCATCTCCTCACCAAACAACCCATCATCTATCCACCATTATCAACTTCACATGCTCTCTACAAGCACGTACACAGCAAAATACCACCACCACTACACTCCATGAACGCCGGTGTTGTATGCGGAAAACTACGCAATCGGAATTGGATTTTGAAAACTCGTCGTTGTAGTTCAATTTACGAAGCAATCTGTCAACAAATAAAATTTTACCAAAATTCATAAAGAATTTACAGGTTGAACACAGGGAGGCAGACGTTTGATTAAAAATGCATGTTTGTTTTGTTTGTCACAAAATAGATTAGCTAGTCGAAAACTAGCTATCTATTTAACAAATAATAAATAAAAGAGAGAGAGAGAATATTATAAATAAAGACAAAAGAGAGGTAGAATAAACATGGATTTCATCATCAAATGCTGTTCATTACACTAATCATTACAACTAGAAAGCATCAAATCTACGCTAGAAAGCAGCAAATCTACTCTAGAAAGTGGTAAAGAGAATGGAGAGAGAAGTATCTTCCTCGACAATTGCTTGGAGGATGAGTCGGATGGAGCGACGCTTGGAAGACAGAGGATGGAGCGGGAAGAAGGAGGACGAAGTGGGAGGAACCAGGGGCGAGGCAGAATGTCATCGTCGTTTCAGGATTCACTCCCGAATGGAGTGAGAGGACAACCGTGGGATGCTCCATGAAGGGGGAGAAGGTGGAAATTTTCTAATTTTTACTCTAGAGGAGCCTCCCGAGTTTGGGACAAGCTCTTAGAGCTTTAGAGAGGGTGAGAGAAGAGAAGAAGGGATGAGAATTTTGTAGGGTAGGGGTCTCCTTTTATAGTTGCAAGGATTGGGGGTAATTTGGTCATTAAAGATTTAAAAACATTAATATCAGGTCTTTAGTGACAGATTTATTCATCACTAAAGACCTAACGTGGGTGACGTGTGCACGTGCCGTACGCGCCTCTTCTCCTTCTACGCACAAAACGACTGCGCACGTACAATGGCTCTCAGCCGTCCGATCAAGAGATCGGACGGCTTAAACTTCATCTCGCTCACGCCTTCTTCTGCACGTGAGATCAAGCATCCGAAGGTGCATCGAATCGGGCATCTGGTCGATCGCTTCATCTAAACCATCGATGCTTGATCGGATGGCCCAAATTGCGCTCTCATGCGCGAAGGAAATGTGCACTACGCTAGAGTCAAATGGGTGACCTCTTGCCCTGTAGCACCTCAACCGCTGCGCTACAAGGCTCTCTCAGTCACATTTTTGTCTTAGCACTCAGCCAATCTTGGCCGTTGAATCTTCATCCAACGGCCGAGATCTTTCGTTGCTTAAGCCTTCAGATGAGGAGAGGTGCTGAAGGAGAGAGAGTGAGACGTCGTGGTAAGTTCTCAGCCATTGGATGGGCATCCAACAACAAAGATTCGTCGAGCGGGCGAAGAAGAAGAGCTACGGCTGGTGCTGGGCAGCTGTGATGGCACCACGTGGCACCATCATGGCCGTCCATTTTCATTGAATTGTAGATGGTGCCACGGATGTCGGATTGGATCGATTTTCATGCCATTAGGCTACAATCGTCAATCCGAACCCATCCATGTGGTTGGATATGTCATCTAAGGTGCCGATTGACACCATCCCTGATTAAAAGTCACCCTGTCCCTGGCCATAAAAGGGGACAATTACTATACAATTTGTACAATTTGACCTAAATGCATGATTATGCGTGTTATGCAATATTTACAATGCATGATGCTAATATCGTACTAAGAACATGCATTAATAGACATTTTTGGCTATTTAGATGTATGCACATCAACCGGCAAAACTTATGAGCTATCCTAATTGGGTCGAAAGGCCGTGTTCTTGTTTTCAGGGTTCTCGCCGTCGTCCGTCATCACCATCATCTTCTCCGGTATCGTTCTTCTTCATCTGACCCACTCTAGTATCTCCACCACGTTTCCCAGATGCAGGTTGGAACCGTGAAGGTGCCTGGGCTTCCAATTGACCACAAAAGCAGCTGCAGCGTCTTTGATTTCTTTAGATTTACCAGTAGCTGCTCGCATGCGAGTAGAAGGAGTGGGGATAGTCCCACCTCGAAAACACAAAAGGCACTGAGAGCAAATAAATTGATTTTGTGATTGGGGCTTATCGCCTCCAACCACGAGGTGAGGTCCCACTACGCCCTCACTCACGACCCGACCTAAACCCTCACTCCTCGCTCATCACCCACTATTGGTGAGCTTGGACCCGGGTGCGCATACCCGAATACCCGATTACTGTGGTTTGAGAGAGAGAAGGAGGAAAGGAAAGAGAGAGTGGGGGAGGGTGGGTTTTTCTCTAAAGAGAAAGAATTGTGTGACACTTAGCCGTGAGATCTTGAAAGAAGAAGAGAAGAAAGAGAGGAGCTAAGAAGAGCCAAGGTAGAAGAAGAAAAGAAGAGGTTGAAGAAGAAGGCTGAAGAAGAGGAGGAGAGCTAAAGGCCAGAGGAAGAGAGGAAGCTGAGATCAGAGAAGAAGAAAGGCAGCAGAAGAGAAGAAGAAGAAAATCAGAAGTACTATAGCAGGCAACAGTTAAGACGTTTGATTTAAGACGTCTAATTCTGAAATCAGACATCTAAGTATTGTTCAATTATTTGACATTATTCAGAAATTGATATACATGTGCTTAGGTTAATAATTGGTGATCTAAATCACCATTATTTTATCTTAGTTATCTTTTTGGTCTTAAAATACATTGAGCTTCATTGAATACCTAATGTGAGAGATTAATATTCATTGAAATATCACTATAGTGCCTCATTTATTGTGCTCATTTATATATTTATTCTGATTAGCATGTGAATTCCTAATTGCTCCTTGTGTTCGACCTCAAACTTCAAATTTGAGTATAAATTTTATTTGTTTTCGTGTGATTTCTGATGACAGTGGATTCACACGTGGAAAGGGTTCGGGTTTGGAAAACCCATCATCGTAGTTCGATTCATGAGAAAATCTGTCGGTTAGATAATTTTTATAACCGAAAATCAAAAAGTGAGTCCCGGGTCGAACACAGGGAGGCGAACGTTTGGTTTGAAAAATATGCATTTCGCTTTTTATTTGTTTTTGTTGTTTTTATCTTTTCTAATTTTTTTGGTATTTCTTGCAAGCAAGAGATCAGGTCAATGAATTCTAGCTAATCTATTTGCAAAATAAATAGAGAGAGATAGAGATAGAGAGAGAAATAATCATGTACTTTTATAATCAAATGTTTATTACAACTAGGAAAGCGGGAAATCTATACTATGAAAGTAATAAAAAGAGAGATAGGTGAGAGAAATTCCCTCGGCGGTCACTTGGAGGACGACTCGCTCTTACATCACTTGGAGGAAGGTGGTGAGGAGCGAGACAAACGAGGACAGAGCCGGAGGATGGAGGGAAGGGCAGGACAGCGTCGCAGCAAGGATCTTCTTCCCAAAGGGAGGTGAGAAGACGGCCACAGGATGCTCCAGGAAGGGGGATGAGAGGCGGCAACAAATATTTGTTTTCTACTCTGGAGGAGCATCCTAGGCTTGGGACAAGCTCTCTCTAGAGCCTTGAAGGTGGTGAGGAGAAGAAAGGAAGAGATGATGAAGAAGGGGAGGTGTAGGGGTCCTTTTATAGTAGAGGGAAGAGGCTAAAATAGGCATAGGGTAGTTAGCAACCTCTAGGACGTCGCTGTAGATCCAACTCAAGTGTTGCTGTAGCCTCCAGCTCATGCTCGTGCACTCTCCCGGTCAAAGCTGTACACGTGTTTTCGAAGGAGGACCATTTGATTGGAGATAGACGGTCCTGATTGTGTGGAGATCGTGCCTTTGGAAAGCGCATTGGATGGCGTGTGAGAACTCGCATTGACGCCCACGTGATCGCATCAAGTCATCCGTTGCACCACATGGAAGCACATGTACTGTCAATCGCTGATCATGCGGTTGAATTTGAACGCACCTTGCCACAAAGTTGGATTTGAGGCTTGGAGGGATTCGAACGTGCGCCATGCATTTGAGAGCACCTCCAGCGACCAATGCACTACGGGTGCCTTTGTGTCTCAAGGATGAATTAAGTGCTGCGAGCGTGAAGGAACCTCAGCTCTTGGATCTTGATCCAACGGCTGTGGTGCGAGATCTTTGATGATGAGGGGGCACCTGTGGATGCTATTGGCTGGTGTTGGGCAACCTAGATGGCGCCATGTGGCACCATCTGGGCCATCCATCCTCTTTCTGTTGTAGAGGGTGCTACGGTGCCTAGATCGAGATGATTCCCGCATTGCCGGACTGTGATCATTGCTCTGGATCCATCCATATGGTCGGATTTTTCATCCGAAGCCTATAAGGATGTCGCATTTGAAATCTTGCGTGACCGAGTTACCCAAGCACCGATCCTACAGTCCCCTGATTGGTCTCAACCCTTTGAGATCATGTGTGATGCATCCGACTTCGCTGTAGGAGCGGTTTTGGGGCAGAAAAATGACAAGAAACCTGTGGTCATTTACTACGCCAGCAAAACACTCGATGAGGCTCAGCGTAACTATACAGTTACTGAGAAAGAGCTGCTAGCTGTAGTATTTGCCCTAGAGAAGTTCAGATCGTACCTTCTGGGTTCCCATGTCATCATATACTCGGATCACACGGCTGTGAGGCATCTCCTTGCAAAGAAGGACGCGAAACCTCGATTGATCCGATGGATCTTGCTGTTGCAAGAATTTGACCTTGAGATTCGCGATAAAGCGGGAAAACAAAACGTGGTAGCTGATCACTTGTCCCGTCTTCCTTCTGAAATAATTGACCCTTCCGGACCCATCACTGAGCATTTTCCCGATGAGCACCTGCTGACTATTGGTACTAGCCTTCCATGGTTCGCTAATATTGTAAATTACTTGGCATCTCATCAGACCCCGTCCGATTGGCCGAAGGCCAAGAAAGACAAATTACGCTCCGATGCCAAGTATTACATTTGGGAAGACCCGTACCTCTTCCGCATAGGTGCCGATCAGATCATCCGGAGATGTGTCCCGGAAGGGGAAGTCAACAATATCCTCTCTTTCTGCCATGACCAGGCATGCGGTGGCCATTTTTCCGGGCATAAAATCGCAGCAAAAGTCCTCCAGTGCGGCTTTTACTGGCCCACACTGTTCAAAGACGCATACAGTCATTGCAAGGCATGCAGTCGTTGCCAGACTTTGGGCAACATGAGCCGTCGCGACATGATGCCTATGCAACCGATTCTAGTATGCGAAATCTTTGATGTTTGGGGGATTGATTTTATGGGCCCCTTTCCTGTTTCGGATGGTTTCGAATACATTCTGTTGGCTGTGGACTACGTGTCCAAATGGATTGAAGCCATACCGACCCGAACCTGTGATCACAAAATCGTTCTCAAATTCATTCATCAACACATTTTCTCAAGGTTCGGGATTCCTCGTACAATAATCTCTGATGGGGGGACCCATTTCACAAATGCTCAGTTTAGGTCACTGATGACCAAATACGGGGTGTCTCACCGAATCTCTACTCCTTACCACCCCCAAACTAATGGTCTAGCTGAGCTGTCTAATCGGGAGATCAAGAAAATCCTGCAAGTCACTGTTCGAACTGACAGGAAGGACTGGTCGTCCCGACTTCCGGAAGCATTGTGGGCCTATAGGACCGCCCACAAGACCCAATTGGGCATGTCTCCCTTTAGATTGGTGTACGGAAAGGCATGCCACCTTCCCGTCGAACTGGAGCATAAAGCCTATTGGGCAGTACGGAACTGTAATCTAGATCTTTCCAAGGCTAGGACCCACAGAAAACTCCAAATCAGCGAGATCGATGAATTACGCAGAGACGCGTACGAGAACTCGCAAATCTACAAGGAGCGGGTTAAAGCCTTCCACGACAAACACATCTCGAGAAAGATCTTTCATCCTGGTCAAAAGGTCCTACTCTTTGATGCCCGACTCAAACTCTTCCCAGGAAAACTGAGATCTAAGTGGGTCGGACCATATTTGGTCCGACAGGTTTTTGGAAATGGAGCAATCGAAATCAGTCCACTCAGCCACGATTCTGAACCTTTCATCGTGAACGGTCAGAGACTCAAGCCGTTCATTGATGTAACTTCTACTGATTTGGCTGAGGCATCTTATATCCTCCTTTCCCCTTGAGCTTATTGCGCCCAGCCGATGGCGTAAAACTCAGCGCTTAACGGGAGGCAGCCCGTCATTCTCTTTGAAAACCTGAAACTTGTTCTGACACCTTTCAGCACTCGAAGTTCACCCTTATAGACAGCCGACCCCAACTCAGATGTTCGCATCTGAGATTTGAAATCATCCGCAAAAATTCAACCCGACCCATCCACTCACCCAAATTTCTGTCTTAAGGAATGAACTAAGACCCCCTAGGTTACAATGAGGACATTGCAAATCTTAGGCATGGGGGGGTATGAAAGTACAAAAACTTGTAAGAAAAGGTTTCAAACAAAAAAATTCACATATGCCAAAAACACCATAAAAATTAAAAAATTTTCGAAAAAGAGCAAGAGGAAAAGAGGAGAAGGAAATTTTGCGAAGGAGAAAAGAAACAAAAGGAAAAAGGAGCACAAAATTATGAGAAAAAGTGATAGTCATTAGTAAGGAACTAAGGAATTAACCTAAGTTCTAGACCTCATTCAAGAAAAGTGCACAATAAGATTAGTAAAGAATGCAAACCTTAGGCATTCTTGAATAGACTCTTAGTACCCATTAAGATCCGGACACTCCTCAAGAGGTTGAGGAAAATGAAAAGCTGAAGTATTAGGTCTAAGGCTTAGGGAGTATTCGGCCTCGTTAACTAATTTTTGGTTTACGGGACTCAATAACCTAAGCACCCTAATCTCACACACAGCCTGGTTCAGTAAGCGTAAAAATCAAAATCACGCAGAAGCGTCGCAAAAATCTGAAAAGAACACCTAGAATAGGAGCGGCCGATCAACACAAGTTGATTTGGACGAGTTCCCAGCGCAGAGAGGCGGGGAAATCCCCTCGAAGATGCGTAACAAAATATCATCTCCTCGGTGCTTGTCTCTTAGGATATTTACATATCCTACTGGGGGCATGTAAGCACTCTGCTGGTTCAGATTCCATGGATGGCATTATCTCGAAGTGTCAATTGCCAGGGTCTGGATTCGGCCACGGAATACCATGGATGGGATTATCTCGAAATCTCAATAGCCAGGGTTCCAGGGGTTGCCATGGGCGGTGCTATCTCGAAGCATCGATCGCCAGGAACCCTTGAGGATTGATGATGGGAGCAAGGAATCTGATACAGACCGTGTTGAAAAGCCAATCCTAGGCTAGAACTAAAAAGAAAAAGAGAGAGAAAACTCTCCAAACAGAAAAACTTTCTATCTCTCTCTTACAAAACGCACTGCGAACTGAGCCAGGGCTAAAATCATTTCAAGCACGGGTGCTTTAACCACGAAGTCCAATAAACCTTAGGTTAGTTCTTGTGGGCCTTAAAAACCTTTGCTAAAAGACTGAGGCTAAGGCTAGACAGATTTGGATCTTGATTGGTACTAGAGTACCTTTTAGGCCTATGGTCAGCATTCTAACCTAATCTATGCTCAAATAAAAAAGGCACTTATCTAAAACTATTAAAAACTTCATGGTCTAGAACAAGGGTTGAAACCTTAAGTTTTTGCTAAGGGACTAGCAAAAGCTAGGCATGGGGGTATGATGAGAACCTCATCATGAGCCATAACTAGCTCATTTTGACCTAATACAAAGGATAAAAGCTCCTACATATCTCAAGGAAAGGCTTAACTCAGAGAATTCTGAGTTTGAGAAGAAAACAAGTCATAAGGGGTAAAAGTGCAATTTTACCAGTATAATCTGCATACAGGGTAATTCAGGGCCTAAACATAGGTCAAAGCAGCTTAATAAGAATAAAAGTGGGATGAGATGATCTAGCAAGGGCTACAGCACTTCCAAGAAACCAAATGATAATCTGTAACCCTAAAACAACCCACTTCAATTCACAAGGTTCGAGGCAAAGTAAAAATAGAATAAACCCTCTAAAATTCATAGAAAAATAATCTCTAGGGTTTAGAACCTTCAATTTGGCCTTTAGAACCCATTTTGACCTACATTGAGAACCATGCCCAATTAATAACTTAATTTGGGTTTTTGCGCAAATTGACCGGTCAAACAAGGTTTAATATGAAAATGAAATTCACCATCAGATTCCTTAGGTCCTAATTAGTCATGTATAAAAACTTGAGCCTAAGAAGAAACCTCCTTGACCGACTTTACACTTTGGTCCTCATATATTTACTCTTTGGCCCTCAACTTCTGAACCCTCGCATTTTGGCCCCTAACTCTCCTTCGTTCTTTGCAATCAGGTCCCTCCTGCAAAACCTGCCAGCACCATGCTCCGGCGACCTTGCGCGGAGCATGGCGCCGCGCAGGGTGAGGTGGGGGACCTGGCAAGTAAACCGGGGGTGCCCTGCGTCGTCAGCCGTCGCAGGGACACCCCCCTGGTCGTTGTAGCCCACCATACCGGCCGTGCGAACGCACGGACGGTATGGGTTCTTGTTTCCGACCATTCTCCGGCGAGGGAGACACGTCGTCTCCCTCCGCCGTCCTCCCTGTTTGATCCCTATAAATACCCCCCGTTGCTCCACCGACCAGGGCAGCCTGGATCTGACGGAGAAAATCCCCAACTTTCTTCTCTTCTTCCTCCGGCAGACGCTCACCAGCTCCGGCGGTTTCCTCCCCCTCCACCTCTTCGCTCTGCCGCAATACCAGCAGCAGAGACTTCCTACCCTGCTCTTCCTGCGCCACGCCGCACCCAGCTGGCGCCTCTCCGGCTCTCTGCTCGCCGCCGCCCCTTTCCCTGAGCATCGTCTTCTCCGGCGACAGTCGATACGACTGTCGCCCTGTTCCTCCCCCTTCGTCCCTGCAAGTAAGCTAGAGCTACTCCCCTTCTCCTCCTCTTTCTTTCCCCGCTTTCAATTTATTCAATTAAGCCCTCTACCGACCCTGACCACCTTCACCCCCTTCGCCTCCGACCACCCTCCGGCGAGCCGCTCCCATCACCTCAGCAACCCACACGGCTCGTCGACCCTCACCGAACCCCCGCCTCATCACACTGAGCACCCCCCACCCCTCCACTGCCACTCCACACCTCCGTAACACTCCCCCGAACAAACCCATTCCTCCGGTTGCAGTCCGACCCAGGGCTGCCGCCAGACACCACCTTGCGGCCTGCCGCGCAGCTCCTCACCTTCGCCGTGCCACGGCGAAGGTTCCCCAGTGGTTTGATCAGGCCGAGAGGCCATATTCGTGTCCGACAGGTTTTGAGGTTCGACCGCCATTAACGCACATTGAAGCAGCTTCTCCCGCGCTCCAGGCTTGAGGACTCCAGGTCTCCAGCTGCTGCGGAGTACGGGGAGTCTTGCGAAGGCGGCCAGCCAGCAACCTATGCAAATCGAAGCCGCAGCTGCAGAAGCCAGGCCGCGGTCTCCCAGCAGGCGCACGCGAGGAAAGGTCTGCGTTTAGTCCCACATCGGTAAGCCTCACACCCGTTCCACTGTTTAAATTGATTTTGTGCAGTAGCCTTACTGCCTCAGTACACGGGGTGAGGTCCCCTTACACCCGCCCGGTTACCCGGTCTCGTCCGCGCTCACGCCCCGCGGACCTGACCCGACCCGACTTAGACTGACCTGCACTCCTCGCCCACCACGCACGCCGGTGGGCCTGGACCCGGGCGTGACCCGAACCCGATTACCCGGCAGCTCTGGGAGAGCTTTCCCAAGAGTGGTTTCAGAAAGAGAGAGAGACGCGGGGGGAGGGGGGTAGAGTAGGTTTTGCCTCTGACGAAAAACTCTGAAGTGTGCAGGCACAGGCGAAAAAGAAGACCCGCGGGAGAAGAAGGAAGCTGACTGTAGCAACAGGTAGTTAAGTCGTCTGATTTGGAAATCAGACGACGGCCTGAAGGGAAAAGAAGAAAGGAGGGGTGACGTCCCTGGCTGAAAAACAAAAGAAGAAGCTGACACTCAGCTGCAAGGAGGAGAAACAAGAAGAAACCTTCACAGAAGAGACTGCAGAAAAAGAAGAGAGGCCAAAGCAGGAACAGCAGGAAGAAGAAGAAGAACATCACCAAAGCAGGAACAGCAGGAAGAAGAAGAAGAGCATCACCATTGCAGAAGAAGAACATCACCTCTGCAGAACAAAGAGAAAGAAGGAGATCTAAAGAAAGAAAGAAAGAAGAGCATCCCCTCTGCAGAACAAAGAGAAAAGAAGACAACAAATTCTTTCCCTCTCTCTTTCTTTTTGTAAAAGAAACATGTATATCTCTAGAATACAACTTGCTCCCTGAGTTCGACCTCGGGAACTCTTTTATTTTCCGAGTAAAAAAATTTATTTATTTGAAATGTTGGTAGTAACCGGCTATACTACAATGTTATAACAAACTAAAACCCGGTCATCAAACTAACCGACTTCAGCGTGCAAGGGGAGTGTTTCCCCTATTTTGCAACATTAAAAGCCCAATTAATAATTACGATACATTGCCACCAACACTATTCACATATTTTTTATGAATTAAATTATCTCAAAGTTTTGCTACAGTGCCTTCACATTTCTTTCTTTTCCCTCTCATGCACTCAGCTCTTTATATATTGAAATATGTTCCTAACATGAATGCATGAAATATCACCACGTGCATGCATGGCCTAGAGGAGACTCCAATGTATTGAATTCTAATTTTATTTATATTACATGCCATTGTGAGGTATTTTATTGAGGTAAAATTGCATACATAACCCTTGCATTTTTTAGTTATTGTGTTTCTTCTTTTCACCTCCTTTCGCATCGAATTTGGGCACGGATTCCGCACATGATTGGGAAAATATAATGAGAAAGTATTCATGAATTTATGGCATTTGTTCCTCCTTGTGGATACAACGTGACTCTTCGTAGTTAGTTTTTACTAATAAATATTTTTGTTTGAGATTTTTCCACCACGTGATTCATACTGCGACAACATATTTTTTTGACACATCATCTTTAAAAAGAAATTTCTCGATCAAGAAGGCTAGGTACCAAACTTTCAGAATCAATTGCAAAATCTCACAGATCTACTTCATGCATTCATGAACCCCCGACCTCATCCGCAGATGAGAGATCACTACGATCCCACGACGGTAGCTATCGAACCCAAGGTACAAATCTTGCCTGGAGGACCTGATTAAGGATGCAAGTTTCGACATACCCGACCCAAACCCGACCCCACCCAACCTGAAAAGAATGGGTGAAACTCAACCCAAACTCGATCGGGTCCGGGTATGGGTTTCACCAGAAAAACTCGACTGAGTTCGGATGCAGGTATGGGTATGAGTCTATACCCATTTACCCTACCCAAATACTCAGAAATAACACCCATTTACTTGTTATATTTAATTTCCTACGGTGGGACCCACCCCAACTCAAATTCCCTCCATTTATCTGTTTTATTCTCAACCCAATTCCTTAGCAACATAATGCAGTAAACTTACATACATTACGTTACCCCTCTCTATGGCTCCAACTGTCCTACATTTAATGCATTTTCATTTCCAAGGTGAGAACCCAAACGTCAGGGAGATTCGAGGGAACTTCGATCTCCAAATTCTCCACTTCTCTGAGTCCCGAATCCATGAACTCTGGAAACCCAAAGTCTCACAACTCACGACCCCAAGTCCTGACTCCTCTAACTCCAATTCCCTCAGCCTCGGACTATCCTCAGTCCTCCCTTGAGACCGTCCAGCCAGCCTACTTGCGACTACCATTAGTGATCCTCCTACGCGAGTTGTGACCGCCACTCGCAACCCTCCCTTGCAATGTGAGGACCCTCCCTTACCACCCTCTTGCTGGTCTGCTAGCGACCTTCCCACCGGCTTGCTCGCAACTGTCGTTGGCAACCCTCCCTCGTAAGTCGTGACCACTGCTCACAACCCTCCCTCGCAACACGAGGACCCTCCCTTGCGATCATCGCTCGCAACCCCCCTTCACGGCCGTCGCTTACGACCCCCGACCTCCAACCTAGCCTCGCCACTTACGTCGGTCTCACAACCTCCAACCTCACCCCGACCTCATGAGTTGCAACCTCTCCAACCTTGAGCTGGCCTTACCCCGATGACCAACCGTGAGAATAGGTATACCTGTCCTCTATTTTTTTAAGAAATGATGGTAAGGGACCCTCTAGGTCAAAGGAATAACCTTTTACCAAATTTTAATGGTTATTCTTTTGAAGAAACATGAGAGGGGGGTGACTTGATCTAAGATGAAAACTTTAGGAGGCAAAATGATACTCTTTAAATGGATGGGTTAAATTGGTTTAAGAATTGTTTTGCGGGGATTAGTTTATTGCTCTCTACCCTTTTTTTTTCTTCTTTGGATTTTGGAGAAAGGGACTAGTTTTCTTTGAGAAAGAAAAACTAAACTTGGCTTGTACATAATTTACTAATAGTAGTAGGTACTCCCCTATATTTGATGAAAACTAAGCATGCATGTGCACACAAATAAGATTAATGAGGTTGCTTTTTACCAACCTTAAGTTTGCATGAAGAGGCACGCAAACTTTCTCTACAAGAGGCTTTTTCTATACAAAAAAAACTAGTACTTTGGATAGCTTTGTAAATGTAAATTCCTTCTTCCAATGATGACTTTAAAATGAAAGAATTTTGAGTGGTTTAGTCTCTATATTAATCTTTACTTTCATTATCTAGGTCCTTATTTTTTAATAAAAGATTATTTTTCTATGGAAGAGGCCTTTTTACTGAAAGTAAAAATCCTAAATGACTTTTATCTACGAACATTTTGTAAATCTTTCTTGTATAACAAGAGCATCAAAGGGGAAAAGTTGAGGGTTGCTTTCTATTGCTTTATTAGGTTTTCACAGTCTTGATTAAAAGAAGCTAATCCAATTACATAACAGTTTTGTGCTTGTTTAGAGCGCTCGATCAGATTTTAAAGTGTCACATTGTAGTACAGCTGAAAAAGTGTTCAAAACAAATACAATTTATTACTCGAATTTCAAGTCCGAGGTTGAACACAAGGAGCCAATGGAATTCATGCACTAATCTCAATAATAAATGCAATTTGAACACATAATACTATTCAAAAGCTAATTAAGAATATAAAGCATGAGTGTGAAAATAATTGTAGCTAAAAATAAATGGAGGGTTTATGAAGAATTGGATGTCTGATTATAAAATCAGACGTCTTAAAATTATGTGCTACAGTGTCTTTTCCTTCTTTCTCTAATTCTTTCTCTGCTTTCTCTTTCTTCTCTGGCTTCTCCTTCCTTTCTTTCTCTTTCTCTTTATCTTCTCTTTTCTTTACCTTCTCTGACTTCTTCCTTCCTTCTTTGGATTCTTCCTGCCTTGGCTTCTTCTTCCTTCTTTCTTCTCTACTGCCTTGGCTTCTTCTTCCTTCCTTCTTCTCTTTCTTTTTCTCTGGTCTTAGCCTTGCGAACCTCAGCTTCTTTCTTCTTCCTTGGCTTCTCCTTCCTTCGTCGTCTGACCTCCCCTTCTTCCTCTCTGATTTAGCTAAGTATCAAGCCAATCTTTCCACAGCAAAACCCCCTTCCCGTACATAGCGTTCCTCTCATCTCTCTTCTCTATTTTGGTTCGCTCTCCCAAAGCCACATTCGGGTTGAGTAATCGGACCTAACGGAGACCCGGGTCCAGGCTCACCGGTGTGGGTGGTGAGCGAGGAGTGAGTCAGTTTGGGTAAACGGGTTGTGGTTAGGTCCGTGTGGGCAATGCCACAGACGAGGCCGTGAGTAGGGGAGAGAGGGACCTCACCCCGTGACTAGGAGGCAATAAGGCTTTTGCACAAAATCAATTTATGTGCATACTCCTGCTCGCCCACTTCCGAGGTGGGACAAAACGTCCCACCTCCCTTGTGTGCACCGCAGCAGCAGGTAGCGCTTCCAATTTACGAGGTTGTAAAGGCTTGTGCTTCCATTTGGGGACCTGAGCGCGCTCATGCCTCAAGTCCGCGTCGCCTGGGACTCACCCTTGGAGCAGCAGCAGCTAGAGCACCGCAAGCGAGCTCCAAGCTTCTTCATCCATGGCGGCCAGTGTGCCTGAACCTGAAATCATGAGCACAGCCTTGCGGCCACGTTAAAACATCCAGGGAGATTCGCCAAGGCACGGCAAATATGTGGCATTGGACGGCATGGTGTGGGAACGGTTGTGGTGGCGTGCCTAGGGTTCTCTGTGGCCGTGTGAGTGGGTGTGTTTGGGGGCGCTTTTGGGTGAGTGGCGGAGAGATTGGAGTAGTGGGAGATGACTAGTGGGGTGTTGCAAAGGTTGTAGGGTGGTTGGTGCTAACGGGTTTTTCAACCGCGGCTAATCTTTGTTCGTTTTAGTGCTTATTACAGTAATGTCGTTATAGTGTAAAATAAGACAGCTACGGTTGTTGTTACTATCAAAATTTACTCGAAAATAGTTTGGTTTCCCGAGGTCGAACTCAGGGAGCTACTAGAATTCTAGAAGTACAGAGTTTTCTTTATTACAAAAATAAGAGAGAGAGAGAGAGGGAGAGATAGATTTCAATTTTTGGCTTCTTCTTCTCTTCTTTCTCTCTTTGCTTGTCTTCTTCTCTTCTTTGGCTTTTCTTTAGCTGCAGTGTCCCTACGGGTCTTCTTCTTCCTGTTGCCTTCAATTCTTCTTCTACTTGTCTTCTATTTCTTTTCTTCTTCAGTTCTTCTTCTTTCTCTTTTCCTGCACGAAGTCTTCTTCTGCTTCTTTCTTCCTTCTTCTTCAGTTCTTCTTCTTTCTCTTTTCCTGCACGAAGTCTTCTTCTGCTTCTTTCTTCCTTCTTCTTCAGTTCTTCTCCTTTCTCTTTTCTTCTTCTTCCTCTCTGCTTTGTCTCCTCTGAAGCTTCATCCGTCGTATGATACCGCAGTCAGATGACTTAAACGGCGGTCTGCTACAGTGCTTCCATTTCTTCCTTCACTGCTTCTTCTTCTTCTTCTATTCTTTGGCGAGCCATCTTCTTCCTATGCTTCTTTTCTTCTTTGGTCTCCTGCCTTGCTCAGCTGCAAGGCTTCTTCAGGGTTTCTTCTTCTTCTGCTCCTTCTCTACCTTGCCTTTTCCTCTGCTTAGCCTCTCTTCAGATCTTCTTCCTTCTCCTTCCTGCGGCAAAGCACTTAGCCGTTCTTCTTCGCACCCTATTCCTGCACACAAGGCACAGCAAAACCTAACCCCTTCCCTCTACCCGCACGTCTCTCTCTCTCTGTAAACTGCTCACAGGAAGCTCTCCCAGAGTCGGGTTAACGGGTCGGATAGCGTACCTGTGACCAGGCGCACCGACGTGGGTGGTGCGCGAGGAGTGCAGGGTAGTGTCGGGTTGAATCTGCCAGGTCCGCGAGGTGAATCCACGGACGAGGCGGGTGTGATGGGTGAGGGACCTCACCCCATGTGCATTCAGAGGCGATAAACCGTATGCATAAAATCAATTTAAATCGGTGCGGCGCTTCGAGAACTTACGATGTGGGACTAAACAGTTGCCTCTCCTCACGCACGCCCACAGGAAGACCGCAGCCTTGCTTCAGCAGCTACAGCCTCGATTCCCCTCGCTCGCCAGCTGCCTGCCTTTACACGACTCACCCGCCTTCGCAGCAACTGATAGCCTGGAGCTCTAAAGCCTAGAGCATGCTTGGGAGCTTCTCAAGTCGTCCCCAATGGCGGCCGGGGCAGCAGACCTGTCTAACACAAAAAGGGCCTCTCGGCCTAATCAAACCACTGGGGGGACCTTCGCCGTGGCACGGCGAAGGTGGTGCGAAGTGCAGCAGGCCGCGGGATGGCCTAGGCGTGCGTGCCTAGGTCATCCTGTGGTCGGAAAAGTGGGTGTGATCAGTGCCGTGTTGAGTGAGTGTGGAGGGACTGTGGAGGGGCGGAGGGCATTCAGTGTGATGAGGCGGAGCTTGTGTGACGGTTGGCGAGTTGTGTGGAGCTGCAGATCGACGGGGGCAACTCGCCGGAGGGTGGCCGGAGAGGGGGAAGGTGATGGTGGTCAAGGTCAGTCAAGGGTCGATTTGAATGAAATAATGTGGGGAAAAGAAAGAGGGGAAAATTGGGAGTAATTGTAACCTACTTGCAGGGACGAAGGGGGCCGGAGAGGCGGACAGCCGTATCGACTATCGCCGGAGAAGAAATACCTAGAGGGAGAGAGTGGCGGCGAGGAAGAGGGCAAGGAAGCGTGCGCTTGGTGCGGCGCGAGGCGGGGAGATCAGGCGAAGGTGGCTCTACTGCTGGTATTGCAGCAGAGCGACGAGAAGGAGGAGGAGGAGCCGCCGAAGCTGGTGGGTTCCTGTCGGAGTGGAGAGAGAGGAAGGGTTGAGGGATTCTCCGTCAAGACCGAGCTGGGAGAAACAGCTGGCGACGCTGGTCTTTATAAAGGCGATGGCGGAGGGGCGGACGCACGCTGGCGACATGCGTCCCTCGCCGGAGTATGGTCGGAGACGAGACCCATACCTTCCGCGCATTCGCATGGAAGGTGTAGGCGTCGTCAGGTGGCATGGCTGAGTCCCTGCGATAGCAGACATCGCAGGGAACTCCGCGTTCTCTTTGCAGGACACCCCCTCACCCTGCGCGGCATCATGCTCCGCGCAAAGTCGCCGGAGCATGGTGCTGCGCAGAGACTTGCAGGAGGGACCAAAATGAAAAGAATGAAGATGAAATTAGGGGCCAAAATGCAAGGGTTTCGAAAGTTGAGGGTCAAAAAGTAAATGATGAGGACCAAATTGCAAAGTGTGTCAAGGAGGTCTCTTCTTAGGCTCAAGTTTTTATATATGACTAAGTTGGACCTAAGGATTTTAGTGGTGAATTTTGTTTCTAGGTCATACCATGTTTGACCAGCCAATTTACGTAAAAACCCAAATTAAATCATTAATTGGGCATGGTTCTCAATGTAGGTCAAAATGGGTTTCTAAGGCCAAATTGATGGTTCTAAACCCTATAGATTATTTTTCTATGAATTTTAGATGGTTTAGTTGATTTTTACCCTACCTCGAACCACGTGAATTGAAGTGGATTTGTTTTAGGGTTAAAGAATGTCATTTAATTCCCTAGAGTTGATGTAGCCCTTGTTGGATCAGATCATCCCACTTTCCTTCTTATTAGGTTAGTTTGACCTGTGTTTGGACCCTGAGCTACCCTGTTTGCAGATTGTGTTGGTGAAATTGCATTTTTACCCCTTATGACTTATTTTCTTCTTAAAGTCAGAATTCTCTGAGTTAAGCCTTTCTTTGAGTTATGTAGGAGCTTTTTTCTTGCATACCTAGGTTAGATTGTGCTAGTTAGGATTCATGATGAGGTTCTCATCATACCCCCATGCCTACCTTTTGCTAGTCCCTTAGCAAAAACTTAAGGTTTCAACCTTTGTTCTAGACCATGAAGTTCTTAATGGTTTCAGATAAGTGCTTTTGTCATTTGAACCTAGATTAGGTCAGAATGCTGACCATAGGCCTAAAAGGTACTCTAGTACCAACCAAGATCCAGATCTGTCTAGCCTCAGCCTCAGTCCTTAGCAAAGGTTTTTAAGGCCCACAAGAACTAACCTAAGGTTTATTAGACTTTGTGGTTAAAGCACCCGTGCTTGAAATGATTTTAGCCCTGGCTCAGTTCACAGTGCATTTTATAAGAGAGAGAGATAGAAGATTTTTCTGTTTGGAGAGTTTTCTCTCTCTTTTTCTTTTTAATTCTAGCTTAGGATTGGCTTTTCAACACGGTCTGTATCAGATTCCTTGTTCCCATCATCAATCCTTAAGGGTTCCTGGCAATCGATGCTTCGAGATAGCACCACCCATGGCAACCCCCGGAACCCTGGCTATTGAGATTTCGAGATAATCCCATCCATGGTGTTCAGTGGCTGAATCCAGACCCTGGCAATTGACACTTCGCGATAATGCCATCCAAGGAATCTGAACAGCAGAGTGCTTACATGCCCCCAGTAGGATATGTAAATATCCTAAGAGACAAGCACCGAGGAGATGATATTTTGTTACGCATCTTCGAGGGGAATTTCCCACCTCTCCGCGCTGGGAACTCGTCCAAATCAACTTGTGTTGATCGGCCGCTCCTACTCTAAGTGTTCTTTTCAGAATTTTGCGATGCTTCTGTGTGATTTTGATTTTTACGCTTACTGACCAGGCTGTGTGTGAGGTTAGGGTGCTTAGGTTACTGAGTCCCGTAAACCAAAAGTTAGTTAATGAGGTCAAATACTCCCTAAGCCTTAGACCTAATACTTAACCTTTTCATTTTCCTCAACCTCTTGAGGAGTGTCCAGATCTTAATGGGTACTAAGAGTCTATCCAAGAATGCCTAAGGTTTGCGTTCTTACTAATCCCATCATGCACTTTTCATTTCTTTTCTTGAATGAGGTCTAGAACTTAGGTCAATTCCTTAGTTTCTTACTAATGATTATTACTCTTTTCTCATATTTTTGTGCTCCTTTTTCATTTTGTTTCTTTTCCTTCTCTCACAAAATTTCCTTTCTCCTCTTATTCTCTTATTCTTTTTCAAAAATTTTTTTTTAATTTTTATGGTGTTTTTGGCATATGTGAATTTTTTTGTTTAAAACCTTTTCTTACAAGTTTTGCACTTTCATACCCCCCATGCCTAAGGTTTGCAATGTCTTCATTGTGACTTAGGGGGTTTTTATTCAGCTTAGTTCATTCCTTAGGATAGGTATTTTGGTGAGTGAATGGGTCGAGGTGATTGTTGCGAATGATTTCTAATCCCAGATGCAAGCATCTGAGGTGGAGTCGGCTGTCTTAAAGGGTGAACCTTAAGTGCACAAAGGTGTCAAAAAGGTTTTAGGTTTTCAAGGAAAATGACGGGCTGCCTCCCGTTAAGCGCTGAGTTTTACGCCATCGGCTGGGAGCAATAAGCTCAAGGGGAATGGAGGATATAAGATGATTCAGCCAAATCAGTAGAAGTTACATCAATGAATGGCTTGAGTCTCTGACCGTTCACGATGAAAGGTTCGGAATCGTGGCTGAGCGGACTGATTTCGATGGCTCCATTTCCAAAAACCTATCGGACCAAGTATGGCCCAACCCACTTGGATCGCAACTTTCCAGGGAAAAGTTTGAGTCGGGCATCAAAGAGTAGGACCTTCTGACCAGGATGAAAAATCTTTCTCAAGATATGCCTGTCATGGAAGGCTTTAACCTGCTCCTTGTAGATTCGCAAGTTCTCATACGCATCCAGGCGTAATTCATCGATCTCGCTGATTTGAAGCTTTCTGTGGGTTCCAACCTTCGAAAGATCTAGATTACAGTTCCGTACTGCCCAATAGGCTTTATGCTCCAGTTCGACGGGAAGGTGACACGCCTTCCCATACACCATTCTAAAGGGAGACATGCCTAATTGGGTTTTGTGGGCGGTCCTATAGGCCCACAAGGCTTCCGGAAGTCGGGACGACCAGTCCTTCCTGTCAGGCCAAACAGTGACCTGTAGGATTTTCTTGATCTCCCAATTTGATAGCTCTGCTAGACCATTAGTCTGGGGGTGATAATGAGTAGAGATTCGGTGAGACACCCCGTACTTGGTCATCAGTGACCTAAACTGAGCATTTGTGAAATGGGTCCCCCCATCTGAGATTATAGCACGAGGAATCCCGAACCTTGAGAAAACGTTTTGATGAATGAATTTGAGAACGATTTTGTGATTGCAGGTTCGGGTCGGTATGGCTTCGATCCATTTGGACACATAGTCCACAGCCAGCAGAATGTATTCGAAACCATCCGAAATAGGAAAGGGGCCCATAAAATCAATCCCCCAAACATCAAAAATTTCGCATACGAGAATCGGCTGCAAAGGCATCATGTCGCGATGGCTCATGTTGCCCAAAGTTTGGCAACGACTGCATGCCTTGCAGTGACTGTATGCATCTTTGAACAGTGTGGGCCAGTAAAAGCCGCACTAGAGGACTTTTGATGCGATTTTATGCCTAGAGAAATGGCCATAGCATGCCTGGTCATGGCAGAAAGAGAGAATATTATTGACTTCTTCTTCTGGAACACATCTCCGGATGATTTGATCAGCACCTATGCGGAAGAGGTACGGGTCTTCCTAAATGTAATACTTGCCATCAGAGAGCAATTTGTCGTTCTTGGCCTTCGGCCAATCAGACGGGATCTGATGAGATGCCAAGTAGTTTACTATATCAGCAAACCATGGAAGGCTAGTACCAATAGTCAGCAGGTGCTCATCAGGAAAATATTCCGTGATGGGTCCGGAAGGGTTGATAATCTCAGAAGGAAAGCGGGACGAATGGTCGGCTACTACATTCTGTCTTCCCGCCTTGTCGCGAATTTCAAGATCGAATTCTTGCAACAGCAAGATCCATCGGATTAGTCGGGGCTTCGCATCCTTCTTGGCAAGGAGATGCCTCACAACCGTGTGATCCGAGTAGATGATGACGTGGGAACCCAGGAGATACGATCGAAATTTTTCAAGGGCAAATACTATGGCTAGCATCTCTTTCTCCATAACCGTGTAGTTACGCTGAGCCTCGTCAAGTGTCTTGCTAGCGTAGTAGATGACCACAGGTTTCCCGTCAGCTTTCTGCCCTAGGACCACTCCTACAGCGAAATCAGACGCATCGCACATGATCTCAAAGGGTTGAGACCAGTCAAGAGATTGCAGTATAGGTGCCTGGGTGACTCGGTCATGAAGGTTTTCAAAGGCTAGTGTGCATTCCTTGGAGATTTTAAAGGGTACATCCTTAGAGAGAAGAGTAGTCAAGGGGAGCACGATTTTCTAGAAATCAGGAATGAAACGACGTTAAAAACCAACGTGCCCCAGAAAAGAACGGATGTCCCTGATCGAGCTAGGCATAGGAAGGCGAGAGATTAGATCAACCTTAGCTCGATCCACTTGGATGCCTTTCTCCGAGTATAAGTGTCCCAGGACAATTCCCTCAGGCACCAAGAAATGGCTCTTTTCCCAGGAAAGAACCAAATTCACATCGATGCACTGCCTGAGTATTTGGACCAAGTGTTGGAGGCAATCGTCAAATGATGCTCCAAAAACTGAAAAGTCATCCATGAAGACTTCCAGATAGTCACCTACCATATCTGAGACTATGGCAAGCATGCACCGCTGAAAAGTCGCAGGTGCATTGCAAAGACCGAAAGGCATCCTTCGAAATGCGTATGTTCCGAAGGGACAGGTGAACGTGGTCTTTTCTTGATCCTCTGGATGGATTGCCACCTTGTTGTAACCGGAGTACCCGTCAAGAAAGCAAAAGAATCGATTTCCTGCTAATTTTTCGAGAATCTAATCAATGAAAGGTAGTGGGAAATGATCCTTCTTCGTGGAGGAATTGAGTCGTCGGTAATCTATACAGACTCTCCACGAGTTGGCTAATCGGGTAGGAATGACTTCTCCAGTTTCAGTCATTATAGTGGTGAGTCCTGCCTTTTTAGGCACGACTTGAATTAGGCTCACCCAACGACTATCGGAGATCGGATAGATGATCCCGGCATCTAACCACTTGATGATCTCCTTTTTCACGACCTCCTGCAGATTCGGGTTCAAGCGTCTCTGCATTTCACGAGAAGGTCGTGCGCCCTCTTCTGAATAGATATGATGAGTACAATAAGAGGGACTTATTCCAGTCAGATCATCGAGAGTCCATCTGATGGCTCTACGATGTTGCTGGAGAACAGTAATCAGACGGGATTCCTGTTCGGGTTTGATCATGGAATTGATAATCATAGGAAGGGTTTGATTAGAACCCAGAAAGATGTATTTCAAGTGATCAGGAAGGGGCTTTAGTTCGAGGATGGGGTTATCAGCAGCAGTGGGTGGTTCAGAATAAATGTGAGGTTCAAGGGTAGGAGTTATTGGTTTATCTAACTCTGGATTCGACTCCTCTATTTGCGGGTCAAGATCTTTCTGCGGTTGATGAGGTATAATCAGGTCATTCTGAAAGGGTGTTTCATCAACCAAAGCCCTAATGTCACAAATTTGTTCGATGACACCGCAATTGATTCCTTGTTGGACCTTAAATATATCAATTTTCAGAGTTTGATTTCCAAATTTGAGCTCTATTTGGCCCTCCTCACAGCTGATGTTGGCTCTAGTAGTAGCTAAGAAAGGTCTCCTTAGAATGATTGGTGTATCCCTAGGGTTTTCAGGTGCGTCCATGTCTAAGACTATAAAGTCTATAGGAAAATAGAAACCCCGCACTCTTACAATAACATCCTCGAGAATCCCTTTTGGTGACTTTATAAATCGATTTGCTAATTGTAATGTCACCTCAGTTGGTTTTAGCTCAGATTCTTCTAGATGGCTAAGGATGTGGGTATCAGATTTATGGAAGCACCCAAGTCTAGCAATGCTCTATCAAATTGGGTATCACCTATCTTGTAGGAAATCAGGGGAGTACCAGGATCTTTAGCCTTGGGTGGGAGTCTGCTTAGGATTACAGAGCTGGCTTGCTCTGACAGTACAATTGGACTCCCACTCTTGGTTCGCAGCTTACGCTGGGGTGTACACACATTATTTAAGAATCGTGTGTAAGCCAGTACGTGGTGGATTGCATCCATCAAGGGGACGTTTATGTGGACCTGCTCAAAGAGCTTGACCAGGTCCTCCTCAGGTGCCACGGGCTTGGTAGTCCTCTTTCCCTTGGTCAAGGCCTCAGGAAACGGAACCTTGGTTGGTTCTTCTAGGATAGGTCCAGGTCTTTGATCTGGGACAGGGGTAGGAACGTTGATGAGAACCTCATCATGAGACATAACTAGCTCATTTTGACCTAATACAAAGGATAAAAGCTCCTACATAACTCAAGGAAAGGCTTAACTTAGAGAGATTCTGAGTTCGCAAAGAAAACAGAAACTAAGGGGTAAAAATGCAATTTCACCAATCCAATCTGAAAACAGGGTAACTCAGGGTCCAAACATAGGTCAAAGCAACCTAATAAGAAGAAAAGTGGGATGAGATGATTCAATAAGGGCTACAGCAACTCCAAGGAATTAAATGACATCCTATAACCCTAAAAACAAACCCACTTAAAAACACGAGGTTCGAGGCAGAGAAAAAAATCAAATAAACCCTCTAAAATTCATAGAAAAATAATCTCTAGGGTTTAGAACCTTCAATTTGGCCTTAGGAACCCATTTTGACCTACATTGAGAACCGTGCCCAATTAACAACTTAATTTGGGTTTTTACGTAAATTAACTGGTCAAACAAGGTTTAATATGGAAATAAAATTCACCATCATAATCCTTAGGTCCCAATTAGTCATGTATAAAAACTTGAGCCTATGAGGAAACCTTCTTGACCAACTTTACACTTTGTCCTCATTTATTTACTTTTTGGAACTCAACTTTTGAACCCTCACATTTCTGCCCCTAACTCTCCTTCGTTCTTTGCATTCAGGTCCCTCCTGCCAAAACCTGCACGGCACCATACTCCGGCGACCTTGCGCGGAGTATGGTGCCGCGCAGGGTGAGGGAGGGACTCTGGCAAGTCAATGGGGGGTGCCCTACGTCGTCAGCCACTGCAGGGACACCCCCCTGTGCACTGTACCCACCCATACTGGCCGTGCGAACGCACGGACGGTATGGATATGTTAACTCCGGCGTCCTCCGGTGAGGGAGACACGTCATCTCCCTCCGCCCTCCTCTCTGTTTCGGCCCCTATAAATATCCCCCGTCGCTCCGCCGTTCTGGGGGAGCTCGGTCCTGACGGAGAAACACCCTCTTTTCACTCTCTTCCCACTCCGACAGGAAGCCCTCCAGCTCCGGCGATTTTTTTTTCTCCCCCTCCTCGTCGCCCTACCGCACTACCAGCAGCAGGGTTGCCTTCCCTCGTTCTTCCCGCGCCGCGCCGCGCCCAGCGCGCGCTTCTCCGGCCCTCTCCTCGCCGTCGCTCCTTCCCCTGGGCAGCTTCTTCTCCGGCGACAGTCGATACGACTGTCGCCTGCTCCGGCTCCTCCTCGTCCTGTTAAGTAGGTATAACTTCTCACCTTTCTCCCCTCTTCCTTTTCCTCACTTCAAATCCTTACTGTCGCCCTCGATTCTGACCAATCGCCCTCACCTTCTCCACCTCCGGCCACACTCCGGCGACCCGCTCCCGTCACTCCAGCACCCCACACGGCTCGCCGACCCTCACAGAACCTCCGCCTCCTCACCCTGATCAACCTCCGCCCTTCCATTCCCTGCCATTCGCCCCCTGCAGACCCACCAACCAAACCCATTTCTCGTGCTGCATTTCGACCTAGGGCAGCCCTTAGGCTCCGCCTCGTCACCTGCCTGACCCCCCCACCACCTTCGCCATGCCACGGCGAAGGTTCTTCGCGTATTTGATTAGGCCGAGAGGCCGTTTCTCTGTGGGCAGGTACTTCGCTCGCCGCCGCCATTGCTGAGCAGCGAAGCTTCTTCAACCTGCTGCTCCAGGCAAGCCACGCCCAGGTCTGACTCCCAGGCTGCGCGAAGCGTCTTCTCGAAGTGTCCCAGGTGCGCGGCTGGAGCGAGTGCCTCGCGCGAAGCCTCGACCGCCGCTATTTCCTCCGCACAGGCGCCAAATTGGGGTGGGACATTTAGTCCCACCTCGGAAGACTCCGAAGCAGTGTACTGATACAAATTGAAAAAGTGCTGGAGGCTTATCGCCTCAGCACACGGGGTGAGGTCCCCTTCACCCGCCCGATTACCCAGCCTCGTCCGCGCTCACGCCCCGCGGACCTGGCTCCGACCCGATTAGCCCGACCTGCACTCCTCGCCCACCACTGCACGCCGGTGGGCCTGGACCCGGGCGAGACCCGTACCCGACTACCCGGTTGCTCTGGGAGAGCTTTCCTAAGAGCGGCTTCTGTGAGAGAGAAACGCGGGGGGGGGGAGGGTAGAGTAGGTTTTGCCGTCTCTGATTGGAACTTTGAGTGTGCAGGCATAGGTGAAGGGACTGCGGAAGAGCTGAAGAGAAGAAGAAGAAGACTGAAGGAAGAAGAGCAGCCAGGTCAAAGCAAAGAGGAAGGAGAAAACAAAGAAGAAGAAGACAAGCGAGGCAGAGAAGAAGGCTGACGAACACTGAAGGAAGGAGCACCGAGCGGCACTGTAGTAGCGGCGACTTAAGTCGTCTGAGTGGAAAATCAGACGACGCTCTGAAGGCAGAAAAGAAAGAAGAAGAACATCACCACTGCTACAGATAAAGAAGACAGAAAGAAAAGGAAGAAAGAAGGAGAGACAACGTCCTGACAGCAAAAACAGAAGAAGAGCACGAGAAGGAGATCAGCAGAAAGAAGTAAAAAGAAGATCTGAAGAACAAAAAGCAAAAGAAGAAGACCACAAGGAGATAAACAAAGAAGAAGAAACCAAAAGCCAAAGAGAAGAGAAAACAAAGAGGAAGGAAGAAGAGAAGAAGCCAAATTTTCATCTCTCTCCCCCTCTCTCTCTCTTTATTTTTGTAATAAGAATTTGTACCCCTAGAATACAACTTGCTCCCTGAGTTCGACCTCGGGAACTCTTTATTTTCCGAGTAAAAAAAATTATATATTTGAAATGATGGCAATAACTGGCTATACTACAACGCTATAATAAAACCTAGTTATCTCTGGCCACCATTTTTCATTGGCGCCGTTGCCGGGGAGGAACAGCTATTCTAGAGGTAAACATTCCTGTTTCTTTTAGTTTCTGATAATCTCCTCTCTTTTGTGCAGCTACAGGAAATCAAGAAGACAAGCAACCGCACGACAACCACTCCGAGGACAGGTAATTTTTTCCTCTCGCTATTAACCCCTAAACTCTAAAGAGGAGGAAAAGAAAAGAACAAGCAATATAGGGCTAACCTGTCTTCCATACTTAGTAACCATAAAAAGTTGCATGTTTTCAACCCATTATTACTGCACACTATTAAGGGTATTTAAGGGCTAACACATTCTTGCTTGAGCCCTAATTACCCAACAAAGAGATAACTGGACCAAGTAGAGCCAACCTAGGATCCAACACTAGGGATTTAGAGACACACTCCTTAAGCAAGAATTGAGAAAACCAAATGAAGTGTGCCCAAGCCCTTGTCTGAAAATACCTATTCAAAGAAAACCTAAAACAATTGGCTCTCTAAACACTTGAACCCTAAAAGACAAGACCCAAAAACTCTCAAAGGAAACAAGAGGTAAAGTTGCCCCCTTGGGTCAACCAAGCTTAAATTAGGTCACTCTTTGCACTCAAAGAACTAAAAGTTCAAGTGAAACCTTAAGCACCCTGATCTTAAAGTAAAAATTGGTAGACTTAAGAGGTCAAGATCCCCATTCTGGTCTACCTGGAGCCGCAGTGACAAGAGAGGTCGGGTGGGGGAAACCCTGTAACCCGTGGGGACGCTCTACCGTGTAGGGGTCTTTGCAGGACTCTCCCTCTCTGGCTGCCCAGGTAATTCTCAGGTGGATGATCTTTCTAATCAAGGGGACCATCTGCCCCACACCTCTATAGTCACCCGACACATTTTTGGGTGTCTTGATTGGGTCCAGCACCTTCTAAACTCATCTCTTCCAACAGTGCATGTACGGTAGGAGGTCCTTAAGGCCACCCTTAAGACCTCCTTTAGAAATTCACTCTCGTCAAGGCCAAGCCTCGACGCCCGTGTTTGTGCAGCAACCCCCTCACATTATTCTCTCTTCTGATTCAGAACCAAGTTCTTCTTCTTCCCCCATCATGGCTCAGCCAGTTGAGGAAGAAAACAATCTGGAGCACCAGCTCCAGCGACTCAATGACCTCTTCCAAAACTTCGTGCACCCACCACAGCGTCCTATGATGCGGGACCACTACAATCCTACTGCGGTGGCTATTGAGCCTCGAGTCAGAATCCCGACTGGAGGACCTGATTCCGAATTGAAGCCCAACATGATTCATGCTATACCTAAATTCCATGGGCTTAATTCCGAAGATCCCTTCCAGCAAATCAAGCAGCTAAAGCATCTGGCCCAAACTTTTGGGTCAGATGCGCAAAATCGGGATATTCTTCTCATGAAGATGTTCTCCTTTTCTCTTATGGACAAGGCCGCCCATTGGTATCAAACTCAGACCCAGCCAATCAACACTTGGGAAGAACTTCAATCCGAGTTTTTGAAAAAGTTTTTTCCCGTTGGTCATACCAACGCCTTGTGCCATCAGATTACGCACTTCACTCAACAATCAGGAGAACCTCTCCACGAGGCATGGGATCGTTTTCAGGATCTCATGAGAAAGTGCCCCCATCACGGAGTTCCTAAATGGGAACATGTCCAATCTTTTTACCAGGGACTCCATGAGGACATCCGCCTTTTCGTCAATGCAACTTGCGGAGGAAATATCATGGGTCAACATGAAGACACCGTGTGGGAGATTCTCGAAAACATGTGCGAGAACTCCATCAACAATGACTCCATGGGATTATTCGACAGGACGAATACCCGCGCAGCGACGAATCTTAGGGGAGCACATGAGACGCAGGGCCTGTCCGCATCAGTCGACCTGGAATTAATGGCCAGTCGATTGGACAAGGTTTCAATCATTGAGAAGAAGGTGGATGAGCTGACTCAGCACTTGCAGCAAGCCACCTCTGCGCGTAACTCCTTTGCACAACCTCCTTCCACACAGGAGACTGTGCAAAACATTCTCCACAGATCTTCCCCTAGGATGGATCCATATCCATCCCCATCTGATTCTCGGATCGGAGGATCATCCGATCCTATCTATACCAGCCCGGGGAATTCCATTCCCCCTTTCCCTGATTCTCTAGAGGTTCCTCAGACCTGCGAGGACCACAACGCCATCCAGAACGACCCATTCTCCAACACTTACAACCCTGGATGGCGAAACCATCCCAATTTTCTGTGGGCGGGAAATTCCCAAATCCAAAGACCACCTTTTCAGTCCCGCCCACAGCCCTCTCGTCATTACCAGCCGCCTCAGCCTCGGCCCAACCCTACTTATCCATCAGGGCCAAATCAGGATCAAATGTCCCTAATCCTTCAAACTCTGGCTGACATTCAAAGAACGAATGCGGCTATTCAAAAACAACACAAGGATGAACTTACAGAGGTTAGGACTCAATTGGCCCAGTTGGTAAATTCTCGCCAGCCAGGCACACTCCCTTCCCAACCTCTTCCTAACCCGAATAACGTGCCGACCCAGAAGCGCGTTATGAATCCAAATTTAGGCCACGCACAATGGATTTATCAGGCCCCTACTACTCCATCTCCAGATGAGATGGATGCTTCAACTTCTTATGCAGGATTTCAGTAGCAGCCACCCCTCTTACCAAACCCAAACCAAAATCAGGCTGGATTAAATTCTGTAACAACACGTAGTGGTAAAACAACTCAAGACCCGCATTATCCGAACCACTCCAAGCCTGATAACCATGACCCTAGGATAGTTATCCAAGATACCACTGTCCCAGATCAAGAACCCGGACCTATCCTAGAAGAACCAACCAAGGTCCCATTCCCTGAAGCCTTAACAAAAGGGAAGAGACGAACCAAGCCCGTGGCACCTGAGGAGGACCTGGTCAAGCTCTTTGAGCAGGTCCACATAAACATCCCCTTGATGGATGCAATCCACCACGTACCGGCTTATGCACGATTTTTAAAGAATGTGTGTACACCCCAGCATAAGCCGCGAACCAAGAGTGGGAGTCCAATTGTTCTGTCAGAGCAAGCCAGCTCTGTAATCCTAAGCAGACTCCCACCCAAGGCTAAAGGTCCTGGTACTCCCCTGATTTCCTGCAAGATAGGTGATACACAATTTGATAGAGCATTGCTAGACTTGGGTGCTTCCATAAATCTAATACCCACATCCTTACTTAACCATCTAGAAGAATCTGAGCTGAAACCAACTGAGGTAACATTACAATTAGCAGATCGATCTCTAAAGTCACCAAAAGGGATTCTCGAGGATGTTATTGTGAGAGTGCGGGATTTCTACTTTCCTGTAGACTTCATAGTCTTAGATATGGACGCACCTGAGAACCCTAGGGATACACCAATCATTTTAGGGAGACCTTTCTTGGCTACTGCTAGAGCCAACATTAGCTGTGAGGAGGGCCAAATAGAGCTCAAATTTGGGAATCAAACACTGAAAATTGATATATTTAAGGCCCAACAAGGAATCAATTGCGGTGTCATCGAACAGATTTGTGACATTAGGACTTTGGTTGATGAAACACACTTCCAGAATGATCTAATTATACCTCATCAACCGCAGAAAGATCTTGATCCGCAAACTGAGGAGTCGAATCCAGGTATGAACAACCCAGTAACTCCCACCCTTGAACCTCACATCTATACTGAACCACCCGCTGCTGCTGATAACCCCATCCTCGAACTGAAACCCCTTCCTGCTCACTTGAAATACATCTTTTTGGGTTCTAATCAGACCCTTCCTATGATTATCAATTCCAACCTCAGTCCTGAACAGGAATCCCGTCTGATTGTTGTCCTCCAGCAACATCGCAGAGCCATCGGGTGGACTCTCGATGATTTGACTGGAATAAGTCCCTCTTATTGTACTCATCATATCTATTCAGAAGAGGGCACACGACCTTCTCGTGAAATGCAGAGACGCTTAAACCCTAATCTGCAGGAGGTCGTGAAAAAGGAGATCATCAAGTGGTTAGATGCCGGAATCATCTACCCGATCTCCGATAGTCGTTGGGTGAGCCCAATTCAGGTCGTGCCCAAGAAGGCAGGACTCACCACTATAACGACTGAGACCGGAGAAATCATTCCTACCCGATTAGCCAACTCGTGGAGAGTCTGTATAGATTACCACCGACTCAATTCCTCCACGAAGAAGGATCATTTCCCACTACCCTTCATTGATCAAATTCTTGAAAAACTTGCGGGAAATAGGTTCTTCTGCTTTCTTGACGGGTACTCCGGTTATAACCAGGTGGCAATCCATCCTGAGGACCAAGAAAAGACCACGTTCACCTGCCCCTTCGGAACATACGCTTTCCGAAGGATGCCTTTCGGTCTTTGCAATGCACCCGCTACTTTTCAGCGATGCATGCTTGCCATATTCTCAGATATGGTAGGTGATTATCTGGAAGTCTTCATGGATGACTTTTCAGTTTTCGGAGCATCATTCGACGATTGCCTCCAACACTTGGTCCAGATACTCAGGCGGTGCATCGATGTGAATTTGGTTCTTTCCTGGGAAAAGAGCCATTTCATGGTGCCTGAGGGAATTGTCCTGGGGCACTCAATTTCGGAAAAAGGCATCCAAGTGGACCGAGCTAAGGTTGATCTAATTTCTCACCTTCCTATGCCTAGCTCGATCAAGGACATTCGATCTTCTTTGGGGCATGTCAGTTTTTATCGACGATTTATCCCTGATTTTTCAAAAATCGCGCGCCCCCTCACCACTCTTCTCTCCAAGGATGTACCTTTCAAAATTTCCCAGGAATGCACTCAAGCATTTGAGATCCTACGTGACCGAGTAACCCAAGCCCCGATCCTACAGTCCCCTGATTGGTCTCGACCCTTTGAGATCATGTGCGATGCATCCGACTTCGCTGTAGGAGCGGTTTTGGGGCAGAAAATTGACAGGAAACCTGTGGTCATTTACTACTCCAGCAAAACACTCGATGAGGCTCAGCATAACTATACGGTTACTGAGAAAGAGCTGCTAGCTGTAGTATTTGCCCTAGAAAAATTCAGATCGTACCTTCTGGGTTCCCGTGTCATCATATACTCGGATCACACAGCTGTGAGGCATCTCCTTGCAAAGAAGGAAGCGAAACCTCGATTAATCCGATGGATCTTGCTGTTGCAAGAATTCGATCTTGAGATTCGCGACAAGGCGGGAAGGCAGAATGTGGTAGCCGACCATCTGTCCCGTCTTCCTTCTGAGATCATTAACCCTTCCGGACCCATCACTGAGCATTTTCCCGATGAGCACCTGCTGACTATCGGTACTAGCCTTCCATGGTTTGCTAATGTAGTAAATTACTTGGCATCTCATCAGATCCCGTCCGATTGGCCGAAGGCCAAGAAGGACAAATTATGCTCCGATGCCAAGTATTACATTTGGGAAGACCTGTACCTCTTCCGCATAGGTGCTGATCAGATCATCCGGAGATGTGTCCCGGAAGAGGAAATCAGCAATATCCTATCCTTCTGCCATGACCAGGCATGCGGTGGCCATTTCTCAGGGCATAAAACCGCATCCAAAGTCCTCCAGTGTGGCTTCTACTGGCCTACACTATTCAAGGACGCATACAGCCACTGTAAGGCATGCAGTCGTTGCCAGACTTTGGGCAGCATGAACCGTCGCGACATGATGCCTTTACAGTCGATTCTCGTATGCGAAATCTTCGATGTCTGGGGGATTGATTTTATGGGCCCCTTTCCTATTTCGGATGGTTTCGAGTACATTCTGCTTGCGGTGGACTACGTGTCCAAATGGATCGAAGCCATACCGACCCGAACCTGTGATCACAAGATTGTTCTTAAGTTCTTACATCAAAACATTTTCTCAAGGTTCGGGATTCCCCGTGCTATTATCTCTGATGGGGGGACCCATTTTACAAATGCTCAGTTTAGGTCACTGATGGCCAAATTTGGGGTGTCTCACCGAATCTCTACTCCTTACCACCCCCAAACAAATGGTCTAGCTGAGCTATCAAATCGGGAGATCAAGAAAATCCTGCAAGTCACTGTTCGCCCTGACAGGAAGGACTAGTCGTCCCGACTTCCGGAAGCATTGTGGGCCTATAGGACCGCCCACAAGACCCAATTAGGCATGTCTCCCTTTAGATTGGTGTACGGAAAGGCGTGTCACCTTCCCGTCGAACTAGAGCATAAAGCCTATTGGGCAGTACGGAACTGTAATCTAGATCTTTCCAAGGCTGGAACCCACAGAAAACTCCAAATCAGCGAGATCGATGAATTACGCTTAGACGCGTATGAGAACTCACGAATCTACAAGGAGCGGGTTAAAGCCTTCCATGACAAGCATATCTCAAGAAAGATCTTTCATCCTGGTCAAAAGGTCCTACTCTTTGATGCCCGACTCAAACTTTTCCTGGGAAAACTGCGATCCAAGTGGGTCGGACCATATTTAGTCCGACAAGTTTTTAGAAATGGAGCTATCGAAATCAGTCCACTCAGCCACAATTCCGAACCTTTCATCGTGAACGGTCAGAGACTCAAGCCGTTCATTGATGAGACTTCTACTGATTTGGCTGAAGCATCTTATATCCTCCATTCCCCTTGAGCTTATTGCGCCCAGCCGATGGCATAAAACTCAGCGCTTAGCGGGAGGCAACCCGTCATTTTCAAAAAAAAAAAAAAAAAATCCAAAACTTTTTCTGACACCTTTTTGCACTTAAGGTTCACCCTTGTAGACAGCCAACCCCACCTCAGATGCTTGCATCTGGGATTAGAAATCGTCTGCAAAATTCAACCCGACCCATTCACTCATCCAAATTTCTATCTTAAGGAATGAACTAAGTTGAATAAAAACCCCCTAGGTTACAATGAGGACATTGCAAATCTTAGGCATGGGGGGGTATGAAAGTGCAAAACTTGTAAGAAAAGGTTTCAAACAAAAAATTCACATATGCCAAAAACACCATAAAAATTAAAAAATTTTTCGAAAAAGAATAAGAGGAAAAGAGGAGAAGGAAATTTTGTGAAGGAGAGGAGAAAAGAAACAAAATGAAAAAGGAGCACAAAAAGATTAAAGAAAAAAGTAATAGTCATTAGTAAGAAGCTAAGGAATTGACCTAAGCTCTAGACCATTTTTTTTTCAAGAAAAGAAATGAAAAGTGCATGGTAAGATTAGTAAGAACGCAAACCTTAGGCATTCTTGATAGACTCTTAGTACCCATTAAGATCCAGACAATCCTCAAGAGGTTGAGGAAAATGAAAAGCTTAAGTACTAGGTCCAAGGCCTAGGGAGTATTTGACCTCGCTAACTAACTTCTGGTTTACGGGACTCAGTAACCTAAGCACCCCAACCCCACACACAGCCTGGTTCAGTAAGCATAAAAATTAAATCACGCAGAAGCGTCGCAAAAAAAAAATTCTGAAAATACACCTAGAATAGGAGCGGCCGATCAACACAAGTTGATTTGGACGAGTTCCCAGCGCAGAGAGGCGGGACATCCCCTCAAAGATGCGTAACAAAATATCATCTCCTCGGTGCTTGTCTCTTAGGATATTCACATATCCTACTAGGGGCATGAAAGCACCCTGCTGGTTCAGATTCCATGGATGCCATTATCACGAAATGTCAACTGCCAGGGTCTGGATTCGGCCACGGAACACCATGGATGGGATTATCTCGAAATCTCAATAGCCAGGGTTCCGGGGGTTGCCATGGGCGGTGCTATCTCGAAGCATCGATTGCCAGGAACCCTTGAGGATTGATGATGGGAGCAAGGAATCTGATACAGACCGTGTTGAAAAGCCAATCCTAGGCTAGAACTAAAAAGAAAAAGAGAGAGAAAACTCTCCAAACAGAAAAATTTTCTATCTCTCTCTCTTACAAAATGCACTGCGAACTGAGCCAGGGCTAAAATCATTTCAAGCACGGGTGCTTTAACCACAAAGTCCAATAAACCTTAGGTTAGTTCTTGTGGGCCTTAAAAACCTTTGCTAAGCACTAAGGCTGAGGCTAGACAGATTTGGATCTTGATTGGTACTAGAGTACCTTTTAGGCCTATGGTCAGCATTCTAACCTAATCTAAGCTCAAATGAAAAAGCACTTATCTGAAGCTATTAAGAACTTCATGGTCTAGAACAAGGGTTGAAACCTTAAGTTTTTGCTAAGGGACTAGCAAAAGCTATGCATGGGGGTATGATGAGAACCTCATCATGAGCCATAACTAGCTCATTTTGACCTTATACAAAGGATAAAAGCTCCTACATAACTCAAGGAAAGGCTTAACTCAGAGAGATTCTGAGTTCGCAAAGAAAATAGAAACTAAGGGGTAAAAATGCAATTTCACCAATCCAATCTAAAAATAGGGTAACTCAGGGTCCAAACATAGGTCAAAGCAACCTAATAAGAAGAAAAGTGGGATGAGATGATTCAATAAGGGCTACAGCAACTCCAAGGAATTAAATGACATCCTATAACCCTAAAAACAAACCCACTTAAAAACATGAGGTTCGAGGCAGATAAAAAAATCAAATAAACCCTCTAAAATTCATAGAAAAATAATCTCTAGGGTTTAGAACCTTCAATTTGGCCTTAGGAACCCATTTTGACCTACATTGAGAACCATGCCCAATTAACAACTTAATTTGGGTTTTTGCGTAAATTGACTGGTCAAACAAGGTTTAATCTGGAAATAAAATTCACCATCATAATCCTTAGGTCCCAATTAGTCATGTATAAAAACTTTAGCCTAAGAGGAAACCTTCTTGACCAACTTTACACTTTGGTCCTCATTTATTTACTTTTTGGCCCTCAACTTTTGAACCCTCACATTTCTACCCCTAACTCTCCTTCGTTCTTTGCATTCAGGTCCCTCCTGCCAAAACCTGCACGGCACCAAACTTCGGCGACCTTGCGCGGAGTATGGTGCCACGCAGGGTGAGGGAGGGACTCTGGCAAGTCAATGGGGGGTGCCCTACGTCGTCAGCCACTGCAGGGACACCCCCCTGTGCACTGTACCCACCCATACCGGCCGTGCGAACGCACGGACGGTATCGGTATGTTAACTCCGGCGTCCTCCGGCGAGGGAGACACGTCGTCTCCCTCCGCCCTCCTCTCTGTTTCGGCTCCTATAAATATCCCCCGTCGCTCCGCCGTTCTGGGGGAGCTCGGTCCTGACGGAGAAACACCCTCTTTTCACTCTCTTCCCACTCCGACAGGAAGCCCTCCAGCTCCGGCGGTTTTTTCCTCTCCCCCTCCTCGTCGCCCTACCGCACTACCAGCAGCAGGGTTGCCTTCCCTCGTTCTTCCCGCACCGCGCCACACCCAGCGCGTGCTTCTCCGGCCCTCTCCTCGCCGTCGCTCCTTCCCCTGGGCAGCTTCTTCTCCAGCGACAGTCGATACGACTGTCGCCTGCTCCGGCTCCTCCTCGTCCTGTTAAGTAGGTATAACTTCTCACCTTTCTCCCCTCTTCCTTTTCCTCACTTTAAACCCTTACTGTCGCCCTCGATTCCGACCAATCGCCCTCACCTTCTCCACCTCCGGCCACACTCCGGCGACCCGCTCCCGTCACTCCAGCACCCCACACGGCTCGCCGACCCTCACAGAACCTCCGCCTCCTCACCCTGATCAACCTCCGCCCTTCCATTCCCTGCCATTCGCCCCCTGCAGACCCACCGACCAAACCCATTTCTCGTGCTGCATTTCGACCTAGGGCAGCCCTTAGCCTCCGCCTCGTCGCCTGCCTGACCCCCCCACCACCTTCGCCGTGCCACGGCGAAGGTTCTTCGCGTATTTGATTAGGCCGAGAGGCCGTTTCTCTGTGGGCAGGTACTTCGCTCGCCGCCGCCATTGCTGAGCAGCGAAGCTTCTTCAACCTGCTGCTCCAGGCGAGCCACGTCCAGGTCTGACTCCCAGGCTGCGCGAAGCGTCTTCGCGAAGTGTCCCAAGTGCGCGGCTGGAGCGAGTGCCTCTCGCGAAGCCTCGACCGCCGCTGTTTCCTCCGCACAGGCGCCAAATTGGGGTGGGACATTAAGTCCCACCTCGGAAGACTCCTAAGCGGCGCACTGATACAAATTGAAAAAGTGCTGCAGGCTTATCGCCTCAGCACACGAGGTGAGGTCCCCTTTGTTGGTGCTAGAGCACCACGATCATTTGTTTTGATGATAACAAAACACGTGTTATTTAACATTTGCAATTTGAGTCCTAGATTTCAGGTCAATTGCAAATGTGGACGTGTTTAGACGGAGTTCGAGCTGGCATCCAGGACGGATTGGAGCAGCTTGACGGAAAACAGAGGAGGTTCGCGTGGAGCGAAAGATTGAAGATGGAAGGAAATGAAGAATAGGATAGATTTCCTTCTTTTGTACTTGTTGTATTTTTTCCGTTTCTTTTGTTGCTCTTTATTTCCTTAGATATTTCATGTTAAAGAGCCTCAAAGAACCCTAACAGTAGTCCTAGGAACACCGGCACAACCCTAGGATACTTAGGTTTTCTGTAGAATACTTAGAAAACCAATATAGGGTTCAAACAGCACTTCCAGACGTCTAATTCCCAAATCAGACGTCTGATAAAGTATTTTAAGATGTCTGACTGTTGTTTCAGACGTCTGATAACTGTTAGGCTGGACATAGTTAGTTCTGTCTGATGAAATCAGACGTCCAGACCTTAGACCAGACGTCTTAGAAGATGTCTGATGGATTTGCCAGACGTCCAATTAGTGGACCGTTGGCTGGCTTAGCAGACACTCAAGAATATGACCGTTAGAGCCTTATCAGACGTCCATAAGACTTTCCAGACGTCTGATAAATGACCGTTTTGCCTCGGCTGACCCAAAATCTCTTCTCAGAGATTTTCTAGTCGTTGCAACATTTGGAAATCAATTCCCACAGTAAAAGTAGGTTTCCAGACGTCCAGACTTAGTGCTAGACGTCCTGTATGTCGTCTGATGGACTTACGTAAAAACCCTGTTTGGATCTGATCCAAGTCAGGGAGAGACCCGGCCAAAATCAGACGTCTGACCTTTGAATCAGACGTCTTATAGTGAACTTCCAGACGTCTGATGCTATAATTAGACGTCTGATAAGCCTGTCAGAACAATGATTGTTCCTGATTTCGGGCTGATTCACTTGGGCTTTGTTCCCAACGGCTATAGAACCTTTCTTAAGCCTTCCAAAGCCTTCCTAAGGCCTCTATAAATAGAGGGGAGCCTTTACACACCTACATACACTAAGAGACACACAAGATACACACCTAGAGAGACCAAGATACACTAAGATCAAGTATTTCCACTCTCTTGTGTCCAAGAAGCTCTTGCTCTCTAAGCTCAAGCTCCATCATCTTGAGAGCATCATTCCCTTCGCGCACCCGCTCTCCCGCCGTTGTCTACGAGAGCGACATTGCGCCGTCGCGTGGCTCACGCACCGCGTCATCGTCGACGCACTCCTTGCAAAGGGGAGTTTCCTAAATCCTATAGAAGCTTAGGTTTATTACTTTGTTGGCTCTATAGGTTGTTGTTTATTTTATCTTTGTCTTTTGGTTGGGTATTCGCTTTGCGAATTCCCGTCTCCTTCGTGGGACAAAATCCTTCTCGTGGAGAGAAGGGGTTGAGGAACGCTACCCTCGTACTTGTAGCGTGGTTGTACTGAGGTTGAATCACCCTCGTTTTAAAGTGATTCGTTTAGTGGATTTGATCAACTAGGTTGATCGGAAAATCCTAACTCGAGAGGGTTAGGTGGTGGTTTTCACCCGGTTTGGGTTTCCACCTAAAAATTCCTGTGTACATTTTGTGATTACTTATTTTTGTGAGATTGTTTATATTTTCAATTCCGCATTTTTTTGTCACGCTGATCTCACCCCTCCAAGTAGGGAAATTACATTTGGTATCAGAGCAGGTTTTCTGCCTACAGGAGTAACATCCGCGGAAAGATCACATGGAGGGGAAGGCCATTTCCACAAGCAGATTGGAGGGGCAATCCACCACTCGACCACCACTCTTCGAAGGAACCAACTACACTTACTGGAAGCTGAGAATGAAGATGTGGCTTCAAGCCAACGATTTCTCCATTTGGGAGAAATGCGAATCCGCATACGTCATTCCCAAGAAACCAGAAACTGGTTACACAGTGGAGCAAGTCCATCACCTTGGACTGAATGCCAAGGCAATGAACTCACTCTATTGCGCTCTCAGCTCGGAGGAATTCAACCGCATCAGCCAATGCGAAACCGCCCACGAGATCTGGAGAACCTTGGAGGTTACTCACGAAGGTACATCTAAAGTTAAATCCTCAAAGATAAACTTGTTATCGCAGGAATTAGAAGCTTTCTCTATGAAGGAGAATGAAAGACTTGGGGACATGTACACTCGATTCACGTTAATCGTGAATAACCTCAAGTCTTTGGGAAAGACATTTATAAAGGGGGAGCTTCAAGGGAAACTCCTTCGCTCCCTTGGACCCGAGTGGGAGCAAAAGGTAACGGCAATAGAAGAAGCCAACCAAGTAGAGGATCTAGACATGGAAAATCTACTTGGGAATCTCATGGCTTACGAATCAGAAATGGAGGAGCTCAACATGGAAGATCTCCTAGGCAATCTGATGGCCTACGAGACTAAGTTGAAGCAGAAGAAGAAGGATACACCGGAGCCTAAACTAAAGAAGACTCTCGCCTTCAGAGCCGCGTCGGATAGCGAGGTAAGTTCCGACGACGAAGACTTTAGAATTTTACTTAAAAATTTTTCCAAGTTTTGTAGGGAATTAAAGAAAGAGAAAAAGGAGAAGGAAAGCCCGAGACGTTGCTACCACTGCAACGGGAAAGGGCATCTGCGACCAGAATGCCCTCTTCTCAAAAAGGAGAAGAAGAAGGAAAAGGAGAAGAAATCTAAGAAGAAGGCGTTCCAAGCCACTTGGGACGATTCTAGCTCGGAGGAAGAAGAAGAAAAGACCATAGAAGAAGAAACTGCTTGCTTCGGCTTCATGGCCAGAGGAAGCGACAGCGAAATCGAAAGTGACTCAGACAACGAGGTAAATCTCGATCTTCAAGAAGCTTTTAATGAACTTTTTGAGATTAGTAAATCACTTAGGATAGAAAATAAAAGCATTAAAAAGAACCTTAGTTTTCTTAAAAATGAAAATGATAGGTTAGAAATAAAACTTAAGGATCTAGAAACTTGTCCTAAAAATGATAACCTATTATTAGAAAATCATAACCTCATCAATGAAAATAATAAGTTGATTGAGGAAAATGATAGTCTAAAGTTAGAAATCTATGATTTAAAGACTAAGATGCAAACTATAGAAAAAGAAATTGCATGCCTTAGGGAAAATTCTAACAAATTAATCAACAAAGTTGATAATTTTTATAGCCCTAAGGTTGAGAAAGGATCTCCATCAAGGAGACCTTCTAACAAATCCGGATCCAAGCCCACTTGGATACCGAAAAAAGAATTAGAATCTTGTTTTGTAGGATTCAGGGATAATTACAACATAAGGGACTGGACCTACAGGCTCAAGGCTGGTCAACTCAAGTTAGGGGAACCAAGGAGTAGACCAAGGAGGAGAACAAGAAGACCGACGAGACGGCAAACAAACGACGGACCCGCCGCACGTCGACCACCAGATTGGAGACCGGCGCCAATGCCCGGGCCTCCAAGCTACGGATGGGAGTCCCATCCGATGTGGCATCCACCACCACCATTCGGGCCATTTTATTGGCCATGGTAGGTGAGGTAAAATTTTTAACCCTATCTTTTTATAAGCATTTAGATAGGGGGAGTTAAAAATTAATGAGCTAATTGTCAATTTTTAAGGGGGAGATATAAGGTAGCTAAATTTCCTTTAGAAAGGGGGAGAAAAATAATAGCTATCTCATTGTTACAAAAAGGGGGAGGACATTACCTTTGTCAAAAGAAACTCATAGAAGAGCATGTTTTAAGGGGGAGTTATAGGAATTTTAAACCAATCAAACCTTTTTGATAATGTCAAAAAGGGGGAGGATTTTTATGTATTATTATTTACGATTTTGTCATCATCAAAAAGGGGGAGATTATTGGTGCTAGAGCACCATGATCATTTGTTTTGATGATAACAAAACACGTGTTATTTAACATTTGCAATTTGAGTCCTAGATTTCAGGTCAATTGCAAATGTGGACGTGTTTAGACGGAGTTCGAGCTCGCATCCAGGACGGATTGGAGGAGCTTGACGGAAAACAGAGGAGGTTCGCGTGGAGCGAAAGATTGAAGATGGAAGGAAATGAAGAATAGGATAGATTTCCTTCTTTTGTACTTGTTGTATTTTTTCCGTTTCTTTTGTTGCTCTTTATTTCCTTAGATATTTCATGTTAAAGAGCCTCAAAGAACCCTAACAGTAGTCCTAGGAACACCGGCACAACCCTAGGATACTTAGGTTTTCTGTAGAATACTTAGAAAACCAATATAGGGTTCAAACAACACTTCCAGACGTCTAATTCCCAAATCAGACGTCTGATAAAGTATTTTAAGACGTCTGACTGTTGTTTCAGACGTCTGATAACTGTTAGGCTGGACATAGTTAGTTCTGTCTGATGAAATCAGACATCCAGACCTTAGACCAGACGTCTTAGAAGACGTCTGATGGATTTGCCAGACGTCCAATTAGTGGACCGTTGGCTGGCTTAGCAGACACTCAAGAATATGACCGTTAGAGCCTTATCAGACGTCCATAGGACTTTCCAGACGTCTGATAAATGACCGTTTTGCCTCGGCTGACCCAAAATCTCTTCTCAGAGATTTTCTAGTCGTTGCAACATTTGGAAATCAATTCCCACAGTAAAAGTAGGTTTCCAGACGTCCAGACTTAGTGCCAGACGTCCTGTATGTCGTCTGATGGACTTGCGTAAAAACCCTGTTTAGATTTGATCCAAGTCAGGGAGAGACCCGCCCAAAATCAGACGTCTGACCTTTGAATCAGACGTCTTATAGTGAACTTCCAGACGTCTGATGCTATAATTAGACGTCTGATAAGCCTGTCAGAATAATGATTGTTCCTGATTTCGGGCTGATTCACTTGGGCTTTGTTCCCAACGGCTATAGAACCTTTCTTAAGCCTTCCAAAGCCTTCCTAAGGCCTCTATAAATAGAGGGGAGCCTTTACACACCTACATACACTAAGAGACACACAAGATACACACCTAGAGAGACTAAGATACACTAAGATCAAGTATTTCCACTCTCTTGTGTCCAAGAAGCTCTTGCTCTCTAAGCTCAAGCTCCATCATCTTGAGAGCATCATTCCCTTCGTGCACCCGCTCTCCCGCCGTTGTCTACGAGAGTGACATTGCGCCGTCGCGTGGCTCACGCACCGCGTCATCGTCGACGCACTCCTTGCAAAGGGGAGTTTCCTAAATCCTATAGAAGCTTAGGTTTATTACTTTGTTGGCTCTATAGGTTGTTGTTTATTTTATCTTTGTCTTTTGGTTGGGTATTCGCTTTGCGAATTCCCGTCTCCTTCGTGGGACAAAATCCTTCTCGTGGAGAGAAGGGGTTGAGGAACGCTACCCTCGTACTTGTAGCGTGGTTGTACTGAGGTTGAATCACCCTCGTTTTAAAGTGATTCTTTTAGTGGATTTGATCAACTAGGTTGATCGGAAAATCCTAACTCGAGAGGGTTAGGTGGTGGTTTTCACCCGGTTTGGGTTTCCACCTAAAAATTCCTGTGTACATTTTGTGATTGCTTATTTTTGTGAGATTGTTTATATTTTCAATTCCGCATTTTTTTGTCACGCTGATCTCACCCCTCCAAGTAGGGAAATTACACCCTTCACCCGCCCGATTACCCGGCCTCGTCCGCGCTCACGCCCCGCGGACCTGGCTCCGACCCGATTAGCCCGACCTGCACTCCTCGCCCACCACCGCACGTCGGTGGGCCTGGACCCGGGTGAGACCCGTACCCGACTACCCGGCTGCTCTGGGAGAGCTTTCCTAAGAGCGGCTTCTGTGAGAGAGAAACGCGGGGGGGGGGGGGGGAGGGTAGAGTAGGTTTTGCCGTCTCTGATTGGAACTTTGAGTGTGCAGGCACAGGTGAAGGGACTGCGGAAGGGCTGAAGAGAAGAAGAAGAAGACTGAAGGAAGAAGAGTAGCCAGGTCAAAGCAAAGAGGAAGGAGAAAACAAAGAAGAAGAAGACAAGCGAGGCAGAGAAGAAGGCTGACGAAGACTGAAGGAAGGAGCACCGAGCGGCACTCTAGCAGCAGCGACTTAAGTCGTCTGAGTGGAAAATCAGACGACGCTCTGAAGGCAGAAAAGAAAGAAGAAGAACATCACCACTGCTGCAGATAAAGAAGACAGAAAGAAAAAGAAGAAAGAAGGAGAGACAACGTCCTGACAGCAAAAACAGAAGAAGAGCACGAGAAGGAGATCAGCAGAAAGAAGTAAAAAGATCTGAAGAACAAAAAGCAGAAGAAGAAGACCACAAGGAGATAAACAAAGAAGAAGAAACCAAAAGCCAAAGAGAAGAGAAAACAAAGAGGAAGGAAGAAGAGAAGAAGCCAAATTTTCATCTCTCTCCCCCTCTCTCTCTCTTTATTTTTGTAATAAGAATTTGTACCCCTAGAATACAACTTGCTCCCTGAGTTCGACCTCGGGAACTCTTTATTTTCCGAGTAAAAAAAATTATATATTTGAAATGATGGCAATAACTGGCTATACTACAACGCTATAATAAAACCTAGTTATCTCTAGCCACCAAACGTCCTGGATTACTGTCCTAGGCTTGGGATCACTACCAGGCTTGGAGTGGTTTGGATAAGGTGGATCTTGGGTTTCCTTACCACTACGGGTTGTCATTGAATTAAGTCCTGCCTGGTTCTGGTTGGGATTGGGTAAGATGGGTTGCTGCTGATAGCCCGCAAAAGAAGTGGAAGCCTCCATCCCGTTGGGTGAAGGAACAGAGGGGGCCTGGTAAATCATATGTGCTTGGCCTGGGTTTGGGTTCATAACGCGCCACTGAGTTGGCACGTTATTCGGGTTAGGAAGAGGTTGGGAAGGAAGTGTGCCTGGCTGGTGAGAATTTGCCAACTGGGCCAGTTGATTTCGGACCTCTGTAAGTTCGTCCTTGTGTTGTTTTTGGATAGCCGCATTTGTTCTTTGAATGCCAGCCAGAGTCTGAAGGATAAGGGACATTTGATCCTGATTTTGCCCTGATGGATAAGTAGGGTTGGGTCGAGGCTGAGGCGGCTGGTAAGGACGAGGGGGCTGTGGGAGGTACTGAAAGGGTGGTCTTTGGGTTTGGGAATTTCCCGTCTACTGAAAATTGGGATGGTTTCGCCATCCAGGGTTGTAGGTGTTGGAGAATGGGTCGTTCTGGATGGCGTTGAGGTCCTCGCAGGTCTGAGGAACCTCCAGAGAATCAGAGAAAGGGGGAATGGAATTCCCTGGGCTGGTATAGAAAGGATCGGATGACCCTCCGATCCGAGAATCAGATGGGGATGGATATGGATCCATCCCAGGGGAAGATCGGTGGAGAATGTTTTGCACAGTCTCCTGCGTGGAAGGAGGCTGTGCAAAGGAGTTACGCGCAGAGGTGGCTCGCTGCAAGTGCTGAGTCAGCTCATCCACCTTCTTCTCAATGATTGAGACCTTGTCCAATCGACTGGCCATTAATTCCAGGTTGACTGATGCGGACAGGCCTTGCGTCTCATGTGCTCCCCTGAGGTTATTCGATGCGTAGGAATTCATCCTGTCGAATAATCCCATGGAGTCATTGTTGATGGAGTTCTCGCACATGTTTTCGAGAATCTCCCACACGATGTCCTCATGTTGACCCATGATATTTCCTCCGCAGGTTGCATTGACGAAAAGACGGATGTCTTCACGGAGTCCATGGTAAAAGGACTGGACTTGTTCCCATTTAGGAACTCCGTGATGGGGGCACTTTCTCATGAGATCCTAAAAGCGATCCCATGCCTCATGGAGAGGTTCTCCCGTTTGCTGAGTAAAGTGAGTAATTTGATGGCGCAAGGCATTAGTTCGACCAACGGGAAAGAACTTCTTCAAAAATTCGGACTAAAGTTCTTCCCAAGTGTTGATCGGCCGAGTCTGAGTTTGATACCAATGAGCGGCCTTGTCCATAAGAGAGAAGGAGAACATCTTCATGAGAAGAATGTCTCGATTTTGTGCATCTGACCCAAAAGTTTGGGCCAGATGCTTCAACTGTCTGATGTGCTGGAAGGGATCTTCGGAATTAAGCCATGGAATTTAGGTATAGCATGAATCATATTGGGCTTTAATTCGAAATCAGATCCTCCAGCCAGGATTCTGACTCGAGGCTCAATGGCCACTGCAGCAGGATTATAATGGTCCCACATCATAGGACGCTGCGATGGGTGCACAAAGTTTTGGAAGAGGTCATTGAGTCGCTGGAGCTGGTGCTCCAAATTGTTTTCTTCCTCAACTGGCTGAGGCATGATGGGGGAAGAGGAAGAGCTTGGTTCTGAATCAGATGAGAGAATAATGTGGTGGGGTTGCTGCACAAACACGGGCATCGAGTCTTGGCCTTGACGGGAGTGAATTTCTAAAGGAGGTCTTAAGGGTGGTCTTAAGGACCTCCTACCATACATGCACTGTTGGAATAGATGAATTTAGAAGGTGCTGGACCCAATCATGACACCCTAAGATTGTTGGGTGACTATAGAGGTGCGGGGCAGATGGACCCCTTGATCAAAAAGATCGTCCACCTGAGAATTACCTGGGCAGCCAGAGAGGGTGAGTCCTGCAAAGACCCCTACACAGTAGAGCGTCCCCACGGGTTACAGGGTTCCCCCACCTGACCTCTCTTGTCACTGCGGTTCCAGGTAGACCAGAATGGGGACCTTGACCTCTTAAGTCTACCTCTTTTACTTTAAGATCAAGGTGCTTAAGGTTCCACTTGAACTCTTAGGTATTTTGAGTGAGAAAGTGACCTAATTTTAAAGTTGGTTGACCCAAGGAGTCAACTTCACCTCTTGTTTCTTTTGAGAGCTTTTGGGTCCTTTCTTTTAAGGTTCAAATGGATTTAAGACCCTAATTTGCTTAGGGGTCCGCTTGTATAGATCTTTTCAAACAAGGTTTAGGTACACCTCTTTTTGGGAAGATCATTTCTTTGTTAATAGAAGGTGTGTCTCTAAAAATCGTAGCTTTTCAATCCCTGAGTTGGCTCTAGTTGGTCCATTTCAGTTGCCTCAAAAATGTAGTATCTAGGGCTCAATCAAGAAGGTTTTAGCCCTAGTTACCTTAGTTGGATGGACAGTTAAAAAGTGTTGAAATGAAAAATTTAGGCAACTTTGAGGAATTACTAAGTATAACACAGGTAGCCCTAAGTTGATTCTTCCTTTTTGTTTCTTTTCAGATTTCAAGGGAGTTTAAGAGAGGGCTGATGAAGATTACCTGTTTGTTGGAGTGTTTGTTGTGCGGCTGCTCTTCCAATTCTTTCCCTTTACCTGCACACAAGAGAGAGAAAAAGATTAGCAATTGTTTAAAAGAATTTTAAAGCTTCTAGAATAGTCGTTGCTCCTCGGCAACGGCACCAAGAATGGTAATGGGTTTTTCAACCGCGGCTAATCTTTGTTTGTTTTAGTGCTTATTACAGTAATGTCGTTATAGTGTAAAATAAGACAACTACGGTTGTCGTTACTATCAAAATTTACTTGGAAATAGTTTAGTTTCCCGAGGTCGAACTCAGGGAGCTACTAGAATTCTAGAAGTACAGAGTTTTCTTTATTACAAAAATAAGAGAGAGAGAGAGGGAGAGATAGATTTCGATTTTTGGCTTCTTCTTCTTCTCTTCTTTCTCTCTTTGCTTGTCTTCTTCTTCTCTTCTTTGGCTTTTCTTCAGCTACAGTTTCTCTACGGGTCTTCTTCTTCCTGTTGCCTTCAATTCTTCTTCTGCTTGTCTTCTATTTCTTTTCTTCTTCAGTTCTTCTTCTTTCTCTTTTCCTGCGCGAAGTCTTCTTCTACTTCTTTCTTCCTTCTTCTTCAGTTCTTCTCCTTTTTCTTTTCTTCTTCTTCCTCTCTACTTTATCTCCTCTGAAGCTTCATCCGTCATCTGATACCGCAGTCAGACGACTTAAACGGTGGTCTGCTACAGTGCTTCCTTTTCTTCCTTCACTGCTTCTTCTTCTTCTATTCTTTGGCGAGCCTTCTTCTTCCTCTGCTTCTTTTCTTCTTTGGTCTCCTGCCTTGCTCAGCTGCAAGGCTTCTTCAGAGTTTCTTCTTCTTCTGCTCCTTCTCTGCCTTTCCTTTTCCTCTGCTCAACCTCTCTTCAAACCTTCTTCCTTCTCCTTCCTGCGGCAAAGCACTTAGCCGTTCTCCTTCGCGCCCTATTCCTGCACACAAGGCATAGCAAAACCTAACCCCTTCCCTCTACCCGCACATCTCTCTCTCTGTAAACTGCTCACAGGAAGCTCTCCCAGAGCCGAGTTAACGGGTCGGATAGCGTACCCGTGACCAGGCGCACCGGCGTGGGTGGTACTCGAGGAGTGCAAGGTAGTGTCGGGTCAGATCCGCCAGGTCCGTGAGGTGAATCCGCGGATGAGGCGGGTGTGATGGGCGAGGGACCTCACCCCATGTGCATTCGGAGGTGATAAGCCATATGCATAAAATCAATTTAAATCGGTGTGGCGCTTCGAGAACTTACGATGTGGGACTAAACAGTTGCCTCTCCTCGCGCACGCCCGTAGGAAGACCGCAGCCTTGCTTCAGTAGCTGCAGCCTCGATTCCCCTCGCTCGCCAGCTGCCTGCCTTCACACGACTCGCCCACCTTCGCAACAACTAATAGCCTGGAGCTCTGAAGCCTGGAGCATGCTTGGGAGCTTCTCAAGTCGTCGCCAATGGCGGCTGGGGCAGCAGACCTGTCTAGCACAAAAAGGGCCTCTCGGCCTAATCAAACCACTGGGGGACCTTCGCCGTAGCACGGCGAAGGTGGTGCGAAGTGCAGCAAGCCGCGAGACGGCCTAGGAGTGCATGCCTAGGTCGTCCTGTGGCCGGAAAAGTGGGTGTGATCGGTGGCGTGTTGAGTGAGTGTGGAGGGACTGTGGAGGGGCGGAGGGCGTTCAGTGTGATGAGGTGGAGCTTGTGGGACGGTCGGCGAGTTGTGTGGAGCTGCGGATCGATGGGGGCAACTCACCGGAGGGCGGCCGGAGATGGGGAAGGTGATGGTGGTCAAGGTCAGTCGAGGGTCGATTTGAATGAAATAATGTGGGGAAAAGAAAGAGGGGAAAATTGGGAGTAATTGTAACCTACTTGCAGGGACGAAGGGGGCCGGAGAGGCAGACAGCCGTATCGACTGTCACCGGAGAAGAAATACCCAGAGGGAGAGAGCGGTGGTGAGGAAGAGGGTAGGGAAGCGTGCGCTTGGTGCGACGCGACGCGGGGAGATCAAGTGAAGGTGGCTCTACTGCTGGTATTGCAGCAGAGTGACGAGAAGGAGGAGGAGGAGCCGCCGGAGCTGGTGGGTTCCTGTCGGAGTGGAGAGAGAGGAAGGGTTGAGGGATTCTCCGTCAAGACCGAGATGGGAGAAACGGCTGGCGACGCTGGTCTTTATAAAGGCGATGGCGGAGGGGCAGACGCACGCTGGCGACGTGCGTCCCTCGCTAGAGTATGGTCGAAGACGAGACCCATACCTTCCGCGCATTCGCACGGAAGGTGTGGGCGTTGTCAAGTGGCATGGCCGAGTCCCTGCGATAGCAGACATCGCAGGGAACTCCGCGTTCTCTTTGCAGGACGCCCCCCTCACCCTGCGCGGCACCATGCTCCGCGCAAAGCCGCCGGAGCATGGTGCTGCGTAGAGACTTGCAGGAGGGACCAAAATGCAAAGAATGAAGATGAAATTAGGGGCCAAAATGCAAGGGTTTCGAAAGTTGAGGGTCAAAATGTAAATGATGAGGACCAAATTGCAAAGTCGGTCAAGGAGGTCTCTTCTTAGGCTCAAGTTTTTATACATGACTAAGTTGGACCTAAGGATTTTAATGGTGAATTTTGTTTCTAGGCCAGACCATGTTTGGCCAACCAATTTACGTAAAAACCCAAATTAAATCATTAATTGGGCATGGTTCTCAATGTAGGTCAAAATGGGTTTCTAAGGCCAAATTGATGGTTCTAAACCCTATAGATTATTTTTCTATGAATTTTAGAGGGTTTAATTGATTTTTACCCTACCTCGAACCACGTGAATTGAAGTGGGTTTTTTTAGGGTTACAGAATGTCATTTAATTCCCTGGAGTTGCTATAGCCCTTGTTGGATCAGATCATCCCACTTTCCTTCTTATTAGGTTAGTTTGACCTGTGTTTGGACCCTGAGTTACCCTGTATGCAGATTATGTTGGTGAAATTGCATTTTTACCCCTTATGACTTGTTTTCTTCTTAAACTCAGAATTCTCTGAGTTAAGCCTTTCTTTGAGTTATGTAGGAGCTTTTTTCATGCATACCTAGGTTAGATTGTGCTAGTTAGGGTTCATGATGAGGTTCTCATCAGTTGGCGAGGCGGGTGGAGGTGCGGAGCGATAGGGACGTCTCGCCGGAGGTGGAGAAGGTGATGGTGATCGGTGGCATCGAGGAGTGTTTTGGGGAAATAAAGAGGGGAAAAAGGAGTAGAAGAGAGAGGGAACTTATCTGGGAGTGAAGGGATGAAGAGGGAGGCAAAGATGGCATCAGGCTCGTATCACGGTCGCCGGAGACGAAGGTGCTCAAAGAAGGTGGTCGGCGAGGACGAAGGGGATGGAGAGGCGTTGGCGGGTACTACACGACGTGAACAAATGTGAGGGAGAGGAACCTGCCACCGGTATTGTGGCTAGGCGACGAGGGAGATCAGGGAAGGTCACCAGAACTTGATGAACGAACTGGCCAGAGGAGGAGAGACAAATTTGAGGGGGTTTCCTGGTCAATTTCAAGCTGAGGAAATGCGGATGGATCAGGGTTTGCTTAAATGTCCTCTGGGGAAGGATTTGTGCTTGGAAACCAAGCTTCTAAGCAAGGTATGTCTGCCGAAGTAGGAAGCTTCAAAAAGACCCAAATCTCTCATGCATTCGCATGAGAGATTGGGTACAAATTAGGGTTTAGTGATGGGTTCATACTGGAGGAGATTTCTCAGAGAATCCCCCTTTCAATTTTGATGGGGATTCTCTGAGAGATCAGGGAGAAATCGCCCTTGCAATCTCGTTGGAGTAGGATTCCCTCCGCTATAATGGCAGAGGGACCTAATTGCAAAGAATGAAGAAGAAGATAGGGGGTCAATTGTAAGGGTTTTTGAAATCTAGGGGTAGAAATGTAATTGGGCCAAACCTATTTGCAAAGTGGGTCAAGATGAATTCCTCTTAGGTCCAAATTTTGGTACAAACCTAATTTGGACCTAAGGAAACTAATGGTGAGGTTAGATTTTGTGTTTGACTACGTTTGACTGGGCAATTTAAGTAAAAACCCAATTTAGGGTAAATATTTGTCTGAGACCCCATTTTAGGCCAAAATAAGTTCTAATGGCCAAATTGAAAGTTCTAAACCCTAGAGAATATTTTTCTATGATTTTTAGAGGGTTTAGGTGAATTTTATCCTGACCAGAACCTTGTTTAATCAAGTGGATCTGTTTTAGGATTCCAAGAAGTCATTTAATTCCTAGATCTCACACAAACCTTTTTCTATCTAAACCAACCCACTTTTTATCTTGTTAAGACCATTTAACCTATGTTTAGCCCTTGAGAAAACTAGTGGTTGCACTGCAATGGTAAAATTGCAGTTTTACCCCTTGTCTCTTGCTTTTCTCTCAGAATGGTTATTCATTGAATTGGGACCTCTAATTGGTTATGTAGGAGCTTTTGTTCTCTTTTATGGGTCAAAATGAGCTAGTTAGGGCTCATGATGGTGTTCCCATCAATGCTGATGCTGCCAATTTATATATGCTTATATATATTCATTATTTGTATATGATTTTATGTAATTATACAATTTTTAAAATGGTGTAGAGAAAAAAATAGAATTAATATTAACATTTTTCTAAAAGGTGTAGAAATACAAAACATGTCGGATGAACATCAAGAAGGCAACATGGAAAATAAAACCCAAGATGATGTATCTACTCCTATCGACTCCTCAAAAAATCCTAACAGCCCTACATCTAGTTCTCTTCAAGTTGAGACTAGAAAAAGGAAATTAACATCATGGGTTTGGGATCATTTTGAGAAAAGGAAAATCGACAGTGCAGCTAAGGTAGTTTTTCAGCATTGTTTTAAAAAATTATTGGGTGCTTCTCATCATAGGACATCTCATTTAAGTGGGCATATTAAAAATTACAAGAAGACAAACAAGGATTTCAGATAACAAGTTCTATCCACAAATCAGAAAAAATTGGATGGAAGCATCAGAACTCATTACTTTGATCAATTGACATATAGGAGGGATCTTGCACGCATTAAAGTTTTACATGAATATCCTTTAAATATTGTGCACCATTTTGGTTTTAAAAAGTTTTTCTTCGGTCTTCAACCACTTTTTAAGATGGTTTCCCATACCACTATTGGGAGTAATATTTTGAAGATTTATGCACAACAAAAAATCAAGATTATGGAAATTGTGCAAGAGAACAAAAGTCGAGTTGTAATTACTATTGATTTGTAAACCTCAAGTAACCAAAAGAGAGGATACATGGTTATAACATGTCATTTTATAAATGACTTATGGACCATGCAAAGCAAAATCTTGAGGCAATATGTTATTGCTTTTAATTCTTAATATTTTACATACTTGTTGTTAATGATTAATGTAAATTTTTTTTATAATATATAGATTTTCTTTTGTCCCTTGTCCTTACATATCAGAAGCTCTTTCAAATGTTTTGATGGAATACTTGTTAGATTTTAACATAGATCGAAAGCTATCTTGTATAACATTGGATAATTATTCTACCAAAGATGCATTAGTTGACATTTTACTGGAGAGGCTTTCTATTGGTTCCCTATTATTGAATGGCACTTTACTTCACATGCATTGTTGTGCGCATATTTTGAATTTGATTGTAAAAGATGGATTGGATATCATTGGAGGGGAGATTAAAAAGATTAAAGAAAGCATTTTATTTTGGGCAGCAATACCAAAAAGGCAAGAAAATTTTGAAGAAAGTTGTAGACAATTAAAAATCCAAGGTTGTCTTTGGATTGTAAAACAAGATGGAATTCCACATTCTTAATGCTTTAGACAACTATCATTTATAATGATATATTTCACAGATTGAAGCAAAGGGAACCTCAATATAAATGTTTGCCTAAAGATGAGGAGTGGGATTTGGCTAAAGTTTATGTTAAATTGAAGATATTTTCTAGTGCAACGGAATTATTTTCTGAAACCAAGTATCCCACAGCTAACCTTCTTTTTCCTCTGATTTGTGAGATTAAGGTGGCTCTCAATCGTTGGTTGGAGGATTTAAGAGAAGTTGTTAGGAGTAAGGATAGAAAAATGATGAACAAATTTAACAAGTATTGGTCAATTGTCTGCTATTTCAATGCTTTGGGGGTTATTCTTGATCCGCGATTTAAGTTGAAGTTGTTAGAGTATTACTTTCCATTGATTTATGGAAATGATTCCCATAATCAGTTATGTAGAGTTCAAAACATGTGCTATGAGTTAGTGTAAGAATATCAATCTCAAACAAGTTCAAAATATGATGCTCCACGATGTGCTCAAGGCACTTCCTCTCTCTCCAATGCTAAAGGTGTATTTATTTTCGATGGTGACAAGACCCCCTTTCCAACTTTGACAAATTTGTGAGTCAAGATTGTTAAAATGTTAGTACGAAGTCGGAGATTAATTACTATCTTGAGGATGGCTTAATGATGAGATCCCCAGAATTTGACATACTGATATGGTGGAACACCAATGGCATGAAATTTCCAATTTTACAGTAGATTGCTAGAGATATACTTGTTGTCCCTATCTCTACCGTTGCTTTAGAATCTGCATATAGTACAAGTGATCAAATTTTAAGTCCTCACGCAGTAGACTTCGTCCTTCAACATTGGAAGCATTGATGTGTTCCTAAAGTTAGTTGTGGAATGACATCTTAGGAATTAACACATTTTTTAAAATATGTTTTTACTGTTGTTACTAAAATAAATTGTTGTATTGATATATCCAATTGTATTATAGGGATGAACGTTGATATCGATGCATTGCAAAATGTTGGGGAAGATGCAGATGAAGATCTTAAGGTAAATAGTTGATGTTTTGACTAAAAAGTTAAGATGATTTATTACTAATTTACTATACCATCTTAAGGTACATGTAATGTGAAAATCATGATTTACAGGAACAAACTCATAGGGATGCTTAAGTGAAGACTCTACAATGGTGAATTAAGTTTCATCATAAAGGTAATCTTTTAACCAAGATAATATTCGTTAAAAAACTAGCATTATCCTTACACTTATTTCTTTTCTGTTTATACAAGATGGAGATGTGCCATGAGATGGATTTATCATCAGTAATGTTCTTTTATAAACTTTTCTTTTAAGTAGTTGCATGAGTTATATTTTGTGAACTTTCTCGCTGAATGTAACTCTATTATAGTTGCGTTGGAACATTGCTATATTTATTAATTTTCTTGACATTTTATGTTATATTTGATATGTTGCTACCTTTTTATTGGTAAAAAACCTTATATGTTTAATTTAAGTTATGAATGGATGATTAGCTTATCATTGGAATTATTTTGTTGTCTATTCCCTTTGCAAGAACTTTTGGAGGTGCACAAAAGATAAGTCTTCCTTTTAAATTTTTATCTTATATCTACACGAATGTATTTAGCATTGCAAACTTTTTACAACCTTGATATCAAAAGAAACGGATGTATAATGTGTTTGAATGAATTAAAACTCTAATTTGAGCATGATTATTTAATTATAAGATCAATTTATTAATGGGTACCCAATGGGTAAATGAGTACCCAATGGGTAGATGGGTATGGATATGGGATGGGTTTGGATTTTTCTATCAGATGGGTAAATGGGTAGGATATGGGTATGGATTTTGTAAATGGGTATGGGTTTAACCGAACCTGACCCGTTTGCATCCCTAGACCTGATACTGAATTGAGGCTAAATCTGATCAGCGCGATCCCCAAATTTCGCTGATTGAACTCCGAAGATCCCTTCTAGCACATCAAATAATTGAAACATCTGGTCCAAACTTTTGGACCACCTATTCAAAATTGGGACATCCTGCTCATAAAGATGTTTTCATTCTCTCTTATGGACAAGGCTGCCCATTGGTATTAAACATTAACTCGACCAATCAATACTTGGGAGGAGCTACAAGCTGAATTCCTGAAAAAATTCATCCCGGGGAGGTGCACTAATGCCTTGAGGCACCAAATCACGCATTTCATGCAAAATGCAGGAGAACCACTTCATGGGGCATGGGATCGATTTCTGGATCTCATGCGAAAATGCCCTCATCACAAAGTTCATAAATGGGAACAAGTCCAGTCTTTTTACCAGGGACTCCATGAGGACATTAGATTATTTGTCAATGCAACCTGTGGTGGCAACATCATGGGTCAGCATGAAGACACCGTTTGGGAGATTCTCGAGAACATGTGTGAGAACTCCATAAACAATGAGTCTATGGGTGTGTTCTACCTGACAACTACCAATGCATTGACAAACACATGAGGGGCACACGAAACACGAGACCTATCCGCATCTGTCACCCTGAAGTTGGTGGCCAGTCTCCTAGATAAGGTCTTTATTATCTAGAAGGTGGACGAACTAACTCATCATCTACAAAGAGCCACCTCTACGTAACAAAACACGTATGCATATCCGCCCTCAAGAAGGGAGGTCGTGCATAACATTCACCACCACACATATCAGGGGATGGATGCGTATCCAACCCCGTCTAATCCTGGTTTTAAGGGAAACTCCAAACCATTTTACTCTAGTTGGGGGAACTCTGAACTCTCGTACTCTGATTACTCTGGAGCTCCTCAGACCTGCGAGGATCTCCACGCCATCCAGAATGATCCATTCTCCAACTCATATAACCCTGGATGGCACAATCATCTGAATTTCGTATGGTCGGGAAATAATTAGAACTCGAGATTTCAATTCCAATCCCAGCCACAAGCTCCGCAACCATATTAGCCTGCTCAGCCTAAGCCCAACCCGAATTTCCAAACTAGGCCTACCAAGGAAGATCAAATGAGCTTAATTTTGCAAACCTTGGTTGAGATGCAGAAGACCAACGCAGCTATACTGAAACAACATAAGGAGGAAATCACAAAGGTTCGCAATCAACTCACATAAATGGTTGGGACTCGCCAGCCTGGTGCACTTCCTTCCCAACTTGTGCCGAATCTGAATAACGTGCTGAACCAAAGGCACGTTATGAACCCAAATTATGGCCAAGCTCATTATGCCTATCAGGCCCCTTCCACACCTCCACCTAACGGGTTGGAGGCCTCCACATCATACGCGAGATATCAGCAGCAGCCACCACTCTTGCCAACTCCAAATCCAATCCAAGCAAGCCTAAATGCCGTCACTATGCACAGTGGCAAGACTACTCAGGACCCACCTTATCCTAGCCACTCCAGTCATGGTAGTTCAGAACCCACACCTAGGATGGTTATTCAGGACACACCTATTCCAAATCTAGTGCCTGAACCAATCCTAGAGGAACCAACTAAGATTCCATTTCCTAAGGCCTTGACCAAAGGAAACAAGAAACCCAAACCCGTGGCACTCGAGGAAGACTTGGTCAAGCTCTTTGAACATGTCAAAATAAGCATTCCCTTGATGGATGCAATCATCCATGTACCAACCTACGCACGATTCCTAAAGGACTTATGTAGACCAAAGTGTAAGCCACGAAACAAAGACGGGAACCAATTATGTTATCTGAACAAGCCAGCACTATAATTTTGAGTAAACTTCCGTAGAAAGTGAAAGATCCTGGCACCCCTCTAGTCTCCTGTAAGATAGGCAACCTAGAGTTTGATCGAGCTTTATTGGATTTAGGAGCCTCCATAAATCTGATCCCCACCTCCCAACTAGATCATTTTGAGGAAATCGAGCTTAAACTAACTGAGGTGACTCTACAGCTAGCTGATAGATCAATAAAGTCACCAAGAGAAGTTCTCAAGGATGTTCTAGTTAGGATACGAGATTTCTACTTCCTAGTGGATTTCATTGTGTTAGAAATGGATACTCCAAAAAATCTAAGAGACACACCGATCATCCTAGGGAGACTATTCCTAGCTATAGCTAGTGTGAATATCAATTGCCAAGAGGGCCAGATAGAGTTGAAATTCGGGAATACGACATTAAGGATAGATATCTTTAAGGCCCAGAAAGGAATAAACTATGGGGCAATCAAAGAAGTTTGCAACATAAGCTCCCTGGTTGAGGACTCGATTCCCAATGTGAACTCAATTCTCAAAGAACCTCAACTATGAGAAGATCTTGACCCATAGATCGAGGAGCCCGAGGCTGATCTAGATCTATCCCTAGCTTCCACCTTATCTTCTAAGGCCAATCCTGAACCCCCACCTGCTACTGATAACTTGATGCTTGAATTAAAGCCCCTCCCAGATCATCTGAAATACATATTTTTGGGTTCGAATCAAACGTTTCCTATGATTATCAACTCTTGACTCACTCTTGACCAGGAAACGAAGTTGATTTTTATCCTCCTACAGCATCGAAGAGCCATTAGATGGACTCTAGATGATATAACTGGAATAAGTCCCTCTTATTGCACTCATCGTATCTATACCGAAGAGGGCTCACGACCTTCTTTGGAGATGTAGAGAAGACTAAACCCAAACCTCCAGGAGGTCGTAAAAAGGGAAATTATCAAGTGGCTCAATGCAGGAATCATCTACCCTATCTCTAACAGCCGCTAGGTGAGTCCCATCCAAGTTGTGCCTAAAAAGGCAGGGCTCATCATGATTATGATTGATATAGACACATCTATTTAGGTTAAAATGCCTATTCATGCATGTTCTTAGGCTTAGATTTGCATTTTATGTTATAAATATTGCATAACATGCATCATTTTCCATTTAGAGTAGCTGTATATATTTTAGGTTAATTAGGTCCTTTTTATGTTCAGGAGAGAAGTAGACTTATTTCAAGGCCTCAGATGGATGATCGGACCATACGGATCTGATTAAGACGACGATCGGAGTCTAATGCCTCTGAAATCGTCTAGATCAGAGAATCGTAGCATCATACGAAGTTCGAGGAAGATCAACAACCATGGGGCAATGCAACATCCATATGGGTTTCAGATGAAAAATCCAACCGTACGGATGATCCAGAGTGATAATCGCAGTCCAACAGTGCAGGTATCATCTTGATCTGAGCACCGTGGCATCCTCTACAAAAGAAAGAAGAATAGACGACCCAAGTGGTGCCACGTTGCTCCATTCAGGCCGCCCAACGTCGGCCAGCAGCAGCGCACCGCGCACAGCCACAGCCACGCACAGCAGCAGCGCAACGCATGCCAACGCGCGCATGCTCGACGAGTGGGAAGTACGGGCGCATGAAGTGTGCAGCATGCGAGGCACGCACCAGCGAAGTGAATCTTCAGCAACGCAGGCTATTAGTGACGCTTGCAGCTATCACTAATGGTCTACGCGTGCCAGCAAGAGGAATTGAACGACGGATCTTCAGCGACAGCTGCAGCGACGTTTATGGACGTCAGTAATGACCCAGATGCGAATTTGTTCTTCCTCCACTATAAAAGGACCTACCCACCATCATTCCAAACCATCTCTTCCTTTCTTCCTCTCACCACCTCCAAGGCTCTAGAGAGAGCTTATACCTCCTCTAGAGTAGAAAATCAAATAGTTTTCCCTCCCCTCATCCCTATTTGTGGAGCATCCAGTGGCCATCCTCTCACCGCCCTTCGGGAAGAAGATCCTCACCGCATCGCCATCCTACCCCATCCTCCATCCTCCGGCTCCATCCTCTTTCGTCCCACTCCTCACCACCTTTTTCCAGGCGACATCAGAGTGAGTCATCCTCCGAGCAACCGTCGAGGGGGATTTCTCTCACCTCATTCTATGTTTTTACGCTTTCGTAGTGTAGATTTTCCACTTTCATAGTGTAACAATTTTTCATGAATAGATGATTGTTTCTCTCTCTCTTTTTCCTCTCTTATTTTTGCAAGTAGATAAAGTTTTCATCAATCGAATCTCTTGCTTGCTAAAATTACCAAAAAAATTAGAAAAGATAAAAATAACCAAAAACAAATAAAAGCGAAGTGGGGATTTCGAAAACCAAACGTTCGTCTCCCCATGTTCGACCCAGGACTCCCTTTTCTAGTTTCAATTATAAATTTTATTTGACCAAGCGTTTTGCAACTATGATGATGGGTTACTTGTAACCCTAATTTCAAACTCGCAAAACACATGCGATCAACAATCAAATCTGGAGAAACCAACCCAACTCGAATTGCAAACTTATTGAGAGTGCATAGACTATCGGAAATTGAATATGTCCACGAAGAAAGACCATTTCCCTCTCCCATTCATTGATCAGAATCTCGAGAAACTTGTGGGAAATCAATTTTCTATTTCTTGGTTGGGTACTCTGGAGATAACCAAGTGGCAATTCATCCAGAAGATTAGGAAAAGACCACCTTTACCTACCCCTATGGCACGTACGCATTCCACAGGATGCCATTTGGGCTTTGCAATGCACCTGCCACCTTTCATCAGTGTATGCTAGCCATACTCTTTGATATGGTAGGTAAATACCTTGAAGTCTTCATGGATGACTTCTCGGTATTTGGTCAATCTTTCGATGATTGACTTCTGCACTTGGTTCAAATCCTCCGAAGATGCATCAATGTGAACCTGGTTCTCTCCTGGAAAAAGAGCCATTTCATGGTTCCAAAGAGCATTGTGGTTGGACACCTTATATCTAAGAAAAGTATCCAAGTGGACCGAGCTAAGGTGAACTTGATCTCCAAATTATCTGTGCCTTCCTTGGTCAAGGATATCTGATCATTTCTGGGACACGTCGGTTTCTATCGATGATTCATATCTAATTTCTCAAAAATCGTGTGCCCCTTAACGAATCTTCTCTCAAAGGACACTCCTTTTAAGATGACTAGTGAGTGCATTCATGCATTCGAAGTTTTACACGACCAACTTACTCAAGCTCCAATCTTACAATCCCCTGACCGGTCTCAACCCTTCGAGATCTTGTGCAATGCATCTGACTATGCAGTAGGAGTAGTGCTAGGGCAGAAAATCAAAGGGAAACCAATGGTAATATATTACGCTAGCAAGACATTGGCGAGGTTCAACGTAATTACATGATTACGGAGAGAGAGCTGCTGGTTGTAGTATTTGGTCTAGAGAAATTCAGATCTTACCTTCTGGGATCCCACGTCATTATTTACTCAGATCACACTACAATGAGGCACTTACTCATGAAGGACATGAAACCAAGATTAATTCGATGGATCTTATTGTTGCAAGAATTCGATCTCGAAATTCACAATAAGGTGGGAAAATAAAATGTGGTAGCTGAACATTTGTCCCGCCTCCCTTCTTCGATCATTGATCCTTCCGGACCTATTACTAAACATTTTCCAGATGAGCACATCCTGACCATTGATATAGGACTTCCTTGGAATGCTGATATAGTTAAGTATTTGGCATCACACTAGATTCCATCTAATTGGCCAAAAACCAAGAAAGACAAGTTGATTTCAATGCCAAATACTATGTCTAGGAAGAGCCATATCTCTTCCGCATTGGTGCAGATCAAATCATCTGGAGATGCATTCCCAACCCTAAGGTCAATGACATTTTGTCATTCTACCATGACTAGGCCTGCAGTGGCCACTTCTCTGGACACAAAACCACAATGAAAATCCTCCGACATAGCTTCTATTGGCCCAGATCTTCAAGGATGCACACAATTACCATAGGGCATGCACTCGGTGCCAGACCTTATGCAACATGAGCCATAATGACATGATGCCCTCGCAACCAATTCTTGTGTGCAAGATTTTCAATATCTAAGGGATTGACTTCATGGGTCCCTTCCTGAATTCAAATGATTTTGAGTACATCCTCCTAGCTATGGACTATGTGTTCAAATGGATCGAAGCCATCCTGACCCAAACCAATGATCACAAAGTTGTAATCAAATTCATTCACCAACACATCTCTCGGTTCGGTGTACTACACGCTATCATCTCTGACAAAGGGACTCACTTCGCAAATGTCCACTTCCAGTCCCTGCTGAAAAAGTACGAGGTGCCGTATCATATTTTGACTCCTTATCACCCCCAGACTAATGTATTGGTTGAGCTCTCCAATCAGGAGAACAAGAAAATCTTCAGGTCATTATTCATCCCGACTTCCGGAAAGACTAGTCATCCTGACTTCTACATGCTACCAAACACATTGCCAACACCTCCAAAAGCTCCACTGTGACTCCCTAATCAAAAGCCCGAAACCTATTGGGACTTTTGATCACTCCTTCACTGTCATCGAACACACCCACTATCCACCACCCAACTGATGGAGGTGTGTTTCACGAATTAAAATTAGGGTTTGGAGGACCCGTCGTCGTAGCTCACAAAATACATCTATCAGATAAAATTTATAACCAAAACTCGAAAGTGAGTCCCAGGTCGAACACCGAGAGGCAAACGCTTGGTTTTGAAATATCCGCGTTTCTCTTTTATTTGTTTTTGTCATTTTTATCTTTTATAATTTTTTTGGAATTTTTTAGAAAGTAAAAGATCAAATCGATAATTGCTTATCTAGTTAATCTACTTGCAAAAATATAAGAGAGAGAGAAACAATCATGGATTTCTAATCAAATGTTTCTTTACAACTACAAAAGAGAGAAATCTACACTACGAAAGTGTAAAAAGATAGAGAGAGGTGAGAGAAATCCCCCTTGACGGTCGCTCGAAGGATGACTCGCTCTGACGTCGCCTGGAGGAAGGTGGTGAGGAGTAGGACGAAGGAGGATGGAGCTGGAGGACAGAGGATGGGGAAAGACGGCATCGTGGTGAGGATCTTCTTCTCGAAGGGTGGTTAGAGGACAGCCACAGGATGCTCCACGAATGGGGATGAGTGGTGGGAAAACTATTTTCTTTTCTACTCTAAAGGAGCATCCTGGGCTTGGGACAAGCTCTCTCTAGAGCCTTGGAGGTGGTGAGAGGAAGAAAGGAAGAGATGGCTTGGAATGGTGGTGGGTAGGTCCTTTTATAGTGGAGGAAGAACAAATTCACATCTGGGTCATTACTAACGTACGTAAACGTCGCTATAGATCCACCCTTTCTGCCGCTAAAGATCCACGCTTTCAATTCCTTTGCTGACATTGCAAGCATCACTAAAGGCCCACGTTGCTGAAGATTCGTGCATACCCCCGCTGGCACATGCTCCGCTAGCGCTGCATGCTTCAAGCTCCTTGTCGAGCGTGCGTGTGCTGGCATGCACTGGCTACTGCTGCACGTAGCTGCGTTGCCATGAGCTACCGCTTTGTTGCGCTCCCGCGCGTGCACGTGCCTTGCTGCTGCACCATGCCTCAAGTGTGCTCAATTGCTAATTGAGGGGGCTGCGAGGATTCGAACCTGCACCCCTCCCTTGGAGTCCAGCGCCCCAACCAACATGCCACGACGTCCGATGTGTTGAGCGGACGACTTAACGTTTGCAGTGGAGGAGAGCTTCTCATCCATTGGATCAAGATCCAACGGCTAAGAATGAAGGTCGCAGATGATGGAGAGGTGGGAGCGAGGGTTGCTGGCCGATGTTGGGCGGCCTGGATGGCACCAAGTGGTGCCATCTGGGTCGTCCATTCTTCTTTCTATTGCAATGGGTGCCACGATGCTTGGATCGAGTTGATTTCTGCGTTGTCGGACTACGATCGTCGCTCCGTATCCATCCATACAGTCAAATTTTTCATCTGAAGCCCGTAAGGATGTCACATTGCCCTCCTAGCCATTGATCTTCCTCGGACTTCATATGATGCTACGGGACTTCGATCTAGATGATTTCGGAGGAGTTAGCCTCCGATCGTCATCCTGATCAAATCAGTACAGTTCGATCGTCCATCTGAGGCCCTAAAATAGATCCCCTTCTCTCCTAACCATAAAAAGGACCTAATTAACCTAAAATATATATAACTACTCTAAATGAACAATGATGCATGCTATGCAATATTTATAACATGAAATGCAAATCTAAGCCTAGGAACATGCATGATTAGGCATCATAACCTGAATAGATGTGTCTATATCACTAACCAACCTCGGCCAGCCCTACGTACCTCCACACATCAAAATAACACCGCTGTCACCTTCTCCACCTCACAGCAGTGCTCATGAATTATTTAATCGGGGCTTTGTAGCCCACCTTTTGTGTTTCAGGTGTTCACCAGAAACCCATTTTCCTCCACCTCCATCCACCATTCTCCACCCATCTCGAGTCTCGATTCAGCCACCGGCAACTGCGGATTTACTCCACGAAGCTACCAGCAACAGCAATTGAAGAAGGAAGAGATGCAGTAGAAGCAATTGAGAAGGACATATCTTGTGGAAGGAATGAAGAAGACAGCCCTTTTTTTTGTCCCACATAGGGCAAAGACAAATCGAATTTCAATTCATAACCTTCTACTCCCATTTCCTGTGTGCCCATGATCGCAGGGGGTCGGGTCCCCTAACCCTTCCCATACGCACACATCCACGCATGTGAGTGTGTGCCTGGGCGCAAGCCTAGGCATGGTTTTGGACCTCGGGATTCATGCCTGGGGGGAATTTTGGCTTAAAAAATTGAGAGGTGCTTGCGACTTGATAGTTAAGTCGTCAGGGCTTTGGTCCCAATGTCTGATGGTTGACTCTGACTTGGATTGAGATTCTGATATTGGATACTACTGAGAAATTGACTTGAGAATTGGGTTGAATAATAGTGGGGCTTAATTGGTGGTTTCAGCCACCACTTTTTAGGCTCTTCATTATATTTTTGTCATTAATTATTGTGATACATTTTGGATTCTAATTGAGTATATTTGATTATTGATTGCATATCTTGTGATTTGTGATCATTATTTATTCGATTAGTGGTTTGAATTCCATATTTGCTCCCTGTGAATGACCTTGGAACTCACGATTTTTCGAGCTTTAGAAATTTAAATGTCGAATTGATTTTTCATCGCTATACTATGATGAAATGTTTTCCTAAACTACAATGAATTTCGATGGGACACTGATTGCGCAGCAATCATGGGACCTAAATGATCTAGAATTAAGTTAGAACTTAGCATAATTATAGTATAATTATGCATCAGTGGCATACATTGCATCTCTTCTACTTTACTTAAATAATCATGAAATAATGTTATAATGTACTGATTAGTGCACTATTCGAGGATTGTAGGCAATAAGAAGCTCAAGAGATGGCCTGAAGCTGGAACTAAAGAAAAGAAGAAGCCAGAGCTACAGTAGAGTTGGAGCACAAGCCCTGGAATAAAGATGAAGACATAATATAGGGAAGAGGTATACTACCTCACTAGTAGAAATTTAATGTAAGAATTAAATTATGAAGAACATAGGATCTTTCCTAGCCTTAGGATAGCCCTAGATACCTTCCTAAACCCTAGGCACCCTTAAATTAGATCAACTTAGCCTAGAATACCTCAAAACCCTTATTCCAGCCCATATCTAGACGTCAAGGTTGGTTGCTGGACGTCCAGGAGCCTTAAACACCACCCGCAGAGTCAAAACCCAATTCTGCTAGAATATTAGACATCCAAACAAAGTGTCATACGTCCAACTTCTACAGAATTCCAAGATAGAACCTAAACTTCACCTTGATTCAACATTTGACGTCTAGACCAGAGACTTAGACTTTTGGTTTTGAAGCATAAGTTGTCTGATCACTAAATCAGACATCCGGAACCCCTCTCCAGTTGTTGTTTTTGAAATCAAGCCTAGATCTTGATTTCCTAAGCCTCTAAACCCAATTCTACACCCTAGGAAACCTAAATTAAGGTGCCCTAAGCCTAGTACACCACCCTAAGACCTTCCTAAGAACCTAATTAGGTTCTCACTAAACCCAATGATTTGGATCTAAGTTAATCACACTTCACCTAGTCAATTGGACTCATAGAGTCCAATTGAGCTTAAACCTCAACCAACACAAGTCTAATTGGACTTAGTGAGAGTCTAATTGACTCAAGCCTAACCTAATTGGGAACTTCCTCTCCCAATTACACACACATCCACTTAATTAAACTTAGGATAAGTTTAATCACACTTATCACTTTAGTATTAGGGTTTATAACCCTATTTATAGAAGCCTACCTAAACACCTAGACCTATAGGACTCGACCTAAACCACTTAGCCACACCCACCTATTCACGCACACGCACACACACATGCGCCACCCACTCTAGAGCCCTCTAGAAACTTCATCAAGTGACACCACCTCTTGAACCCAAAAATAGCAAACCACTTAGTCCATTCTTAAATCCACAAATTGTGGATCTAAGAAGACTCACTCCCACCCATCTTGACGCCAAGATGGAGGCTCTTCTAGAGAATTCCACACCTCTCTAGAGGAGCCAACCCTAAGTCTATAAAAGCACACCCTTGGACGGCCAAGGGACCCCATCTAGATCTTGGATGTCACCTCCATTCTTCACACCATTGACGAGCTCCATCACCTCATCATCACCACCTTCACGTCCAAGGGCTAGAGCACCTCCACCACCCTCTCAAGAGGTCAGCCAACCACCTTGGTCATCCCTCCTTCCTTTCACACCACCTCAGGCCACACAACCATTGGAGACCACCTCCAATGTTCTGATCTCTATTAGCTGGTTCTTCATAGTTTTAATTTCTGCATTATTTTCTAATAGTAATAGTAGTATCCTCCATTCCTGCAACTACATGCATAATCTATCCTAGATCCATGCATGCATGACTTTTCTGTTAGTAATAGTGTTTTTTATCTTTCATGTACAAGCTTTCCTCTACCCTTGATTGTAATGACAAAATTTTTGAAGAAATGAAATCACCAGTTGCATGATATCTGACCCATCTATCTATATTGCAATCACCAGTTTCTTGCTTTATAGTCTTATCTTGTTGCAACTAAATGTTGGTTCCGGAGGATATTAACGATTTAGCGATAGATTCATTCTCTGCTAGTCGCCATCATATAGCAAAAATCATGCGAACGCAAACCCACACATTCACCTTTGTGATCTACCTAATGCACGCACATGTTTTCGCGTTAACAATGCAACCGGTGTAACTTTCACTCGCACTATAGAAACTAGAATCCGATTTTAAGCAAGAAAAGAACATAAAAAATAGAAATCAACTTTGTTCTTAAATGCCTCCCTGAGATAGACCAGGACTCACCATCTCATTATATAAATTGTTGTTTAAGTCGTGATTCACACTATACTATAACATTTGCTAAATCAAATACGCGTTTTACCACCAAAACAGACACCTGTCTGTTAATTGGATCAATAGAGTCGTAAAGGATGGACCCTTGGATTTTCTGAATGTCCAACCCTTACCTACCTGCAAGCACTGTATTCATGGGAAGATGTCCCGACCACCCTTTCCTGGAATGGGGGTCAGACGTGAGGATTTGCTGGACCTCATACACACTAATGTATGTGGACCATTTAGTACTGCGACTATGAATGGTCAATAGTATTTTGAGACATTTATTGATGACTATTTGTGGTATGAATTCATTTACTTGATGTGTCACAAGTTTGAAGCTTTTGAAAAGTTCCAAGCAAGTCAGGCATCGGTTGAGAACCAAGTAGGTAAATGGATCGAGGTAATTTGGTCAGACTGACGAGGTGAATACCTTTATGAGAAATTCAAAGAATACCTCAAGGAGAAAGGGATCATCTCTAAACTTACACCCCCTCCTACTCCACAATTGAATGGCATATTTGAAAGACATAACCGTACCTTTTTAGACATGGTACAATCCATGATGAGCAAAGCGGAGCTATCACTTTACTTCTGAGGGTATGTGATAGGTCTAATGTTAGTGGACTAATTATTTTCCTAAATACTTGTTGGATAATTAATTAGGTTAGCAAGGAGCTTGGGGTTTAATAGAAAATTAGATTAAGCTCTTAAGTGGGGAATAATCTAATTTCCATATTAAGCATTACATTTGGTTTCGTATTACAATTGCACATATTTCGTTCCCTTGTAGGTGCCAAAGAAATACAATTGACGTAGAGGAAAATACTAAGTGGTAGTTGGTCACTCTTGGAATATCCCCACCCATCCTCGTCAACACAATCGCAACATCGCGTATGTGCTCCCTAGCAACCGACCTCCAATCTTGGCCATGTTGGTGCAAGGGCACAACGATCGGTGATTTTGATGATAAAAAAATACTTATGATTTAATATTTGCATTTGAGTTTATAAGTTTCAGGATAAATGCAAATGTATATAAGTGTGAAGGAGTTCAAGCTCACATCCATGGTGGATTGGAGGAGCTTGATGGAGAAGAGAAGATGGAGCTTCGCGTGGAGAAGAAAAGAGAAGAGAAGATGGAGCTTGACAAGAAGAATAAGATAGATGTCTTTTTATCTTGTACTTTGTATTTGTTGTTTTTGTTCTTTGCTTTTTTATTTCCTAGATGATCGTTAAAGATCCCCAAAGTAACATACCATAGTCCTAGGATCACTTACACAACCCTAGGATACTTAGACAATCTTTAACAAACTCAGAAAATGAAAATAGAAATCAAACAGCCTGATCAGACGTCCAATCTAGACATCAGACGTTTGATCTTGACTTTTAAGATGTCTGACTTTTTGTCCAGACATCTAACTTTTTATCCATACATCCAAAACACTTAAGCTAGTAACCTACTCTCTGTCGGCCACCTTTAGACATCCAACCCATAGTCCAAACATCCAAGAAGTCTAAGGACCTTACCAGACAACCAACAATAGGATTATTGGATTATCAGACCTTTATCTTAGAGGATTTAGCATTAATCAGATTTACATCTACTTTCAGACATTCGTAGAGCATCCCAAACATCCAATAAATAGATCTTAGGCTAATATATGACCCAAATCACCTTTTGTCAGACTTAATAGCCATTTAAGCCTTGGGAAATCAATTCCCACAGAGGATTGCCTTTCCAGATGTCCAAACAGCTTGCCAGATATCCGACCTGTTGTCTGAGCAACTAGACACTAGAACCTTGTTTTGATCTTGTGAAAATAGGAAGAAACCCATCAATTGATTAGACGTCTGATTTGTATCTCAAACATCTTAAAAATGAATCTTAGACGTCTGTCTTGATCCAACCCCTTACAAAAGATCAACCCTTCTAAGATCAGACGACTGAACCTTAGATCAGATAATGACCCAGACGTCTAACCATAAAATCAGACATCTGATAACCCTATCAAAATCACAAATGACTGTGATTTCGATGGGATTTTGGACCACACTCTTGAGTCTTGTTCCCAACAGCTACAAGAGGCTTCCAAGGCCTTCCAAAGCCTTCTTAGGACCTATATAAATAGAGGAGCACATGTCCTAAGAAAAGCGCACCTTGACATACTACTTCCACATTATATTGTGTCCAAGTGAAGAAGAAAATCAGCTAGAAGTATTGTTGCTCTCCAAGATCATCCTACACAGTTGACAACATCATCATCACTACACATCCGCTCTCCCATCTTCGCATACGAGAGCATCATCGTGCCCTTGCGTGGTTCATGCACTCCGCGTTGCTAGCTAATGCACTTCCATCAAAGGAAAGTTTCTATTGCCTATAGTAGCTAGGTTTACTACATACTTTGTGGCTCTGTAGGATACTTTGTATATTATCTTTGTTTGAGTATTCACTTTGCAAATTCCTATCTCCCGCGTGAGACAAAATACTCCTCGTAAAGAGGAAGGGTTGAGGTACACTAACTAGGTTTACTACATACTGTGTGGCTCTATAGGATACTTTGTATATTATCTTTGTTTGGGTATTCGCTTTATAAATTCCCATCTCCCTCGAAAGGTTAAATACTCCTCGTGAAGAAGAGGGGTTGAGGTACGCTACCCTCGTACATAGTAGCATGATTGTAAGAGGTTAACTCATCCTCATTTAAGTGACTTAGATAGTGGATTTGATCGACTAGGTCGATCGGGAAATCTTAAATCGAGAGGTTTAGGTGGTTGTTTTTACCCAGGTTTGAGTTTCCACCTAAAAATCCTTTGTGTGCTTGTGAGATTGGTTATTTTGTGATTGTGATATTTTATTCTGCATTTTTTCATTTATCATGATGGATCTCACCCCCCTCCATAGGGAACTACAGGCCATACCTATTTTTGGCAACTATTCAAAAGTTTTGGAAATAGCTATTGATCGAGATTAGAGGATCGGAAGGGAGAGGATAACAAGGGTCTTCCTCGTAGAGTGCAAGGCCCCCATCCTCTTTCATCTTCTCCAACTTCACCATGCAAAGATTGCACCATGGAAGGAGCCAACACCTTAGTTTAAGCATGCTCACCACCTCCACTCACATCCACCATCATCGAGTGCACGATGACAATGTGCACATGCCGCCCCACCCTCTCCATCTTCCTCTTTAAACCCCCCACTCCACCTCTCCTCTTCTTTTCCTTCTTCTTCTTCCCCTGCTACTTCCCCTTCACACGCTTGAAGAACCCACCACCTCCACCACTACACCTCACCTCAATGACACTACTGACCACCAACCTCACAACCTAACACCACCGGCGTCCTCCTTAAGCTTAGCCGCACCCACACAAACGTTCATGCACTACTTCAATGCCCCCACGCTCTACGCCAAGATCCTAAAGCAGCCAACATTGGGCTCATTGACAAACCAACTTCGGCCACCTCAGAATGTACCTACACCATCGTCGAACTAGCATCCTCCAACGCATCACCGCCGTCAACCTCATCGCCAGTCGTCTCCTCCACATGTGGCTACGGGCAGCGACCAAGGTCCCCTGTTTCGCTACAATGTAATAGGCATTGTTGGGGGGAGGATTCTTGGTTTGACGATACCGTGCACTTATTTTTATTTATTTTTAATTATTATTCTCCTTCTCAATTCTCGTTATTGGCTACTCTTTGTTGGTTATATTATTTTTGAATCTTCATCTCTGCCTTCTCAATGTGGTTTATTAAATATGTATACATGAAATAATTTTATCCATCATTTGTGAATGTGAAAGCAAAATTGTTTGCGAGTATATTATATTTATTTGAAATTACCGCATGGTTAATGTTATTAGAGCACAGTGGTTGAATGGATGAATGTATTAGATTTGCATTTGACTTTGTTTTAATTTCGATTTTCACACCATGCATTGCTATTTTACAAATGACAAATCTTTCTCGTATTATTCTTCATAGTGAAAATCAATTATCAAATGATGCCATTGCTGAGAGGCAACGACCATAGTAAATTTGCAAATATCTTTCTATTCACATTTTAACTTCTCAAGCTATATATTTGTTGATATATATTATTCTGGATTTGATTATGAGGTATATTTCGTGGAGGAAAACACATGTTGGCCTCATCATCTTGGTGGACCTTATTGTCACCACGAGGAGCCATTGCGGGTGTGGACTTTGATCTCATAAGCATGGAGGAGCAATTAGATTATCTATTTATTTATGATTAGATTTTAGATTAGACTTAGAGTAGTTATTATACTCTTTAGACTCTATTTGATTTATTTTCTTTCTCGCCCCTGTAGTTCTGGGGCTGGTTTTTGGGGGAGTCTCCCCATTTATTTAGACACTAGGTTCATTTTATTTTTATTTTCTTTTGTGTGTGAATAGTTTCTTTGCTTGCACTTATTAAAAAAAAAACTCGAGTTATCTACTGGAAGCTGCATGTCCATAGAGCGACCATATAGCATTGTTGAGCAGCATCTAGCCTTCTTTTCTACATTGCATGCATTCTTGCATTGTAGAGTGCTAAAGCAAGGTACACAGTTCTTATCTTTTGCATCAGCATCTATACACGCACTGCATCTGGACTTAATTAAAAGACCACCTAATTTGATTTGAAAAGACTAATCAAGTGGTCACTTTAATTTTAAAAAGGGACTAAGAGTGAAGAAGAATGATTAAAATTCACGAAAAGTGTTTTGAAAACTTATTTGTGGTTTTGAATGAAAAATCATTTTCATAATGTGATGCACACTTCCTACACCAAGCACACATTTTAGGCACTTCACTAGGTCTCGAACACTTAAGGCTACAGGCACTAATCTCTTTATTAGTGCAAACCCACCTACTTCATCTTGTGGTAGTGATATTATCCTGTAACCAAGTGACTTGATACTTCAAGGAGGGGAATACCCCTTAAAGGAACAAAATAGTAGTTAAAAGGCACCGCAAATGCATCACCTCATAGGAAGGGTTTGCTCTACCTGCATCCCTTAGTTCCATCCTTAGAGTATCTTTTCACTAGATCACTTGAGAATATCATTTCAGCAAGGTGTAGGTCCTAAGACAATCGAAGGTAGGCTTAGGTCACGTTACTAGATTGAATAACTTTTTTGGCCAACTATAACAACTAATTTGACCTCAACCTTCTACAAAATAGAATTGGTCAGGATCTCAAGTAGCCTCATTTCTCTTATACCACTTAATTGGGAATGGAGGGACACCACCTTGATTCTATTTGACTAATCTCTGAAGTTGGTTTGGGGGTTGGGTTAAATAGTTAAACCTACTTAAATTTTTAAGAACTGGAATTGTGTTTGCTTGGTGTATACTTGGTAGGCACTCACTTAGGAGAAGGATTGCTTTCGACCCAAAACCTGAGAAACTCCTTAGGAGAGCTAACCGAGAGGGAAGAAAGATGGCGGAGAAAGAAGAGAGACAAGAAGAAATTAGGGTTGGGGAAAATCCAAGAACCTTGAGGGAGTATTTCTTACCCACAACTCACCAAGCCCTACCCATCAAAAGGCCTAGAGTGGAGAATCCATAAGAAATCAAAAGTAGTACCACATCTTTGCTACCCTCTTTCTATGGTACTGCTAGAGAGGACCCGTATAAGCAACTTGAGGAATTCACCGAGGTTTGTTCCATGGTTGGTGAAGCTCCAGGGCTTTACTGATGAAGCCCTAATGAGAACCCTCTTCCTGTTTTTGTTAAAGGATAAAGCCATGTACTGGTATCATACCCTTGATGCAAGGGTAAATGATTGGGCTACCCTTAAGAGAGAATTTTTAAAGAAGTATTTTCCTATGAGTAAAACCAACCATTACAGGAGAGAGATTATGAGTTTTACTCAGTAGGACGGGAAGCAATTTCACAAGACTTTGAAGCACTTTGATAATCTTCTGAGATTATGCCCCCACCAACAAGTGCCAAGATGACAATTGGCCAAGAGGTTCTATAACGGATTATCTGAATGGCATAGGTAAATCATTGATGCAACCTGTGTTGGAACCTTCATGACCAAGACTGAGGATGAAACCTGGACCTTATTTGAAACCTTAAGTGATAATTCCATTCATATGACCTCTACTTATCAAGAAAGGAAACCATTGATCTTGCAGAGGACGATGGAGGCCCATGAAGCCGGGGCTACTCAAGATTTCACTTATTAGATTCAATTATTGAATAAAAATTTTGATAGGCTCTTAGCAAACCTCGGCGTACAATCGCAAGCGGCCCCTATAGTCTAAGCTCCAAGTGATTGCTCCATTTGCCAAAGAACTTCACAAGCCACTGTGGAGTGCCAATTGGCAAATCGATTCCCTAAGTTGATTCAGGTCGATTTGAATGCGGCCCAGGGATTCCACCTACCCCTTAGGAACAACCCATATTCTAATACTTACAATCTAGGGTGGTGGAACCATCTATATTTCCCATAGAAGCACAGTGATACTTCCAACTTAAGGAATACAAGATCCCGAACTCCCCAACCCCTGTACCAACCACCTTATACGGCCTCTCCTAAAAATAAGTCCTCTAAGATTGATGAACTTAAAGAAATGATGAAGGTGATGCAAGAGCATCATAATATGGTCATCCAGTCTCATAATAAGATGATCACTGAAATGCAATCCCAAATTGGTCATCTTATAGAGGCGATGAGGCAACGAGGCGATGAGGCAGCGAGAACTTAGGAAGTTGCCTAGTTCTTTTAAGGAAAACCCTAAGGGTAAGGGGATCATATTGAAGGAGCATGCTTAAGCTGTGACCGTGTTGTGGAGTGGAAAAGAAATTGTCAAACCTGGTAGCCCTCCTATAGTCACCCCTCAGAATTCCCCTCCTACACTGACCTCAACTTCCACCCTCACCAAGGAAGAGCTCACAGCCCTCCTTTGCTTGAAATCACCCACCAGGAGGATGTCATCATTCCACCACCCCTTTCCCAACACAACAACCCCTTCACCCAGAAGTCGAGGGTGCCTTATTTAGAGCACTCATCCACTCCTGGGGAAACGTCTATTGGCTGATCTGGAGCCAAGGATAGGACATATGAGATTATGGACACCTTTAATCAAGTCCATATTAACTTGCCTTTGTTGGATGTTGTAAAGCAAATTCCATCCTATGCCAAGTGTCTGAAGGACCTGTGCACCCAGAAATGCCAATCTAGGAGATAGGTTCAAGCTAAGGTCATCCTGCCTGACAATGTTAGCTCGGTGCTCCAACATGGAACACCCCTGATGTAAACATGTTTATATTACATAAAATGTCTATTTATGCATGTTCTTAAGCATAGAATTGCATTACATACTATAGATATTATATAGCATGCATCATCTTGGATTTAGATTAGTTTGAATAAAATGGAGGTTAATTGTCTCCTTTTATGTTTAAGGACAGGGCGACTGTTTATCAAGGCCTCGAATCAAAGATCCAATCATACGGATCTGATCAGGGCGATGATTGGAGTTCAACGACTCCAAGATCGCCGTAATCAGATATCCGTAGCATCAGATAGAGATTGAGGAACCCTAGAAGATCAAGGGCCAAGATGGTGTTAATCTACACTTCAGACGACAAATCCAACCACACGAATGGATTCGGATAGATGATCGCAGCCTAATGGCACGAAAATCGACTCTATCTGATACCCGTGGCACCATCTACATCATCCAGAAGATGGACGGTCAAGATGGCGCCACATGGTGCCATCTCGATCGCCCAACCGGCCACACACAATCGCTAAAAACTCTAGCAGCAACGCCTCTCCGCCATTGGATCAAGATCCAACAGCTGAGAGTGGATCCCAACCAGTGCCTTCATTCTCTGAAGCCCAATTGAAGATGCAACCTCGACCGATGGATCTCAATCCAACGGTCCAGATCGTGCGCCACTAACGCACACCGCCTGCCCATCCACACACACAGCGTAGTGGATAAGGCATTCAGCCTCGATAGGGCACGGGTTCAAGCCGCGAGAAGCATTGCGTTTGGGCTCGGGTGAGCAGGCGCATCCGACAGCGCGGAGATCGAGCGGCTGCGCGCACCCCATCAAGTCCACGCACCATCTGACGCGGTGAGCAGATGCCTCATCGCACGTGATGAGGTGCGTGGTTGAAGCGGCAAGGATGCATTCTCAGCCGTTCGATCTCACAATCGAACAGCCAAGATCAAGAGAACGTGGATAGGCGTTGAGCACGGGGAGGTGAGCGGGCGCGCGCGCATTGCCCCACTACGACCACGTTCAGGCCTTTAGTGACGGATTTATCCATCACTAAAGGTCCTGAGTTAATGATTTTCAACATAAAATGACCAAATTGCCCTCACTCCTTGCAACTATGAAAGGAGACCCCCTCCATACGAAATTCTCATCCCTTCCTTCTCTTCTCTCCCTCTCCAAAGCTCAAGAGGAGCTTGTCCCACACCTGACTTGAGAGATAAAGTCAAATTTTTGCCCCCATTTCGAAAGTGGATCCCACAACGACGACGACGTGCTACCCTACTCTCGTTCCTCCTGCCTCGACCCCCTTCTTCCTGCTTCGTCCTTCATCTTCCAGGTGTCGTCCCATCCAGCTCGTCCTCCAAGTGATCGTTGAGGAGGATAACTTCTCTCTCCCATTCCTCTTTCCAGCTTTCTAGAGTAGAATTTTCCTGCTTTCTAGTGTAATAGTTTTCCTACTTTCTAGTGTAATTTCTCACTGGTTTAATTGTATAAACATTTTGAAATATTAAGTGAATGTTCTCTCTCTCTCTCTCATTCTGATTGTTCATATTACCTCATTGTAATTACTTTGCTTTTCAACAAAAACCCTAAAAAAGTATAATTGCAAATATAAATCGATGTAGCCTCCCTGAGTTCGACCCAGGATTTCTATTCTGGTATAAATTTTATTTGTTGAACATGAGTTCTTCGCTTTCAAACTACAACGACAAGTTTTCAAAACCAAATACGATAGCATAGTAACCTGTAGCTTCAACAACCCCCAAGTTGAAAAACCCAGGAGCCACATATATTTCAGTGGTTCTAGGTAACCAACTCATTGATGAGGCTCTGCTCGATCTGGGCGCGGGGGTGAACATCTTGCCGAGCTTTGTTTACGACCTTCTAGGAGGATGTGATGTGAAGCTCAGTCTTGTCATCCTCCAGGTCGCAGATAGATCACTTAAGATACCACGGGGATTGTTAGAAGATGTCCCTGTAAGAGTGGAGGACTTCTTCCCTATTGATTTTCTTATGATTGACACTGACCCATCAAATAAGCCCACAAAGTCATCCATTGTTCTGGGATGCCCCTTCTTGGCCACTACCAATGCATCTATCAATTGTAGATCAGGAGTACTTAAAATAGGCTTTGGGAACAAGAAAATCTGGTTGAATGTTTTTGATGCCTACAAGCAACTCGGATTAGAAGATTATCCCCAAATTGAGGTTGTTGATGAGATTATAAAAGAGACCACTCCAACACTCTTATATAGTGACCCCTTCAGATGGTCATATCTAAGGACCACCCTCAGATTATCAAAGCAAATGAAGGGAATATGCCCAAATTGGAAGAGTTGTTGGGAGTGCAAATGGAGTCTCTATCCCCTCCCTGGACCTTGAAGGTAGACCTGCTACCTGAGGCGAGGACATCTCAGCTTGTACCCTCAATCTAGAAAGCTCCTGAGTTGGAGCTCAAACCCCTCCCAAGCACACTGAAATATGTCTTCCTTGGCACAAATGACACCCTCCCCGTCATTATCTCATCTATGTTATCTGAATGGCAAGAGGGAGCTTTGCCTGAGTGTTTATAGAGGCATAAGGAAGCGATTGAATGGTCTATAGCTAATATTAAGGGTGTTGACCCCTCCCTCTGCAGTCGTCATATATACATGGACAAGTTCGTGAAACCCTTTCATGACATGTAGAGATGGCTCAATCGCAACATGTAAGAGGTTGTTAGGGAGATTCTAAAATGGTTGGATGCAAGCATTATCTATCCCATTTCAGATAGTAAATGGGTCAATCCCATACATGTGGTGCCTAAGAAGGCAGGGATTACTGTCGAGAAGAACCACCAAGGAGAATTGATTACCACCAGACCCTCAACTAGCTGGAGGGTCAGCATTGATTATCGTCGTCTGAATACAGATACCCAAAAAGATCACTTCCCCTTACCTTTTATGGATCAGATTCTGGAAAAATTGGCGGCGAATAAGAACTTCTGTTTCTTACATAGGTACTCTAGGTATAATTAGATAACTGTCTTCCCTGATGATCAAGAGCATACCACCTTCATGAGTCCATATGGCACATTTGCATTCCATCTAATGCCATTCGGGTTATGTAACGCTCCTGCAACGTTCCAATGATGCATGATGGCTATCTTTTCTAATATGGTCAATGAGTTTGTTGAGATTTTCATGGATGACTTTTCCATATGGTTCATCATTTGACTTGTGCCTCTTACACCTTAATAAAGTGCTTACTCTTTGCATAGAGGCTAAGCTAGTGCTCAGCTAGGAGAAGAGTCATTTTATGATCCAACAGGGCATTATTTTGGGGCATGTAGCTTCCGAGAGAGGATTGGAGGTGGATAAAGCCAAAATCGATTCCATCTCTAGACTTCCACCGCCCACCAATGTTCATCAAGTTAGGTCTTTTTTCAGCCACGATGGTTTCTATAGGTGCTTCATTAGATATTTTAGTAAAATCTCTAAGCCACTCTACGACATGTTAGTAAAGGATGTTTCCTTTGAGTTTCATGACAAATGTGGTGAGGCCTTCCAGGTCTTGAAGAAGGCACTCATTACTACACCAATTCTCCGAGCACCAGATTGGACCCTCCCCTTTGCGCTTATGTGCGACACTTCTGACTTTGCCGTGGCAGCGGTCTTAGGTCAAAGGGTTGATAGTAAACATCATGTGTTACACTATGCCAGTAAGACCCTCACGGATCCTCAACAAAACTACACTATCATTGAGAAGGAACTTCCCGTAGTTGTGTTTGCTTTGGAAAAGTTTCAATCTTATTTACTAGGATATAAGGTTTTGGTGTATATAGATCACTCGGCCTTAAGGCATTTGCTTGCTAAAAAGGACACCAAACCTAGACTTATTCACTGGATCTGCTACTCCAGGAGTTTAACCTGGAAATCAAGGATAAAAAAGGAGTCGAGAATGTGGTAGCAGATCATTTGTCTAGGGTTCCTATTGAGGCATCAACCCCCACTAGTGCTATTTAAGAGACTTTTCTTGATGAGGCTCTGATGCCCACAGAGGCCAAATCTCCTTGGCTCGCTAATATAGTGAACTATCTGGTCACAGGCATTACCTCAGCACCTGCGATAAGAAAAAGTGAGACAAGTTTCTTGTTGAAGCTAAATTTTATCATTAGGAGGAAAACAAGCTGTTTAAAATAGGCCCGAGCCAGTTATTCCGCAGGTGTGTCCCTGAGGAAGCACAAAGGAATGTTCTGAGTTTCTGCCATGACATTCATTATGGAGGGCTTTTTAGTGGGAAAAAGACTACCCACAAGGTTCTTCAATCTTGCTTTTGGTGGCCCACATTATTCAAATATGCACAAACTTATATGGGCGCATGTCTATGCTGCCAGCAAATGGGAACCATTGGGAAAAGGGATGAGATGCCCCAGCAACTTATTCTCCCTGTACAAATATTTGATATTTGGGGCATCAATTTCATGGGTCCCTTTCCTGTGCCCTTCGGCTATGTGTATATCCATTTGACTGTCGATTATGTATCAAAATGGATAGAAGCCATACCCACACAAACCAATGACCATTCCGTGGTCTTGGATTTTATTAAGGCTAATATCATTTCTCAGTAAGGATGCCCAAGGGCTATCATAAGTGACGGAGGACCTCACCTAAAGAATTCACACTTCACATGACTATTCCAAAATTTGGGAGTCAATCACATGATAGCCACACCTTACCATCCCAAATGAGTGGTCAAGTCGAAGTGTCAAATAGGGAGATTAAACGGATTTCGGAAAAAATGTTAGGCTCGACAGAAAGGATTGGTCGAAAAAGTTGAACGATGCACTTTGGGCCTATAGGACAGCTTATAACACACCCTTGGGCATGTCACCTTTTAGCCGATGTATAGTAAAGCTTGCCACCTCCTTTTGGAAATCCAACACAAGGCCTATTGGGCCATTCACAATGTTAATTTAAATCTAGATAGAGCAGATAAGGCTCGCATGCTTGAGCTAAGTGAGCTTAAAGAGTTTCTCAATAAAGCTTATGAAACCTCCCAAGCTAATACAAACAACGTACATAGGTCTCCCATAACAAGCACATCACTAGAAAGACCTTTGAGCCCAACCAGTGGCTATGGCTTTTTAATTCCAGACTCAAATTATTTGCTAGAAAGCTCGAGTCCTACTGGGATGGGCCTTTTGTGGTTGTCCAAGCCTTCTTCATGGAGGATTAAAATTCGGAATCCTAATTCAGGTGAGAGTTTTAGAGTAAATAGAGAACATCTTAAACGTATGTTACTCTTTTAGATGGCCAGGTTGTGGATGCACTTCTGCTTGAGGAGCCTTAGCTCCTCCCACTCTCCTACTCAGGTGATATTCTTCTATGTCTTTACTTTTTCCAATGAAAACATTGTCAAGATTAGGCATGAGGGGGTATAACCTGAGATTATTTTATATCATTTATAAATATTTACATGCATTTTGGTGCATTAGTTTCTTTGAAAGAAAAAATTCACTTTGCTGAGTTGAATTGGCAAGTTCTAGCATTTTCTATGGATGAATTTATCCAAGTTCTTGGTTGGATCGAATGATAAGATAAGACCTTAAGTGTCTTTCCTCTGAAGATAAGCATGAGATACTATCTTTAGACCCCTAGGGCTCTGAGAGCTTAAAATTCCAAGTATCCATTAAGATGCAGATTATTTCTCGAGTGGTTGAGGATGTTGTGAAGCAAAGGTATTAAGTCAAAGACTTTGGAAGTATTTGATACCGTTTTCTACCCTTTTGTTTGCGAGTCTTGGTAACCTAAGCATCCACCCTCACTCACACTATGGTCTTGTTTAGAATGCCTAATAAAGTGATCGCCTTAATTATTTTCTTAAAGAAAATTTGGTTCTCTAGTCTCTAACTTAGGAGAAACCTGAAAGCACAACTTGATTTGATGAGTTCCTACCACATGAGAGGTGAAGTATATATTCTCCTTGATGACGCGATGATAACATGTCACCTCTTCGACGCTTGTCTCTTAGGATATCCATCCTACTAGGGGCAAGTAAGCGCATTGTGCAATTCAGGTACCATGTGCGACACTATCCTGAAGTGCCAATTGCCAGAGGCCTGAATTTGCTTCAGAAATCCATGGGCGACACTATTTCAAAGTGTCAATTGCTAGGGGTTCTTTGGGTTACCATGGGTGGTGCTATCCCGAAGCAACAAAACTCAAGGATCCTTCGAGGATCGATGATGGGGACAATGAATCCGACACAGGCCGTGTTGATAGTTGATCCAAGGTTGGACTTAGATGAATCAAATAAAAAAGAATTTACAAAAGAAAAAATCTCAAAAACATTTCCCTTCTTTCTTGTTGGCCATCATACCAACACAAATCCATTCTCTTATAGGCTGAATAAAGACCACTCACACTTATGCGCGGAAGCTTAAAGCTCTGGAACCAACAAACTTTAGGTTAGGCTTAGGGGTCTTTAAAACCTCTGCCAGCAACCAAAAACTCATGCTGACCAAGTTTGCATCTTGATCGGTACTTAGGCACCGTAAGGTCTAGGGGTGGTATCTCAAACAAATTTCTAGAGGCAAGATATGTTGAGGTACCCTGATGGCTAATTTCAACCTAGAGCTTTGGAATTCTACACAGATTTTGCTCGAGACTAGCAAAATTTAGGCATGGAGGTATTTCATAGGTCTATGTTAGTGGACTAATTATTTGCCTAAATACTTGTTGGATAATTAATTAGGTTAGTAAGGAGCTTGGGGAATAATCTAATTTCCATATTTAGCATTACATTTAGTTTGGTATTACAATTGCACATATTTCGTTCCCTTACAAGTGCTAAAGAAATACAATTAGACCTAGAGGAAAATAGCAAGTGGCAGCTAGTCACGCTTGGAATTTTCCCCACCCAACCTTGTCAAAGCAATCGTAGTGTCGCGTGTGCACTCCTCGTCAGCCGGCCTTCCAATCTTGGCCATACCTATTTTTGGCAACTATTCAAAAGTTGCGGAACAGCTATTGACCGAGATTGGAGGATCGGGAAGGAGAGGTTAAAAAGGGTCTTCCTCGTAGCGTGCAAGGCCCCTATCCTCTTCCATCTTCTCCACCTTCACCATACAGAGATCTTGCATCATGGAAGGAACCAACACCTTGGTTTAAGTGTGCTCACCACTTCCACTCGCATCCACCATCACTGACTGCACGATGACAATGTGCACACGTCGCCCCATGCTCTCCATCTTCCCCATCCTCTCCATTTTCCCCTTTAAACCCCCCACGCCACCTCTCCTCTTCTTTTCCTTCTTCTTCCCCTACTACTTCCCCTTCACACGCTCAAAGAACCCATCACCTTCACCACCACACCTCATCTCGATGCCACCATCAACCACCACCCTCACTGCCTAATACCATCAGCATCCTCAAGCTTAGCCTCACCCACGCTGACATTCACGCACTACTCCAATGCCCCCAAGCTCCATGCCAAGATCCTAAAGCTGCCAGCCTTGGACTCGTCAACTAGCCAACTCCGATCGCCTCAGGATGTACCCCCTGAAATTCCCTAGACAGGGGAGGTGAGATCGAGCGTGATACAAAAGTAATGCGGAAATAATATGACAATCGCACAAATAAGCAATCTCACAAGTACACAATGATTTTTAAGTGGAAACCCAAACCCGGGTAAAAACCACCACCTAAACCTCTTGGTTTAGGATTTCCCCATCTACCTAGTAGATCAAATCCACTAACTAAACTACTTAAAATGAGGGTAGTTCAACCTCAATACAACCGGCACTACTTTATAAGATGGTAGTGTACCTTAAACCCCTCCTCTTCACGAGGAGTATTTTGTCTCGCAAGGGAGACGGGAATTCCCAAAGCGAATATCCAAACAAAGACAATTACAATATAACCTATAGAGTCACAAAGTAAGTGTAAATCAAACTAGCTTCTATAGGCAAAAGGACTTCCCTTAGATGGAAGTGGTGCGACGTAAAGTCGGCAGCATAACGGTGTTCTCAGGTGGGTGCTAGATGGCTTGGAGAGCAACAACACTTAAAGATTTCTCCTTCACTTAGACACAATATGATGTGGAAGTAGTTTCTCTATGTGTGTTTTGCATAGGAAGGGTGCTCCTCTATTTATAGAGATCCTAAGAAGGCTTTGGAAGACCTTGGAAGCCTCTTGTAGCCATTAAGAATAAGGCTCAAGAGTGTGGTCCAAACTCCCACCGAAATTAGGGTCATTTATGATTCTGATAGGGTTATCAGATGTCTGGTTTTATGGTTAGACATCTGGGTGATCTAAGGTTCGATCATCTGATCTAGAAGGGTGGATGATCTGATCAAGGTTGGATCAAGATAGACATCTAAAACTCACTTTTAAGACATCTGAGATACTAATCAGACGTCTAAGCCTAAGATGGCTTTCTTTCTACTTTCGCAAGATTGAAATAGGGTTCTAATGTCATTTAGGCAAGATGACAGGTTAGTCGTCTGGCAAAGTCTCTGGATGTTTGGAAAGATAATCCTCTATGGGAATGGATTTCCCAAGAGTCTTAACAGCTAAATCCTCTGACAAAAGTGATTTGGGTCAGATGTTAGCCTAACGTCTATTTATCAGATGGCTGGGTGACAGAGTGATTATTGCGCGTGTTTTGAAAACAGAGATCTCGTTGTAGTATAGTGTGTGAAAACACTCGTCAAAAATAATTTATAAAGATAACGAGACTTGAGTCCCGGTCGTTCATCTCTGGGAGGCATTTATGCAAATTTGAAATCGATCTTTTTCACTCTACTTACTTAAAATCTCACGCTGGTTTCTAATCATCGGATCAATGTTTGGCCACTTTCATTATGAACCCTAATTACGTGCACATGTGTTAGATAGATGACAAATGTGAAAGTGTGAGTTTCAGTACGCACAATTCTAGTTATGTGGTGGCTGTTTATGGAAAATGTGTTAATAATTAGATCCTCAATATTTTCAAGTACCGACATCCTAGTTGCAACAGATAATAATTAAAAGGAGGCAACTTTAATCACACAAAATAGATTGCAATATGCTCATGGTGATTCTCAACACATAGATATATATAGAAAAATATCTTTCATTAATTCATCATGGTTTTTGCAACATGGAACTCTTGGAAAGCTTATAGAGGAAAGCTTGAAAACATAAAAACTTCTAACAGAAAACGATCTCATACATGAATCTAAAGGGGGATTATGCATGCATCATTGGGGGAGAAGCAAGGAACTACACTACTAAGCATTAAATAAAGCATGTAAACTATGAAGAACTAAGCTACTAATCTAGCAAAAATAAGGGCATTCGGAGGTGGGCTCCGATGGCCTTTGAGTTGGTTGAGAGGAGAAGGAGAAGCAGCCAATGGTGCTTAGGCTGGCCCTTGGAGAGAGGTTGAGGAGGTGATACAACATCTTGGCATGGAGATGGTGGTGGCCATGATGATGCTACTCGTGGAGATGGAGTGGAGGTGGATGTATCTAAACTAAATGGAAGCCAAGAGTGAATTAAGCCAAGAGTGGATGGGTGCAAATGGCCACCCCTTAGGTCTTTTTATAGACCTAAGGGAAGCTCTCTAGAGAATTATGGAATTCTCTAGAGAGGCCTAGGGTGGGAGCTCGTGGGAGAGTGAGAGAGAGAGAGAGGATGGATGGTGGTTTTTAGATCCACCAAATGTGGATCTGAAAATTGAATGGCTCTTGGTTGCTAATTTTAGCAACCAAGGCAACAACACATGATAGAGAGTTCTAGAGAACTCTAGGCTAGGTATTTTTGTGTGGATGGTGTGTGTGGGTGTGTGTGGGTCGAAACTTAGGTGGCTAGGTTGATTAGGTTAGGTTCTAGTAGGTTTAGGTCAAGGTAGGTCTCAAACTAGGGTTGTAAACCCTAATTCACTAAGGTAAAGTGCAATTAAACTTAATACAAGTTTAATAGGGTGTGTGAAAACTTAATTGAGAGTAAAATAACTCAATTAAGTCAGGTCTAGGTCAATTGGACTCTCACTGAGTCCAATTGGATAGTGTGTGCTGAGATCAGGGCTCAATTGGATTCAATGAGTCCAATTGAATAGGCTGATGGAATTGACTAAGATCCAAGTCAATTAGGTTTAGTGAGGACCTAATTAGGTCCTTAGCGAGATCTAGAGGTGATGTACTAGGGTTAGGACACCTTAATTTAGGTTCCTATGGGGTTAGAATTGGGTTTAGGGACCTAGAGATCCAAGATCAAGGCTTGAATCTCAAAACAGGGTCAGGAGGGCAGTTCTAGACATCCAATAATAGTGTCAGACATCTTATAGTGAAAAATCAGAAGTCTAGACTTGTTGTCTGGACGTCCAATCAGAATCAGGAGGGATTCTAGGTTCTGTCTTGTGTATTCTGCAGAAATTGGACGTCTGACCAAGTGTCTGGACATCCAATAACACTGCAGAAGTGGGTTTAAGGTGTGCGGGAGTTGGCTATGGGTTCTAGACATCCTATAACTCATCTGGACGTCCAGATAGAGGCTAGAATTAGGGTTTTAAGGTTTCCTAGGGTGCGATGACCTAATCTAAGGGTGGCTAAGGCTTGGGGAGGCTTCTAGGTTGTCCTAAGGCTAGGATGGACCTAAGTTCTTCATAATTTACTACTTTATTCCTACTTAAATAGAATAGCATACCTCAACCCCTTACATTATTATCTACTACATCTTATTCTAGGTCTTCTGCTCCAGCTCTGCTACAACTCCAGTTATTCTTTATTCTTCAGATCCAACTTTAGATCTACCTTCTGGTCAGCTTATTACCTGTAATTGACATAATTTACTTAATCAACATAGTATAGCATTATTTTATGCATGGCTAAAAGAAAGCAGTAAGGATGCAAGTAATGCTTATGCATGCGTGAACTATCCTAACTTATGCTAAGTCCTGCCTAATTTAAGTCAAGTAAGACCTATGATTGCTACGCAATCATACCCCCATGCCTAAATATGCTAGTCCCTAGCAAATGTGAGACTAAATTATTCACAGAAGGGTCCCTAAGGGATTGATTATTTTATAAAGTGTATGCCTAGAGATTTTTCTCCTTTTTTTTTCATCCTATGCTCTAGAAATCCAAACAATCATGAAAGTGTAGCTATGTAGCTTTTGCAACGGATTCAAGTGAAAAACTAATTCACCTCTAAAGCCTGTACTTGACCCCTATTAAAATTCTAGTGGGATAGGCGGACTTCTTCCCTCGGGGTAATCAAGATATTTTATGAATTCCACCCAACTTTAAGCTTAGGTAGAGAATCTTAGAGGGAAAAGATTATATATTTGGTGGCTCACTCTCGACTGGTGCTACATAGAGATTAGTACTATAGAATCTAGATTCCCAAATTATTATGTAACTCAATTCAGAGAGAGATGAGAAAAACTATGCCCTCTTTTCTGGTTCCTTTGTATTCATTCTCTCTTTTTCTTTTCTTTTTCTTTTCTTTTCTTTCTTTTTCTTAGAGCTCACAATTTCACCAGATTCACACATATGACCTGTATTTGGTGGTCTCACTTGGCATTAACACTTTAATTGAATTCCATAACCCTAACACTAAGTCGGAATTCCTCAGTCAGTATTCGAGCAGTCAGAAACACAAAAAGATAGGTTAAGGCCTTATTTGGTGGATCTCAAATTTATTTGGTGGTATTGCCTCAATGCAACTAAAATAAACACTAAATATTCACTCTTTTTTTCTTTGCTTTTTCTTTTTTTTTTTCAATTTTTATTTTTTTCCATTTTTTTCTTTTTTCTTTTTCTTTCAACACAACAAAACTAGCACATATCCATGAACTTTATTGAGGAGGCATTATTAGGGATTGGTGGTACTTAAGAGACATTGGGTGGCTTATTTGGTGGAAGTGCCTACTCATGGCACCGGGAGAGGCAGATAGGATGGTGTATTTCTGACTTTGGCATCAATACCCTCCTTCAGTCGAGGATTCCGTAAAAAATTGTCGTAACCATCCACCTTAGCCCTAGTTTTATGAAAACTCGCTCTCCGCGTATTTGCCTTATTTGGTGGCTCTCAATATTTCGCACAAAAATGTATATGCAGGAACTAAGAGCGGAAACTATGCCTAATCTCTGAGTATCATCACCTAATTATCTGGGATTCAGGATTCCTTACACTAATCTTAGAGCACCAGTACTCTCTATTCTCATCGCACACTATTTAGTGGATTTTTGGAAGAAAATCTACCTAGCTCCCAAAATATTGTCCAAGGGTTTAGGAAAAGAAGCACTACTTCTTCTCAATAGACTGAAGACGTTTATCAGCCTTCACCGTGAATCCATTGCAAATTCTACGTGTGTGTGAAAAGTTGTACTAGATTCCAGATTACAGGAATCAACTAGAGGATAAAATCCCTAATGCATTCTCTTGATAAAAATCTTATTCATGGATGCACTATGTATACATGCTATAAACAAGTAACCTCTTATATTCATACTTCATGAAATTTCCCTTTTGGGTTACATTCATCTTGACCCTAAATTTAGAACAAAAGGGTGAGCGGGTGAGTTAGAAGTGGCTGTTGCAGATGATTTTTAGCTCCAATGCAAGCATTGGAGTTGGAGTTGGTTGTTCTTATATTTAGGATCCTAAAGTATGTTTGACATGTAGCTCTGAAGTTTTCCTAAATGTTGGCATACAAATTTTCAGTTTTGTCTTATCTACCCCCCTATGCCTAAGTTCTTGCATGTCCTCATGCATGAATATAAAAGAAAATAAATACAATAGGGAGTAAATGGGTAGCAATCACCTAGAATTGCTCCTGAAATTTTAACTTTCACACTGGCCAACCTGACATTATGTAATATGCAGAAAAAAAACGTGCTAAAAGAAAAATATGCTATGTATAAAAATGAATATGTATAAATGATGGATGTAGAGTAGATGCTGAGTTTAACGCCTCCAGCTAGGCGAAAACTCAATCACACGTCCTCAATAAGATGAATGATCTCATCAGCTGGAGGAGGTTCCTAGGCCAAAAATGGCTTGAGGCGCTAGCCATTTACCATAGATACATGCCCAGAGTTTGGGTCCCTGATTTAAACCACCCCATTAGGATATGGGTGAATCACAACATATGGGCCAGTCCACTTGAACTTGAGCTTCCCTGAAAAAAATTTCAGTCGCGAATCAAACAACCAGACTCGCTGGGCGTGAATGTTTTTCTCTGGATGTGGCGGTCATGAAAGGCCTTGGTCTTGTCCTTGTATATCAGTGTGTTCGCATAGGCCTCCTGCCAGATCTCTTCTAATTCGCTGAGCTAGAGTTTCCATTCTTGACCTCCTGCATCAAGGTCAAGGTTATATTTTCGCACCACCCAAAAGGCATGGTGTTCAAGCTCTACAGGAAGGTGACAAGCCTTGCCATATACCATACGATATGGTGACATTCCGAGTGGGGCCTTGTACGTGGTCTGATATGCCCAAAGTGCATCAACTAATTTATCAGACCAGTCCTTCCTGTTTGGTCTAACCGTCTTCTGGAGAATTAGCTTGATTTGATAATTAGACACATCAGCCTACCCATTGGTCTGTGGGTGATACGGGGTGGCTATACAGTGATATACCCCGTATTTCTTTAATAATGACATGAAGTGAGCGTGGATGAAGTGGCTTCCCCCATTGCTAATCAAAGCACAGGGTATTCCGAATCTCGCGAAGATGTATTCTCGTACGAAAGAAATGATGGCCTTATGATCAGCCCGTCCTGCCAGGATGGCCTCGACCCACTTCGAGACATAGTCAACAGCTAATAATATGTACTCGAAGCCATGCGAGTTCGGAAAAGGGCCCATAAAATCGATGCCCCAAACGTCGAACACTTCTACAACAATGATGGGCTGGAGTGGTATCATGTCTCTCCTGGTCATAGAACCGACCAACTAGCATCGTTTGCAGTGCTGGGCGTATTCTTGTGTATCTCTGAAAATAGTTGGCCAGAAAAATACCGACTACAAAATTTTTGCAACGGTTTTCCATCCCGAGAAATGACCACCACAAGCATCATTGTGGCAAAAAGGTAACACACTGGAGATCTCAGAATCTGGGATGCATCTTCGAATAATCTTATCTGCTCCAATGCGGAAGAGCAGTGGGTCATCCCAAAGGTAGAATTTGGTTTCCGCAGTAAATTTGAGTTTCTGGTCCTTGGATAGGTTCACAAGAATCTTGCCTGCGTCAAGATAGTTCGCGATATCCACGTACCAGGGGAACTCAACAGAGTGAACTACCAAAAGGGATTCATTCGGAAATTGGTCGTGGATAGGCAGGGAATAAGGAATGTGGGTTGGGTCTAATCTGGATAGGTGATCCGCCACAACATTCTGCTTTCTGGCTTTGTCGTAGATTTCAATATCAAATTCTTGCAATAGAAGGATCCATCTGATGAGTCGGGGTTTGGTATCCTTCTTTGCCAACAAATGCTGGAGTGCGAAGTGGTCAATGAAGATGATAACTTTTGACCCTAATAGATAAGATCTGAATTTCTCCAACCTGAATACTACTATTAGCAGTTCTTTTTCGGTGACAATATAATTGCACTGAGCCTCATTCAGCGTCTTACTAGCATAGTATATGACAAAAGGCTGTTTCTCCCGACGCTGGCCTAAAACAGCACCAACGGTGAAATCAAAAGCGTCGCACATCATCTCGAAATCAAGCGACCAATCGGGTGGTTGGAGAATCGGGGAATCACAAGCAGCGCTTCGTAAAGTCTCGAAGGCGTTGTGACATGAGGTGTCGAATTCGAATGGGGCATCGACAACAAGGAGATTCATCAAAGGTCGTGCAATTTTTGAGAAATCGTGTATAAATCTCTGATAGAAGCCGATGTGACCTAAGAATGATCTAATCTGCTTGACCAAGCTAGGTGGGGATAAGTGGGAAATAATCTTAGATTTAGCTCGATCGACCTCGAGTCCACTTTTAGAGATCCTGTGCCCTAGTACTATACCATACCTCAGCATGAAATGGCTTTTCTCCCAGGATAGTACTAGGTTTACCTCAATACACTGTTTCAAGATTTTGGTGAGGTTATCAAGACAAGATGTGAAATCATCTCCGAAAATGGAGAAGTCATCCATGAACACCTCCACATAGACCCCAATCATGTCAGAGAAGATGGCCATCATACAACGCTGAAATGTTGCTGGTTTGTTGCAGAGGCCAAAGGGCATCCGCTTGAAAGCGAATGTTCCAAAGTGGCATGTGAATGTGGTCTTGTCTTGATCTTCCGGGCTAATCACTACTTGATTATACCCGGAGTATCCATCCAAAAATCAAAAGAAACTGCATTTGGCTAACCGTTCCAAGATCTGATCAATGAAAGGCAAAGGAAAGTGATCCTTCTGGGTAGCCATGTTCAGTTTCCTATAGTCGATGCAGACCCACCATGATGTCGCAGTGCAAGTCGGGATGGATTCGCCTTTATTATTTTTCACTACAGTGAGTCTTACTTTCTTGGGCACTATCTGGATCGAACTCACCCATTAACTGTCAGAGATTGGGTATACAATACCTGCATCCAGCCATTTGATGATCTCCTTCTTAACAACCTCTAGCATATTCGGGTTTAGCCATCTTTGAGGTTGTCTCGAAGGTTTCACCCCCTCATCCATGTAAATGTGATGGGTGCAATACGAGGGGCGAATACCGCGAAGATCAACAATGCTCCACCCTATAGTAGCCCTATGGTCTTGTAGCATAGAAATCAATTGATGCTCCTATTCTTGGGTTAAGTGGGCACTAATAATGACAAGGTATGTCTCACTTTTGCCCAAGAACACATACTCAAGTGAGTCAGGTAAGGCTTCAATTCAATCACGGGTGGGTCAGAGTTAGAAATGGGAATAGAAGGAACAAACTCAAAGGTGGGAATCTGATGATCCGTATGCATGTGAATTCCCACTGATTCACGACCTGTGAGATAGTCGGTTGTGACTGTGCTAACAGAAAACCCGCTAGTTGTGGTCATGTCTTCTTGTAACAACAGGGGCGATACAGTAGTGTATGGATCAGGATAGCTAGATTCAGGGGTGCGGTGGTCAAAAACACACCCTAAACAATCGGATCCTCGGGGAGATATGTGTAGTGTAGTGGTCTCAGTCCTGTGTCGATCGAGGTCCAAGAACCCTGATAGTGTAGACGAATGAGACATTGGGTCATCACAAAGGAGCCCAATGTTACCACAGTATACCGAATCTTCGTCTTCACCATCCTCCTCTATGCGATAATAGTCAAAATTCCTTGATGCCCTAAATATGTCAAGTCGAAGTCGCTCATTACCTAGGGAAATCTCCATACACCTAGATGCACAATCAATGTTTGCTCGGGCTGTCACTAGAAATGGGCAACCCAAAATGATTGGTGCATCTTGGAGATTAGGAGGAACCTCCATATCGAGAATGAAAAAGTCTGTGGGAAACCAGAATCCGTAGACTTTTACAATCACGTTCCTAACCACCCCCCTCGGTGTTTTTACTGATCTATCAGCCAGCTGAATCGTGACCAAGGTAGGCTTTTAACTCCCCAAATCGAAATCGATCAAATATGGCAGTGGGAGTTAGGTTGATGGACAAACCCAGATCTAGAAGGGCCCGATCAAATGGAGAATCCTACAAGAAGTAGGATATGAGTGGGGTACCAGGGTCTTTCTTTTTCAGTGGCAAGTCAACTAGAATCACGGCACTAGCTTCTTTTGACAGTACCGCCTGTCGTCCAATTCTAGGTTGTCGCTTCAGGGTACAATAGTCCTTGAAGAACCTAGTGATAGCAAGGATGTGATCAATTTCCTCAAGGAGAGGGACTAGATATGTACTTCATTGAACATTGACTTTAGGTCAAAGTTCCACGTGTCCTTCCGTACTACATTTCGCATCAGAGCCTCAGGAAAAGGGACGGGAATCTCAGGGTCAAGTGGCCTCTTACCCTTATCTACTATAGGTGGCTCCTGAGATGGAGTCAAACCCACCTGCGGCAAAGGGTGAAAAAAATCAGGACCTACCTGCCTATGTGGTGGGTCGAATGTCTTCCTTCCACTCCTCAATGAGACAGCATTTGCATCGACTTGCTGTCCATGAGGTGGTGGGGGAGCGGAAGGGGCAGAGTATGCGGGGTTCTACATCAAAGGCAGCTGGCCTTGAGCATAACCAGGTGGTGTAGGAGGTGCCTGTAATATGGAGTGTGCCTTTCCCTATGGTGCCTGAAACCTAGGCGGGGCGCCTTGGTTCTACACATACCGAGGGTTCGGGATGGGTTGGGAGGGCAAGGCTCCCTGAGTCCTATGCTCCTGCAACAGCTGGTTTTGCGTGTTCTGTATAGTCTGTATCTGGTCAGCCATCGCCTTCATTATCTGCAAGCTATCCTGTGTAGATTTCCTCATCGATTCTTGCAGCTCCTCTTTTGGTGCCTCCAGAGGGTCAGCCCGCTTTGGAGGGTGACTGGCAGCTTGTTGCAGCGGTTGGTATATAGAACGAGGTTGCTGCTGATACAGGAATGGCTACTGCCTAGGGTATGTGTTTTGCACATTCCTGTATTGCCTGGTCTGGTAGTGTGGATCTTAATGTAGTCTCTGTGAGTTACCAGATCAGGAGAAGTTCGGATGCTGGCGCCAACCACGGTTATACTCTTCTGAATACAGGTTATTACGCCCGTATCCTTGAATAGCACTGACGTCCTCGTAGGCCGAAGACGTCTGAGACGTATATCCATCAAGGGGATACGTATTATAGTCAGTGGGTGGTGTGTAACCTTGGTCATATGGTGCTAGATTGGGATTGTTTATGGGATCCTGATATGCAGGATCTTGTAAATAAGGAGAAGATGCATCTCGAGCGAGTAGATTAACTCAAGCAGGAGGGGCTCGGGGTGCATAGGAGGATCTTGGAGTAGTAGAGTTCAGCTCAGATTGACCCTGACTAATTTGGTCAATCTTTTTTTCGATCAATTTTATTCTATCTAGTTGCTTGACAATGATATCCATGTCGGCTCGAATAGACTCGATGTGAGCCTCATGGACACCAACCCACTGCTGACCAGGCCACTGGAACTAGTTCATGGATGCAGCATTCATCAAGTTCTCCGCCAAAGATTCGAACAATTCAAATGCATTGTTCTCATCTTTCGCGAGGAAATTCATGCCACTAGATGCATCGGCCAGATACCGATGTGTGTCATCCAGCCCATGGTAAAAGATCTGAGCTAGGTGCCATCTGGGTATACCATGGTGTGGGCATTTCCAAAGAAGGTCGTGAAATCGGTCCCAAGCGTCATGCAACTTCTCCCCAGCTCCTTGGGAGAAAGTCGTGATCGCATGCCTCATTGCATTCATTCGACTGATCGGGAAGAACTTTTGCAGGAATTCAAGTCATAATTCCGGCCAAGTTCCAATTGGCTTCCCAATGGTCTTAAACCAGTATGAAGCTTTGTCCCTCAGAGAAAAATGGGGAAAGCTTCATCAGAACAATCCCAAGATCAACATTCCCGGGTCAAATCATTTCTGCGAGTCGACTCAGGTCCTCTAAGTGCTGGAACAGATCTTCGCTTGAGTTTCCATAAAAATGACTTGATCAAACCAATCACATTAGGCTTGATCTGAGACACGTCTCCGCCTACGGGAATCCTGACTAAAGTTACGATGATTGGTGCAGCTAGATCATAGAAATTCCGAAGTTGTTCTCCTCGCGGTGGGTGCTGCATTCTGTCAAGCGTTGTCAAGATACGGTCCATGCTCTGCTGATGCCGCTCCTCTGATTCAACCACCCGAGCCTCCAAATGAGCCATCAGGTCTAGATTACCAGCATCCTGACCCGGTCTAGGTCTAAGTTCAGGATTAGCCATTGCGGCTAAGGGAGTAGAAGAAGTGGGGGGAGAAGATCGTCCTGGCGAGGTGACTCACCTCCTTGGGAGTGGCTCCCAAGGTCCAACCAGTTGAGGTCTAAGTGACCTCCTTCCTTGCATACACCACCCAAACCCTGGGTTGGTGTAGCCAAGCCAGATAAGGCTAAGGCCCTGTCAATCAAATGGTCCTTATGATCGGGTGACCAAATTTTTCATTCTAAGTTCGAATTCCTGAAGAAAAATTCGTCATACAACCGACTGAAAGTGATTCCTGCCTCTCAAGCTAACCCAGCCAGTCTGGTTACGAGGGGACTAAGGGGAAGGTTGTTCCTTCAGCTTTCGTCTGCGGATCCGTTGACTCCCGAGTTGCGATATTTTGACACTACCCTGTAGACTTAGTCACCAGGTTTGGCAAGAGAGGTTGAAAACACCTAGTAGTATGACAATGAATTCAAGTTGATTTCGTGTTCTAAAATTAATTTGAGCCCGTTTTTCTTCAGTTGGGGTTTGTGGTGAGTCGCCGACAAGGTGACCGAGCTCACTGCTAAACACTAGACTTCACTAAGTCTAGGTTAGCCCAAATGTGGTCTCTAGATTGTAACCTTAAAGGTGTAACCTAGGGTTCATGCAATTCTAGTGTTTTTGTTTTTTCTTCTTCAGCAGACCATGAAATTAAGACCAATTCTCTGATAAAAATTGCAATTAGAATAAGTTGAAATTTGGCAAGTAGATTCCTTTTTCAATTATCTTTCCAGAGATTATTTTTTATAATTTCTACTATTTAAACCTAATTTATAGAGATTTTTAAATGTCAAGGAGTCAAAATCCAGAATTTTAACCTCTGGTCGGCTTTTCAAATTGAAACAGCATCAAATGATTTCCAAAAACTCAAGAGAAAAATGGAAATTTAAGCTAATGAGATCAGCATTCAAACCCCACCATTTTTAGTCAAAACAAATTCGCAGATTGCTTGAAATTGCTTTTTGAATTTTCAAAATTTTCAAATCTGGGTCAGTCTGACCCCTTTGCACTTCGCGAATTTTTAAAAATTTTGTACTTGTAATTTTTTCAAATGAATGATGTTGCTGGAAAGGTGATTTAAAAATAAAGATCTGGCCCGAATTTCAAAATTTTTCGTTTACTAATTTTTTGGCAATTGAATTTTTAAATTGGAATTTGAAATCTGACCGAAAATTAGAGATTGGTGGGAAAACTTTTAAAAGGTGTTTGAATTCAAAATTCAAACTTTCCACCAAAATGAAATTTTTTTTTATTTTCAAAAAATTTTGGAAATTTTTTTTCAAGAAGGATTTATTTTTGTCAAAGGATTTTCAAAGTTTTTTTTTTTGCTTTTTCAAAACTACCCTAGGATTCAAAAAGAAACCTAATCTAACTACCAAGATTTTTTTCTTTGATTTTTTTTTTCACGAAAATAAATAGGTTTTTTTTCTTTTTTTCTCAAATAAATCTAACCTAGGGTTCACAAAGGGAAATCCTAATCTAAGAGGAGATGTACACCTGATTTTTTTCCCGTGCTCGATGTGTGTGTGAATTCCCGTTTTCTCATGTTTTCCTACACATCCAAAAATAAAGTAGAGGAAGATTTGTCAGTGAGAATTCTAGATATCGAAATCAAAAATGACGTTGCCTCCCCGGCAACGGCATCATTTGACAGAGAGCGATTCTCGCACGTGTTTCGAAAACAGAGATCTCGTCGTAGTATAGTACGAGAAAACACTCGTCAAAAATAATTTATAAAGATAACGAGACTTGAGTCTCGGTGGTTCATCTCTGGGAGGCGTTTATGCAAATATGAAATCGATCTTTTTCGCTCTACTTGCTTAAAATCGCATGCCAGTTTCTAATCATCGGATCAATGTTTGGCCACTTTCATTATGAACCCTAATTACATGCACATGTGTTAGATAGATGAAAAATGTAAAAGTGTGAGTTTTAGTACGCACGATTCTAGTTATGTGGTGGCTGTTTACAGAAAATGTGTTAATAATTAGATCCTCAATATTTTCAGGTACCAACATCCTAGTTGTAACAGATAATAATTAAAAGGAGGCAACTTTAATCACACAAAATAGATTGCAATAAGCTCATGGTGATTCTCAACACATAGATATATATAGAAAAAAGATCTTTCATTAATTCATCATGGTGTTTGCAACATGAAACTCTTGGAAAGCTTATAGAGGAAAGCTTGAAAACATAAATACTTCTAACAGAAAACGATCTCATACATGAATCTAAAGGGGGATATGCATGCATCATTGGGGGAGAAGCAAGGAACTACACTACTAAGCATTAAATAAAGCATGTGAACTATGAAGAACTAAGCTACTAATCTAGCAAAAATAAGGGCATTCGAAGGTGCACTCAGATGGCATTTGAGTTGGTTGAGAGGAGAAGGAGAAGCAGCCAATGGTGCTTAGGCCGGCCCTTGGAGAGAGGTTGAGGAGGTGATACAACATCTTGGCATGGAGATGGTGGTGGCCATGATGATGCTACTCATGGAGATGGAGTGGAGGTGGATGTATCTAAACTAAATGGAAGCTAAGAGTGAATTAAGCCAAGAGTGGATGGGTGCAAATGGCCACCCCTTAGGTCTTTTTATAGAACAACCATGGTAGAGAGTTCTAGAGAACTCTAGGCTAGGTATTTTTGTGTGGATGGTGTGTGCGGGTGTGTGTGGGTCGAAACTTAGGTGGCTAGGTTGATTAGGTTAGGTTCTAGTAGGTTTAGGTCAAGGTAGGTCTCAAACTAGGGTTGTAAACCCTAATTCACTAAGGTAAAGTGAAATTAAACTTAATACAAGTTTAATTGGGTGTGTGAAAACTTAATTGAGAGTAAAATAACTCAATTAAGTCAGGTCTAGGTCAATTGGACTCTCACTGTATCCAATTGGATAGTGTGTGCTGAGATCAGGGCTCAATTGGATTCAATGAGTCCAATTGAATAGGCTGATGGAATTAACTAAGATTCAAGTCAATTAGGTTTAGTGAGGACCTAATTAGGTCCTTAACGAGATCTAGAGGTGATGTACTAGGGTTAGGACACCTTAATTTAGGTTCCTATGGGGTTAGAATTGGGTTTAGGGACCTAGAGATCCAAGATCAAGGCTTGAATCTCAAAACAGGGTCTGGAGGGCAGTTCTAGACATCCAATAATAGTGTCAGACATCTTATAGTGAAAAATCAGAAGTCTAGACTTGTTGTCTGGACGTCCAATCAGAGTCAGGAGGGATTCTAGGTTCTGTCTTGGGTATTCTGCAGAAATTGGACGTCTGACCAAGTGTCTGGACATCCAATAACACTGCAGAAGTGGGTTTAAGGTGTGCGAGAGTTGGCTAAGGGTTCTAGACATCCTATAACTCATCTGGACATCCAGATAGAGGCTAGAATTAGGGTTTTAAGGTTTCCTAGGGTGAGGTGACCTAATCTAAGGGTGGCTAAGGCGTGGGGAGGCTTCTAGGTTGTCCTAGGACTAGGATGGACCTAAGTTCTTCATAATTTACTGCTTTATTCCTACTTAAATAGAATAGCATACCTCAACCCCTTACATTATTGTCTGCTACATCTTATTCTAGGTCTTATGCTCCAGCTCTGCTGCAACTCCAATTATTCTTTATTCTTCAAATCCTGCTTTAGATCTACCTTCTGGTCAGCTTATTACTTGTAATTGACATAATGCACCTAATCAGCACATTATAGCATTATTTTATGCATGGCTAAAAGAAAGCAGTAAAGATGCAAGGAATGCTTATGCATGCGTGAACTATCCTAACTTATGCTAAGTCCTAGCCTAATTTAAGTCAATTAAGACCTATGATTGCTACGCAATCACTGGGATGATCTACAGATGTCTAAAAGTGTTATAGAATTAATTATAATGTAATCTCCAAGGATCATCTTCTAATAGTCCAACGATCCTATTGTTGGACATCTGTCATTGGTATCAAAGGTCTTCTAAGACATCTGGACTATAAGCTGGTTGTCTGAAATCAACAAACAAAAAGTACTAAGTCCAACCTAAGTGTTTGGATGTCTAGACAAAAGGTCAGACTCTTAAAGATCAAGATTAGACATCTGAGGTCTAGATTGGATGTCTGATCAGGCTGTCTGAAGCCTATTTTGGTTTTTTGATCTAAGTGTTTGTCTATGTGTCCTCGTAAGGTGTAAGGTTTCCTAGGACTGAGGTAGGGTACTTTGGGCTCTTTACAAGAATCTAAAAAATAAAAGAGCAAAGTACAAGATAAATAAATACAAAAAAGAATATTTCTATCCTATTCTTCATCTCCTTCCTTCTTCAAGCTCTCGCTCCAAGCGAAGCTCCTCCTCCATCAAGCTCCTCAAACCCACCATAGACTAGAGCTTGAACTCCTTCACACTTGTATCCATTTGCATTTATCCTAAAACTTATAAACTCAATTGCAAATGTTAAATCACAAGTGTTTTGTTATCATCAAAATTAACGATCGCGGTGCCCTTACACCAACACCCCTACCATTGACAAGCATGCCATCCTCCAGCGCTTCACCACCGTCAATCTCGTCGCTGGCTATCTCCTCCACACATGACTATAGGGCGACGACCAAGGTCCCCTGTTTCACTACAGTGTACTAGGTATTAGTTGGGGGGAGGATTTCTTGTTTGAGGATACTATGCAGTTATTTTTACTTTTTTTAATTATTATTACACTAATACCTGTAGTTGCTCTCCCTCTCAATTCTTGTTATTGGCTACTCTCTGTTGGTTATATTATTTTTTAATCTTCATCTTTGCCTTCTCAATTTGGTTTACTAAATATGTTTACATGAAATAATTTTATCCATTATTTGTGAAAGTGAATGCGAAACTATTTGTGAGTATATTAGGTCACGAACCTCCCTATGGAGATGACGATTTATTTGAAATTGCTGCATGGTTAATTTTATTAAAGCACAATAGTTGAATAGATGAATGTATTAGATTCACATTCGACTCTGTTTTGATTTTGGTTTTTGCACCACGCATTGCTATTTTACAAATGAAAAATCTTTCTTGTATTATTCTTCATAGCGAAAACCGATTATCAGTATGCGTTGGATACAATGGTATGCATATCAAATTTGATTCTAACCAAATCCATTCCTAAAACTCTGCATGAGATGTTGATGGGATAGAAGCCAGGTGTGGGACACCTGCACATTTGGGGTTGTATGGCTCATGTTAAAAACATGAATCTTCTCTTTGTTACAACATACAAGTGAGACAATGTTTTGTTTATACTTTTTACCCTGATTTATAACAAGTACAATTAATTGTGCCAGAAATCAAAATCGTCGTATTTATTCAATTGTCATTCAATAAGATTACCATGTAGGAACAATCATCGATTAGCTCCAAGCTAACCCAAGTAGTAATTGACTAATTTCATTCCAGCCCAGATAGTATTAACTTAATTTCAATTCCATAAAAATGTTTTACAAAATTAGTTTCTACAAGAATTTAACATTAAGCCTCACAGATAATATTTGTTGCCAACGATGTTAGAAATCAAGACAGTTATTAAGGTAATAATTGATCATTTAATAAAATCATCTAATCGTGTGGTGAACAGCGAATTCCTATTTTAACCCCTCACATGCTTTCAATGTATATATTGATATGCTAAGGCATTTTACAAGTCAAAGCCAAAGCATATATATTATTATTATTTCACACTTACAAGAACAGCAAACACGTCATACCGCTATTAACCGAGTACTAGGACAAGTAACCATATAATTCGCCAAATAACCATAAGTATAGAAAGAAAAAAAAGGGTACAAAGACATGCAGTATCGTGTCCTTAGCGAAGAATAATTTACCCTTTTTCAAGTGATCGATGCTAATTATATAATCCACTGTTAATAAAAAGGCAGTACTATAGATCACCTCATGAACATTTGTATGTGTCATGAAAATTTATAAGCTATACATGTATATTTTTACACAAACAATGGTTGGGTGGTTCTACAAAAAGAGTAATTACTGCGTGGGTACGTAAGCATCAACATATTTAGTACCATGTAGTGGGATATTTTAACATGCTCGTCAGCCTAGAAACAAAACCACAATTAAAACCCTGGAAAACTATACAATCACAGAAACAGTGGATGAACCAAGAAGTTGCTCATTTACTTCTTGAGACCACATTCAGATCAAGTGGTACCCTAATGAGACCCCTAACCTGCTCAGCCTGACAGCTGAAGGAATGACCTTAATGATGGAAAAGCGAGAAGACTAAACAGGATGGAGACAGGATTAGAAATCACAAAGAGAATCAAGTCAGAATACTGTGGAAGAATAAGACTAGGGATACTACGTCACTATGTGCCTAGTATTCCATCCACGACACAATATGAACGTCTATATGGCCCTTCCGGGTAATTTTATGATTAGTACGTTGACCTTGCCCTGACACCATCTGTGATGACCCGAGTCCCACCAACCGACAAAACCCTAGTCATCGTGTGCTAACAACCAGCATAACTCGCCTACAAGATCGCAGTCACCCACACATAATCAAAAAATATAAACATAGCCAACAAACAGTTCATATTGCAAAATTTAAAGGAACAAATATTGAATACTAACTGAAAGATTTACCATAGTATATAAGTCTAAGGAGATGTACAATAGAAATCTCCTTGCGCACTGTCAGGTATACCCGAGTACGAAACCCAAAAGCACATCAATAAAAACTAAGTAAAGTAGAAATAACAATAGCAGAGTGCAGCAGTAACCAAGCACAATAGAAAATGGGTGCTATAGCTTTGATTGATTTATTTATTAGACATCTCATTGTCTGGTTGCATTTCTTACATTTAAAGCCCAATTTATTACAGTTCACAAATTATCAAACGACGCCTCAGGACATGAGACGATCTCGTGTAACTTCCTGTGGTGCAAAATCAATATAAGCCACCCTCCTAATCGAGAGGGCTGCTTATATCCATCGAGTCACCACGCTCCGTCACCTTAGGGTCATCGCTGAAAGGGGTAGTGGCTACATTGTATGGTGTGAACACGTACATGTGCTATGTATGCTAAGCCATAGATAGTCAATGACACACCCATCGGCCGAAAGAACTGCTCCAAACCTCGAGCCCTGCAGTACACTATCCCAATTGGCCGCTAAGCCTAACCAAAGAGTCGTAGGGAGGCCAACAACTCCCTAAACCAGCCCCTGAATCCGGTCTGAAAAGACCTAAAGCTATAGTCGAAAACCCGGCAAGTAGCAAGGTTGAAAATCAGTTATCCATTCCTTTTATTTTCCCGACATATCCGTCGTATTATATATCCCATTTTCAAACCATCTTTAGTAATTTCACATTATCAACAGAATTAACCAATATTCACATTATCTCCCAACTTATCCATTTTCAGGAAATTTCCAATTTCTGATCGTGGATCCAATCATATCATTATTTAACGATCCTGATGATGACAGTTTTATTAAAAATAGTGTTCCATTTTGTACATGCGATAATAAGCCATAACTAACAAGCTTAAATACTTTATAATTCATTTAATTCATGAACTTATAATTGGTTGTTAACTCCTTTTAATCTGGTAGTTAACTAGATTACTTGGGTTATTCACATTCCTAGTCAACAACTTGATTTTTATCATTAATATTTAATATTCCAGTACCTAGAGCAACAAGAAATACGTAAACAAGTTTGATCCCAACAAGAGGTAAGAACACACACTACACAGAGTAATACATGAAGAAAATTACTATATAGATAAATTGTATGGAAAAGGAGAGAGACTACTCTACTTAACGTTGTCGAGGGGCATGACGACTCTGCCAAAACAGGTCAGAGACTCATAACACCACACGTGTCTCCCAAATCTATGCCTCGAACTTCAAAGTGAAAATTGCCCAATCCAACCGTACGGATGAGTCCGGCACCCTCGAGAAATCGAAGATCGAGTCTTAGATTACTTGATTCCTATCTCAGAAGCCCTCAATCTACGTGAAACAATTCTAATCGTTAGATGTTAAGTAACAAAAAAACCATGCACAAGGACCAAAATGAAATATTTAAAAGATTTTATTTTAAAACATAATTTTCCTCACCCCTCAACCAATCCCTCGTCTTCTTTCTAGTGATCTCTGGTGCGATCGACCACGATTCGTGTAAAAAACATTGTTATTGTAGTATATGTCACAAATACAAACCATTGTCGCGTCAATTTTATTTATTTACTTAATTTTTACTGGTTTATTCTAGATCATTCACTGGGTGACAGTTATTGCTATACATCACTCTCTAAGTCCAATATTATTCTATAATTCCAAAAAGATTGGTTTTATGTACAATAATGCATGAATAAATTAATAAATGAAAGAATGAAATAATTTATGTACAAAAGAATGAATTAAAATGCTTGTAAACATTTATTTATAAACAAGCATCAAACACTTTAATTAAATACTATATACTATCTATTTATAACTTATAATACTGATACTTACATATCTATATAATAATATGGTATAATATAGACTATACTAACTTAACTTAATATATTACATTTATAATAACATATATAGTATGTACAACGACTTCTATAAGCGTCGCTAAACCTCAGGAAAAAGTATATACATAAGCTAAGGTAAAAGTAGGATCTGGACTGACGTTTATTCTATATACAGTGACATATACAAATGTCAGTGTAGCCTTAGTAACATTGTTACAATACATAAGGCATACACTACTTATACTAACAAATATATCTATATACAGTGACATATGTATTTGTCACTAAAGCTATTATGTTATTTATATATATATATATTATGTTATGTACTACTTATACTAACATTATATGTATGCCTATTATTTATTTACAGTATACATATATACGTTTATTCTTATATACAATATATATATTTATACTACATATACATATATACGATCGGTCTTCTTCTTCTTTCTCTTCTGTTCTTCACTTAACCGCACAAAGACACAAGGCCTGTCTCTCACACTTAGGTTCTTTCCTCCCTTCCCTTAGGTGATTAAGGCATAATTACTGTTCACTTAATCAAATTAGGGTTTTAAGTTGGCGGGCGACCTTTTCGAGGGATACACAGTACCCTCAACGTGTGGGACCAGACCTCTACTAAGGTCACCCTGATGATTAATTAGCCCATTTAATCCAGTTATATGCTCAACACTGGGCCCACACAGGCCCACGCACAGTGCACGGCACCGCACATAAATTCTCAAAGCCAAATTCTCATATACTCATATCAAAGGGGGGAATAGGTTTATAAGGGTGCCTGACGCCTGACAACTGAAGAAGGGGAGGAGAAAATCAATTTATAGCGTTGCAGGTGCTCTTGCACCCATGATGTGGTGCTATGTTAGCTCAACCACTGCGCTGAAATCTTAGTGCGCACTACGTTGATTACGTGATTTTGGCCCTCGATTTGAGGGCTATAAATTATTACAATTTAAAATTAAATTATAGGGCATTAAATTATTTACATAGGGCTACATGATTATATAATTTATTTACAAAATTAATTATGTTTACTATATAAATAAATTAGCCAAATTTTACAATTTAAACATACTATTAATTGGGTTTATTCCTTAATTACAGGTTAAATTAGTTAATTAATGGTCTAATTGATGTTGAAAAGTATTAATATACATATTAAATTATTTAATACACATTTTTATTGTATTTTACACAATTTATTTTGGTTTATTTACATTTAAATAGGTGATTTCAGGGTGTTTTCAGATAATTTAAGTTATAAATAGCATAATATATTATAAATATAGTTAAATTAGCATAATTTACTTCAAATACAATAATATAAGTGTACAATATAAGTTAGTTCAATTATAACCTAAATTACTAATTTATTTTGATTTAATTTAATAACTTAGTAAGTAGCTTAATAAATTCATTATTTATTATATATACATAATTAAATTATGTTACAGGGTTCATTATACACATAATATATATATAAACATATATTCACAGTATAATTAGTAATTACATTTATATACAGGGTTTTATATATTTACTTAAGTTATAATGCTTATAAGTTAATATAAATAGTAGATAATTATATAATAAAGATCTGTGCAGTTTAAATAATCTTAAATATTTAATTTACAATATATAATATATATATAAGTTATTTACACCTATTATACATTTATTTTACAATATATACAAGTATAACTTACTATATAGCTTATATTTACAAGTATATACATAGTATACATAGTGTTTTATTAAGTTAAGAGGTATACTGAACCGTCGACTAGTATGTTCTACTAGGCCGAGGGTTCAGATGACCTCAAAACTTTGCATGTGTGAGAGAAATAATTAATCCTACTCACTACACCCTTATTTTATTTTTTTGAAATTTTTAAAGGATTTTTATTTATTAACAAAATTCACCCCAATTTAGGCCTATAAAGGGATTTCCAATGAAACCTAAGGCCTAAAATTCTAAACTATGGCTGAACAAATGGTTTACACAGTTAGAAACATTTAGCAAGCATGATATAAAGTGTTTAAGCAATTAAACAAGATTTTTAGTTAATTTTTGACATTGATTTCTCATTCTAGATAGTTAGGCACTAAAATAGCTGACAAAGAGGGTTTAAAACAAGATACAAGCATTCAAATACAATTTAGAATCAATATCAGTACATGGATGCTTGTCTAAATTATGTACAACACTGAAAACATGTTAGCTAATTGCAACAACTAAAATCTTAGCCTCTACTACCCATCAATTTCAGTCTAAACAACAACAGCAGCTGCTGCAGCTGCTGAATTAATAGCAGTATAGCATATCCATCAGCAGCAGCACAGCAGCAATTGCTACTAGCCTGTTCAGAAATCCAAGAAGGTGCTCTAGACGTCTTATGTGAATTCAGGGTGGTTTCCAAGCTGTTGCAGCTCTTGAATTGAAATTCCAGAACAACAGCAGGTCAGATTAGGTTCAAAAATCCATCACAATATCAAATCCACTCTCTGATCACATACTTGAGTGTTTAGAATCCCTATAAGAGTTTCACCTTCTACTATAGACAGTGTGAAGGTAAAAATCAAAACAAGGATTTTTTCCACTAAAATTTCTTTCCGAAGACATCATAATCTTTTTCAAAAGGATTTACCACTTGAAAATCAATGGGAACTAAGATCCAACAATGCAAAACTCTAATAGAATCATTGATGCAACACCATCATGAGCCATAACTAGCTCATTTTAACCCAATTAAGTCAATAAATGCTCCTACATAACCGCCAAAGAGTCACAAGTCCTTGCATATTCATTATGAAAGAAAACAAGAAACTAGGGCAAAAACTGCAATTTTACTAGCTCATCATAATTGTAGTACAACCACGGGTTTTCTAAGGGGTTAAATGAAGGTCAATTGCTCTTAACAAGATAACAAGTGGGATAAGACAGACGGAAAAGGATTTGCACGTGTTCTAAGAATTAAATGACTTTTGAAACCCTAAAAACAGACCCACTTAATTAATTGAGGTTCTAATTAGGATAAAATTCACCTAAACCCTCTAAAATTTATAGAAAAAAATTTTATAGGGTTTAGAACTTTCAATTTGACCATTAGAACCCGTTTTGACCCAAAACAAAACCAAAGACAGACATTTGCCCTGATTTGGATTTCTGCATAAATTACCCATCAAACATGGTCAAAACCAATCTAACTTCACCATTGGATTCCTTAAGTCCAAATTAGGTTTATACTAAAATTTGGACCCAAGATGTGTTTCTCTTGACCTAGTTTGCAAATTGGTCCTGTCTAATTTCATTTTTGCCCTTAACTTTCAAAATCCTTTCAAATAGGCCCCTAAAGTTGTCGTCGTTCTCACAAAAAGGTCCCTACTGCCATTAATCCTATTCCTATTTGCTCCAGCAACCTTAAAATGGAAAGAACTTCCTAATTTCTTGACGAATCCCTTTCAAAATTGAAAGGGAAGTTCATCAAGAAATTATCTTCCTTTTGAAACCAATCCCAAGACCTAAAACCTACCCAATCTCTCATGCAAACGCATGAGAGATTTGTGTATTAAGGAACTTCCAAGTCCGGCAAGGCTTTCCAAGCTTGGAAAGCATGTTTCCCAAGCTCAAACCACCTCTAGATCCTTATATAAGAGAGCCTAAATCCCCCCAAGCTTCCAACGCTCGAAATCGATCGAGATTCCCCATAATTCCTCTCTCTCTTTCACCGTCAAAGGTTCCTCGACATCTGACAACCTCCTCTGCTTTTCCTCGTCGTTCATCCGCAATACCAGCGGCGGATCTATCTTCCTTACCTCCTTCCGTGTCTCGCCGTAACAACAGACTCCTCCTTCTCCATCATCCTCATCATTTCTTCCCTACAGGAGCCACCTTCGTCTCCGGTGTCGGCCGCACCTCAACCAACGCTATCTCTGCCTCGTTTCATCCACTACTAGCCTAGTTAAGTCCCCTATTCCCTTTACTTTATTTTCGCATTCACCCCACCTCGTTTCGACCACCGACAGCCCTCTGCGACTTCATCTTCTCCATCTCCGGCAACTCCTCCGGCAAGCCCATCTCACCACCACAGACCACCAAACTCCTCACTGACTACCTCAAAACCTCTGCCTCACCTCTTCGCTCATTTCCCCTCTCCTTATTCACCGCTTCACTCACTTACACACACCCCCGAACACACCCACTTTCACGCACACAGATCGACCGCGACATGCATGCACGGACCATGAGACGCCACACAAAACCCCCCATCGCACTTGCTGTAGTCCGACGATCCTCCCTGAACATTCTGACAGGGCCGAAAGGTTGTATTTCTGATTTCAGGCATAGCCCCTCTCCGCCATTGACGCAAAGCTCTGAAGCAAGCTTCAGAGCTTGTTCTTCACCTGCAGCTCCAGGACTCAACTCCAGCGGCTGTAGAATTGACTCAGGTGTATCCCCACGTGGTCAATTGGAGCTTTTGACCAGAGCCTCTACACCAATTCAACAAAGGAAGTCGCTGCTGCAACTGCGCGAAGGAAGGAGGTGGGATAGTTCCACCTCGGAAGCGGCAGAGTCCTTGCACCCGCATAAAGTGAATTTGTGTTAGAGGCTATTCACCTCATAACACAGGGTGAGGTCCCTCTCACACATGCACACCTGCGCCCCGTCCGCGACTCTATCCCCCGCAGATCTGGCTGACTCGTTTACCCGCCTAGACTGACCTGCACTCCTCTCTCACTATTGCACGTCGGTGAGCCTGGACCCGGGTGCGTACGATCTGATAACTCGATTACCCGTGGCTCTGGGAGAGTGGATCCTAAAGAGAGAAGGAGAGGATAGCTGCACAGGTTGGGGAGGGTTTTGCTCCAATGAGACTCTGACACTTAGCCGAATTTAGAAGAAGAAAAGAAGTAGCAGAGAAAGAAAGAAGAAGAAGCAAAAGAAAGGAAGGAATAGAGAACAAAGAAATCCAAGCACTGTAGAATCAAATGTTTAAGATGTCTGATCCTACCATCAGACGATACATTTGAGCATTATTTCATATTTTGATATTTGAGTTCCTTAACTATTATTGTAAGGAGTATATGGCGGTTTAAACCACCATTTTACTCCATTATTTTTGCAAATTGATGCTTGACCCTAGTGCTACATTATTTTGAAATAATTCTTGATTTCAATTCTATAGCTTTCTTGTCTTATATTGCAATTTTGAGTTTTGAATTCCATATTGCTCTCTGTGTTCGACCTCAAAACTTATTCGAGTAATAAAAATCTATTTGTTTTCAAAGTGATTTCGACTATAATACAACGCTTTATTTTAAAACTCGATATCGCCTTGTCAATAATCATCCTACCCTACTATAGACAGTAGAATAAAATATAATCCAATCAGATCATGAACTCCATTTGGAAATCATATTAAAACACTCCAATGCTTAGAATAGGGGTGAATCCCCTAAAATGTTGCTGCTGTAGCAGGTGTTCAATGTACTGAAATGGGGAATTAGACTCTGAAATCTCAAGTTCAATCGATGAAAACCTCTCTAAAAACATGTTCACATGATACAGCCACCATCAAGATCTCAAAAACTCATGAATTAAGTCTGAAAACTCACGTACTTGTCAAGAAAATCAATCAGAAATTCATATCAAAAATCCCCAAAAAATATCTTGAAGTCCTAATGTGCATGTCACCTTTCATTATAGACAATGTAAGGTTGCAAATTAAGATTTCAATGCGAGAAAACCACATCACAAGCATCTCAAATAAACTCTAAAAAATTTGAGATTCATTCCCTCTTGAGGGAAGCTTGAAAATCACATAAAAATCTGATTTATCCTCTCTCTTGTGCCATAGACAACAAGAAGAGAGAGTCTAAATCTTACGATGCAAACCATTGAAAATAAACCCAAATCATCAGATTTCACATTCACAATCAGTGGAGAGACTTTGTGAATTTGATGAGATGGGTGGGGAGTCCCTCAAGTGGATTATGAGCGCCCAAATCAGATCTGAATACTCAAGAGAATGAGGTCTGATTTGGTGCTCTGATGGATGGGTGAGCGATGGAAAATCAAGTGGAAGTCAGTGAAAATAAATTGGGGGTGTGAAGGGGGAGATTAATGATCAATGGAATGGAATGAATTCTTCTGCTCTGATCTGAAATGATTAGAGGAGTTGGAGTGCGAATTCTACTCTAAATCTACTCCTAAACTACTCTAACAATCATCACATAAATCTCTAATTACTCCTACTCCTAGAAAGCAATAAATCTAATCTATGAATGTAGTAAAAATCTACTCTAAGGGAGGAATGGGATTCCTGGGTCTCCACCCAGTGGATGGAGAGGAAGAATGGAGGAAGGAGGTACTCCAGTGGAGGGAAAACTCACTAGTGAAGTTCTGGGTCGCCCTCAGGTACTACGATATCCTTAGCAGCGAGGAGAGTCGGAGAGGAAGGTAGAGCTTTACTGCCAATGGCCATGAAACAGGGACAGTGCGAGGAGAGGAACTGGAGTGGATGAATGATCGACTCAAGAGGTGTAGAAGGGAGTCAATCATTTGCGCACGAGGCAGAGGAGCTCCTTAAGTAGAATCAAGAGTGAATCCTCTCACCCCAGAGGTGAGGATATGCGATTAAAGCGTGAGCAGTCTAGATGAGAGGAGAGGAGCGCACGCAATCCTAGGCCAAAAGTGGACCGTAGGATCAGATCTGGGTGAGGTGGTGATTGCACACACCAAGTCGCGCAAATGTTCGAATCAAAGAGAGCCACAGATCGAGCAGTTCAAGGGATGGACGACTACGATGACCCATGTTCTTCGTGACTACAGTGCACGCAAGGACCTGTAGGTGCTTTGAGACTCTGTTGGTAAAATTACGCTAGAAACCCTTGCGTGAAGGGGTAGAAAAATAGCTAAGTGACCCATAAGTGATAAGGAAAGCTATCAGAGAAGTCCTTCTAGGCTTGCAAATAGGTCCCTGCAATTTTTAAAAAGGACCTTAAAGGTTTTCTTAATGAATGAAATGTGATATGTGAAGGACCTAAATGTGAAACTCTAATTTCAAGGCCCTAATGATGTCCAAATGCACCCAAGTTTTTATTGAAGCTCAATTGAACATATTAGAAGTTAATTTTACCTTCGATTTAGAATTTTGAGCTCATTTGTGTGTTCAATTTGCAATTGGATCACCATTTTACATTTATTAATAAATTATCTCAATAATTGACCTAAGTATGCATTTTTAGCACAAAATTGATGTTTTAGGTCTTTATCTCTATTTCCCACACTTAACCCTTTTTATGTGTTAATTTGATAGTGTTTAACCTAGTTTCTAGCTTAACTTAGATGATTTAGCTATGATGAGTCACAACTCATCAATCTCCCCCCTGCATGCATCTGCTACGACCCATGCACGATGCCATGGCCTACCTCCTTCCCAGCTAACCCACCTCCGGCGACCCTCGCCGGACATCCGTCGGCCGTCCACCTCCCCGAGACGATCTCGCCCTCTTTCCCTTGTTTCTTCTTCTTCCTTCACGTGCAACCCATGCACACAAACATGCATGCCACCGATCTCCCTTGCCGACGCGTCGACCATGGCTGGCCACGCTGGCCCTCATCGGTGGCCACGCCGACGACCGTCTCCTTCCGTGAGTCACATGCACACCTCCATGGGTGCAACTGCACCCATGGCCATGGCACCGCCACCACTTGGCCGGACGACCATGTCCAGCCCTCAACCCGTCCGATCGTCACGACCCTTGCCGTTGTTCCCCCCTTACCTCTCCTCCTCTCTCGATGAACCATATGCTTCCCTTCTTCTCCTCCTCTTTCTCGCACTATTCCCGCTCGGCGCCATGTACGTGCACGAGCAGGACCTCCATTCGTCGACCGCCAGCAGCCCTCAACGGTGCCTACCACCCTTCGTCGATCGCCAAAGCCTCTAGCGACCTCCTCCAACGTCTTCTTCTTTCTCTTCCTTCTCTCAATCTCCCTTTCTCTTTCTCATTTACTTTCTTCCCCATTCTTTCTTCTCCTACCTTTCCCCCTCTTCTTTTCTCTCTACGGTCTCACTCTCTCTCTTGATCTCTCTTTCTCTCTATCTCTCTCTCTCGTTCTCCCTTCCTCTCCTCTCTTTCTCTCTGTCTTTCTATTTCGTGTGGGAAAAACATGGGAGGGTTTGGGATCATATAGAAATGGAGAGGAGGGAGAGGCGGTGGAGGTTTAGGATTAGGAAAATATTTATTTATTTATTTATTTATTTATTTATTTTGAACAACTTACATAGGATTTTCAATAAATAAAAAAAGAGTATTTTTATTTCTATTTACAACTACATACACTCTCGTAACAAGATCAAACAAACTCCAATTCTTATGGAACACATACCGTCAGAGTCATCGCAAAACAAGGAATTCGATAGAATTTATAGATTTTCAAATAGAGGTCGTTTGCAAAATGCAATCCCTAAGGCGAATCGCACGCAAGTTTCTCACAGTTTACATATGTTTTGCACATTCGAGGTTCGATCGCCACATGAAACATACTGCAAAAATCCTCATGACACCAAAAAGTTAACAACACTTTCGAATCATCGATCCGAGACCTAGATTGCAAAAATGAAAAATATGTTGGTTTTTAATCTAATTACACATTTTAAATTCATGCAAGCTTCGATTTGTATGCGAAAAGTGTCAACGGATTTGTCTTGACACGCTTAGTCTAAAATGACTCAGAAATCCACGTTCGAGAAGTTACAGGTAGATTCCAAGAGGATGAGTTCCCTGGAAGTCAAGATAAGAATAAAGTAAGGGAACTTGAGTCTGATGAGACCAATGAAGTCCCCAACTCAAAAGAAAGAGATTCACCAGAATCTAGTGATTGTCCCATTCCTCTTAGAAGGAGTTCTAGAGGGGTGCATCTACCTAAATGATATAGATTTCATGTCTCATAAGAGTCTGAGATTGATCCTGCCACATATGATGAGGCAATGATGGATCATGAAGGATCATGATGTATGGACCCTCATGGATCCTCTTGATGGGGTAAACCTATTGGGTGTAAATGGATCTACAAGAGAAAGAGGGGTTGGATGATAAGGTAGTGACCTTCAAAGCACAACTTGTGGCCAAGGGCTACACCCAAAAGAAAGGGATTGACTGTGAGAGAACCATCTCTCCTATCTCCATGCTTAAATCCATTCGGATATTGCTATTGATAGCTTTGCACCATGACTATGACATCTGGTAGATGGATGTCAAGACAACTTTCCTCAATAACTTCCTTGAGGAGGACATCTACATGGAACAACTTAAGGGTTTCCGAGTAGATGGTGGGAAGAGAAAGGAGTGCAAGCTAAAGAAGTCCATCTATGGACTTAAGCAGGCTTCTCATAGCTAGGACATTCAGTTCGATAAAACTACAAAGAGTTATGGATTCCATCAGAACACAAATGAACCTTATGTCAACCAGAAGGCCAATGTGAGTGCTATCACTTCTCTGCTACTGTGCATGACCGGCATTCTATTCATTGAGAATGATGTAAGAATGTTATCTAGTGTTAAGTTTTAATTATCCTAGAACTTTGAGATGAATTATCTCAAGAATGTCTTTTACATGTTGGGTCTGAAAATGTTTGGAAACAAAGAGAAGCAAGGATACATAACCAAGAACTTGGAGAGATTATGTATGAATAACTCCAAGAAGGGTTTTAGTTCAAGCTCTGTAGGACTTCTTAGTTAGTTGTGCTTAATTCTTTCCTTCCAATTGTTATCAGTACTGCTTTTTTCAAAGTTGTACTCTTTACTTTTCATGATGGTTATGGAAGATTGTTACAAACTCTATTGACTAGATTCTCATTTCCAGTCAATCATTTCTTCATATTAATGATATGGGATGAAAATTTGTTATGCATGTGTTATGTTTTATGGTTATCAAATGACTGAGATCTTGGGTTAATGTTGAGAAATCAATTCGAATCTCTATTAGGGTGGGATATTAGGTCGTAACACACATACATCAAATTAGTTATCTTCTATGAAAATAGACGTATTGTAGCATGAAAAAAAGGGAATCTAATAGATGGTTTCACATGCTAATCAGTGTGAAGAGAGAAAACATACAACTTACCCGCACACCAGTGAGTTTAATGGATCAAGTCGTTATTGAAATGACTATGGTAAGGAATTAAGCGAAAATAATTTAATGAATTATCTATCAAGGGAAGTCACGTCGGGTTTGTGTATCCTCATATACTGCATGGATAACTCTACAGGAGTGGTTGAAGGAAAATGAATTCAAGTTACTGCAAATATGTCGAAAATCGATACTAATTAATGAGCTGTTGTATTAGTGCTATTCGAATTTTCCGCCATTGTTGTAGAAGGACTATTTAGTTAATTTTATACAAGTTCTCCACATCCATATATAATATTAATAGTTGTTTGCACAATTAGCTATTACAAGTGCAGAATATTGATTGAATTTCAAAGCGTAGTTACTTACTTTCTTCTAATCGATTTTTGTTCTCAGTGGAGATGGCCAATGAATTTAACATTCATATCCAACATGCACATGTGATGGAGGTCCGTGAACATTTGGAACGTGTTACAAAAAGAATAAATCGAATCCTGGGGCTCTTGAAAATACACTAGGGGGAGTTTCTTGCTGTTGAGTGTAGAGCTTGAAGTTACCGCGTGGCGTTGGTGAGTTTAGTTAACATTCTCGGGTTGATGCAAGCCTTAAACGAAATTAGAATAATGACATGGCAATATCGAAAGTAGTATTGGTCACAGTGTAGTACGTTAATCTTGTATTCTTTAGTAATTATGAAAGTTGTAAGGCGACAATTTAAATTTTGGAACAACGTTATGTTCTCAACACTTTTGGAATGTACGATTATTTTGTAGGTAATTACGATGACCTTACTTCCCATTAATATTTCACATTGCAATTTGTTCTCCTCTATTTAAATGTGATGTGTGACATGTGCCAATGTTTTTACGTTGATGGGTACAAAATCAATTTTGTTATTTTATACAAAAATTTAATTTGATGCAACATTACTCGTAATAATTGTCCTTGATTGGGTATAGTCCATTTGTTATGTTCAGTTATCATTTTATTTGTCGAACCTTGTGGATAGGAATGGTGGCTCTATTATGATCTCATTTTATACATGTTTCCTATGCCATAATTACATGTTCAATAAGTACAAAATATTGTGGATTAAATTTTTAAGGGTTTAACTTAAATTATCCCACCTCTAATTTAGGATGAACATGTATATGATCTCAGTTGGATTTTACGTTGACTAGGTACCGGTACTGGAATTCATTACATACTGTTATGAGTTCCATATTACATGGGTACCGGTACTGGTGTCAAGTACCGGCACTCATGTGTTACTGTTTGGAACACATGTCCAAATGAGTACTCGTCCAGTACTCACTATGTACCGGTACTCACGATGAGTATCGGTACTCAATGAGTACTGGTATCTCTCCAAGAAACAACTGGTCTCAACGAGTACTGGTACTCATAAAGAGTACCCATACTTGTTGAGTACTGGAACTTTACTTATAGCAAACAAGTATCAATACTGGTGACTAGTAACGGTACTTGTAAATTACTGGTCCTGATGACCTGAAGCCCAGAACGTGGTCTGGGACTCACTTGTACCGGTAGTCATGGCGAGTACCAGTACATGTGGGTTCTAGTATTGGACTTAGGACGTCCTGGAGTCAATCTGAAGCTAGTGGTACCAGTACTCGTGAAGAGTACCGGTACAAGCAAGTTACAGTTCACTTCTTTGTGTATCAACAAAATGCCACCTGTACCGGTACTCATGATGAGTATCGGTACTGGCGACGGTTACAGATTGGTTGCGTGCATTTTCTGGAATATGAAAAGAATTCTTTAACCCAAATCAGTTTATGATCTAATCTACGTAGATAAGTGAACATATATATACTGAAGCAAAACAATTTATAGGTTTGTCTTCTCTTGCACACAAGATTTTGTGATATCTAATTATTAGACATCAAAACACGCAATCAGACCTAGTCTAATCTGTGGGAGAGAAACATATCTGTGCTCATGTTAGATTCTAAGTAGTAGGATAATGGTTAGAAGTCTTCCAAGAGATCCCACCTCGGATCCTGATGGACTGCACAAGAAGAACATGAAGATCTTCTCTAGCCGTCCTTCTTCCTCTCAAGAGGTCTCTCTCATCTTGATTCTCTTTGTAAACGATGGGGTTTACACAGATTAGGGTTGGTGGTTCTCTTGGGGACCATAACCCTCAGAGAAATGCAATTAGTCTCACTAATTGCATGGATGATTTACACTTCCACCCATCGAGGAAGTGTTAATCATAAAATAGGTCTCTGCACATATGTTTTAAACACTACACTATTCTCTTTGCATTTTATGCCCATGCCCTCAATAAAAACTTGAATTGATCACTTTAGTTATGGGCATTACATGACAATCCATTAACTAATTGTTATTTGATTATATCTACATGTATGTTTACACATACAAGTCCATACGTTGGATTTTAATCCAACAATCTCCCACTTGGACTGTATGTGTAACATGTTAATCAAACAACATATGGAACTAAATTTGAGCTCAGCTTTGCTGTCATATCCAGAAATGCATATCTAAAGACAATCCAATCTACCAATTACACTAGTAATAGGGCCAAGGCGGCTTTCGCTACATCTCAGTAACTAAACCAACAATAACCACATAATTAATGCAAAAGATAACCAGAAACATGTGGATGTGCAGCATGGAAATTACATGCCAATGTGATCAAAGCATGCCTATTCCCAACTGGTCCTCTAAATAGAGATCATTTTCAAAACCAAAACCAAATTACTTTTTAGGATGGACAATCCCAATGAATTGAAAAACTTTAAGTTTTGTTTATTTCATAACAGAAATGAAGCTTTACAAAACTTTATACATAACCAAAGAACTAAATCACTAAATTACAAAATTATCTATTACAAAATGAGCACTATACAAATTACAAACTCCCACTAAAGCTAAAATTTCTGTAAGGACATAAGACTCATAGAAGCTGTGTGCTCATGGAACATCTTAGGTGTTATTCCTTTAGTAAGCGGATCTGCAACCATGAAGTCTGTACCGATGTGCTCTATAGACAGTTGTCTATTCTGTATCCTTTCTTTAACAACCAAGAACTTGATCTCAATGTGCTTCGATTTGAAGGAGCTCCTGTTGTTATTGGAGTAGAGAACTGCGGACTGATTATCACAAAACATTTGTAGTGGCCTGTCAATGCCATCTACTATGCGCAGCGCCGATATAAAATTCCGCAACCACACTCCATGATTGGATGCCTCATAGCATGCTATGAATTCTACTGCCATAGTGGAAGAGGCAATAAGAGACTGTTTTGCACTCTTCCAAGAGATGGCACCACTAGCAAGCAAAAATACATATCCTGAAGTAAACTTTCTGTTTGTGACGTTGGATTGGGTTTTAAAAGTATCGTGTTGTAATACAGCCGAAAAAGCGTTCAAAACAAATACAATTTTATTACTCGAATTTGAAGTCCGAGGTTGAACATAGGGAGCAAACTGGTATTTAGAAATCAAGATCACAATTCAGAATTTAAAAGAACATGCAATAATATCAGTATCAAAGTGTAAAAATATAGGAGTAAATGTAGAGCACAAAATACTAAAGAACTCAATGTATATGAATTAGACTCAAATTGGATGTCTGATTTGTAAATCAGACGACTTAAACTGATGCTACAGTGCTCCTTCTTCCTTCAGCTTCTGCGGCTCTTCTTCTTTCTTCCTTCTTCTGCTTCTACTCCTTCTCTTCTCTCTCTCTACCTTTGGCTTCTGTCTTCTTCTTCCTTTACAATCTTTCTCTGCCTTTTCTCTCTTCCTTTGCCTTTCTCTACCGGCTGCCTCTTCTTTCTCTTTCTCTTTATCATTGTCTTCTCTTTCCTTGACTTCTGCCTTTTGCTTAGCTTCTCCATCTTCTTCCTTCAGCTTCTTCCTTCTCTGTCGTGGCCCTTCCCTTAGCTTCTCCTTCTTCTTCTTCAGCTTCGCTTCTCCTCCTCTTCAGCCTGCAGCAAAACCTACCCCCTACCTACATGCACTCTCCTCTCTTTCTCTCTTAGGTTCCGCTCTCCCAGAGCCACACGTATTCGGGTAATCGAGTCGGGTACGTACCAGGACCAAGCCCACCGGTGTGCAGTGGTGGGCGAGGAGTGTAGTCGGGTGGAGTCAGCCAAGTTCGCGGGGCATAAGCGCGAACGAGACTGGGTAGGATCGGGTGAGAGGGACCTCACCCCAGGATTCGGAGGTGAGCAGCTACAAGCACGAATTCAACTTATGTGGGTGCGCGGCCTCAGAACTTTCCGAGGTGGGACTATCCACCCACCTTTCTTCACGTGCTTCCACAGCAGAGGTGGTTCTCCAATTGCAGCAGCTGCTACGACCTTCAACTAGAATGGAGTGTCTGGAGTCGTGCACAAGGGTGTGGGTGTATTCAATGAGGTGCGTGAGTGAGTGGAGTGGTGTGTGAAGTAGGGGGAAATGTTCAGTGGAGTGAGGGGATGCTTATAGACTTGTCGGCAAGGGGTGAGATGGTCTGTGGTGGTGGAGTGGTCTCGCCGGAGGTGGTGGTCGGAGATGAAGGAGATGAGGGTGGTGGAGTGCGGCAGTCGTTGATTTTGAGAAATAGGGAGTGGAGAAGAAAGTAGAAGGGGAAGGGGACTTATCTAGGATGATAGTGGACAAAGGGAAGTAGATGAGGCGCACTGTTCACCTTACTGTAGTAGCTCCTTCTGCAATGGTTGTGCATGTAACTATTGTCAGAACCACGCCCCTTTTCTCAACTCTCTTCATTGTCCCACTATCCTTTCCATCATGTGAAGTCTGATGACCTTGGTCTTGTTGCTTTCTCCTTAGCTTACTCTTTTGTCTCATTGCCGAGACTGTCTCACTTCCTTTCTCTTGCCAGCTCCCTACCTCTATCACCCCTCCCTTACTCCTTTGTCACGCGCCCACAACTTGCTCCTTCATCATACATCATCTCTCACTCGTAACTTACTACTTCGTCTTGCACCCTCAACGACGACGATCGTACTCCTTCATCACGCTGTCAAGATGCCTCGGTCGCTGCTCCCTTGCTCCTTCGTCTTTCATCCTCAACGATGCCCTTGACATCTCGCACTCTTGATGCCACCGAGCACACTACCGTTGACGATGCCAAGTCTACAACCTCAACATCTCTTGGCCTCCGCTCTACCTCTAGCTCCAAGGCCAAGGTTGGCGACACCGGGTCTTAGACGTCGACACCCCTTACCCTCCCCTCCAAGTCCGCAACCTCAGCATCTCTTGGCCTCTGCTCTACCTCCAGCTCTAAGGCCAAGCTCGACGACGTCGGTCCAGAACGTCGACGCCCCTTGCCCTCCCCTCCACCTCCAACTCTGACTCATCCTCTAAGGAAGGTTAGACTAGTATTGTCCCCTTTGATTTTTTCTTCTTCTATCCGAGGAAGGTTAGACAGATGTTGTCCTCATCGATGCCATCGCACCACCACCACCCCTTCCCTTGAAGAGCATGGACTTGCCATTTTAGCCAAAGATCCCATCTTTGCCAAAACCATGGAAGAAGGGATGTGGAGGATTTGACACTTGCAATGGAGTAGAAGACTAAGGTGTGAGATCAACTCCAAAAAGAGAAAAGGGTGGTGCTTACATACAATAATGGATTATTTGTGTTGGGCAGTGTCGGTTTGGTTTCTTCCTCTCAAAGGATCACTTTCATGAGACAAGAAGGGAGGTTTAAGGGAAAAAAACATGGATGGTGGAATCCAAGAAGGTTGCAAGATAAATATGTTGGGGTGGAACCTCAGATCAAATGGCCAAAAAGGAAAAAGGGGAAGGGCACAATTGGAAGGAGGATGGGATTATGGGGGACACCTAAAACTTCTCAAAAGGGGACCGGGGAGGAAGGGGGTCCACAATGGACGGTGGTATATGCTACTTTTTATTGTCTCTTCCCTCCATCATGTATGCGTCGGTGATGTTATGTTGGGTGTTTTGAGGAGTAGAATTTGCAAAAGCTGGTTACGATTATAAATTGTAGGACCTGATCTGTGGACGATGTTGAGAAAATAGTACCCAATCAAGTCGTCAATGTGTAAGATTTAAAGTTGACACTTTTTGAGAAAATAGTGTGGTTCCTCCCTCGACCCGTCGTGTGGCTCCTTTTTTTAAGATCCCTTTAGGTTTTTTTTAACAAGTACATTCCCGTACCGCGTGTTCCATGTTTATCCAACCAAGATGATACCTTTCAACTCAAGGAGTAGAGTCGTTGGGTTCTTTTTTAAAGACCCTTTTAGTTTTTTTTACAAGTGTGTTCCTATACCACATATTTCATATTTACCCAATCAAGATGATTCCTAAGATTAAGTAGCTCCATTAATACGTCCAGATATGTAACTACTGTATTTTAGCTTTGTCATGTCATCATGTCTTTTTCATGCTTTTCCGGATTTAGATTTGATGATATTGCAAATAATTGATCCAACAAGAATCTCTCTGATTGTTATCTTTTAGCTTTATCATGTCTCTTTATATTTAAGTGGGTGAGGGAAATGTTCGTACAATTATTCTTCGAGAGAGATGCATGAGATTGTGCTTTTAAAACCCATTTATGCTTATGAAAGACCCATTTCCCTTCTCTATTTATGTTTTTCCCTTTTTCCGTTCTTCAAGCAAGTTTTGATGAATGGGATTGTGCTTTTAAGACACATTTTTTGCTATGAAAAACCCTTCCTTTGCTCTACTGAAAAACATTATATGAGCTAGATAGGTTAATAACGGGCCACAACATTTTTTTCATTATCAATCTTTCCATGATCAATTCAAATTATGTATTTCAACAAAAGAGAACAAAGAAAATAGTGGCCACGTAGATCATCTTCCACTACATACCTTCATTATTGAAGTATTGCTTCTCATGCATTGGTAACTCTATCCCTGTACGGGTACTTTCGTATTTCTATTACAACTTCATCAAACTCAACAAAATTGCCATGATGTAATATGATCATTACATTAATAAAGGTAAGTCATCAATTACATTTTAATGAGATGTCAAAAAAGTTTGTGGTTTGATTTATTAAACCTTTCTTGTCATTTTTAGCATCTATAAATTTTATGTATGTGATGAGAGCCTCATCATGAACCCTAACTAGCACAATTTGATCTAAATAAGTGTGAAAAAGCTCCTACAAAACCTAAAGAAAAGCCTAACTCAGAGAATTCTAAATTGAAGAATAAGACAAGTCATAAGGGATAAAACTGCAATTTTACCAATGCAGTGGACAATCAGGGTTTCTAAGGGTCTGAATACAAGTCAAATGGGCTTAATAAGAAAGAAAGTGGGTTAGCCTGAGCCGAAAAGGGTTATAGCAACTTCTAGGAATTAAATGATATTCTGTAACCCTAAAAATAAATCTACTCTAATTCACGAGATTTTAGGCAAGATAAAAATCAACTAAACCCTCTAAAATTCATGGAAAAATATTCCCTAGGGTTTAGAACCTTCAATTTAGCCTTTGCAACCTATCTTGACCTAAATTGAGAACCATGCCCAAATTTTGACCTAATTTGGGTTTTTATACAAATTGACTGGTCAAACATGGTTAACCTAAAATCAAATTACACCATTGAATTCCTTAAGTTCAAATTAGGTTGGTACAAAAATTTGGGCCTAAGAGAAGACCATCTTGACCGACTTTACAAATTGGTCCTCTTGAATTACTTTTTAACCCTTATCTTTTTAAACCCTTGCATTTAGCCCCCTATCTCTCTTTTGTTCTTTGCAGAACGGTCCTTCCTGCCACCCCACACAGGCGCCATACCTCCGGCGACCTTGTGCGGAGGATGGCACCGCGCAGGGTATGGGGGCAGCCCTCAAGAACGAAAGGGGGGTTCCCTGCGTCGTCCTCTTTCACAGGGACCCTCCCCTTTGACCTGCAGTTGCCCATGCCTCTCGTGAGAACTCACGAAAGGCATGGGTCTGATTTACGACCATATCTCCAGCGAACTCCCCACGTTGCTCCCTCGAGATCCTCTCCTCACCAGCACCTTTATAAGGAGCGGCAGGGGCAGCCGTTTCCTTCAAGCTCGTTTTGGCAGAAGAACACCCCAAACTTCGTCTCCTCTCACTCCGGTCAGACAGCCCAAGCTTCTGGCGATCTTTCTTCCTCCTCCTCATCGCTCTGCTGCCATACCTGCAGCAGAGCTTACTTCGCCTTGTCTTCCCACGCCAGGCCTCACCAGCTGGCGCCTCCAGATCCCCTCCTCGTCACCGTTATCCCCCTTCTGGGCACCTTCTTCCCCAGCTTCGGCAGGCACGCGCCGGGTGCCCCCTCTTTCCCTCTTCGTCAATTAAGTAGGTAAAAACCTTCCCCTTTCTCTCTCTGTTATTTTCCCCTCTTAAATTGGCATTTTTCACCCCTCGACTGCTGCTACCACCTCCATTTGCTCCACCTCCGGCCACCAACTCCAGCAAGGTCGCTCCACCTTTACAGGCCATTCCACCCCTCGCTGATAAGCCCAGAAGCTCCCCCTCACTCCACTCAAGCATTTCCCCCACTCCATTCACCGCCCCGCACCTCCAGACCACCCCTCGAACACAACCACCTGCACCTCTGCAGTGTGCCATAGGCACACGGCCACAGGCACTTTCCTGCCACGCCAACCCCCGCACCACCTTCATCGTCCTCTGGCAAAGCTTCCTGAGCTGTCTGACGTGGCCGTGAGGCCGTTTTCGTGCTTTCAGGTCTCGCCCCCCTCGCCGCCATTGACAAGCAACAGGAGCTGCTTAGCGAGCAGCTCCAGGTCCCTTCAGCACCAGGCGCAAGTCCCAGGCAATGCCAGACACTTCCACGTGGGTGCCCAGGTTCTCAATTGGGGTCGCGAGCCTTCGCTGCTGCCCCAATTGCTCGTAGCTTCTTGCCTGCAGGCACGCGGAGCGGAGGTGGGACTTTAGTCCCACCTCGGAAGTGTGTGGGCGCACGCCCACACATAAATTCAAAAAGTGCTATAAGCATTTCGCCTCGAATCACTGGGGTGAGGTCCCTCCTTACCTATCACCCGGGTCTTGTCCGCGGCTCTTCCCACACGGTTCTAACCCGACCCGACTACCCCCACTCCTGTGCACTCCTCGCGCACCACCCACGTCGGTGTGCCTGGACCCGGGCATGCAACCCGACCCGATTACCCAGCTCTGGGAGAGCGTACCAAAGAGAGATTCAGAGAGAGAGATGCAGGAAGAGGGTAGGATAGGTTTTGCGTTGAGCTTGTGTGTGTATGCAGGGAACAGGTGCTGCTGAAGAGAAGAAGGAAGGAAAAAAAAAGAAGAGGAAGAGTAGCAGCTGGGACTTAGCCGCAGAGAAGAAGAAAGGAGAAGGAAGGAGAGGCCACAGCAAAGTGAAGAAGAAGGAGCAGAAGAAAAGAAGACAGTAGGGGCATTGTAGCAACAGCGCAGTTAAGGCATCTAATTTCTGAATCAGACGTCGGAAAGAAACGAAGGAGTGAAGCAGAAGAGAAGAGTAGAGGACAGGTGATGAGAACCTCATCATGAACCCTAACTAGAACAATTTAATCTAAATAAGTATGAAGAAGCTCCTACAAAACCTAAAGAGAGGCTTAACTCCGAGAATTCTAAGTTTAAGAACAAGGCAAATCATAAGGGGTAAAACTGTAATTTCACCAATGCAGTACACAAACAGGGTAATTAAGGGTCTAAACGAAGGTCAAATAAGCTTGATAAGGAGGGAAGTGGGATGATCTGATCTGAAAAGGGTTATAGCAACTTCTAGGAATTAAATGGCATTCTGTAACCCTAAAACAAACCCACTTTAATTCATGAGGTTTGAGGTAATATAAAAATCAACTAAACCCTCTAAAATTCATGGAAAAATATTCCCTAGGGTTTAGAACCTTCAATTTGACCTTTACAACCTATTTTGACCTAAAATGAGAACCATGCCCAATTTATGACCTAATTTAGGTTTTTGTGCAAATTAATCGATGAAACATGGTCCAACCTAAAATCAAATTTCACCATTAAAATCCTTAGATTCAAATTAGGCTGGTATAAAAATTTGGGCCTAAGAAAAGACCATCTTGACCGACTTTACAAACTGGTCCTCTTAAAATTACTTTTTGACCCTTATCTTTTGAAACCCTTGCAAATGGCCCCCTATCTTTCTCATCGTTCTTTGTAGAATGGTCCTCCCTACCATTTCTGAGCAGCGCCATACCTCCAGCGACCTTGCGTGGAGGATGGCGCCGCGCAGGGCATGGCACCCATTCTCAGGAACAAACGAGAGGTTCCCTACGTCGTCCTCTGTCGCAGGGACCCTCCCATGACCCCTGCAACCGGCCATGCCTCTCGTGCAAACGCACGAAAGGCATGGGTGTCCATTTCCGGCCATCTCCGACGAGCACGGCACGTCGCCTCCTCGGTCCCCTCTCCTCGCCAATGCCTTTATAAGGAGCGGCAGGGTTTACCATCTCCTTCAAGCTACTTCTGGCGAAGGAAAACCCTCGATTTCGTCTCTCCCCTCTCCGATCAAAGTGCCCTAGCTTTTGGCGATCCTTATTCCTCTTCCGCGTCGGTCTGCTGCCATACCTGCAGCAGAGCCTACTCTGCCCCATCTTCCCACGCCAGGCCGCACCAGCTGGCACCCTCAAATCTCCTCCTTGTCACCGATAACCCCCTCCTGGGCACCTTCGTCCCCAGCTCCGGCAGGCACGAATAGGACGTCTTCCTCTCCCTCTTCGTCGACTAAGTAGGTAGGAATCTTCCCCTTACTCTCCTTTCACTTTTCCCTCATTCAATTAGCATTTCAAACCCCTCGACTGCCACTACCACCCCCATTTGCTTCACCTCCGATCGCCATCTCCGACGAGGTCGCTCCACCTTCATAGGCCATTTCACCCCTCACCGACAAGCCCAGAAGCTCCCCCTCACTCCACTCAAGAGTTTCCCCCACTCCATTCACCACCCTTCACCTCCCGACCACCCCCCGAACACACCCACTTCCACACACACAATCTGCCCTAGACACACGGCCACAGGCGCTCTCGTGCCTCGCCGACCCTCGCATTGCCTTTGCCACACTCCGGCGAGGCTCCCTACATTGTATGATGTGGTCGTGAGGCCGTCATTGTGATTTCAGGTCTCCGCCCCCTCGCCGCCATTGACGAGCTGCTAAAGCTTCTTCAAAGGCAGCTCCAGGACTCCTCCAGCCCAGGCGTGAAAACGAACGTGCCTAGGTTCGCAATTGGGGTCGCGAGCCTTCACTGCTACCCCAATTGCCAGTGCCTTCTTGCCTGCGGGCGCGCGGAGCAGAGGTGGGACTTTAGTCCCACCTCGTAAGTGTGTGGCCTCGCTCCCACACTTAAATTGAAAAAGTGACTTTAGCTATTCGCCTTCGATACACAGGGGTCAAGTCCCTCACCCACACACGCAGTGCGCCACGCGCTCGCACCTGCCCTCGCCCGCGCTCACGCCCACGGGCCAGGGTCGAACCCGAACCCGACTACCCGACCAAGCACTCCTCGCCCACCACCGCACCCGGTGGGCCTGGTCCCGGGCGCGTTACCCGATCCGTATACCTGCGAATGCTCTGGGAGCGAACCTTTGAGAGAGAAATAAAGAGAGAGAGATGCAGGGAAGGGGTAGGGGTAGGTTTTGCACTGATAATTGTGTGTGCGCGCAGGGAAGAAGGAAGAAGCAAGCAAAGGAAGAAGAAGAAAGGAGGAGGGGCAGCTGAAGACTTAGCTGCACTGAGCAGTTGCTGAAGAAGAAAGGAAGGAGAGGAGCTGAAGGACAAGAAGAAGAGCTGCACTGTAGCAAACGCACAGTTAAGCTGTCTGAGCACCGAGTCAGACGACGGAAGGTCAGCGGCTAGAGAAGAAGCAAGTAAAGAAAAAGAAGAAGAAAATCAGAGAGGAAGAAAGGAGAAAGACTTAGTAGCTGAAGAAGAAAAGAGAAGGCAGAAGTCTCTGCAGTCGCAAGGAAGAAGAGAAAGAAAGAAGAAAAAGAGGAACCACAGAAGCAGAGAAGAAGGAAAGAAGAAAGAAGAGGGTCGGCTAAAGAAAGAGAAGAAACCAATCACTCTCTATCTCTCTTACTTTTTGTAAAACTTATATTGTGAATTTATAGGCTTCTAGAATTATAGTTTGCTCCCTAAGTTCGACCTCGGGAAACTTGTCATTCCGAGTAATAAATTGTATTCAACTGGTAACTGTTCTTGTCATATACTCCAACGACTGTAATTACCATAGCGACAAAAGACCGCACCAACAGGCCAGAGAAAAAGAAAGAGAAAAGAGAAGGAGGGAGCCTCTACAGCAAAGAAGAAGAAGACGCAGAAGAAAGAAGAAAATCAGAGAAGAAGAGAAGAAGAAGGAAGAAGAAGAAGGACATAGCAGCTGAAGAAAAAAAGAAAGAGAAGGAAGCCTCTACAGCAAAGAAAAAAGAAGAAGGAAGAAGACAAGCTGAAGAAGAGAACCAGCTGAAAAGAAGAAGAGAGAAGAAGAAAAAGCCAAGAAGAGAATTTTTTCTCTCTCCTTTGTCTTAATTTTTGTAAAACAATATATATTATGAATTCATATGCTTCTGGAATCATAGTTTGCTCCCTGAGTTCGACCTCAGGAAACTCTTAATTCCGAGTAATAAATTGTAAACTAGTAGTAGCTTTTCGTGATATACTACAACACCTAGAACTTCAAAATACACGAAACCCTAGCAGCGAAGCCCACACCAGTATGTTAGCTTCTTTTTTCATGTATTTCTACAGCAACTCGGTCATGTATCTACTAACATCCAGATTGGTATAATTTAGCCAAAAGTAAGCATAATTTTGATAGATGATATTAAAAGAGTTGATCCAATTCAATGAAGCTTTCCTATCACTTGTTACATGTACGATTTTAGTATGTGCATTTTTTATCTTCACCATCTAGGTGATAACTATTCCAATGATTGATACTCCTTCATCACGTTTCTGTACTTACAAGCCATCTTTATATTTCTCTACTAGCAACTTTGTCTCATATGTTGGTTAAAACTCAATGAAATTGCCATGAGTATCAAACAAAGGTTATCCGTTTGCTTTATTAATATTTTCTTTTTGCAAAGAGAAAGAGAGCGGTAGCAAAAAGTAATAGAGAGTAGACGTTGGAAAAAAAGAAAGAGATGACAGAGAGATAGATAATAGAAAAAGAGAGAAATATCAAAGTGCTGCTGCAATACAAAAGGATTTTAAAATAATAAACAAATAGTAATCATATATAAAGTTTGTCTTGTTACCTTAAGTGAGTCGAAACGAAATTTTCACCATTACTATCTTTACTTAGATAAAAAAAAGTCCATACATAACATGCAGGTGCATTATCATCTTCCGCTGCGCAGCTTTCAGATTGAAGAAGATTCATCACTATTAATTGGAACATCCATTTCTTTGTTGCCAAAAAAAGGTTAAACAACGGTAACTTTGTCCCTCAATAAAATTGATACGAGGTAATCCAATCATTGGAATAAAGGTAAGTCCATGAATTACATTTGATTGAATTATGTTTAAAAAGTTAGTCATTTGATTCATTACAACTTTCCTATTTATTTTATGATCCATAAATCTGATGTATGCTTCTTTTTTCATGCATTTCTACAACAACTCCATCAATCATATATTTGTTAAGATCCAACCAAATTGGTATAGGCTAATTCAATCATTCAAGCAAAGGTAAAAAAAAAATCCATAAATGCAATTAGAAGAGTAATTGGTTATTCAATTCAATGGAGCTTTCATGTCATTTTTTACGTGTATGATTTTAGTATGTGCCCCTTTTATCGCGGCTATCTAGGAAATGATTGTCTTTGAATGGCTAGTTCTCCTTCGCCAACTTCGTCAACTATATGATGGTTAAGACTCTACGAAAATCATCTGGGCTAATCTAATTATTGAACAAAAGCTAAGTCCATCAATTACATTTTAATGAATGATAGTTGAAAGGTTGGTAATTGGCTTCATTAAACTTTTGTCAACATATACAAATTAAAATCTAAGGATATCGACCTCTTTTCCTTTTCGAAAAAAAAATCTAAATAAATTGGTATAAGTTATTTTGATTATTCAAATTAAAATATAATTTTGATAAATAATTTTGAAAGAGTTAGTCATTCGATTCAATAGTCTTCCAACCAAATTTTATATGTAAGATAATATTGCATATCGATTAAAATTTTCCATCCATTTTTGAAAGTCCAACTTAGATACTAACTAATTTGAAATGTCGTTGCCATAGGACAATTTTGCATAATATCAATTTGTGAAATGAAACTATAGCTTTTCGCATCACCTTAATAAATATGGTTTTGATAGTGTTAAATTGGCTTAACTTTTCATGAATAATATACACATACAGATGGCCTTTGTAATATATATATGATCTTAGATTGGTTATTGATAGGGAGAGAATATGAGAAATGCATTTTAATCATTCACATTATTACTAAAGAGTAGTATCAATCGCTTTGACGATCTACTTTAATTAATATTTTATGTAATGTTTTACTTTTACTTTCGTATTGTTTGCACTGTAACAAAGAAGGGTTTTTGTTACAGTTAAAAATCATGATCAAAAGATTTAGATTCATCACTAATTAGCGTCACCAAGAGTTGTGTGGTAGAAAGAGATTTGGTCATGGTTTTAACTAAAACCGTGACCAAAAGATTCTGAAAACCGTGACAGAAGACTTTTCATCACATTTTTAAAACCGAGATTAAGAAGAGCTTTCGTCACAATTCATATACATTATCGAAGATGTGTAGTTGTAGATGAAAAATATTTGGTCATGGTTTATTAATCGTGACCAAAAGTCTCTTAAAAAAATATCTAAGTTGTTGTCTCTATTGTCCTATCATTGTCTTTTGTCCTATTGAATTGATACACAATATATAGGGAGAACCCCTTAAATCACAATGAAGCAAGATATTTCTCTACACAAACCAAGTTTTCCACCATCATCTTATTTCCCATATGTTAATGGAGATGACCATATCGAAGAAGTGTAGGCAAAATATGAAAGATCTTCAAGACCATTTTGCACATTTTTCATTAGATAATGCCAGAACCCATATTGTGGTCTAAAATTGAACATGCACACTAGTAGGAGATATTATGCTTGCACATGCCATTACACAACTCCATGGCTCAAGAATAACAAAATACAACAAGTAAGGAAAAATAACACTTGCTTGTAAATGAACAAAAAATGATCTTGCTTGACTAGCAAACACATTTATTTAGATTAATCAATAAACAAAATAAGGCAAAATATTTAAATAGAATTACATCGCCAATGTTAGGAGAATGACATTCTTCGTACTTTTTAATTGTAGCCCACACAATTTGGCACCATGGTTTCTACTAATTTCAAGTTCAAACTATATAATCACACTTGAAAACCGTCTCAAACAATCAAGGGCAATAGGGAATTGAGCATACAGACAACAATGCAAGGAATCAGAAGTGAGAGACATCATTTGCAACTACTACCACACCCAACATCATGAACTCTGCAAGACTAGTCATAGAAACTTCAGTGGCCGCAATCAAGTTTGCTTTATTAGCAGGAATTCCAGTATGAAGGATCTGAGTGCCTACGACATCATAGGACATGTGCCCTAGCCTAGACAATACCTGCAATGTACAAAACATTGAATCACAAACATGAACCATACAAATGACAATTCTTTATAAAAAAAAACCATACAAGTGACAAGGTAGAATTATTTAAATAGATTGTTCTAGCAGAATCTCTTGTACTCTAGGCTCAAGTTACCATATAATTCAAATAGATTGTTTTGTTTAAGTGATGCTAAGGAGCTTATGTGGGTTAGACAACTGATGTACTTGTCATATTCTTGCAGGCAAGACTTCAAGCAAACCAAGTAATAAGCAGCAACAAGCAACTCCAATATAGAGGTTTGAACACTAAAGCACATAGCACATCACATTTTTATTGCATAAACAATTCAAATGTTGTCTTACATCCTTCTTAAATAATCAATCCATCAAACAAGCCTACCTGATAAAATTTATTTATTCCCATAATAAATAAATTATGGCCGTATAAATAATTATGGTGTCCCTTGCTTTTGTGCTTCCACTTCTATCATTAGTGCTCTAGATTGATGAAGTGGTAGTTTTTGTCCTCCAATAACCATGCTTTCTTGATTAGGTTGACTATGACTTCTGACAGTTGCTTTGGCATTTGTCTTCAGACAAGAAAAAAAATCATGAAAAGGTCGCTTGTATATTTTCAAACTAGTTGGCCAAGGTTCCTATTAAAAGAGCTCGTCAAGCATCATTCACTACCACTGCCTTTGATGCCTTCCCATAGATGCTTGTTTTCCTTGGATCGGATCTAAATAAAATAAGCTATCCCCAAGAAGTTTAACGTGCATCTTTTATAGTCATCCTACTGTTAGTCGTGAAACACGTTAAAAAATTTTGTATCGTTGTAGTTGTGAATCATGTGGAAACAAATAAATTTATAAATATTTTGGTAAGTATTGAGTGGTTCGTAGTGAGGCAAAATGTGATTTTCAAAACTTTTTGTACTAACTAATCTAAGCACAAAAATAGAGACCAGATATTCAGAGAATCAAATTTTTATTACTAATTGGAAATTGTTCTCAAACTAGGAATTAAAACAACTATGATAAAGAGTAGAGAGAAAAATAAATGAAGGATGACATTGCTTGAGGGATGCTTGTGTGAAGTGTGGCAGCACTTCAAATCCAGAGCACTAGGAAGAAGGCTAGAGAGATGTTGTAGAGAGAGAGGCTAGAGTTGTGTCTAGTGGAAGTTGAGATGCCTTCAGATGGGGGCTCTAGGGTCCTCTTTATAGCCAAATTGAGGGGAAAAGCTGGTATTTGAGTCCCAAACTCGTACAACACCCTTGGAGCCATCAAACCCGTCGATCGGGAGATCAACGGACCAAATCGCATCTCAGAATAACCTTCCATGTGCCTATAACGAGTGGATTTCACCAGATGGCGACACGTGGCATGCGCTCGACCACTAGATCCGATCCGTGCACCCTTCACTGACGCTTGCGCGTGTTTTCAATCTCAGTCGTCCAATCTCACAATTGAATGGCTTAAGATGAGCATAACTACCCCTTCTCGCCCACCCGCTTTGCGTATATTGGGACGTCTAGTCGCACGTCTAACCGCTCGTGCATCTCACCGCCTCATTTGACGACCTTTGTCGCACCACGCAGCCACCTCCTCGTTGTCCAATCCCATTTGACGATCTAATTGTGCCTGTGCTCCACTGCCTCGCCAGTTCACGCTCAACATGAATCGAACTCGCGTCGCTCTCTCTCATGTGGAAGCGATAACCAACGCGTTGTGGGCGCATTTGAGTAGCGATGTCAGTTTTGTCACGCGGCCGACCTCAATTAATGAAGCCGCTACAGTGGGCTGTTACAATGGTGCCACATGGCACCATCTTGACCATTCATCTTCCCGCCTTTGTAGTTGATGCTATAAGGCTTTGATCAGGTTGATCTTTACACCGTTGGACTGCGATCGATGATCCGAATCCATCCGTGCGGTCGAATTTGACATCTAAGGTTTGGATTTGTGCTATCTTGCTCCTTGGCCTCTGATCTTCTACAGACTGAATGTGGTGTTACGGAAGTCTTATCAAGACAATTCCGAAAGTGTTGGACTCCCATCGTCGTCCTGATCAGATCCGTAGAGTACGATCTATCATCTACGGCCCCGGATGATCTGCAATTAATATTATCTCTCTTTTAGAGCATAAAATATCATTATTATCTATAAAGCTAATAAATTAACTATGATACAAATTATGATGCTAATGCATGCATTGTCCTTAAGTTAAACTAAATTCTAGCTTAATTTAAGTAGATTAGGTCCTATAATTGTTGTGCAATCACCTACCATTATGCAAATTTTCTGTAGCTAGTATTTATTTATCACCATCATCAAAACACATTTATGGATCTTATGATCGAGGCCATGGCTCAACAGATAGTAGGACTAAATTTTGACTATTATGAACAATTTTGAAACTTGATGTTTATGGCAAGAGTTGAAGAAGGAAGCTGTAAAGCTTTCCTCTGGGTTTTTGGCATACTTTTTTTTTTTTTGGTCGTATATATTGAAATTCTGTTATACTTGGGAATTGGAATCATTATTTTACTTGTTAGAAAATCTACTAGCAGGGACTTCACACCCTAAATACATCTATAATAGCTTTGCATCTGCTCCTAGGCACGCACCATAATAATCATACATAGCATAAGCTGTTATGTAGGGTTGAGTATAATAGGTATCACTATTGTCCTTCTTCCAAGGCTTAGATTGAATGGAAATATGTATTGTGGCTAAAACTAAGTAGAGATTGATTATGTGGAACATGTTTCTACTTCTTGACATTGCCATGACATACTAGTTTTAACTTGTTAGGAATAATTTTAATGTTATTGGTTTGATGGAACACATGACCTTTTTCTTACCCCTGCATTCTGTTCTCTGTGATATTTTAGTTCTTACCCCTGCACCAGATTCATCTATTTTCCTCTACATAAAAATTTTGCATGAAAGCAACAAGATGAGTTCCACAAGCCAAAGCGCAAGAAAAGGAATACATTAGAAGACAGATCTACTTATAACTCATAAAATTCTAGACAGAAAGTCCTATTTTTGTTCCAATGCCAATGGACAAATTAGTACCTTTCAAGGAATCAAAATCTTCAATCGCCTTACTTGTAAAAATCACTGTTGTTGTCGGGCTTTTTCACATTTGTCATGTAATCTCACTACAACATAGTCAACCTTTGTCGTCGGTTGGAAACCAACAGCAAATGCCATATAACCAACGACATTAAGCAACTCCATTATTAGTGTCACTGCTTCATTTTCTCGTCGATTAGAGGACACATCCGACATCGAAATATTGTTTGACCACCAGACAGATTAGATATTTCGACGTCGTTTGACAACCGATGGAAATTATATTTGCCGTCGCTTATAAAATAAGCGACAGCATTTGTATGTTACTTTTTCCCGCCTTTACACACCCTTTCTTAAGTTTCCCATCGTTTAAATAAATACACGTCGCTTCTATAAGCGACGGTAAAAATATTTTTGCTATCACTTGGCCAAATAAGTAACACCATATAAGGTTTTAGAGAAGCACACCTCCTCTATTGCCTACCCCCATTCGATTCGCCCCACTCAAACCTTCCCCACCCACCCTAAGGGTGCCCAAATCAGCCAAATTAGACTCAAGGGATCCCTAGAAACTCTCGTTCCACCCGCGATTCAACACTACCCTGAACGCGACAAGAACGATGAGAGAGGAGGGAAAGGGGGAGCAACGTACCAGGATTGGGCGGCAGTTACTACTACGGCAATGCTGATTGGTATGATAATTAGGGTCTGAAGGAGGGGTGGGGTTGTATCTCTCTGCCCATGCGACGCCGTCACCGCCGTCAAGGGAGGGAACAATATGGTCGAGGGGAGGCGCCACCACTATCTAGAGAGGGAAAGGAGCACGGGATGGTCGAGAGGAGACATCACCGCTGTCTGAAGAGGGAAGGGAGCAAGGGATGATAAGCGATGTAGGGAGTTGGGGGATGGTCGAGGATGGGGGGAATGGGGAAAGGGGGAAGGGTTTTGGAGGGAGTTTTGGTTTTTCAAATGCAAAAATCCTTTTCTCCCGATCCGAAAATCGTGACCAAAGCCTTTAGTTTGGTCACGGTTCTGAGTGGAATCTTGACCAAAGGGGGAAGAGTTTTGGAGGGAGTTTTTATTTTTTAAATGTGTGGTTTGGTCACGGTTTTAACTGGAACCGTGACAAAAGGGGGAAGTGGTTTGCTTTTAAATATGAAAATCCTTTTGTCACGGTTTTGAGTGAAACCGTGACCAAGCACATTAATCATGGTTTTTGAAATTGTGATGAAAAGTTTCAACACAAAATAAACCTAATCAATCTTTTTGGTCACAATTTTAAGTGGAACCATAACCATAAGTTACTTTTGGTCACGACTTTAGAAACCATGACTAGAACTAATCTTTTTAGTAATGTTGTGGAAACATGTAATCCTAACATGATTTCTATGAATTTCCATATTTTCCTTTGATAGGCAAATCTATTACAAGTGAACCTCTCAAGATGGATGAACAACAAAACAAAGAGACTTCTTCTGGTAAGTTAAATATTGTAATATATAGCATGTTGCTGATATGTTGTTGATCAATGTAATTATCTTATTAGTCTATTTTGAAATCTACCATTTCTTAATCCATCACTATTAATGTTCTACCTAATGTTCTTCAGATCCCATGAGATTGATGGTGCCTTCAGCCACTCTTAATCCCACGTCTACTTATGGAACAAGTGAGTTGCTTCAAATGTGGATTTTATAATTTTATACCCTACAAAATTTCGTAGCTTGGTCTCCAACTATTTACATGCCATCGTAACATGATTTCTAAAAATTTCCATGTTTCCCCTTCATAGATGACTCTATTGCAATACACTCTCCCACGATTGATGTAGAACAAAACCAAGGATCTTCTTTCGATAAGGAAAATATTATAATGTATAGCATTTTCTTAATGTTTAGTGGATCAATACAATGTTCTTATTTCTTAGTGAAAATGGCATTTGTGAAATCAATCACTTTTCAATCCACCATTCTTAAAGTTTTATTTCTTTAAGTAATGATTGTTAGAATGAAATCTTTCTTTAATTACTCATCTGCGGGCACGGCTTCTTCTACTTCCGCGAGGCCAACGCTGCCTTTGTCCAATCTTGATCCCGTATTTACCAACACAACAAGTAAATTGCTTCATACTTGAGTTCTATAATTTTATGCTCTATACAATCTTGTGATTTTTTTTCCAACTATTTGCATGTGATTTTCTTTGAGATTGAAGATTTATTTGGGTTAATTTTGATTTTTTTTATCTTTCAGCAATATGTAATTTGTGAGTTTGGTAATATGCATCATGTTGGTGTTTGTATTGATTTAACTTTAGATCATGTGTATTTGCAACAAAGTTAATTTTTTGTTATTTTATCAAAAACTAACTGGGAACAAATCTATAGTAGTCTCATTATTCTTTTAGATTAAACATGCAAAATGAATTATTGCTTTCTATCCCATACAAAAAAATAACAAATAGTTTAGATTTTCACATCATATTAAGATGATATAAACAAACAAGTGGAATTTCACTTTTGAGTTGGTGATGAAGATGCCAATAATTTAGATGTTCACATCATATTTAGAAGATATAAATGAATAAGTAGAATTTTGCTTCCGAACTAGTGATGAAGATGTCGAATTGCATTAAATCATTTCCCTCATGTTCTTAATTTGTAGTTATATCTCTTCTTTATCCATTTTTTAAGATGGTTGTCAAAACTTTGTTTTGAAGTTTATTGCCATCTTTTTAGGCTTTTCTGGTAGGAAGAGGTGGAGAAGTTACCTTATATCAGGTTCTAACATATTCTTCTTTCAAACCTTCCATTGTGAACATTATACTAATTCTTGATGATGATTATGTTATTGTTTAATTAGACTTTCCTAATCTTATCCTTTACATTGTATATTCTTTTAGTGAGGGAATCAGGCAATTATACTAGCACCTTAGCTGAAGACATCGTAACAGGTGGTTGACACTTTTATGACAGATCACGTTCTTATCTTATTTTTACTTGCATATCTTCAATTTAATAGAAGAGTCATGATAGGTGTTGCTCCTTTTTCCTTATGAATAGTTCAACTAAAAATTCATGCAAACCTTACATGCATTCCATGTTATTGATTGATTCCATATTTGACCCTTTCTATGATGTGATGAAAATCAATTACATTAAAATTTACAGATAATCCATCAATTCTTGCACCGAACTTGGACAATCATTCAATTTCTTCAACAAGAAGTATGATATTGAATTCCTTTTCCTTTCTTGTAATGGAAACTTTGTTTCACATCTTAAATTCAACTTTCGCGTCTCTTTCAACGGAATACATTTCAATCATTGGAATTTCGATCCTCCAGACTGTTATTTCCAAAAATGCGGTGCAATAGTATGGTTTGAAGAAAAGGTATTGCATTCAAGTATCGCATCACTGAAGTTTTGAATATGTTGCTTGAATGGAAAAGTTAGATTACCATTTCTTAAAGATGTTCCACTATTCCTTGAGACACTTTTTTCTAGATACCATGTGCACTCTCTGCACTTTAAGAAGTTCACACGGTAGTATAGCTGTTTTAGTTTCACTTTTGTTGGAGCTTCTATCGATTCGAGTGTCAATGATGCACATGGCTCGTTTTGTCATAAATACATGGGCAAATGTATCATCGTATTGGATCATTATTTCCAGATCATGGATATGATCCAAGTTTTACTCAAATCTATATATATGATATTAAAAAGGAGATTGAACATAGATGTCACGCATTTTTGTCAAGATCAACTGATCCAGCTATTTATCGAGACTTGATGCTAGCCTTGTAATCTATGCTGCACCAATGTAATCCATATGTGTCAATTTTTGCGCAAGTCAGAGATTGGAACAAAGGAGATGACACAATGGAAGTAAAGCTAAAAATAATTGATTCTAGAAGAACTGGTGGTGATCAATTTGCTCAGCCTGTAGCTTCTAAGGTTACAGTGTCAATGGTTGGAGATGGCACCAGCTTAACAGGCAACGGTCGTGACATTGTTGTTTGTAAACAAGGGCATGGATTACAATGGATACATGAAACTCATCCAACATACATGTCATTGCAATATCCTCTCCGATTTCCATATGGAGAAGACAGTTGGAGATTGGGTTAACATACTCTGATATGAAAGAAAGTTCATTGGTGAAAACTTCGCTAACCATGATAAAATTTTATGTGTTTCAACTACAAAATAGAGTGGTGGAAATGGGCAGTGCTTTGTTAATGCATATGTATGTATTGAACAAAGTAGATTAACCTAGCTACGTAGAAATCTAGATAAATTAAGACTATAAACTTTTTGTAATATAAATGACGCTATTTTTGATGGAGAACAAACAACTACAAATATGAGCAAAATGATTATTTTACCTACATCTTTTACTGGAGGTCCAAGGTACTTTAAAATTATTATGATGCAATGGCTTTGTATGCCTAGCCTGGACCTCTAGATATACTCTTAACATTCATTTGCAATCCGAACTGGTTGAAAGTTTGCTTCTTGCTTGACATATATGGATGTCAAAGGCTAGAAGATCTTCTAGATATTATTACAAGGGTCTTCAATATTAAGGCAAAGGATTTACAAGAAGGCATTATTTAAAGGTGATTTTTCGGAACATCTCTGACTATGTTACATTCGATGTGCATCATTATTTCTTCATTGTCATCCTATTAATACATTTATTTATGCTTTCTTAGATTTATCTGTTATTGAGTTCCAAATGCACAGACTGCCTCACATGCATATGATTATCACATTGGAACCAACTCATAAAATTAGAACTATTGAAGACATTGACCAAATCATATCTGCAGAGATACCAGATCAAGACTTTGAGAAATATGCATATGAAACAGTCTCCAAATGTATGATTCATGGCCTATGTGGCACTATCAATCATAATAGTCCTTGCATGATGAATAAAAGGTGTTTGAAGTATTATCCAAAAAGATTTGTACATGAGACAATTCTTGATGAACATGGGTATCCAATTTACAGACAACGTGATGATGGTGGGAGGTTTGAGTCACGAGGAACAATTGTTGATAATAGGTGGGTGGTACCTTATAATATCGATCTGTTGACAAAGTTTGATACTCACATAAATGTGGAGGTTTGCAATCAAACACAAGCAATCAAATATTTGTTTAAGTACACCCATAAAGGTTTTGACAAATTAACATTTGCACGACACAAAGAAAACAACAAAGGTATCATGAAATCAGCAGCTATTTGAATGTAAGGAATATTTCAACAGCTGAAGCTTCGTGGAGAATATTTGATTTTAATTTACATGATAGGCAACCTGTTGTGTAAGGTTTGGTATATCATTTACCCAATGAACAAAGCATTATCTTTCGAGATAACCAAGACATTAGAAAATTTGTTGAGAATCCTTTTCATCAATGAAATATGTTAATAGAGTGGTTTGCCGCAAATAGAAAGTATGTTGCTACAAGAGCATATACTTATGTCCAATTTCTTGAATATTATGTTTGGAAAGATGAAAAATGGGAATGGAGTCCACGAGTTCGTGATAAATGCATAGGGTGTATACCATATGCTAAATTTTCGTCAGGACAACCTTATTACTTACGTATGTTTCTTCACAAAATTCATGGGGCTACAAGTTATGTCAACTTATGCACAATTAATGGTGTCATCTATAATAATTTTAAAGATGCATGTGCTACTTTGGGACTTCTTCATGATGACAATGAATGAATCCATGCAATAGAAGAATCATCAATTTGGGCAACTGGTTGGCAATTAAGACATTTATTTGGTTCTATACTGGTATCATCGCAATTAAAAGATCTAGGAATAATTTGGGATGCATATTGGAGGGCATTTACTGATGATTTCCAACAAAGACATGTAGATGATTCAAACCATACCATCAATATATTATCAAATGCTGAGTTACAATGAAGAGGTTTAGAACATTTGGAAACAATTCTAAACAAAAATGGAAGATCACTTACTAATTATCCATATCGTTGCCTACACACAACGACGTGAATAATGTCAGCAAACTTTTCTTAAATGAGATGAGCTACAATGTTGAGTTAGAGGCTTTCAAATTCGAATGTTTATTTTTTGGTTTAGATGAAGAACAATTACATACATATAATGAATTATGCAGTCTTGCAGCAGCGATGTTGGATCTTTCTTCTTTATTTATGGAGGTGGTGGAGTTGGTAAAATATACTTATGGAAAATATTAATTGCGAAACTTCATTCCCAATGAGAGATCGTAATTCCTATCGCTTCATCTGGAATTGCTTCATTATTGTTTCCTGGTGGCCATACATCCCATTCAAGGTTTAAAATACCACTAGAACTTGATGAATCATCAACCTACAGCATCTCTTATCAATTAGAACTTGGGCAACTACTTTCTTGTGCAAAATTGATTATCTGGGATGAAGCTCCAATGATGAGTAAACATGCATTTCATGTATTGGATAGAACTTTACAAGACCTAATGACAAAGGTAAGCAAAAATGCTGAAAACTTACCTTTTGGTGGTATTATAGTTGTTTTGAGTGGTGATTTTCCGCAAATACTTCCAGTTGTGAATAAGGGTGGTTGTGCTAACATTGTTGATGCATCTATAATGAAATATCCTTTTTGGCAAGTTTGTAAATTAATGATTTTGAAGAGAAACATGCAACTTGAAGTTCATAATGATCTTGAACAAACATCTGATCACGACTTTGCCTAATGGTTACTTCGAGTAGGTAAAGGCCGAATCGAATATATCCCTTTTGGTGATAGTGAGTGATGAGAACCTCATCATGAACCCTAACTAGCACAATTTAATCTAAAGAAGTGTGAAGAAGCTCCTACAAAACCTAAAGAGAGGCCTAACTCAGAGAATTATGAGTTAAAGAATAAGATAAATTACAAGGGGTAAAACTGTAATTTCACCAATGCAGTGCACAAACAAGGAAATTAAGGATCTTAATGAAGGTCAAATGAGCTTAATAAAGAAAGAAGTGGGATGATCCGATCTGAAAAGGGTTATAGCAACTTCTAGGAATTAAATGACATTCTGTAACCCTAAAATAAATCTACTTTAATTCATGAGGTTCAAGGCAGGAAAAAAATCAAATAAACCCTCTAAAATTCATGGAAAAATGTTCCCTAGGATTTATAACCTTCAATTTGGCCTTTGTAACCTATTTTGACCTAAAATGAGAATCATGCCCAATTTATGACTTAAATTGGGTTTTTACGCAAATTAATCAGTCAAACATGGTCCAACCTAAAATCAAATTTCACCATTAAAATTCTTAGTTTCAAATTAGGTTGGTATAAAAATTTGGGCTTAAGAAAAGACCATCTTGACTGACTTTACAAATTGGTCCTCTTGAATTACTTTTTGACCCATATCTTTTGAAACCCTTGCAAAAGGCCCCCTAACTTTCTCATCGTTCTTTGCAAAACGGTCCTCCCTGCCATTTCTGCGCAGCGCCATACCTCCGGCGACCTTGCGCGGAGGATGGCGCCGCGCAGAGCAAGGTGCCCATCCTCAGGAACGAGAGGGGGGTTCCCCGCATCGTCCTCTGTCGTAGGGACCCTCCCCTGACCTCTGCAACCAACCATGCCTCTCGTGCGAACGCACAAAAGGCATGGGTGTCCATTTCCGGCCACACTCCGGCAAGCACGGCACGTCGCCTCCTCGATCTCCTCTCCTCGCCAGTGCCTATATAAGGAGCGGCAGGGTCTGCCGTCTCCTTCAAGCTAGTTTTAACCGAGAGAAACCCTAGATTTCGTCTCTCCCCTCTCCAGTTAGGCAGCCCGAGCTTCCTATGATCCTCCCTCCTCCTCCTCATCGCTCTGCTGCCATACCTGCAGTAGAGCCCACTCTGCCCCATCGTCCCACGCCAGGCCGCACCAGCTGGCATCCTCAGATCTCCTCCTCGTCGCCGATAACCCCCTCCTGGGCATCTTCGTCCCCAGCTCCGGTAGGCATGAGCCGGACGCCTTCCTCTCCCCCTTCGTCGACTAAGTAGGTAGGAATCTTCCTCTCTCTCTCCCTTATATTTTCCCCTTCTTAATTTACCATTTTGACTCACCGACTGCCACTGTCCATCACCACCTTCTCCATCTCCAGCGAGGTCACGCCACCTCCACAGACCACCTCACCCCTCGCCAACAAGCCCAGAAGCTCCCCCTCACTCCACTAAATGTTTCCCCTACTCCATTCACCGCCCTTGACCTCCCGACCACCCCCCGAACACACCCATTTCTGCACACACAGTCTGCCCTAAGTGCACCTCCACAGGTGCTCTCGCGCCTCGCCAACCCGCGCAGTACCTTCGCCACACTCAGACGAGGCTCCCTGCGTTGTCTGACGTGGCTGAGAGGCTGTCCTTGTGATTTCAGGTCTCTGGCCCCTCACCGCCATTAACGAGCTGCTGAAGCTCCTTCGCAAGCAACTCCAGGATGCCTCCAGCCCAGGTGTGAGCCCCAGGCAGAGCCGGTTGCTTCCGCGAGTGCGCCTAGGTTCGCGATTGGGGTTGCGAGCTTTCAATGTTTCCCCAATTGGCAGCGCCTTCTCGCCTGCGGGCGCGCAGACTGGAGGTGGGACTTTAGTCCCACCTCGTAAGTGTGTGGCCTCGCGCCCATACTTAAATTGAAAAAGTGAATTAAGCTGTTCGCCTTCGATACACAGGGGTCAGGTCCCTCACCCACTTGCCGCGCGCCATGCGCTCGCACCCGCCCTCGCCCACGCTCATGCCCCGCGGGTCTGGGCCGAACCCGACTACCCGACTAAGCACTCCTTGCCTACCACCGCACGCCGGTGGGCCTGGTCCTGGGTGCGCAACCCGAACCCGATTACCCGACTCTGGGAGAGCTTTCCTAAAGAGAGATTCAGAGAGAAAGAGAGACGCGGGGAAGGGGTAGGGGTAGGTTTTGCACTGATAGTTGTCTGTGCGTGCAGGGAAGAAGGAAAAAGAAGAAGAAGCAGGCGAAGGAAGGAAAGGAGCTGAAGAAAAGAAGAAGAGATGCACTATAGCAAACGCATAGTTAAGTCGTCTGAGCACCAAGTCAGACGATGGAAGGGCAGCAGTCAGAGCAGAAGAAGGCAGGCTGAAGAAGAAAGAAAGAAGAGGAACGGCCAGAGTAGAAGAAAAAGGAGAAGAAGAAGAAAAGAAGGAAGAAGAAAGGAAGACTTAGCAGCTGAGAGGAAAAGGAGGCAGAAGCCTCTGCAGCCGCAAGGAAAGAAAGAAGAAAATCAGAAAGGAAGAAAGGAGAAAGAGAAAGGGTCACCACAGCCGCAGCAGAAAAAAGAAGAGAGAAAGAGAAGAATCAGCTGCAAGAGAAGAAGAAAAGAGAAGAGGAAGAGAGAAGAAGAAGAAGCCAACAAAAAAAAGAACTTTTGCTCTCTCTCTATCTCTTAATTTTTGTAAAATCTTATATTGTGAATTTATGTTTCTAGAATTATAGTTGCTCCCTGAGTTCGACCTCGAGAAACCTGTCATTCCGAGTAAAAAAAAAATGTATTAAACTGGTAACTGTTTTGTCATATACCACAATGACTATAAATAACAATAAAGACCAAACAGCGCACCAGTGAGCAATCTTCCTGGATCAAATTACATGATGATATATTAGTTCTTGATGAACTTGATTTGCAAGGTTTAATAGATGCTATATACCCAAACATATCTATCGACTATACGGATGCAACTTATTTTAAAGATTGTACAATATTAGTTGCAAGGAATGATTATGTGTATTCCATCAATCAATTTGTTTTGGATAAAATACCTGGTGAGGAATTTACTTATCACTACTCAAATAAAGCAATACCATTAGATGGAATGGGTAGTTCTAACGTTATCGACTACCCAATTGAGTTTTTAAACTCTTTGAACCTACCTAAATAGCCTACAAGTGAATTAAAGATCAAAGTTGGCGTCCCTATTATGTTGCTGAGAAACATCAATCAATCAATTGGTTTATGTAACAATACTCTCCTTATTGTTAAAGCACTACAATCTAGAATCATCGATGCTAAGATATTAATAGGAGATTTCTCTGGTTGTTGCCTTTATATACCAAGAATAGAGTTAATTGCATAGAAAATTGGCGGTCCCTTTGCTATAAAAAGAAGGCAATTTCCCATAAGATTAACATTTGTGATGACAATCAATAAAAGTCAAGGGCAAACATTCAAGAATGCTGGATTGTATTTACAAACACCAGTCTTCTCTAATGGTCAGTTATATGACAGCTTGTCGTCTATCGAATAAATTGAACCATCCAAAGCATTGTACAAAAAATATTGTTTATGAGGAGATTTTTGAAGAAGTGAGGTCTAGATGCAATGTTTAATACATGTAGTCATTTATACTTTGATTTCTAACATACAGTTATCATAATTTTTTTCTAAATACTTTGTTCTTTAAATAGCTCCAACTTCACAATTATAGCTTAACTTATACTGCTTCTTAACTTTTTTTGGGTGTTGGCATCATTTTGATTTTGTTTTAATCCATGGAAAGACATACCATCAATATTTTTTAGACTTTTCTTTCAATTCGCTTCTTATTTTTTAACATAACAATGAAGGCTTTTCAACTTTGGGAGACCAACATCTATTCAATAACATATGTGATCATCAGAACAATTCTTAGGAGCAGAGAGGTCAAATGTCCTGTTTGTCTTTGAATCATGATAAGAAAAGACTAATACATTGTCATATTATTAAAGGGAGAATCAAACTTCATTGGCGTGGAACCGTTTTAAGGAAATTTTTGTGTTGGACGAGAAAAAGATGAGAGATAAGGTTTAATCTGATGGATGGCATTTCATTCTCTCAATATTTTATTCGTGTTGGACGAGTGGAGGCGCGCCTTCTATCAATCGTCAAATCGTGATCGAACGGTCGCGCGTGCCCGATAGCGCCCACGCGCTATTGCACGCGAGGCGGTAACATGGCATCGCACGCAATCGAGAGCGCGCTGAGGAGGTGGGTGTAGCGCGATCTAAGCCGTCCGATCTCACGATCGGACAGCTGAGAATGGCTGGACGTGCGCGTGCGTTGCGTGTGTGGGCAATCAAGTAGCCGCACGTGCGTCGCCACTACGCCCACGTTCAGACCTTTAGCGACGATTTTATTCGTCGCTAGAGGTCCTGAATTAATGTTTTTAAAGTTGTAATGACCAAATTGCCCCCACTCCTTGCAACCATAAAAGGAGACCCCCTCCACACGAAATTCTCATCCCTTCCTTCTCTTCTCTCCCTCTCCAAAGCTCAAGAGAAGCTTGTCCCACACCCAGGATGCTTCTCGCGAGATAAAGTCAATTTTTCATCCCCCTTTGGAAGTGATTCCCGCGACGGCGACGACGTGCTGCCCCGTTCCCGTTCTTCTGCTTCGTCCTCCTTCGTCCTGCTTTGTCCTCCTTCGTCCAGGCGTCGTCCCATCCGGCTCGTCCTCCAAGCGACCGTCGAGGAGGATATTTCTCTCTCCATTCTTTTAATGCTTTCTAGAGTAGATTTACTGCTTTCTAGAATAGAATTTTCCTGCTTTCTAGCGTAGTTGATTTCCCGCTTTCTAGTGTAATTCTTATTTGGTTTTATTGTATAAACATTTTGAATTATTGAATGCATGTTTTCTCTCTCTCTCTCCCTTTTTAGTCTGATTGTTGTTATGGCTTCATTGTAATTACATCGCCTCGCTTTTCAAAAAAAAAATTCTAAAAAAAATATAATTGTGAATATAGATCGATGTAACCTCCCTGTGTTCGACCTAGAATTTCCATTTCGGTATAAATTTTATTTGTTGAACACGAGTTCTTCGCTTTCAAACTACAACGAGAAGGTTTTCAAAACCAAACACGTTAGCATAGCAACTCGTACATTCAACATTTTGGCGTCGTTGTTGGGGAGGTGACGCTCTTTGATTTTTCTTCGCGATTTCTAACTTACAAATCATTTACCTCACTTCTCTCCTTTCTTATTATGATTGCAGGTACTCTTTCGAGACAGGCAAAAGCGGTAGTGGCGGGCTGAGTTCCCTCTCTAGGGTTTTGTCGTAGTATAGTGCAAAGAAACAGTCACCAGTTTAATACAATTTGTTACTCGAAAATAAAAAGTTTCCCAAGGTCGAACTGAGGGAGCACACTATAATTCCAGAAGCATACAAATTCACAATACAATGTTTTACAAAAATTAAGAAAGAGAGAGAGAGAGTGAGAGTGAAAATTGCTCCTTTCTTTCTCCTTTTTTTTCTTTCTTCCTCTCTGCAGCAAGCTCTTCTTCTCTTTTCTTTTCCTTCCCTTTCTGCTTCTTCTTCCTTTTCCTTCTTTTCTTTTCTGATTTCTTGTGTGGTAGTCTCTCTCTTTCTCTTGGCTTCTTCTTCTTTTCTTTTCTTTTCTGCTGCTACCTCTTCTCCCTCTTTCTTTCTTTGCTTTAGTCCTTCTTCTTTTCTTTTTGCTGCGGCTGTCTTCTTCTTCTTTTCGCCGACGTCTAATTCAGAAATCAGACGCCTTAACTAATCAGCCTCTCCTTTTCTTTTCTTCTTGGCTTCCTCTTCTCTTCTCCTTCCTTCCTTCTTCCTTCTTCCCTGCATTGCTAAGTCCCAGCTACTGCTCCTCTTCTTCCTTCTTCCTTTCTGCGCACACACACAAACGTAAGCGCAAAACCTACCCCTACCCCTTCCTCGCGTCTCTCTCTCTGAATCTCTCTTTGGGAAGCTCTCCCAGAGCCGAGTAATCGAGTCTGGTCGCGTGCCCGGGTCTAGGCGCACCGGCGTGGGTGGTGCGCAAGGAGTGCACAGGAGTGGGAAGTCAGGTCAGGTCAGATCCGCATGGGCATGTCGTGGACGAGACCCGATGAGTGGGTGAGGGACCTCACCCCAGTGCTATCGGAGGCAACCAGCTAATAGCACTTTTTCAATTCATGTATAGGCTTGCGCTCATACACTTCTAAGGTGGGACTAAAGTCACACCTCCAATCTCGGGTGCCTGTGGAGAAGACTTCGAGCAATTAGGGCAGCAGCCGACGCTTGCAACCCCAATTGAAGTTCTGGGTGTGAGCGTGACTCTTGCCGCGTCACCTGGAGCTCACGCCTGGAGCTGAGGAGATCTGGAGCTGCCTGCGAAGAAGCTCCTGCTGCTCGTTAATGGCGGCGAGGAGGGTGAAACCTGAAACATGCAAATGGCCTCGCGGCCACGTCAAAAAGGTCCAGGGAGGTTCGCCAGAGCGCGGCGAATGCGGTGCGGGGATCGGCGAGGTGCGAGAGTGCTTGTGGCCGTGTGCCTAGGGCACTCTGCGTGCATGAGAGTGGGTGTGTTCGGGGGGTGGTCTGGAGGTGCTAGGTGGTGAATGGAGGGCAGATTCGGTGTCAATGAGGTGGTGCGGAGCTTAAGGGGTAGCTGGTGAGGCAAATGCAGGCGTGGAGTGGCGAGTACGCCTCACCAGAGGGCAGCCGGAGATGGAGAAGGTGGTGATGGACAGTGGTGGTCGGTGGGTTGAAATAGTAAATTAGGAAGGGGGAAATAATAGGGAGAGAGAGGGGAAAGTTTTTACCTACCTAATTGACGAAGAGGGAGGAAGGTGGAGCTTGACACGTACCTACCGGTGCCGTAGACGAAGGAGCCCAGAGGTGAGTAACAGTGGCAAAGAAGAGGTCAGGAAAGCGCCAGCTGGTGCGGCCTGGCGCAAGAGGATGAGGCAGAGTGGGCTTTACTGCAGGTATGGCAGCATAGCGACGAAAAGAGGAGGAAAGGGACACCGGAGCCTGCGGGCATTTTGGCCGTGGGCGGAGGAGACGAAATTGGGGAGGGAACCTCGGCCAAATTAGGCTTGGAGTGGACGGCAGCCCCTGCCGCTCCTTATAAAGGTGTTGGCGAGGGGAGAGTCTCGAGAGAGAGACGTGGGGGAGCTGCCAGAGATGGCCGGAGATGGAGACCCATGCCTTTCGTGCATTCGCACGAGAGGCATGGGCAACTGCAGGTCACAGGGGAGGGTCCTTACGACAGAGGACGACGTAGGGAACTCCCCGCTCATTCCTGAGAGCGGCTGCCTTACCCTGCACGGTGCCATCCTCCGCACAAGGTTGCCGGAGGTATGGTGCTTGCGCAGGGTGGCAGGGAGGACCGTTCTGCAAAGAACGAAGGGAAGGATAAGGGGCCAACTGCAAGGTTTTGAAAAGATAAGGGTCAAAAAGTAATTCAAGAGAACCAATTTGTAAAGTCGGTCAAGATGGTCTTCACTTAGGCTCAAAATTTTGTACCAACCTGATTTGAACCTAAGGAATTCAATGGTGTAATTTGATTTTAGGTTTAACCACGTTTGATCAATTTGCGTAAAAACCCAAATTAGGCTAAAATTTGGGCATGGTTCTCAAATCAGGTCAAAATAGGTTGCAAAGGCCAAATTGAAGGTTCTAAACCCTAGGGAGTATTTTTCCATGATTTTTAGAGGGTTTAGTTGATTTTTATTCTACCTAGAACCTCGTGAATTAAAGTGGATTTGCTTTTAGGGTTACAGAATGTCATTTAATTCCTAAAAGTTGCTATAACCCTTTTCAGATCAGATCATCCCACTTCCTTCTTTATTAAGCTTATTTGACCTGTGTTTAGACCCTTAGATACCCTGTTTGTGTATTTCCTTGGTAAAATTACAATTTTACCCCTCATGACTTATTTTATCCTTCAATTCAAACTTCTCTGAGTTAGGCTTTTCTTTAGGTTTTGTAGGAGCTTCTTCACACTTATTTAGATTAAATTGTGCTAGTTAGGGTTCATGATGAGGCTCTCATCAGGTAGATTGGAGTAAAGTGCTGTGCAAGGTTTTGTATGTTATCCCCCACATCCCACCCATTAGATTTCATTCCACAACATAATAACACAAACATCAATCAACCTAGGTGTTCTTATAAACTCTAAGGTTAGATTGTTTGTTGCTTGACATCCACACCTGCCCCAACCCCCACATTAAAAAAAAAAAACTAAAAAAATAAAAAAAACTCACAGAGGTACACAACCTCATCTGATTTTCAAACTCAACCGGTAAACCGATCTTTGGAGCCAGTACACACATCCAAACATATAATTGAGTAGAAATCAGATTAGGTAATCATTTGTGTGCCTAATTAAGTGGTGCAACAGGCCAATTATTTGAATTGATTGGGTCGCACCACTTCAATTAAAATCAACTCATTAAGTAGCTGCCACTTAGGTTCAACTATTAGGGATTTACCAGGCACTCCACATTCTTTTTAAGTTTCAAAGGAAAATATCTTCACCAGTGCTTTCAGAAACCTGGTGTGCCAACAAAACTTGTTTGAAAACACCTAAAGTTGAATCCTAAAAGCTACTAAGCAAGATTTGAATCTTAAAATTCACTGCATCAAAAATAATCTTGCTTGAAAACCACTGATTATGCACGCACACACAAATCAATCAATCATTAAGGGCACAACCCATTTAAAGGGCCCATCACATTCCAAAGCACATTCAAACATAGCCCTAAATAAAACAGAGTAGACGTTGGCCTTAAGGATTTGACTCGCTCTTCAGAGCCCAAAACGAGATTATTTTTTATTAGTCTGTTTCTACTATTCAATCTGATGTCTAGCTAGGGGAGCAGAATCAAACTATCGCGGTTGGGGGGTACACTAGGAATCGGAGGCGCAAGCCGAAGGAAGAACCTTCTCCCTAGTCCCTCCTTCTAACTGGTTGGATTAAACAGACAGAAGTAGATCAAATTGTTTCTTTATCTCAAGACGGGTTTTGGGAGTCTATAGGTCTTTAGGCTAGCCCACTTAAGGACAGGTTTGATTGTTTGTATTGCAAGGCGCCTTTCTTCCTCCCATTTCTCATGAATCCTTTCACATATTATACGCATTCCTGCTCTTTCCCTCCTATTTTGAATTATCCTCAACATGACGATTATCTCGACTAGTACTATTATCAACCATCAGTTAGTTGGGATAACTGAGATTAGGGATACAGTTCCGAACCTTCGTGTTTAGGGTCTAACCCTGAACACTATGATTGCGATTTCTATCCTTCTCAGAGTCACATCGATTATAGATCGTCAACCTTTCATGAACAACCTAATACGATCTACAATCAAGAAGGATACACTGATCCTTACCCATCCTCTGATTACACTGCCTTTAGGTCATCACCACCTTTTGAACAATCTGAAATGACCTATTATCAGGAAGGGTATAACGAATCTCAATTCGTTAATTCCCCTGCATTGATCCCAAACCCGCCCAACCCTGAACCAACTCATTTGGTTCAAGGTAACCAGGTTCAAGAAAAGGTTCTGGCTAACTTGAGGAATATTATACAATCTTTAGAAGTTCAGCCAATACCTTGCATTGAGAGATTGGAGCCCCTGATTGAAATGATTGATGATTTGAACAAGTCTTTGTTGGATTGGCTCCAGGATGTTAAGCATAAGAACCCGGGTGAGTTTCTACTTAGGAAATTAGCGAAATTGAGGATCAGATTTGTGGTCGTTTTGATTCAATCATGGGATGATTCCCAGGATGAACCCTCTTCAGGAGAGCCAATTTCAGAACCCACTCAGGCACCTGTTGAGGGAGACACGTGTTACGAGGATGACCAGATTGAATTAAAGCAACCAATTAAGGAAGATCTAATTTCTTCACCTAAGATCCCTGAGCCGGGGTACGAGGAAATGTATGTCTCCTTGGAACAGAAAGTGACAGATGATGTTGGGACATACATTAATACGGATCTTGATTTCTTTGATTCCGATGGTGAAGATTCAAGTTGCGAAGTCTCACGCGAGTTTACAGAACACAATTTTTGTGAGACGATTGGGCTTGAGGAATCTGAAAGATCATTTGATAGCCCAAGAACTAAGGAAACTGATCCTATTAGGGCACACATTAAAGAACCAGAATTGTATTTTCTGGAGGATTCAATTCAATACCCTGAGTGTCAGTTACACCCCGTTGAGCTTATCGATGATTCTATTTCTGAGATAATTAGACCCAACTCAATTTTGATTCAGCCACATCATTTAGACTTGGAGATTTCAAATGGGGTGATTAATATGCAAGAGGTCATGGAATTTGACATGCTGAATGAGGAGGATAGGAGCTAGGAAATTTTGATTTGGGAAGTAAGTTCTGGAGGAAGTACAAGACTGTGTCTAAGGGTACCATTTCATCTGAAACCATCAAACCAAAACCCTTATGACATCTGTTTTAAGGATGTCAAACCTAAGCACAAATTCAATGATTATCCTTTTGAGCTTCAATTCTCTGTAACCCGACTTTTTGGTCTTGGGTTGCATCCTCATAAATCGCAGGCTCGACCCCGCTTGCATACTGATTTTAGGTTTTGGGTAATTTTTATCCAGAACCTAAGATATTCTCGATTATGGGGTATGGGTCTCCATCACAATCTGGTCCACATCTGTGGACCTCTGTTGACAGGTCAGAGGACTCTTATGTTTATTTTGATTCTGACCTGCACCTGTGAATTCTTTATTTCTCTTCTTTGTATAGTGTGACTAGCTGAAGGCACTAAATTCAGCACATATACAGTTCTTCTTTAGTTTCTATCTCGGAGTGGACCTGACATTCACGCAATTCAGGTGCTTTCTACGCTATTCCACTCTGTTTTATGTCTTTTTAATACAATGAGGACATTGCATTAGATAGGCATGTGGGGGGTGGATATTCATTTCTGAATTTATTCCTCAACTCCGTAGATTTGTTTTATTTTCTTTTATTAAAAAAAATGGAATTAGGAAAAAGAACTTGGGTTTCAGAAAATTTTTAATCTTAGGAAATACTACATTATGATTTGAACAAAAAGATCCTTCAGGTCTTTGGACTTAATCAGCCCGTGTATCTACTAAAATGTGGATTTGTTTGTCGAGTCCTCGCCAACCTAAATTCTATTTTAATTAGAGTAAATAAGTTTGGGTGATAAGTACACGACTTCTAAACCCGCCCTCTGATTTGAGGGAACTTTGAGTTTCTAGCATCTACACACTTTCTTTGCACTGACTCGTTGTTCGACGATTTTAACGGAAATTGGGTAGCTAATGAACCTTCTAGGGTGATATGGCTGGCAAGTTATCGTGCGTAACAGCCCATAGGTAGGTTGTCCAGAGCCCAGTCACTGGACCTTTGTCTTTTTGCTGCCTTTAGGTAAATCTTAGACCAGGGAAGCCACCTACTTAAAAAAAAAATCAAAAAGAAAATGAGAAAAGAAACAAAAAAGAAATAAGGCACACTTCACCGCACGAGTATGGCTGGCAAGTAGTCGGTGGTAACAGCTCATCGACCGGTTATCCAGAACCCAGCTCAATAAATGCACTGAAAATTCCCAAAACACTTAGGAAGAAGCGGAGAAGTAGAATAAACCAGGGAGATATACACTGGATTCACCCTTGTGTTGACCCCGTAAAAAAATAAAAGTAGGGAGAAAGCTACCGGTTGTAAAGAAACACCTTTAGGCAGATTTTTTTTTATGTGACCTAGAGGCGTAGAAATCCGAAGTCCGTTTTAAGTGCTGATCAACGAGTCTATCACATTCACAATAAGATGCTTAAAACTTAGGGTTCTCATCAAATCTTGGGTGAGTTGAATTATCGTAGAAAGCCACTCTTAAACCCTAAAACTTGAAAATCCAAAAAAATTAGAAAAGAGGAAAAAGAGAAAAAGAAATTTTTCTTTGAATAAGGCGAGGGCTTGAGGCGGTCTGCATTTTGGCAGATATTCAGGCACTATTGTGTCTTTGAAAGTTTAGATCCTAAGTAGACAGTTTCTTAATGATTGAAAATAATTCATGCCCAAATAATCCAACCTAATTCCTTTATAAATAGCATATAGTTTTTGGGACTAGCAAAAAAATAGGCATGGGGGTATGATGTAAACACGTTTACACTACTTAAGATGTCTATTTATGCATGTTCTTAAGCATAGGATTGCATTGCATGCTATAAATATTGCATAACATGCATCATCTTGCATTTAGAGAAGTTTGAATAAAATGGAGTTTAATTGTCTCCTTCTATGTGCTTGGACAGGGCAAACTTTTTATCGGGGCCTTGGATCGAAGATCCAACCGGACAGATGTGATCAGGGCGACGATTGAAGTTCAACGACTCCAAGATCGTCCTAATCAGGCATCTGTAGCATCAGACAGTGACTGGGGAACCCTAGAAGATCAAGGGCCAAGATGGTGTAAATCCACACTTCAAACGACAAATCTGACCACACAGATGGATTCGGATCGACGATCGCAACCTAACGACAAAAAAATCGAGTCAATCCGACATCCGTGGCACCATCTACATCATCCTGAAGATGGATGGCCAAGATGGCGCCACATGGCACCATCTCGGCCACCCAATCGCCTGCATGCACCCGCTGAAGCCCCAGCATCCGCCCTTCCCCACCGTTGGATCAAGATCCAATGGTTGCGACGCGCCCACGCTGAAGTTAGGTGCTCGACACAAACGCGCCCCCAGCATGTTGGTCGAGCACTCTAACGCGAATCGAGAGCGCGCGTTCAAGCCTCGCCACGCAGAAATTGGAGCGGAGGTGCGCCTTCTATCGATCATCGAATCGTGATCGAATGGTCACAGGAGCCCGATAGTGCGCACACGCTATTGCACACTCGGCGGTAATGCGGCATCACACGCGATCAGGCGCGCGTTGAGGAGGCGGGCGTAGCGTGATCTAAGCCGTCCGATCTCGAGATTGGACAGCAGAGAATGGCCGGACATGCGCGTGCGTTGCGCGCGTGGGCAAGCGAGCGGCCGCGTGTGCGCCGCCCACTATGGCCATGTTCAGACCTTTAGCGATGGTTTTATCCGTCACTAAAGGTCCTGAATTAATGTTTTTAAAGTTGTAATGACCAAATTGCCCCACTCCTTGCAACTATAAAAGGAGACCCCCTCCACATGAAATTCTCATCCCTTCCTTCTCTTCTCTCCCTCTCCAAAGCTCAAGAGAAGCTTGTCCCACACCCGGGATGCTTCTCGCGAGATAAAGTCAATTTTTCGTCCCCCCTTCAGAAGTGGATCCCGCGACCACGACGATGTGCTACCCCATTCCCGTTCTTCTGCTTTGTCCTCCTTCATCCTACTTCATCCTCCTTCGTCCAGGCGTCGTCCCGTCTGGCTCGTCCTCTAAGCGACTGTTGAGGAGGATATTTCTCTCTCCATTCTTTTAATGCTTTCTAGAATAGATTTACTACTTTCTAGTGTAATCATTTTCCCACTTTCTAGTGTAATGAACAATCGTTCTAATAATGAAATTCTTTGTTTATTCTACATCTCATTTTGATTTTTGTTTGTAATATTCTTTCTCTCTCTTATTCTCTCTCTCTCTTTTCTATTTATTGTAAGTAGTTAGATAGTTCTAATCAATTAAATTATTTTGTGACAAATAAAAATAAATGCGTTGTTTTTAAATCAAACGTCCGCCTCCCTGTGTTCGACCCGGAATTTCCATTTCAGTATAAATTTTATTTGTTGAACACGAGTTCTTCGCTTTCATACTATGACGACAGGTTTTCAAAACTGAACACGTTAGCGTAGCAACTCCGCACGTTCAACAATACTTTCAACTCAATTTATCAAATGGCAGTAAGTGTGCCATCACTTAAAAGCACTCTCATTGTCAACCAACAGAGGCATTCCCATGACAAGAAATTGTATCTAACTATGTTTTGGAAGGTTAGGACTAAATGGTAAGGAAAATATACCTAGAGATGTTAGAAGACTCAGGTTCAACAATTTGAGGAATGTTCCAAGGTTTGGGACTAGATGACAGCACTCCTATGGAATTCTTCTCAATAGCCATGCTACTTGAGTTCAAGATCTTAAGAGCACCACAACCTTTCATTCATGTTCTTGAACCCTTATCTGCAGCAGCTTGAGAAACTAATACCGTACCAGCATTTGCTTCCTTGCATGCAGATGAATTTTTATCCATGAATGCACCACCTTGGCTAAAACATGAAAGGTGATGCTGCCCCATATGACTAGCATTGACATTCATAGAGTGTTACCATTTGTAATATACAGGATCCTGTCTAGCACCAATAACTGGATGTAAACTGACAGAAATTTTTTTTGACAAAGGTGGCACAACTAATACAATTAAACACTACATAACAATTAAAAGCAACATCCAAAATAAAAAGTTCAGATAGAAACCTTCATTAACCAATCTTTCTTTACAAAGATTTGCATTCTTGATGACTATGTCTCTATCTAACTGAAGATTTGATAGTACACTAATAGAAACTACTACGTACCTCAGGAATCATCATAACATAGCTGTAGGAGGAATATCAATAAAAAATGTGGTGAGTGGGTGGTGGTGGTGGTGTGGATAGCATAGTATGGATGCATAATAAGTTAGGATTCACATATAACACCTAAAACTTCCAAAACATATGGATTAGTTTGATGGACAGTCATCTATATAATCATCAAAAAGACAACTTTGGCAATGAAATGAGAAACCAAATGGAATAACACAATGCAATGACTGAAAATATATCCCTGTTTATGATACAGGGATCACATTCCAGATTTTTGGTTTACAATCTAGCATTACTCTGAAAGGATTATTAAACCAATAAAACTCAATTTCACTAAAAAAACTGCACTAGGTTCAAGGCCATTGTAAGCTCCCTCCAAGGCCAATATTAAAAAATCTAGTAATATTCATAAGGGTTAAGGTTATTACAGCCCTTACCCTTTTCTTGATATTTATAGAAATGTCAAGGAGTAATTACAAATACTATGTGTGATTTTATGACATTGCACATAAGTCTTTAAGCTCCACCTATCTATCTATCCTCACTTGCCTTTTCTCTTTTTGAGATTTATTAGGATCAGGGTTTTTGGGATTTTATTTCATTTGATGTAACCCCCCTTTTTTATGATTAATATACTAGGATGATCATTGCACCCATGCAAACCACTTGGCAGTCATTCAAGTTGTTATTGAATCCCAACCTATTGGCATTAGGTTTCCTACCTTCTAAACATGCATATTATTACAATCTTGGATTTGATGTTAGTATGCATCCCTGTCAACATATGTTAATGTCTCTTCAAAGACATTTGTTAAAAAAAATTAACATATATTAATACCCCAAGTCGAGGAATTCTATTTTGATAACTAAACCTAAATTCTATTGATAATTATATTGCCCATACTCTATGGATGAAAAATAATGTGAAAAAAATGCAATATCTATGTTTTTACCGATGTGTATGTGGACATATTAGTGTCTGGTTGGCTTGTTTACGTTTATTATACTTTAAGTTACAGTCGTTATAGTATGTAATAAGACAGCTACCAGATTACTATTACAAAATTTTTTACTCGGAACAAGGTTTTTCCGATGTCGAACTCAGGGAACAACTATGCTTCTAGAAATCTAATTAAGTTCTCTACTATGTTACAAAAATAAGAGAGAGAGAGAGTTCTCTTGGCTTCTTCTTCTTCTCTCTTCCTTTTCTTTCTATCCTTTTTCTTCCAGTTAATCTTCTTCTCTTCTTTTTCCTGCAGAGTCTTCCTTTCTTCTTTCTTTTCTTTTCTTCTTCTGCGACTGTGGTAATCTTTTTCTTCTTCTCTGAGTTCTTCAGCTTTCTTTTTCTTTTCTTCTGTTCTTCTCTTTCTTTCCTTGCTTGCGGCTGTGTCTTCTTTCTTCTTTCTCTTTTCTTCTTCTTCTTTTTCTTCTCTTACAGCTCCTCTTCTTTTCTCTTCTTTCTGTTCTGGCTGCTGCTGTTCCGTCATCCGATGCAGTGGTTAGACGACTTAACTGTGGGTTTGCTACAGTGCGGCTTCTTCTCCTCTTCAACTCCTCTCCTTTTCTTCTTCTCCTTCTGTTCCTGCACGCTCACACAAGGGTTAGAGCAAAACCTTTCCCGCGTCTCTCTCTTTCTCAGATTTCTCTCTTAGGACCGCTCTCCCAGAGCGGGGTAATCGGGTGCGGGTATCGTGCTCGGGACCAGGCCCATCGGCGTGCGGTGGTGGGTGAGGAGTGAGGTTTGGGTAATCGGATCCTGCCCAGAGCCGCATGGCATGAGCGCGGGCGAGGGCGAGCGAGCGCATGGCACGCAGCATGCGGGAGAAGGACTTGACCCCTGTGTTCGAAGGCGAATAGCCTTAGGCACTTTTTCAATTTAAGTGCGGGCACTTGGTCACTCACTTACGAGGTGGGACTAAAGTCCCACCTCCCAAATCGGCGCCCACAGGCAAGCTACCTGCGGCCAATTGCAGCAGCCCACGAGGTCTTCGCCCCAGCTACAGACCTAGGTGCCTTCGCAGAGGCAACCTGTGCGACCTGGGACGCGCGCCTGGGCTGGAGAGCGCCTACAGCTGCAGGTGAAGCTGCTGCAGCTCGTCGTCAATGGCGGCGAGGGGCACGCACCTGAAATCACACAAACGGCCTCTTGGCCCAGTCAGAATACGGGGGAGGCTTCGCCGGAGTGCGGCGAAGACAGTGCGGGGGTCGGCGAGGCGCGAGGGCGTGTGTGGAGGTAGCCCTAAGTCAGACTGTGGTCGGAGAGGTGGGTTTGTTCGAGGGGTGGTCGGGTGGCGTTTGGTAGTAAATGGAGATGAGGAATCGGTAGAGTGGAGCGTGAGGGAGCTTGTGCGGTGGTCGGCGAGGTGCGAGGGTGTCTGTGGACGTGACATGGTCTCGTCGGAGGGGGTGATCGGAGGTGGAGAGGATGGTCTGGACAGTGGCGGTCAGGTGGTCGATAGGGCAGTTTAAAAAAAAGGAAAATGCAAGGGAAATGGAGAGGAAGCTATTTACCTAAGTATTAGACGAAGTGGGAGGGTGGAGCAGCCGACTCGTATCTGCCGGAGCTGGAGAAGAAGCCCTGGAGGAGGAGTGCGACGACGAGGAAGCAGGTGGAGGGCACCGACGGGTACAGCCTGGCGCGGACAAGGGAGCAAGGCAAACCCTGCTGCAGGTAGGGCAGCAGAGCGACGAGGAGGAAGAGGAGGAATTCGCCGGAAGCTTCAGGCCTTCTGACGGAGGAGGAAGGGATGAAGGGGTGGGAGTTCTCCGTCAAAGAAGAGCTTGCCGAAGCCGGCAGGGTGTGCTGCTTATAAAGGGGTTGGTGCAGAGGGAGGGGCGAGCTGGCGTCATGCCAGCCTCTCTGGAGTAAGGCCGGAGATGACACCCATACCTTCCGCACGTTCACATGGAAGGTAAGGTGGTCGACAGAGGGCATGGGCGAGTCCTTGCGATGGAGGACGTCGTAGGGAACCCTACTTCTGCTTTGCAGGACGGTAACCCTACTCTGCGCGGCGCCATGCTCCGCGCAAGGTCGCCAGAGTATGGCGCTGTGCAGAAGTTGTAGGGAGGACCGTTCTGCAAAGAATGATGAAAAGTTGAGGGCCTAAATGCAAGGGTTTCAAAAGATAAGGGTCAAAAAGTAAATGAAGAGGACCAAATTGTAAAGTCGGTCAAGGAGGTCTCTTCTTAGGCTCAAGTTTTTATACAAGACCAATTTGAACCTAAGGATTTTAATGGTGAATTTAATTCTAGGTTGGACTATGTTTGACCAGCCAATTTGCGCAAAAACCCAAATTAAGTTATTAATTGGGCATAATTCTCTTTTTAGGTCAAAATAGGTTTCTAAGGCCAAATTGAAGGTTCTAAACCCTAAAGAATATTTTTCTATGAATTTTAAAGGGTTTAGTTGATTTTTATCCTACCTCGAACCTTGTGAATTGAAGTGAATTTGTTTTAGGATTACAGAATGTCATTTAATTCCTGGAAGTTGCAATAACCCTTATTTATATCAGATCATCCCACTTTCTTTCTTGTTAAGCTTGTTTGACCTGTGTTTGGACCCTTAATTACCCTGTTTGCAAACTGCATTGGTGAAATTGCAGTTTTACCCCTTATGATTTATTTTATTCTTAAACTCAGAATTCTCTGAGTTAAGCCTTTCTTTGGGTCATGTAGGAGTTTTTTTCTCTCATATCTGGGTTAGATTGTGCTAGTCAGGGTTTATGATGAGGTTCTCATCACATATATATGGCTATGTTACGACCCAGTTCCCGAATCCCTACAGGACACGAGATCGGCCCAACTCGACTGATTCTAAGACCCAGTCGTCCAACAAGAAATAACCAAAAAGTAGGAAAGTAAACCACATTCACTATGCTAAGCAATTAACAGTAACAGAGTACAGCAGTAAAGAAAGTAAAAGCTACTACAGTACATATCACCACGACAACAGTAAACAGTAGCAAGGTACAGGAACGTAAAGGTACAAAAAAGTAAAGGTACAAGAGTCCCTACTCACTACAACAAAAAGGTACTACAACAGAAGACTACTACTACTGGGCTCTACTGGGTCCAGCACCCTCTGCAGCCGGAGACTCAGGCTGCTCAACACCTAGACCTGAAAAGGGTTATGAGTACACAAAGTCATCGAACACTAAGTAGAGTGGCAATCAACTAACTAAAGCAGTAAAAGTGAACAGGTAGCTGTTTATTCCAATTACTTTATTTCACAAATTATTCCTTTTCACCCATTGGTTTATTTATCAGATCTCTTTCTTGATCTCGAATGTTCCTCGTGGGAACGATCTTGATTGCAGTCTTTTCCGAAGAGTAGAAGTCGCACGTGGTGCTCTCCTGGCTGGGAGAGTCCCCCGTGGTGGTCCTACACACAGTCAACCACCCCAAGGTCACGGATAGATGTAACGGTGACTACGGCACGCGTGATAAGCGCACGGATAGCTACCCCACACTGGCACGTGGTCAGTCACTTCTACTAAAGGGTGAGCCCAAGTACAGCACGGAACAATACAGGGCCTAGCCCTCTTAGTAACAGGGGTCTAGCCCCTAAGAACCAAACAGGGGTCTCGCCCCTCCATAGTCTGTGCACACTCGCCTGACTACCCTGGTTTGCCCAGTGGGCCTAACAAGTCGGTGTAGGGTGGCTAGCTGAACCCCGGGTCCCATAGGGTGGCTAGCTCCCTCCCTACACTAGTAGCTCTCCCCGGTACAATGTACACAAGGGCCAAGAAGTCGGTGCAGAGTGGCCAATCCTAACCCCGGGTCCCGACCCAAGGGTGGCTAGCTCCGCTCTACACTAAATATGGGACAGTCGCTCTCCTTAGTACTACATACTCAAGGGCCAGCACACTTCCCCACTCACATTTCCAGATCCATTCCATTTATTCTCAAGAGCTCTACTCCTAACTCCCCGTAGGGTTCATGCTCATGTTTCTCATGTTATTCCAATACCAGGTTTCATCATTCCCATTTCCGTGTTCAGGTTATTCACATGCAGCTTGTATTTCTATCATTCACATTTCTAATCTCAGGTTGTAAATATGCTGCTCATGTTTCTATCATTTAACGTATATAATAAGTAAGGTTACATGCAACTATTTCACTAGCACAGTTAATTCATATTTCACAGTCAACTCTTGTTCATTAACAGGCAGTTGTTTTCTATCTACTCATTTAAGACTGCAATTCACTCACACATACAGACATTTCAAGAGTTTCTCGTCCTAGGAGTCATGCCACATCCTAGGTTCTAATCATTTATTCCACACATGCATTCAGGGTTATAATTAAATTAGGGGAAGCCACTCTACCAGACAACCTAAGAGTATTGGGGGCTCGAACGGTAGGCTCACGTGCCTCAGCAAGCCCCAAACCCGCAACGGAACGAAGTCCTATAACAAGGAACAATCACAAAGGAACATTCAAAACAGTATAGAAAGCCTTCTAACAAGTAGGAGAACTCATAAGGAAAACATCGATATCTTATTTGGGTAAAACGAACATCAAACGAACCCTAAACGGGTCAAAAATAGGGTTATTGACTCAAATCAGATGTCTAGAACTTCCAGACGTCTTAAAAGTGTCCAGAAACACACCTCAGTCTCTGCGTCGATCCCAGAGGTCCAGGACCTCTTCTGGACCGTTTGAACCCAGCTCCAGACGTCCGACCTCCTCTCCGGATGTCTGGAAGTGCTTCCAGTCTTCTGGTAAGCTGCCCAGATGTCTGAAATGAGTAGGAGGGCGTGCCGCGCGCCTTCCCGAAGCAAATCCTGCACGCGACAAAAAAATCTTCTCAATAAAGCCATGCGAAACGTAGCTGCGGAGCGGCCTGCATGGCTGTATCCGCAAAGGAAACGTACCTTCACGAAGATCTCTCTGCAGACGTTTGGAATCGCCTCCAGACGTCCGCTTTGTTGTCTGGACTTCACACCAGACATTTGATTCTCGGAAAAACCCAGAACCAGAACCTGCTCCCGCTTGCTCTCACCGCGCGCAGCCGCGGCTCGCCTCCTCGCCCGCAGCTCCGTCATAAGTAGTGTCGGGGATGACTCCCTCGATGCACTCCTCCTCCTCCCACATGTGCCGCTCCGGCCATGCACCCTCCGGTGAGCTCCCACAAGAGCTCGTGAACTCGAGTTCCTCCTCCTCCCTTCAAGCCACTCCTCATCGCCGCTCTCGCTCTCTCTCACTCGCACTAGCTCCTCTCGCAAAGGTGGAGAGGAAGAGAAGAAGGGGTTGGTGGCTGTGGAGTGGGGAGAATGAGAGAGGAGGAAGGGGGTTATAAAGAGGGCGTGTTAGGGTTCGCAGGAGGAGGGGAGAGGGAAGAAGGGAAGAAAAAGAGAGTACTGTCTGCGTACAGCCCGTGAGCAGGCGTGAAGTTCGTACCCAGAAATTTTGATTTCCAGACGTCTGACCGACAGTGCAGACGTCTGACCTATAGTCCAGACGTCTTAAAAGGCTCAGGACAGAACGGGTCTTAACATCATAACAAGCTTAAAGGAAGTTTCGTCCCCGAAACTTGAGCCAGCTAGGGTGCGGAAAAGAAATATATACGCATAATAAACTTAAAGAGGACCGAAGACGATCCGAAAAGACATACCCTCAAAAAGCTCTGAGTACCGCTCTCGCATCGTCGCCTCGGGTTCCCAAGTAGCCTCCTCGTACCTCTTTCTCCTCCACAAGACCTTCACCAAGGGTACTTGCTCCCGTCTCAAACTCTGGACGGTCCTGTCTAGTATCTACACTGGTCGCTCGGGGTAGGTCAAGTCGTCACCCACCTCGACACTCTGGTGGCTCAGAATGTGATTGGGATCGGCGACGTACTTCCTGAGGTTGGACACGTGGAACACGTCGTGCACACCGGAAAGCTGGGGAGGAAGAGCAAGCCCGTAAGCAATGGGTCCTACCCGCTCCAGGACCTCAAAGGGCCCCATAAACCTCGGCGTGAGCTTCCCTTTCACCCCAAAATGCTGCAGGCCCTTCATGGGTGATACGCGAAGAAAGACATGATCCCCAACCTCGAACTGCACCTCTCTGCGCTTTTGATCAGCATAACTCTTCTATCTGCTCCTGATAGTGCGAAGTCATCTATGAATCTGCTCAATCACCGTCTAACTCTGCCGGATCAGTTTGGGGCCAACCTCCTACTTGGTCCCCACCTCAACCCAACTCAAGGACGCTGTACACCTCCGTCTGTACAGAGCCTCGTAGGGTGCCATGCTGATGATCGAGTGATAATTATTATTATATGAAAACTCTGCTAGGGGCAAGTGCTCCTCCCAAAAGCCCCTCCAGTTCAGTACACAGGCACGTAAGAGGTCTTCAAGTGTCTGTATCGTGCGCTCTGACTATTCGTCCGTCTGGGGGTGGTACGTCGTACTGAACCTCAACCTGTCCCGAAGGCCTGCTAAAACTCAGCCCAAAACTGGGACGTAAAACGGGTATCCCGGTTGGATGCAATCTCATGCGAAACTCTGTGCAGATGTACCACGTCATGAATATACCTCTTTGCTAACTACGTTGGTCCCAAAGTGACTCGGATCGGCAAGAAACGTGTCATCTTCGTCAATCTGTCTACAATCACCCAGACTACATCGTGTCCTCGCTGGGTAACGGACAAGCCCACCACCAAGTCCATGGTGATGCTCTCCCACTTCCACTTTGGCACAGGAAGTGGCTGCAACGGCCCTGCAGGCCTCTGATGCTCAGCCTTCACCTGCTGGCACACCAAACACTGCTGCACGAACTCACCTACATCCCGCTTCATCCCTCTCCACCAAAAGTCATGTCTCAGATCATGGTACATCTTTGTGTTCCTAGGATGTATGGTGAACCTGGACCCGTGTACCTCGGTCAGGAGCTCTCTCAACAACTCCTCGTCTCTGGGAATGCACAAACGTCCCCTCATGCGCAGTACCTCGTCTGTAAAGAAGTCTTCAGGGTCCCCTGATAGTACTCTGTCTCGCAATGACTGTAGGTATGTGTTTGTCATCTGTCTTGTGATGATGCGGTCTATCAACTCTGGTCTCGCTTGTCGGGTCACTGTCACTGCCCTACAATGCCCCTGTAACTCTAGGGGTCGCCAACTGCCCAACTCCTCCATAAGCCTCCAACTATGTGCCTGTAAACTGGCCAAGTGGGCGGGCGCCTTCCGGCTCAAGGCGTCAGCCACCACGTTGGCCTTCCCCGGATGGTAAGAGATGCTGCAGTCATAGTCCTTCAGGAGCTCTAACCAACGTATCTGTCTCATGTTAAGCTCCTTATGATCAAACAAGTACCTGAGGCTCTTATGATCCGTAAATATCTCAAAAGTCTCACCATACAGGTAGTGCCACCATGTCTTCAGTGCGAAGACGACAGCTGCCAGCTCTAAGTCATGGGTAGGATAGTGGTGGCGGGTTTTGTGTAACTGCCACTAGTTTGATTATATTTTATTACTCGAATACAAAAATCTCCAAGGTCGAACTCAGGGAGCAAACTTGATTCTAGAAGCATAGAAAATCACAATTTACAATGTACTATTTTACAAAAAGATTAAAGAGAGGAAAATAAAAATGTCTCTTCTTTTCTTTTCTCTTTCTTCTTTTGTCTTCTTTTCTCTTTCTTTTCAGACGTCTGACTCCAAGGACCAGACGCCTTAAGTGCCACTTGCTATAGTGCTTGTGCTCTCCTTTTCTTTTTAGCTGTTGCTGCTGCTGCTTCTTCTTCTTGGCTTCTTCTTCTTTCTTCTCTGTTGTGTGCCTTTTTGCTTCCTTCTCTCTTCATTCTCCTTCTACCTCAGCTTCTCTACGGCTACAATGCCATCTTCCTCCTTTGCTTCTCTGCTGCTCCAAGTCCTTCTTCTTTTCTCTCTGGCCGCAGCTGTCTTCCCGCAGTTCAGTCCTCAGCTGCTCCTTCCTTTCTTCCTCTCTTGTTCCCTGCACAGGCATATGGTTAGGCAAAAATTAACCCCTACCCTCCCCGCATCTCTCTCTCTCTATTTCACTCTCAGGACAGCTCTCCCAGAGCCTTCTCAAGTTATCGGGTAGGGTAAGCGTGCCCAGGACCAGGAGCACCGGCTTGGGTGGTGCGCGAGGTGTGCACTGGTTGGGTAATCGGGTCAGGCCAGGTCCACGGGTGCGTGGGTCGCGGACGAGGTCGGGTGGTGGGTGAGGGACCTCACCACGTGTAGTTGGAGGCGATAAGCCCTATGCAGTTTTACAATTTATGTCGCCCACCGTGCTCCTACGTTTACGAGGTGGGACTAAATGTCTCACCCGCTTCTGCTGGTGCCCGCAGGAGGTGAGCTCCACCCAATTAGAGCAGTTGTGAGTCACGCAAGGCCTGTTCTTAGGTTGGATGCACTCGCCCACTCAACGCGCATCTTCTGGAATCCTGAAGCCTGGAGTGCGCGACCTGGAGCTCGGGAGTAAGCAAGCTTGCTTGCTCGTTAATGGCGGACAGAGGCTCGGATCTGCATGACACAAGAACGGCCTTGTGGCCCTGTCAAACAACAGGAAAACCTTCGCCGTATCACGACGAAGGTGAAGAGGAGGTTAGCTGGCCATGGGATGGCCTAGGCGTGCGTGCCCAGGTCACCCTGTGGCTGTGAAAATGGGTGTGTTCGGGGGATGTGTTGGGAGCGTGTGGTGGTGAATGGGAAGAGGGGTTATGATCAGTGAGTCGTGGTGGAGCTTGTGAGGTGGTTGGCGAGGTTGGTGGATGTGTGGAGCGGTGGATACACCTCGCCGGTGGTCTGTCGAAGGTGGAGAAGATGGCGGTGGTCTGCGATGTCGAGGGGTCGAAAATGCAAAATAAGAGAGGGGAAATGAAGAGGGGAGAGAGGGGAAGAGTTCTCACCTACTTAACATAAGAAAGGAGGGAGGAGGCGATCGGCACGTATCTGACGACGTCGGAGACGAAGATGTCAAGGGGAGGGATGACGGCGGCGACGACGGGGCTAGAGGCGCGTGCCCAGGTGTTGCACCACGTGGAGGAAGGTGGTGAAGGTGGCTCTGCCACTGGTATTGTGGCAGAGCAACGAAAAAGAGGAGGAGGGCTCGCCGGAGCTCGCTGGACTTCCTGACTGGAGAAGGAGACGAAATTGGGGGAATTCTTCGGCCAAGTCGAGCTTGAAGGATGCAGCAAGGGTTGCCGCTCCTTAAATAGGCGTTGGTCGGGAGAGAAACACGAGGAGGAGATGGGAATACCTCACTGGAGGTATGGCCAGAACAAGACCCATACCTCTCAAGCGTTTGCACGAGAGGTATGGTGGCCAACAGGGCATGGGAGCCAGACCATGCTGCAGGGGACAACGCAGGGAATCTCCCTTTCAAATTTGGGGCCAGCTCCCCATGCATGCACGGTGCCATCCTCCACGCAAAGTCACCAGAGGTATGGCCTGCAGAGGTGGGTGGCAGAGGGACCCGATTGAAGAAGATGATGGGAAAGGTAGGGGGATCCATGCAAAGTTTCAAATAGCTAAGGGTCAAAAAGTAATTGTTGAGGATCGTTTTATAAAGTGGGTCAGGACGACCTTCCCTTAGGTCCAAATTTTGGTATGAACCCAATTTGGACCTAAGGAATCCAATGGTGAGGTTGGATTTTAGGCTTGACCATGTTTGACCGGACATTTTGAACAAAAACCCAAATTAGGTCAAAAATTGGGTATGGTTCTCAATCTAGGTCAAGATAGGTTCCAATGGCCAAATTGAAGGTTCTAAACCCTAGGGGATATTTTTTCATGAATTTTAGAGGGTTTAATTTATGTTTATCTCACCTGAAATTTCATGAATTAAAGTGAGTTTGTTTTAGGGTTACAGAATATCATTTAATTCCCAGATTTTGTCATAACCTTTTTCTGACTAAACCATCCCACTTTTTCTCTTATTAAGTCCATTTGACCTATGTCTAGATCCTTAGAAATCTCGTTCATGCACTGCAATGGTAAAATTACAGTTTTTCCCCTTGTGTAATGTTTTATTTTCTACTCAATAATTTCCTAATTTAGGCCTTCCCTTAGGTTATGTAGGAGTTTTTATTTAATTTATTATGTCAAAATGTGCTAGTTAGGGTTCATGATGAGGTTCTCATTAGGTAGCTATGCTCATGGGGCTTCAGTAGCCACAAAGCGTAAGCGACAATGTGACCCCGCTGCATGAGCACACTTCCTAACCCCTGCAACGAAGCGTCAGTGTAGACAACGAAACCGCCATTGCTATCCAGGATGGTAAGCATAGGAGCCGAAGTCAGCCTCTCCTTCAACTCCTGGAAACACGCCTCACAAGAGTCTATCTAAGCAAAGGGCATGTCCTTCCAGGTCAACTGAGTCATGGGACATGCAATCTGCGAGAAACCCCTGATAAACCGTCGGTAGTAACTTGCCAGTCCTAAGAAACTACGGATCTCCGTCACTGTATGCGGCCTCTCCCACCTGAGTACTGCCGCTACCTTGGCTGGATCTATAGCCAAGCCATCCCCTGAAATCACATGACCTAAGAAGGTCACCTTTCTCAACCAAAACTCGCACTTGCTGTATTTGGCAAGCGTTATCCGTGCCGCACCTGATCCCGCGAGTAAATGAGCACATCATCAATAAATACCACCATAAACTAGTCCAGATACGGTCTGAACACCCGGTTCATCAAATCCATGAAGGCAGCGGGGGCGTTGGTCAGCCCAAACGGCATGACCAGAAACTCGTAGTGTCTGCACCGGGTGCAGAAAGCTGTCTTGGAGACGTCGGTCTCCCTGATCCTCAACTGGTGGTAGCCAGATCTTAAATCTATCTTGGAGAATACCGTAGCACCTCGCAACTGGTCAAACAAATCATCGATCCTCGGCAGAGGATACCTGTTCTTGATGGTGACCCTATTCAGCTATCTGTACTCCACACAAAGGCGTAGGGTACCATCCTTCTTCTTCACAAATAACACCGGGGCTCCCCACGGGGATGCGCTGGGCCTCACAAAACCCTTCTCCAATAGGTCCTGCAACTGGGACTTGAGCTCTCGCAGCTCAAGTGGTGCCATCCTGTAAGGTGCTGTAGAAATGGGGCTGGTCCCCAGTACCAGTGAGATCTCAAACTCAATCTCACGCTCAGGCGGTAGTCCTGGCAGCTCCTCTGGAAACACGTCGGGGTACTCTCTGACCATCGGGATGCTCTGAAAGTCTGCCAAGGGGCTGGGCTCTGCCACTACACAAGCCAAAAAGCTCTCACACCCCTAGCCCAAAAGTCTCGCTGCTTGAAGTGTAGAAATGCACCTGAAACCTTCGTCCACCGACTGTCTGTGAAACTCAAAAGAAGGCATCTCCGGTATGGAGAAGACAAACTTCCTCTCAAAACAGTCCACAAAAGCGTAGTAAGCGAACAACCAATCCATCCCCAGAATCACACCAAAGTCCTCCATCGGTATCACAATCAGGTCAGTGGGGAGGCTGTGTCCCCCAACACTGACCTCACAGTCGATGTAGACCTCCTCAGCTACAAACAGCTGACCACCCAGACCTCTGATCACGAACGGATCCTCTAACAACAAACAATCCTATCCCAAACTGATAGCAAAACTCCCAGCAACAAACGAGTGCGTGGCGCTGGAATCAAAAAGTACGTAAACTAATCTGCTGGAAACTGTAACCATACCTACCACCACTGAACCTGATGCTCTGGCGTCTCTGTGTGCCAGGGCGTTGATACACCCCTCAACTCTCGGTGCAGAAGAAGCAACCACACTCTGCGTCGGATGAGTAGCCTCTGGCCGGTACCCTCCTCGCTACTGCTGTCCTCCCCCACGTGCTTGGGAACCACAACCATCTGCTCGGCCTCCAGCACTCAGTGTGGGGAGCATCTGCTGCGCTCCAGCCTTAGACGGGCAGTCCCTCCTGATGTGGCTTGGCTGGCCACATTGGTAGAAGAGGGGAACTCGACTCCCGCCCTCGGTAGGTCCCTGCTGACGGTTGGGCGGGGGTCCAGTGCTGGCAATTGGCCCCTGTTGGGGGCCCCCAAAGGCCACTGACGGCCCTGCAAAGCGAGACGACTCTCCCGCGGGTGCCACGTGCCTCCTCTCTCGCCGGCCCTGTGAGTACTCTGGCTGGTAGGGCCTCTTCCATCCGCTGTCAGTGTCTCGTGCGACCGGGTTGGTCTCCTCATATGTCATAGCTGCCTCTACCACTCTCGAAAACGTAGGTAGCTTCAGGGATTTGACATACCCCTGAATGGCAAGCTGGAGCACCTCAGTGAACCTCCACAGGCACTCCTCCTCAGTAGCCACAACTGTCGCAGCGAAACGAGATAGCTCCAGGAAACGCGTATGATACGCGCTGACAGTCATCGTCCCCTGGTGGAGAGTGTGAAACTCCCGCCTCCTCTGATCCTGCCACGTTTGCGGGAAGTACTACTCGTAGAAGAGGGTCACAAACTGGTCCCACGTCGGCTCTGCCCTCTCCTGACCTCTGACTGCCCTCCACCACCTGTGTGCCGCACTCTCTAGCTGATACGTGGCAAAGGCCATGTGGCACTCTGCAGGGGGGCGAAGGGTGTCAAACACCTCAATCTGCTCTAACCAATCCTCCGCCTCAGTCGGGTCCTCATCCCCCTTGAAGGAGGGGGGCTTTAGCTTCCGGAATTGTTCGAAAAGCTCGTAGTGTCGTTGTAGTGGGGAAACGGGCATGCCTCCAGGCAGGGAGGGCTCGTGCTCGGAAGTGTTAGAGTGAGGTGGGGGCGATGGAGGACCACCCCCTCCCCCATGTCCAGCGCTGCGTCGGTCTCGTGGTCCCACAGAGGACTCCCCCTCCACGTCCCCAGGGAGAGGCGCCCGTGGAGGCAGGTGGAGCTCCTCTCGTACTATCTCCCGTATCAACTAGACGAGGTCCTGGGCCTGAACGCCCAGAAGAAGTGGCTGGTCCACTGAAACCTCGGGACCAACATGTCTGCCCCTCTGACCTCGTCCTTGGCCGCATCCGCGGCCCGCCTCAAGGACTCCACATCAAGGCATCTCCTGCAAAGAGACGTGCAAAATAGAACCAAAAAGACGTCAACTCTAACGAACATTCGGCAAAAGAACCTCAGAACAGATGTCAAAAGATACGTTGTGGTGGTTACTCTAGTTACATGCACGTGAATTGGTTATTCTCAAGCTAGTTGGTTCATTTCTCGGGAAGACCTTACTCTAATACCATCTGTTACGACTTGGTTCCAGAATCCCTACAAGACACGAGACCGACCCGACTCGACTGATCCCAAGACCTAGTCGTCCAACAGAAATAACCAAAAAGTAGGAAAGTAAACCACATTCACTTTGCTAAGCAACTAATAGTAAAAGAGTACAGCAGTAAAGAAAGTAAAAGCTACTACAGTACATATCACCACCACAACAGTAAACAGTAACAAGGTATAGGAACATAAAGGTACAAGAGTCCGTACTCACTACAACAAAAAGGTACCACAATAGAAGACTACTGCTGCTAGGCTCTACTGGGCCCAACACCTTTGTAGCTGGAGACTCAGGCTGCTCAACACCTGGACCTGAAAAGGGTTATGAGTACACAAAGTCAGCGAACGCTGAGTAGAGTGGCAACCAACTAACTAAAGCAGTAAAAGTGAACAGATAACTGCTTATTCCAATTACTTTATTTCACAAATTATTCCTTTTCACCCATTGGTTTATTTATCAGATCTCTTTCTTGATCTCGAATGTTCCTCGTGGGAACGATCTTGATTGCAGTCTTTTCCGAAGAGTAGAAGTCGCACGTGGTGCTCTCCTGGCTGGGAGAGTCCCCCATAGTGGTCCTACACACAGTCAACCACCCCAAGGTCACGGATAGATGTAACGGTGACTACAACATGCGTGATAAGCGCACGGGTAGCTACCCCACACTGGCACGTGGTCAGTCACTTCAGCTAACGGGTGCGCCCAAGTACAGCACGGAACAATACAGGGCCTAGCCCTCTCAGTAACAGGGGTCTAGCCCCTAAGAACCAAACAGGGGTCTCGCCCCTCCACAATCTGCGCACCCTCGCCTAACTACCATAGTTTTCCTAGTGGGCCTAACAAGTCAGTGTAAGGTTGCTAGCTGAGCCCTAGGCCCCGTGGGGTGGCTAGCTCCCTCCCTACACTAGTAGCTCTCCTCGGTACAGTGTACATGAGGGTTAAGAAGTCAGTGCAGAGTAGCCAATCCTAACCCTGGGTCCTGACCCAAGGGTGGCTAGCTCCGCTCTACACTAAACATGGGACAGTCGCTCTCCTTGGTACTACGTACTCAAGGGCCAGCACACTTCCCCACTCACATTTCCAGATCCATTCCATTTATTCTCAGGAGCTCTACTCCTAACTCCCCGTAGGGTTCATGCTCATGTTTCTCATGCTATTCCAATACCAGGTTTCATCATTCCCATTTTCGTGTTCAGGTTATTCACATGCTGCTTGTATTTCTATCATTCACATTTCTAATCTCAGGTTGTACATATGCAGCTCATGTTTCTATCTTTTAACGTATACAATAGGTAAGGTTACATGCAACTGTTTCACCAGCACAGTTAATTCATATTTCACAGTTAGCTCTTGTTTATTAACAGGCAGTTGTTTTCTATCTACTCATTCAAGACTGCAATTCAATCACGCATACAGACATTTCAAGAGTTTCTCGTCCTAGGATTCATGCCACATCTTAGGTTCTAATCATTCATTCTACACATGCATTCAGGGTTATAATTAAATTAGGGGAAGCCACTCTACCAAACAACCTAGGAGTATTGGGGGCTCGAACAATAGGCTCACGTGCCTCAGCAAGCCCTGAACCCAAAACGGAACGAAGTCCTATAACAAGGAACAATCACAAAGGAACATTCAAAACAATATAGAAAGCTTTCTAACAAGTATAACTCACAAGGAAAACACCGATATCTTATTTGCGTAAAACGGACCTCAAACAGACCCTAAACGGGTCAGAAACAGGGTTACTGATTCAAATCATACGTCTTGAACAACTTCCAGATGTCTTAAAAGTGTCCAGAAACGCACCTTAGGCTCTGCGTCGACCCCAGACGTCCAGGACCTCTTCTGGACCATCTGAACCCAACTCTAGACGTTTGACCTCCTCTCCGGATGTCTGGAAGTGCTTCCAGCCATCTGGTAAGCTCCCCAGATGTCTGAAATGTGTGGGAGGATGTGCCCCACGCCTTCCCGAAGCAAATCCTGCATGCGACAACAAAATCTTCTTAATAAAGCCATGCGAAGCGTAGCTGTGGAGCGACCTGCATGGCTGTATCCGGAAAGGGAACGTACCTTCGCGAAGATCTCTCTTCAGACGTCTGGAATCGCCTCCAGACGTCCGCTTTGTTGTCTGGACTTCAATCCAAACATTTGATTCTAGGAAAAACCCAGAACCAGAACCTACTCCCACTCGGTCTCACCACGTGCAGCCGTGGCTTGCCTCCTCACTCGCAGCTCTGGCTACAGCAATGTCAAGGATGACTCCCCCAACGCACTCCTCCTCCTCCCGCATGGAACGATAAATTTCTCGGCTACCGCACTTCGAGTCCCATATCAACTCATCTATGACATCAACTCCACTTACAAATCTTATAACATATCAACTAATCTATGACATTTATCATCCATTAACTTATTCTTAACTCCACTTACAACACTGCGTCTCCAACTTATCCCATCATTACACTTACCAAGGGATAACTACTAACCCGCAATCGAATGGAGCTTAAGAGAAGCATGCGGAATCCTGGGAGACAACAATGAGGGAAGGAAATTAAGAAGGTCATCTTGTAAATAGGGATGAGCATTGGGCTGAGCCTTTGCAGGTTGGGCTTGACATAGCCCAAGGTCATTTAATAAATGTGCTGAAAAAGTAACTCAAGGCCCAGCCCAAAATAAAATTTTTTAACCTAAGCCCGACCCAAACTGAAAAAAAATGAGCTCGAGTCTGGTTGGGCCTAACCAACCCATTTATTCATGGTCTTGTTGTTGATTTCACTTATGTCTGCAAAACAATATGTAAGCAGGAATTTCGCATCAATATTTAGTTTAATAGTATAGGCAGTAATATCACTTGATGCAAATAAAAAATGAAAAAAGAATTGTAAAGGATAATTACTATTTTCACTTATCTAAATGATAGGGTTATTATACTTATCTTTTTTGTAACTTAAAAAATATTTAAGTCCTTGTAGGTATACGTGCAATCAAAATGATTCAGCTACTGGATTGTAAATATTTGGTTGAATATTCTTGATATATAGCATTTGACAAGCCAACCAAATCTAATCAAGTAGGGAAAAATTACAAAAAAAATAAAAGTGCATATCTTATGTGTTCATATTTAGTTCTGATTTGGATGTCCACACTTCTATATGAGAAGAAGTCAATGGTTCATATTTATTTTGAACGGGATTATATGATTGCATTGCATAACTTGCGATTGCAGGGAGCACGACGGTTAAGGTTTTGTTGATGGAAAAATAATAAGAGCAATCCATATTTATTTAGTATTTAATGTATGATACATATGTGATATATATTTTGATAAATAATATATATATATATTAATATAATTTTCCCAGGTTGAGCCTAGGCTACATGGATAAAGATAGATTTGAGTCACCTTGACCTAAGATTCAACCTACTTAATAAATAAATCATATTTTTAATCCAAGCGTTGAACTAAATTAATTTTGAACTCGAGCTTTGCTGGACCCAATCAAGTTAGACCTTGAGTTGCGTTGAACCGACTCGGCTCAATATGTCATTATTCTCGTTGTTCACAACAAGTATCACCGATTTTCTCACGATGATAATAAAAACAACTAATTAAGGGAAAAAAATCGACCAGCCCGACATTCTCGCCGCTCCTCCCTCCCCTCCCCTCCTCTGAGTCCCATCGTTCTTTCCCCCCCATCAACGCAATGGTCTGTCTCGTCTGTTCTGATCACCGGAGCGAGAGAGAGAGAGGGGCCTCCGCACCCTCCGACAACTCAACTCAACCCAACCGAAACCCACGACCCCGAAGTAATCGAAAAGGCAAGCAAGCCAGACGGTTGGTTGGTTGGTTCTTCCGCAGTGCATGTGCATGCTGCCATTGCCATGCGATGCCACCTGAGATCGGTGGGGGCACTGCTCCTCCTCGCCGCTCTCCTCCTCGTCCGCTGCCATGGCGACGACGACGACGACGACGGAGAAGGTGATGGTGGTGGAAACGAAGGCCTCAACCCCATCATCTCGAGCGCCGTCTATATCAAACTCCATAACCTCACCAAGGTCTTCAGCCACGAGATCGGAGACTCCCTCGATTACTGCATCGTCGACAGGTCGTACCTAATAGCTACTACGTGCATACTCTCTCCTCTTTCCCCTCCTCTTTTCCCTCCCTCCCTTCCTCGCCTTTTCAATAATATTATAATCCTCGTAATAAAATATTCTCGTCTGTCCGATACTGTCCCTGTTCTGCTATTTTAATAAAGAAATATACAATTTATTGTTATCCATTGATTATTACGTGCTTCTTCCCCTTTTTTTTTTCAGGGACAAAGATTGGGATATGGCGTTTAACTTCTCCTCGGATCTGACGTTCATGACAAAGTGTTACAAGAGGACCAGTGGCATGCGCTCCTTCCTTTCCTTTTCTAGCTAGTTATTCATATTTGATTGGAATTTTCATTCCTTCTTAAATTCAACATGCCATTTATTTGTCTACAGTAATCGTAAACTCCTAGACCTGCCATTGTTCTCTTTTCCCATGTTACATACGTAGTCCTCCGTCCTTAATTTAGATATGAAACAGCTAATATATAGTTAATGACTCATGCCCTGTCGCTGTTGCGAGATAAAATAGGCATGTGGCAATCCACCACAGGCCCACACCTGTAAGGCTAACCAGCTTCTTAACCCTACTTGTTGTAACTTATTGCATGGGTAACACAACCACATTCATAGTTTGCTACTTTACACCATTCCACAAATCTTACAAAAATAAAAATAAGGGATCCAAAGAGTCTTAAGTTACATGTTAATCGAAAGGTTTTTAGACACAAGATCCCTAAATATTTAATTGTTGTATAAAAGGACCTTGTAAGTCCCAATAACTCATATCCTCTCCATTCTACACTAATATTAATATGGTGACTACACCAACCAAGCTTGTTGTCCAATCATTCTTTCGTTAGGAAATTAGGGAGAAAGGTGGGAAGATGAGAAGAACAAGGAAGGTATTTCAGGTGGTGAGCCCCATTCAATGGGATTACTCGAGGGGTTATTTGTCACACCACGTGCTCCTATCAGGTGTAAAAGAAGAAGAACTGTACTAAGGTGAGGAGAAACAAGGAACAAAAAGGTGTGTGAATCACATGCATTGGCGAGTTAGCCCAAAGTAGAGATCACATGATTTATAATTCACCTTTGACAAATTCAAATAAGATTGTTAATCTAGTTAGTTGGGTTCTTTTGGTTTGATTAAGGTTACGTATCGTAACTAGATTAGATAAACCTGATAGGTAAAGGGTATTGATATATTTGAGTGCTAGCTATTTGAACCTGTAGTTCTTTGCTAGTTTGTTTGTGGTATCTATGTTCGATCATATGAAGTATACAAGCAACTTTTCTATTCATCCTTTAACTAAGGCTACATTTTGGTAAGGTTCTTTTTACCTAAAGATGTATTAAGTAGGACTCATTATAGGAAGACTAAAGAGAAACCGGTGGACATTACACTCCCTACATTGTGAGGGTAGGAATTCTCGATGAGTAATGTGCTAGGGATTTGATGCTCCTTAATGATTGCTTCCTGAGATTTTATGCAGTCAACCTTGTGGCTATGATTCTTAGGAATGATAAGCAAGTAATATGACACATGCTTTTTGATTATAGATGGTTGCTAAATGTTTGATATGATCTCTTATTAGGGCTTTCTTAACTTTTCTAACATCAAATTGTTCTTTTAATTAGGTGTGTTATCACTATTGTTAGCTAATCTGACATGTTGTAGCGAGGTTTTTTCTTATATGATCCAATGGGATAAGTGATGCGAAATTTGACGTGATTTGTAAAAGTAGGTTTTTAAGTCATTGTAACAAGCCAAATCGCACACGCTTTTAAAATTTATAACCTAGTTAGTAGGGTATCTAGGGTCATCTAAGAAGGCAATATGTTTGCAAAATTCAGGCTCTTGCTTGAAAATAGAAATCACCTTTCTTTTTTATCTTTTCAACTATATCATTTTTTTTAGGATTTTGAAATAACGAGCATTCGCAAAGTTGTTGACAAAGAAAAAGGCGATATAAACCTAATCCACTAAAATATTGCTAGAGTGACAAGAAAGGCCTCTCCCTAAGTTCACTTTAGGCATGTGGGGGTCTAGAGTAATTAGGGAGAGGGAGTGAAAAAATGCTAGATCAAGATAACAAAAAAAATAAATGCGACAAGAATTTAAAAGAAGGCAAATTGAATTGAATTGAACTTTTTCTACGCAAAACACATAGAGGAAAGCTTCTAATCTACTTGAAATGCAAGAAGATAAAAACACAAATCTTCTAAATGAAATGGTGAAGAAGATGATGGCTTCTTGCTCCAAGTTTAGTAGCTCCCGAACTTGAAAAAAGAACTCCAACTCCTTCCTTGCTATGCTCCTCCAAGATGGTGTCCTCCAAGGTGGAAGCTTCCACCTTAACTTTCCTTCTCCAAGGGTGGGTGTGCACCACCCTTACTCCTCCTTGCCTAGCCGTCCTCCTAGTGGGGGAGTGCTCCTCCTCCTTGGCGTGGCACAAGGGAGAAGAAAAAAGGGAAGAAGGCACCAAGGGGGCAGGTAGGATGCCCCCTTAATCTTCTTTTCTTCTTCTTCTTCCTTGACCTTGAATTATGGTGGGTCTAAGGTGGAATAAAACACTAATGGAGGATGGGAATTATGTGGTGGTAGGGTAGGGTATTTATAGGATGGGAAGGGGGTGGTTATGGTATTTTTTTGGAGGGAAATGAAGGGGGTGCTTGGATATTTTTGGAGGGAAAAATGGGAGGGAAATGAAGAGTTGCCTTGGTTTTCCCCCCAAAAATACCTTCCAGAAGCTATTGATTTTGGATGGAAAAAATGTAGGGTGGAGATGGGTTTTGATGGTGGATGTAGGGTGGTGATGGAAGGGATAGTTGGCACCAAAATAAAGTAGGAGTAGGTGGTCATTTTGCTGGAGCCTAAGTAGTAGGGTAGTATGTTTTGGTGCCATAGAGGTGGACTAGCTAAGCTAAGTAGCTTAGCTAGCTTAGCTAGTAGGGAGTAGGGTTGGAGGCATTTGGAGCTAGGGTTTTCAGGGAGAAGAGCTGGAGTTAGTAATCTTGAGCTGCACTGGAGCTGGTGGCTGCTGAAGAGAGCTGCAAGGAGCTACCATAGCTAGCTTAGCTTGCTAGTTCTTTGCTAGCTACTAAGCCAAGCTAAAGCAAGCTGGCTTCTGCTGAAAGGAGTCGAGGTGAGCTGGGTCTAATGCTCCTGGGGAGGACCTAGCTAGTTGAGGTAGCTAAGATAGCTTAAGTCAACTAAGTTGAGCTAAGCTGAGTCCCCGGGAGTTAGACTTGAGCTTCCTGAGCTAAGATGAAGTCATCTTCAGCTGGATGGAGTTGAGTGGAGCTGGATGTAGCTAGTTCTGAGCTGAGGTGAACTCCAGTCAACTCAGTTGAGCTAGCTAGACTCCCTGTGAACTAATGGGAGCTGAAATGAGCTAGATTCAACTAAGTTGAGCTGGATTTGAGCTGACTTGAGATAGGGTAAGCTAAGATGAGCTCTCTTGAGCTGCCATTCAGCTGAGATGAGATGAATGGAGCTAAGATGAGCTAACCCTAGTTCAAGTGAGCTAAAATCCAACTATGGTGAGCTGGATCAAGCTGAGTTCCAGCTAGTCTGAGCTTCTTCTTCACCAGTTGCCTTCCTGAGTGCTAGGGTTTTGAAGTTCTGATAATCTGTATATCCCTAACACTCACAAAAACACATTAAAAAGACAATAAAAAGTGCAATGCTTACCTAACCTAATTGATGCCTAAATGCAGCCTAAAAACCTGTTTGCAGAGCAAAATCCTAAGAGGTAGGTTTGTTTTAATGCATAAAAATGATGATAAACTGGCATTTATCAATAAGGCTTGTGAAGAGATTACCCATTTTCTTGGAAATGTAAACAACCTTCTATCTCTTCGAAGAATTTGTGGATGTTGATGTGCACCTTACTTTTGATTCACCTAAGTCTTTTAAGGAAGTTAAGGTTGCTTTTTGACTAAATTACTTTCATTCGGTGCAATGCATGGCTCTCATTAAAAATTCTTCTTTGAAATTATTCTTTCTTCTTCCTTTTGGTTCCAAGTTGGATGAGTTATTCGACCTGACTTACTTCCTTTCTCAATGTTCCCTTCTCCCTAGATTTTTTATTTGAAAAGGGGAAGGAAGATTAACAATTTATGCTAATCCCCCAAATTTTTACAAATGAACAAACTAGCTACTCCATGCATTACAAATAGAATGAAAATGATATACAACACCCTTGATAGAGGGATTCTCCCTTTTAAAATCACATGATTATGCGCTAATTGGAGACACCATAATAGAGCAGCTACTTTCTTAAAATCTTTGTCTACCTCAGCTAATGTTCTACTCTAGAAGGAACTCCAAAAAGACTCGTAGGATGGTACATATTAGGATGCTACACCATAATAGAGTAGCTACTTTCTTGATTACATATTAGGATGCTACACTTTAGGATTGTTGGATTGATCTAGTGGGGTCAGGGGTGGAACCTGGTTGCCAACTTCCTTGTCTGATTTGTCAAATGCATGTGTAGTGGGATGGATGCAGATGTAGGATCCATTGGCAACATCTTGTTGATAGGATGTCCCGGGAGAGAAGTCATGCATGAGAGGAAGGGCGAAGGTGATAGGGGCGGCTTCATCCGTGATATGGTGTGCTTCAAGTGTCGAGGAAGAGGACATTGGGCGAGGGATTGCTGAGACTTGGTGGTTTGTCTTCGTTGCAAGGGAATAGGCCATCAGTGGAAGACTTGCTTGCGTGAGAGAATTGATGGTCCTAAAGCACGGCTGTTGCCACCTCCACCTTCTAATCCACCTTCCTCGGAAGTGGATTCATGGTTGCTTAATGTGAGGGACTTAGATGCTATTCTAAGTTCCTCATTGGTGGTGACGTTTATTCGTGGATCGTCGGGGGTGGAGCAGATCAGATTGGGGGTGCCTAGCTTGAATCTTGTTTTGCATGATTGGAAGGTAACTATTTTTTCAAAGATGAAGGTGTTGGTTTTTGGTTTGAAGGAGGTAGACATATCTTGTTTAAAGTTTCAAGTTTCAAACTTTGATGATTTTTCTATTCGATGGAGCTCTTCTGGTGTTTACGAAGGTGCTATCGACGAATGAGTTCCAATACGTCCTACAATTTTGTTTCAGGTAATCGAAATTCCATTGAGATGGAGAATGGTTGGAGCGGTGGTTTTGCTGTGTTCTTTTGCGCGGGTTCGAAGATGTCGCGGTATTGGTTTGTATGAAGGGGATGCAACTTCGATTATGGTTGAGGTCGAGCTTTTGATTGGGATGAAATTGCCTAGCAAAGAGATTTTTCATTTTGGGGGCTGCGTTTACGTGGTTTCCTTCAAGGAGATGGCGATGAAGATACATTCAAACACGTCGTACAGTTAGGTGGTTGTTGATGGGCTACAACGTGAGAAGGCCTCTTCAACTTATGGGGCGGTGACTGACGGTGGTGGACCCCCCTGCTCAATGGTTCCTGGTGGACCCATCAGATCAGGCCAAATTTGGAAACTCAAGAATTGCCAACTAGAGAATTTTCAAATTTCAAAATATCCACAAACAACAGGAGATCATTTTTTCAATTCTGGAGGCCATGTGTCGGAGACAGCTGGGTTTCCAAATTTGAAAATGATGCCAATTTTGGCTGCTATGTGGAAAATGTCCAAGTGTTGTTGACAGAGAAGCAATTGGCTCTCGAGTGCTCTCCAAAGGAAGCTGTAAATCGCGAGGAGTCTTCCAAATTTAGGCGCTTGTCTAGAAAAAGATGAGAAATGCCAGCCTGTGCGAGAGCCAGCTTTGCTTCGATTTTCAAATGGGCATGCGATAATGGGCGATCATGTGGAGAATGGGTCTTTTCCAAATTTAGACGCTCGTCTAAATTTAGAAAATGACATGGAATATCTCCTTTCTCCAGGATGGATCCAAATCCTTAAATGGATCCAGACATGGTATGTCCAATGAACACGTTCTCACTGACCCATACTTTCCTTTTTTGGCTTTTGGTGGTCCCTTGTTTGCTGGGTTTGGCGCACTATAGGTTGAAATGGTTATGGCGAGGCAGAAGAAGCAGCAACAGCCTCCTGATGCGTGATCAAAGGTGCCGAGTTGTGAGAAGAATGCTGCTGATGCTATTCAACATGATCAGAACAATGAGGAGGGTACGTTTCGTAGAACACAGGTGGACTCTGGATCCAAGTGTGGGTCCGGATGTGGTGAGTTCACCCCCAACACACTCTTCCCGGAGATTACCTCCTATCCTACTCCATAAAAAGGAGTGGTTGCTGTTGGTGTCTCATTTGTTGTAAAGGAGTTGGGTCAAAAGAAGCAGCAGCGGCCTGTTGATGCGCAATCAAAGGTGCCGAGCTGTGAGAAGGATGCTGCTGATGCTATTTAACATGATCAGAAAGCAAGGAGAGTGTTTCGAAAACACAGGTGGACTTTGGACCCAGGCGTGGGTCCGGATGTGGTGAGTTCACTCTCAACACACTCTTCCTAGAGATCACTTGCTATCCTACTCCACAAAAAGAAGTGATTGCTACTGGTGCCTCTTTTGTTGTATAGGAGTTGGGACTGCTAATGTGCTTCTATTTTATCTTTGGGGATTTATATGTGGTGGAGGGCATGTGAAGGTTGGATGTTGCTGGCTTGATGGAAAACCAAATTGTGTGTCCCAATGGGCCTGATGATGCTGCATCTGACGTGGGATCTAGGGGAAGTCAGGAGAGGGAGGATGCTCGTGACTTATCTGTTGTGAGGCGATCCTCTTCAAGTAAATCCTCATCACAACCAAAAGTTATCTCGTAGAAGCATTGCCTGGTCCTTAGTGCATGCTACAAGAGAAAGAGGTCTACGAAGAAGCTGCTAAGTAAGGTGAAGCCTGTAAATCAGGAAGAAGTGCGAGATGTGGACGTTCATGTTGCCAAAGTGAATGGGGTAAAGATGATTCACAAGGGGGCTGCTAGTGCTCAATCATGATTAGAGTTCTTTTGTGGAATGTGAGAGGCCTTAATGATGAAGGTCAGAGAGCGGTTTTGAGGAGGTATTTGGTGGAGTGGAGAGTGGACATTGAGGTTTTGTAAGAAACACATCTTGAAGAACTTAATGGCCACGTTAGAAAGTTCATTTGGGGGGATAGATTCATAGAGCTTCCGAAAGTGAAGGCAGAAGGAAGATCGGGAGGTCTTCCCATCCTTTGGCATGGAGAGGCATTTGCTTTGGAGTCGTCCTTGGTTGCAGGAAGAATGGCTACAACTATTTTCAACAGAAAGACGAATGATTTTAATTTTGCAGGGTCTGGTGTGTATGGTTCATGTGATGATTCGGCTAAATTGCACTTCTGGGAACAGGTGGAGCATGCCTCTTGTTTTGTGGATGGTTACTAGGTTGCGATTTTAAGCAACATTACAGTTAGAAGATAGGCCAGATGGTAGGAGGGATAGAGCATCTGTTGATTTCTAGTGCCTTGTTCAGGACCTGGAATTGATGGATCTTCCTATTAATGGTGCAAGATTCACCTGGAGGAATGGTAATGGGGTAGCCTCGTGCATTGATAGATTTTTGTGTAATATCTCCATGGCAGAATCTTTTCATGCGGCTAAGGTAACTGTCTGCGATAGGCAGTTCTCTAATCATACGTCGATTTTGTGGGTGAGTAACGAGATGATGAATTTCATCACTTTAAATTTTGTAAATCATGGCTAAAGAGCTTGGTTTCAAGGAGTTAATCCAGGAGACGTGGTCATCTACACCTACGTCTACTTCTATGGCAAGAACTGTGGCTTTCAGAATCCGTGCAGTGAGGGAGATGATGATTGGCTTTAAATGTGACTTGCGTAGGTGTAGAGGTGAGAGAAGGAATGAAGCTCTGAAAAAGATTTCTGAACTGGACAGACGTGAGGAGGTTTGCCTTATCTACTCAGAAGTATGATGAGCATAAAAACCTCCAAACTGTGGTTAAGGAGGAGTATCATAAGAAGGAAATGGATTGGAGAAAAAAATCAAGGCAGTTGTGGCTAAAAGAAGGTGACACTAACACAAAACTTTTCCATTTCGTAGCCAACAATAGAAGACAAAACATTATTAATGCCTTGGAAGTGGATGGAGCTACTTTGTGGGAAAGAGATCATATTTGTGAGGCCTTTAGGATGCATTATCATGATTTTATGCAGAGACAGATGTGTGGGGATTGACACTTGGGATCCTTAGAGTTGGATCAAGTGCAGGAGGATGCCAAGATGGAGCTTGTGAAGGATGACAGTGAAGAGGAGGTTTTAACTGCTCTTAGAAGTTTAAAAGCGGAGGGCTCCCCGGGACCTGATGGGTTGCGGATCATCTTTTTGCAAGAAATGTGGGATGTGGTAGGATCATATTTGGTGGCTCTTGTGAAAGAGTTCATAGAGGGCAACGGGGGTTTCAACAGACTAAATCATTTTTATTTGTTTCTTTTGCCTAAAAAAGTGGGGGCGGTGTTAGTTGATGACTTTAGACCTATTGCATTGTCGAATGCTGTTTATTTATTGGTAGCCAAGGTCCTTGCAAATAGATTGCGCTATCCCCAGTTCAATCGGCTTTTATAAAGGGACAGTCTTTGCAAGACTCTTTTGTTTTGGCGGAAGAGATGGTGGCGGCCTGGAGAAGGAGAGAGTGCCGTGCATTTCTTTGGAAGGTTGATTTTTCCAAAGCATATGATTATCTTTCTTGGAAATATTTGTGGGACATGTTCACGAGGAAGGGTTTTCCAGAGAAATGGGTGTAGCTTATGAAATGATATGTAACTATGTCATCTTTTTCGGTGTTAGTGAATGGTAGATCAAATGGCTCCTAGATTCAGCCATAATGGGGTGTTCGACAGGGATGTCCTTTGGCTCCATTTTTGTTTGATATAGCAATTGATGCTCTGGCTACATTGACTTTTAAAGCATGTGGAGGAAATATTTTTCAAGGTTTTACTTGTCAAAATGATGGATCCCTCATCACACCACTCTTGCAATATGCAGATGACACAACCTTCTTCATTGAGGGAGGAGAAGCGGCAGCAACACATGTCTCTCCTTTGTGGTGAGAATTTTTGTATCCATTTTTGGCCTCAAAGTCTGTCCTAGTCCGCTTTTCTTATTTATCTTCGGAGGTACAAGTGATTGCAAATATTCTAGTTGGTCATTTGCTTATTAGATATCTTGGCTTGCCCCTTAAGGGAAAGAAGTTAACGACGTTTGATTGGAGCAGTGTGGTGAAGATCTCAAAGAGGCTTTCGTCTTGGAGTGGTCATTTACTGTCAAGAGGTGTTCGTCTGGTCTTGTTAAAATCTGTTTTATCTTCCATAATAGTGTTTTTCTCATCCATTTTTAAGCCTCCGAAAAAGATAATCACACATTTGCAGATGATTAGGAAGAGATTATTGTGGAAGGGTGCAGATGACGAGGGTAGATTTGCACAGTTTGTTCCTTGGAAGGAGATTTGTACCCCCAGGAAAGAGGAGAGTTGGGAGTGCGTGGTTTGGAGGCTTTTAATGAAGCACTACTCATGAAGTGGGTAGTTAGCTTACTTTCCAGTGAGGAATCAATAGTGTCCACTCTTATCTATGACTCTTATGAACTCAAAGATAATCTAAATGATATGGCATGTGCTAGATGTGAGATGTCTTCCTTTTGGTATTCGGTATGGCAGATCCTTGAAAAAAATGTGCATGCTTTTGAATCGATGTTGGGAGATGGTAGAACCTTCAGATTTTGGATAGACATTTGGGGTGGATTGGCCCCTTTTTCAGAGATGTTTTTGAGGGTTTTTCAACTTGTGGCGAATAGGTAGGTTTTGGTTCATGATATGTGGGATGCCTTGACACATGCGTGGAGTTTTCAGCTACCTGCAAGCCTTTCAGAACAAATTTATTTAGAATTTCAGCAGCTGTCCTCTTTAATTTCAGAGATGTGCCCGTGTGCTGGGAAGCCGGATTGCTTTGTTTGGAAGGAGGAGAGGTTTTTAGTGAAAAGAGCTTATGAGAAGTGACCCAATCTCTTGAAATTTCAAATTTAATCTGATTTGATTGTGGACTCATTTGGAAGTGTCACCTTCCTCTAAAAATAAAGATCTTCCGTCTGGTCACAAAGGTGATGTTGAAAAGATGGAGTGATGCCGTTGATGCTGTCTGCTCCTTATGTGGTTGGGAAGAGGAAGATGTTGAGCACCTATTGTTTGGGTGTGACTTTTCCAAAGATGTTTGAGATTGGCTGCAGCTCCGCACTATAAGATGTGATGGTTTTCAACTATTTTGGAGCAGTTTTCATGATCATTACACTCTTGACGTGGCGGGATGGATTAAGGCATGTGCATCACTCTGGTGCATCTGGTTGCAAAGGAACGGTACTATATTTAGATCTAAGTGGTGTTGGGTGGACAATGTCCTGAGGGAGATAGGTTTTGTCTAAATTGTGGCTACAAAACTTGTAAGTTCGTTCCTTTTTTATGATTAATGCAATTCCTGGATGATTATCAATCTCCAGTAATCTTCCTTTTTCTTCTCGAAAAAAGAAAAAAAAAAGAAAAAAAAGACTCTTTGAGTCAATATAAAAAGACCAAGGACTAGGTCCATCCCAGCAAGCTTTGGCAAAGGGGCGCATAAAGAACAAGTGCCACTTGTCCTTTGTAGCAACATTTCATTTATTCTAGATGCCACCTTCTCTTGAATTCTTGAGTGACAACTCTCTTCCTTCTATGGAGCCAAATAGTATTCTAACCTTAAAGAATGCCCTTACCCTTCAAATGAGTTCGTTGCCACTCGTAATTAGAGGGTCCTAAGTTGGATGCACTTCCATGAAAAGGTTGTAGACCTTCTTAATTAACCAAGAAATCTCCATGTTTCTAGATCCAACCATCCCTGCTAGTGGCCAAATTGGCCTTTTGAAGGGACAAAATAGTAAGAAGCAGCTCCTCAAACTTCACCTATGAAAGAGGAGGAAAGGTGGGCATCCATTAACTGTCTTCAAAGCAATTTGCTATGCTACACAAGGGCACTAAAGCCAACAAGGTCAATTGGGAATAGATTTTGATAATCATGTTCTAAGACAATTTGTTATGCTACACATGGGCACTAAAACCAACAAGGTCAATTAGGAATAGATTTTGACGATCATGTTGAAAGGGGAGATAGTGTACCACAAACCAAAATATTCTCCCATCCCCAAACAAAGATCTACAATGAGGCTTGACCTTTCTCAATAGCTTGGACAAACCTCCTGGAAAGTGGAGGAGCCTATAGGGATCACCTCCTTTCACCCCATCAAATTAGGTCACAATAGGAGTTGCATATGACCTTTTTCCAATAGGGTAGACTCTTGGCTTAATGATCTTCAAAATCAGCTTGGAAAGTAATGCGTCATTCATCATTATGAGTTGAAGCACTATTAAACCCCTCGTCACTCGACAAGAGGAAAAAAACTCTCCAAAATCCATAAGAATCTCCTTTTGCTAGCATCAATTCTATCTGGTACACACCTTGACACCTTTGTTCCCTGATTGTTATTAGCTTGTTGACTTCATCTTAGTTATTTGACTCGAGTCCTTCTTGAGCCAAGTTCATTCAAATGATTATCATCTAACATTCTTCTTTGTTCTTACTCTTGAGCCTAAGTTGGAATTAGTCTTTTAGGGACCAAGTTAGATGAATCATCGAACCATGACTTGCTTCCTTTCTTGATGGTTTCTTGTCCTTAAATTCTTATTGGCTTGTTGATTTCATATGACTTGTATGACTCAGGATCTTCATAAGTCAAGTTCATTATGAACTTGAAACCAAATCTATCTTCCTTAGGTTTCCTTTAATTGGATTTCCTTCTTTGATGTAGGAAAATTTAGTATTGTCAATGGCTGTCAAAAATGCAAATGGTTTAACTTGAGTATTTTGATAAGATGAGAAAGAACTATCTTGATATCCAATAAACTATCTTCAATCAAAAAAGAGATGGTGATCCTTTCATAAGAATGTTGGTTGAATGACACTCCAGATGCACATTATCTCTACAATAATGGAGACCTAGAGATGTAACATAGAGAGAATTAAGGGGTTGATAAGGTTGAGTTATGAGAAGACCTCTTGCTAGTATCATTGGAGAAGGCATCTTGCAATGATCTATGCTTAAATTTGAGTCCAATGGAAAAAAAGGACTTGACAACTTGTTGGGTATGCCTAATGGGCCCAAGCAGCCACTCAAAATGCATTAGCCCAACTTATCACGTAGTATTTTTTAATCTTGTATAATACACCATTCAATTCCTAAGATTAGGATGTGAAACTTTTATTAAGGTGTTATATAACCTCTTCTACTTTAATTCGCAATGTTCTCATTGTAGCTTGACTTATATATTTCTAGTAGTAGTGGTTGCTTGAGCTCATGGCAAACTCTTAAGTTGTATTAAGGCCAACCTTGTTCCCTTGCTAGAGGTAGTTTGCCTTTAATATTATTGTAATGACCCATGTCTAAATTAATGTCCAACTTCTAAAAATTGACTTTAGCAACTTGTTGGGCGTGCATGCTGTTGGGAATAAAAGAGGCTACATGGCAACTAGTTAGGCCACGTGACACTGCCACGTGGCAATCAGTCAGGAGGCCTTTAGGGTCGATGGGTATTAGTCCGAGAGTTTTAGTTTCAGTTTTGCTTAAGTCTCAAGTTTTGTTTATTTATTAAGTTGATTTTAGGAAAGTTGTTTAGAGAATTTGATTTAATTGTGATTTGTTATTTCTTATTTTAGAGATAAGATTTGTTTCTTGTTTTAGAGGATATGTTCTCTCTTTTATAAAAGCGAGCCTTCTATTATATTTTATTCCTGACTTAGCAATAATATTTTCTATTCTCTACAAACTCCTCTCCCTCTCTCTCTCACACACACTCTCTCTCTCAAAGGTCGCTGGCCACCCTTCCTAGTCGTTGGCCACCATCACCGGCCGACCACCACAAGCAGCCGATGGCTACTGCTCTCTTGCTCTCCCTGTTCCAACGTGGAACAGTCCAACGTGGACTGTTTTTCCCATGCCTAGGAGCCTTCACGCTCCACGCATTGCGTCATTTTTGACATGGTATCACAGCCTACGGTCTAGGCTCCTCGGCGTGCATGTTCTTAGGCCACATGCATGTGGTTCCTCATCTCTAATAAGTCCTCACCAACGCCTTACGTGGAATAGAAGGACCATTAATCAAAGATGACAGATACCTCCACCATGACCATCAATGCCACGTTGTCAACAAAGAGGGCATAGTTTGAGGCTGAGAAAAGAGTAGAGGGGATCTATCAAGTTATTTAGTTTGCAATCCTGATGTCTTTTCAATTGACACTTTATATCCGATTTTTTACTCCTTCAAAAGATGAGATTTTCCTGGAGAAAAGATGTCAAATATTATATATGGGGTCGCACATCAGTTGATCGTTCCAAGAAGAGGACACCACAGTCCATGTCTACTTTCGAGGTTGCCAAAAGAAGCAGCGACTTCCCAGGTTACAAAAAGATTAGTGGTTGATCCGAGAAGTTTCTTTCTTAGAGATCCAGGTAAGGTGCAGAGACCACCATGTGAGGCTACTAGCACCTTACGTGTGGTTTCTCTCACGTCTGTCAATCTTGAGAAGATGACTATGGCGGCCGTTGCGACGACTATTGAAGTTGCATAAATATGACTTCGGAGGTCACAAGAGGTTGCACCATGGCTTCTTCTAAAATAAAGTGAAGAGCACAAAGCTCAAAGAAGAAGAGTGGTGGGACATTTAGCCTCATAAGTTTGAAGACCAAGTCATTGTCCTCTTGGCCTCAACTTGAGGGGGGTGTTGGGAATAAAAGAGGCCACATCGTAGTGCCACATAGTAGCTAGCCAGGCCACGTGGCAGTTAGTCAGGAGACCTTTAGGGCTGACAGGTATTCATCTAAGAGTCTTAGTTTTGTTTTGCTTAAGTCCCAAGTTTTGTTTATTTGTTAAGTTGGTTTTAGGAAGTTGTTTAGAGGATTTGATTTAATTGTGATTTGTTCTCTCTTGTTTTAGAGATAAGATATGTTTCTTGTTTTAGAGGATATGTTCTCTCTTTTATAAAAGGGAGCCTTCCTATTGTATTTTATTCTCGAGTTAGCAATAATATTTTCTATTTTCTACAATCTCCTTCCCCCCCCCCCCCCCCCCTCTCTCTCTCAAAAGGTCACCGGCCACCCTTCCTAGTCACCACCAGCTGCCGGTCACCATCACCGGCCAACCACCACAAGCAGCCGATGGGTGCTTCTCTCTCACTGTCCTTGTTCCAATGTGGAATAGTCCTACATGAATAGTTTTTCCCACACTTAGGAGCCTCCACGCTCCACGCATTTCACCATTCTTGACATGTTGAGTTTGGTGCGATCTGAAAGCGTGGAGGCTCTTCCACGTGATGGAAAGAAGCAGCAGTTAGTGCTGCCAGTAGCCCCTATTCTCACGACAGGGAGGAGAGAGAGGGTGTAGCTGCCGGTTTAGGAGGGAGTTGTGTTGGAGGAATTGTTTCATTAACTAAAGAATAGAAGGATTACAAAAGTTTTCTTTTATAAAGAGAGAACATATCACAATCTTCTAAAACAAGTAAGAAACTAAATCCTAATCAAATCATATCCCTTATTTTTAGAAAGAATAAATTATCTAAAATAAACTTTCTAAAAATCAAATATACCAAACTAAGGACCACCAAACTTGGACACAAGATATACCAAAAATCTCATAGGGCTGGCTCCCCTTTGGGTGTTTCCTAGAGTGCCACGTGACATTGCTACGTGGCCTGACAGGGCTGCCACATGGTACTGCCATATGGCACTTTTATTCTCCACACACATAAAGAGCCCATTAGCTAACCAAAATACTTAAGCCTACATTATCAAGTAGTATTTCTCAATATTTTGTTATCCACAACTCAATTTCCCGAGTTTATGATGCAGTACTTTTTTTGAGTTGTTACAATGTTGCTGGCTTGAATTCGCAACATTGTCATTAAGACTTGACCTTTGTACTCTTAGTAGTAGTGGGACTTCATATTAGAACACCCTCTTAGGTCATCCTAACGACAATCCTTTCCTCCTACTGAAGGGAGGTTGGCTCTAGTATCATTTGGAATGACTTGAGCCTTATGCTAGAATCCATTTGAAAAAATTTGACCTTGATAACTTGTTAAATATGGGTATAAAGGGCCCACATTGACCATCTAAAATGTTTTTGTCTAAGTTACCAAGTAGTAATTCTCAATCTTTTATAAGCCAACTATTTAATTTCATGCGCTTACAATGAGAATATAAAATCTCCTACATTCAAATTTGCAACATGCTCACTACCCGATTGCTTTACTTCCAACGGTAGTGATGGCCTTACCTTTTAAGTGGTCTTTTTGTACCAGTCTTCTTCATTAGCTGTGATTCTACTTCTAGGATAACCCTTTCATTTAGCTAGGGGGTTTGGCTGATTGTATTTATAAATGTTCTAGGCTTTGGCACAAGCCCAATTGATAAAAATTGGACTTGGCATTGTTTGGTGTGGTTGTAATGAATCCTAAGCAACCATCTAAATTGCTCAAGGTTAAGTTATTATTAGTAGTATCTCTTAATCTTTTATAATTCACTAGATAGTTAGCTTCAAAGAAAAAAATCGCTACTTAGCATTATTTTCTTTCCAAAAAAGATGTGGCATTAGTTTTGGGTACACATTCTTTGACTTGTAAAAATGTATATGCCTTTACACTTGTTGGAGAAAATAGTCTTATTTCAATTAAGAACCCTTACTCCCTTTATATAGGGTAGGGTTAGAAAAATTACATGAGGAACTCATTAGGGGAATAGAAAAATGACTAGGACTCTCAAACCTAATTAAATAGACTAAACTTAAATAAAATAGTACTCTTTATTAATTAATCCTAATACTTTAACTCTCCCTCCCAAGTTATAGCATGGATAACAATTATGTCAACTTGTTATGGCATCTTATGGCTAGAGGACTAGGGAGGCAGCATATTAGAGGAGTAGGTAGGTAGGCAGTAGGAGACGATTCCAAGTAGAAAATAGTAGTAGTGGAACAAGAGATGATGCCAAGTAACGATAGTAGTAGAGCAAGAGACAATTCTAAGTATTAGTGGTAGTAGTAAGAAATGATTTTAAGTTAGTAGTAGTAGGCATGTAGAAGTAGGAGATGAGAGCCTTACTCAAATTTCCCACCAGTCATCAGCTTACCCATAAACCTAGTAGGGCAATCAAAAGCTTTAGTGACATGATCAGTAGAAACAATAGAGGTAGGGGCAGTTGCTACTTCTGTCGCAACAACAACAGTGGAGGAGGATGGCTTGCTCCCTAGTAGAGTTCTCAGAGTTCCAACTTTGCAACAGTAAATTGTATAGGAGACTATTCTAGGACATCAATCATGGGAGTCTCGGTTGGCATTTGATTAGGCTAGGCGGGCTTGTCGAACTTTTCTTCACACTTCTTGGAAGAATGGTTTCTTTGCTTGTTGTGCGTGCAGGGAGAGTATATATGATGGCCTCGTCTGCGATCACCAAAAGATCACCTCTCCCCCTAGAGGCAACGAGGGTAGAGGTGTCATAAATAATAGTAGGAAGAGCAAGTGGTGCATCAGCATCAATCTTTTAGAGGTGGCCATAGATAGTCTTGAGATTCGATATTGTGTCGGAAGATAGGATCTGATCTTTGGCTAACTGGTATCATGGTGTAAGGCCATCTAGAAAGCAATAGGTTTGCCACTTTGCTTGTTAAATAATCTGAGTTTAATAAAATAAACCAATAGAAACAAATGATATCAAAGCATAAAGTAATAAAGAATGCTTGGGTTTATGAGGAAACCCTACTCATGAAGAGCGGAGAGAAAATCATGAGAGAAGTGCCCCGATAGGGCGTGTTTCTCTGTATTTCTTCTCAAAAGAATAGATGGGGGGTACACACCTATTCATAGGCTACCACACATATAACAAAATCCCACTCTACCATGTTGGACTAAATAACCATTACAATTCTTTCAACACTCCCCTTCAAGGTAGAGCATGGAATGCTTATTTTGTAACACAAATAAATCCACTCTACACAACAGAGCACAACTCTCTAGACTGGTTCTTACTTGTAGGCAGGAACACGGGCTGCAGTTGCTGGACGAACTGTAGCTGGCTTTGACAAGAGGCCTCTCCATTGGAGACCTAGTGCTGATGGCTCCACATTCAGTGTCCTTGAAATGGGTCTTCCTCTAAAGATCTCGAAACTTTATTTCTCACAAAGAAACTGACTGGGTCCTTTCTTTGAAGACCTCGAAAATGGATCTTTCTCTTTAGAGACCTTAAAACTCTAGATACCTCCCAGAGTTTGGTTTCTCATATGATGACTAGCTACTCCAGAAGTCTATAGTGGTATCCGATGTCACCCATCATACCTTAGGACTGCAGCAAAGGGACTCCCAAATACGGGTGACTATAATAGGATCAACATTCCTCCTTTCTCCTATACCTGTATGGGAGAAGAAAATAATAATGAGAAGAAATTGAATAAAAAAAATACCATAGAAAAGCTTCTCAACCTTTTCTCTTCAATTCAATTTTTTTTTTTTTGAATTTTTTTCATTTTTATCTCTTTTTTTTTTATTTTTTTACTCATCTCTCTCTTTTCCTCTTTTATTAGGTCTTTTTTTTTCTCTCCTTTCGTTTCTTTTTTTTTTATTTAATTTTTCCTCTTCATCCTTTTTTTTTTTAACTATTTCCAACAGCGGAGACCGAAACTTCATGACGTAAAGGGCATAAACAAGAAACTCCTGAGATTTCCGCTATTGCTCCATGCACCCACGCGAGATCTTTGCAGCGACCTCCACCGACTCGACATCGCCTTGCGCGCGAGATTGACGCCTCATGCATCGCCTTGAGTTTCTTCTCCATTTTTGTCTCCAGGTCATCTCCTCCATCGTCAAGCCGCCTCCAGCGGACTCTTCTTCCATCGAGCGCCTGCGTGAGCCTTAGTGGCGCCACCAGCATCGCTGCTGCTCCATGCCAGATTGCGTCGCACCATCGCGAGATTGATACTACGAGATCGATGCCATGTTGCTCCTACATCTCGCACGAGACCTAGCGACACCGTTCCTCCTCGAGCGTGAGATGCTGTTGCCATCGCCATCATCGCCAGGTCATCTCCACTCCTCATTGCAACAGTACAACATGTGAGCATGGATCGCATCGCCCAGATCTGATCTCGCGTGGCCATCGCCACCTTGCACTGTCAAGTGCTTCCACGAACATCCTCCTCTCGATTTTGATTAAATAGCCGATTAGGGGACTCCATCGAACTTTTTTTTTTTTTAGAAGGAAAAGTATTTATCCTTAAAAATCACTTAGGAAATATATTAATTAATCAGAAAAAGTACAAAACTCACGTTACAAGTAAGAATCCCACCTCGAGATGAAGAACAAAGTGGACACAACAAAATTTTCCACGTACGGACGCTGCCCGCTAAAGACAATAGCATTCCTATCCAATCATAGCCCACATGACTGCGAATGGTCGAGTCCTCTCTTCGATAAAAAAACATTGCGACCAGCATTAGCACTGCTACATCTGAATGATCTCTAGAAGCTGAGAAATGAGCCATGGTCCCGCCATTGGTCGTCAATCTGCTCCCAGACCTGTGCAACCACCTAGTAGGCAAAGAACAAGTGGTTCACGCCTTCCTCTGCCTGCCCACAGAACGGACAAGACTTCTTTGCGTCCTGGTCCCACCGCGCCTTCGACATTCTAGTCATCAAATGACCTCTTCTAAGAAACCAAGCAAACTCTTCAGGGGGCAAGCAGCTTTCTAGAATTGCCTGTAGTCTCTGACGAAATCAATGTCCCCCAGCGTGCCCGAGCCTCCAAGCCTTCTATACGCATCCCACATGGAGAACTCCCCTTCCGCCCATCCGAAGGTGTCTGCACCACCCTTTGGCTGAAACCCTTTCAGATCTTGCAGCATCTCCTACATCTCCCTAAATCTCTGGTTTGACAAACTAGTCGAGAACGTAGGGCACCACGTGCTGTCCCAGACCTTCGCCAGAGAAGCTCCTTTTGTTGGTGCTAGAGCACCACGATCGTTTATTTTGATGATAACAAAACACGTGTCATTTAACATTTGCACTTGGAGTCTTAGATTTCAGGTCAATTGCAAATGGAAACGTGATTAGACGGAGTTTGAGCTTGCATCCAAGATGGATTGGAGGAGTTTGATAAAAAACAGAGGAGACTCGCGAGAAGCAATAGATTGAAGATGGAAGGACAAGAAGAATAGGATAGAATTCCTGTTTATTTCTTTCATTTACTTTTATCTTTATTTCCTTACTCTTTTTGTTCCTTAGAACATCATGTTAAAGAGCCTCAAAGTACCCTAACAGTAGTCCTACGAATACCGTCACAACCCTAAGATACTTAAATTTTCTTTAGAGAACTTAGAAAATCAATATATGGTTCAAACAGTTTTTTCAAACGTCTAATTCCAAAATCAGACGTCTGATAATATGTTTTAAGACGTCTGACTGTTGATTCAGACGTCTGATAACATTTATGCTGAACTTAGTTAGCTCTGTCTGATGAAATCAGATGTCCAGACCCTAGACCAGACGTCTTAGAAAACGTCTGATGACTTTGCCAGGCATCCAGTTAGTGGACCGTTGGCTGCCTTCACAAACACTGAAGAATATGACCGTTAGAGCCTTATCAGATGTCTTTAAGCCTTTCCAGACGTCTGATAAATTACCGTTTTGCATCGGCTGACCTAAAATCTCTTCTCAGAGATTTTCTAGCCGTTGCAACTCTTAGAAACCCATTCCCGCAGAAAAAGTTGATTTCCAGACGTCCAGACATAGTGCCAGACGTCATGTATGTCGTCTATGGACTTGCATCAGAACCCTGTTTAGATCTGATTTAAGTCAGGAAGAAACCCGCCTGAAATCAGATGTCTGACCTTATTTTCAGACGTCTTAAACTGGTTTCCAAGATGTCTGATGCCATGATCAGACGTCTGATAACCCTATCAGTGCAATCATTGTTCCTGATTTCGGCCTGATTCTCTTGGATTTTGCACCCAACGGCTATGGAAGCTTTTCTAGGCCTTCCAAAGCTTTTCTAAGGCCTCTATAAATAGAGAGGAACCTCTTGCACACAAACACACACCTAGACAAACTCAAGTAACATACTTTCTACTCTTTTGTCTCCTAGAAAAGCTCTTGCTCTCCAAGCTCAAGTTCTACATCTTGAGAGCATTAAGTCTCTGTGCACCCGCTCTCCCGCCGTAGTTCACGAGAGCGACGTTGTGCCGTCACGTGGCTCACGCACCCGCGTCATCGATTCGACGCACTCCTTGCAAAGGGGAGTTTCCTAATTCCTATAGAAGCTAGGTTTAAATCTTTATTGGCTTTATAGGACTATATTTGTTATTTGACTTTGTTATTTGGTTGGGTATTCGCTTTGCGAATTCTCGTCTCCTTCGTGGGACAAAATCCTTATCGTGAAGAGAAGGGGTTGAGGAACGCTACCCTCGCACTTATAGCGTGGTTGTAATTGAGGTTGAATCACCCTCGTTTAAGTGATTCGTTTAGTGGATTTGATTAACTTGGTTATCGGAAAATCCTAACTTAAGAGGGTTAGGTAGTGGTTTTCACCCGGTTTGGGTTTCCACCTAAAAATAATTGTGTACCTTGTGTGATTGAATTTTTGTGAGAGTGTATATTATATTTCTGCAATTTATTACATCACCCCCTCCTGGTAGGGAATCTACAATTGATATCAGAGCAGGTTCTTGCTAATCGGAGTAACACCTGGCAAGAAGATCATGGAGGGGAGCAGTTCCGCAATCCGAATCTCCGAGGGGCAGTCCACGTCCCGTCCGCCATTCTTCGACGGGAGCAACTACCCCTACTGGAAGCTGCGGATGAAAACTTGGCTTCAAGCCAATGACTTCACGATTTGGGCTAGGTGCGAGACGTCATTTGAAATCCCAGAGAAACCCACGGGAGGCTACTCGCAACAACAAATTCGTAAACTCTCTTTGAACGCGAAGACCATGAACGCCCTCTACTGCACGCTCAGCCCGGAGGAGTTCAACAGAATCTCGCAATGCGCCACCGCATACGAGATTTGACACACACTTAAGGTAACTCACGAAGGTACCTCTAAGGTAAAGTCTTCTAAAATTAATTTACTTTCACAAGAATTTGAATCATTTTCTATGAAGACTGACGAAACTTTAAGTGAGATGAACACTAGGTTCACTCTCATAGTAAATAATTTGAAAGCTTTAGGAAAGACCTTCATCAAGGGGGAGCTTCAAGGAAAGCTTCTTCGTTCCCTTGGACCAGAATGGGAGCAGAAGGTCACCGCGATTGAGGAGGCAAACGAGGTGGAGGACCTCAACATGGAAGATCTCCTAGGCAATCTAATGGCCTATGAGACTAAGTTGAAGCAGAAAAAGAAGGATACACCGGAGCCTAAACTGAAGAAGACTCTCCCCTTCAAAGCTGTGTCGGATAGCGAGGTAAGTTCCGATGACAAAGACTTTAAAATTTTACTTAAAAAGTTTTCTAAGTTGTGTAGGGAATCAAAGGAGGAGAGCCCTAGACGCTGCTACCACTGCAACGAGAAAGGGCATCTGCGACCAGAGTGCCCTCTTCTCAAAAAGGAGAAGAAGGAAAAGGAGAAGAAATCTAAGAAGAAGGCATTCCAAGCCACTTGGGACGATTCGAGCTCGGAGGAAGAAGAAGAAAAGTCTATAGAAGAAACCGCTTGCTTTGGTTTCATGGCCAGAGGAAGTGATAGCGACAGCGAAAGCGGAAGCGACTCTGACAATGAGGTAAATTTCAATTTACAAGAAGTTTTTAATGAACTATTTGATGTTAGTAAATATTAAGAATAGAAAATAAAAGCATTAAAAAGAACCTTAGCTTTCTTAAAAATGAAAATGATAGGTTAGAAAAATAACTCAAGGACATAGAAACTAGTCCTAAGGTTAATAACCTGTTATTATAAAATAAAAATTTAATCAATGAAAATATTAAATTGATTGAAGAAAATGATAGTTTAAAATTAGAAATTTCTGATTTAAAGATTAAGATGCATATTATAGAAAAAGAAATTACATGTCTTAGGGAAAATTCTAACAAATTAATCAACAAAGTAGATAATTTTTATAGCCCTAAGGTTGAGAAAGGATCTCCGTCAAGGAGATCCGCTAACAGATCCGGATCCAAGCTCACTTGGATACCGAAGAAAGAATTGGAATCTTGTTTTGTAGGTTTCAGTGATAACTACAACACGAAGGACTGGACCTACAAGCTCAAGGCTGGTCAACTCGAGTTGGGAGAACCAAGGAGTAGACCAAGGAGGAGAACAAGAAGACCGACAAGACGACGAACAAACGATGGACCCGCCGCATGTCGACCACCAGACTGGAGATCGGCGCCAATGCCTGGGCCTCCAAGCTACGGATGGGAGCCCCATCCGATATGGCATCCACCTCTACCATTTGGACCATTTTATTGGCCATGGTAGGTGAGGTAAAAATTCTTTACCCTATCTTTTTATTATAAGCATTTAGATAGGTGGAGTTAAAAAATTATGAGCTAATTGTCAATTTTTAATGAGGAGATGAAAGTTAGCTAAATTTCCTTTAGTAAGGGGGAGAAAAATAATAGCTATCTTGTTACAAAAAGGGGGAGGACATTACTTTTGTTAAAAGAAATTCAACTTATTCATAGAAGAGCATGTTTTAAGGGGGAGTTATAGGAAATTTAAAATCAATCAAACCTTTTTGATAATGTCAAAAGGGGGAGGATTTTTTTGCATTGTTACTTATGGTTTTGTCATCATAAAAAAGGGGGAGATTATTGGTGCTAAAGCATCACGATCGTTTGTTTTGATGATAACAAAACACGTGTCATTTAACATTTGCACTTGGAGTCTTAGATTTAAGGTCAATTGCAAATGGAAACGTGATTAGACGGAGTCCGAGCTCGCATCCAGGATGGATTGGAGGAGCTTGATGAAAAACAAAGGAGACTCGCGAGAAGCAATAGATTGAAGATGGAAGGACAAGAAGAATATGATAGAATTCCTGTTTATTTCTTTCATGTACTTTTGTCTTTATTTCCTTACTCTTTTTGTTCCTTAGAACATCATGTTAAAGAGCCTCAAAGTACCCTAACAGTAGTCCTAGGAACACCGGCACAATCCTAGGATAGTTAGGTTTTCTGTAGAGAACTTAGAAAACTAATATAGGGTTCAAACATCTTTTTCAAACGTCTAATTCCAAAATCAGACGTCAGATAATATGTTTTAAGACGTCTGACTGTTGATTCAGACGTCTAATAACATTTAGGTTGAACTTAGTTAGCTCTGTCTAATGAAATCAGACGTCCAAACCCTGGACCAGACGTCTTAGAAGATGTCTGATGACTTTGCCAGACGTTCAGTTAGTGGACCGTTGGCTGCCTTCACAAATACTGAAGAATATGACCGTTAGAGCCTTATCAGACGTCCTTAAGCATTTCCAGACGTCTGATAAATAACCGTTTTGCCTCGGTTGACTCAAAATCTCTTCTCAGAGATTTTCTAGCCGTTGCAACTCTTAGAAATCTATTCCCGCAGAAAAATTTGGTTTCCAGACGTCCAGACATAGTGTCAGACGTCCTGTATGTCGTTTGATGGACTTGCACTAGAACCCTGTTTAGATCTGATTCAAGTCAGGAAGAAACCCGCCTAAAATCAGATGTCTAACCTTATTTTCAGATGTCTTAAACTGGTTTCCAAGACGTCTGATGCTAGGATCAGACGTCTGATAACCCTGTCAGTGCAATTATTGTTCCTGATTTCGACCTGATTCTCTTGGGCTTTGCACCCAACGGCTATGGAAGCTTTCCTAAGCCTTCCAAAGCTTTCCTAAGGCCTCTATAAAAAGAGAGGAACCTCTTGCACACACACACCTAGATACACCCAAGCAACATACTTTCTACTCTTTTGTGTCCTAGAAAAGCTCTTGCTCTCCAAGCTCAAGTTCTACATCTTGAGAGCATCAAGCCTTTGCACACTCGCTCTCCCGCTGTAGTTCACGAGAGCGACGTTGCGTCGTCGCGTGGCTCACGTACCCACGTCATCGATTCGACGCACTCCTTGCAAAGGGGAGTTTCCTAATTCCTATAGAAGCTAGGTTTAAATCTTTGTTGGCTCTATAAGACTATTTGTTATTTTACTTTGTTATTTTGTTGGGTATTCGCTTTGCGAATTCTCGTCTCTTTCGTGGGACAAAATCCTTCTCGTGAAGAGAAGGGGTTGAGGAACGCTACCCTCGCTCTTATAGCATGGTTATAATTGAGGTTGAATCACCCTCGTTTAAGTGATTCGTTTAGTGGATTTGATCAACTTGGTTGATCGGAAAATCCTAACTTGAGAGGGTTAGGTGGTGGTTTTCACCCGGTTTGGGTTTCCACCTAAAAATAATTGTGTAGCTTGTGTGATTGAATTTTTGTGAGAGTGTTTATATTATATTTCCTCAATTTATTACGTCACTCCCCTCCTGGTAGGGAATCTACACCTTTGTCTACTGCTAAAGTCGGAAGCCTCGGGAAGTGTTCTGTTAGAGCTCCAATCCTTGTCCAATCATCCGTTTAGAATCTGACAGTATCGCTTGATCCAAGCATAGGGGTAAAGAACGAACGAACCTTTGGTGCCACCAGAGATAACCCTCTAAGGAAGTGAGCGGCAACTCGAGGAGGTGACACCAAAAGGTCCCAGGCAGTTGGTCCTCCATAATAGGCTTGCAAGACTCTCCCCACTAGACACACCTCTCCTTTAAGCTGCCTCGCAACCCACTTCGCCAGAAGGCTATCATTCATTCTCCCAACTTCCCTGACACCCAATCCCCCCTCCTTAACAGGTTTGCACACTTTACTCCAGGCCACCAGTTTCGCCCCCTTCCCTCCCGCTCTATAGTTGGTCCAGAAGAAGCTTCTCATCATGCTCACAATCTTATCTTCAACCTTCCGCGGTATCTTCACAACTGAAGTAAAATATGCTGGCATAGCTGACAGAACCGCCTTGAGGAGGATCGGCCTCCCTCCTCTCGAAAGTAGTTTGGATGCCCAACTTGCCAACCGACTCTCAATCCTTTCCAGCAACGAGGCCCAGTCCTGTAATGACACCCTCCTATTTGTTAGGGGTAGGCCCAGATAAGGGAGGGGTAAGGACCCAACTTCCGTCCCTAGAGCCTCTGAACACCCCTTGGCCTCCTCAGTAGCCATCCCAAAATGAACAAAAGAGGACTTCAAGAAGTTAATTTGCATGCTCGAAGCCTCACAAAACAGCTCCAGAAAAATACGACTACGTCTTGCTTCCACCTCCGCCCTTTCCACGAAGAAGAGAGTATCATCTGCATATTGCAACACAGATATACTCGTCCCTTCCCCTACAGGGAAGCCCTTCACCAGACTTGCTACATACACCTTGTCGAATGCCCTCGCTAGAGCATCAGCCGTCAAAACAAACAGCATGGGTGCCCGAGGACATCCTTGCCGAACGCCTCTCCTTGGTTGGATCCAACCACCCGCCGAGTTCCCATTGACGAGGACCGAAAATGATGTTGTTGTGACACACTGCTTCATCCATCTGATCCAGATAAGTAGGAAACCCCTTTTGGCCATGGCTGCCCACAAGAATGACCACTGCACGGGGTCGTATGCCTTTCTGAAATCAACCTTCCACAGAAATGCCATCCTCCTCTCCCTCTTCCAATGTGCAAGGATCTCTATGGTTGCCACATACCCATCCAGGATGCATCTTCCTAGCACAAAGGCCGTCTGCACCTTTGACACAACTCTCCCAATTACCTTTCTGAGCCTGTTCGGAAGAATCTTCGCCACAATCAAATATACTGCATTTGAGAGAGCAATCGGCCTGTAGTTGTCGATCCCTCTGCCCCCTCCTTCCTAGGCAATAGGAACATGTAAAATTTGTTGAGCCTGTTGAAGCCACAATTACCCTCCCTGAACTTCGCCAGGATTTGCAGGAGCTCGTTCTTCAGTAACGACCAAAACTCTTTGAAGAACAGCATCGGGAACTTGTCGGGACTCGAGCATTCATCAGCATTTTACCCCCAGACCGCCACACGAGCCTGGTCCTCCATGAAGGGTGCTACCAACTCTACCGCTGCCACTGTACCCACCGTCGAAACGTCCAAGCCCCGCCACCGCCACCTTTCATCCCTCCTCTTCCTTGTGAACTCCCTGAAATAATTCGCCACAACTTTGGCTACAGCTTCCCTACCAGAAAATCCACCTCGCCCACCTGGAGCTCATCAATCCAATTCCTCCTACGTTTAGCTGGTGCCATCATATGGAAGAACTTGGTGTTTGAATCCTCCTCCTTGATCCACTTCTGCCTGGATCTCGTTCTCTACTCCACTTCCATTTTTCAGTCTTCCACCTATATTGTTTTTATGTGCTTAGCCTTGGTCTCTCTCTCCTCCATTGTCAACAGGCCTTGGTCCTCCACTTTGTCCAGCCTCTGGATCTCCCTGAGTGCTTCATCATTCTTTTTGTTCCGCTCTTCTTTTATCTATTTTCTATACTCCTTCAGAAAGAGTCTCAGCTCCTGAAGTTTTGCTTTCAACCTCGTAGCAGCCCAGTCATTTGGGTGTAGAGACGTCTGTTTGTCCTTCACCATGCTCTTGAAGCCCTCCTCCAACAGTTAAGCCCTTTCAAATTTGAAGTATGTGAAGGTTCCCTACTACTTGGAGGGGTGACGTAATAATATGCAGAAATAAAATATATAAAGCAATCTCACAAAAATAAGCAATCACAAAATGTACACAAGTAATTTTTAGGTGGAAACCCAAACCGGGTGAAAACCACCACCTAACCCTCTCGAGTTAGGATTTTCCGATCAACCTAGTTGATCAAATCCACTAAACGAATCACTTTAAACGAGGGTGATTCAACCTCAGTACAACCACGCTACAAGTACGAGGGTAGCGTTCCTCAACCCCTTCTCTCCACGAGAAGGATTTTGTCCCACGAAGGAGACGGGAATTCGCAAAGCGAATACCCAACCAAAAGACAAAGATAAAATAAAACAACAGGTCCTATAGAGCTAACAAAGTAATTAAGAACCTAGCTTCTATAGGAATAAGGAAACTCCCCTTTGCAAGGAGTGCGTCGAGGATGACGCGGGTGCGTGAGCCATGCAACGGCGCAATGTCGCTCTCGTAGACAACGGCGGGAGAGCGGGTGCGCGAAGACTTGATGCCCTCAAGAGAATGAAACTAGAGCTTGGAGAGCAAGGGCCTCAATTGGACACAAGAGAGTGGAAGTATGTTGCTTAAGTGTGTCTTGTGTTTTTCTAAGTGTATATCTTGTGTTTTTGTGTTGCAAAGGCTCCCCTCTATTTATAGAGGCCTTAGGAAGGCTTTGGAAGGCTTAGAAAGGGTTCTATAGCCGTTGGGAACAAAGTCAAAGAGAATCAGGCCGAAATCAGGACAATGATTACATTTGACAGGGTTATCAGACGTCTAACTCTGGCATCAGACGTCTGGAAGGCCACTTTAAGATGTCTGATTTCAAGGTCAGACGTCTGATTCTATGCGGGTTTCTCCCTGACTTGAATCAGATCTAAACAGGGTTTTTGTGCAAGTCCATCAGACGACATACAGGACATCTGGCACTAAGTCTGGACGTCTGGAAACCTACTTTTACTCTGGGAATTGATTTCCAAACGTTGCAACGGCTAGAAAATCTCTGAGAAGAGATTTTGGGTCAGCCGAGGCAAAACGGTCATTTATCAGACGTCTGGACAGTCCTATGGACGTCTGATAAGGCTCTAACGGTCATATTCTTGAGTACCTGCTAAGCTAGCCAACGGTCCACTAATTGGACGTCTGGCAAAGTCATCAGACGTCTGCTAAGACGTCTGGTCTAAGGTATGGACGTCTGAATTCATCAGACAGAACTAACTATGTCCAACCTAACAGTTATCAGACGTCTGAAACAACAGTCAGACGTCTTAAAATTCTTTATCAGACGTCTGATTTGGGAATTAGACATCTGGAAGTGCTGTTTGAACCCTATATTGGTTTTCTAAGTATTCTACAGAAAACCTAAGTATCCTAGGGTTGTGCCGGTGTTCCTAGGACTACTGTTAGGGTTCTTTGAGGCTCTTTAACATGAAATATCTAAGGAAAATAAAGAGCAACAAAAGAAATGAAAAATACAAGTACAAAAGAAGGAAATCTATCCTATTCTTCATTTCCTTCCATCTTCAATCTTTCGCTCCACGTGAACCTCCTCTGTTTTCCGTCAAGCTCCTCCAATCCGTCCTGGATGCGAGCTCGAACTCCGTCTAAACACGTCTTCATTTGCAATTGACCTGAAATCTAGGACTCAAATTGCAAATGTTAAATAACACGTGTTTTGTTATCATCAAAACAAATGATCGTGGTGCTTTAGCACCAACAATCTCCCCCTTTTTGATGATGACAAAACCGTAAATAATAATGCATAAAAATCCTCCCCCTTTTTGACATTATCAAAAAGGTTTAATTGATTTTATATTTCCTATAACTCCTCCTTAAAACATGCTCTTCTATGAGTTTCTTTTGACAGAGGTAATGTCCTCCCCCTTTTTGTAACAATGCGATAGCTATTATTTTTCTCCCCCTTACTAAAGGAAATTTAGCTACCTTACATCTCCCTCTTAAAAATTGACAATTAGCTCATCATTTTTTAACTCCCCCTAGCTAAATGCTTATGATAAAAAGATAGGGTTTAAGAATTTTACCTCACCTACCATGGCCAATAAAATGGCCCGAATGGTGGTGGTGGATGCCACATCGGATGGGGCTCCCATCCGTAGCTTGGAGGCCCGGGCATTGGCGCCGGTCTCCAATCTGGCGGTCGACGTGCGGCGGGTCCGTCGTTTGTTCGCCGTCTCGTCGGTCTTCTTGTTCTCCTCCTTGGTCTACTCCTTAGTTCTCCTAACTCGAGTTGACCAGCCTTGAGTTTGTAGGTCCAGTCCTGTGTATTGTAGTTATCCCTGAATCCTACAAAACAAGATTCCAAATTTTTCTTCGGTATCCAAGTAAGCTTGGATCCGGATTTGTTAGAGGGTCTCCTTGATGGAGATCCTTTCTCAACCTTAGGGCTATAAAAATCATCTACTTTATTGATTAGTTTGTTAGAGTTTTCCCTAAGACATGCAATTTCTTTTTCTATAGTTTGCATCTTAGTCTTTAAATCATAGATTTCTAACTTTAGACTATCATTTTCCTCAATCAACTTATTATTTTCATTGATGAGGTTATGATTTTCTAATAATAGGTTATCATTTTTAGGACAAGTTTCTAGATCCTTAAGTTTTATTTCTAACCTATCATTTTCATTTTTAAGAAAACTAAGGTTCTTTTTAATGCTTTTATTTTCTATCCTAAGTGATTTACTAATCTCAAAAAGTTCATTAAAAGCATCTTGTAAATCCAGGTTTACCTCATTGTCGGAGTCGCTTTCGCTGTCGATGTCGCTTTCTCCGATTGCCATGAAACCAAGGCACATGGTTTCCTTCTCTCCGAGATCTTCTTCCGAACTCGTCTCCTCATGAGTGCCTTCCAACCTCCTCCATATCTCGTGAGCGGTGGTGCACTCTTGGATTCGTTCGAATTCTTTCGGACTCAACGCGCAATACAAGGCATTCATTGCCTTTGCGTTGAGGTTGAGATTTCGAACCTGATCTTCTGAGTAACCTCTTGCGGGTTTCTTGGGAATCACAAATGCGGATTCACATTTTTCCCACACCCGGAAGTCGTTGGCCTGCAACCACATAGTCATACGATTTTTCCAATAAATGAAATCTATACCTGCAAAGTATGGTGGTCGCGAGGTGTCGTGTCCTTCGGTGCACACGAATGCTTTTCCCTCCATATTTAGATCCTCGCCGGTTTGTAACGCCGAAAATGCGAGACCTGCTCTGATACCAATTGAAGGTTCCCTACTACTTGGAGGGGTGACGTAATAATATGCGGAAATAAAATATATAAAGCAATCTCACAAAAATAAGCAATCACAAAATGTACACAAGTAATTTTTAGGTGGAAACCCAAACCGGGTGAAAACCACCACCTAACCCTCTCGAGTTAGGATTTTCCGATCAACCTAGTTGATCAAATCCACTAAACGAATCACTTTAAACGAGGGTGATTCAACCTCAGTACAACCACGCTACAAGTACGAGGGTAGCGTTCCTCAACCCCTTCTCTCCACGAGAAGGATTTTGTCCCACGAAGGAGACGGGAATTCGCAAAGCGAATACCCAACCAAAAGACAAAGATAAAATAAAACAACAGGTCCTATAGAGCTAACAAAGTAATTAAGAACCTAGCTTCTATAGGAATAAGGAAACTCCCCTTTGCAAGGAGTGCGTCGAGGATGACGCGGGTGCGTGAGCCACGCAACGGCGCAATGTCGCTCTCGTAGACAACGGCGGGAGAGCGGGTGCGCGAAGACTTGATGCCCTCAAGAGAATGAAACTAGAGCTTGGAGAGCAAGGGCCTCAATTGGACACAAGAGAGTGGAAGTATGTTGCTTAAGTGTGTCTTGTGTTTTTCTAAGTGTATATCTTGTGTTTTTGTGTTGCAAAGGCTCCCCTCTATTTATAGAGGCCTTAGGAAGGCTTTGGAAGGCTTAGAAAGGGTTCTATAGCCGTTGGGAACAAAGTCAAAGAGAATCAGGCCGAAATCAGGACAATGATTACATTTGACAGGGTTATCAGACGTCTAACTCTGGCATCAGACGTCTGGAAGGCCACTTTAAGACGTCTGATTTCAAGGTCAGACGTCTGATTCTATGCGGGTTTCTCCCTGACTTGAATCAGATCTAAACAGGGTTTTTGTGCAAGTCCATCAGACGACATACAGGACGTCTGGCACTAAGTCTGGACGTCTGGAAACCTACTTTTACTGTGGGAATTGATTTCCAAACGTTGCAACGGCTAGAAAATCTCTGAGAAGAGATTTTGGGTCAGCCGAGGCAAAACGGTCATTTATCAGACGTCTGGACAGTCCTATGGACGTCTGATAAGGCTCTAACGGTCATATTCTTGAGTGCCTGCTAAGCTAGCCAACGGTCCACTAATTGGACGTCTGGCAAAGTCATCAGACGTCTGCTAAGACGTCTGGTCTAAGGTATGGACATCTGAATTCATCAGACAGAACTAACTATGTCCAGCCTAACAGTTATCAGACGTCTGAAACAACAGTCAGACGTCTTAAAATTCTTTATCAGACGTCTGATTTGGGAATTAGACGTCTGGAAGTGCTGTTTGAACCCTATATTGGTTTTCTAAGTATTCTACAGAAAACCTAAGTATCTTAGGGTTGTGCCGGTGTTCCTAGGACTACTGTTAGGGTTCTTTGAGGCTCTTTAACATGAAATATCTAAGGAAAATAAAGAGCAACAAAAGAAATGAAAAATACAACAAGTACAAAAGAAGGAAATCTATCCTATTCTTCATTTCCTTCCATCTTCAATCTTTCGCTCCACGTGAACCTCCTCTGTTTTCCGTCAAGCTCCTCCAATCCGTCCTGGATGCGAGCTCGAACTCCGTCTAAACACGTCTTCATTTGCAATTGACCTGAAATCTAGGACTCAAATTGCAAATGTTAAATAACACGTGTTTTGTTATCATCAAAACAAATGATCGTGGTGCTTTAGCACCAACAGTATGTACCGAAGCGGAAGCCTTCGCTAGACTCCCATATCAGTGGAGTATGGTCCGAGAAGGGTCTCTCAAGGGCACGGATCCCTGCCAATAGGAAGACCTCCACCATCTCCACCGAGCACAAAAAATGATCAAGTTTGGACATCAGGCCTCCAGAGCTTCTCCACGTGAATGCGTAGGAGGTGGGGGGTACATCCTGTAGCTCGTGCTCAGCGATGAACCTCACGAAAACCTCGGAACCTCGGTCCCGACGTCCTCTCCCACTGGGCCTATCCTTTGCCAAGAGGGTGACGTTAAAATCCCCCCTAATGAGCTAAGGGTATCCCTGAAATCTCCTGGCGATCTGACATAGGTCCCCCCAAAGGGCATCCCTTTCAGAGTCATCGATCGACCCATACACCAAAGAGAACACCAAAACCAGCTCATCGCTTCACCTCCTCAGTTGCACAGAGACCAACCCTGCCCCCACCTCCGAGTCCTCCAGGGAGAACACGTCCTCCTTCCAACCAACCAAGACTCCCCTTGACCTCTTAACTGCATCCAACGCCCGTAAGCTACCTAGCAAGCCAGGCCCGATTTCTCTCCACACCCTTTGGTTGCACGCCTGTAACTTCGTCTCCTGGAGGAAAGCAACATTCAAGCCCTACTTCCGGAGGTAGGACCTTAAAGTCCATTGGCGTAAGGGGTCACAGAGCTCCCTAACATTTCATGTGAGAACCGTTAGCATGGGGCACCCAATGAGACCCCCTTTGTAGATCGATCGAACTCGGCCACCTCTGCCATCTACTCCACTTCCCTAGGCCCAAAGGCACTGGGCCACCCCACTCCCACCTCCCCATTCGAATCTCTCCTGGGCCACCCCATTTCCACCTCCCCATCCGAACTCCTCCCCTTACCCTCTTCTTCACCTTCCCCCCCTTAACCCCTCTTCTCCAGTGCCATCTACCTCCGCCCCCCTCCATCAACCACAAACCCACCACCTACCACCAGATGCTCCTCAGCCCCCTCATCTCCCCCAACCCGTACCTCGCCATCGGTACCATATTGAGACACGCCTCTACCCTCCGCTCCCCGATGAGACATCAAGGTCCCCTCTCCCCCCATGGAGCGGGCTCTGTCGCCATCGCTATAGTGGGGCTCGACATGGCTACTACCTCCACGCAGAGGCTCCGCGTTGTCGTCCAAGCCTCCTTTGGACTCCAAAGGGGCCACCACTGTCACCGAAGCCCTAGCCGTTGTCCCTCTCGTTGCGGAGAAGATTTGTGTCGCTGCCCACAGCTTCTTGATCCTCTGATGGAGAAGCCTCTTCGCTTTGACCTCCCTACCCCTCTCCATCTCCATCTTCAAGGAAGGTCTCCTTCATTCGTCGACTGAAGCCTTCCTCTTCCGCACTCACAAAAGTCGGTGCATCGTTGAGTGTCTTCATTACCACCCTACGCGGTCCTTTAAAAGGGTGGTTAGGGAAGGGCTTCAGACCCAGATGTGGATCCGACCTTAGGTCCTATCTCACCCCCTCGCCCCAAAAGACCTCGTAAGTTGTAGGCCCCCCAATAAACTCCCCCTCAAGGTCACCAAAAATCCCTGCGCCAAGACTCCTTGGGGCACCCTTTGGAGCGCCTCTGCGCCTTGAGCGACTCCTCCGCATCTCTTCCGAAACTAGGGACCCCTCGAAATCCCCAAGCGCCTCAACTTCCCTGATCGCCTTCTCGCCTCCCGCTAGCGCCTCCTTCGCATCACTGCCCTCCCCTTATCCCCCGCACCTGCCTCAGCCACCACCACGTCCATCGAGTGTTGAGCCTCGACATGCGCACGACCAATCAGCTTCGAGCCTCGTGCTACTGACTCAGCAGACGAGGCACCCCCTCACCGACGACCTTTGGCCACCATGTCGCCCCTCGTGTTGTTGCGACCCCTCCTGCTACCACCCCTCCACCGGTCAGCATCCTCACCGCCTCCGCAAAGGTGTGTGGTCCCCCTTCGACCGGCCTCACCCTCACCACCCAAGAAGCGCTCCCCAAGCAGAGCAACACCTCGTGGAGCATCCTGTCGGGTCGGAGCTTCACCTTCGCTCGCACCAACACGAGGTCATCGCCTTTCAGACTAAGGCCCATACACCACCTCAACCTCGCAAAAGGCTTGACGACCGCCTCCACCACCTCCCTCATGCGGAGGGAGTGGGATGCCCTTTACGTCTACCACCAACCCTACCCTCCTTGGCGGTCTCTCCTGAAGTGCTCCATTGGACCTAACCATCCAACACCACCTGACCCACCCCCCTGGCAGGGGAGGTCCTTGAAGAGCAATCACTCCACCAACGTCGGCGCCACACCAACGAGCACGAACTTCCCCTCCCGTACCATCTTCAATTCCATCCCCTTCGACCGGCCCCCTAGCGTCTTCATCACCTCCGCATTGAGATCGGCCAGCCCAACCCAGCCATTTGCTACCACCCCGACCAAGGCCGACGCGAGGGTTCTCTCGAGCAACCCGACCTCCTTTGACCAAGGGGCTTCAACTTCGACTGACGGTGTACCTCCGGTGGGGGTGCGAGAACTACTGGTTGCTCGCCTGACGACACCGCCTTCCTCGCTCCCTTCGTTATGTAGGATGCCCTTCGGTGGTCAAGACCTCCGCATCTCAAGGACCTTACCTAGTCCCTACACTCCCACGCGACGTGACCCCTCCGTCTACTTTTGAAACACAACACCTCCACCTTCGCCCTTCTCCTCGCCTTCCCCACCACTAGCGACCAGCCTCACTGCCCTCCCCCCGCTCTCTCTCACTTTTCTTGGTGGTACTCATTCTTTTCCCCTTAAGCTTCATTTGTTGGGGCTCCATCGAACTTCCTCCTTGTTGGCTCTCATTGCTAGTGTAACCTTGTCACCAGAGGAGTAGACCTCCTCGTAGTGCCGCTTCTTCATCTCCTTCGATCGTCATTGCGTGCATGACATGGATCCTCCTTAAGATTCTTTTTTTTTTTCCTTTGAAGAGAACTCACCTAAGAGACACACAAGATACACACCTAGAGAGACCAAGATACACTAAGATCAAGTATTTCCACTCTCTTGTGTCCAAGAAGCTCTTGCTCTCTAAGCTCAAGCTCCATCATCTTGAGAGCATCATTCCCTTCGCGCACCCGCTCTCCCGCCGTTGTCTACGAGAGCGACATTGCGCCGTCGCGTGGCTCACGCACCGCGTCATCGTCGACGCACTCCTTGCAAAGGGGAGTTTCCTAAATCCTATAGAAGCTTAGGTTTATTACTTTGTTGGCTCTATATTTTGTTGTTTATTTTATCTTTGTCTTTTGGTTGGGTATTCGCTTTGCGAATTCCCGTCTCCTTCGTCGGACAAAATCCTTCTCGTGGAGAGAAGGGGTTGAGGAACGCTACCCTTGTACTTGTAGCGTGGTTGTACTGAGGTTGAATCACCCTCGTTTTAAAGTGATTCATTTAGTGGATTTGATCAACTAGGTTGATCGGAAAATCCTAACTCGAGAGGGTTAGGTGGTGGTTTTCACCCGGTTTGGGTTTCCACCTAAAAATTTCTGTGTACATTTTGTGATTGCTTATTTTTGTGAGATTGTTTATATTTTCAATTCCGCATTTTTTTGTCACGCTGATCTCACCCCTCCAAGTAGGGAAATTACACCCTTCACCCACCCGATTACCCGGCCTCGTCCGCGCTCACGCCCCGCGGACCTGGCTCCGACCCGATTAGCCCGACCTGCACTCCTTGCCCACCACCGCACGCCGGTGGGCCTGGACCCGGGCGAGACCCGTACCCGACTACCCGGCTGCTCTGGGAGAGCTTTCCTAAGAGCGGCTTCTGTGAGAGAGAAACGCGGGGGGGGGGAGGGTAGAGTAGGTTTTGCCGTCTCTGATTGGAACTTTGAGTGTGCAGGCACAGGTGAAGGGACTGCGGAAGGGCTGAAGAGAAGAAGAAGAAGACTGAAGGAAGAAGAGCAGCCAGGTCAAAGCAAAGAGGAAGGAGAAAACAAAGAAGAAGAAGACAAGCGAGGCAGAGAAGAAGGCTGACGAAGACTGAAGGAATGAGCACCGAGCGGCACTCTAGCAGCAGCGACTTAAGTCGTCTGAGTGGAAAATCAGACGACGCTCTGAAGGCAGAAAAGAAAGAAGAAGAACATCACCACTGCTGCAGATAAAGAAGACAGAAAGAAAAAGAAGAAAGAAGGAGAGACAACGTCCTGACAGCAAAAACAGAAGAAGAGCACGAGAAGGAGATCAGCAGAAAGAAGTAAAAAGATCTGAAGAACAAAAAGCAGAAGAAGAAGACCACAAGGAGATAAACAAAGAAGAAGAAACCAAAAGCCAAAGAGAAGAGAAAACAAAGAGGAAGGAAGAAGAGAAGAAGAAGCCAAATTTTCATCTCTCTCCCCCTCTCTCTCTCTTTATTTTTGTAATAAGAATTTGTACCCCTAGAATACAACTTGCTCCCTGAGTTCGACCTCGGGAACTCTTTATTTTCCGAGTAAAAAAAATTATATATTTGAAATGATGGCAATAACTGGCTATACCGCAACGCTATAATAAAACCTAGTTATCTCTAGCCACCAAATGTCCTGGATTACTGTCCTAGGCTTGGGATCACTACCAGGCTTGGAGTGGTTTGGATAAGGTGGATCTTGGGTTTCCTTACCACTACGGGTTGTCATTGAATTAAGTCCTGCCTGGTTCTGGTTGGGATTGGGTAAGATGGGTTGCTGCTGATAGCCCGCAAAAGAAGTGGAAGCCTCCATCCCGTTGGGTGAAGGAACAGAGGGGGCCTAGTAAATCATATGTGCTTGGCCTGGGTTTGGGTTCATAACGCGCCACTGAGTTGGCACGTTATTCGGGTTAGGAAGAGGTTGGGAAGGAAGTGTGCCTGGCTGGTGAGAATTTGCCAACTGGGCCAGTTGATTTCGGACCTCTGTAAGTTCGTCCTTGTGTTGTTTTTGGATAGCCGCATTTGTTCTTTGAATGCCAGCCAGAGTCTGAAGGATAAGAGACATTTGATCCTGATTTGGCCCTGATGGATAAGTAGGGTTGGGTCGAGGCTGAGGCGGCTGGTAAGGACGAGGGGGCTGTGGGAGGTACTGAAAGGGTGGTCTTTGGGTTTGGGAATTTCCCGTCCACTGAAAATTGGGATGGTTTCGCCATCCAGGGTTGTAGGTGTTGGAGAATGGGTCGTTCTAGATGGCGTTGAGGTCCTCGCAGGTCTGAGGAACCTCCAGAGAATCAGAGAAAGGGGGAATGGAATTCCCCGGGCTGGTATAGAAAGGATCGGATGACCCTCCGATCCGAGAATCAGATGGGGATGGATATGGATCCATCCCAGGGGAAGATCGGTGGAGAATGTTTTGCACAATCTCCTGCGTGGAAGGAGGCTGTGCAAAGGAGTTACGCGCAGAGGTGGCTCGCTGCAAGTGCTGAGTCAGCTCATCCACCTTCTTCTCAATGATTGAGACCTTGTCCAATCGACTGGCCATTAATTCCAGGTTGACTGATGCGGACAGGCCCTGCGTCTCATGTGCTCCCCTGAGGTTAGTCGATGCGCAGGAATTCATCCTGTCGAATAATCCCATGGAGTCATTGTTGATGGAGTTCTCGCACATGTTTTCGAGAATCTCCCACACGATGTCCTCATGTTGACCCATGATATTTCCTCCGCAGGTTGCATTGACGAAAAGACGGATGTCTTCACGGAGTCCATGGTAAAAGGACTGGACTTGTTCCCATTTAGGAACTCCGTGATGGGGGCACCTTCTCATGAGATCCTAAAAGCGATCCCATGCCTCATGGAGAGGTTCTCCCGTTTACTGAGTAAAGTGAGTAATTTGATGGCGCAAGGCATTAGTTCGACCAACGGGAAAGAACTTCTTCAAAAATTCGGACTAGAGTTCTTCCTAAGTGTTGATCGGCCGAGTCTGAGTTTGATACCAATGAGCGGCCTTGTCCATAAGAGAGAAGGAGAACATCTTCATGATAAGAATGTCTCGATTTTGTGCATCTGACCCAAAAGTTTGGGCCAGATGCTTCAACTGTTTGATGTGCTGGAAGGGATCTTCGGAATTAAGCCCATGGAATTTAGGTATAGCATGAATCATATTGGGCTTTAATTCGAAATCAGATCCTCCAGCCAGGATTCTGACTCGAGGCTCAATGGCCACTGCAGCAGGATTATAATGGTCCCACATCATAGGACGCTGCGATGGGTGCACAAAGTTTTGGAAGAGGTCATTGAGTCGCTGGAGCTGGTGCTCCAAATTGTTTTCTTCCTCAACTGGCTGAGGCATGATGGGGGAAGAGGAAGAGCTTGGTTCTGAATCAGATGAGAGAATAATGTGGTGGGGTTGCTGCACAAACACGGGCATCGAGGCTTGGCCTTGACGGGAGTGAATTTCTAAAGGAGGTCTTAAGGGTGGTCTTAAGGACCTCCTACCGTACATGCACTGTTGGAATAGATGAATTTAGAAGGTGCTGGACGCAATCATGACACCCAAAGATTGTTGGGTGACTATAGAGGTGCGGGGCAGATGGACCCCTTGATCAAAAAGATCGTCCACCTGAGAATTACCTGGGCAGCCAGAGAGGGTGAGTCCTGCGAAGACCCCTACACAGTAGAGCGTCCGCACGGGTTACAGGGTTTCCCCCACCTGACCTCTCTTGTCACTGCGGTTCCAGGTAGACCAGAATGGGGACCTTGACCTCTTAAGTCTACCTCTTTTACTTTAAGATCAAGGTGCTTAAGGTTCCACTTGAACTCTTAGGTATTTTGAGTGAGAAAGTAACCTAATTTTAAAGTTGGTTGACCCAAGGGGTCAACTTCACCTCTTGTTTCTTTTGAGAGCTTTTGGGTCCTTTCTTTTAAGGTTCAAATGGATTTAAGACCCTGATTTGCTTAGGGGTCCGCTTGTATAGATCTTTTCAAACAAGGTTTAGGTACACCTCTTTTTGGGAAGATCATTTCTTTGTTAATAGAAGGTGTGTCTCTAAAAATCGTAGCTTTTCAATCCCTGAGTTGCCTCTAGTTGGTCCATTTCAGTTGCCTCAAAAATGTAGTATCTAGGGCTCAATCAAGAAGGTTTTAGCCCTAGTTACCTTAGTTGGATGGACAGTTAAAAAGTGTTGAAATGAAAAATTTAGGAAACTTTGAGGAATTACTAAGTATAACACAGGTAGCCCTAAGTTGATTCTTCCCTTTTGTTTCTTTTCAGATTTCAAGGGAGTTTAAGAGAGGGCTGATGAAGATTACCTGTTTGTTGGAGTGTTTGTTGTGCGGCTGCTCTTCCAATTCTTTCCCTTTACCTGCACACAAGAGAGAGAAAAAGATTAGCAATTGTTTAAAAGAATTTTAAAGCTTCTAGAATAGTCGTTGCTCCTCGGCAACGGCACCAAGAATGGTAATGGGTTTTTCAACCGCGGCTAATCTTTGTTTGTTTTAGTGCTTATTACAGTAATGTCGTTATAGTGTAAAATAAGACAGCTACGGTTGTCGTTACTATCAAAATTTACTTGGAAATAGTTTGGTTTCCCGAGGTCGAACTCAGGGAGCTACTAGAATTCTAGAAGTACAGAGTTTTCTTTATTACAAAAATAAGAGAGAGAGAGGGAGAGATAGATTTCGATTTTTGGCTTCTTCTTCTTCTCTTCTTTCTCTCTTTGCTTGTCTTCTTCTCTTCTTTGGCTTTTCTTCAGCTACAGTTTCTCTACGGGTCTTCTTCTTCCTGTTGCCTTCAATTCTTCTTCTGCTTGTCTTCTATTTCTTTTCTTCTTCAGTTCTTCTTCTTTCTCTTTTCCTGCGCGAAGTCTTCTTCTACTTCTTTCTTCCTTCTTCTTCAGTTCTTCTCCTTTCTCTTTTCTTCTTCTTCCTCTCTACTTTATCTCCTCTGAAGCTTCATCCGTCATCTGATACCGCAGTCAGACGACTTAAACGGTGGTCTGCTACAGTGCTTCCTTTTCTTCCTTCACTGCTTCTTCTTCTTCTATTCTTTGGCGAGCCTTCTTCTTCCTCTGCTTCTTTTCTTCTTTGGTCTCCTGCCTTGCTCAGCTGCAAGGCTTCTTCAGAGTTTCTTCTTCTTCTGCTCCTTCTCTGCCTTTCCTTTTCCTCTGCTCAGCCTCTCTTCAAACCTTCTTCCTTCTCCTTCCTGCGGCAAAGCACTTAGCCGTTCTCCTTCGCGCCCTGTTCCTGCACACAAGGCATAGCAAAACCTAACCCCTTCCCTCTACCCGCACATCTCTCTCTCTCTGTAAACTGCTCACAGGAAGCTCTCCCAGAGCTGAGTTAACGGGTCGGATAGCGTACCCGTGACCAGGCGCACCGGCGTGGGTGGTGCTCGAGGAGTGCAAGGTAGTGTCGGGTCAGATCTGCCAGGTCCGTGAGGTGAATCCGCGGATGAGGCGGGTGTGATGGGCGAGGGACCTCACCCCATGTGCATTCGGAGGTGATAAGCCGTATGCATAAAATCAATTTAAATCGGTGTGGCACTTCGAGAACTTACGATGTGGGACTAAACAGTTGCCTCTCCTCGCGCACGCCCGTAGGAAGACCGCAGCCTTGCTTCAGTAGCTGCAGCCTCGATTCCCCTCGCTCGCCAGCTGCTTGCCTTCACACGACTCGCCCACCTTCGCAACAACTAATAGCCTGGAGCTCTAAAGCCTGGAGCATGCTTGGGAGCTTCTCAAGTCGTCGCCAATAGCAGCTGGGGCAGCAGACCTGTCTAGCACAAAAAGGGCCTCTCGGCCTAATCAAACCACTGGGGGACCTTCGCCGTAGCACGGCGAAGGTGGTGCGAAGTGCAGCAAGCCGCGAGACGGCCTAGGAGTGCATGCCTAGGTCGTCCTGTGGCCGGAAAAGTGGGTGTGATCGGTGGCGTGTTGAGTGAGTGTGGAGGGACTGTGGAGGGGCGGAGGGCATTCAGTGTGATGAGGCGGAGCTTGTGGGACGGTCGGCGAGTTGTGTGGAGCTGCGGATCGATGGGGGCAACTCGCCGGAGGGTGGCCGGAGATGGGGAAGGTGATGGTGGTCAAGGTCAGTCGAGGGTCGATTTGAATGAAATAATGTGGGGAAAAGAAAGAGGGGAAAATTGGGAGTAATTGTAACCTACTTGCAGGGACGAAGGGGGCCGGAGAGGCAGACAGCCGTATCGACTGTCGTCGGAGAAGAAATACCCAGAGGGAGAGAGCGGCGGTGAGGAGAGAGAGGAAGGGTTGAGGGATTCTCCGTCAAGACCGAGCTGGGAGAAACGGCTGGCGACGCTGGTCTTTATAAAGGCGATTCGGAGGGGCAGACGCACGCTGGCGACATGCGTCCCTCGCCAGAGTATGGTCGAAGACGAGACCCATACCTTCCGCCACGGAAGGTGTGGGCGTTGTCAAGTGGCATGGCCGAGTCCCTGCGATAGCAGACATCGCAGGGAACTCCGCGTTCTCTTTGCAGGACGCCCCCCTCACCCTGCGCGGCACCATGCTCCGCGCAAAGTCGCCGGAGCATGGTGCTGCGTAGAGACTTGCAGCAGGGACCAAAATGCAAAGAACGAAGATGAAATTAGGGGCCAAAATGCAAGGGTTTCGAAAGTTGAGGGTCAAAATGTAAATGATGAGGACCAAATTGCAAAGTCGGTCAAGGAGGTCTCTTCTTAGGCTCAAGTTTTTATACATGACTAAGTTGGACCTAAGGATTTTAATGGTGAATTTTGTTTCTAGGCCAGACCATGTTTGACCAACCAATTTACGTAAAAACCCAAATTAAATCATTAATTGGGCATGGTTCTCAATGTAGGTCAAAATGTGTTTCTAAGGTCAAATTGATGGTTCTAAACCCTATAGATTATTTTTCTATGAATTTTATAGGGTTTAATTAATTTTTACCCTACCTCGAACCACGTGAATTGAAGTGGGTTTGTTTTAGGGTTATAGAATGTCATTTAATTCCCTGGAGTTGCTATAGCCCTTGTTGGATCAGATCATCCCACTTTCCTTCTTATTAGGTTAGTTTGACCTGTGTTTGGACCCTGAGTTACCCTGTTTGCAGATTATGTTGGTGAAATTGCATTTTTACCCCTTATGACTTGTTTTCTTCTTAAACTCAGAATTCTTTGAGTTAAGCCTTTCTTTGAGTTATGTAGGAGCTTTTTCCATGCATACCTAGGTTAGATTGTGCTAGTTAGGGTTCATGATGAGGTTCTCATCAGTTGGCGAGGCGGGTGGAGGTGCGGAGCGATAGGGACGTCTCGCCGGAGGTATGGCCGGAGGTGGAGAAGGTGATGGTGATCGGTGGCATCGAGGAGTGTTTTGGGGAAATAAAGAGGGGAAAAAGGAGTAGAAGAGAGAAGGAACTTATCTGGGAGTGAAGGGATGAAGAGGGAGGCAAAGATGGCATCAGGCTCGTATCACGGTCGCCGGAGACGAAGGTGCTCAAAGAAGGTGGTCGGCGAGGACGAAGGGGATGGAGAGGCGTTGGCGGGTACTGCACGACGTGAACAAATGTGAGGGAGAGGAACCTGCCACCGGTATTATGGCTAGGCGACGAGGGAGATCAGGGAAGGTCGCCAGAACTTGATGAACGAACTGGCCAGAAGAGGAGAGACAAATTTGAGGGGGTTTCCTGGTCAATTTCAAGCTGAGGAAATGCGGATGGATCAGGGTTTGCTTAAATAGTCCTCTGGGGAAGGATTTGTGCTTGGAAACCAAGCTTCCAAGCAAGGTATGTCTGCCGAAGTAGGAAGCTTCAAAAAGACCCAAATCTTTCATGCATTCGCATGAGAGATTGGGTACAAATTAGGGTTTAGTGATGGGTTCATACTGGAGGAGATTTCTCAGAGAATCCCCCTTTCAATTTTGATGGGGATTCTCTGAGAGATCAGGGAGAAATCGCCCTTGCAATCTCGTTGGAGTAGGATTCCCTCCGCTATAATGGCAGAGGGACCTAATTGCAAAGAATGAAGAAGAAGATAGGGGGTCAATTGTAAGGGTTTTTGAAATCTAGGGGTAGAAATGTAATTGGGCCAAACCTATTTGCAAAGTGGGTCAAGATGAATTCCTCTTAGGTCCAAATTTTGGTACAAACCTAATTTGGACCTAAGGAAACTAATGGTGAGGTTAGATTTTGTGTTTGACTACGTTTGACTGGGAAATTTAAGTAAAAACCCAATTTAGGGTAAATATTTGTCTGAGACCCCATTTTAGGCCAAAATAAGTTCTAATGGCCAAATTGAAAGTTCTAAACCCTAGAGAATATTTTTCTATGATTTTTAGAGGATTTAGGTGAATTTTATCCTGACCAGAACCTTGTTTAATCAAGTGGATCTGTTTTAGGATTCCAAGAAGTCATTTAATTCCTAGATCTCACACAAACCTTTTTCTATCTAAACCAACCCACTTTTTATCTTGTTAAGACCATTTAACCTATGTTTAGCCCTTGAGAAAACTAGTGGTTGCACTGCAATGGTAAAATTGCTGTTTTACCCCTTGTCTCTTGCTTTTCTCTCAGAATGGTTATTCATTGAATTAGGACCTCTAATTGGTTATGTAGGAGCTTTTGTTCTCTTTTATGGGTCAAAATGAGCTAATTAGGGCTCATGATGGTGTTCCCATCAATGCTGATGCTGCCAATTTATATATGCTTATATATATTCATTATTTGTATATGATTTTATGTAATTATACAATTTTTAAAATGGTGTAGAGAAAAAAATAGAATTAATATTAACATTTTTCTAAAAGGTGTAGAAATACAAAACATGTCGGATGAACATCAAGAAGGCAACATGGAAATAAAACCCAAGATGATGTATCTACTCCTATCGACTCCTCAAAAAATCCTAACAGCCCTACATCTAGTTCTCTTCAAGTTGAGACTAGAAAAAGGAAATTAACATCATGGGTTTGGGATCATTTTGAGAAAAGGAAAATCGACAGTGCAGCTAAGGCAGTTTTTCAGCATTGTTTTAAAAAATTATTGGGTGCTTCTCATCATAGGACATCTCATTTAAGTGGGCATATTAAAAATTACAAGAAGACAAACAAGGATTTCAGATAACAAGTTCTATCCACAAATCAGAAAAAATTGGATGGAAGCATCAGAACTCATTACTTTGATCAATTGACATATAGGAGGGATCTTGCACGCATTAAAGTTTTACATGAATATCCTTTAAATATTGTGCACCATTTTGGTTTTAAAAAGTTTTTCTTCGATCTTCAACCACTTTTTAAGATGGTTTCCCGTACCACTATTGGGAGTAATATTTTGAAGATTTATGCACAACAAAAAATCAAGATTATGGAAATTGTGCAAGAGAACAAAAGTCGAGTTATAATTACTATTGATTTGTAAACCTCAAGTAACCAAAAGAGAGGATACATGGTTATAACATGTCATTTTATAAATGACTTATGGACCATGCAAAGCAAAATCTTGAGGCAATATGTTATTGCTTTTAATTCTTAATATTTTACATACTTGTTGTTAATGATTAATGTAAATTTTTTTTATAATATATAGATTTTCTTTTGTCCCTTGTCCTTACATATCAGAAGCTCTTTCAAATGTTTTGATGGAATACTTGTTAGATTTTAACATAGATCGAAAGCTATCTTGTATAACATTGGATAATTATTCTACCAAAGATGCATTAGTTGACATTTTACTGGAGAGGCTTTCTATTGGTTCCCTATTATTGAATGGCACTTTACTTCACATGCATTGTTGTGCGCATATTTTGAATTTGATTGTAAAAGATGGATTGGATATCATTGGAGGGGAGATTAAAAAGATTAAAGAAAGCATTTTATTTTGGGCAGCAATACCAAAAAGGCAAGAAAATTTTGAAGAAAGTTGTAGACAATTAAAAATCCAAGGTTGTCTTTGGATTGTAAAACAAGATGGAATTCCACATTCTTAATGCTTTAGACAACTATCATTTATAATGATATATTTCACAGATTGAAGCAAAGGGAACCTCAATATAAATGTTTGCCTAAAGATGAGGAGTGGGATTTGGCTAAAGTTTATGTTAAATTGAAGATATTTTCTAGTGCAACGGAATTATTTTCTGAAACCAAGTATCCCACAGCTAACCTTCTTTTTCCTCTGATTTGTGAGATTAAGGTGACTCTCAATCGTTGGTTGGAGGATTTAAGAGAAGTTGTTAGGAGTAAGGATAGAAAAATGATGAACAAATTTAACAAGTATTGGTCAATTGTCTGCTATTTCAATGCTTTGGGGGTTATTCTTGATTCGCGATTTAAGTTGAAGTTGTTAGAGTATTACTTTCCATTGATTTATGGAAATGATTCCCATAATCAGTTATGTAGAGTTCAAAACATGTGCTATGAGTTAGTGTAAGAATATCAATCTCAAACAAGTTCAAAATATGATGCTCCACGATGTGCTCAAGGCACTTCCTCTCTCTCCAATGCTAAAGGTGTATTTATTTTCGATGGTGACAAGACCCCCTTTCCAACTTTGACAAATTTGTGAGTCAAGATTGTTAAAATGTTAGTACGAAGTCGGAGATTAATTACTATCTTGAGGATGGCTTAATGATGAGATCCCCAGAATTTGACATACTGATATGGTGGAACACCAATGGCATGAAATTTCCAATTTTACAGTAGATTGCTAGAGATATACTTGTTGTCCCTATCTCTACCGTTGCTTTAGAATCTGCATATAGTACAAGTGATCAAATTTTAAGTCCTCACGCAGTAGACTTCGTCCTTCAACATTGGAAGCATTGATGTGTTCCTAAAGTTAGTTGTGGAATGACATCTTAGGAATTAACACATTTTTTAAAATATGTTTTTACTGTTGTTACTAAAATAAATTGTTGTATTGATATATCCAATTGTATTATAGGGATGAACGTTGATATCGATGCATTGCAAAATGTTGGGGAAGATGCAGATGAAGATCTTAAGGTAAATAGTTGATGTTTTGACTAAAAAGTTAAGATGATTTATTACTAATTTACTATACCATCTTAAGGTACATGTAATGTGAAAATCATGATTTACAGGAACAAACTCATAGGGATGCTTAAGTGAAGACTCTACAATGGTGAATTAAGTTTCATCATAAAGGTAATCTTTTAACCAAGATAATATTCGTTAAAAAACTAGCATTATCCTTACACTTATTTCTTTTCTGTTTATACAAGATGGAGATGTGCCATGAGATGGATTTATCATCAGTAATGTTCTTTTATAAACTTTTCTTTTAAGTAGTTGCATGAGTTATATTTTGTGAACTTTCTCGCTGAATGTAACTCTATTATAGTTGTGTTGGAACATTGCTATATTTATTAATTTTCCTGACATTTTATGTTATATTTGACATGTTGCTACCTTTTTATTGGTAAAAAACCTTATATGTTTAATTTAAGTTATGAATGGATGATTAGCTTATCATTTGAATTATTTTGTTGTCTATTCCCTTTGCAAGAACTTTTGGAGGTGCACAAAAGATAAGTCTTCCTTTTAAATTTTTATCTTATATCTACTCGAATGTATTTAGCATTGAAAACTTTTTACAACCTTGATATCAAAAGAAACGGATGTATAATGTGTTTGAATGAATTAAAACTCTAATTTGAGCATGATTATTTAATTATAAGATCAATTTATTAATGGGTACCCAATGGGTAAATGAGTACCCAATGGGTAGATGGGTATGGATATGGGATGGGTTTGGATTTTTCTATCAGATGGGTAAATGGGTAGGATATGGGTATGGATTTTGTAAATGGGTATGGGTTTAACCGAACCTGACCCGTTTGCATCCCTAGACCTGATACTGAATTGGAGCTAAATCTGATCAGCGCGATCCCCAAATTTCGCGGATTGAACTCCGAAGATCCCTTCTAGCACATCAAATAATTGAAACATCTGGTCCAAACTTTTGGACCACCTATTCAAAATTGGGACATCCTGCTCATAAAGATGTTCTCATTCTCTCTTATGGACAAGGCTGCCCATTGGTATTAAACATTAACTCGACCAATCAATACTTGGGAGGAGCTACAAGCTGAATTCCTGAAAAAATTCATCCTGGGGAGGTGCACTAATGCCTTGAGGCACCAAATCACGCATTTCATGCAAAATGCAGGAGAACTACTTCATGGGGCATGGGATCGATTTCTGGATCTCATGCGAAAATGCCCTCATCACAAAGTTCATAAATGGGAACAAGTCCAGTCTTTTTACCAGGGACTCCATGAGGACATTAGATTATTTGTCAATGCAACCTGTGGTGGCAACATCATGGGTCAGCATGAAGACACCGTTTGGGAGATTCTCGAGAACATGTGTGAGAACTCCATAAACAATGAGTCTATGGGTGTGTTCTACCTGACAACTACCAATGCATTGACAAACACACGAGGGGCACACGAAACACGAGACCTATCCGCATCTGTCACCCTGAAGTTGGTGGCCAGTCTCCTAGATAAGGTCTTTATTATCGAGAAGGTGGACGAACTAACTCATCATCTACAAAGAGCCACCTCTACGTAACAAAACACGTATGCATATCCGCCCTCAGGAAGGGAGGTCGTGCATAACATTCACCACCACACATATCAGGGGATGGATGCGTATCCAACCCCGTCTAATCCTAGTTTTAAGGGAAACTCCAAACCATTTTACTCTAGTTGGGGGAACTCTGAACTCTCGTACTCTGATTACTCTGGAGCTCCTCAGACCTGCGAGGATCTCCACGCCATCCAGAATGATCCATTCTCCAACTCATATAACCCTGGATGGCACAATCATCTGAATTTCGTATGGTCGGGAAATAATTAGAACTCGAGATTTCAATTCCAATCCCAGCCACAAGCTCCGCAACCATATTAGCCTGCTCAGCCTAAGCCCAACCCGAATTTCCAAACTAGGCCTACCAAGGAAGATCAAATGAGCTTAATTTTGCAAACCTTGGTTGAGATGCAGAAGACCAACGCAGCTATACTGAAACAACATAAGGAGGAAATCACAAAGGTTCGCAATCAACTCACATAGATGGTTGGGACTCGCCAGCCTGGTGCACTTCCTTCCCAACTTGTGCCGAATCTGAATAACGTGCCGAACCAAAGGCACGTTATGAACCCAAATTATGGCCAAGCTCATTATGCCTATCAGGCCCCTTCCACACCTCCACCTAACGGGTTGGAGGCCTCCACATCATACGCGAGATATCAGCAGCAGCCACCACTCTTGCCAACTCCAAATCCAATCCAAGCAAGCCTAAATGCCGTCACTACGCGCAGTGGCAAGACTACTCAGGACCCACCTTATCCTAGCCACTCCAGTCATGGTAGTTCAGAACCCACACCTAGGATGGTTATTCAGGACACACCTATTCCAAATCTAGTGCCTGAACCAATCCTAGAGGAACCAACTAAGATTCCATTTCCTAAGGCCTTGACCAAAGGAAACAAGAAACCCAAACCCGTGGCACTCGAGGAAGACTTGGTCAAGCTCTTTGAACATGTCAAAATAAGCATTCCCTTGATGGATGCAATCATCCATGTACCAACCTACGCACGATTCCTAAAGGACTTATGTAGACCAAAGTGTAAGCCACAAAACAAAGACGGGAACCAATTATGTTATCTGAACAAGCCAGCACTATAATTTTGAGTAAACTTCCGTAGAAAGTGAAAGATCCTGGCACCCCTCTAGTCTCCTGTAAGATAGGCAACCTAGAGTTTGATCGATCTTTATTGGATTTAGGAGCCTCCATAAATCTGATCCCCACCTCCCAACTAGATCATTTTGAGGAAATCGAGCTTAAACCAACTGAGGTGACTCTACAGCTAGCTGATAGATCAATAAAGTCACCAAGAGAAGTTCTCAAGGATGTTCTAGTTAGGATACGAGATTTCTACTTCCTAGTGGATTTCATTGTGTTAGAAATGGATACTCCAAAAAATCTAAGAGACACACCGATCATCCTAGGGAGACTATTCCTAGCTATAGCTAGTGTGAATATCAATTGCCAAGAGGGCCAGATAGAGTTGAAATTCGGGAATACGACATTAAGGATAGATATCTTTAAGGCCCAGAAAGGAATAAACTATGGGGCAATCAAAGAAGTTTGCAACATAAGCTCCCTGGTTGAGGACTCGATTCCCAATGTGAACTCAATTCTCAAAGAACCTCAACTATGAGAAGATCTTGACCCATAGATCGAGGAGCCCGAGGCTGATCTAGATCTATCCCTAGCTTCCACCTTATCTTCTAAGGCCAATCCTGAACCCCCACCTGCTACTGATAACTTGACGCTTGAATTAAAGCCCCTCCCAGATCATCTGAAATACATATTTTTGGGTTCGAATCAAACGTTTCCTATGATTATCAACTCTCGACTCGCTCTTGACCAGGAAACGAAGTTGATTTTTATCCTCCTACAGCATCGAAGAGCCATTAGATGGACTCTAGATGATATAACTGGAATAAGTCCCTCTTATTGCACTCATCGTATCTATACCGAAGAGGGCTCACGACCTTCTTTGGAGATGTAGAGAAGACTAAACCCAAACCTCCAGGAGGTCGTAAAAAAGGAAATTATCAAGTGGCTCAATGCAGGAATCATCTACCCTATCTCTAACAGCCGCTAGGTGAGTCCCATCCAAGTTGTGCCTAAAAAGGCAGGGCTCATCATGATTATGATTGATATAGACACATCTATTTAGGTTAAAATGCCTATTCATGCATGTTCTTAGGCTTAGATTTGCATTTTATGTTATAAATATTGCATAACATGCATCATTTTCCATTTAGAGTAGCTGTATATATTTTAGGTTAATTAGGTCCTTTTTATGTTCAGGAGAGAAGAAGACTTATTTCAAGGCCTCAGATGGATGATCGGATCATACGGATCTGATTAAGACAACGATCGGAGTCTAATGCCTCTGAAATCGTCTAGATCAGAGAATCGTAGCATCATACGAAGTTCGAGGAAGATCAACAACCATGGGGCAATGCAACATCCATATGGGTTTCAGATGAAAAATCCAACCGTACGGATGATCCAGAGTGATAATCGCAGTCCAACAGTGCAGGTATCATCTTGATCTGAGCACCGTGGCATCCTCTACAAAAGAAAGAAGAATAGACGACCCAGGTGGTGCCACGTTGCTCCATTCAGGCCGCCCAACGTCAGCCAGCAGCAGCGCACCGTGCACAGCCACAGCCACGCACAGCAGCAGCGCAACGCATGCCAACGCGCGCATGCTCGACGAGTGGGAAGTACGGGCACATGAAGTGTGCAGCATGCGAGGCACGCACCAGCGAAGTGAATCTTCAGCAACGCAGGCTATTAGTGACGCTTGCAGCTATCACTAATGGTCTACGCGTGCCAGCAAGAGGAATTGAACGACGGATCTTCAGCGACAGCTGCAGCGACGTTTATGGACGTCAGTAATGACCCAGATGCGAATTTGTTCTTCCTCCACTATAAAAGGACCTACCCACCATCATTCCAAACCATCTCTTCCTTTCTTCCTCTCACCACCTCCAAGGCTCTAGAGAGAGCTTGTACCTCCTCTAGAGTAGAAAATCAAATAGTTTTCCCTCCCCTCATCCCTATTTGTGGAGCATCCAGTGGCCATCCTCTCACCGCCCTTCGGGAAGAAGATCCTCACCGCATCGCCATCCTACCCCATCCTCCATCCTCCGGCTCCATCCTCTTTCGTCCCACTCCTCACCACCTTTTTCCAGGCGACATCAGAGTGAGTCATCCTCCGAGCAACCGTCGAGGGGGATTTCTCTCACCTCATTCTATGTTTTTACGCTTTCGTAGTGTAGATTTTCCACTTTCATAGTGTAACAATTTTTCATGAATAGATTGTTTCTCTCTCTCTTTTTCCTCTCTTATTTTTGCAAGTAGATAAAGTTTTCATCAATCGAATCTCTTGCTTGCTAAAAATACCAAAAAAATTAGAAAAGATAAAAATAACCAAAAACAAATAAAAGCGAAGTGGGGATTTCCAAAACCAAACGTTCGTCTCCCCATGTTCGACCCAGGACTCCCTTTTCTAGTTTCAATTATAAATTTTATTTGACCAAGCATTTTGCAACTATGATGATGGGTTACTTGTAACCCTAATTTCAAACTCGCAAAACACATGCGATCAACAATCAAATCTGGAGAAACCAACCCAACTCGAATTGCAAACTTATTGAGAGTGCATAGACTATCGGAAATTGAATATGTCCACGAAGAAAGACCATTTCCCTCTCCCATTCATTGATCAGAATCTCGAGAAACTTGTGGGAAATCAATTTTCTATTTCTTGGTTGGGTACTCTGGAGATAACCAAGTGGCAATTCATCCAGAAGATTAGGAAAAAGACCACCTTTACCTACCCCTATGGCACGTACGCATTCCACAGGATGCCATTTGGGCTTTGCAATGCACCTGCCACCTTTCATCAGTGTATGCTAGCCATATTCTTTGATATGGTAGGTAAATACCTTGAAGTCTTCATGGATGACTTCTCGGTATTTGGTCAATCTTTCGATGATTGACTTCTGCACTTGGTTCAAATCCTCCGAAGATGCATCAATGTGAACCTGGTTCTCTCCTGGAAAAAGAGCCATTTCATGGTTCCAAAGAGCATTGTGGTTGGACACCTTATATCTAAGAAAAGTATCCAAGTGGACCGAGCTAAGGTGAACTTGATCTCCAAATTATCTGTGCCTTCCTTGGTCAAGGATATCTGATCATTTCTGGGACACGTCGGTTTCTATCGATGATTCATATCTAATTTCTCAAAAATCGTGTGCCCCTTAACGAATCTTCTCTCAAAGGACACTCCTTTTAAGATGACTAGTGAGTGCATTCATGCATTCGAAGTTTTACACGACCAACTTACTCAAGCTCCAATCCTACAATCCCCTGACCGGTCTCAACCCTTCGAGATCTTGTGCAATGCATCTGACTATGCAGTAGGAGTAGTGCTAGGGCAGAAAATCGAAGGGAAACCAATGGTAATATATTACGCTAGCAAGACATTGGCGAGGTTCAACGTAATTACATGATTACGGAGAGAGAGCTGCTGGTTGTAGTATTTGGTCTAGAGAAATTCAGATCTTACCTTCTGGGATCCCACGTCATTATTTACTCAGATCACACTACAGTGAGGCACTTACTCATGAAGGACATGAAACCAAGATTAATTCGATGGATCTTATTGTTGCAAGAATTTGATCTCGAAATTCACAATAAGGTGGGAAAATAAAATGTGGTAGCTGACCATTTGTCCCACCTCCCTTCTTCGATCATTGATCCTTCCGGACCTATTACTAAACATTTTCCAGATGAGCACATCCTGACCATTGATATAGGACTTCCTTGGAATGCTGATATAGTTAAGTATTTGGCATCACACTAGATTCCATCTAATTGGCCAAAAACCAAGAAAGACAAGTTGATTTCAATGCCAAATACTATGTCTAGGAAGAGCCATATCTCTTCCGCATTGGTGCAGATCAAATCATCTGGAGATGCATTCCCAACCCTAAGGTCAATGACATTTTGTCATTCTACCATGACTAGGCCTGCAGTGGCCACTTCTCTGGACACAAAACCACAATGAAAATCCTCCGACATAGCTTCTATTGGCCCAGATCTTCAAGGATGCACACAATTACCATAGGGCATGCGCTCGGTGCCAGACCTTATGCAACATGAGCCATAATGACATGATGCCCTCGCAACCAATTCTTGTGTGCGAGATTTTCAATATCTAAGGGATTGACTTCATGGGTCCCTTCCTGAATTCAAATGATTTTGAGTACATCCTCCTAGCTATGGACTATGTGTTCAAATGGATCGAAGCCATCCTGACCCAAACCAATGATCACAAAGTTGTAATCAAATTCATTCACCAACACATCTCTCGGTTCAGTGTACTACACGCTATCATCTCTGACAAAGGGACTCACTTCGCGAATGTCCACTTCCAGTCCCTGCTGAAAAAGTACGAGGTGTCGTATCATATTTTGACTCCTTATCACCCCCAGACTAATGTATTGGTTGAGCTCTCCAATCAGGAGAACAAGAAAATCTTCAGGTCATTATTCATCCCGACTTCCGGAAAGACTAGTCATCCTGACTTCTACATGCTACCAAACACATTGCCAACACCTCCAAAAGCTCCACTGTGACTCCCTAATCAAAAGCCCGAAACCTATTGGGACTTTTGATCACTCCTTCACTGTCATCGAACACACCCACTCTCCACCACCCAACTGATGGAGGTGTGTTTCACGAATTAAAATTAGGGTTTGGAGGACCCGTCGTCGTAGCTCACAAAATACATCTATCAAATAAAATTTATAACCAAAACTCGAAAGTGAGTCCCAGGTCGAACACCGAGAGGCAAACGTTTGGTTTTGAAATATCCGCATTTCTCTTTTATTTGTTTTTGTCATTTTTATCTTTTATAATTTTTTTGGAATTTTTTAGAAAGTAAAAGATCAAATCGATAATTGCTTATCTAGTTAATCTACTTGCGAAAATATAAGAGAGAGAGAAACAATCATGGATTTCTAATCAAATGTTTCTTTACAACTACGAAAGAGAGAAATATACACTACGAAAGTGTAAAAAGATAGAGAGAGGTGAGAGAAATCCCCCTTGACGGTCGCTCGAAGGATGACTCGCTCTGACGTCGCCTGGAGGAAGGTGGTGAGGAGTAGGACGAAGGAGGATGGAGCTGGAGGACGGAGGATGGGGCAAGATGGCATCGTGGCGAGGATCTTCTTCTCGAAGGGTGGTTAGAGGACAGCCACAGGATGCTCCACGAATGGGGATGAGTGGTGGGAAAACTATTTTCTTTTCTACTCTAAAGGAGCATCCTGGGCTTGGGACAAGCTCTCTCTAGAGCCTTGGAGGTGGTGAGAGGAAGAAAGGAAGAGATGGTTTGGAATGGTGGTGGGTAGGTCCTTTTATAGTGGAGGAAGAACAAATTCACATCTGGGTCATTACTGACGTACGTAAACGTCGCTATAGATCCACCCTTTCTGCCGCTAAAGATCCACGCTTTCAATTCCTTTGCTGACATTGCAAGCATCACTAAAGGCCCACGTTGCTGAAGATTCGTGCATACCCCCGCTGGCACATGCTCCGCTAGCGCTGCATGCTTCAAGCTCCTTGTCAAGCGTGCGTGTGCTGGCATGCACTGGCTACTGCTGCACGTAGCTACGTTGCCATGAGCTACCGCTTTGTTGCGCTCCCGCGCGTGCACGTGCCTTGCTGCTGCACCATGCCTCAAGTGTGCCCAATTGCTAATTGAGGGGGCTGCGAGGATTCGAACCTGCACCCCTCCCTTGGAGTCCAGCGCCCCAACCAACATGCCACGACGTCCGATGTGTTGAGCGGACGACTTAACGTTTGCAGTGGAGGAGAGCTTCTCATCCATTGGATCAAGATCCAACGTCTAAGAATGAAGGTCGCAGATGATGGAGAGGTGGGAGCGAGGGTTGCTGGCCGATGTTGGGCGGCCTGGATGGCACCAAGTGGTGCCATCTGGGTCATCCATTCTTCTTTCTATTGCAATGGGTGCCACGATGCTTGGATCGAGTTGATTTCTGCGTTGCCGGACTACGATCGTTGCTCCGTATCCATCCATACAGTCAAATTTTTCATCTGAAGCCCATAAGGATGTCACATTGCCCTCCTAGCCATTAATCTTCCTCGGACTTCATATGATTCTACGGGACTTCGATCTAGACGATTTCGGAGGTGTTAGCCTCCGATCGTCGTCCTGATCAAATCAATACAGTTCGATCGTCCATCTGAGGCCCTAAAATAGATCCCCTTCTCTCCTAACCATAAAAAGGACCTAATTAACCTAAATTATATATAACTACTCTAAATGAAGAATGATGCATGCTATGCAATATTTATAACATGAAATGCAAATCTAAGCCTAGGAACATGCATGATTAGGCATCATAACCTGAATAGATGTGTCTATATCACTAACCAACCTCGGCCAGCCCTACGTACCTCCACGCATCAAAATAACACCGCTGTCACCTTCTCCACCTCACAGCGGTGCTCATGAATTATTTAATCGGGGCTTTGTAGCCCACCTTTTGTGTTTCAGGTGTTCACCAGAAACCCATTTTCCTCCACCTCCATCCACCATTCTCCACCCATCTCGAGTCTCGATTCAGCCACCGGCAACTGCGGATTTACTCCACGAAGCTACCAGCAACAGCAATTGAAGAAGGAAGAGATGCAGTAGAAGCAATTGAGAAGGACATATCTTGTGGAAGGAACGAAGAAGACAGCCCTTTTTTTTGTCCCACATAGGGCAAAGACAAATCGAATTTCAATTCATAACCTTCTACTCCCATTTCCTGTGTGCCCATGATCGCAGGGGGTCGGGTCCCCTAACCCTTCCCATACGCACACATGCACCGCATGTGAGTGTGTGCCTGGGCGCAAGCCTAGGCATGGTTTTGGACCTCGGGATTCATGCCTGGGGGGAATTTTGGCTTAAAAAATTGAGAGGTGCTTGCGACTTGATAGTTAAGTCGTCAGGGCTTTGGTCCCAATGTCTGATGGTTGACTCTGACTTGGATTGAGATTCTGATATTGGATACTACTGAGAAATTGACTTGAGAATTGGGTTGAATAATAGTGGGGCTTAATTGGTGGTTTCAGCCACCACTTTTTAGGCTCTTCATTATATTTTTGTCATTAATTATTGTGATACATTTTGGATTCTAATTGAGTATATTTGATTATTGATTGCATATCTTGTGATTTGTGATCATTATTTATTCGATTAGTGGTTTGAATTCCATATTTGCTCCCTGTGAATGACCTTGGAACTCACGGTTTTTCGAGCTTTAGAAATTTAAATGTCGAATTGATTTTTCATCGCTATACTATGATGCAATGTTTTCCTAAACTACAATGAATTTCGATGGGACACTGATTGCGCAGCAATCATGGGACCTAAATGATCTAGAATTAAGTTAGAACTTAGCATAATTATAGTATAATTATGCATCAGTGGCATACATTGCATCTCTTCTACTTTACTTAAATAATCATGAAATAATGTTATAATGTACTGATTAGTGCACTATTCGAGGATTGTAGGCAATAAGAAGCTCAAGAGATGGCCTGAAGCTGGAACTAAAGAAAAGAAGAAGCCAGAGCTACAGTAGAGTTGGAGCACAAGCCCTGGAATAAAGATGAAGACATAATATAGGGAAGAGGTATACTACCTCACTAGTAGAAATTTAATGTAAGAATTAAATTATGAAGAACATAGGATCTTTCCTAGCCTTAGGATAGCCCTAGATACCTTCCTAAACCCTAGGCACCCTTAAATTAGATCAACTTAGCCTAGAATACCTCAAAACCCTTATTCCAGCCCATATCTAGACGTCAAGGTTGGTTGCTGGATGTCCAGGAGCCTTAAACACCACCCGCAGAGTCAAAACCCAATTCTGCTAGAATATTAGACATCCAAACAAAGTGTCATACGTCCAACTTCTACAGAATTCCAAGATAGAACCTAAACTTCACCTTGATTCAACATTTGACGTCTAGACCAGAGACTTAGACTTTTGGTTTTGAAGCATAAGTTGTCTGATCACTAAATCAGACATCCGGAACCCCTCTCCAGTTGTTGTTTTTGAAATCAAGCCTAGATCTTGATTTCCTAAGCCTCTAAACCCAATTCTACACCCTAGGAAACCTAAATTAAGGTGCCCTAAGCCTAGTACACCACCCTAAGACCTTCCTAAGAACCTAATTAGGTTCTCACTAAACCCAATGATTTGGATCTAAGTTAATCACACTTCACCTAGTCAATTGGACTCATAGAGTCCAATTGAGCTTAAACCTCAACCAACACAAGTCTAATTGGACTTAGTGAGAGTCTAATTGACTCAAGCCTAACCTAATTGGGAACTTCCTCTCCCAATTACACACACATCCACTTAATTAAACTTAGGATAAGTTTAATCACACTTATCACTTTAGTATTAGGGTTTATAACCCTATTTATAGAAGCCTACCTAAACACCTAGACCTATAGGACTCGACCTAAACCACTTAGCCACACCCACCTATTCACGCACACGCACACACACATGCGCCACCCACTCTAGAGCCCTCTAGAAACTTCATCAAGTGACACCACCTCTTGAACCCAAAAATAGCAAACCACTTAGTCCATTCTTAAATCCACAAATTGTGGATCTAAGAAGACTCACTCCCACCCATCTTGACGCCAAGATGGAGGCTCTTCTAGAGAATTCCACACCTCTCTAGAGGAGCCAACCCTAAGTCTATAAAAGCACACCCTTGGACGGCCAAGGGACCCCATCTAGATCTTGGATGTCACCTCCATTCTTCACACCATTGACGAGCTCCATCACCTCATCATCACCACCTTCACGTCCAAGGGCTAGAGCACCTCCACCACCCTCTCAAGAGGTCAGCCAACCACCTTGGTCATCCCTCCTTCCTTTCACACCACCTCAGGCCACACAACCATTGGAGACCACCTCCAATGTTCTGATCTCTATTAGCTGGTTCTTCATAGTTTTAATTTCTGCATTATTTTCTAATAGTAATAGTAGTATCCTCCATTCCTGCAACTACATGCATAATCTATCCTAGATCCATGCATGCATGACTTTTCTGTTAGTAATAGTGTTTTTTATCTTTCATGTACAAGCTTTCCTCTACCCTTGATTGTAATGACAAAATTTTTGAAGAAATGAAATCACCAGTTGCATGATATCTGACCCATCTATCTATATTGCAATCACCAGTTTCCTGCTTTATAGTCTTATCTTGTTGCAACTAAATGTCGGTTCCAGAGGATATTAACGATTTAGCGATAGATTCATTCTCTGCTAGTCGCCATCATATAGCAAAAATCATGCGAACGCAAACCCACACATTCACCTTTGTGATCTACCTAATGCACGCACATGTTTTCGCGTTAACAATGCAACCGGTGTAACTTTCACTCGCACTATAGAAACTAGAATCCGATTTTAAGCAAGAAAAGAACATAAAAAATAGAAATCAACTTTGTTCTTAAATGCCTCCCTGAGATCGACCAGGACTCACCATCTCATTATATAAATTGTTGTTTAAGTCGTGATTCGCACTATACTATAACATTTGCTAAATCAAATACGCGTTTTACCACCAAAACAGACACCTGTCTGTTAATTGGATCAATAGAGTCGTAAAGGATGGACCCTTGGATTTTCTGAATGTCCAACCCTTACCTACCTGCAAGCACTGTATTCATGGGAAGATGTCCCGAGCACCCTTTCCTGGAATGGGGGTCAGACGTGAGGATTTGCTGGACCTCATACACACTAATGTATGTGGACCATTTAGTACTGCGACTATGAATGGTCAATAGTATTTTGAGACATTTATTGATGACTATTTGTGGTATGAATTCATTTACTTGATGTGTCACAAGTTTGAAGCTTTTGAAAAGTTCCAAGCATGTCAGGCATCGGTTGAGAACCAAGTAGGTAAATGGATCGAGGTAATTTGGTCAGACTGACGAGGTGAATACCTTTATGAGAAATTCAAAGAATACCTCAAGGAGAAAGGGATCATCTCTAAACTTACACCCCCTCCTACTCCACAATTGAATGGCATATTTGAAAGACATAACCGTACCTTTTTAGACATGGTACAATCCATGATGAGCAAAGCGGAGCTATCACTTTACTTCTGAGGGTATGTGATAGGTCTAATGTTAGTGGACTAATTATTTTCCTAAATACTTGTTGGATAATTAATTAGGTTAGCAAGGAGCTTGGGGTTTAATAGAAAATTAGATTAAGCTCTTAAGTGGGGAATAATCTAATTTCCATATTAAGCATTACATTTGGTTTCGTATTACAATTGCACATATTTCGTTCCCTTGTAGGTGCCAAAGAAATACAATTGACGTAGAGGAAAATACTAAGTGGTAGTTGGTCACTCTTGGAATATCCCCACCCATCCTCGTCAACACAATCGCAACATCGCGTATGTGCTCCCTAGCAACCGACCTCCAATCTTGGCCATGTTGGTGCAAGGGCACAACGATCGGTGATTTTGATGATAAAAAAATACTTATGATTTAATATTTGCATTTGAGTTTATAAGTTTCAGGATAAATGCAAATGTATATAAGTGTGAAGGAGTTCAAGCTCACATCCATGGTGGATTGGAGGAGCTTGATGGAGAAGAGAAGATGGAGCTTCGCGTGGAGAAGAAAAGAGAAGAGAAGATGGAGCTTGACAAGAAGAATAAGATAGATGTCTTTTTATCTTGTACTTTGTATTTGTTGTTTTTGTTCTTTGCTTTTTTATTTCCTAGATGATCGTTAAAGATCCCCAAAGTAACATACCATAGTCCTAGGATCACTTACACAACCCTAGGATACTTAGACAATCTTTAACAAACTCAGAAAATGAAAATAGAAATCAAACAGCCTGATCAGACGTCCAATCTAGACATCAGACGTTTGATCTTGACTTTTAAGATGTCTGACTTTTTGTCCAGACATCTAACTTTTTATCCATACATCCAAAACACTTAAGCTAGTAACCTACTCTCTGTCGGCCACCTTTAGACATCCAACCCATAGTCCAAACATCCAAGAAGTCTAAGGACCTTACCAGACAACCAACAATAGGATTATTGGATTATCAGACCTTTATCTTAGAGGATTTAGCATTAATCAGATTTACATCTACTTTCAGACATTCGTAGAGCATCCCAAACATCCAATAAATAGATCTTAGGCTAATATATGACCCAAATCACCTTTTGTCAGACTTAATAGCCATTTAAGCCTTGGGAAATCAATTCCCACAGAGGATTGCCTTTCCAGATGTCCAAACAGCTTGCCAGATATCCGACCTGTTGTCTGAGCAACTAGACACTAGAACCTTGTTTTGATCTTGTGAAAATAGGAAGAAACCCATCAATTGATTAGACGTCTGATTTGTATCTCAAACATCTTAAAAATGAATCTTAGACGTCTGTCTTGATCCAACCCCTTACAAAAGATCAACCCTTCTAAGATCAGACGACTGAACCTTAGATCAGATAATGACCTAGACGTCTAACCATAAAATCAGACATCTGATAACCCTATCAAAATCACAAATGACTGTGATTTCGATGGGATTTTGGACCACACTCTTGAGTCTTGTTCCCAACAGCTACAAGAGGCTTCCAAGGCCTTCCAAAGCCTTCTTAGGACCTATATAAATAGAGGAGCACATGTCCTAAGAAAAGCGCACCTTGACATACTACTTCCACATTATATTGTGTCCAAGTGAAGAAGAAAATCAGCTAGAAGTATTGTTGCTCTCCAAGATCATCCTACACAGTTGACAACATCATCATCACTACACATCCGCTCTCCCATCTTCGCATACGAGAGCATCATCGTGCCCTTGCGTGGTTCATGCACTCCGCGTTGCTAGCTAATGCACTTCCATCAAAGGAAAGTTTCTATTGCCTATAGTAGCTAGGTTTACTACATACTTTGTGGCTCTGTAGGATACTTTGTATATTATCTTTGTTTGAGTATTCACTTTGCAAATTCCTATCTCCCGCGTGAGACAAAATACTCCTCGTAAAGAGGAAGGGTTGAGGTACACTAACTAGGTTTACTACATACTGTGTGGCTCTATAGGATACTTTGTATATTATCTTTGTTTGGGTATTCGCTTTACAAATTCCCATCTCCCTCGAAAGGTTAAATACTCCTCGTGAAGAAGAGGGGTTGAGGTACGCTACCCTCGTACATAGTAGCATGATTGTAAGAGGTTAACTCATCCTCATTTAAGTGACTTAGATAGTGGATTTGATCGACTAGGTCGATCGGGAAATCTTAAATCGAGAGGTTTAGGTGGTTGTTTTTACCCAGGTTTGAGTTTCCACCTAAAAATCCTTTGTGTGCTTGTGAGATTGGTTATTTTGTGATTGTGATATTTTATTCTGCATTTTTTCATTTATCATGATGGATCTCACCCCCCTCCATAGGGAACTACAGGCCATACCTATTTTTGGCAACTATTCAAAAGTTTTGGAAATAGCTATTGATCGAGATTAGAGGATCGGAAGGGAGAGGATAACAAGGGTCTTCCTCGTAGAGTGCAAGGCCCCCATCCTCTTTCATCTTCTCCAACTTCACCATGCAAAGATTGCACCATGGAAGGAGCCAACACCTTAGTTTAAGCATGCTCACCACCTCCACTCACATCCACCATCATCGAGTGCACGATGACAATGTGCACATGCCGCCCCACCCTCTCCATCTTCCTCTTTAAACCCCCCACTCCACCTCTCCTCTTCTTTTCCTTCTTCTTCTTCCCCTGCTACTTCCCCTTCACACGCTTGAAGAACCCACCACCTCCACCACTACACCTCACCTCAATGACACTACTGACCACCAACCTCACAACCTAACACCACCGGCATCCTCCTTAAGCTTAGCCGCACCCACACAAACGTTCATGCACTACTTCAATGCCCCCACGCTCTACGCCAAGATCCTAAAGCAGCCAACATTGGGCTCATTGACAAACCAACTTCGGCCACCTCAGAATGTACCTACACCATCGTCGAACTAGCATCCTCCAACGCATCACCGCCGTCAACCTCATCGCCAGTCGTCTCCTCCACATGTGGCTACGGGCAGCGACCAAGGTCCCCTGTTTCGCTACAATGTAATAGGCATTGTTGGGGGGAGGATTCTTGGTTTGACGATACCGTGCACTTATTTTTATTTATTTTTAATTATTATTCTCCTTCTCAATTCTCGTTATTGGCTACTCTTTGTTGGTTATATTATTTTTGAATCTTCATCTCTGCCTTCTCAATGTGGTTTATTAAATATGTATACATGAAATAATTTTATCCATCATTTGTGAATGTGAAAGCAAAATTGTTTGCGAGTATATTATATTTATTTGAAATTACCGCATGGTTAATGTTATTAGAGCACAGTGGTTGAATGGATGAATGTATTAGATTTGCATTTGACTTTGTTTTAATTTCGATTTTCACACCATGCATTGCTATTTTACAAATGACAAATCTTTCTCGTATTATTCTTCATAGTGAAAATCAATTATCAAATGATGCCATTGCTGAGAGGCAACGACCATAGTAAATTTGCAAATATCTTTCTATTCACATTTTAACTTCTCAAGCTATATATTTGTTGATATATATTATTCTGGATTTGATTATGAGGTATATTTCGTGGAGGAAAACACATGTTGGCCTCATCATCTTGGTGGACCTTATTGTCACCACGAGGAGCCATTGCGGGTGTGGACTTTGATCTCATAAGCATGGAGGAGCAATTAGATTATCTATTTATTTGTGATTAGATTTTAGATTAGACTTAGAGTAGTTATTATACTCTTTAGACTCTATTTGATTTATTTTCTTTCTCGCCCCTGTAGTTCTCGGGCTGGTTTTTGGGGGAGTCTCCCCATTTATTTAGACACTAGGTTCATTTTATTTTTATTTTCTTTTGTGTGTGAATAGTTTCTTTGCTTGCACTTATTAAAAAAAAAACTCGAGTTATCTACTGGAAGCTGCATGCCCATAGAGCGACCATATAGCATTGTTGAGCAGCATCTAGCCTTCTTTTCTACATTGCATGCATTCTTGCATTGTAGAGTGCTAAAGCAAGGTACACAGTTCTTATCTTTTGCATCAGCATCTATACACGCACTGCATCTGGGACTTAATTAAAAGACCACCTAATTTGATTTGAAAAGACTAATCAAGTGGTCACTTTAATTTTAAAAAGGGACTAAGAGTGAAGAAGAATGATTAAAATTCACGAAAAGTGTTTTGAAAACTTATTTGTGGTTTTGAATGAAAAATCATTTTCATAATGTGATGCACACTTCCTACACCAAGCACACATTTTAGGCACTTCACTAGGTCTTGAACACTTAAGGCTACAGGCACTAATCTCTTTATTAGTGCAAACCCACCTACTTCATCTTGTGGTAGTGATATTATCCTGTAACCAAGTGACTTGATACTTCAAGGAGGGGAATACCCCTTAAAGGAACAAAATAGTAGTTAAAAGGCACCGCAAATGCATCACCTCATAGGAAGGGTTTGCTCTACCTGCATCCCTTAGTTCCATCCTTAGAGTATCTTTTCACTAGATCACTTGAGAATATCATTTCAGCAAGGTGTAGGTCCTAAGACAATCGAAGGTAGGCTTAGGTCACGTTACTAGATTGAATAACTTTTTTGGCCAACTATAACAACTAATTTGACCTCAACCTTCTACAAAATAGAATTGGTCAGGATCTCAAGTAGCCTCATTTCTCTTATACCACTTAATTGGGAATGGAGGGACACCACCTTGATTCTATTTGACTAATCTCTGAAGTTGGTTTGCGGGTTGGGTTAAATAGTTAAACCTACTTAAATTTTTAAGAACTGGAATTGTGTTTGCTTGGTGTATACTTGGTAGGCACTCACTTAGGAGAAGGATTGCTTTCGACCCAAAACCTGAGAAACTCCTTAGGAGAGCTAACCGAGAGGGAAGAAAGATGGCGGAGAAAGAAGAGAGACAAGAAGAAATTAGGGTTGGGGAAAATCCAAGAACCTTGAGGGACTATTTCTTACCCACAACTCACCAAGCCCTACCCATCAGAAGGCCTAGAGTGGAGAATCCATAAGAAATCAAAAGTAGTACCACATCTTTGCTACCCTCTTTCTATGGTACTGCTAGAGAGGACCCGTATAAGCAACTTGAGGAATTCACCGAGGTTTGTTCCATGGTTGGTGAAGCTCCAGGGCTTTACTGATGAAGCCCTAATGAGAACCCTCTTCCTGTTTTTGTTAAAGGATAAAGCCATGTACTGGTATCATACCCTTGATGCAAGGGTAAATGATTGGGCTACCCTTAAGAGAGAATTTTTAAAGAAGTATTTTCCTATGAGTAAAACCAACCATTACAGGAGAGAGATTATGAGTTTTACTCAGTAGGACGGGAAGCAATTTCACAAGACTTTGAAGCACTTTGATAATCTTCTGAGATTATGCCCCCACCAACAAGTGCCAAGATGACAATTGGCCAAGAGGTTCTATAACGGATTATCTGAATGGCATAGGTAAATCATTGATGCAACCTGTGTTGGAACCTTCATGACCAAGACTGAGGATGAAACCTGGACCTTATTTGAAACCTTAAGTGATCATTCCATTCATATGACCTCTACTTATCAAGAAAGGAAACCATTGATCTTGCAGAGGACGATGGAGGCCCATGAAGCCGGGGCTACTCAAGATTTCACTTATTAGATTCAATTATTGAATAAAAATTTTGATAGGCTCTTAGCAAACCTCGGCGTACACTCGCAAGCGGCCCCTATAGTCTAAGCTCCAAGTGATTGCTCCATTTGCCAAAGAACTTCACAAGCCACTGTGGAGTGCCAATTGGCAAATCGATTCCCTAAGTTGATTCAGGTCGATTTGAATGCGGCCCAGGGATTCCACCTACCCCTTAGGAACAACCCATATTCTAATACTTACAATCTAGGGTGGTGGAACCATCTATATTTCCCATAGAAGCACAGTGATACTTCCAACTTAAGGAATACAAGATCCCGAACTCCCCAACCCCTGTACCAACCACCTTATACGGCCCCTCCTAAAAATAAGTCCTCTAAGATTGATGAACTTAAAGAAATGATGAAGGTGATGCAAGAGCATCATAATATGGTCATCCAGTCTCATAATAAGATGATCACTGAAATGCAATCCCAAATTGGTCATCTTATAGAGGCGATGAGGCAACGAGGCGATGAGGCAGCGAGAACTTAGGAAGTTGCCTAGTTCTTTTAAGGAAAACCCTAAGGGTAAGGGGATCATATTCAAGGAGCATGCTTAAGCTGTGACCGTGTTGTGGAGTGGAAAAGAAATTGTCAAACCTGGTAGCCCTCCTATAGTCACCCCTCAGAATTCCCCTCCTACACTGACCTCAACTTCCACCCTCACCAAGGAAGAGCTCACAGCCCTCCTTTGCTTGAAATCACCCACCAGGAGGACGTCATCATTCCACCACCCCTTTCCCAACACAACAACCCCTTCACCCAGAAGTCGAGGGTGCCTTATTTAGATCACTCATCCACTCCTGGGGAAACGTCTATTGGCTGATCTGGAGCCAAGGATAGGACATATGAGATTATGGACACCTTTAATCAAGTCCATATTAACTTGCCTTTGTTGGATGTTGTAAAGCAAATTCCATCCTATGCCAAGTGTCTGAAGGACCTGTGCACCCAGAAATGCCAATCTAGGAGATAGGTTCAAGCTAAGGTCATCCTGCCTAACAATGTTAGCTCGGTGCTCCAACATGGAACACCCCTGATGTAAACATGTTTATATTACATAAAATGTCTATTTATGCATGTTCTTAAGCATAGAATTGCATTACATACTATAGATATTATATAGCATGCATCATCTTGGATTTAGATTAGTTTGAATAAAATGGAGGTTAATTGTCTCCTTTTATGTTTAAGGACAGGGCGACTGTTTATCAAGGCCTCGAATCAAAGATCCAATCATACGGATCTGATCAGGGCGATGATTGGAGTTCAACGACTCCAAGATCGCCGTAATCAGATATCCGTAGCATCAGATAGAGATTGAGGAACCCTAGAAGATCAAGGGCCAAGATGGTGTTAATCTACACTTCAGACGACAAATCCAACCGCACGAATGGATTCGGATAGATGATCGCAGCCTAATGGCACGAAAATCGACTCAATCTGATACCCGTGGCACCATCTACATCATCCAGAAGATGGACGGTCAAGATGGTGCCACATGGTGCCATCTCGATCGCCCAACCGGCCACACACAATCGCTAAAAACTCTAGCGGCAACGCCTCTCCGCCATTGGATCAAGATCCAACAGCTGAGAGTGGATCCCAACCAGTGCCTTCATTCTCTGAAGCCCAATTGAAGATGCAACCTCGACCGATGGATCTCAATCCAACGGTCCATATCGTGCGCCACTAACGCACACTGCCTGCCCATCCACGCACACAGCGTAGTGGATAAGGCATTCAGCCTCGATAGGGCACGGGTTCAAGCCGCGAGAAGCATTGCGTTTGGGTGCGGGTGAGCAGGCGCATCCGACAGCGCGGAGATCGAGCGGCTGCGCGCACCCCATCAAGTCCACGCACCATCTGACGCGGTGAGCAGATGCCTCATCGCACGTGATGAGGTGCGTGGTTGAAGCGGCAAGGATGCATTCTCAGCCGTTCGATCTCACAATCGAACGGCCGAGATCAAGAGAACGTGGATAGGCGTTGAGCACGGGGAGGTGAGCGGGCGCGCGCGCATTGCCCCACTACGACCACGTTCAGGCCTTTAGTGACGGATTTATCCATCACTAAAGGTCCTGAGTTAATGATTTTCAACATAAAATGACCAAATTGCCCTCACTCCTTGCAACTATGAAAGGAGACCCCCTCCATACGAAATTCTCATCCCTTCCTTCTCTTCTCTCCCTCTCCAAAGCTCAAGAGGAGCTTGTCCCACACCTGACTTGAGAGATAAAGTCAAATTTTTGCCCCCATTTCGAAAGTGGATCCCACAACGACGACGACGTGCTACCCTGCTCTCGTTCCTCCTGCCTCGACCCCCTTCTTCCTGCTTCGTCCTTCATCTTCCAGGTGTCGTCCCATCCAGCTCGTCCTCCAAGTGATCGTTGAGGAGGATAACTTCTCTCTCCCATTCCTCTTTCCAACTTTCTAGAGTAGAATTTTCCTGCTTTCTAGTGTAATAGTTTTCCTACTTTCTAGTGTAATTTCTCACTGGTTTAATTGTATAAACATTTTGAAATATTAAGTGAATGTTCTCTCTCTCTCTCTCATTCTGATTGTTCATATTACCTCATTGTAATTACTTTGCTTTTCAACAAAAATCCTAAAAAAGTATAATTGCAAATATAAATCGACGTAGCCTCCCTGAGTTCGACCCAGGATTTCTATTCTGGTATAAATTTTATTTGTTGAACATGAGTTCTTCGCTTTCAAACTACAACGACAAGTTTTCAAAACCAAATACGATAGCATAGTAACCTGTAGCTTCAACAACCCCCAAGTTGAAAAACCCAGGAGCCACATATATTTCAGTGGTTCTAGGTAACCAACTCATTGATGAGGCTCTGCTCGATCTGGGCGCGGGGGTGAACATCTTGCCGAGCTTTGTTTACGACCTTCTAGGAGGATGTGATGTGAAGCTCAGTCTTGTCATCCTCCAGGTCGCAGATAGATCACTTAAGATACCACGGGGATTGTTAGAAGATGTCCCTGTAAGAGTGGAGGACTTCTTCCCTATTGATTTTCTTATGATTGACACTGACCCATCAAATAAGCCCACAAAGTCATCCATTGTTCTGGGATGCCCCTTCTTGGCCACTACCAATGCATCTATCAATTGTAGATCAGGAGTACTTAAAATAGGCTTTGGGAACAAGAAAATCTGGTTGAATGTTTTTGATGCCTACAAGCAACTCGGATTAGAAGATTATCCCCAAATTGAGGTTGTTGATGAGATTATAAAAGAGACCACTCCAACACTCTTATATAGTGACCCCTTCAGATGGTCATATCTAAGGACCACCCTCAGATTATCAAAGCAAATGAAGGGAATATGCCCAAATTGGAAGAGTTGTTGGGAGTGCAAATGGAGTCTCTATCCCCTCCCTGGACCTTGAAGGTAGACCCGCTACCTGAGGCGAGGACATCTCAGCTTGTACCCTCAATCTAGAAAGCTCCTGAGTTGGAGCTCAAACCCCTCCCAAGCACACTGAAATATGTCTTCCTTGGCACAAATGACACCCTCCCCGTCATTATCTCATCTATGTTATCTGAATGGCAAGAGGGAGCTTTGCCTGAGTGTTTATAGAGGCATAAGGAAGCGATTGAATGGTCTATAGCTAATATTAAGGGTGTTGACCCCTCCCTCTGCAGTCGTCATATATACATGGACAAGTTCGTGAAACCCTTTCATGACATGCAGAGATGGCTCAATCGCAACATGTAAGAGGTTGTTAGGGAGATTCTAAAATGGTTGGATGCAAGCATTATCTATCCCATTTCAGATAGTAAATGGGTCAATCCCATACATGTGGTGCCTAAGAAGGCAGGGATTACTGTCGAGAAGAACAACCAAGGAGAATTGATTACCACCAGACCCTCAACTAGCTGGAGGGTCAGCATTGATTATCGTCGTCTGAATACAGATACCCAAAAAGATCACTTCCCCTTACCTTTTATGGATCAGATTCTGGAAAAATTGGCGGCGAATAAGAACTTCTGTTTCTTACATAGGTACTCTAGGTATAATTAGATAACTGTCTTCCCTGATGATCAAGAGCATACCACCTTCATGAGTCCATATGGCACATTTGCATTCCATCTAATGCCATTCGGGTTATGTAACGCTCCTGCAACGTTCCAATGATGCATGATGGCTATCTTTTCTAATATGGTCAATGAGTTTGTTGAGATTTTCATGGATGACTTTTCCATATGGTTCATCATTTGACTTGTGCCTCTTACACCTTAATAAAGTGCTTACTCTTTGCATAGAGGCTAAGCTAGTGCTCAGCTAGGAGAAGAGTCATTTTATGATCCAACAGGGCATTATTTTGGGGCATGTAGCTTCCGAGAGAGGATTGGAGGTGGATAAAGCCAAAATCGATTCCATCTCTAGACTTCCACCGCCCACCAATGTTCGTCAAGTTAGATCTTTTTTCAGCCACGATGGTTTCTATAGGTGCTTCATTAGATATTTTAGTAAAATCTCTAAGCCACTCTACGACATGTTAGTAAAGGATGTTTCCTTTGAGTTTCATGACAAATGTGGTGAGGCCTTCCAGGTCTTGAAGAAGGCACTCGTTACTACACCAATTCTCCGAGCACCAGATTGGACCCTCCCCTTTGCGCTTATGTGCGACACTTCTGACTTTGCCGTGGCAGCGGTCTTAGGTCAAAGGGTTGATAGTAAACATCATGTGTTACACTATGCCAGTAAGACCCTCACGGATCCTCAACAAAACTACACTATCATTGAGAAGGAACTTCCCGTAGTTGTGTTTGCTTTGGAAAAGTTTCAATCTTATTTACTAGGATATAAGGTTTTGGTGTATATAGATCACTCGGCCTTAAGGCATTTGCTTGCTAAAAAGGACACCAAACCTAGACTTATTCACTGGATCTGCTACTCCAGGAGTTTAACCTGGAAATCAAGGATAAAAAAGGAGTCGAGAATGTGGTAGCAGATCATTTGTCTAGGGTTCCTATTGAGGCATCAACCCCCACTAGTGCTATTTGAGAGACTTTTCCTGATGAGGCTCTGATGCCCACAGAGGCCAAATCTCCTTGGCTCGCTAATATAGTGAACTATCTGGTCACAGGCATTACCTCAGCACCTGCGATAAGAAGAAGTGAGACAAGTTTCTTGTTGAAGCTAAATTTTATCATTAGGAGGAAAACAAGCTGTTTAAAATAGGCTCGAGCCAGTTATTCCGTAGGTGTGTCCCTGAGGAAGCACAAAGGAATGTTCTGAGTTTCTGCCATGACCTTCATTATGGAGGGCTTTTTAGTGGGAAAAAGACTACCCACAAGGTTCTTCAATCTTGCTTTTGGTGGCCCACATTATTCAAATATGCACAAACTTATATGGGCGCATGTCTATGCTGCCAGCAAATGGGAACCATTGGGAAAAGGGATGAGATGCCCCAGCAACTTATTCTCCCTGTACAAATATTTGATATTTGGGGCATCAATTTCATGGGTCCCTTTCCTGTGCCCTTCGGCTATGTGTATATCCATTTGACTGTCGATTATGTATCAAAATGGATAGAAGCCATACCCACACAAACCAATGACCATTCCGTGGTCTTGGATTTTATTAAGGCTAATATAATTTCTCAGTAAGGATGCCCAAGGGCTATCATAAGTGACGGAGGACCTCACCTAAAGAATTCACACTTCACATGACTATTCCAAAATTTGGGAGTCAATCACATGATAGCCACACCTTACCATCCCAAATGAGTGGTCAAGTCGAAGTGTCAAATAGGGAGATTAAACGGATTTCGGAAAAAATGTTAGGCTCGACAGAAAGGATTGGTCGAAAAAGTTGAACGATGCACTTTGGGCCTACAGGACAGCTTATAACACACCCTTGGGCATGTCACCTTTTAGCCGATGTATAGTAAAGCTTGCCACCTCCTTTTGGAAATCCAACACAAGGCCTATTGGGCCATTCACAATGTTAATTTAAATCTGGATAGAGCAGATAAGGCTCGCATGCTTGAGCTAAGTGAGCTTAAAGAGTTTCTCAATAAAGCTTATGAAACCTCCCAAGCTAATACAAACAACGTACATAGGTCTCCCATAACAAGCACATCACTAGAAAGACCTTTGAGCCCAACCAGTGGCTATGGCTTTTTAATTCCAGACTCAAATTATTTGCTAGAAAGCTCGAGTCCTACTGGGATGGGCCTTTTGTGGTTGTCCAAGCCTTCTTCATGGAGCGATTGAAATTCGGAATCCTAATTCAGGTGAGAGTTTTAGAGTAAATAGAGAACATCTTAAACGTATGTTACTCTTTTAGATGGCCAGGTTGTGGATGCACTTCTGCTTGAGGAGCCTTAGCTCCTCCCACTCTCCTACTCAGGTGATATTCTTCTATGTCTTTACTTTTTCCAATGAAAACATTGTCAAGATTAGGCATGAGGGGGTATAACCTGAGATTATTTTATATCATTTATAAATATTTACATGCATTTTGGTGCATTAGTTTCTTTGAAAGAAAAAATTCACTTTGCTGAGTTGAATTGGCAAGTTCTAGCATTTTCTATGGATGAATTTATCCAAGTTCTTGGTTGGATCGAATGATAAGATAAGACCTTAAGTGTCTTTCCTCTGAAGATAAGCATGAGATACTATCTTTAGACCCCTAGGGCTCTGAGAGCTTAAAATTCCAAGTATCCATTAAGATGCAAATTATTTCTCGAGTGGTTGAGGATGTTGTGAAGCAAAGGTATTAAGTCAAAGACTTTGGAAGTATTTGATACCGTTTTCTACCCTTTTGTTTGCGAGTCTTGGTAACCTAAGCATCCACCCTCACTCACACTATGGTCTTGTTTAGAATGCCTAATAAAGTGATCGCCTTAATTATTTTCTTAAAGAAAATTTGGTTCTCTAGTCTCTAACTTAGGAGAAACCTGAAAGCACAACTTGATTTGATGAGTTCCTACCACATGAGAGGTGAAGTATATATTCTCCTTGATGACGCGATGATAACATGTCACCTCTTCGACGCTTGTCTCTTAGGATATCCATCCTACTAGGGGCAAGTAAGCGCATTGTGCAATTCAGGTACCATGTGCGACACTATCCTGAAGTGCCAATTGCCAGAGGCCTGAATTTGCTTCAGAAATCCATGGGCGACACTATTTCAAAGTGTCAATTGCTAGGGGTTCTTTGGGTTACCATGGGTGGTGCTATCCTGAAGCAACAAAACTCAAGGATCCTTTGAGGATCGATGATGGGGACAATGAATCCGACACAGGCCGTGTTGATAGTTGATCCAAGGTTGGACTTAGATGAATCAAATAAAAAAGAATTTACAAAAGAAAAAATCTCAAAAACATTTCCCTTCTTTCTTGTTGGCCATCATACCAACACAAATCCATTCTCTTATAGGCTGAATAAAGACCACTCACACTTATGCGTGGAAGCTTAAAGCTCTGGAACCAACAAACTTTAGGTTAGGCTTAGGGGTCTTTAAAACCTCTGCCAGCAACCAAAAACTCATGCTGACCAAGTTTGCATCTTGATCAGTACTTAGGTACCGTAAGGTCTAGGGGTGGTATCTCAAACAAATTTCTAGAGGCAAGATATGTTGAGGTACCCTGACGGCTAATTTCAACCTAGAGCTTTGGAATTCTACACAGATTTTGCTCGAGACTAGCAAAATTTAGGCATGGAGGTATTTCATAGGTCTATGTTAGTGGACTAATTATTTGCCTAAATACTTGTTGGATAATTAATTAGGTTAGTAAGGAGCTTGGGGAATAATCTAATTTCCATAATTAGCATTACATTTAGTTTGGTATTACAATTGCACATATTTCGTTCCCTTACAAGTGCTAAAGAAATACAATTAGACCTAGAGGAAAATAGCAAGTGGCAGCTAGTCACGCTTGGAATTTTCCCCACCCAACCTTGTCAAAGCAATCGTAGTGTCGCGTGTGCACTCCTCGTCAGCCGGCCTTCCAATCTTGGCCATACCTATTTTTGGCAACTATTCAAAAGTTGCGGAACAGCTATTGACCGAGATTGGAGGATCGGGAGGGAGAGGTTAAAAAGGGTCTTCCTCGTAGCGTGCAAGGCCCCTATCCTCTTCCATCTTCTCCACCTTCACCATACAGAGATCTTGCATCATGGAAGGAACCAACACCTTGGTTTAAGTGTGCTCACCACTTCCACTCGCATCCACCATCACTGACTGCACGATGACAATGTGCACACGTCACCCCATGCTCTCCATCTTCCCCATCCTCTCCATTTTCCCCTTTAAACCCCCCACGCCACCTCTCCTCTTCTTTTCCTTCTTCTTCCCCTACTACTTCCCCTTCACACGCTCAAAGAACCCATCACCTTCACCACCACACCTCATCTCGATGCCACCATCAACCACCACCCTCACTGCCTAATACCATCAGCATCCTCAAGCTTAGCCTCACCCACGCTGACATTCACGCACTACTCCAATGCCCCCAAGCTCCATGCCAAGATCCTAAAGCTGCCAGCCTTGGACTCGTCAACTAGCCAACTCCGATCGCCTCAGGATGTACCCCCTGAAATTCCCTAGACAGGGGAGGTGAGATCGAGCGTGATACAAAAGTAATGCGGAAATAATATGACAATCGCACAAATAAGCAATCTCACAAGTACACAATGATTTTTAAGTGGAAACCCAAACCTAGGTAAAAACCACCACCTAAACCTCTTGGTTTAGGATTTCCCCATCTACCTAGTAGATCAAATCCACTAACTGAACTACTTAAAACAAGGGTAGTTCAACCTCAATACAACCGGCACTACTTTATAGGATGGTAGTGTACCTTAAACCCCTCCTCTTCACGAGGAGTATTTTGTCTCGCAAGGGAGACGAGAATTCCCAAAGCGAATATCCAAACAAAGACAATTACAATATAACCTATAGAGTCACAAAGTAAGTGTAAATCAAACTAGCTTCTATAGGAAAAAGGACTTCCCTTAGATGGAAGTGGTGCGACGTAAAGTCGGCAGCATAACGGTGTTCTCGGGTGGGTGCTAGATGGCTTGGAGAGCAACAACACTTAAAGATTTCTCCTTCACTTAGACACAATATGATGTGGAAGTAGTTTCTCTATGTGTGTTTTGCATAGGAAGTGTGCTCCTCTATTTATAGAGATCCTAAGAAGGCTTTGGAAGACCTTGGAAGCCTCTTGTAGCCATTAAGAATAAGGCTCAAGAGTGTGGTCCAAACTCCCACCGAAATTAGGGTCATTTATGATTCTGATAGGGTTATCAGATGTCTGGTTTTATGGTTAGACATCTGGTTGATCTAAGGTTCGATCATCTGATCTAGAAGGGTGGATGATCTGATCAGGGTTGGATCAAGATAGACATCTAAAACTCACTTTTAAGACATCTGAGATACTAATTAGACGTCTAAGCCTAAGATGGCTTTCTTTCTACTTTCGCAAGATTGAAATAGGGTTCTAATGTCATTTAGGCAAGATGACAGGTTAGTCGTCTGGCAAAGTCTCTGGATGTTTGGAAAGATAATCCTCTATGGGAATGGATTTCCCAAGAGTCTTAACAGCTAAATCCTCTGACAAAAGTGATTTGGGTCAGATGTTAGCCTAACGTCTATTTATCAGATGGCTGGGTGACAGAGAGTGATTATTGCGCGTGTTTTGAAAACAGAGATCTCGTTGTAGTATAGTGTGTGAAAACACTCGTCAAAAATAATTTATAAAGATAACGAGACTTGAGTCCCGGTCGTTCATCTCTGGGAGGCATTTATGCAAATTTGAAATCGATCTTTTTCACTCTACTTACTTAAAATCTCACACTGGTTTCTAATCATCGGATCAATGTTTGGCCACTTTCATTATGAACCCTAATTACGTGCACATGTGTTAGATAGACAAATGTGAAAGTGTGAGTTTCAGTACGCACAATTCTAGTTATGTGGTGGCTGTTTACAGAAAATGTGTTAATAATTAGATCCTCAATATTTTCAGGTACCAACATCCTAGTTGTAACAGATAATAATTAAAAGGAGGCAACTTTAATCACACAAAATAGATTGCAATAAGCTCATGGTGATTCTCAACACATAGATATATATAGAAAAAAGATCTTTCATTAATTCATCATGGTGTTTGCAACATGAAACTCTTGGAAAGCTTATAGATGAAAGCTTGAAAACATAAATACTTCTAACAGAAAACGATCTCATACATGAATCTAAAGGGGGATATGCATGCATCATTGGGGGAGAAGCAAGGAACTACACTACTAAGCATTAAATAAAGCATGTGAACTATGAAGAACTAAGCTACTAATCTAGCAAAAATAAGGGCATTCGAAGGTGCGCTCAGATGGCATTTGAGTTGGTTGAGAGGAGAAGGAGAAGCAGCCAATGGTGCTTAGGCCGGCCCTTGGAGAGAGGTTGAGGAGGTGATACAACATCTTGGCATGGAGATGGTGGTGGCCATGATGATGCTACTCATGGAGATGGAGTGGAGGTGGATGTATCTAAACTAAATGGAAGCCAAGAGTGAATTAAGCCAAGAGTGGATGGGTGCAAATGGCCACCCCTTAGGTCTTTTTATAGACCTAAGGGAAGCTCTCTAGAGAATTATGGAATTCTCTAGAGAGGCCTAGGGTGGGAGCTCGTGGGAGAGTGAGAGAGAGAGAGAGGATGGATGGTGGTTTTTAGATCCACCAAATGTGGATCTGAAAATTGAATGGCTCTTGGTTGCTAATTTTAGCAACCAAGGCAACAACACATGATAGAGAGTTCTAGAGAACTCTAGGCTAGGTATTTTTGTGTGGATGGTGTGTGTGGGTGTGTGTGGGTCGAAACTTAGGTGGCTAGGTTGATTAGGTTAGGTTCTAGTAGGTTTAGGTCAAGGTAGGTCTCAAACTAGGGTTGTAAACCCTAATTCACTAAGGTAAAGTGCAATTAAACTTAATACAAGTTTAATAGGGTGTGTGAAAACTTAATTGAGAGTAAAATAACTCAATTAAGTCAGGTCTAGGTCAATTGGACTCTCACTGAGTCCAATTGGATAGTGTGTGCTGAGATCAGGGCTCAATTGGATTCAATGAGTCCAATTGAATAGGCTGATGGAATTGACTAAGATCCAAGTCAATTAGGTTTAGTGAGGACCTAATTAGGTCCTTAGCGAGATCTAGAGGTGATGTACTAGGGTTAGGACACCTTAATTTAGGTTCCTATGGGGTTAGAATTGGGTTTAGGGACCTAGAGATCCAAGATCAAGGCTTGAATCTCAAAACAGGGTCTGGAGGGCAGTTCTAGACATCCAATAATAGTGTCAGACATCTTATAGTGAAAAATCAGAAGTCTAGACTTGTTGTCTGGACGTCCAATCAGAATCAGGAGGGATTCTAGGTTCTGTCTTGTGTATTCTGCAGAAATTGGACGTCTGACCAAGTGTCTGGACATCCAATAACACTGCAGAAGTGGGTTTAAGGTGTGCGGGAGTTGGCTAAGGGTTCTAGACATCCTATAACTCATCTGGACGTCCAGATAGAGGCTAGAATTAGGGTTTTAAGGTTTCCTAGGGTGCGATGACCTAATCTAAGGGTGGCTAAGGCTTGGGGAGGCTTCTAGGTTGTCCTAAGGCTAGGATGGACCTAAGTTCTTCATAATTTACTACTTTATTCCTACTTAAATAGAATAGCATACCTCAACCCCTTACATTATTATCTACTACATCTTATTCTAGGTCTTCTGCTCCAGCTCTGCTACAACTCCAGTTATTCTTTATTCTTCAAATCCAACTTTAGATCTACCTTCTGGTCAGCTTATTACCTGTAATTGACATAATTTACTTAATCAACATAGTATAGCATTATTTTATGCATGGCTAAAAGAAAGCAGTAAGGATGCAAGTAATGCTTATGCATGCGTGAACTATCCTAACTTATGCTAAGTCCTGCCTAATTTAAGTCAAGTAAGACCTATGATTGCTACGCAATCATAACCCCATGCCTAAATATGCTAGTCCCTAGCAAATGTGAGACTAAATTATTCACAGAAGGGTCCCTAAGGGATTGATTATTTTATAAAGTGTATGCCTAGAGATTTTTCTCCTTTTTTTTTCATCCTATGCTCTAGAAATCCAAACAATCATGAAAGTGTAGCTATGTAGCTTTTGCAACGGATTCAAGTGAAAAACTAATTCACCTCTAAAGCCTGTACTTGACCCCTATTAAAATTCTAGTGGGATAGGCGGACTTCTTCCCTCGGGGTAATCAAGATATTTTATGAATTCCACCCAACTTTAAGCTTAGGTAGAGAATCTTAGAGGGAAAAGATTATATATTTGGTGGCTCACTCTCGACTGGTGCTACATAGAGATTAGTACTATAGAATCTAGATTCCCAAATTATTATGTAACTCAACTCAGAGAGAGATGAGAAAAACTGTGCCCTCTTTTCTGGTTCCTTTGTATTCATTCTCTCTTTTTCTTTTCTTTTTCTTTTCTTTTCTTTCTTTTTCTTAGAGCTCACAATTTCACCAGATTCACACATATGACCTGTATTTGGTGGTCTCACTTGGCATTAACACTTTAATTGAATTCCATAACCCTAACACTAAGTCGGAATTCCTCAGTCAGTATTCGAGCAGTCAGAAACACAAAAAGATAGGTTAAGGCCTTATTTGGTGGATCTCAAATTTATTTGGTGGTATTGCCTCAATGCAACTGAAATAAACACTAAATATTCACTCTTTTTTTCTTTGCTTTTTCTTTTTTTTTTCAATTTTTATTTTTTTATTTTTTTATTTTTTTCTTTTTTCTTTTTCTTTCAACACAACAAAACTAGCACATATCCATGAACTTTATTGAGGAGGCATTATTAGGGATTGGTGGTACTTAAGAGACATTGGGTGGCTTATTTGGTGGAAGTGCCTACTCATGGCACCGGGAGAGGCAGATAGGATGGTGTATTTCTGACTTTGGCATCAATACCCTCCTTCAGTCGAGGATTCCATAAAAAATTGTCGTAACCATCCACCTTAGCCCTAGTTTTATGAAAACTCGCTCTCCGCGTATTTGCCTTATTTGGTGGCTCTCAATATTTCGCACAAAAATGTATATGCAGGAACTAAGAGCGGAAACTATGCCTAATCTCTGAGTATCATTACCTAATTATCTGGGATTCAGGATTCCTTACACTAATCTTAGAGCACCAGTACTCTCTATTCTCATCGCACACTATTTAGTGGATTTTTGGAAGAAAATCTACCTAGCTCCCAAAATATTGTCCAAGGGTTTAGGAAAAGAAGCACTACTTCTCAATAGACTGAAGACGTTTATCAGCCTTCACCGTGAATCCATTGCAAATTCTACGTGTGTGTGAAAAGTTGTACTAGATTCCAGATTACAGGAATCAACTAGAGGATAAAATCCCTAATGCATTCTCTTGATAAAAATCTTATTCATGGATGCACTATGTATACATGCTATAAACAAGTAACCTCTTATATTCATACTTCATGAAATTTCCCTTTTGGGTTACATTCATCTTGACCCTAAATTTAGAACAAAAGGGTGAGCGGGTGAGTTAGAAGTGGCTGTTGCAGATGATTTTTAGCTCCAATGCAAGCATTGGAGTTGGAGTTGGTTGTTCTTATATTTAGGATCCTAAAGTATGTTTGACATGTAGCTCTGAAGTTTTCCTAAATGTTGGCATACAAATTTTCAGTTTTGTCTTATCTACCCCCCTATGCCTAAGTTCTTGCATGTCCTCATGCATGAATATAAAAGAAAATAAATACAATAGGGAGTAAATGGGTAGCAATCACCTAGAATTGCTCCTGAAATTTTAACTTTCACACTGGCCAACCTGACATTATGTAATATGCAGAAAAAAAACGTGCTAAAAGAAAAATATGCTATGTATAAAAATGAATATGTATAAATGATGGATGTAGAGTAGATGCTGAGTTTAACGCCTCCAGCTAGGCGAAAACTCAATCACACGTCCTCAATAAGATGAATGATCTCATCAGCTGGAGGAGGTTCCTAGGCCAAAAATGGCTTGAGGCGCTAGCCATTTACCATAGATACATGCCCAGATTTTGGGTCCCTGATTTAAACCGCCCCATTAGGATATGGGTGAATCACAACATATGGGCCAGTCCACTTGAACTTGAGCTTCCCTGAAAAAAATTTCAGTCACGAATCAAACAACCAGACTCGCTGGGCGTGAATGTTTTTCTCTGGATGTGACGGTCATGAAAGGCCTTGGTCTTGTCCTTGTATATCAGTGTGTTCGCATAGGCCTCCTGCCGGATCTCTTCTAATTCGCTGAGCTAGAGTTTCCGTTCTTGACCTCCTGCATCAAGGTCAAGGTTATATTTTCGCACCACCCAAAAGGCATGGTGTTCAAGCTCTACAGGAAGGTGACAAGCCTTGCCATATACCATACGATATGGTGACATTCCGAGTGGGGCCTTGTACGTGGTCTGATATGCCCAAAGTGCATCAACTAATTTATCAGACCAGTCCTTCCTGTTTGGTCTAACCGTCTTCTGGAGAATCAGCTTGATTTGATAATTAGACACATCAGCCTACCCATTGGTCTGTGGGTGATACGGGGTGGCTATACAGTGATACACCCCGTATTTCTTTAATAATGACATGAAGTGAGCGTGGATGAAGTGGCTTCCCCCGTTGCTAATCAAAGCACAGGGTATTCCGAATCTCGCGAAGATGTATTCTCGTACGAAAGAAATGATGGCCTTATGATCAGCCCGTCCTGCCAGGATGGCCTCGACCCACTTCGAGACATAGTCAACAGCTAATAATATGTACTCGAAGCCATGCGAGTTCGGAAAAGGGCCCATAAAATCGATGCCCCAAACGTCGAACACTTCTACAACAATGATGGGCTGGAGTGGTATCATGTCTCTCCTGGTCATAGAACCGACCAACTAGCATCGTTTGCAATGCTGGGCGTATTCTTGTGTATCTCTGAAAATAGTTGGCCAGAAAAATACCGACTACAAAATTTTTGCAACGGTTTTCCATCCCGAGAAATGACCACCACAAGCATCATTGTGGCAAAAAGATAACACACTGGAGATCTCAGAATCTGGGATGCACCTTCGAATAATCTTATCTGCTCCAATGCGGAAGAGCAGTGGGTCATCCCAAAGGTAGAATTTGGTTTCCGCAGTAAATTTGAGTTTCTGGTCCTTGGATAGGTTCGCAAGAATCTTGCCTGCGTCAAGATAGTTCGCGATATCCACGTACCAGGGGAACTCAACAGAGTGAACTACCAAAAGGGATTCATTCGGAAATTGGTCGTGGATAGGCAGGGAATAAGGAATGTGGGTTGGGTCTAATCTGGATAGGTGATCCGCCACAACATTCTGCTTTCTGGCTTTGTCGTAGATTTCAATATCAAATTCTTGCAATAGAAGGATCCATCTGATGAGTCGGGGTTTGGTATCCTTCTTTGCCAACAAATGCTGGAGTGCGGAGTGGTCAATGAAGATGATAACTTTTGACCCTAATAGATAAGATCTGAATTTCTCCAACCTAAATACTACTATTAGCAGTTCTTTTTCGGTGACAATATAATTGCACTGAGCCTCATTCAGCGTCTTACTAGCATAGTATATGACAAAAGGCTGTTTCTCCCGACGCTGGCCTAAAACAGCACCAACGGTGAAATCAAAAGCATCGCACATCATCTCGAAATCAAGCGACCAATCGGGTGGTTGGAGAATCGGGGAATCACAAGCAGCGCTTCGTAAAGTCTCGAAGGCGTTGTGACATGAGGTGTCGAATTCGAATGGGGCATCGACAACAAGGAGATTCATCAAAGGTCGTGCAATTTTTGAGAAATCGTGTATAAATCTCTGATAGAAGCCGATGTGACCTAAGAATGATCTAATCTGCTTGACCAAGCTAGGTGGGGATAAGTGGGAAATAATCTTAGATTTAGCTCGATCGACCTCGAGCCCACTTTTAGAGATCCTGTGCCATAGTACTATACCATACCTCAGCATGAAATGGCTTTTCTCCCAGGATAGTACTAGGTTTACCTCAATACACTGTTTCAAGATTTTGGTGAGGTTATCAAGACAAGATGTGAAATCATCTCCGAAAATGGAGAAGTCATCCATGAACACCTCCACATAGACCCCAATCATGTCAGAGAAGATGGCCATCATACAACGCTGAAATGTTGCTGGTTTGTTGCAGAGGCCAAAGGGCATCCGCTTGAAAGCGAATGTTCCAAAGTGGCATGTGAATGTGGTCTTGTCTTGATCTTCCGGGCTAATCACTACTTGATTATACCCGGAGTATCCATCCAAAAATCAAAAGAAACTGCATTTGGCTAACCGTTCCAAGATCTGATCAATGAAAGGCAAAGGAAAGTGATCCTTCTGGGTAGCCATGTTCAGTTTCCTATAGTCGATGCAGACCCACCATGATGTCGCAGTGCAAGTCGGGATGGATTCGCCTTTATTATTTTTCACTACGGTGAGTCTTACTTTCTTGGGCACTATCTGGATCGAACTCACCCATTAACTGTCAGAGATTGGGTATACAATACCTGCATCCAGCCATTTGATGATCTCCTTCTTAACAACCTCTAGCATATTCGGGTTTAGCCATCTTTGAGGTTGTCTCGAAGGTTTCACCCCCTCATCCATGTAAATGTGATGGGTGCAATACGAGGGGCGAATACCGCGAAGATCAACAATGCTCCACCCTATAGCAGCCCTATGGTCTTGTAGCATAGAAATCAATTGATGCTCCTATTCTTGGGTTAAGTGGGCACTAATAATGACAAGGTATGTCTCACTTTTGCCCAAGAACACATACTCAAGTGAGTCAGGTAAGGCTTCAATTCAATCACGGGTAGGTCAGAGTTAGAAATGGGAATAGAAGGAACAAACTCAAAGGTGGGAATCTGATGATCCGTATGCATGTGAATTCCCACTAATTCACGACCTGTGAGATAGTCGGTTGTGACTGTGCTAACAGAAAACCCGCTAGTTGTGGTCATGTCTTCTTGTAACAACAGGGGCGATACAGTAGTGTATGGATCAGGATAGCTAGATTCAGGGGTGCGGTGGTCAAAAACACACCCTAAACAATCGGATCCTTGGGGAGATATGTGTAGTGTAGTGGTCTCAGTCCTGTGTGGATCGAGGTCCAAGAACCCTGATAGTGTAGACGAATGAGACATTGGGTCATCACAAAGGAGCCCAATGTTACCACAGTATACCGAATCTTCGTCTTCACCATCCTCCTCTATGCGATAATAGTCAAAATTCCTTGATGCCCTAAATATGTCAAGTCGAAGTCGCTCATTACCTAGGGAAATCTCCATACACCTAGATGCACAATCAATGCTTGCTCGGGCTGTCACTAGAAATGGGCGACCCAAAATGATTGGTGCATCTTGGAGATTAGGAGGAACCTCCATATCGAGAATGAAAAAGTCTGTGGGAAACCAGAATCCGTAGACTTTTACAATCACGTTCCTAACCACCCCCCTCGGTGTTTTTACTGATCTATCAGCCAGCTGAATCGTGACCAAGGTAGGCTTTTAACTCCCCAAATCGAAATCGATCAAATATGGCAGTGGGAGTTAGGTTGATGGACAAACCCAGATCTAGAAGGGCCCGATCAAATGGAGAATCCTACAAGAAGTAGGATATGAGTGGGGTACCAGGGTCTTTCTTTTTCAGTGGCAAGTCAACTAGAATCACGGCGCTAGCTTCTTTTGACAGTACCGCCTGTCATCCAATTCTAGGTTGTCGCTTCAAGGTACAATAGTCCTTGAAGAACCTAGTGATAGCAAGGATGTGATCAATTGCCTCGAGGAGAGGGACTAGATATGTACTTCCTTGAACATTGACTTTAGGTCAAAGTTCCACGTGTCCTTCCGTACTACATTTCGCATCAGAGCCTCAGGAAAAGGGACGGGAATCTCAGGGTCAAGTGGCCTCTTACCCTTATCTACTATAGGTGGCTCCTGAGATGGAGTCAAACCCACCTGCGGCAAAGGGTGAGAAAAATCAGGACCTGCCTGCCTATGTGGTGGGTCGAATGTCTTCCTTCCACTCCTCAATGAGACAGCATTTGCATCGACTTGCTGTCCATGAGGTGGTGGGGGAGCGGAAGGGGCAGAGTATGCGGGGTTCTACATCAAAGGCAGCTGGCCTTGAGCATAACCAGGTGGTGTAGGAGGTGCCTGTAATATGGAGTGTGCCTTTCCCTGTGGTGCCTGAAACCTAGGCGGGGCGCCTTGGTTCTACACATACCGAGGGTTCGGGATGGGTTGGGAGGGCAAGGCTCCCTGAGTCCTATGCTCCTGCAACAGCTGGTTTTGCGTGTTCTGTATAGTCTGTATCTGGTCAGCCATCGCCTTCATTATCTGCAAGCTATCCTGTGTAGATTTCCTCATCGATTCTTGCAGCTCCTCTTTTGGTGCCTCCAGAGGGTCAGCCCTCTTTGGAGGGTGACTGGCAGCTTGTTGCAGCGGTTGGTATATAGAACGAGGTTGCTGCTGATACAGGAATGGCTACTGCCTAGGGTATGTGTTTTGCACATTCCTGTATTGCCTGGTCTGGTAGTGTGGATCTTAATGTAGTCTCTGTGAGTTACCAGACCAGGAGAAGTTTGGATGCTGGCGCCAACCACGGTTATACTCTTCTGAATACAGGTTATTACGCCCGTATCCTTGAATAGCACTGACGTCCTCGTAGGCCGAAGACGTCTGAGACGTATATCCATCAAGGGGATACGTATTATAGTCAGTGGGTGGTGTGTAACCTTGGTCATATGGTGCTAGATTGGGATTGTTTATGGGATCCTGATATGCAGGATCTTGTAAATAAGGAGAAGATGCATCTCGAGCGAGTAGATTAACTCGAGCAGGAGGGGCTCGGGGTGCATAGGAGGATCTTGGAGCAGTAGAGTTCAGGTCAGATTGACCCTGACTAATTTGGTCAATCTTTTTTTCGATCAATTTTATTCTATCTAGTTGCTTGACAATGATATCCATGTCGGCTCGAATAGACTCGATGTGAGCCTCATGGACACCAACCCACTGCTGACCAGGCCACTGGAACTAGTTCATGGATGCAGCATTCATCAAGTTCTCCGCCAAAGATTCGAACAATTCAAATGCATTGTTCTCATCTTTCGCGAGGAAATTCATGCCACTAGATGCATCGGCCAGATACCGATGTGTGTCATCCAGCCCATGGTAAAAGATCTGAGCTAGGTGCCATCTGGGTATACCATGGTGTGGGCATTTCCAAAGAAGGTCGTGAAATCGGTCCCAAGCGTCATGCAACTTCTCCCCAGCTCCTTGGGAGAAAGTCGTGATCGCATGCCTCATTGCATTCATTCGACTGATCGGGAAGAACTTTTGCAGGAATTCAAGTCATAATTCCGGCCAAGTTCCAATTGGCTTCCCAATGGTCTTAAACCAGTATGAAGCTTTGTCCCTCAGAGAAAAATGGGGAAAGCTTCATCAGAACAATCCCAAGATCAACATTCCCGGGTCGAATCATTTCTGCGAGTCGACTCAGGTCCTCTAAGTGCTGGAACAGATCTTCGCTTGAGTTTCCATAAAAATGACTTGATCAAACCAATCACATTAGGCTTGATCTGAGACACGTCTCCGCCTACGGGAATCCCGACTAAAGTTACGATGATTGGTGCAGCTAGATCATAGAAATTCCGAAGTTGTTCTCCTCGCGGTGGGTGCTGCATTCTGTCAAGCGTTGTCAAGATACGGTCCATGCTTTGCTGATGCCGCTCCTCTGATTCAACCACCCGAGCCTCCAAACGAGCCATCAGGTCTAGATTACCAGCATCCTGACCCAGTCTAGGTCTAAGTTCAGGATTAGCCATTGCGGCTAAGGGAGTAGAAGAAGTGGGGGGAGAAGATGGTCCTGGCGAGGTGACTCACCTCCTTGGGAGTGGCTCCCAAGGTCCAACCAGTTGAGGTCTAAGTGACCTCCTTCCTTGCATACACCACCCAAACCCTGGGTTGGTGTAGCCAAGCCAGATAAGGCTAAGGCCCTGTCAATCAAATGGTCCTTATGATCGGGTGACCAAATTTTTCATTCTAAGTTCGAATTCCTGAAGAAAAATTCGTCATACAACCGACTGAAAGTGATTCCTGCCTCTCAAGCTAACCCAGCCAGTCTGGTTACGAGGGGACTAAGGGGAAGGCTGTTCCTTCAGCTTTCGCCTGCGGATCCGTTGACTCCAGAGTTGCGATAGTTTGACACTACCCTGTAGACTTAGTCACCAGGTTTGGCAAGAGAGGTTGAAAACACCTAGTAGTATGACAATGAATTCAAGTTGATTTCGTGTTCTAAAATTAATTTGAGCCCGTTTTTCTTCAGTTGGGGTTTGTGGTGAGTCGCCCACAAGGTGATCGAGCTCACTGGCTAAACACTAGACTTCACTAAGTCTAGGTTAGCCCAAATGTGGTCTCTAGATTGTAACCTTAAAGGTGTAACCTAGGGTTCATGCAATTCTAGTGTTTTTGTTTTTTCTTCTTCAACAGACCATGAAATTAAGACCAATTCTCTGATAAAAATTGCAATTAGAATAAGTTGAAATTTGGCAAGTAGATTCCTTTTTCAATTATCTTTCCAGAGATTATTTTTTATAATTTCTACTATTTCAACCTAATTTATAGAGATTTTTAAATGTCAAGGAGTCAAAATCCAGAATTTTAACCCCTGGTCGGCTTTTCAAATTGAAACAGCATCAAATGATTTCCAAAAACTCAAGAGAAAAATGGAAATTTAAGCTAATGAGATCAGCATTCAAACCCCACCATTTTTAGTCAAAACAAATTCGCAGATTGCTTGAAATTGCTTTTTGAATTTTCAAAATTTTCAAATCTGGGTCAGTCTGACACCTTTGCACTTCGCGAATTTTTAAAAATTTTGTACTTGTAATTTTTTCAAATGAATGATGCTGTTGGAAAGGTGATTTAAAAATAAAGATCTGGCCCGAATTTCAAAATTTTTCGTTTACTAATTTTTTGGCAATTGAATTTTTAAATTGGAATTTGAAATCTGACCGAAAATTAGAGATTGGTGGGAAAACTTTTAAAAGGTGTTTGAATTCAAAATTCAAACTTTCCACCAAAATGAATTTTTTTTTTTATTTTCAAAAAATTTTGGAAATTTTTTTTCAAGAAGGATTTATTTTTGTCAAAGGATTTTCAAAGTTTTTTTTTTTGCTTTTTCAAAACTACCCTAGGATTCAAAAAGAAACCTAATCTAACTACCAAGATTTTTTTCTTTGATTTTTTTTTTCACGAAAATAAATAGGTTTTTTTTCTTTTTTTTTCAAATAAATCTAACCTAGGGTTCACAAAGGGAAATCCTAATCTAAGAGGAGATGTACACCTGATTTTTTTCCCGTGCTCGATGTGTGTGCGAATTCCCGTTTTCTCATGTTTTCCTACACATCCAAAAATAAAGTAGAGGAAGATTTGTCAGTGAGAATTCTAGATATCGAAATCAAAAATGACGTTGCCTCCCCGGCAACGGCGTCATTTGACAGAGAGCGACTCTCGCACGTGTTTCAAAAACAGAGATCTCGTCGTAGTATAGTACGAGAAAACGCTCGTCAAAAATAATTTATAAAGATAACGAGACTTGAGTCTCGGTGGTTCATCTCTGGGAGGCGTTTATGCAAATATGAAATCGATCTTTTTCGCTCTACTTGCTTAAAATCGCATGCCAGTTTCTAATCATCGGATCAATGTTTAGCCACTTTCATTATGAACCCTAATTACATGCACATGTGTTAGATAGATGAAAAATGTAAAAGTGTGAGTTTTAGTACGCACGATTCTAGTTATGTGGTGGTTGTTTACAGAAAATGTGTTAATAATTAGATCCTCAATATTTTCAGGTACCAACATCCTAGTTGTAACAGATAATAATTAAAAGGAGGCAACTTTAATCACACAAAATAGATTGCAATAAGCTCATGGTGATTCTCAACACATAGATATATATAGAAAAAAGATCTTTCATTAATTCATCATGGTGTTTGCAACATGAAACTCTTGGAAAGCTTATAGATGAAAGCTTGAAAACATAAATACTTCTAACAGAAAACGATCTCATACATGAATCTAAAGGGGGATATGCATGCATCATTGGGGGAGAAGCAAGGAACTACACTACTAAGCATTAAATAAAGCATGTGAACTATGAAGAACTAAGCTACTAATCTAGCAAAAATAAGGGCATTCGAAGGTGCGCTCAGATGGCATTTGAGTTGGTTGAGAGGAGAAGGAGAAGTAGCCAATGGTGCTTAGGCCGGCCCTTGGAGAGAGGTTGAGGAGGTGATACAACATCTTGGCATGGAGATGGTGGTGGCCATGATGATGCTACTCATGGAGATGGAGTGGAGGTGGATGTATCTAAACTAAATGGAAGCCAAGAGTGAATTAAGCCAAGAGTGGATGGGTGCAAATGGCCACCCCTTAGGTCTTTTTAGAGAACAACCATGGTAGAGAGTTCTAGGGAACTCTAGGCTAGGTATTTTTGTGTGGATGGTGTGTGTGGGTGTGTGTGGGTCGAAACTTAGGTGGCTAGGTTGATTAGGTTAGGTTCTAGTAGGTTTAGGTCAAGGTAGGTCTCAAACTAGGGTTGTAAACCCTAATTCACTAAGGTGAAGTGAAATTAAACTTAATACAAGTTTAATTGGGTGTGTGAAAACTTAATTGAGAGTAAAATAACTCAATTAAGTCAGGTCTAGGTCAATTGGACTCTCACTGTATCCAATTGGATAGTGTGTGCTGAGATCAGGGCTCAATTGGATTCAATGAGTCCAATTGAATAGGCTGATGAAATTAACTAAGATCCAAGTCAATTAGGTTTAGTGAGGACCTAATTAGGTCCTTAACGAGATCTAGAGGTGATGTACTAGGGTTAGGACACCTTAATTTAGGTTCCTATGGGGTTAGAATTGAGTTTAGGGACCTAGAAATCCAAGATCAAGGCTTGAATCTCAAAACAGGGTCTGGAGGGCAGTTCTAGACATCCAATAATAGTGTCAGACATCTTATAGTGAAAAATCAGAAGTCTAGACTTGTTGTCTGGACGTCCAATCAGAGTCAGGAGGGATTCTAGGTTCTGTCTTGGGTATTCTGCAGAAATTGGACATCTGACCAAGTGTCTGGACATCCAATAACACTGCAGAAGTGGGTTTAAGGTGTGCGAGAGTTGGCTAAGGGTTCTAGACATCCTATAACTCATCTGGACATCCAGATAGAGGCTAGAATTAGGGTTTTAAGGTTTCCTAGGGTGCGGTGACCTAATCTAAGGGTGGCTAAGGCGTGGGGAGGCTTCTAGGTTGTCCTAGGACTAGGATGGACCTAAGTTCTTCATAATTTACTGCTTTATTCCTACTTAAATAGAATAGCATACCTCAACCCCTTACATTATTGTCTGCTACATCTTATTCTAGGTCTTATGCTCCAGCTCTACTGCAACTCCAATTATTCTTTATTCTTCAGATCCTGCTTTAGATCTACCTTCTGGTCAGCTTATTACCTGTAATTGACATAATGCACCTAATCAGCACATTATAGCATTATTTTATGCATGGCTAAAAGAAAGCAGTAAAGATGCAAGGAATGCTTATGCATGCGTGAACTATCCTAACTTATGCTAAGTCCTAGCCTAATTTAAGTCAATTAAGACGTATGATTGCTACGCAATCACTGGGATGATCTACAGATGTCTAGAAGTGTTATAGAATTAATTATAATGTAATCTCCAAGGATCATCTTCTAATAGTCCAACGATCCTATTGTTGGACATCTGTCATTGGTATCAAAGGTCTTCTAAGACGTCTGGACTATAAGCTGGTTGTCTGAAATCAACAAACAAAAAGTACTAAGTCCAACCTAAGTGTTTGGATGTCTGGACAAAAGGTCAGACTCTTAAAGATCAAGATTAGACATCTGAGGTCCAGATTGGATGTCTGATCAGGCTGTTTGAAGCCTATTTTGGTTTTTTGATCTAAGTGTTTGTCTATGTGTCCTAGTAAGCTGTAAGGTTTCCTAGGACTGAGGTAGGGTACTTTGGGCTCTTTACAAGAATCTAAAAAATAAAAGAGCAAAGTACAAGATAAATAAATACAAAAAAGAATATTTCTATCCTATTCTTCATCTCCTTCCTTCTTCAAGCTCTCGCTCCAAGCGAAGCTCCTCCTCCATCAAGCTCCTCAAACCCACCATAGACTAGAGCTTGAACTCCTTCACACTTGTATCCATTTGCATTTATCCTAAAACTTATAAACTCAATTGCAAATGTTAAATCACAAGTGTTTTGTTATCATCAAAATTAACGATCGTGGTGCCCTTACACCAACACCCCTACCATTGACAAGCATGCCATCCTCCAGCGCATCACCACCGTCAATCTCGTCGCTGGCTATCTCCTCCACACATGACTATAGGGCGACGACCAAGGTCCCCTGTTTCACTACAGTGTACTAGGTATTAGTTGGGGGGAGGATTTCTTGTTTGAGGATACTATGCAGTTATTTTTACTTTTTTTAATTATTATTACACTAATACCTGTAGTTGCTCTCCCTCTCAATTCTTGTTATTGGCTACTCTCTGTTGGTTATATTATTTTTTAATCTTCATCTTTGCCTTCTCAATTTGGTTTACTAAATATGTTTACATGAAATAATTTTATCCATTATTTGTGAAAGTGAATGCGAAACTATTTGTGAGTATATTAGGTCACGAACCTCCCTACGGAGATGACTGATTTATTTGAAATTGCTGCATGGTTAATTTTATTAAAGCACAATAGTTGAATAGATGAATGTATTAGATTCACATTCGACTCTGTTTTGATTTTGGTTTTTGCACCACGCATTGCTATTTTACAAATGAAAAATCTTTCTTGTATTATTCTTCATAGCGAAAACCAATTATCAGTATGCGTTGGATACAATGGTATGCATATCAAATTTGATTCTAACCAAATCCATTCCTAAAACTCTGCATGAGATGTTGATGGGATAGAAGCCAGGTGTGGGACACCTGCACATTTGGGGTTGTATGGCTCATGTTAAAAACATGAATCTTCTCTTTATTACAACATACAAGTGAGACAATGTTTTGTTTATACTTTTTACCCTGATTTATAACAAGTACAATTAATTGTGCCAGAAATCAAAATCGTCGTATTTATTCAATTGTCATTCAATAAGATTACTATGTAGGAACAATCATCGATTAGCTCCAAGCTAACCCAAGTAGTAATTGACTAATTTCATTCCAGCCTAGATAGTATTAACTTAATTTCAATTCCATAAAAATGTTTTACAAAATTAGTTTCTACAAGAATTTAACATTAAGCCTCACAGATAATATTTGTTGCCAACGATGTTAGAAATCAAGACAGTTATTAAGGTAATAATTGATCATTTAATAAAATCATCTAATCGTGTGGTGAACAGCGAATTCCTATTTTAACCCCTCACATGCTTTCAATGTATATATTGATATGATAAGGCATTTTACAAGTCAAAGCCAAAGCATATATATTATTATTATTTCACACTTACAAGAACAGCAAACACGTCATACCGCTATTAACCGAGTACTAGGACAAGTAACCATATAATTCGCCAAATAACCATAAGTATAGAAAGAAAAAAAAGGGTACAAAGACATGCAGTATCGTGTCCTTAGCGAAGAATAATTTACCCTTTTTCAAGTGATCGATGCTAATTATATAATCCACTGTTAATAAAAAGGCACTACTATAGATCACCTCATGAACATTTGTATGTGTCATGAAAATTTATAAGCTATACATGTATATTTTTACACAAACAATGGTTGGGTGGTTCTACAAAAAGAGTAATTACTGCGTGGGTACGTAAGCATCAACATATTTAGTACCATGTAGTGGGATATTTTAACATGCTCGTCAGCCTAGAAACAAAACCACAATTAAAACCCTGGAAAACTATACAATCACAGAAACAGTGGATGAACCAAGAAGTTGCTCATTTACTTCTTGAGACCACATTCAGATCAAGTGGTACCCTAATGAGACCCCTAACCTGCTCAGCCTGACAGCTGAAGGAATGACCTTAATGATGGAAAAGCGAGAAGACTAAACAGGATGGAGACAGGATTAGAAATCACAAAGAGAATCAAGTCAGAATACTGTGGAAGAATAAGACTAGGGATACTACGTCACTATGTGCCTAGTATTCCATCCACGACACAATATGAACGTCTATATGGCCCTTCCGGGTAATTTTATGATTAGTACGTTGACCTTGCCCTGACACCATCTGTGATGACCCGAGTCCCACCAACCGACAAAACCCTAGTCATCGTGTGCTAACAACCAGCATAACTCGCCTACAAGATCGCAGTCACCCACACATAATCAAAAAATATAAACATAGCCAACAAACAGTTCATATTGCAAAATTTAAAGGAACAAATATTGAATACTAACTGAAAGATTTACCATAGTATATAAGTCTAAGGAGATGTACAATAGAAATCTCCTTGCGCACTGTCAGGTATACCCGAGTACGAAACCCAAAAGCACATCAATAAAAACTAAGTAAAGTAGAAATAACAATAGCAGAGTGCAGCAGTAACCAAGCACAATAGAAAATGGGTGCTATAGCTTTGATTGATTTATTTATTAGACATCTCATTGTCTGGTTGCATTTCTTACATTTAAAGCCCAATTTATTACAGTTCACAAATTATCAAACGACGCCTCAGGGCATGAGACGATCTCGTGTAACTTCCTGTGGTGCAAAATCAATATAAGCCACCCTCCTGATCGAGAGGGCTGCTTATATCCATCGAGTCACCACGCTCCGTCACCTTAGGGTCATCGCTGAAAGGGGTAGTGGCTACATTGTATGGTGTGAACACGTACATGTGCTATGTACGCTAAGCCATAGATAGTCAATGACACACCCATCGGCCGAAAGAACTGCTCCAAACCTCGAGCCCTGCAGTACACTATCCCAATTGGCCGCTAAGCCTAACCAAAGAGTCGTAGGGAGGCCAACAACTCCCTAAACCAGCCCCTGAAACCGGTCTGAAAAGACCTAAAGCTATAGCCGAAAACCCGGCAAGTAGCAAGGTTGAAAATCAGTTATCCATTCCTTTTATTTTCCCGACATATCCGTCGTATTATATATCCCATTTTCAGATAACTATATCTTTCATTTTCAAACCATCTTTAGTAATTTCACATTATCAACAGAATTAACCAATATTCACATTATCCCCCAACTTATCCATTTCCAGGAAATTTCCAATTTCTTATCGTGGATCCAATCATATCATTATTTAACGATCCTGATGATGACAGTTTTATTAAAAATAGTGTTCCATTTGTACATGCGATAATAAGCCATAACTAACAAGCTTAAATACTTTATAATTCATTTAATTCATGAACTTATAATTGGTTGTTAACTCCTTTTAATCTGGTAGTTAACTAGATTACTTGGGTTATTCACATTCCTAGTCAACAACTTGATTTTTATCATTAATATTTAATATTCCAGTACCTAGAGCAACAAGAAATACGTAAACAAGTTTGATCCCAACAAGAGGTAAGAACACACACTACACAGAGTAATACATGAAGAAAATTACTATATAGATAAACTGTATGGAAAAGGAGAGAGACTACTCTACTTAACGTTGTCGAGGGGCATGACGACTCTGCCAAAACAGGTCAGAGACTCATAACACCACACATGTCTCCCAAATCTACGCCTCGAACTTCAAAGTGAAAATTGCCCAATCCAACCGTACGGATGAGTCCGGCACCCTCGAGAAATCTAAGATCAAGTCTTAGATTACTTGATTCCTATCTCAGAAGCCCTCAATCTACGTGAAACAATTCTAATCGTTAGATGTTAAGTAACAAAAAAACCATGCACAAGGACCAAAATGAAATATTTAAAAGATTTTATTTTAAAACATAATTTTCCTCACCCCTCAACCAATCCCTCATCTTCTTTCTAGCGATCTCTGGTGCGATCGACCACGATTCGTGTAAAAAACATTGTTATTGTAGTATATGTCACAAATACAAACCATTGTCGCGTCAATTTTATTTATTTACTTAATTTTTACTGGTTTATTCTAGATCATTCACTGGGTGACAGTTATTGATATACATCACTCTCTAAGTCCAATATTATTCTATAATTCCAAAAAGATTGGTTTTATGTACAATAATGCATGAATAAATTAATAAATGAAAGAATGAAATAATTTATGTACAAAAGAATGAATTAAAATACTTGTAAACATTTATTTATAAACAAGCATCAAACACTTTAATTAAATACTATATACTATCTATTTATAACTTATAATACTAATACTTACATATCTATGTAATAATATGGTATAATATAGACTATACTAACTTAACTTAATATATTACATTTATAATAACATATATAGTATGTACAACGACTTCTATAAGCGTCGCTAAACCTCAGGAAAAAGTATATACATAAGCTAAGGTAAAAGTAGGATCTGGACTGACGTTTATTCTATATACAGTGACATATACAAATGTCAGTGTAGCCTTAGTAACATTGTTACAATACATAAGGCATACACTACTTATACTAACAAATATATCTATATACAGTGACATATGTATTTGTCACTAAAGCTATTATGTTATTTATATATATATATATATATTATGTTATGTACTACTTATACTAACATTATATGTATGCCTATTATTTATTTACAGTATACATATATACGTTTATTCTTATATACAATATATATATTTATACTACATATACATATATACGATCGGTCTTCTTCTTTCTCTTCTGTTCTTCACTTAACCGCACAAAGACACAAGGCCTGTCTCTCACACTTAGGTTCTTTCCTCCCTTCCCTTAGGTGATTAAGGCATAATTACTGTTCACTTAATCAAATTAGGGTTTTAAGTTGGCGGGCGACCTTTTCGAGGGATACACAGTACCCTCAACGTGTGGGACTAGACCTCTACTAAGGTCACCCTGATGATTAATTAGCCCATTTAATCTAGTTATATGCTCAACACTGGGCCCACACAGGCCCACGCACAGTGCACGGCACCGCACATAAATTCTCAAAGCCAAATTCTCATATACTCATATCAAAGGGGGGAATAGGTTTATAAGGGTGCCTGACGCCTGACAACTGAAGAAGGGGGAGGAGAAAATCAATTTATAGCGTTGCAGGTGCTCTTGCACCCATGATGTGGTGCTATGTTAGCTCAACCACTGCGCTGAAATCTCAGTGCGCACTACGTTGATTATGTGATTTTGGCCCTCGATTTGAGGGCTATAAATTATTACAATTTAAAATTAAATTATAGGGCATTAAATTATTTACATAGGGCTACATGATTATATAATTTATTTACAAAATTAATTATGTTTACTATATAAATAAATTAGCCAAATTTTACAATTTAAACATACTATTAATTGGGTTTATTCCTTAATTACAGGTTAAATTAGTTAATTAATGGTCTAATTGATGTTGAAAAGTATTAATATACATATTAAATTATTTAATACAAATTTTTATTGTATTTTACACAATTTATTTTGGTTTATTTACATTTAAATAGGTGATTTCAGGGTGTTTTCAGATAATTTAAGTTATAAATAGCATAATATATTATAAATATAGTTAAATTAGCATAATTTACTTCAAATACAATAATATAAGTGTACAATATAAGTTAGTTCAATTATAACCTAAATTACTAATTTATTTTGATTTAATTTAATAACTTAGTAAGTAGCTTAATAAATGCATTATTTATTATATATACATAATTAAATTATGTTACGGGGTTCATTATACACATAATATATATATAAACATATATTCACAGTATAATTAGTAATTACATTTATATACAGGGTTTTATATATTTACTTAAGTTATAATGCTTATAAGTTAATATAAATAGTAGATAATTATATAATAAAGATCTGTGCAGTTTAAATAATCTTAAATATTTAATTTACAATATATAATATATATATAAGTTATTTACACCTATTATACATTTATTTTACAATATATACAAGTATAACTTACTATATAGCTTATATTTACAAGTATATACATAGTATACATAGTGTTTTATTAAGTTAAGAGGTATACTGAACCGTCGACTAGTATGTTCTACTAGGCCGAGGGTTCAGATGACCTCAAAACTTTGCATGTGTGAGAGAAATAATTAATCCTACTCACTACACCCTTATTTTATTTTTTTGAAATTTTTAAAGGATTTTTATTTATTAACAAAATTCACCCCAATTTAGGCTTATAAAGGGATTTCCAATGAAACCTAAGGCCTAAAATTCTAAACTATGGCTGAACAAATGGTTTACACAGTTAGAAACATTTAGCAAGCATGATATAAAGTGTTTAAGCAATTAAACAAGATTTTAGTTAATTTTTGACATTGATTTCTCATTCTAGATAGTTAGGCACTAAAATAGCTGACAAAGAGGGTTTAAAACAAGATACAAGCATTCAAATACAATTTAGAATCAATATCAGTACATGGATGCTTGTCTAAATTATGTACAACACTGAAAACATGTTAGCTAATTGCAACAACTAAAATCTTAGCCTCTACTACCCATCAATTTCAGTCTAAACAACAACAGCAGCTGCTGCAGCTGCTGAATTAATAGCAGTATAGCATATCCATCAGCAGCAGCACAGCAGCAATTGCTACTAGCCTGTTCAGAAATCCAAGAAGGTGCTCTAGACGTCTTATGTGAATTCAGGGTGGTTTCCAAGGCTGTTGCAGCTCTTGAATTGAAATTCCAGAACCACAGCAGGTCAGATTAGGTTCAAAAATCCATCACAATATCAAATCCACTCTCTGATCACATACTTGAGTGTTTAGAATCCCTATAAGAGTTTCACCTTCTACTATAGACAGTGTGAAGGTAAAACTCAAAACAAGGATTTTGTCCACTAAAATTTCTTTCCGAAGACATCATAATCTTTTTCAAAAGGATTTACCACTTGAAAATCAATGGGAACTAAGATCCAACAATGCAAAACTCTAATAGAATCATTGATGCAACACCATCATGAGCCATAACTAGCTCATTTTAACCCAATTAAGTCAATAAATGCTCCTACATAACCGCCAGAGAGTCACAAGTCCTTGCATATTCATTATGAAAGAAAATAAGAAACTAGGGCAAAAACTGCAATTTTACTAGCTCATCATAATTGTAGTACAACCACGGGTTTTCTAAGGGGTTAAATGAAGGTCAATTGCTCTTAACAAGATAACAAGTGGGATAAGACAGACGGAAAAGGATTTGCACGTGTTCTAAGAATTAAATGACTTTTGAAACCCTAAAAACAGACCCACTTAATTAATTGAGGTTCTAATTAGGATAAAATTCACCTAAACCCTCTAAAATTTATAGAAAAAAATTTTATAGGGTTTAGAACTTTCAATTTGACCATTAGAACCCGTTTTGACCAAAAACAAAACCAAAGACAGACATTTGCCCTGATTTGGATTTTTGCATAAATTACCCATCAAACATGGTCAAAACCAATCTAACTTCACCATTGGATTCCTTAAGTCCAAATTAGGTTTATACTAAAATTTGGACCCAAGATGTGTTTCTCTTGACCTAGTTTGCAAATTGGTCCTGTTTAATTTCATTTTTGCCCTTAACTTTCAAAATCCTTTCAAATAGGCCCCTAAAGTTGTCGTCGTTCTCACAAAAAGGTCCCTACTGCCATTAATCCTATTCCTATTTGCTCCAGCAACCTTAAAATGGAAAGAACTTCCTGATTTCTTGACGAATCCCTTTCAAAATTGAAAGGGAAGTTCATCAAGAAATTATCTTCCTTTTGAAACCAATCCCAAGACCTAAAACCTACCCAATCTCTCATGCAAACGCATGAGAGATTTGTGTATTAAGGAACTTCCAAGTCCGGCAAGGCTTTCCAAGCTTGGAAAGCATGTTTCCCAAGCTCAAACCACCTCTAGATCCTTATATAAGAGAGCCCAAATCCCCCCAAGCTTCCGACACTCGAAATCGACCGAGATTCCCCATAATTCCTCTCTCTCTTTCACCGTCAAAGGTTCCTCGACATCTGACAACCTCCTCTGCTTTTCCTCGTCGTTCATCCGCAATACCAGCGGCGGATCTATCTTCCTTACCTCCTTCCGCGTCTCGCCGTAACAACAGACTCCTCCTTCTCCATCATCCTCATCATTTCTTCCCTATAGGAGCCACCTTCGTCTCCGGTGTCGGCCGCACCTCAACCAACGCTATCTCTGCCTCGTTTCGTCCACTACTAGCCTAGTTAAGTCCCCTATTCCCTTTACTTTATTTTCGCATTCACCCCACCTCGTTTCGACCACCGACAGCCCTCTGCGACTTCATCTTCTCCATCTCCGGCAACTCCTCCGGCAAGCCCATCTCACCACCACAGACCACCAAACTCCTCACCGACTACCTCAAAACCTCTGCCTCACCTCTTCGCTCATTTCCCCTCTCCTTATTCACCGCTTCACTCACTTACACACACCCCCGAACACACCCACTTTCACGCACACAGATCGACCGCGACATGCATGCACGGACCATGAGACGCCACACAAAACCCCCCATCGCACTTGCTGTAGTCCGACGATCCTCCCTGAACATTCTGACAGGGCCGAAAGGTCGTATTTCTGATTTCAGGCATAGCCCCTCTCCGCCATTGACGCAAAGCTCTGAAGCAAGCTTTAGAGCTTGTTCTTCACCTGCAGCTCCAGGACTCAACTCCAGCAGCTGTAGAATTGACTCAGGTGTATCCCCACGTGGTCAATTGGAGCTTTTGACCAGAGCCTCTACACCAATTCAACAAAGGAAGTCGCTGCTGCAACTGCACGAAGGAAGGAGGTGGGATAGTTCCACCTCGGAAGCGGCAGAGTCCTTGCACCCGCATAAAGTGAATTTGTGTTAGAGGCTATTCACCTCATAACACAGGGTGAGGTCCCTCTCACACATGCACACCTGCGCCCCGTCCGCGACTCTATCCCCCGCAGATCTGGCTGACTCGTTTACCCGCCTAGACTGACCTGCACTCCTCTCTCACTATTGCACGTCGGTGAGCCTGGACCCGGGTGCGTACGATCTGATAACTCGATTACCCGTGGCTCTGGGAGAGTGGATCCTAAAGAGAGAAGGAGAGGATAGCTGCACAGGTTGGGGAGGGTTTTGCTCCAATGAGACTCTGACACTTAGCCGAATTTAGAAGAAGAAAAGAAGTAGCAGAGAAAGAAAGAAGAAGAAGCAAAAGAAAGGAAGGAATAGAGAACAAAGAAGAAATCCAAGCACTGTAGAATCAAATGTTTAAGATGTCTGATCCTACCATCAGACGATACATTTGAGCATTATTTCATATTTTGATATTTGAGTTCCTTAACTATTATTGTAAGGAGTATATGGCGGTTTAAACCACCATTTTACTCCATTATTTTTGCAAATTGATGCTTGACCCTAGTGCTACATTATTTTGAAATAATTCTTGATTTCAATTCTATAGCTTTCTTGTCTTATATTGCAATTTTGAGTTTTGAATTCCATATTGCTCTCTGTGTTCGACCTCAAAACTTATTCGAGTAATAAAAATCTATTTGTTTTCAAAGCGATTTCGACTATAATACAACGATTTATTTTAAAACTCGATATCGCCTTGTCAATAATCATCCTACCCTACTATAGACAGTAGAATAAAATATAATCCAATCAGATCATGAACTCCATTTGGAAATCATATTAAAACACTCCAATGCTTAGAATAGGGGTGAATCCCCTAAAATGTTGCTGCTGTAGCAGGTGTTCAATGTACTGAAATGGGGAATTAGACTCTGAAATCTCAAGTTCAATCGATGAAAACCTCTCTAAAAACATGTTCACATGATACAGCCACCATCAAGATCTCAAAAACTCATGAATTAAGTCTAAAAACTCACGTACTTGTCAAGAAAATCAATCAGAAATTCATATCAAAAATCCCCAAAAAATATCTTGAAGTCCTAATGTGCATGTCACCTTTCATTATAGACAATGTAAGGTTGCAAATTAAGATTTCAATGCGAGAAAACCACATCACAAGCATCTCAAATAAACTCTAAAAAATTTGAGATTCATTCCCTCTTGAGGGAAGCTTGAAAATCACATAAAAATCTGATTTATCCTCTCTCTTGTGCCATAGACAACAAGAAGAGAGAGTCTAAATCTTACGATGCAAACCATTGAAAATAAACCCAAATCATCAGATTTCACATTCACAATCAGTGGAGAGACTTTGCGAATTTGATGAGATGGGTGGGGAGTCCCTCAAGTGGATTATGATCGCCCAAATCAGATCTGAATACTCAAGAGAATGAGGTCTGATTTGGTGCTCTGATAGATGGGTGAGCGATGGAAAATCAAGTGGAAGTCAGTGAAAATAAATTGGGGGTGTGAAGGGGGAGATTAATGATCAATGGAATGGAATGAATTCTTCTGCTCTGATCTGAAATGATTAGAGGAGTTGGAGTGCGAATTCTACTCTAAATCTACTCCTAAACTACTCTAACAATCATCACATAAATCTCTAATTACTCCTACTCCTAGAAAGCAATAAATCTAATCTATGAATGTAGTAAAAATCTACTCTAAGGGAGGAATGGGATTCCTGGGTCTCCACCCAGTGGATGGAGAGGAAGAATGGAGGAAGGAGGTACTCCAGTGGAGGGAAAACTCACTAGTGAAGTTCTGGGTCGCCCTCAGGTACTACGATGTCCTTAGCAGCGAGGAGAGTCGGAGAGGAAGGTGGAGCTTTACTGCCAATGGCCATGAAACAGGGACAGTGCGAGGAGAGGAACTGGAGTGGATGAATGATCGGCTCAAGAGGTGTAGAAGGGAGTCAATCATTTGCGCACGAGGCAGAGGAGCTCCTTAAGTAGAATCAAGAGTGAATCCTCTCACCCCAGAGGTGAGGATATGCGATTAAAGCGTGAGCAGTCTAGATGAGAGGAGAGGAGCGCACGCAATCCTAGGCCAAAAGTGGACCGTAGGATCAGATCTGGGTGAGGTGGTGATTGCACACACCAAGTCGCGCAAATGTTCGAATCAAAGAGAGCCACAGATCGAGCAGTTCAAGGGATGGACGACTACGATGACCCATGTTCTTCGTGACTACAGTGCACGCAAGGACCTGTAGGTGCTTTGAGACTCTATTGGTAAAATTACGCTAGAAACCCTTGCGTGAAGGGGTAGAAAAATAGCTAAGTGACCCATAAGTGATAAGGAAAGCTATCAGAGAAGTCCTTCTAGGCTTGCAAATAGGTCCCTGCAATTTTTAAAAAGGACCTTAAAGGTTTTCTTAATGAATGAAATGTGATATGTGAAGGACCTAAATGTGAAACTCTAATTTCAAGGCCCTAATGATGTCCAAATGCACCCAAGTTTTTATTGAAGCTCAATTGAACATATTAGAAGTTAATTTTACCTTCGATTTAGAATTTTGAGCTCATTTGTGTGTTCAATTTGCAATTGGATCACCATTTTACATTTATTAATAAATTATCTCAATAATTGACCTAAGTATGCATTTTTAGCACAAAATTGATGTTTTAGGTCTTTATCTCTATTTCCCACACTTAACCCTTTTTATGTGTTAATTTGATAGTGTTTAACCTAGTTTCTAGCTTAACTTAGACGATTTAGCTATGATGAGTCACAACTCATCAATCTCCCCCCTGCATGCATCTGCTACGACCCATGCACGATGCCATGGCCTACCTCCTTCCCAGCTAACCACCTCCGGCGACCCTCGCCGGACATCCGTCGGCCGTCCACCTCCCCGAGACGATCTCGCCCTCTTTCCCTTGTTTCTTCTTCTTCCTTCACGTGCAACCCATGCACACAAACATGCATGCCACCGATCTCCCTTGCCGACGCGTCGACCATGGCTGGCCACGCTGGCCCTCATCGGTGGCCACGCCGACGACCGTCTCCTTCCGTGAGTCACATGCACACCTCCATGGGTGCAACTGCACCCATGGCCATGGCACCGCCACCACTTGGCCGGACGACCATGTCCAGCCCTCAACCCGTCCGATTGTCACAACCCTTGCCGTTGTTCCCCCCTTACCTCTCCTCCTCTCTCGATGAACCATATGCTTCCCTTCTTCTCCTCCTCTTTCTCGCACTATTCCCGCTCGGCGCCATGTACGTGCACGAGCAGGACCTCCATTCGTCGACTGCCAGCAGCCCTCAACGGTGCCTACCACCCTCCGTCGATCGCCAAAGCCTCTAGCGACCTCCTCCAACGTCTTCTTCTTTCTCTTCCTTCTCTCAATCTCCCTTTCTCTTTCTCGTTAACTTTCTTCCCCATTCTTTCTTCTCCTACCTTTCCCCCTCTTCTTTTCTCTCTATGGTCTCACTCTCTCTCTTGATCTCTCTTTCTCTCTATCTCTCTCTCTCGTTCTCCCTTCCTCTCCTCTCTTTCTCTCTGTCTTTCTATTTCGTGTGGGAAAAACATGGGAGGGTTTGGGATCATATAGAAATGGAGAGGAGGGAGAGGCGGTGGAGGTTTAGGATTAGGAAAATATTTATTTATTTATTTATTTATTTATTTTGAACAACTTACATAGGATTTTCAATAAATAAAAAAAGAGTATTTTTATTTCTATTTACAACTACATACACTCTCGTAACAAGATCAAACAAACTCCAATTCTTATGGAACACATACCGTCAGAGTCATCGCAAAATAAGGAATTCGATAGAATTTATAGATTTTCAAATAGAGGTCGTTTGCAAAATGAAATCCCTAAGGCGAATCGCACGCAAGTTTCTCACAGTTTACATATGTTTTGCACATTCGAGGTTCGATCGCCACATGAAACATACTGCAAAAATCCTCATGACACCAAAAAGTTAACAACACTTTCGAATCATCGATCCGAGACCTAGATTGCAAAAATGAAAAATACGTGGGTTTTTAATCTAATTACACATTTTAAATTCATGCAAGCTTCGATTTGTATGCGAAAAGTGTCAACGGATTTGTCTTGACACGCTTAGTCTAAAATGACTCAGAAATCCACGTTCGAGAAGTTACAGGTAGATTCCAAGAGGATGAGTTCCCTGGAAGTCAAGATAAGAATAAAGTAAGGGAACTTGAGTCTGATGAGACCAATGAAGTCCCCAACTCAAAAGAAAGAGATTCACCAGAATCTAGTGATTGTCCCATTCCTCTTAGAAGGAGTTCTAGAGGGGTGCATCTACCTAAATGATATAGATTTCATGTCTCATAAGAGTCTGAGATTGATCCTGCCACATATGATGAGGCAATGATGGATCATGAAGGATCATGATGTATGGACCCTCATGGATCCTCTTGATGGGGTAAACCTATTGGGTGTAAATGGATCTACAAGAGAAAGAGGGGTTGGATGATAAGGTAGTGACCTTCAAAGCACAACTTGTGGCCAAGGGCTACACCCAAAAGAAAGGGATTGACTGTGAGAGAACCATCTCTCCTATCTCCATGCTTAAATCCATTCGGATATTGCTATTGATAGCTTTGCACCATGACTATGACATCTGGTAGATGGATGTCAAGACAACTTTCCTCAATAACTTCCTTGAGGAGGACATCTACATGGAACAACTTAAGGGTTTCCGAGTAGATGGTGGGAAGAGAAAGGAGTGCAAGCTAAAGAAGTCCATCTATGGACTTAAGCAGGCTTCTCATAGCTAGGACATTCAGTTCGATAAAACTACAAAGAGTTATGGATTCCATCAGAACACAAATGAACCTTATGTCAACCAGAAGGCCAATGTGAGTGCTATCACTTCTCTGCTACTGTGCATGACCGGCATTCTATTCATTGAGAATGATGTAAGAATGTTATCTAGTGTTAAGTTTTAATTATCCTAGAACTTTGAGATGAATTATCTCAAGAATGTCTTTTACATGTTGGGTCTGAAAATGTTTGAAAACAAAGAGAAGCAAGGATACATAACCAAGAACTTGGAGAGATTATGTATGAATAACTCCAAGAAGGGTTTTAGTTCAAGCTCTGTAGGACTTCTTAGTCAGTTGTGCTTAATTCTTTCCTTCCAATTATTATCAGTACTGCTTTTTTCAAAGTTGTACTCTTTACTTTTCATGATGGTTATGGAAGATTGTTACAAACTCTATTGACTAGATTCTCATTTCCAGTCAATCATTTCTTCATATTAATGATATGGGATGAAAATTTGTTATGCATGTGTTATGTTTTATGGTTATCAAATGACTGAGATCTTGGGTTAATGTTGAGAAATCAATTCAAATCTCTATTAGGGTGGGATATTAGGTCGTAACACACATACATCAAATTAGTTATCTTCTATGAAAATAGACGTATTGTAGCATGAAAAAAGGGAATCTAATAGATGGTTTCACATGCTAATCAGTGTGAAGAGAGAAAACATACAACTTACCCGCACACCAGTGAGTTTAATGGATCAAGTCGTTATTGAAATGACTATGTAAAGGAATTAAGCGAAAATAATTTAATGAATTATCTATCAAGGGAAGTCACGTCGGGTTTGTGTATCCTCATATACTGCATGGATAACTCTACAGGAGTGGTTGAAGGAAAATGAATTCAAGTTACTGCAAATATGTCGAAAATCGATACTAATTAATGAGCTGTTGTATTAGTGCTATTCGAATTTTCCGCCATTGTTGTAGAAGGACTATTTAGTTAATTTTATACAAGTTCTCCACATCCATATATAATATTAATAGTTGTTTGCACAATTAGCTATTACAAGTGCAGAATATTGATTGAATTTCAAAGCGTAGTTACTTACTTTCTTCTAATCGATTTTTGTTCTCAGTGGAGATGGCCAATGAATTTAACATTCATATCCAACATGCACATGTGATGGAGGTCCGTGAACATTTGGAACGTGTTACAAAAAGAATAAATCGAATCCTGGGGCTCTTGAAAATACACTAGGGGGAGTTTCTTGCTGTTGAGTGTAGAGCTTGAAGTTACCGCGTGGCGTTGGTGAGTTTAGTTAACATTCTCGGGTTGATGCAAGCCTTAAACGAAATTAGAATAATGACATGGCAATATCGAAAGTAGTATTGGTCACAGTGTAGTACGTTAATCTTGTATTCTTTAGTAATTATGAAAGTTGTAAGGCGACAATTTAAATTTTGGAACAACGTTATGTTCTCAACACTTTTGGAATGTACGATTATTTTGTAGGTAATTACGATGACCTTACTTCCCATTAATATTTCACATTGCAATTTGTTCTCCTCTATTTAAATGTGATGTGTGACATGTGCCAATGTTTTTACGTTGATGGGTACAAAATCAATTTTGTTATTTTATACAAAAATTTAATTTGATGCAACATTACTCGTAATAATTGTCCTTGATTGGGTATAGTCCATTTGTTATGTTCAGTTATCATTTTATTTGTCGAACCTTGTGGATAGGAATGGTGGCTCTATTATGATCTCATTTTATACATGTTTCCTATGCCATAATTACATGTTCAATAAGTACAAAATATTGTGGATTAAATTTTTAAGGGTTTAACTTAAATTATCCCACCTCTAATTTAGGATGAACATGTATATGATCTCAGTTGGATTTTACGTTGACTAGGTACCGGTACTGGAATTCATTACATACTGTTATGAGTTCCATATTACATGGGTACCGGTACTGGTGTCAAGTACCGGCACTCATGTGTTACTGTTTGGAACACATGTCCAAATGAGTACTCGTCCAGTACTCACTATGTACCGGTACTCACGATGAGTATCGGTACTCAATGAGTACTGGTATCTCTCCAAGAAACAACTGGTCTCAACGAGTACTGGTACTCATAAAGAGTACCCATACTTGTTGAGTACTGGAACTTTACTTATAGCAAACAAGTATCAATACTGGTGACTAGTAACGGTACTTGTAAATTACTGGTCCTGATGACCTGAAGCCCAGAACGTGGTCTGGGACTCACTTGTACCGGTAGTCATGGCGAGTACCAGTACACGTGGGTTCCAGTATTGGACTTAGGACGTCCTGGAGTCAATCTGAAGCTAGTGGTACCAGTACTCGTGAAGAGTACCGGTACAAGCAAGTTACAGTTCACTTCTTTGTGTATCAACAAAATGCCACCTGTACCGGTACTCATGATGAGTATCGGTACTGGCGACGGTTACAGATTGGTTGCGTGCATTTTCTGGAATATGAAAAGAATTCTTTAACCCAAATCAGTTTATGATCTAATCTACGTAGATAAGTGAACATATATATACTGAAGCAAAACAATTTATAGGTTTGTCTTCTCTTGCACACAAGATTTTGTGATATCTAATTATTAGACATCAAAACACGCAATCAGACCTAGTCTAATCTGTGGGAGAGAAACATATCTGTGCTCATGTTAGATTCTAAGTAGTAGGATAATGGTTAGAAGTCTTCCAAGAGATCCCACCTCGGATCCTGATGGACTGCACAAGAAGAACATGAAGATCTTCTCTAGCCGTCCTTCTTCCTCTCAAGAGGTCTCTCTCATCTTGATTCTCTTTGTAAACGATGGGGTTTACACAGATTAGGGTTGGTGGTTCTCTTGGGGACCATAACCCTCAGAGAAATGCAATTAGTCTCACTAATTGCATGGATGATTTACACTTCCACCCATCGAGGAAGTGTTAATCATAAAATAGGTCTCTGCACATATGTTTTAAACACCACACTATTCTCTTTGCATTTTATGCCCATGCCCTCAATAAAAACTTGAATTGATCACTTTAGTTATGAGCATTACATGACAATCCATTAACTAATTGTTATTTTATTATATCTACATGTATGTTTACACATACAAGTCCATACGTTGGATTTTAATCCAACAATCTCCCACTTGGACTGTATGTGTAACATGTTAATCAAACAACATATGGAACTAAATTTGAGCTCAGCTTTGCTGTCATATCCAGAAATGCATATCTAAAGACAATCCAATCTACCAATTACACTAGTAATAGGGCCAAGGCGGCTTTCGCTACATCTCAGTAACTAAACCAACAATAACCACATAATTAATGCAAAAGATAACCAGAAACATGTGGATGTGCAGCATGGAAATTACATGCCAATGTGATCAAAGCATGCCTATTCCCAACTGGTCCTCTAAATAGAGATCATTTTCAAAACCAAAACCAAATTACTTTTTAGAATGGACAATCCCAATGAATTGAAAAACTTTAAGTTTTGTTTATTTCATAACAGAAATGAAGCTTTACAAAACTTTATACATAACCAAAGAACTAAATCACTAAATTACAAAATTATCTATTACAAAATGAGCACTATACAAATTACAAACTCCCACTAAAGCTGAAATTTCTGTAAGGACATAAGACTCATAGAAGCTGTGTGCTCATGGAAAATCTTAGGTGTTATTCCTTTAGTAAGCGGATCTGCAACCATGGAGTCTGTACCGATGTGCTCTATAGACAGTTGTCTATTCTGTATCCTTTCTTTAACAACCAAGAACTTGATCTCAATGTGCTTCGATTTGAAGGAGCTCCTGTTGTTATTGGAGTAGAGAACTGCGGACTGATTATCACAAAACATTTGTAGTGGCCTGTCAATGCCATCTACTATGCGCAGCACCGATATAAAATTCCGCAACCACACTCCATGATTGGATGCCTCATAGCATGCTATGAATTCTACTGCCATAGTGGAAGAGGCAATAAGAGACTGTTTTGCACTCTTCCAAGAGATGGCACCACTAGCAAGCAAAAATACATATCCTGAAGTAAACTTTCTGTTTGTGACGTTGGATTGGGTTTTAAAAGTATCGTGTTGTAATACAGCCGAAAAAGCGTTCAAAACAAATACAATTTTATTACTCGAATTTGAAGTCCGAGGTTGAACATAGGGAGCAAACTGGTATTTAGAAATCAAGATCACAATTCAGAATTTAAAAGAACATGCAATAATATCAGTATCAAAGTGTAAAAATATGGGAGTAAATGTAGAGCACAAAATACTAAAGAACTCAACGTATATGAATTAGACTCAAATTGGATGTCTGATTTGTAAATCAGACGACTTAAACTGATGCTACAGTGCTCCTTCTTCCTTCAGCTTCTGCGGCTCTTCTTCTTTCTTCCTTCTTCTGCTTCTACTCCTTCTCTTCTCTCTCTTTACCTTTGGCTTCTGTCTTCTTCTTCCTTTACAATCTTTCTCTGCCTTTTCTCTCTTCCTTTGCCTTTCTCTACCGGCTGCCTCTTCTTTCTCTTTCTCTTTATCATTGTCTTCTCTTTCCTTTGACTTCTACCTTTTGCTTAGCTTCTCCATCTTCTTCCTTCAGCTTCTTCCTTCTCTGTCGTGGCCCTTCCCTTAGCTTCTCCTTCTTCTTCTTTAGCTTCGCTTCTCCTCCTCTTCAGCCTGCAGCAAAACCTACCCCCTACCTACGTGCACTCTCCTCTCTTTCTCTCTTAGGTTCCGCTCTCCCAGAGCCACACGTATTCGGGTAATCGAGTCGGGTACATACCAGGACCAAGCCCACCGGTGTGCAGTGGTGGGCGAGGAGTGTAGTCGGGTGGAGTCAGCCAAGTTCGCGGGGCATAAGCGCGAACAAGACTGGGTAGGATAGGGTGAGAGGGACCTCACCCCAGGATTCGGAGGTGAGCAGCTACAAGCACGAATTCAACTTATGTGGGTGCGCGGCCTCAGAACTTTCCGAGGTGGGACTATCCACCCACCTTTCTTCACGTGCGCCCACAGCAGAGGTGGTTCTCCAATTGCAGCAGCTGCTACGACCTTCAACTAGAATGGAGTGTCTGGAGTCGTGCACAAGGGTGTGGGTGTATTCAATGAGGTGCGTGAGTGAGTGGAGTGGTGTGTGAAGTAGGGGGAAATGTTCAGTGGAGTGAGGGGATGCTTATAGACTTGTCGGCAAGGGGTGAGATGGTCTTTGGTGGTGGAGTGGTCTCGCCGAAGGTGGTGGTCGGAGATGAAGGAGATGAGCGTGGTGGAGTGCGGCAGTGGTTGATTTTGAGAAATAGGGAGTGGAGAAGAAAGTAGAAGGGGAAGGGGACTTATCTAGGATGATAGTGAACAAAGGGAAGTAGATGAGGCGCACTGTTCACCTTACTGTAGTAGCTCCTTCTGCAATGGTCGTGCATGTAACTATTGTCAGAACCACGCCCCTTTTCTCAACTCTCTTCATTGTCCCACTATCCTTTCCATCATGTGAAGTCTGATGACCTTGGTCTTGTCGCTTTCTCCTTCGATTACTCTTTTGTCTCATTGCCGAGACTGCCTCACTTCCTTTCTCTTGCCAGCTCCCTACCTCTATCACCCCTCCCTTACTCCTTTGTCTCGCGCCCACAACTTGCTCCTTCATCATACATCATCTCTCACCCGTAACTTACTACTTCGTCTTGCACCCTCAACGACGACGATCGTACTCCTTCATCACGCTGTCAAGATGCCTCGGTCGCTGCTCCCTTGCTCCTTCGTCTTTCATCCTCAACGATGCCCTTGACATCTCGCACTCTTGATGCCACCGAGCACACTACCGTTGACGATGCCAAGTCTACAACCTCAACATCTCTTGGCCTCCGCTCTACCTCTAGCTCCAAGGCCAAGGTCGGCGACACCGGGTCTTGGACGTCGACACCCCTTACCCTCCCCTCCAAGTCCGCAACCTCAGCATCTCTTGGCCTCTGCTCTACCTCCAGCTCTAAGGCCAAGCTCGACGACGTCGGTCCAGAACGTCGACACCCCTTGCCCTCCCCTCCACCTCCAACTCTGACTCATCCTCTAAGGAAGGTTAGACTAGTATTGTCCCCTTTGATTTTTTCTTCTTCTATCCGAGGAAGGTTAGACCGATGTTGTCCTCATCGATGCCATCGCACCACCACCACCCCTTCCCTTGAAGAGCATGGACTTGCCATTTGAGCCAAAGATCCCATCTTTGCCAAAACCATGGAAGAAGGGATGTGGAGGATTTGACACTTGCAATGGAGTAGAAGACTAAGGTGTGAGATCAACTCCAAAAAGAGAAAAGGGTGGTGCTTACATACAATAATGGATTATTTGTGTTGGGCAGTGTCGGTTTGGTTTCTTCCTCTCAAAGGATCACTTTCATGAGACAAGAAGGGAGGTTTAAGGGAAAAAAACATGGATGGTGGAATCCAAGAAGGTTGCAAGATAAATATGTTGGGTGGAACCTCAGATCAAATGGCCAAAAAGGAAAAAGGGGAAGGCACAATTGCAAGGAGGATGGGATTATGGGGGACACCTAAAACTTCTCAAAAGGGGACCGGGGAGGAAGGGGGTCCACAATGGACGGTGGTATATGCTACTTTTTATTGTCTCTTCCCTCCATCATGTATGCGTCGGTGATGTTATGTTGGGTGTTTTGAGGAGTAGAATTTGCAAAAGCTGGTTACGATTATAAATTGTAGGACCTGATCTGTGGACGATGTTGAGAAAATAGTACCCAATCAAGTCGTCAATGTGAAAGATTTAAAGTTGACGCTTGTTGAGAAAATAGTGTGGTTCCTCCCTCGACCCGTCGTGTGGCTCCTTTTTTTAAGATCCCTTTAGGTTTTTTTTAACAAGTACATTCCCGTACCGCGTGTTCCATGTTTATCCAACCAAGATGATACCTTTCAACTCAAGGAGTAGAGTCGTTGGGTTCTTTTTTAAAGACCCTTTTAGTTTTTTTTACAAGTGTGTTCCTATACCACATATTTCATATTTACCCAATCAAGATGATTCCTAAGATTAAGTAGCTCCATTAATACGTCCAGATATGTAACTACTGTCTTTTAGCTTTGTCATGTCATCATGTCTTTTTCATGCTTTTCCGGATTTAGATTTGATGATATTGCAAATAATTGATCCAACAAGAATCTCTCCGATTGTTATCTTTTAGCTTTATCATGTCTCTTTATATTTAAGTGGGTGAGGGAAATGATCGTACAATTATTCTTCGAGAGAGATGCATGAGATTGTGCTTTTAAAACCCATTTATGTTATGAAAGACCCATTTCCCTTCTCTATTTATGTTTTTCCCTTTTTCCGTTCTTCAAGCAAGTTTTGATGAATGGGATTGTGCTTTTAAGACACATTTTTTGCTATGAAAAACCCTTCCTTTGCTCTACTGAAAAACATTATATGAGCTAGATAGGTTAATAACGGGCCACAACATTTTTTTCATTATCAATCTTTCCATGATCAATTCAAATTATGTATTTCAACAAAAGAGAACAAAGAAAATAGTGGCCACGTAGATCATCTTCCACTACATACCTTCATTATTGAAGTATTGCTTCTCATGCATTGGTAACTCTATCCCTGTACGGGTACTTTCGTATTTCTATTACAACTTCATCAAACTCAACAAAATTGCCATGATGTAATATGATCATTACATTAATAAAGGTAAGTCATCAATTACATTTTAATGAGATGTCAAAAAAGTTTGTGGTTTGATTTATTAAACCTTTCTTGTCATTTTTAGCATCTATAAATTTTATGTATGTGATGAGAGCCTCATCATGAACCCTAACTAGCACAATTTGATCTAAATAAGTGTGAAAAAGCTCCTACAAAACCTAGAGAAAAGCCTAACTCAGAGAATTCTAAATTGAAGAATAAGACAAGTCATAAGGGATAAAACTGTAATTTTACCAATGCAGTGGACAATCAGGGTTTCTAAGGGTCTGAATACAAGTCAAATGGGCTTAATAAGAAAGAAAGTGGGTTAGCCTGAGCCGAAAAGGGTTATAGCAACTTCTACGAATTAAATGACATTCTGTAACCCTAAAAATAAATCTACTCTAATTCACGAGATTTTAGGCAAGATAAAAATCAACTAAACCCTCTAAAATTCATGGAAAAATATTCCCTAGGGTTTAGAACCTTCAATTTGGCCTTTGCAACCTATCTTGACCTAAATTGAGAACCATGCCCAAATTTTGACCTAATTTGGGTTTTTATACAAATTGACTGGTCAAACAAGGTTAACCTAAAATCAAATTACACCATTGAATTCCTTAAGTTCAAATTAGGTTGGTACAAAAATTTGGGCCTAAGAGAAGACCATCTTGACCGACTTTACAAATTGGTCCTCTTGAATTACTTTTTAACCCTTATCTTTTTAAACCCTTGCATTTAGCCCCCTATCTCTCTTTTGTTCTTTGCAGAACGGTCCTTCCTGCCACCCCACACAAGCACCATACCTCCGGCGACCTTGTGCGGAGGATGGCACCGCGTAGGGTATGGGGGCAGCCCTCAAGAACGAAAGGGGGGTTCCCTGCGTCGTCCTCTTTCACAGGGACCCTCCCCTTTGACCTGCAGTTGCCCATGCCTCTCGTGAGAACTCACGAAAGGCATGGGTCTGATTTACGGCCATATCTTCAGCGAACTCCCCACGTTGCTCCCTCGAGATCCTCTCCTCACCAGCACCTTTATAAGGAGCGGCAGGGGCAGCCGTTTACTTCAAGCTCGTTTTGGCAGAAGAACACCCCAAACTTCGTCTCCTCTCACTCCGGTCAGACAGCCCAAGCTTCTGGCGATCTTTCTTCCTCCTCCTCATCGCTCTGCTGCCATACCTGCAGCAGAGCTTACTTCGCCTTGTCTTCCCACGCCAGGCCTCACCAGCTGGCGCCTCCAGATCCCCTCCTCGTCACCGTTATCCCCCTTCTGGGCACCTTCTTCCCCAGCTCCGGCAGGCACGCGCCGGGTGCCCCCTCTTTCCCTCTTCGTCAATTAAGTAGGTAAAAACCTTCCCCTTTCTCTCTCTGTTATTTTCCCCTCTTAAATTGGCATTTTTCACCCCTCGACTGCTGCTACCACCTCCATTTGCTCCACCTCCGGCCACCAACTCCAGCAAGGTCGCTCCACCTTTACAGGCCATTCCACCCCTCGCTGATAAGCCCAGAAGCTCCCCCTCACACCACTCAAGCATTTCCCCCACTCCATTCACCGCCCCGCACCTCCAGACCACCCCTCGAACACAACCACCTGCACCTCTGCAGTGTGCCATAGGCACACGGCCACAGGCACTTTCCTGCCACGCCAACCCCCGCACCACCTTCGTCGTCCTCTGGCAAAGCTTCCTGAGCTGTCTGACGTGGCCGTGAGGCCGTTTTCGTGCTTTCAGGTCTCACCCCCCTCGCCGCCATTGACAAGCAACAGGAGCTGCTTAGCGAGCAGCACCAGGCGCAAGTCCCAGGCAATGCCAGACACTTCCACGTGGGTGCCCAGGTTCTCAATTGGGGTCGCGAGCCTTCGCTGCTGCCCCAATTGCTCGTAGCTTCTTGCCTGCAGGCACGCGGAGCGGAGGTGGGACTTTAGTCCCACCTCGGAAGTGTGTGGGCGCACGCCCACACATAAATTCAAAAAGTGCTATAAGCATTTCGCCTCGAATCACTGGGGTGAGGTCCCTCCTTACCTATCACCCGGGTCTTGTCCGCGGCTCTTCCCACACGGATCTAACCCGACCCGACTACCCCCACTCCTGTGCACTCCTCGCGCACCACCCACGTCGGTGTGCCTGGACCCGAGCACGCAACCCGACCCGATTACCCAGCTCTGGGAGAGCGTACCAAAGAGAGATTCAGAGAGAGAGAGATGCAGGAAGAGGGTAGGATAGGTTTTGCGTTGAGCTTGTGTGTGTATGCAGGGAACAGGTGCTGCTGAAGAGAAGAAGGAAGGAAAAAAAAAGAAGAGGAAGAGTAGCAGCTGGGACTTAGCCGCAGAGAAGAAGAAAGGAGAAGGAAGGAGAGGCCACAGCAAAGTGAAGAAGAAGGAGCAGAAGAAAAGAAGACAGCAGGGGCATTGTAGCAACAGCGCAGTTAAGGCATCTAATTTCTGAATCAGACGTCGGAAAGAAACGGAGTGAAGCAGAAGAGAAGAGTAGAGGACAGGTGATGAGAACCTCATCATGAACCCTAACTAGAACAATTTAATCTAAATAAGTATGAAGAAGCTCCTACAAAACCTAAAGAGAGGCTCAACTCCGAGAATTCTAAGTTTAAGAACAAGGCAAATCATAAGGGGTAAAACTGTAATTTCACCAATGCAGTGCACAAACAGGGTAATTAAGGGTCTAAACGAAGGTCAAATAAGCTTGATAAGGAGGGAAGTGGGATGATCTGATCTGAAAAGGGTTATAGCAACTTCTAGGAATTAAATGGCATTCTGTAACCCTAAAACAAACCCACTTTAATTCATGAGGTTCGAGGTAATATAAAAATCAACTAAACCCTCTAAAATTCATGGAAAAATATTCCCTAGGGTTTAGAACCTTCAATTTGACCTTTACAACCTATTTTGACCTAAAATGAGAACCATGCCCAATTTATGACCTAATTTAGGTTTTTGTGCAAATTAATCGATCAAACATGGTCCAACCTAAAATCAAATTTTACCATTAAAATCCTTAGATTCAAATTAGGCTGGTATAAAAATTTGGGCCTAAGAAAAGACCATCTTGACCGACTTTACAAACTGGTCCTCTTAAAATTACTTTTTGACCCTTATCTTTTGAAACCCTTGCAAATGGCCCCCTATCTTTCTCATCGTTCTTTGTAGAATGGTCCTCCCTACCATTTCTGAGCAGCGCCATACCTCCAGCGACCTTGCGTGGAGGATGGCGCCGCGCAGGGCATGGCACCCATTCTCAGGAACAAACGAGAGGTTCCCTACGTCGTCCTCTGTCGCAGGGACCCTCCCATGACCCCTGCAACCAGCCACGCCTCTCGTGCAAATGCACGAAAGGCATGGGTGTCCATTTCCGGCCATCTCCGACGAGCACGGCACGTCGCCTCCTCGGTCCCCTCTCCTCGCCAATGCCTTTATAAGGAGCGGCAGGGTTTACCATCTCCTTCAAGCTACTTCTGGCGAAGGAAAACCCTCGATTTCGTCTCTCCCCTCTCCGATCAAAGTGCCCTAGCTTTTGGCGATCCTTATTCCTCTTCCGCGTCGGTCTGCTGCCATACCTGCAGCAGAGCCTACTCTGCCCCATCTTCCCACACCAGGCCGCACCAGCTGGCACCTTCAAATCTCCTCCTTGTCACCGATAACCCCCTCCTAGGCACCTTCGTCCCCAGCTCCGGCAGGCACGAATAGGACGTCTTCCTCTCCCTCTTCGTCGACTAAGTAGGTAGGAATCTTCCCCTTACTCTCCTTTCACTTTTCCCTCATTCAATTAGCATTTCAAACCCCTCGACTGCCACTACCACCCCCATTTGCTTCACCTCCGATCGCCATCTTCGACGAGGTCGCTCCACCTTCATAGGCCATTTCACCCCTCACCGACAAGCCCAGAAGCTCCCCCTCACTCCACTCAAGAGTTTCCCCCACTCCATTCACCACCCTTCACCTCCCGACCACCCCCCGAACACACCCACTTCCACACACACAATCTGCCCTAGACACACGGCCACAGGCGCTCTCGTGCCTCGCCGACCCTCGCATTGCCTTTGCCACACTCCGGCAAGGCTCCCTACATTGTATGATGTGGTCGTGAGGCCGTCATTGTGATTTCAGGTCTCCACCCCCTCGCCGCCATTGACGAGCTGCTAAAGCTTCTTCAAAGGCAGCTCCAGGACTCCTCCAGCCCAGGCATGAAAACGAACATTCCCAGGTTTGCAATTGGGGTCGCGAGCCTTCACTGCTACCCCAATTGCCAGTGCCTTCTTGCCTGCGGGCGCGCGGAGCAAAGGTGGGACTTTAGTCCCACCTCGTAAGTGTGTGACCTCGCTCCCACACTTAAATTGAAAAAGTGACTTTAGCTATTCGCCTTCGATACACAGGGGTCAAGTCCCTCACCCACGCACGCAGTGCGCCACGCGCTCGCACCCGCCCTCTCCCGCGCTCACGCCCACGGGCCAGGGTCGAACCCGAACCCGACTACCCGACCAAGCACTCCTCGCCCACCACCGCACCCGGTGGGCCTGGTCCCGGGCGCGTTACCCGATCCGTATACTTGCGAATGCTCTGGGAGCGAACCTTTGAGAGAGAAATAAAGAGAGAGAGACGCAGGGAAGGGGTAGGGGTAGGTTTTGCACTGATAATTGTGTGTGTGCGTAGGGAAGAAGGAAGAAGCAAGCAAAGGAAGAAGAAGAAAGGAGGAGGGGCGGCTGAAGACTTAGCTGCACTGAGCAGTTGCTAAAGAAGAAAGGAAGGAGAGGAGCTGAAGGACAAGAAGAAGAGCTGCACTGTAGCAAACGCACAGTTAAGCTGTCTGAGCACCGAGTCAGACGACGGAAGGTCAGCGGCTAGAGAAGAAGCAAGTAAAGAAAAAGAAGAAGAAAATCAGAGAGGAAGAAAGGAGAAAGACTTAGTAGCTGAAGAAGAAAAGAGAAGGCAGAAGTCTCTGCAGTCGCAAGGAAGAAGAGAAAGAAAGAAGAAAAAGAGGAACCACAGAAGCAGAGAAGAAGGAAAGAAGAAAGAAGAGGGTCGGCTAAAGAAAGAGAAGAAACCAATCACTCTCTATCTCTCTTAATTTTTGTAAAACTTATATTGTGAATTTATAGGCTTCTAGAATTATAGTTTGCTCCCTAAGTTTGACCTCGAGAAACTTGTCATTCCGAGTAATAAATTATATTCAACTGGTAACTGTTCTTGTCATATACTCCAACGACTGTAATTACCATAGCGACAAAAGACCGCACCAACAGGCCAGAGAAAAAGAAAGAGAAAAGAGAAGGAGGGAGCCTCTACAGCAAAGAAGAAGAAGACGCAGAAGAAAGAAGAAAATCAGAGAAGAAGAGAAGAAGAAGGAAGAAGAAGAAGGACATAGCAGCTGAAGAAAAAAAGAAAGAGAAGGAAGCCTCTGCAGCAAAGAAAAAAGAAGAAGGAAGAAGACAAGCTGAAGAAGAGAACCAGCTGAAAAGAAGAAGAGAGAAGAAGAAAAAGCCAAGAAGAGAATTTTTTCTCTCTCTCCTTTGTCTTAATTTTTGTAAAACAATATATATTATGAATTCATATGCTTCTGGAATCATAATTTGCTCCCTGAGTTCGACCTCAGGAAACTCTTAATTCCGAGTAATAAATTGTAAACTAGTAGTAGCTTTTCGTGATATACTACAACACCTAGAACTTCAAAATACACGAAACCCTAGCAGCGAAGCCCACACCAGTATGTTAGCTTCTTTTTTCATGTATTTCTACAGCAACTCGGTCATGTATCTACTAACATCCAGATTGGTATAATTTAGCCAAAAGTAAGCATAATTTTGATAGATGATATTAAAAGAGTTGATCCAATTCAATGAAGCTTTCCTATCACTTGTTACATGTACGATTTTAGTATGTGCATTTTTTATCTTCACCATCTAGGTGATAACTATTCCAATGATTGATACTCCTTCATCACGTTTCTGTACTTACAAGCCATCTTTATATTTCTCTACTAGCAACTTTGTCTCATATGTTGGTTAAAACTCAATGAAATTGCCATGAGTATCAAACAAAGGTTATCCGTTTGCTTTATTAATATTTTCTTTTTGCAAAGAGAAAGAGAGCGGTAGCAAAAAGTAATAGAGAGTAGACGTTGGAAAAAAAGAAAGAGATGACAGAGAGATAGATAATAGAAAAAGAGAGAAATATCAAAGTGCTGCTGCAATACAAAAGGATTTTAAAATAATAAGCAAATAGTAATCATATATAAAGTTTGTCTTGTTACCTTAAGTGAGTCGAAACGAAACTTTCACCATTACTATCTTTACTTAGATAAAAAAAAGTCCATACATAACATGCAGGTGCATTATCATCTTCCGCTGCGTAGCTTCCAAATTGAAGAAGATTCATCACTATTAATTGGAACATCCATTTCTTTGTTGCCAAAAAAAGGTTAAACAACGGTAACTTTGTCCCTCAATAAAATTGGTACGAGGTAATCCAATCATTGGAATAAAGGTAAGTCCATGAATTACATTTGATTGAATTATGTTTAAAAAGTTAGTCATTTGATTCATTACAACTTTCCTATTTATTTTATGATCCATAAATCTGATGTATGCTTCTTTTTTCATGCATTTCTACAACAACTCTATCAATCATATATTTGTTAAGATCCAACCAAATTGGTATAGGCTAATTCAATCATTCAAGCAAAGGTAAAAAAAAATTCCATAAATGCAATTAGAAGAGTAATTGGTTATTCAATTCAATGGAGCTTTCATGTCATTTTTTACGTGTATGATTTTAGTATGTGCCCCTTTTATCGCGGCTATCTAGGAAATGATTGTCTTCGAATGGCTAGTTCTCCTTTGCCAACTTCGTCAACTATATGATGGTTAAGACTCTACGAAAATCATCTGGGCTAATCTAATTATTGAACAAAAGCTAAGTCCATCAATTACATTTTAATGAATGATAGTTGAAAGGTTGGTCATTGGCTTCATTAAACTTTTGTCAACATATACAAATTAAAATCTAAGGATATCGACCTCTTTTCCTTTTCGAAAAAAAAATCTAAATAAATTGGTATAAGTTATTTTGATTATTCAAATTAAAATATAATTTTGATAAATAATTTTGAAAGAGTTAGTCATTCGATTCAATAGTCTTCCAACCAAATTTTATATGTAAGATAATATTGCATATCGATTAAAATTTTCCATCCATTTTTGAAAGTCCAACTTAGATACTAACTAATTTGAAATGTCGTTGCCATAGGACAATTTTGCATAATATCAATTTGTGAAATGAAACTATAGCTTTTCGCATCACCTTAATAAATATGGTTTTTATAGTGTTAAATTGGCTTAACTTTTCATGAATAATATACACATACAGATGGCCTTTGTAATATATATATGATCTTAGATTGGTTATTGATAGGGAGAGAATATGAGAAATGCATTTTAATCATTCACATTATTACTCAAGAGTAGTATCAATCGCTTTGACGATCTACTTTAATTAATATTTTATGTAATGTTTTACTTTTACTTTCGTATTGTTTGCACTGTAACAAAGAAGGGTTTTTGTTACAGTTAAAAATCATGATCAAAAGATTTAGATTCATCACTAATTAGCGTCACCAAGAGTTGTGTGGTAGAAAGAGATTTGGTCATGGTTTTAACTAAAACCGTGACCAAAAGATTCTGAAAACCGTGACAGAAGACTTTTCATCACATTTTTAAAACCGAGATTAAGAAGAGCTTTCGTCACAATTCATATACATTATCGAAGATGTGTAGTTGTAGATGAAAAATATTTGGTCATGGTTTATTAATCGTGACCAAAAGTCTCTTAAAAAAATATCTAAGTTGTTGTCTCTATTGTCCTATCATTGTCTTTTGTCCTATTGAATTGATACACAATATATAGGGAGAACCCCTTAAATCACAATGAAGCAAGATATTTCTCTACACAAACCAAGTTTTCCACCATCATCTTATTTCCCATATGTTAATGGAGATGACCATATCGAAGAAGTGTAGGCAAAATATGAAAGATCTTCAAGACCATTTTGCACATTTTTCATTAGATAATGCCAGAACCCATATTGTGGTCTAAAATTGAACATGCACACTAGTAGGAGATATTATGCTTGCACATGCCATTACACAACTCCATGGCTCAAGAATAACAAAATACAACAAGTAAGGAAAAATAACACTTGCTTGTAAATGAACAAAAAATGATCTTGCTTGACTAGCAAACACATTTATTTAGATTAATCAATAAACAAAATAAGGCAAAATATTTAAATAGAATTACATCGCCAATGTTAGGAGAATGACATTCTTCGTACTTTTTAATTGTAGCCCACACAATTTGGCACCATGGTTTCTACTAATTTCAAGTTCAAACTATATAATCACACTTGAAAACCGTCTCAAACAATCAAGGGCAATAGGGAATTGAGCATACAGACAACAATGCAAGGAATCAGAAGTGAGAGACATCATTTGCAACTACTACCACACCCAACATCATGAACTCTGCAAGACTAGTCATAGAAACTTCAGTGGCCGCAATCAAGTTTGCTTTATTAGCAGGAATTCCAGTATGAAGGATCTGAGTGCCTACGACATCATAGGACATGTGCCCTAGCCTAGACAATACCTGCAATGTACAAAACATTGAATCACAAACATGAACCATACAAATGACAATTCTTTATAAAAAAAAACCATACAAGTGACAAGGTAGAATTATTTAAATAGATTGTTCTAGCAGAATCTCTTGTACTCTAGGCTCAAGTTACCATATAATTCAAATAGATTGTTTTGTTTAAGTGATGCTAAGGAGCTTACGTGGGTTAGACAACTGATGTACTTGTCATATTCTTGCAGGCAAGACTTCAAGCAAACCAAGTAATAAGCAGCAACAAGCAACTCCAATATAGAGGTTTGAACACTAAAGCACATAGCACATCACATTTTTATTGCATAAACAATTCAAATGTTGTCTTACATCCTTCTTAAATAATCAATCCATCAAACAAGCCTACCTGATAAAATTTATTTATTCCCATAATAAATAAATTATGGCCGTATAAATAATTATGGTGTTCCTTGCTTTTGTGCTTCCACTTCTATCATTAGTGCTCTAGATTGATGAAGTGGTAGTTTTTGTCCTCCAATAACCATGCTTTCTTGATTAGGTTGACTATGACTTCTGACAGTTGCTTTGGCATTTGTCTTCAGACAAGAAAAAAAATCATGAAAAGGTCGCTTGTATATTTTCAAACTAGTTGGCCAAGGTTCCTATTAAAAGAGCTCGTCAAGCATCATTCACTACCACTGCCTTTGATGCTTTCCCATAGATGCTTGTTTTCCTTGGATCGGATCTAAATAAAATAAGCTATCCCCAAGAAGTTTAACGTGCATCTTTTATAGTCATCCTACTGTTAGTCGTGAAACACGTTAAAAAATTTTGTATCGTTGTAGTTGTGAATCATGTGGAAATAAATAAATTTATAAATATTTTGGTAAGTATTGAGTCGTTCGTAGTGAGGCAAAATGTGATTTTCAAAACTTTTCGTACTAACTAATCTAAGCACAAAGATAGAGACCAGATATTCAGAGAATCAAATTTTTATTACTAATTGGAAATTGTTCTCAAACTAGGAATTAAAACAACTATGATAAAGAGTAGAGAGAAAAATAAATGAAGGATGACATTGCTTGAGGGATGCTTGTGTGAAGTGTGGCAGCACTTCAAATCCAGAGCACTAGGAAGAAGGCTAGAGAGATGTTGTAGAGAGAGAGGCTAGAGTTGTGTCTAGTGGAAGTTGAGATGCCTTCAGATGGGGGCTCTAGGGTCCTCTTTATAGCCAAAATGAGGGGAAAAGCTGGTATTTGAGTCCCAAACTCGTACAACACCCTTGGAGCCATCAGACCCATCGATCGGGAGATCAACGGACCAAATCGCATCTCAGAATAACCTTCCATGTGCCTATAACGAGTGGATTTCACCAGATGGCGACACGTGGCATGCGCTCGACCACTAGATCCGATCCGTGCACCCTTCACTGACGCTTGCGCGTGTTTTCAATCTCAGTAGTCCAATCTCACAATTGAATGGCTTAAGATGAGCATAACTACCCCTTCTCGCCCACCCGCTTTGCGTATATTGGGACGTCTAGTCGCACGTCTAACCGCTCGTGCATCTCACCGCCTCATTTGACGACCTTTGTCGCACCACGCAGCCACCTCCTCGTTGTCCAATCCCATTTGACGATCTAATTGTGCCTGTGCTCCACTGCCTCGCCAAGTTCACGCTCAACATGAATCGAACTCGCGTCGCTCTCTCTCATGTGGAAGCGATAACCAACGCGTTGTGGGCGCATTTGAGTAGCGATGTCAGTTTTGTCACGCGGCCGACCTCAATTAATGAAGCCGCTGCAGTGGGCTGTTACAATGGTGCCACATGGCACCATCTTGACCATTCATCTTCCCGCCTTTGTAGTTGATGCTATAAGGCTTTGATCAGGTTGATCTTTACACCGTTGGACTGCGATCGATGATCCGAATCCATCCGTGCGGTCGAATTTGACATCTAAGGTTTGGATTTGTGCTATCTTGCTCCTTGGCCTCTGATCTTCTACGGACTGAATGTGGTGTTACGGAAGTCTGATCAAGACAATTCCGAAAGTGTTGGACTCCCATCGTCGTCCTGATCAGATCCGTAGAGTACGATCTATCATCTACGGCCCCGGATGATCTGCAATTAATATTATCTCTCTTTTAGAGCATAAAATATCATTATTATCTATAAAGCTAATAAATTAACTATGATACAAATTATGATGCTAATGCATGCATTGTCCTTAAGTTAAACTAAATTCTAGCTTAATTTAAGTAGATTAGGTCCTATAATTGCTGTGCAATCACCTACCATTATGCAAATTTTCTGTAGCTAGTATTTATTTATCACCATCATCAAAACACATTTATGGATCTTATGATTGAGGCCATGGCTCAACAGATAGTAGGACTAAATTTTGACTATTATGAACAATTTTGAAACTTGATGTTTATGGCAAGAGTTGAAGAAGGAAGCTGTAAAGCTTTCCTCTGGGTTTTTGGCATACTTTTTTTTTTTTGGTCGTATATATTGAAATTCTGTTATACTTGGGAATTGGAATCATTATTTTACTTGTTAGAAAATCTACTAGCAGGGACTTCACACCCTAAATACATCTATAATAGCTTTGCATCTGCTCCTAGGCACGCACCATAATAATCATACATAGCATAAGCTGTTATGTAGGGTTGAGTATAATAGGTATCACTATTGTCCTTCTTCCAAGGCTTAGATTGAATGGAAATATGTATTGTGGCTAAAACTAAGTAGAGATTGATTATGTGGAACATGTTTCTACTTCTTGACATTGCCATGACATACTAGTTTTAACTTGTTAGGAATAATTTTAATGTTATTGGTTTGATGGAACACATGACCTTTTTCTTACCCCTGCATTCTGTTCTCTGTGATATTTTAGTTCTTACCCCTGCACCAGATTCATCTATTTTCCTCTACATAAAAATTTTGCATGAAAGCAACAAGATGAGTTCCACAAGCCAAAGCGCAAGAAAAGGAATACATTAGAAGACAGATCTACTTATAACTCATAAAATTCTAGACAGAAAGTCCTATTTTTGTTCCAATGCCAATGGACAAATTAGTACCTTTCAAGGAATCAAAATCTTCAATCGCCTTACTTGTAAAAATCACTGTCGTTGTCGGGCTTTTTCACATTTGTCATGTAATCTCACTACAACATAGTCAACCTTTGTCGTCGGTTGGAAACCAACAGCAAATGCCATATAACCAACGACATTAAGCAACTCCATTATTAGTGTCACTGCTTCATTTTCTCGTCGATTAGAGGACACATCCGACATCGAAATATTGTTTGACCACCAGACAGATTAGATATTTCGACGTCGTTTGACAACCGATGGAAATTATATTTGCCGTCGCTTATAAAATAAGCGACAGCATTTGTATGTTACTTTTTCCTGCCTTTACACACCCTTTCTTAAGTTTCCCATCATTTAAATAAATACACGTCGCTTCTATAAGCGACGGTAAAAATATTTTTGCTATCACTTGGCCAAATAAGTAACACCATATAAGGTTTTAGAGAAGCACACCTCCTCTATTGCCTACCCCCATGCGATTCGCCCCACTCAAACCTTCCCCACCCACCCTAAGGGTGCCCAAATCAGCCAAATTAGACTCAAGGGATCCCTAGAAACTCTCATTCCACCCGCGATTCAACACTACCCTGAACGCGACAAGAACGATGAGAGAGGAGGGAAAGGGGGAGCAACGTACCAGGATTGGACGGCAGTTACTACTACGGCAATGCTGATTGGTATGATAATTAGGGTCTGAAGGAGGGGTGGGGTTGTATCTCTCTGCCCATGCGACGCCGTCACCGCCGTCAAGGGAGGGAACAATATGGTCGAGGGGAGGCGCCACCACTATCTAGAGAGGGAAAGGAGCACGGGATGGTCGAGAGGAGACATCACCGCTGTCTGAAGAGGGAAGGGAGCAAGGGATGATAAGCGATGTAGGGAGTTGGGGGATGGTCGAGGATGGGGGGAATGGGGAAAGGGGGAAGGGTTTTGGAGGGAGTTTTGGTTTTTTAAATGCAAAAATCCTTTTCTCCCGATCCGAAAATCGTGACCAAAGCCTTTAGTTTGGTCACGGTTCTGAGTGGAATCTTGACCAAAGGGGGAAGAGTTTTGGAGGGAGTTTTTATTTTTTAAATGTGTGGTTTGGTCACGGTTTTAACTGGAACCGTGACAAAAGGGGGAAGTATTTTGCTTTTAAATATGAAAATCCTTTTGTCACGGTTTTGAGTGAAACCGTGACCAAGCACATTAATCATGGTTCTTGAAATTGTGATGAAAAGTTTCAACACAAAATAAACCAAATCAATCTTTTTGGTCACAATTTTAAGTGGAACCATAACCATAAGTTACTTTTGGTCACGACTTTAGAAACCATGACTAGAACTAATCTTTTTAGTAATGTTGTGGAAACATGTAATCCTAACATGATTTCTATGAATTTCCATATTTTCCTTTGATAGGCAAATCCATTACAAGTGAACCTCTCAAGATGGATGAACAACAAAACAAAGAGACTTCTTCTGGTAAGCTAAATATTGTAATATATAGCATGTTGCTGATATGTTGTTGATCAATGTAATTATCTTATTAGTCTATTTTGAAATCTACCATTTCTTAATCCATCACTATTAATGTTCTACCTAATGTTCTTCAGATCCCATGAGATTGATGGTGCCTTCAGCCACTCTTAATCCCACGTCTACTTATGGAACAAGTGAGTTGCTTCAAATGTGGATTTTATAATTTTATACCCTACAAAATTTCGTAGCTTGGTCTCCAACTATTTACATGCCATCGTAACATGATTTCTAAAAATTTCCATGTTTCCCCTTCATAGATGACTCTATTGCAATACACTCTCCCACGATTGATGTAGAACAAAACCAAGGATCTTCTTTCGATAAGGAAAATATTATAATGTATAGCATTTTCTTAATGTTTAGTGGATCAATACAATGTTCTTATTTCTTAGTGAAAATGGCATTTGTGAAATCAATCACTTTTCAATCCACCATTCTTAAAGTTTTATTTCTTTAAGTAATGATTGTTAGAATGAAATCTTTCTTTAATTACTCATCTGCGGGCACGGCTTCTTCTACTTCCGCGAGGCCAACGCTGCCTTTGTCCAATCTTGATCCCGTATTTACCAACACAACAAGTAAATTGCATCATACTTGAGTTCTATAATTTTATGCTCTATACAATCTTGTGATTTTTTTTCCAACTATTTGCATGTGATTTTCTTTGAGATTGAAGATTTATTTGGGTTAATTTTGATTTTTTTTATCTTTCAGCAATATGTAATTTGTGAGTTTGGTAATATGCATCATGTTGGTGTTTGTATTGATTTAACTTTAGATCATGTGTATTTGAAACAAAGTTAATTTTTTGTTATTTTATCGAAAACTAACTGGGAACAAATCTATAGTCGTCTCATTATTCTTTTAGATTAAACATGCAAAATGAATTATTGCTTTCTATCCCATACAAAAAAATAACAAATAGTTTAAGATGATATAAACAAACAAGTGGAATTTCACTTTTGAGTTGGTGATGAAGATGCCAATAATTTAGATGTTCACATCATATTTAGAAGATATAAATGAATAAGTAGAATTTTGCTTCCGAACTAGTGATGAAGATGTCGAATTGCATTAAATCATTTCCCTCATGTTCTTAATTTGTAGTTATATCTCTTCTTTATCCATTTTTTAAGATGGTTGTCAAAACTTTGTTTTGAAGTTTATTGCCATCTTTTTAGGCTTTTCTGGAAGGAAGAGGTGGAGAAGTTACCTTATATCAGGTTCTAACATATTCTTCTTTCAAACCTTCCATTGTGAACATTCTAGTAATTCTTGATGATGATTATGTTATTGTTTAATTAGACTTTCCTAATCTTATCCTTTACATTGTATATTCTTTTAGTGAGGGAATCAGGCAATTATACTAGCACCTTAGCTGAAGACATCGTAACAGGTGGTTGACACTTTTATGACAGATCACGTTCTTATCTTATTTTTACTTGCATGTCTTCAATTTAATAGAAGAGTCATGATAGGTGTTGCTCCTTTTTCCTTATGAATAGTTCAACTAAAAATTCATGCAAACCTTACATGCATTCCATGTTATTGATTGATTCCATATTTGACCCTTTCTATGTTGTGATGAAAATCAATTACATTAAAATTTACAGATAATCCATCAATTCTTGCACCGAACTTGGACAATCATTCAATTTCTTCAACAAGAAGTATGATATTGAATTCCTTTTCCTTTCTTGTAATGGAAACTTTGTTTCACATCTTAAATTCAACTTTCGCGTCTCTTTCAACGGAATACATTTCAATCATTGGAATTTCGATCCTCCAGACTGTTATTTCCAAAAATGCGGTGCAATAGTATGGTTTGAAGAAAAGGTATTGCATTCAAGTATCGCATCACTGAAGTTTTGAATATGTTGCTTGAATGGAAAAGTTAGATTACCATTTCTTAAAGATGTTCCACTATTCCTTGAGACACTTTTTTCTAGATACCATGTGCACTCTCTGCACTTTAAGAAGTTCACACGGTAGTATAGCTGTTTTAGTTTCACTTTTGTTGGAGCTTCTATCGATTCGAGTGTCAATGATGCACATGGCTCGTTTTGTCATAAATACATGGGCAAATGTATCATCGTATTGGATCATTATTTCCAGATCATGGATATGATCCAAGTTTTACTCAAATCTATATATATGATATTAAAAAGGAGATTGAACATAGATGTCACGCATTTTTGTCAAGATCAACTGATCCAGCTATTTATCGAGACTTGATGCTAGCCTTGTAATCTATGCTGCACCAATGTAATCCATATGTGTCAATTTTTACGCAAGTCAGAGATTGGAACAAAGGAGATGACACAATGGAAGTAAAGCTAAAAATAATTGATTCTAGAAGAACTGGTGGTGATCAATTTGCTCGGCCTGTAGCTTCTAAGGTTGCAGTGTCAATGGTTGGAGATGGCACCAGCTTAACAGGCAACGGTCGTGACATTGTTGTTTGTAAACAAGGGCATGGATTACAATGGATACATGAAACTCATCCAACATACATGTCATTGCAATATCCTCTCTGATTTCCATATGGAGAAGACAGTTGGAGATTGGGTTAACATACTCTGATATGAAAGAAAGTTCATTGGTGAAAACTTCGCTAACCATGATAAAATTTTATGTTTTTCAACTGCAAAATAGAGTGGTGGAAATGGGCAGTGCTTTGTTAATGCATATGTATGTATTGAACAAAGTAGATTAACCTAGCTACGTAGAAATCTAGATAAATTAAGACTATAAACTTTTTGTAATATAAATGACGCTATTTTTGATGGAGAACAAACAACTACAAATATGAGCAAAATGATTATTTTACCTACATCTTTTACTGGAGGTCTAAGGTACTTTAAAATTATTATGATGCAATGGCTTTGTATGCCTAGCCTGGACCTCTAGATATACTCTTAACATTCATTTGCAATCCGAACTGGTTGAAAGTTTGCTTCTTGCTTGACATATATGGATGTCAAAGGCTAGAAGATCTTCTAGATATTATTACAAGGGTCTTCAATATTAAGGCAAAGGAATTACAAGAAGGCATTATTTAAAGGTGATTTTTCGGAACATCTCTGACTATGTTACATTCGATGTGCATCATTATTTCTTCATTGTCATCCTATTAATACATTTATTTATGCTTTCTTAGATTTATCTGTTATTGAGTTCCAAATGCACAGACTGCCTCACATGCATATGATTATCATATTGGAACCAACTCATAAAATTAGAACTATTGAAGACATTGACCAAATCATATCTGCAGAGATACCAGATCAAGACTTTGAGAAATATGCATATGAAACAGTCTCCAAATGTATGATTCATGGCCTATGTGGCACTATCAATCATAATAGTCCTTGCATGATGAATAAAAGGTGTTTGAAGTATTATCCAAAAAGATTTGTACATGAGACAATTCTTGATGAACATGGGTATCCAATTTACAGACAACGTGATGATGGTGGGAGGTTTGAGTCACGAGGAACAATTGTTGATAATAGGTGGGTGGTACCTTATAATATCGATCTGTTGACAAAGTTTGATACTCACATAAATGTGGAGGTTTGCAATCAAACACAAGCAATCAAATATTTGTTTAAGTACACCCATAAAGGTTTTGACAAATTAACATTTGCACGACACAAAGAAAACAACAAAGGTATCATGAAATCAGCAGCTATTTGAATGTAAGGAATATTTCAACAGCTGAAGCTTCGTGGAGAATATTTGATTTTAATTTACATGATAGGCAACCTGTTGTGTAAGGTTTGGTATATCATTTACCCAATGAACAAAGCATTATCTTTCGAGATAACCAAGACATCAGAAAATTTGTTGAGAATCCTTTTCATCAATGAAATATGTTAATAGAGTGGTTTGCCGCAAATAGAAAGTATGTTGCTACAAGAGCATATACTTATGTCCAATTTCTTGAATATTATGTTTGGAAAGATGAAAAATGGGAATGGAGTCCACGAGTTCGTGATAAATGCATAGGGTGTATACCATATGCTAAATTTTCGTCAGGACAACCTTATTACTTACGTATGTTTCTTCACAAAATTCATGGGACTATAAGTTATGTCAACTTATGCACAATTAATGGTGTCATCTATAATAATTTTAAAGATGCATGTGCTACTTTGGGACTTCTTGATGATGACAATGAATGAATCCATGCAATAGAAGAATCATCAATTTGGGCAACTAGTTGGCAATTAAGACATTTATTTGGTTCTATACTGGTATCATCGCAATTAAAAGATCTAGGAATAATTTGGGATGCATATTGGAGGGCATTTACTGATGATTTCCAACAAAGACATGTAGATGATTCAAACCATACCATCAATATATTATCAAATGCTGAGTTACAATGAAGAGGTTTAGAACATTTGGAAACAATTCTAAACAAAAATGGAAGATCACTTACTAATTATCCATATCGTTGCCTACACACAACGACGTGAATAATGTCAGCAAACTTTTCTTAAATGAGATATGCTACAATGTTGAGTTAGAGGCTTTCAAATTCGAATGTTTATTTTTTGGTTTAGATGAAGAACAATTACATACATATAATGAATTATGCAGTCTTGCAGCAGCGATGTTGGATCTTTCTTCTTTATTTATGGAGGTGGTGGAGTTGGTAAAATATACTTATGGAAAATATTAATTGCGAAACTTCATTCCCAATGAGAGATCATAATTCCTATTGCTTCATCTGGAATTGCTTCATTATTGTTTCCTGGTGGCCATACATCCCATTCAAGGTTTAAAATACCACTAGAACTTGATGAATCATCAACCTACAGCATCTCTTATCAATTAGAACTTGGGCAACTACTTTCTTGTGCAAAATTGATTATCTGGGATGAAGCTCCAATGATGAGTAAACATGCATTTCATGTATTGGATAGAACTTTACAAGACCTAATGACAAAGGTAAGCAAAAATGCTGAAAACTTACCTTTTGGTGGTATTATAGTTGTTTTGAGTGGTGATTTTCCGTAAATACTTCCAGTTGTGAATAAGGGTGGTTGTGCTAACATTGTTGATGCATCTATAATGAAATATCCTTTTTGGCAAGTTTGTAAATTAATGATTTTGAAGAGAAACATGCAACTTGAAGTTCATAATGATCTTGAACAAACATCTGATCACGACTTTGCCTAATGGTTACTTCGAGTAGGTAAAGGCCGAATCGAATATATCCCTTTTGGTGATAGTGAGTGATGAGAACCTCATCATGAACCCTAACTAGCACAATTTAATCTAAAGAAGTGTGAAGAAGCTCCTACAAAACCTAAAGAGAGGCCTAACTCAGAGAATTATGAGTTAAAGAATAAGACAAATTATAAGGGGTAAAACTGTAATTTCACCAATGCAGTGCGCAAACAAGGAAATTAAGGATCTTAATGAAGGTCAAATGAGCTTAATAAGGAAAGAAGTGGGATGATCCGATCTGAAAAGGGTTATAGCAACTTCTAGGAATTAAATGACATTCTGTAACCCTAAAACAAATCCACTTTAATTCATGAGGTTCAAGGCAGGATAAAAATCAAATAAACCCTCTAAAATTCATGGAAAAATGTTCCCTAGGATTTATAACCTTCAATTTGGCCTTTGTAACCTATTTTGACCTAAAATGAGAACCATGCCCAATTTATGACTTAAATTGGGTTTTTACGCAAATTGATCAGTCAAACATGGTCCAACCTAAAATCAAATTTCACCATTAAAATTCTTAGTTTCAAATTAGGTTGGTATAAAAATTTGGGCTTAAGAAAAGACCATCTTGACTGACTTTACAAATTGGTCCTCTTGAATTACTTTTTGACCCATATCTTTTGAAACCCTTGCAAAAGGCCCCCTAACTTTCTCATCGTTCTTTGCAAAATGGTCCTCCCTGCCATTTCTGCACAGCGCCATACCTCCGGCGACCTTGCGCGGAGGATGGCGCCGCGCAGAGCAAGGTGCCCATCCTCAGGAACGAGAGGGGGGTTCCCCGCGTCGTCCTCTGTCGTAGGGACCCTCCCCTGACCTCTGCAACCAACCATGCCTCTCGTGCGAACGCACGAAAGGCATGGGTGTCCATTTCCGGCCACACTCCGGCAAGCACGGCACGTCGCCTCCTCGATCTCCTCTCCTCGCCAGTGCCTATATAAGGAGCGGCAGGGTCTGCCGTCTCCTTCAAGCTAGTTTTAACCGAGAGAAACCCTAGATTTCGTCTCTCCCCTCTCCAGTTAGGCAGCCCGAGCTTCCTATGATCCTCCCTCCTCCTCCTCATCGCTCTGCTGCCATACCTGCAGTAGAGCCCACTCTGCCCCATCGTCCCACGCCAGGCCGCACCAGCTGGCATCCTCAGATCTCCTCCTCGTCGCCGATAACCCCCTCCTAGGCATCTTCGTCCCCAGCTCCGGCAGGCATGAGCCGAACGCCTTCCTCTCCCCCTTCGTCGACTAAGTAGGTAGGAATCTTCCTCTCTCTCTCCCTTATATTTTCCCCTTCTTAATTTACCATTTTGACTCACCGACTGCCACTGTCCATCACCACCTTCTCCATCTCCAGCGAGGTCACGCCACCTCCACAGACCACCTCACCCCTCGCCAACAAGCCCAGAAGCTCCCCCTCACTCCACTAAATGTTTCCCCTACTCCATTCACCGCCCTTGACCTCCCGACCACCCCCCGAACACACCCATTTCTGCACACACAGTCTGCCCTAAGTGCACCTCCACAGGTGCTCTCGCGCCTCGCCAACCCGCGCAGTACCTTCGCCACACTCCGACGAGGCTCCCTGTGTTGTCTGACGTGGCTGAGAGGCTGTCCTTGTGATTTAAGGTCTCTGGCACCTCACCGCCATTAACGAGCTGCTGAAGCTCCTTCGCAAGCAACTCCAGGATGCCTCCAGCCCAGGTGTGAGCCCCAGGCAGAGCTGGTTGCTTCCGCGAGTGCGCCCAGGTTCGCGATTGGGGTTGCGAGCTTTCGCTGTTTCCCCAATTGGCAGCGCCTTCTCGCCTGCGGGCGCGCAGACTGGAGGTGGGACTTTAGTCCTACCTCGTAAGTGTGTGGCCTCGCGCCCATACTTAAATTGAAAAAGTGAATTAAGCTGTTCGCCTTCGATACACAGGGGTCAGGACCCTCACCCACTTGCCGCGCGCCATGCGCTCGCACCCGCCCTCGCCCACTCTCATGCCCCGCGGGTCTGGGCCGAACCTGACTACCCGACTAAGCACTCCTTGCCTACCACCGCACGCCGGTGGGCCTGGTCCTGGGTGCGCAACCCGAACCCGATTACCCGACTCTGGGAGAGCTTTCCTAAAGAGAGATTCAGAGAGAAAGAGAGACGCGGGGAAGGGGTAGGGGTAGGTTTTGCACTGATAGTTGTCTGTGCGTGCAGGGAAGAAGGAAAAAGAAGAAGAAGCAGGCGAAGGAAGAAGAAAGGAAGGAAAGGAGCTGAAGAAAAGAAGAAGAGATGCACTGTAGCAAACGCATAGTTAAGTCGTCTAAGCACCGAGTCAGACGATGGAAGGGCAGCAGTCAGAGCAGAAGAAGGCAGGCTGAAGAAGAAAGAAAGAAGAGGAACGGCCAGAGTAGAAGAAAAAGGAGAAGAAGAAGAAAAGAAGGAAGAAGAAAGGAAGACTTAGCAGCTGAGAGGAAAAGGAGGCAGAAGCCTCTGCAGCCGCAAGGAAAGAAAGAAGAAAATCAGAAAGGAAGAAAGGAGAAAGAGAAAGGGTCACCACAGCCGCAGCAGAAAAAAGAAGAGAGAAAGAGAAGAATCAGCTGCAAGAGAAGAAGAAAAGAGAAGAGGAAGAGAGAAGAAGAAGAAGCCAACAAAAAAAAGAACTTTTGCTCTCTCTCTATCTCTTAATTTTTGTAAAACCTTATATTGTGAATTTATGTTTCTAGAATTATAGTTGCTCCCTGAGTTCGACCTCGAGAAACCTGTCATTCCGAGTAAAAAAAAATTGTATTAAACTGGTAACTGTTTTGTCATATACCACAATGACTATAAATAACAATAAAGACCAAACAGCGCACCAGTGAGCAATCTTCCTGGATCAAATTACATGATGATATATTAGTTCTTGATGAACTTGATTTGCAAGGTTTAATAGATGCTATATACCCAAACATATCTATCGACTATACGGATGCAACTTATTTTAAAGATTGTACAATATTAGTTGCAAGGAATGATTATGTGTATTCCATCAATCAATTTGTTTTGGATAAAATACCTGGTGAGGAATTTACTTATCACTACTCAAATAAAGCAATACCATTAGATGGAATGGGTAGTTCTAACGTTATCGACTACCCAATTGAGTTTTTAAACTCTTTGAACCTACCTGAATAGCCTACAAGTGAATTAAAGATCAAAGTTGGCGTCCCTATTATGTTGCTGAGAAACATCAATCAATCAATTGGTTATGTAACAATACTCTCCTTATTGTTAAAGCACTACAATCTAGAATCATCGATGCTAAGATATTAATAGGAGATTTCTCTGGTTGTTGCCTTTATATACCAAGAATAGAGTTAATTGCATAGAAAATTGGCGGTCCCTTTGCTATAAAAAGAAGGCAATTTCCCATAAGATTAACATTTGTGATGACAATCAATAAAAGTCAAGGGCAAACATTCAAGAATGCTGGATTGTATTTACAAACACCAGTCTTCTCTAATGGTCAGTTATATGACAGCTTGTCGTCTATCGAATAAATTGAACCATCCAAAGCATTGTACAAAAAATATTGTTTATGAGGAGATTTTTGAAGAAGTGAGGTCTAGATGCAATGTTTAATACATGTAGTCATTTATACTTTGATTTCTAACATACAGTTATCATAATTTTTTTCTAAATACTTTGTTCTTTAAATAGCTCCAACTTCACAATTATAGCTTAACTTATACTGCTTCTTAACTTTTTTTGGGTGTTGGCATCATTTTGATTTTGTTTTTATCCATGGAAAGACATACCATCAATATTTTTTAGACTTTTCTTTCAATTCGCTTCTTATTTTTTAACATAACAATGAAGGCTTTTCAACTTTGGGAGACCAACATCTATTCAATAACATATGTGATCATCAGAACAATTCTTAGGAGCAGAGAGGTCAAATGTCCTGTTTGTCTTTGAATCATGCTAAGAAAAGACTAATACATTGTCATATTATTAAAGGGAGAATCAAACTTCATTGGCGTGGAACCGTTTTAAGGAAATTTTTGTGTTGGACGAGAAAAAGATGAGAGATAAGGTTTAATCTGATGGATGGCATTTCATTCTCTCAATATTTTATTAGCGTAGGTAGAGTTCATGCTTCTTATAGCATGAGAACCATTAACAATGTCAACCATTACTGATTTGCATTTATTCCAAATGATTTTCCGATATGCACTGGTTGTTGGTGTGTACATGCAGTCCAAGCTCCATTATTGCACTCAATAACCTTTTTGTACCAAGTCCCTGCACTCTCAATTTACAAGGCTTGGTCAAACTTATTTGCTTTCTTTGGTTGACAAGTAAATTACTTTGTCTTTATTTTTCAAAAACAAAACTCCAAGTTTCATCTTCTTTGCATCTTGCCAACAGTAGTAGTTCCAAACCAATTTGAGATCTAGATAGACTCTTATATGTTGCTTGACACATATGCTCAATGATTATCAATCTCAATCCTCAAGATTCTCAATGAAACAACAGGAGTTGTTTCGCTACATTCCAACCTAAGCATCTCAATATCAGCCAAGGGCCCATCTAACAAGATGTACATTTACCATCCATTGTAGTATATTTAGATGCCATTTGACAAATCAGAATCTAGATGAGGCCAAAAAGGATACTTGATGTAAACACGTTTACACTACTTAAGATGTCTATTTATGCATGTTCTTAAGCATAGGATTGCATTGCATGCTATAAATATCGCATAACATGCATCATCTTGCATTTAGAGTAGTTTGAATAAAATGGAGGTTAATTGTCTCCTTTTATGTGCTTGGACAGGACAAACTTTTTATCGGGGCCTCGGATCGAAGATCCAACCATACAGATGTGATCAAGGTGACGATTGGAGTTCAACGACTCCAAGATCTCCCTAATCAGGCATTTACAGCATCAGATAGTGACCGGGGAACCATAGAAGATCAAGGGCCAAGTGTATAAATCTGCACTTCAAATGACAAATCCGACCGCATGGACAGATTCGGTTCGACGATCGCAGCCTAACAAAACAAAAATCGAGTCAATCCGACATCCGTGGCACCATCTACATGATCCTGAAGATGGACGGCCAAGATGGCGTCATGTGGCACCATCTCGGCTGCCCAATCGCCCGCACGCACCCGCTGAAGCCCTCGCATCCGCCCTTCCCCGCCGTTGGATCAAGATCCAACGGTTGCAACGCGCCCACGTTGAAGTTAGGTGCTCGACACAAACGCACCCCCAGCGCATTGGTCGAGCGCTCTAACGCGAAGCGAGAGCGTGCATTCGAGCCTCACCACGCGAAAATTGGAGTGGAGGCGCGCCTTCTATCAATCGTCAAATCGTGATCGAACGGTCGCGCGTGCCCGATAGCGCCCACGCGCTATTGCACGCGAGGCGGTAACATGGCATCGCACGCAATCGAGAGCGCGCTGAAGAGGCGGGTGTAGCGCGATCTAAGCCGTCCGATCTCGCAATCGGACAGCTGAGAATGGCTGGACGTGCGCGTGCGTTGCGCGTGTGGGCAAGCAAGTAGCCGCACGTGCGTCGCCACTACGCCCACGTTCAGACCTTTAGCGACGATTTTATCCGTCGCTAGAGGTCCTGAATTAATGTTTTAAAGTTGTAATGACCAAATTGCCCCCACTCCTTGCAACCATAAAAGGAGACCCCCTCCACACGAAATTCTCATCCCTTCCTTCTCTTCTCTCCCTCTCCAAAGCTCAAGAGAAGCTTGTCCCACACCCAGGATGCTTCTCGCGAGATAAAGTCAATTTTTCATCCCCCTTTGGAAGTGATTCCCGCAACGGCGACGACATGCTGCCCCGTTCCCGTTCTTCTGCTTCGTCCTCCTTCGTCCTGCTTTGTCCTCCTTCGTCCAGGCGTCGTCCCATCCGGCTCGTCCTCCAAGCGACCGTCGAGGAGGATATTTCTCTCTCCATTCTTTTAATGCTTTCTAGAGTAGATTTACTGCTTTCTAGAATAGAATTTTCCTGCTTTCTAGCGTAGTTGATTTCCCGCTTTCTAGTGTAATTCTTATTTGGTTTTATTGTATAAACATTTTGAATTATTGAATGCATGTTTTCTCTCTCTCTCGCCCTTTTTAGTCTGATTGTTGTTATGGCTTCATTGTAATTACATCGCCTCGCTTTTCAAAAAAAAAATTCTAAAAAAAATATAATTGTGAATATAGATCGATGTAACCTCCCTGTGTTCGACCTAGAATTTCCATTTCGGTATAAATTTTATTTGTTGAACACGAGTTCTTCGCTTTCAAACTACAACGATAAGGTTTTCAAAACCAAACACGTTAGCATAGCAACTCGTACATTCAACATTTTGGCGTCGTTGCCGGGGAGGTGACGCTCTTTGATTTTTCTTCACGATTTCTAACTTACAAATCATTTACCTCACTTCTCTCCTTTCTTATTGTGATTGCAGGTACTCTTTCGAGACAGGCAAAAGCGGTAGTGGCGGGCTGAGTTCCCTCTCTAGGGTTTTGTCGTAGTATAGTGCAAAGAAACAGTCACCAGTTTAATACAATTTGTTACTCAGAAATAAAAAGTTTCCCAAGGTCGAACTGAGGGAGCACACTATAATTCCAGAAGCATACAAATTCACAATACAATGTTTTACAAAAATTAAGAAAGAGAGAGAGAGTGTGTGAGAGTGAAAATTGCTCCTTTCTTTCTCCTTTTTTTTCTTTCTTCCTCTCTACAGCAAGCTCTTCTTCTCTTTTCTTTTCCTTCCCTTTCTGCTTCTTCTTCCTTTTCCTTCTTTTCTTTTCTGATTTCTTGTGTGGTAGTCTCTCTCTTTCTCTTGGCTTCTTCTTCTTTTCTTTTCTTTTCTGCTGCTACCTCTTCTCCCTCTTTCTTTCTTTGCTTTAGTCCTTCTTCTTCTTTTCTTTTTGCTGCGGCTGTCTTCTTCTTCTTTTCGCCGACGTCTAATTCAGAAATCAGACGCCTTAACTAATCAGCCTCTCCTTTTCTTTTCTTCTTGGCTTCCTCTTCTCTTCTCCTTCCTTCCTTCTTCCTTCTTCCCTGCATTGCTAAGTCCCAGCTACTGCTCCTCTTCTTCCTTCTTCCTTTCTGCGCACACACACAAACGTAAGCGCAAAACCTACCCCTACCCCTTCCCCGCGTCTCTCTCTCTGAATCTCTCTTTGGGAAGCTCTCCCAGAGCCGAGTAATCGAGTCGGGTCGCGTGCCCGGGTCCAGGCGCACCGGCGTGGGTGGTGCGCAAGGAGTGCACAGGAGTGGGAAGTCAGGTCAGGTCAGATCCGCATGGGCATGTCGTGGACGAGACCCGATGAGTGGGTGAGGGACCTCACCCCAGTGCTATCGGAGGCAACCAGCTAATAGCACTTTTTCAATTCATGTATAGGCTTGCGCTCATACACTTCTAAGGTGGGACTAAAGTCACACCTCCGATCTCGAGTGCCTGTGGAGAAGACTTCGAGCAATTAGGGCAGCAGCCGACGCTTGCGACCCCAATTGAAGTTCTGGGTGTGAGCGTGACTCCTTGCCGCGTCACCTGGAGCTCACGCCTGGAGCTGAGGAGATCTGGAGCTGCCTGCGAAGAAGCTCCTGCTGCTCGTTAATGGCGGCGAGGAGGGTGAAACCTGAAACATGCAAATGGCCTCGCGGCCACGTCAAAAAGGTCCAGGGAGGTTCGCCAAAGCGCGGCGAATGTGGTGCGGGGGTCGGCGAGGTGCGAGAGTGCTTGTGGCCGTGTGCCTAGGGCACTCTGCGTGCATGAGAGTGGGTGTGTTCGGGGGGTGGTCTGGAGGTGCTAGGTGGTGAATGGAGGGCGGATTCGGTGTCAATGAGGTGGTGCGGAGCTTAAGGGGTAGCTGGTGAGGCAAATGCAGGCGTGGAGTGGCGAGTACGCCTCACCAGAGGGCAGCCGGAGATGGAGAAGGTGGTGATGGACAGTGGTGGTCGGTGGGTTGAAATAGTAAATTAGGAAGGGGGAAATAATAGGGAGAGAGAGGGAAAAGTTTTTACCTACCTAATTGACGAAGAGGGAGGAAGGTGGAGCTTGACACGTACCTACCGGTGCCGTAGACGAAGGAGCCCAGAGGTGAGTAACAATGGCAAAGAAGAGGTCAGGAAAGCGCCAGCTGGTGCGGCCTGGTGCGAGAGGATGAGGCAGAGTGGGCTTTACTGCAGGTATGGCAGCAAAGCGACGAAAAGAGGAGGAAAGGGACACCGGAGCCTGTGGGCATTTTGGCCGTGGGCGGAGGAGACGAAATTGGGGAGGGAACCTTGGCCAAATTAGGCTTGGAGTGGACGGCAGCCCCTGCCGCTCCTTATAAAGGTGTTGGCGAGGGGAGAGTCTCGAGAGAGAGACGTGGGGGAGCTGCCAGAGATGGCCGTAGATGGAGACCCATGCCTTTCGTGCATTCGCACGAGAGGCATGGGCAACTGCAGGTCACAGGGGAGGGTCCTTACGACAGAGGACGACGTAGGGAACTCCCCGCTCATTCCTGAGAGCGGCTGCCTTACCTTGAACGGTGCCATCCTCCGCGCAAGGTTGCCGGAGGTATGGTGCTTGCGCAGGGTGGCAGGGAGGACCGTTCTGCAAAGAACGAAGGGAAGGATAAGGGGCCAACTGCAAGGTTTTGAAAAGATAAGGGTCAAAAAGTAATTCAAGAGAACCAATTTGTAAAGTCGGTCAAGATGGTCTTCACTTAGGCTCAAAATTTTGTACCAACCTGATTTGAACCTAAGGAATTCAATGGTGTAATTTGATTTTAGGTTTAACCACGTTTGACCGATCAATTTGCGTAAAAACCCAAATTAGGCTAAAATTTGGGCATGGTTCTCAAATCAGGTCAAAATAGGTTGCAAAGGCCAAATTGAAGGTTCTAAACCCTAGGGAGTATTTTTCCATGATTTTTAGAGGGTTTAGTTGATTTTTATTCTACCTAGAACCTCGTGAATTAAAGTGGATTTGCTTTTAGGGTTACAGAATGTCATTTAATTCCTAAAAGTTGCTATAACCCTTTTCAGATCAGATCATCCCACTTCCTTCTTTATTAAGCTTATTTGACCTGTGTTTAGACCCTTAGATACCCTGTTTGTGTATTTCCTTGGTAAAATTACAATTTTACCCCTCATGACTTATTTTATCCTTCAATTCAAACTTCTCTGAGTTAGGCTTTTCTTTAGGTTTTGTAGGAGCTTCTTCACACTTATTTAGATTAAATTGTGCTAGTTAGGGTTCATGATGAGGCTCTCATCAGGTAGATTGGAGTAAAGTGCTGTGCAAGGTTTTGTATGTTATCCCCCACATCCCATCCATTAGATTTCATTCCACAACATAATAACACAAACATCAATCAACCTAGGTGTTCTTATAAACTCTAAGGTTAGATTGTTTGTTGCTTGACATCCACACCTGCCCCAACCCCCACATTAAAAAAAAAAAACTAAAAAAATAAAAAAAACTCACAGAGGTACACAACCTCATCTGATTTTCAAACTCAACCGGTAAACCGATCTTTGGAGCCAGTACACACATCCAAACATATAATTGAGTAGAAATCAGATTAGGTAATCATTTGTGTGCCTAATTAAGTGGTGCAACAGGCCAATTATTTGAATTGATTGGGTCGCACCACTTCAATTAAAATCAACTCATTAAGTAGCTGCCACTTAGGTTCAACTATTAGGGATTTACCAGGCACTCCACATTCTTTTTAAGTTTCAAAGGAAAATATCTTCACCAGTGCTTTCAGAAACCTGGTGTGCCAACAAAACTTGTTTGAAAACACCTAAAGTTGAATCCTAAAAGCTACTAAGCAAGATTTGAATCTTAAAATTCACCGCATCAAAAATAATCTTGCTTGAAAACCACTGATTATGCACGCACACACAAATCAATCAATCATTAAGGGCACAACACATTTAAAGGGCCCATCACATTCCAAAGCACATTCAAACATAGCCCTAAATAAAACAGAGTAGACGTTGGCCTTAAGGATTTGACTCGCTCTTCAGAGCCCAAAACGAGATTATTTTTTATTAGTCTGTTTCTACTATTCAATCTGATGTCTAGCTAGGGGAGCAGAATCAAACTATCGCGGTTGGGGGGTACACTAGGAATTGGAGGCGCAAGCCGAAGGAAGAACCTTCTCCCTAGTCCCTCCTTCTAACTGGTTGGATTAAACAGACAGAAGTAGATCAAATTGTTTCTTTATCTCAAGACGGGTTTTGGGAGTCTATAGGTCTTTAGGCTAGCCCACTTAAGGACAGGTTTGATTGTTTGTATTGCAAGGCGCCTTTCTTCCTCCCATTTCTCATGAATCCTTTCACATATTATACGCATTCCTGCTCTTTCCCTCCTATTTTGAATTATCCTCAACATGACGATTATCTCGACTAGTACTGTTATCAACCATCAGTTAGTTGGGATAACTCAGATTAGGGATACAATTCCGGACCTTCATGTTTAGGGTCTAACCCTGAACACTATGATTGCGATTTCTATCCTTCTCAGAGTCACATCGATTATAGATCCTCAACCTTTCATGAACAACCTAATACGATCTACAATCAAGAAGGATACACTGATCCTTACCCATCCTCTGATTACACTGCCTTTAGGTCATCACCACCTTTTGAACAATCTGAAATGACCTATTATCAGGAAGGGTATAACGAATCTCAATTCGTTAATTCCCGTGCATTGATCCCAAACCCGCCCAACCCTGAACCAACTCATTTGGTTCAAGGTAACCAGGTTCAAGAAAAGGTTCTGGCTAACTTGAGGAATATTATACAATCTTTAGAAGTTCAGCCAATACCTTGCATTGAGAGATTGGAGCCCCTGATTGAAATGATTGATGATTTGAACAAGTCTTTGTTGGATTGGCTCCAGGATGTTAAGCATAAGAACCCAGGTGAGTTTCTACTTAGGAAATTAGCGAAATTGAGGATCAGATTTGTGGTCGTTTTGATTCAATCATGGGATGATTCCCAGGATGAACCCTCTTCAGGAGAGCCAATTTCAGAACCCACTCAGGCACCTGTTGAGGGAGACACGTGTTACGAGGATGACCAGATTGAATTAAAGCAACCAATTAAGGAAGATCTAATTTCTTCACCTAAGATCCCTGAGCTGGGGTACGAGGAAATGTATGTCTCCTTGGAACAGAAAGTGACAGATGATGTTGGGACATACATTAATACGGATCTTGATTTCTTTGATTCCGATGGTGAAGATTCAAGTTGCGAAGTCTCACGCGAGTTTACAGAACACAATTTTTGTGAGACGATTGGGCCTGAGGAATCTGAAAGATCATTTGATAGCCCAAGAACTAAGGAAACTGATCATATTAGGGCACACATTAAAGAACCAGAATTGTATTTTCTGGAGGATTCAATTCAATACCCTGAGTGTCAGTTACACCCCGTTGAGCTTATCGATGATTCTATTTCTGAGATAATTAGACCCAACTCAATTTTGATTCAGCCACATCATTTAGACTTGGAGATTTCAAATGGGGTGATTAATATGCAAGAGGTCCTGGAATTTGACATGCTGAATGAGGAGGATAGGAGCTAGGAAATTTTGATTTGGGAAGTAAGTTCTGGAGGAAGTACAAGACTGTCTAAGGGTACCATTTCATCTGAAACCATCAAACCAAAACCCTTATGACATCTGTTTTAAGGATGTCAAACCTAAGCACAAATTCAATGATTATCCTTTTGAGCTTCAATTCTCTGTAACCCGACTTTTTGGTCTTGGGTTGCATCCTCATAAATCGCAGGCTCGACCCCGCTTGCATACTGATTTTAGGTTTTGGGTAATTTTTATCCAGAACCTAAGATATTCTCGATAATGGGGTATGGGTCTCCATCACAATCTGGTCCACATCTGTGGACCTCTGTTGACAGGTCAGAGGACTCTTATGTTTATTTTGATTCTGACCTGCACCTGTGAATTCTTTATTTCTCTTCTTTGTATAGTGTGACTAGCTGAAGGCACTAAATTCAGCACATATACAGTTCTTCTTTAGTTTCTATCTCGGAGTGGACCTGACATTCACGCAATTCAGGTGCTTTCTACGCTATTCCACTATGTTTTATGTCTTTTTAATACAATGAGGACATTGCATTAGATAGGCATGTGGGGGGTGGATATTCATTTCTGAATTTATTCCTCAACTCCGTAGATTTGTTTTATTTTCTTTTATTAAAAAAAATGGAATTAGGAAAAGGAACTTGGGTTTCAGAAAATTTTTAATCTTAGGAAATACTACATTATGATTTGAACACAAAGATCCTTCAGGTCTTTGGACTTAATCAGCCCGTGTATCTACTAAAATGTGGATTTGTTTGTCGAGTCCTCGCCAACCTAAATTCTATTTTAATTAGAGTAAATAAGTTTGGGTGATAAGTACACGACTTCTAAACCCGCCCTCTGATTTGAGGGAACTTTGAGTTTCTAGCATCTACACACTTTCTTTGCACTGACTCGTTGTTCGACGATTTTAACGGAAATTGGGTAGCTAATGAACCTTCTAGGGTGATATGGCTGGCAAGTTATCGTGCGTAACAGCCCATAGGTAGGTTGTCCAGAGCCCAGTCACTGGACCTTTGTCTTTTTGCTGCCTTTAGGTAAATCTTAGACCAGGGAAGCCACCTACTTAAAAAAAAATCAAAAAGAAAATGAGAAAAGAAACAAAAAAGAAATAAGCCACACTTCACCGCACGAGTATGGCTGGCAAGTAGTCGGTGGTAACAGCTCATCGACCGGTTATCCAGAACCCAGCTCAATAAATGCACTGAAAATTCCCAAAACACTTAGGAAGAAGCGGAGAAGTAGAATAAACCAGGGAGATATACACTGGATTCACCCTTGTGTTGACCCCGTAAAAAAATAAAAGTAGGGAGAAAGCTACCGGTTGTAAAGAAACACCTTTAGGCAGATTTTTTTTTTTTAGGTGACCTAGAGGCGTAGAAATCCGAAGTCCGTTTTAAGTGCTGATCAACGAGTCTATCACATTCACAATAAGATGCTTAAAACTTAGGGTTCTCATCAAATCTTGGGTGAGTTGAATTATCGTAGAAAGCCACTCTTAAACCCTAAAACTTGAAAATCCAAAAAAATTAGAAAAGAGGAAAAAGAGAAAAAGAAATTTTTCTTTGAATAAGGCGAGGGCTTGAGGCGGTCTGCATTTTGGCAGATATTCAGGCACTATTGTGTCTTTGAAAGTTCAGATCCTAAGTAGACAGTTTCTTAATGATTGAAAATAACTCATGCCCAAATAATCCAACCTAATTCCTTTATAAATAGCATATAGTTTTTGGGACTAGCAAAAAAATAGGCATGGGGGTATGATGTAAACACGTTTACACTACTTAAGATGTCTATTTATGCATGTTCTTAAGCATAGGATTGCATTGCATGCTATAAATATTGCATAACATGCATCATCTTGCATTTAGAGAAGTTTGAATAAAATGGAGTTTAATTGTCTCCTTCTATGTGCTTGGACAGGGCAAACTTTTTATCGGGGCCTTCGATCGAAGATCCAACCGGACAGATGTGATCAGGGCGACGATTGAAGTTCAACGACTCCAAGATCGTCCTAATCAGGCATCTGTAGCATCAGACAGTGACCGGGGAACCCTAGAAGATCAAGGGCCAAGATGGTGTAAATACACACTTCAAACGACAAATCTGACCACACAGATGGATTCGGATCGACGATCGCAGCCTAACGACAAAAAAATCGAGTCAATCCGACATCCGTGGCACCATCTACATCATCCTGAAGATGGATGGCCAAGATGGCGCCACATGGCACCATCTCGGCCACCCAATCGCCTGCATGCACCCGCTGAAGCCCCAGCATCCGCCCTTCCCCACCGCTGGATCAAGATCCAATGGTTGCGACGCGCCCACGCTGAAGTTAGGTGCTCGACACAAACGCGCCCCCAGCATGTTGGTCGAGTACTCTAACGCGAATCGAGAGCGTGCGTTCAAGCCTCGCCACGCAGAAATTGGAGCGGAGGTGCGCCTTCTATCGATCATCGAATCGTGATCGAATGGTCACAGGAGCCCGATAGTGCGCACACGCTATTGCACACGCGGCGGTAATGCGGCATCACACGCGATCAGGCGCGCGTTGAGGAGGCGGGCGTAGCGTGATCTAAGCCGTCCGATCTCGAGATTGGACAGCTGAGAATGGCCGGACATGCGCGTGCGTTGCACGTGGGCAAGCGAGCGGCCGCGTGTGCGCCGCCCACTATGGCCATGTTCAGACCTTTAGCGACGATTTTATCCGTCGCTAAAGGTCCTGAATTAATGTTTTTAAAGTTGTAATGACCAAATTGCCCCACTCCTTGCAACTATAAAAGGAGACCCCCTCCACATGAAATTCTCATCCCTTCCTTCTCTTCTCTCCCTCTCCAAAGCTCAAGAGAAGCTTGTCCCACACCCGGGATGCTTCTCGCGAGATAAAGTCAATTTTTCGTCCCCCTTCAGAAGTGGATCCCGCGACCACGACGATGTGCTACCCCATTCCCGTTCTTCTGCTTTGTCCTCCTTCATCCTACTTCATCCTCCTTCGTCCAGGCGTCGTCCCGTCTGGCTCATCCTCTAAGCGACTGTTGAGGAGGATATTTCTCTCTCCATTCTTTTAATGCTTTCTAGAGTAGATTTACTGCTTTCTAGTGTAATCATTTTCCCACTTTCTAGTGTAATGAACAATCGTTCTAATAATGAAATTCTTTGTTTATTCTACATCTCATTTTGATTTTTGTTTGTAATATTCTTTCTCTCTCTTATTCTCTCTCTCTCTTTTCTATTTATTGTAAGTAGTTAGATAGTTCTAATCAATTAAATTATTTTGTGACAAATAAAAACAAATGCGTTGTTTTTAAATCAAACGTCCGCCTCCCTGTGTTCGACCCGGAATTTCCATTTCAGTATAAATTTTATTTGTTGAACACGAGTTCTTCGCTTTCATACTATGACGACAGGTTTTCAAAACTGAACACATTAGCGTAGCAACTCCGCACGTTCAACAATACTTTCAACTCAATTTATCAAATGGCAGTAAGTGTGCCATCACTTAAAAGCACTCTCATTGCCAACCAACAGAGGCATTCCCATGACAAGAAATTGTATCTAACTATGTTTTGGAAGGTTAGGACTAAATGGTAAGGAAAATATACCTAGAGATGTTAGAAGACTCAGGTTCAACAATTTGAGGAATGTTCCAAGGTTTGGGACTAGATGACAGCACTCCTATGGAATTCTTCTCAATAGCCATGCTACTTGAGTTCAAGATCTTAAGAGCACCACAACCTTTCATTCATGTTCTTGAACCCTTATCTGCAGCAGCTTGAGAAACTAATACCGTACCAGCATTTGCTTCCTTGCATGCAGATGAATTTTTATCCATGAATGCACCACCTTGGCTAAAACATGAAAGGTGATGCTGCCCCATATGACTAGCATTGACATTCATAGAGTGTTACCATTTGTAATATACAGGATCCTGTCTAGCACCAATAACTGGATGTAAACTGACAGAAATTTTTTTTGACAAAGGTGGCACAACTAATACAATTAAACACTACATAACAATTAAAAGCAACATCCAAAATACAAAAGTTCAGATAGAAACCTTCATTAACCAATCTTTCTTTACAAAGATTTGCATTCTTGATGACTATGTCTCTATCTAACTGAAGATTTGATAGTACACTAATAGAAACTACTACGTACCTCAGGAATCATCATAACATAGCTGTAGGAGGAATATCAATAAAAAATGTGGTGAGTGGGTGGTGGTGGTGGTGTGGATAGCATAGTATGGATGCATAATAAGTTAGGATTCACATATAACACCTAAAACTTCCAAAATATGAATTAGTTTGATGGACAGTCATCTATATAATCATCAAAAAGACAACTTTGGCAATGAAATGAGAAACCAAATGGAATAACACAATGCAATGACTGAAAATATATCCCTGTTTATGATACAGGGATCACATTCCAGATTTTTGGTTTACAATCTAGCATTACTCTGAAAGGATTATTAAACCAATAAAACTCAATTTCACTAAAAAAACTGCACTAGGTTCAAGGCCATTGTAAGCTCCCTCCAAGGCCAATATTAAAAAATCTAGTAATATTCATAAGGGTTAAGGTTATTACAGCCCTTACCCTTTTCTTGATATTTATAGAAATGTCAAGGAGTAATTACAAATACTATGTGTGATTTTATGACATTGCACATAAGTCTTTAAGCTCCACCTATCTATCTATCCTCACTTGCCTTTTCTCTTTTTGAGATTTATTAGGATCAGGGTTTTTGGGATTTTATTTCATTTGATGTAACCCCCCTTTTTTATGATTAATATACTAGGATGATCATTGCACCCATGCAAACCACTTGGCAGTCATTCAAGTTGTTATTGAATCCCAACCTATTGGCATTAGGTTTCTACCTTCTGAACATGCATATTATTACAATCTTGGATTTGATGTTAGTATGCATCCCTGTCAACATATGTTAATGTCTCTTCAAAGACATTTGTTAAAAAAAATTAACATATATTAATACCCCAAGTCGAGGAATTCTATTTTGATAACTAAACCTAAATTCTATTGATAATTATATTGCCCATACTCTATGGATGAAAAATAATGTGAAAAAAATGCAATATCTATGTTTTTACCGATGTGTATGTGGACATATTAGTGTCTGGTTGGCTTGTTTACGTTTATTATACTTTAAGTTACAGTCGTTATAGTATGTAATAAGACAGCTACCAGATTACTATTACAAAATTTTTTACTCGGAACAAGGTTTTTCCGATGTCGAACTCAGGGAACAACTATGCTTCTAGAAATCTAATTAAGTTCTCTACTATGTTACAAAAATAAGAGAGAGAGAGAGAGAGAGAGTTCTCTTGGCTTCTTCTTCTTCTCTCTTCCTTTTCTTTCTATCCTTTTTCTTCCAGTTAATCTTCTTCTCTTCTTTTTCCTGCAGAGTCTTCATTTCTTCTTTCTTTTCTTTTCTTCTTCTGCGACTGTGGTAATCTTTTTCTTCTTCTCTGAGTTCTTCAGCTTTCTTTTTCTTTTCTTCTGTTCTTCTCTTTCTTTCCTTGCTTGCAGCTGTGTCTTCTTTATTCTTTCTCTTTTCTTCTTCTTCTTTTTCTTCTCTTACAGCTCCTCTTCTTTTCTCTTCTTTCTGTTCTGGCTGCTGCTGTTCCGTCATCCGATGCAGTGGTTAGACGACTTAACTGTGGGTTTGCTACAGTGCGGCTTCTTCTCCTCTTCAACTCCTCTCCTTTTCTTCTTCTCCTTCTGTTCCTGCACGCTCACACAAGGGTTAGAGCAAAACCTTTCCCGCGTCTCTCTCTTTCTCAGATTTCTCTCTTAGGACCGCTCTCCCAGAGCCGGGTAATCAGGTGCGGGTATCGTGCTCGGGACCAGGCCCATCGGCGTGCGGTGGTGGGCGAGGAGTGAGGTTTGGGTAATCGGATCCTGCCCAGAGCCGCGTGGCATGAGCGCGGGCGAGGGCGAGCGAGCGCGTGGCGCGCAGCATGCGGGAGAAGGACTTGACCCCTGTGTTCGAAGGCGAATAGCCTTAGGCACTTTTTCAATTTAAGTGCGGGCACTTGGCCACTCACTTACGAGGTGGGACTAAAGTCCCACCTCCCAAATCGGCGCCCACAGGCAAGCTACCTGCGGCCAATTGCAGCAGCCCACGAGGTCTTCGCCCCAGCTACAGACCTAGGTGCCTTCGCAGAGGCAACCTGTGCGACCTGGGACGCGCGCCTGGGCTGGAGAGCGCCTGCAGCTGCAGGTGAAGCTGCTGCAGCTCGTCGTCAATGGCGGCGAGGGGCGCGCACCTGAAATCACACAAACGGCCTCTTGGCCCAGTCAGAATACGGGGGAGGCTTCGCCGGAGTGCGGCGAAGATAGTGCGGGGGTCGGCGAGGCGCGAGGGCGTGTGTGGAGGTAGCCCTAAGTCAGACTGTGGTCAGAGAGGTGGGTTTGTTCGAGGGGTGGTCGGGTGGCGTTTGGTAGTAAATGGAGATGGGGAATCGGTAGAGTGGAGCGTGAGGGAGCTTGTGCGGTGGTCGGCGAGGTGCGAGGGTGTCTGTGGACGTGACATGGTCTCGCCGGAGGGGGTGATCGGAGGTGGAGAGGATGGTCTGGACAGTGGCGGTCAGGTAGTCGATAGGGCAGTTTAAAAAAAAGGAAAATGCAAGGGAAATGGAGAGGAAGATATTTACCTAAGTATTAGACGAAGTGGGAGGGTGGAGCAGCCGGCTCGTATCTGCCGGAGCTGGAGAAGAAGCCCTGGAGGAGGAGTGCGACGACGAGGAAGCAGGTGGAGGGCACCGACGGGTACAGCCTAGCGCGGACAAGGGAGCAAGGCAAACCCTGCTGTAGGTAGGGCAGCAGAGCGACGAGGAGGAAGAGGAGGAATTCGCCGGAAGCTTCGGGCCTTCTGACGGAGGAGGAAGGGATGAAGGGGTGGGAGTTCTCCGTCAAAGAAGAGCTTGCCGAAGCCGGTAGGGTGTGCTGCTTATAAAGGGGTTGGTGCAGAGGGAGGGGCGAGCTGGCGTCATGCCAGCCTCTCTGGAGTAAGGCCGGAGATGACACCCATACCTTCCGCACGTTCACACGGAAGGTATGGTGGTCGACAGAGGGCATGGGCGAGTCCTTGCGATGGAGGACGTCGTAGGAAACCCTGCTTCTGCTTTGCAGGACGGTAACCCTACTCTGCGCGGTGCCATGCTCCGCGCAAGGTCGCCAGAGTATGGCGCTGTGCAGAAGTTGTAGGGAGGACCGTTCTGCAAAGAATGATGAAAAGTTGAGGGCCTAAATGCAAGGGTTTCAAAAGATAAGGGTCAAAAAGTAAATGAAGAGGACCAAATTGTAAAGTCGGTCAAGGAGGTCTCTTCTTAGGCTCAAGTTTTTATACAAGACCAATTTGAACCTAAGGATTTTAATGGTGAATTTAATTCTAGGTTGGACCACGTTTGACCAGCCAATTTGCGCAAAAACCCAAATTAAGTTATTAATTGGGCATAATTCTCTTTTTAGGTCAAAATAGGTTTCTAAGGCCAAATTGAAGGTTCTAAACCCTAAAGAATATTTTTCTATGAATTTTAAAGGGTTTAGTTGATTTTTATCCTACCTCGAACCTTGTGAATTGAAGTGAATTTGTTTTAGGGTTACAGAATGTCATTTAATTCCTGGAAGTTGCAATAACCCTTATTTATATCAGATCATCCCACTTTCTTTCTTGTTAAGCTTGTTTGACCTGTGTTTAGACCCTTAATTACCCTATTTGCAAACTGCATTGGTGAAATTGCAGTTTTACCCCTTATGATTTATTTTATTCTTAAACTCAGAATTCTCTGAGTTAAGCCTTTCTTTGGGTCATGTAGGAGTTTTTTTCTCGCATATCTGGGTTAGATTGTGCTAGTCAGGGTTTATGATGAGGTTCTCATCACATATATATGGCTATGTTACGACCCAGTTCCCGAATCCCTACAGGACACGAGATCGGCCCAACTCGACTGATTCTAAGACCCAGTCGTCCAACAAGAAATAACCAAAAAGTAGGAAAGTAAACCACATTCACTATGCTAAGCAATTAACAGTAACAGAGTACAGCAGTAAAGAAAGTAAAAGCTACTACAGTACATATCACCACGACAACAGTAAACAGTAGCAAGGTACAGGAACGTAAAGGTACAAAAAAGTAAAGGTACAAGAGTCCCTACTCACTACAACAAAAAGGTACTACAACAGAAGAATACTACTACTGGGCTCTACTGGGTCCAGCACCCTCTGCAGCCGGAGACTCAGGCTGCTCAACACCTAGACCTGAAAAGGGTTATAAGTACACAAAGTCATCGAACACTAAGTAGAGTGGCAATCAACTAACTAAAGCAGTAAAAGTGAACAGGTAGCTGTTTATTCCAATTAGTTTATTTCACAAATTATTCCTTTTCACCCATTGGTTTATTTATCAGATCTCTTTCTTGATCTCGGATGTTCCTCGTGGGAACGATCTTGATTGCAGTCTTTTCCGAAGAGTAGAAGTCGCACGTGGTGCTCTCCTGGCTGGGAGAGTCCCCCGTGGTGGTCCTACACACAGTCAACCACCCCAAGGTCACGGATAGATGTAACGGTGACTACGGCACGCGTGATAAGCGCACGGGTAGCTACCCCACACTGGCACGTGGTCAGTCACTTCTACTAAAGGGTGCGCCCAAGTACAGCACGGAACAATACAGGGCCTAGCCCTCTTAGTAACAGGGGTCTAGCCCCTAAGAACCAAACAGGGGTCTCGCCCCTCCATAGTCTGTGCACCCTCGCCTGACTACCCTGGTTTGCCCAGTGGGCCTAACAAGTCGGTGTAGGGTGGCTAGCTGAACCCCGGGTCCCATAGGGTGGCTAGCTCCCTCCCTACACTAGTAGCTCTCCCCGGTACAATGTACACAAGGGCCAAGAAGTCGGTGCAGAGTGGTCAATCCTAACCCCGGGTCCCGACCCAAGGGTGGCTAGCTCCGCTCTACACTAAACATGGGACAGTCGCTCTCCTTGGTACTACATACTCAAGGGCCAGCACACTTCCCCACTCACATTTCCAGATCCATTCCATTTATTCTCAAGAGCTCTACTCCTAACTCCCCGTAGGGTTCATGCTCATGTTTCTCATGTTATTCCAATACCAAGTTTCATCATTCCCATTTCCGTGTTCAGGTTATTCACATGCAGCTTGTATTTCTATCATTCACATTTCTAATCTCAGGTTGTAAATATGCTGCTCGTGTTTCTATCATTTAACGTATACAATAAGTAAGGTTACATGCAACTATTTCACTAGCACAGTTAATTCATATTTCACAGTCAACTCTTGTTCATTAACAGGCAGTTGTTTTCTATCTACTCATTTAAGACTGCAATTCACTCACACATACAGACATTTCAAGAGTTTCTCGTCCTAGGAGTCATGCCACATCCTAGGTTCTAATCATTTATTCCACACATGCATTCAGGGTTATAATTAAATTAGGGGAAGCCACTCTACCAGACAACCTAAGAGTATTGGGGGCTCGAACGGTAGGCTCACGTGCCTCAGCAAGCCCCAAACCCGCAACGGAACGAAGTCCTATAACAAGGAACAATCACAAAGGAACATTCAGAACAGTATAGAAAGCCTTCTAACAAGTAGGAGAACTCATAAGGAAAACACCGATATCTTATTTGCGTAAAACGAACATCAAACGAACCCTAACGGGTCAAAAATAGGGTTATTGATTCAAATAAGATGTCTAGAACTTCCAGACGTCTTAAAAGTGTCCAGAAACACACCTCAGTCTCTGCGTCGATCCCAGACGTCCAGGACCTCTTCTGGACCGTTTGAACCCAGCTCCATACGTCCGACCTCCTCTCCGGATGTCTGGAAGTGCTTCCAGTCTTCTGGTAAGCTGCCTAGATGTCTGAAATGAGTAGGAGGGCGTGCCCCGCGCCTTCTCGAAGCAAATCCTGCACGCGACAAAAAAATCTTCTCAATAAAGCCATGCGAAACGTAGCTGCGGAGCGGCCTGCATGGCTGTATCCGCAAAGGAAACGTACCTTCGCGAAGATCTCTCTGCAGACGTTTGGAATCGCCTCCAGACGTCCGCTTTGTTGTCTGGACTTCACACCAGACATTTGATTCTCGGAAAAACCCAGAACCAGAACCTGCTCCCGCTTGCTCTCACCGCGCGCAGCCGCGGCTCGCCTCCTCGCCCGCAGCTTCGTCATAAGTAGTGTCGGGGATGACTCCCTCGATGCACTCCTCCTCCTCCCACATGTGCCGCTCCGACCATGCACCCTCCGGTGAGCTCCCACAAGAGCTCGTGAACTCGAGTTCCTCCTCCTCCCTTCAAGCCACTCCTCATCGCCGCTCTCGCGCTCTCTCACTCGCACTAGCTCCTCTCGCAAAGGTGGAGAGGAAGAGAAGAAGGGGTTGGTGGCTGTGGAGTGGGGAGAATGAGAGAGGAGGAAGGGGGTTATAAAGAGGGCGTGTTAGGGTTCACAGGAGGAGGGGAGAGGGAAGAAGGGAAGAAAAAGAGAGTACTGTCTGCGTGCAGCCCGTGAGCAGGCGTGAAGTTCATACCCAGAAATTTTGATTTCCAGACGTCTGACCGACAGTCCAGACGTCTGACCTATAGTCCAGACGTCTTAAAAGGCTCAGGACAGAACGGGTCTTAACATCATAACAAGCTTAAAGGAAGTTTCGTCCCCGAAACTTGAGCCAGCTAGGGTGCGGAAAAGAAATATATACGCATAATAAACTTAAAGAGGACCGAAGCCGATCCGAAAAGACATACCCTCAAAAAGCTCTGAGTACCGCTCTTGCATCGTCGCCTCGGGTTCCCAGGTAGCCTCCTCGTACCTCTTTCTCCTCCACAAGACCTTCACCAAGGGTACTTGCTCCCGTCTCAAACTCTGGACGGTCCTGTCTAGTATCTACACTGGTCGCTCAGGGTAGGTCAAGTCGTCACCCACCTCGACACTCTAGTGGCTCAGAATGTGATTGGGATCGGCGACGTACTTCCTGAGGTTGGACACGTGGAACACGTCGTGCACACCGGAAAGCTGGGGAGGAAGAGCAAGCCCGTAAGCAATGGGTCCTACCCGCTCCAGGACCTCAAAGGGCCCCATAAACCTCGGCGTGAGCTTCCCTTTCACCCCAAAATGCTGCAGGCCCTTCATGGGTGATACGCGAAGAAAGACATGATCCCCAGCCTCGAACTGCACCTCTCTGCGCTTTTGATCAGCATAACTCTTCTATCTGCTCCTGATAGTGCGAAGTCATCTATGAATCTGCTCAATCACCGTCTAACTCTGCCGGATCAGTTTGGGGCCAACCTCCTACTTGGTCCCCACCTCAACCCAACTCAAGGACGCTGTACACCTCCGTCTGTACAGAGCCTCGTAGGGTGCCATGCTGATGATCGAGTGATAACTATTATTATATGCAAACTCTGCCAGGGGCAAGTGCTCCTCCCAAAAGCCCCTCCAGTCCAGTACACAGGCACGTAAGAGGTCTTCAAGTGTCTGTATCGTGCGCTCTGACTATTCGTCCGTCTGGGGGTGGTACGCCGTACTGAACCTCAACCATGTCCCGAAGGCCTGCTAAAACTCAGCCCAAAACTGGGACGTAAAACGGGTATCCCGGTTGGATGCAATCTCATGCGAAACTCTGTGCAGATGTACCACGTCATGAATATACCTCTTTGCTAACTGCGTTGGTCCCAAAGTGACTCGGATCGGCAAGAAACGTGTCGTCTTCGTCAATCTGTCTACAATCACCCAGACTACATCGTGTCCTCGCTAGGTAACGGACAAGCCCACCACCAAGTCCATGGTGATGCTCTCCCACTTCCACTTTGGCACAGGAAGTGGCTGCAACGGCCCTGCAGGCCTCTGATGCTCAGCCTTCACCTGCTGGCACACCAAACACTGCTGCACAAACTCACCTACATCCCGCTTCATCCCTCTCCACCAAAAGTCATGTCTCAGATCATGGTACATCTTTGTGTTCCTAGGATGTATGGTGAACCTGGACCCGTGTACCTCGGTCAGGAGCTCTCTCAACAACTCCTCGTCTCTGGGAATGCACAAACGTCCCCTCATGCGCAGTACCTCGTCTGTAAAGAAGTCTTCAGGGTCCCCTGATAGTACTCTGTCTTGCAACGACTGTAGGTATGTGTTTGTCATCTGTCTTGTGATGATGCGGTCTATCAACTCTGGTCTCGTTTGTCGGGTCACTGTCACTGCCCTACAATGCCCCTGTAACTCTAGGGGTCGCCAACTGCCCAACTCCTCCATAAGCCTCCAACTATGTGCCTGTAAACTGGCCAAGTGGGCGGGCGCCTTCCGGCTCAAGGCGTCAGCCACCACGTTGGCCTTCCCCGGATGGTAAGAGATGCTGCAGTCATAGTCCTTCAGGAGCTCTAACCAACGTATCTGTCTCATGTTAAGCTCCTTATGATCAAACAAGTACCTGAGGCTCTTATGATCCGTAAATATCTCAAAAGTCTCACCATACAGGTAGTGCCACCATGTCTTCAGTGCGAAGACGACAGCTGCCAGCTCTAAGTCATGGGTAGGATAGTGGTGGCGGGTTTTGTGTAACTGCCACTAGTTTGATTATATTTTATTACTCGAATACAAAAATCTCCAAGGTCGAACTCATGGAGCAAACTTGATTCTAGAAGCATAGAAAATCACAATTTACAATGTACTATTTTACAAAAAGATTAAAGAGAGGAAAATAAAAATGTCTCTTCTTTTCTTTTCTCTTTCTTCTTTTGTCTTCTTTTCTCTTTCTTTTCAGACGTCTGACTCCAAGGACCAGACGCCTTAAGTGCCACTTGCTATAGTGCTTGTGCTCTCCTTTTCTTTTTAGCTGTTGCTGCTGCTGCTTCTTCTTCTTCTTGGCTTCTTCTTCTTTCTTCTCTGTTGTGTGCCTTTTTGCTTCCTTCTCTCTTCATTCTCCTTCTACCTCAGCTTCTCTACGGCTACAATGCCATCTTCCTCCTTTGCTTCTCTGCTGCTCCAAGTCCTTCTTCTTTTCTCTCTGGCCGCAGCTGTCTTCCCGCAGTTCAGTCCTCAGCTGCTCCTTCCTTTCTTCCTCTCTTGTTCCCTGCACAGGCATATGGTTAGGCAAAAATTAACCCCTACCCTCCCCGCATCTCTCTCTCTCTATTTCACTCTCAGGACAGCTCTCCCAGAGCCTTCTCAAGTTATCGGGTAGGGTAAGCGTGCCCAGGACCAGGAGCACCGGCGTGGGTGGTGCGCGAGGTGTGCACTGGTTGGGTAATCGGGTCAGTCCAGGTCCGCGGGTGCGTGGGTCGCGGACGAGGTCGGGTGGTGGGTGAGGGACCTCACCACGTGTAGTTGGAGGCGATAAGCCCTATGCAGTTTTACAATTTATGTCGCCCACCGTGCTCCTACGTTTACGAGGTGGGACTAAATGTCTCACCCGCTTCTGCTGGTGCCCGCAGGAGGTGAGCTCCACCCAATTGGAGCAGTTGTGAGTCGCGCAAGGCCTGTTCTTAGGTTGGATGCACTCGCCCACTCAACGCGCGTCTTCTAGAATCCTGAAGCCTGGAGTGCGCGACCTGGAGCTCGGGAACAAGCAAGCTTGCTTGCTCGTTAATGGCGGACAGAGGCTCGGATCTGCATGACACAAGAACGGCCTTGTGGCCCTGTCAAACAACAGGAAAACCTTCGCCGTATCACGACGAAGGTGAAGAGGAGGTTAGCTGGCCATGGGGTGGCCTAGGCGTGCGTGCCCAGGTCACCCTGTGGCTGTGAAAATGGGTGTGTTCGGGGGATGTGTTGGGAGCGTGTGGTGGTGAATGGGAAGAGGGGTTATGATCAGTGAGTCGTGGTGGAGCTTGTGAGGTGGTTGGCGAGGTTGGTGGATGTGTGGAGCGGTGGATACACCTCGCCGGTGGTCTGTCGGAGGTGGAGAAGATGGCGGTGGTCTGCAATGTCGAGGGGTCGAAAATGCAAAATAAGAGAGGGGAAATGAAGAGGGGAGAGAGGGGAAGAGTTCTCACCTACTTAACAGAAGAAAGGGGGGAGGAGGCGATCGGCACGTATCTGACGACGTCGGAGACGAAGATGTCAAGGGGAGGGATGACGGCGGCGACGACGGGGCTAGAGGCGCGTGCCCAGGTGTTGCACCACGTGGAGGAAGGTGGTGAAGGTGGATCTGCCACTGGTATTGTGGCAGAGCAACGAAAAAGAGGACGAGGGCTCGCCGGAGCTCGCTGGACTTCCTGACTGGAGAAGGAGACGAAATTAGGGGAATTCTTCGGCCAAGTCGAGCTTGAAGGATGCAGCAAGGGTTGCCGCTCCTTAAATAGGCGTTGGTCGGGAGAGAAACACGAGGAGGAGATGGGAATACCTCACTGGAGGTATGGCCAGAACAAGACCCATACCTCTCAAGCGTTTGCACGAGAGGTATGGTGGCCAACAGGGCATGGGAGCCAGACCATGCTGCAGGGGACAACGCAGGGAATCTCCCTTTCAAATTTGGGGCCGGCTCCCCATGCATGCACGGTGCCATCCTCCACACAAAGTCACCAGAGGTATGGCCTGCGGAGGTGGGTGGCAAAGGGACCCGATTGAAGAAGATGATGGGAAAGGTAGGGGGATCCTTGCAAAGTTTCAAATAGCTAAGGGTCAAAAAGTAATTGTTGAGGATCGTTTTATAAAGTGGGTCAGGGCGACCTTCCCTTAGGTCCAAATTTTGGTATGAACCTAATTTGGACCTAAGGAATCAAATGGTGAGGTTGGATTTTAGGCTTGACCATGTTTGACCGGACATTTTGAACAAAAACCCAAATTAGGTCAAAAATTGGCTATGGCTCTCAATCTAGGTCAAGATAGGTTCCAATGGCCAAATTGAAGGTTCTAAACCCTAGGGGATATTTTTTTCATGAATTTTAGAGGGTTTAATTTATGTTTATCTTGCCTGAAACTTCATGAATTAAAGTGAGTTTGTTTTAGGGTTACAGAATGTCATTTAATTCCCAAATTTTGTCATAACCTTTTTCTGACCAAACCATCCCACTTTTTCTCTTATTAAGTCCATTTGACCTATGTCTAGATCCTTAGAAATCTCGTTCATGCACTGTAATGGTAAAATTGCAGTTTTTCCCCTTGTGTAATGTTTTATTTTCTACTCAATAATTTCCTAATTTAGGCCTTCCCTTAGGTTATGTAGGAGTTTTTATTTAATTTATTATGTCAAAATGTGCTAGTTAGGGTTCATGATGAGGTTCTCATTAGGTAGCTATGCTCATGGGGCTTCAGTAGCCACAAAGCGTAAGCGACAATGTGACCCCGCTGCATGAGCACACTTCCTAACCCCTGCAACGAAGCGTCAGTGTAGACAACGAAACCGCCATTGCTATCCAGGATGGTAAGCATAGGAGCCGAAGTCAGCCTCTCCTTCAACTCCTGGAAACACGCCTCACAAGCGTCTATCTAAGCAAAGGGCATGTCCTTCCAGGTCAACTGAGTCATGGGACGTGCAATCTGCGAGAAACCCCTGATAAACCGTCGGTAGTAACTTGCCAGTCCTAAGAAACTACGGATCTCCGTCACTGTATGCGGCCTCTCCCACCTGAGTACTGCCTCTACCTTGGCTGGATCTATAGCCAAGTCATCCCCTGAAATCACATGACCTAAGAAGGTCACCTGCCTCAACCAAAACTCGCACTTGCTGTATTTGGCAAGCGTTATCCGTGCCGCGCCTGATCCCGCGAGTAAATGAGCACGTCATCAATAAATACCACCACAAACTAGTCCAGATACGGTCTGAACACCCGGTTCATCAAATCCATGAAGGCAGCGGGGGCGTTGGTCAGCCCAAACGGCATGACCAGAAACTCGTAGTGTCTGCACCGGGTGCAGAAAGCTGTCTTGGAGACGTCGGTCTCCCTGATCCTCAACTGGTGGTAGCCAGATCTTAAATCTATCTTGGAGAATACCGTAGCACCTCGCAACTGGTCAAACAAATCATCGATCCTCGGCAGAGGATACCTGTTCTTGATGGTGACCCTATTCAGCTATCTATACTCCACACAAAGGCGTAGGGTACCATCCTTCTTCTTCACAAATAACACCGAGGCTCCCCACGGGGATGCGCTGGGCCTCACAAAACCCTTCTCCAATAGGTCCTGCAACTGGGACTTGAGCTCTCGCAGCTCAAGTGGTGCCATCCTGTAAGGTGCTGTAGAAATGGGGCTGGTCCCCAGTACCAGTGAGATCTCAAACTCAATCTCACGCTCAGGCGGTAGTCCTGGCAGCTCCTCTGGAAACACGTCGGGGTACTCTCTGACCACCGGGATGCTCTGAAAGTCTGCCAAGGGGCTGGGCTCTGCCACTACACAAGCCAAAAAGCCCTCACACCCCTAGCCCAAAAGTCTCGCTGCTTGAAGTGTAGAAATGCACCTGAAACCTCCGTCCACCGACTGTCTGTGAAACTCAAAAGAAGGCATCTCCGGTATGGAGAAGACAAACTTCCTCTCAAAACAGTCCACAAAAGCGTAGTAAGCGAACAACCAATCCATCCCCAGAATCACACCAAAGTCCTCCATCGGTATCACAATCAGGTCAGTGGGGAGGCTGTGTCCCCCAACACTGACCTCACAGTCGATGTAGACCTCCTCAGCTACAAACAGCTGACCACCCAGACCTCTGATCACGAACGGATCCTCTAACAACAAACAATCCTATCCCAAACTGATAGCAAAACTCCCAGCAACAAACGAGTGCGTGGCGCTGGAATCAAAAAGTACGTAAACTAATCTGCTGGAAACTGTAACCATACCAACCACCACTGAACCTGATGCTCTGGCGTCTCTATGTGCCAGGGCGTTGATACACCCCTCAACTCTCGGTGCAGAAGAAGCAACCACACTCTGCGTCGGATGAGTAGCCTCTGGTCGGTACCCTCCTCGCTACTGCTGTCCTCCCCCACGTGCTTGGGAACCACAACCATCTGCTCGGCCTCCAGCACTCAGTGTGGGGAGCATCTGCTGCGCTCCAGCCTTAGACGGGCAGTCCCTCCTGATGTGACTTGGCTGGCCACATTGGTAGAAGAGGGGAACTCGACTCCCGCCCTCGGTAGGTCCCGGCTGACGGTTGGGCGGGGGTCTAGTGCTGGCAGTTGGCCCCTGTTGGGGGCCCCCAAAGGCCACTGACGGCCCTGCAAAGCGAGACGACTCTCCCGCAGGTGCCACGTGCCTCCTCTCTCGCCGGCCCTGTGAGTACTCTGGCTGGTAGGGCCTCTTCCATCCGCTGTCAGTGTCTCGTGCGACCGGGTTGGTCTCCTCATATGTCATAGCTGCCTCTACCACTCTCGAAAACGTAGGTAGCTTCAGGGGTTTGACATACCCCTGAATGGCAAGCTGGAGCACCTCAGTGAACCTCCACAGGCACTCCTCCTCAGTAGCCACAGTTGTCGCAGCGAAACGAGATAGCTCCAGGAAACGCGTATGATACGCACTGACAGTCATCGTCCCCTGGTGGAGAGTGTGAAACTCCCGCCTCCTCTGATCCTGCCACGTTTGCGGGAAGTACTACTCGTAGAAGAGGGTCACAAACTGGTCCCACGTCGGCTCTGCCCTCTCCTGACCTCTGACTGCCCTCCACCACCTGTGTGCCGCACTCTCTAGCTGATACGTGGCAAAGGCCACGTGGCACTCTGCAGGGGGGCGAAGGGTGTCAAACACCTCGATCTGCTCTAACCAATCCTCCGCCTCAGTCGGGTCCTCATCCCCCTTGAAGGAGGGGGGCTTTAGCTTCCGGAATTGTTCGAAAAGCTCGTAGTGTCGTTGTAGTGGGGAAACGGGCATGCCTCCAGGCAGGGAGGGCTCGTGCTCGGAAGTGTTAGAGTGAGGTGGGGGCGATGGAGGACCACCCCCTCCCCCATGTCCAGCGCTGCGTCGGTCTCGTGTCCCACAGAGGACTCCCCCTCCACGTCCCCAGGGAGAGGCGCCCGTGGAGGCAGGTGGAGCTCCTCTCGTACTATCTCCCGTATCAACTAGACGAGGTCCTGGGCCTGAACGCCCAGAAGAAGTGGCTGGTCCACTAAAACCTCGGGACCAACATGTCTGCCCCTCTGACCTCGTCCTTGGCCGCATCCGCGGCCCGCCTCAAGGACTCCACATCAAGGCATCTCCTGCAAAGAGACGTGCAAAATAGAACCAAAAAGACGTCAACTCTAACAGACATTCGGCAAAAGAACCTCAGAACAGATGTCAAAAGATACGTTGTGGTGGTTACTCTAGTTACATGCACGTGAATTGGTTATTCTCAAGCTAGTTGGTTCATTTCTCGGGATGACCTTACTCTGATACCATCTGTTACGACTTGGTTCCAGAATCCCTACAAGACACGAGACCGGCCCGACTCGACTGATCCCAAGACCTAGTCGTCCAACAGAAATAACCAAAAAGTAGGAAAGTAAACCACATTCACTTTGCTAAGCAACTAACAGTAAAAGAGTACAGCAGTAAAGAAAGTAAAAGCTACTACAGTACATATCACCACTACAACAGTAAACAGTAACAAGGTACAGGAACATAAAGGTACAAGAGTCCGTACTCACTACAACAAAAAGGTACCACAACAGAAGACTACTGCTGCTAGGCTCTACTGGGCCCAACACCTTTGTAGCTGGAGACTCAGGCTGCTCAACACCTGGACCTGAAAAGGGTTATGAGTACACAAAGTCAGCAAACGCTGAGTAGAGTGGCAACCAACTAACTAAAGCAGTAAAAGTGAACAGATAGCTGTTTATTCCAATTACTTTATTTCACAAATTATTCATTTTCACCCATTGGTTTATTTATCAGATCTCTTTCTTGATCTCGAATGTTCCTCGTGGGAACGATCTTGATTGCAGTCTTTTCCGAAGAGTAGAAGTCGCACGTGGTGCTCTCCTGGCTGGGAGAGTCCCCCATAGTGGTCCTACACACAGTTAACCACCCCAAGGTCACGGATAGATGTAACGGTGACTACAACATGCGTGATAAGCGCACGGGTAGCTACCCCACACTGGCACGTGGTCAGTCACTTCCGCTAACGGGTGCGCCCAAGTACAGCACGGAACAATACAGGGCCTAGCCCTCTCAGTAACAGGGGTCTAGCCCCTAAGAACCAAACAGGGGTCTCGCCCCTCCACAATCTGCGCACCCTCGCCTAACTACCCTAGTTTTCCTAGTGGGCCTAACAAGTCAGTGTAAGGTGGTTAGCTGAGCCCTAGGCCCCGTGGGGTGGCTAGCTCCCTCCCTACACTAGTAGCTCTCCTCGGTACAGTGCACATGAGGGTTAAGAAGTCAGTGCAGAGTAGCCAATCCTAACCCTGGGTCCTGACCCAAGGGTGGCTAGCTCCGCTCTACACTAAACATGGGACAGTCGCTCTCCTTGGTACTACGTACTCAAGGGCCAGCACACTTCCCCACTCACATTTCCAGATCCATTCCATTTATTCTCAGGAGCTCTACTCCTAACTCCCCGTAGGGTTCATGCTCATGTTTCTCATGCTATTCCAATACCAGGTTTCATCATTCCCATTTTCGTGTTCAGGTTATTCACATGCAGCTTGTATTTCTATCATTCACATTTCTAATCTCAGGTTGTACATATGCAGCTCATGTTTCTATCATTTAACGTATACAATAGGTAAGGTTACATGCAACTGTTTCACCAGCACAGTTAATTCATATTTCACAGTTAGCTCTTGTTTATTAACAGGCAGTTGTTTTCTATCTACTCATTCAAGACTGCAATTCAATCACGCATACAGACATTTCAAGAGTTTCTCGTCCTAGGATTCATGCCACATCTTAGGTTCTAATCATTCATTCTACACATGCATTCAGGGTTATAATTAAATTAGGGGAAGCCACTCTACCAAACAACCTAGGAGTATTGGGGGCTCGAACAATAGGCTCACGTGCCTCAGCAAGCCCTGAACCCGCAACGGAACGAAGTCCTATAACAAGGAACAATCACAAAGGAACATTCAAAACAATATAGAAAGCTTTCTAACAAGTATAACTCACAAGGAAAACACCGATATCTTATTTGCGTAAAACGGACCTCAAACGGACCCTAAACGGGTCAAAAACAGGGTTACTGATTCAAATCAGACGTCTTGAACAACTTCCAGATGTCTTAAAAGTGTCCAGAAACGCACCTTAGGCTCTGCGTCGACCCCAGACGTCCAGGACCTCTTCTGGACCGTCTGAACCCAACTCTAGACGTTTGACCTCCTCTCCGGATGTCTGGAAGTGCTTCCAGCCATCTGGTAAGCTCCCCAGATGTCTGAAATGTGTGGGAGGATGTGCCCCACGCCTTCCCGAAGCAAATCCTGCATGCGACAACAAAATCTTCTTAATAAAGCCATGCGAAGCGTAGCTGCGGAGCGACCTACATGGCTGTATCCGGAAAGGGAACGTACCTTCGCGAAGATCTCTCTTCAGACGTCTAGAATCGCCTCCAGACGTCCGCTTTGTTGTCTGGACTTCACTCCAGACATTTGATTCTAGGAAAAACCCAGAACCAGAACCTACTCCCACTCGGTCTCACCACGTGCAGCCGCGGCTTGCCTCCTCACTCGCAGCTCTGGCTGCAGCAATGTCAAGGATGACTCCCCCAACGCACTCCTCCTCCTCCCGCATGGAACGATAAATTTCTCGGCTACCGCACTTCGAGTCCCATATCAACTCATCTATGACATCAACTCCACTTACAAATCTTATAACATATCAACTAATCTATGACATTTATCATCCATTAACTTATTCTTAACTCCACTTACAACACTGCGTCTCCAACTTATCCCATCATTACACTTACCAAGGGATAACTACTAACCCGCAATCGAATGGAGCTTAAGAGAAGCATGCGGAATCCTGGGAGACAACAATGAGGGAAGGAAATTAAGAAGGCCATCTTGTAAATAGGGATGAGCATTGGGCTGAGCCTTTGCAGGTTGGGCTTGGCATAGCCCAAGGTCATTTAATAAATGTGCTGAAAAAGTAACTCAAGGCCCAGCCCAAAATAAAATTTTTTAACCTAAGCCTGACCCAAACTAAAAAAAAATGAGCTCGAGTCGGGTTGGGCCTAACCAACCCATTTATTCATGGTCTTGTTGTTGATTTCACTTATGTCCGCAAAATAATATGTAAGCAGGAATTTCGCATCAATATTTAGTTTAAAAGTATAGGCAGTAATATCACTTGATGCAAATAAAAAATGAAAAAAGAATTGTAAAGGATAATTACTATTTTCACTTATCTAAATGATAGGGTTATTATATTTATCTTTTGTGTAACTTAAAAAATATTTAAGTCCTTGTAGGTATACGTGCAATCAAAATGATTCAGCTACTGGATTGTAAATATTTGGTTGAATATTCTTGATATATAGCATTTGACAAGCCAACCAAATCTAATCAAGTAGGGAAAAATTACAAAAAAAATAAAAGTGCATATCTTATGTGTTCATATTTAGTTCTGATTTGGATGTCCACACTTCTATATGAGAAGAAGTCAATGGTTCATATTTATTTTGAACGGGATTATATGATTGCATTGCATAACTTGCGATTGCAAGGAGCACGACGGTTAAGGTTTTGTTGATGGAAAAATAATAAGAGCAATCCATGTTTATTTAGTATTTAATGTATGATACATATATGATATATATTTTGATAAATAATATATATATATATATTAATATAATTTTCCCAGGTTGAGCCTAGGCTACATGGATAAAGATAGATTTGAGTCACCTTGACCTAAGATTCAACCTACTTAATAAATAAATCATATTTTTAATCCAAGCGTTGAACTAAATTAATTTTGAACTCGAGCTTTGCTGGACCCAATCAAGTTAGACCTTGAATTGCGTTGAACCGACTCGGCTCAATATGTCATTATTCTCGTTGTTCACAACAAGTATCACCGATTTTCTCACGATGATAATAAAAACAACTAATTAAGGGAAAAAAATCGACCAGCCCGACATTCTCGCCGCTCCTCCCTCCCCTCCCCTCCTCTGAGTCCCATCGTTCTTTCCCCCCCATCAACGCAATGGTCTGTCTCGTCTGTTCTGATCACCGGAGCGAGAGAGAGAGAGGGGCCTCCGCACCCTCCGACAACTCAACTCAACCCAACCGAAACCCACGACCCCGAAGTAATCGAAAAGGCAAGCAAGCCAGACGGTTGGTTGGTTGGTTCTTCCGCAGTGCATGTGCATGCTGCCATTGCCATGCGATGCCACCTGAGATCGGTGGGGGCACTGCTCCTCCTCGCCGCTCTCCTCCTCGTCCGCTGCCATGGCGACGACGACGGAGGAGGTGATGGTGGTGGAAACGAAGGCCTCAACCCCATCATCTCGAGCGCCGTCTATATCAAACTCCATAACCTCACCAAGGTCTTCAGCCACGAGATCGGAGACTCCCTCGATTACTGCATCGTCGACAGGTCGTACCTAATAGCTACTACGTGCATACTCTCTCCTCTTTCCCCTCCTCTTTTCCCTCCCTCCCTTCCTCGCCTTTTCAATAATATTATAATCCTCGTAATAAAATATTCTCGTCTGTCCGATACTGTCCCTGTTCTGCTATTTTAATAAAGAAATATACAATTTATTGTTATCCATTGATTATTACGTGCTTCTTCCCCTTTTTTTTTTCAGGGACAAAGATTGGGATATGGCGTTTAACTTCTCCTCGGATCTGACGTTCATGACAAAGTGTTACAAGAGGACCAGTGGCATGCGCTCCTTCCTTTCCTTTTCTAGCTAGTTATTCATATTTGATTGGAATTTTCATTCCTTCTTAAATTCAACATGCCATTTATTTGTCTACAGTAATCGTAAACTCCTAGACCTGCCATTGTTCTCTTTTCCCATGTTACATACGTAGTCCTCCGTCCTTAATTTAGATATGAAACAGCTAATGTATAGTTAATGACTCGTGCCCTGTCGCTGTTGCGAGATAAAATAGGCATGTGGCAATCCACCACAGGCCCACACCTGTAAGGCTAACCAGCTTCTTAACCCTACTTGTTGTAACTTATTGCATGGGTAACACAACCACATTCATAGTTTGCTACTTTACACCATTCCACAAATCTTACAAAAATAAAAATAAGGGATCCAAAGGGTCTTAAGTTACATGTTAATTGAAAGGTTTTTAGACACAAGATCCCTAAATATTTAATTGCTGTATAAAAGGACCTTGTAAGTCCCAATAACTCATATCCTCTCCATTCTACACTAATATTAATATGGTGACTACACCAACCAAGCTTGTTGTCCAATCATTCTTTCGTTAGGAAATTAGGGAGAAAGGTGGGAAGATGAGAAGAACAAGGAAGGTATTTCAGGTGGTGAGCCCCATTCAATGGGATTACTCGAGGGGTTATTTGTCACACCACGTGCTCCTATCAGGTGTAAAAGAAGAAGAACTGTACTAAGGTGAGGAGAAACAAGGAACAAAAAGGTGTGTGAATCACATGTATTGGCGAGTTAGCCCAAAGTAGAGATCACATGATTTATAATTCACCTTTGACAAATTCAAATAAGATTGTTAATCTAGTTAGTTGGGTTCTTTTGGTTTGATTAAGGTTACGTATCGTAACTAGATTAGATAAACCTGATAGGTAAAGGGTATTGATATATTTGAGTGCTAGCTATTTGAACATGTAGTTCTTTGCTAGTTTGTTTGTGGTATCTATGTTCGATCATATGAAGTATACAAGCAACTTTTCTATTCATCCTTTAACTAAGGCTACATTTTGGTAAGGTTCTTTTTACCTAAAGATGTATTAAGTAGGACTCATTATAGGAAGACTAAAGAGAAACCGGTGGACATTACACTCCCTACATTGTGAGGGTAGGAATTCTCGATGAGTAATGTGCTAGGGATTTGATGCTCCTTAATGATTGCTTCCTGAGATTTTATGCAGTCAACCTTGTGGCTATGATTCTTAGGAATGATAAGCAAGTAATATGACACATGCTTTTTGATTATAGATGGTTGCTAAATGTTTGATATGATCTCTTATTAGGGCTTTCTTAACTTTTCTAACATCAAATTGTTCTTTTAATTAGGTGTGTTATCACTATTGTTAGCTAATCTGACATGTTGTAGCGAGGTTTTTTCTTATATGATCCAATGGGATAAGTGATGCGAAATTTGACGTGATTTGTAAAAGTAGGTTTTTAAGTCGTTGTAACAAGCCAAATCGCAAACGCTTTTAAAATTTATAACCTAGTTAGTAGGGTATCTAGGGTCATCTAAGAAGGCAATATGTTTGCAAAATTCAGGCTCTTGCTTGGAAATAGAAATCACCTTTCTTTTTTATCTTTTCAACTATATCATTTTTTTTAGGATTTTGAAATAACGAGCATTCGCAAAGTTGTTGACAAAGAAAAAGGCGATATAAACCTAATCCACTAAAATATTGCTAGAGTGACAAGAAAGGCCTCTCCCTAAGTTCACTTTAGGCATGTGGGGGTCTAGAGTAATTAGGGAGAGGGAGTGAAAAAATGCTAGATCAAGATAAAAAAAAAAATAAATGCGACAAGAATTTAAAAGAAAGCAAATTGAATTGAATTGAACTTGTTCTACGCAAAACACATAGAGGAAAGCTTCTAATCTACTTGAAATGCAAGAAGATAAAAACACAAATCTTCTAAATGAAATGGTGAAGAAGATGATGGCTTCTTGCTCCAAGTTTAGTAGCTCCCGAACTTGAAAAGAGTCCTCTAACTCCTTCCTTGCTATGCTCCTCCAAGATGGTGTCCTCCAAGGTGGAAGCTTCCACCTTAACTTTCCTTCTCCAAGGGTGGGTGTGCACCACCCTTACTCCTCCTTGCCTAGCCGTCCTCCTAGTGGGGGAGTGCTCCTCCTCCTTGGCGTGGCACAAGGGAGAAGAAAAAGGGGAAGAAGGCACCAAGGGGGCAGGTAGGATGCCCCCTTAATCTTCTTTTCTTCTTCTTCTTCCTTGACCTTGAATTATGGTGGGTCTAAGGTGGAATAAAACACTAATGGAGGATGGGAATTATGTGGTGGTAGGGTAGGGTATTTATAGGATGGGAAGGGGGTGGTTATGGTATTTTTTTGGAGGGAAATGAAGGGGGTGCTTGGATATTTTTGGAGGGAAAAATGGGAGGGAAATGAAGAGTTGCCTTGGTTTTCCCCCCAAAAATACCTTCCAGAAGCTATTGATTTTGGATGGAAAAAATGTAGGGTGGAGATGGGTTTTGATGGTGGATGTAGGGTGGTGATGGAAGGGATAGTTGGCACCAAAATAAAGTAGGAGTAGGTGGTCATTTTGCTGGAGCCTAAGTAGTAGGGTAGTATGTTTTGGTGCCATAGAGGTGGACTAGCTAAGCTAAGTAGCTTAGCTAGCTTAGCTAGTAGGGAGTAGGGTTGGAGGCATTTGGAGCTAGGGTTTTCAGGGAGAAGAGCTGGAGTTAGTAATCTTGAGCTGCACTGGAGCTGGTGGCTGCTGAAGAGAGCTGCAAGGAGCTACCATAGCTAGCTTAGCTTGCTAGTTCTTTGCTAGCTACTAAGCCAAGCTAAAGCAAGCTGGCTTCTGCTGAAAGGAGTCGAGGTGAGCTGGGTCTAATGCTCCTGGGGAGGACCTAGCTAGTTGAGGTAGCTAAGATAGCTTAAGTCAACTAAGTTGAGCTAAGCTGAGTCCCCGGGAGTTAGACTTGAGCTTCCTGAGCTAAGATGAAGTCATCTTCAGCTGGATGGAGTCGAGTGGAGCTGGATGTAGCTAGTTCTGAGCTGAGGTGAACTCCAGTCAACTCAGTTGAGCTAGCTAGACTCCCTGTGAACTAATGGGAGCTGAAATGAGCTAGATTCAACTAAGTTGAGCTGGATTTGAGCTGACTTGAGATAGGGTAAGCTAAGATGAGCTCTCTTGAGCTGCCATTCAGCTGAGATGAGATGAATGGAGCTAAGATGAGCTAACCCTAGTTCAAGTGAGCTAAAATCCAACTATGGTGAGCTGGATCAAGCTGAGTTCCAGCTAGTCTGAGCTTCTTCTTCACCAGTTGCCTTCCTGAGTGCTAGGGTTTTGAAGTTCTGATAATCTGTATATCCCTAACACTCACAAAAACACATTAAAAAGACAATAAAAAGTGCAATGCTTACCTAACCTAATTGATGCCTAAATGCAGCCTAAAAACCTGTTTGCAGAGCAAAATCCTAAGAGCTAGGTTTGTTTTAATGCATAAAAATGATGATAAACTGGCGTTTATCAATAAGGCTTGTGAAGAGATTACCCATTTTCTTGGAAATGTAAACAACCTTCTATCTCTTCGAAGAATTTGTGGATGTTGATGTGCACCTTACTTTTGATTCACCTAAGTCTTTTAAGGAAGTTAAGGTTTCTTTTGACTAAATTACTTTCATTCGGTGCAATGCATGGCTCTCATTAAAAATTCTTCTTTGAAATTATTCTTTCTTCTTCCTTTTGGTTCCAAGTTGGATGAGTTATTCGACCTGACTTACTTCCTTTCTCAATGTTCCCTTCTCCCTAGATTTTTTATTTGAAAAGGGGAAGGAAGATTAACAATTTATGCTAATCCCCCAAATTTTTACAAATGAACAAACTAGCTACTCCATGCATTACAAATAGAATGAAAATGATATACAACACCCTTGATAGAGGGATTCTCCCTTTTAAAATCACATGATTATGCGCTAATTGGAGACACCATAATAGAGCAGCTACTTTCTTAAAATCTTTGTCTACCTCAGCTAATGTTCTACTCTAGAAGGAACTCCAAAAAGACTCGTAGGATGGTACATATTAGGATGCTACACCATAATAGAGTAGCTACTTTCTTGATTACATATTAGGATGCTACACTTTAGGATTGTTGGATTGATCTAGTGGGGTCAGGGGTGGAACCTGGTTGCCAACTTCCTTGTCTGATTTGTCAAATGCATGTGTAGTGGGATGGATGCAGATGTAGGATCCATTGGCAACATCTTGTTGATAGGATGTCCCGGGAGAGAAGTCATGCATGAGAGGAAGGGCGAAGGTGATAGGGGCGGCTTCATCCGTGATATGGTGTGCTTCAAGTGTCGAGGAAGAGGACATTGGGCGAGGGATTGCTGAGACTTGGTGGTTTGTCTTCGTTGCAAGGGAATAGGCCATCAGTGGAAGACTTGCTTGCGTGAGAGAATTGATGGTCCTAAAGCACGGCTGTTGCCACCTCCACCTTCTAATCCACCTTCCTCGGAAGTGGATTCATGGTTGCTTAATGTGAGGGACTTAGATGCTATTCTAAGTTCCTCATTGGTGGTGACGTTTATTCGTGGATCGTCGGGGGTGGAGCAGATCAGATTGGGGGTGCCTAGCTTGAATCTTGTTTTGCATGATTGGAAGGTAACTATTGAAGGTTCCCTACTTGGAGGGGTGAGATCAGCGTGACAAAAAAAATGCGGAATTGAAAATATAAACAATCTCACAAAAATAAGCAATCACAAAATGTACACAGGAATTTTTAGGTGGAAACCCAAACCGGGTGAAAACCACCACCTAACCCTCTCGAGTTAGGATTTTCCGATCAACCAAGTTGATCAAAATCCACTAAACGAATCACTTTGAACGAGGGTGATTCAACCTCAATACAACCACGCTACAAGTACGAGGGTAGCGTTCCTCAACCCCTTCTCTCCACGAGAAGGATTTTGTCCCACGAAGGAGACGGGAATTCGCAAAGCGAATACCCAAACAAAATACAAAGATAAAATAAAACAACAGTCCTATAGAGCCAACAAAATTAAACCTAGCTTCTATAGGAAATAGGAAACTCCCCTTTGCAAGGAGTGCGTCGACGATGACGCGGTGCGTGTGCCACGCGATGGCGCAACTTCGCTCTCGTGGACAACGGCGGGAGAGCGGGTGCGCAACGGGAATGATGCTCTCAAGATGATGGAGCTTGAGCTTAGAGAGCAAGTGCTTCTTGGACACAAGAGAGTGGAAATACTTGATCTTAGTGTATTGCAAAGTGTTTCTTGTGTTTCTCTTGTTGTGTTTGGTGTGTAAAGGCTCCCCTCTATTTATAGAGGCCTTAGGAAGGTTTTGGAAGGCTTGGAAAAGCTTCCATAGCCGTTGGGTGCAAAGCCCAAGAGAATCAGGCCGAAATCAGGAGAATGATTACACTTCACAGGGTTATCAGACGTCTAACTCTGGCATCAGACGTCTGGAAGGCCACTTTAAGACGTCTGATTACAAGGTCAGACGTCTGATTCTATGCGGGTTTCTCCCTGACTTGAATCAGATCTAAACAGGGTTTTTGTACAAGTCCATCAGACGACATAGAGGACGTCTGGCACTAAGTCTGGACGTCTGGAAACCTACTTTTACCGTGGGAATTGATTTCCAAACGTTGCAACGGCTAGAAAATCTCTGAGAAGAGATTTTGGGTCAGCCGAGGCAAAACGGTCATTTATCAGACGTCTGTGAAGTCCTATGGACGTCTGATAAGGCTCTAACGGTCATATTCTTGAGTGTGTTCTAAGCCAGCCAACGGTCCACTAGCTGGACGTCTGGCAAAGTCATCAGACGTCTGCTAAGACGTCTGGTATAAGGTCTGGACGTCTGAATTCATCAGACAGAACTAACTATGTCCAGCCTAACAGTTATCAGACGTCTGAAACAACAGTCAGACGTCTTAAAAACCTTTATCAGACGTCTGATTCGTGAATTAGACGTCTGGAAAGTCAGTTTTAACCCTATATTGGTTTTCTAAGTGTTCTACAGAAAACCTACGTATCCTAGGGTTGTGCAGGTGTTCCTAGGACTACTGTTAGGGTTCTTTGAGGCTCTTTAACATAATGTCTAAGGAAAATAAAGAGCAAGAAAATAAATACAAGAGATACATGAAAGGATAAAAAAGAATCTATCCTATTCTTCTTGTCTTCCATCTCCAATCTTTCGCTCCACGCGAACCTCCTCTATTTTCCGTCAAGCTCCTCCAATCCGTCCTGGATGCGAGCTCGAGTTCCGTCTAAACACGTCTTCATTTGCAATTGACCTGAAATCTAGGACTCAAATTGCAAATGTTAAATAACACGTGTTTTGTTATCATCAAAACAAATGATCGTGGTGCTCTAGCACCAACAATCTCCCCCTTTTTGATGATGACAAAACCGTAAATAATGCATAAAAATCCTCCCCCTTTTTGACATTATCAAAAAGGTTTGATTGATTTTATATTTCCTATTACTCCCCCTTAAAACATGCTCTTCTATTTATTTTTAACAAAGGTAATGTCCTCCCCCTTTTTATAACAACAAGATAGCTATTATTTTTCTCCCCCTTACTAAAGGAAATTTAGCTAACTTGTATCTCCCCCTTAAAAATTGACAATAAGCTCATCATTTTTAACTCCCCCTATCTAAATGCTTATAAAAAGGATAGGGTTAAGAATTTTACCTCACCTACCATGGCCAATAAAATGGCCCGAATGGTGGTGGTGGATGCCACATCGGATGGGGCTCCCATCCGTAGCTTGGAGGCCCGGGCATCGGTGCCGGTCTCCAATCTGGTGGTCGACGTGCGGCGGGCCCGTCGTTTGTTCGCCGTCTCGTCGGTCTTCTTCTTCTCCTCCTTGGTCTACTCATTGGTTCTCCCAACTTAAGTTGACCAGCCTTGAATTTGTAGGTCCAATCCTTTGTGTTGTAGTTATCCTTGAAACCTACAAAACAGGATTCCAAATTTTTCTTCGGTATCCAAGTGAGCTTGGATCCGGATTTGTTAGAAGGTCTCCTTGATGGAGATCCTTTCTCAACCTTAGGGCTATATAAATCATCTACTTTGTTGATTAGTTTGTTGGAGTTTTCCCTAAGACATGCGATTTCTTTTTCTATAATACTCATCTTAGTCTTTAAATTAGAGATTTCTAACTTTAGACTATCATTTTCCTCAATCAATTTATTATTTTCATTGATGAGGTCTTGATTTTCTAATAACAGGTTATTATCCTTAGGACTAGTCTCTATATCCTTGAGTTGTTTTTCTAACCTATCATTTTCATTTCTAAGAAAACTAAGGTTCTTTTTAATGCTTTTATTTTCTACCCTAAGTGATTTACTAATCTCAAAAAGTTCATTAAAAGCTTCTTGAAGATCATAACTTACCTCATTGTCGCTGTCGCTTCCGCTTTCGCTGTCGCTATTGCTTCCTCTGGCCATGAAACCAAAGCAAGCGGTTTCTTCTTCTTCTTCTTCTTCCTCCGAGCTGGAATCGTCCCAAGTGGCTTGGAACGCCTTCTTCTTAGATTTTTCCTTTTCCTTTTTCTTCTCCTTTTTGAGAAGAGGGCACTCTGGTCGTAGGTGCCCTTTCTCGTTGCAATGGTAGCAACGTCTCGGGCTTTCCTTCTCCTTTTTCTCTTTATTTAATTCCCTACAAAACTTGGAAAAATTTTTAAGTAAAATTCTAAAGTCTTCGTCGTCGGAACTTACCTCGCTATCTGACGCGGCTCTGAAGGCGAGAGTCTTCTTTAGTTTAGGCTCCGGTGTATCCTTCTTCTTCTGCTTCAACTTAGTCTCGTAGGCCATCAGATTACCTAGGAGATCTTCCATGTTGAGCTCCTCCATTTCGTTCACTTCCTCGATGGCGGTGACTTTCTGTTCCCACTCCGGTCCAAGGGAACGAAGAAGCTTCCCTTGAAGCTCCCCCTTGATGAAAGTCTTTCCTAAAGCTTTCAAGTTATTTACAATGAGAGTGAACCTAGTGTTCATCTCACTTAAAGACTCGTTAGATTTCATTGAAAAAGATTCAAATTCTTGAGAAAGTAAATTAATTTTTGAGGTTTTTACCTTAGAGGTACCTTCATGAGTTACCTCGAGTGTGTGCCAAATCTCGTATGCGGTGGCGCACTGCGAGATTCTGTTGAATTCTTCCGAGCTGAGCGCGCAGTAAAGGGCGTTCATGGTCTTTGCGTTTAAAGAGAGCTCACGGATTTGTTGCTGCGAGTAGCCTCCCACGGGTTTTTCTGGGATCTCAAATGGCGTCTCGCATCTGGCCCAGACTGTGAAGTCGGTGGCTTGAAGCCATGTCTTCATTCGCAGCTTCCAGTAGCTGTAGTTGTTCCCGTCAAAGTAGGGCGGACGGGTTGTCGACTGCCCCTCGGAAATCCTACTTGTGGAACAGCTTCCCTCCATGTTTAGATCCTCGCCGGTTTGTAACGCCGAAAATGCGAGACCTGCTCTGATACCAAATGAAGGTTCCCTACTTGGAGGGGTGAGATCAGCGTGACAAAAAAAATGCGGAATTGAAAATATAAACAATCTCACAAAAATAAGCAATCACAAAATGTACACAGGAATTTTTAGGTGGAAACCCAAACCGGGTGAAAACCACCACCTAACCCTCTCGAGTTAGGATTTTCCGATCAACCAAGTTGATCAAAATCCACTAAACGAATCACTTTGAACGAGGGTGATTCAACCTCAATACAACCACGCTACAAGTACGAGGGTAGCGTTCCTCAACCCCTTCTCTCCACGAGAAGGATTTTGTCCCACGAAGGAGACGGGAATTCGCAAAGCGAATACCCAAACAAAATACAAAGATAAAATAAAACAACAGTCCTATAGAGCCAACAAAATTAAACCTAGCTTCTATAGGAAATAGGAAACTCCCCTTTGCAAGGAGTGCGTCGACGATGACGCGGTGCGTGTGCCACGCGATGGCGCAACTTCGCTCTCGTGGACAACGGCGGGAGAGCGGGTGCGCAACGGGAATGATGCTCTCAAGATGATGGAGCTTGAGCTTAGAGAGCAAGTGCTTCTTGGACACAAGAGAGTGGAAATACTTGATCTTAGTGTATTGCAAAGTGTTTCTTGTGTTTCTCTTGTTGTGTTTGGTGTGTAAAGGCTCCCCTCTATTTATAGAGGCCTTAGGAAGGTTTTGGAAGGCTTGGAAAAGCTTCCATAGCCGTTGGGTGCAAAGCCCAAGAGAATCAGGCCGAAATCAGGAGAATGATTACACTTCACAGGGTTATCAGACGTCTAACTCTGGCATCAGACGTCTGGAAGGCCACTTTAAGACGTCTGATTACAAGGTCAGACGTCTGATTCTATGCGGGTTTCTCCCTGACTTGAATCAGATCTAAACAGGGTTTTTGTACAAGTCCATCAGACGACATAGAGGACGTCTGGCACTAAGTCTGGACGTCTGGAAACCTACTTTTACCGTGGGAATTGATTTCCAAACGTTGCAACGGCTAGAAAATCTCTGAGAAGAGATTTTGGGTCAGCCGAGGCAAAACGGTCATTTATCAGACGTCTGTGAAGTCCTATGGACGTCTGATAAGGCTCTAACGGTCATATTCTTGAGTGTGTTCTAAGCCAGCCAACGGTCCACTAGCTGGACGTCTGGCAAAGTCATCAGACGTCTGCTAAGACGTCTGGTATAAGGTCTGGACGTCTGAATTCATCAGACAGAACTAACTATGTCCAGCCTAACAGTTATCAGACGTCTGAAACAACAGTCAGACGTCTTAAAAACCTTTATCAGACGTCTGATTCGTGAATTAGACGTCTGGAAAGTCAGTTTTAACCCTATATTGGTTTTCTAAGTGTTCTACAGAAAACCTACGTATCCTAGGGTTGTGCAGGTGTTCCTAGGACTACTGTTAGGGTTCTTTGAGGCTCTTTAACATAATGTCTAAGGAAAATAAAGAGCAAGAAAATAAATACAAGAGATACATGAAAGGATAAAAAAGAATCTATCCTATTCTTCTTGTCTTCCATCTCCAATCTTTCGCTCCACGCGAACCTCCTCTATTTTCCGTCAAGCTCCTCCAATCCGTCCTGGATGCGAGCTCGAGTTCCGTCTAAACACGTCTTCATTTGCAATTGACCTGAAATCTAGGACTCAAATTGCAAATGTTAAATAACACGTGTTTTGTTATCATCAAAACAAATGATCGTGGTGCTCTAGCACCAACAACTATTTTTTCAAAGATGAAGGTGTTGGTTTTTGGTTTGAAGGAGGTAGACATATCTTGTTTAAAGTTTCAAGTTTCAAACTTTGATGATTTTTCTATTCGATGGAGCTCTTCTGGTGTTTACGAAGGTGCTATCGACGAATGAGTTCCAATACGTCCTACAATTTTGTTTCAGGTAATCGAAATTCCATTGAGATGGAGAATGGTTGGAGCGGTGGTTTTGCTGTGTTCTTTTGCGCGGGTTCGAAGATGTCGCGGTATTGGTTTGTATGAAGGGGATGCAACTTCGATTATGGTTGAGGTCGAGCTTTTGATTGGGATGAAATTGCCTAGCAAAGAGATTTTTCATTTTGGGGGCTGCGTTTACGTGGTTTCCTTCAAGGAGATGGCGATGAAGATACATTCAAACACGTCGTACAGTTAGGTGGTTGTTGATGGGCTGCAACGTGAGAAGGCCTCTTCAACTTATGGGGCGGTGACTGACGGTGGTGGACCCCCCTGCTCAATGGTTCCTGGTGGACCCATCAGATCAGGCCAAATTTGGAAACTCAAGAATTGCCAACTAGAGAATTTTCAAATTTCAAAATATCCACAAACAACAGGAGATCATTTTTTCAATTCTGGAGGCCATGTGTCGGAGACAGTTGGGTTTCCAAATTTGAAAATGATGCCAATTTTGGCTGCTATGTGGAAAATGTCCAAGTGTTGTTGACAGAGAAGCAATTGGCTCTCGAGTGCTCTCCAAAGGAAGCTGTAAATCGCGAGGAGTCTTCCAAATTTAGGCGCTTGTCTAGAAAAAGATGAGAAATGCTAGCCTGTGCGAGAGCCAGCTTTGCTTCGATTTTCAAATGGGCATGCGATAATGGGCGATCATGTGGAGAATGGGTCTTTTCCAAATTTAGACGCTCGTCTAAATTTAGAAAATGACATGGAATATCTCCTTTCTCCAGGATGGATCCAAATCCTTAAATGGATCCAGACATGGTATGTCCAATGAACACGTTCTCACTGACCCATACTTTCCTTTTTTGGCTTTTGGTGGTCCCTTGTTTGCTGGGTTTGGCACACTATAGGTTGAAATGGTTATGGCGAGGCAGAAGAAGCAGCAACAGCCTCCTGATGCGTGATCAAAGGTGCCGAGTTGTGAGAAGAATGCTGCTGATGCTATTCAACATGATCAGAACAATGAGGAGGGTACGTTTCGTAGAACACAGGTGGACTCTGGATCCAAGTGTGGGTCCGGATGTGGTGAGTTCACCCCCAACACACTCTTCCCGGAGATTACCTCCTATCCTACTCCATAAAAAGGAGTGGTTGCTGTTGGTGTCTCATTTGTTGTAAAGGAGTTGGGTCAAAAGAAGCAGCAGCGGCCTGCTGATGCGCAATCAAAGGTGCCGAGCTGTGAGAAGGATGCTGCTGATGCTATTTAACATGATCAGAAAGCAAGGAGAGTGTTTCGAAAACACAGGTGGACTTTGGACCCAGGCGTGGGTCCGGATGTGGTGAGTTCACTCTCAACACACTCTTCCTAGAGATCACTTGCTATCCTACTCCACAAAAAGAAGTGATTGCTACTGGTGCCTCTTTTGTTGTATAGGAGTTGGGACTGCTAATGTGCTTCTATTTTATCTTTGGGGATTTATATGTGGTGGAGGGCATGTGAAGGTTGGATGTTGCTGGCTTGATGGAAAACCAAATTGTGTGTCCCAATGGGCCTGATGATGCTGCATCTGACGTGGGATCTAGGGGAAGTCAGGAGAGGGAGGATGCTCGTGACTTATCTGTTGTGAGGCGATCCTCTTCAAGTAAATCCTCATCACAACCAAAAGTTATCTCATAGAAGCATTGCCTGGTCCTTAGTGCATGCTACAAGAGAAAGAGGTCTACGAAGAAGCCGCTAAGTAAGGTGAAGCCTGTAAATCAGGAAGAAGTGCGAGATGTGGACGTTCATGTTGCCAAAGTGAATGGGGTAAAGATGATTCACAAGGGGGCTGCTAGTGCTCAATCATGATTAGAGTTCTTTTGTGGAATGTGAGAGGCCTTAATGATGAAGGTCAGAGAGCGGTTTTGAGGAGGTATTTGGTGGAGTGGAGAGTGGACATTGAGGTTTTGTAAGAAACACATCTTGAAGAACTTAATGGCCACGTTAGAAAGTTCATTTGGGGGGATAGATTCATAGAGCTTCCGAAAGTGAAGGCAGAAGGAAGATCGGGAGGTCTTCCCATCCTTTGGCATGGAGAGGCATTTGCTTTGGAGTCGTCCTTGGTTGCAGGAAGAATGGCTACAACTATTTTCAACAGAAAGACGAATGATTTTAATTTTGCAGGGTCTGGTGTGTATGGTTCATGTGATGATTCGGCTAAATTGCACTTTTGGGAACAGGTGGAGCATGCCTCTTGTTTTGTGGATGGTTACTAGGTTGCGATTTTAAGCAACATTACAGTTAGAAGATAGGCCAGATGGTAGGAGGGATAGAGCATCTGTTGATTTCTAGTGCCTTGTTCAGGACCTGGAATTGATGGATCTTCCTATTAATGGTGCAAGATTCACCTGGAGGAATGGTAATGGGGTAGCCTCGTGCATTGATAGATTTTTGTGTAATATCTCCATGGTAGAATCTTTTCATGCGGCTAAGGTAACTGTCTGCGATAGGCAGTTCTCTAATCATACGTCGATTTTGTGGGTGAGTAACGAGATGATGAATTTCATCACTTTAAATTTTGTAAATCATGGCTAAAGAGCTTGGTTTCAAGGAGTTAATCCAGGAGACGTGGTCATCTACACCTACGTCTACTTCTGTGGCAAGAACTGTGGCTTTCAGAATCCGTGCAGTGAGGGAGATGATGATTGGCTTTAAATGTGACTTGCGTAGGTGTAGAGGTGAGAGAAGGAATGAAGCTCTGAAAAAGATTTCTGAAATGGACAGACGTGAGGAGGTTTGCCTTATCTACTCAGAAGTATGATGAGCATAAAAACCTCCAAACTGTGGTTAAGGAGGAGTATCATAAGAAGGAAATGGATTGGAGAAAAAAATCAAGGCAGTTGTGGCTAAAAGAAGGTGACACTAACACAAAACTTTTCCATTTCGTAGCCAACAATAGAAGACAAAACATTATTAATGCCTTGGAAGTGGATGGAGCTACTTTGTGGGAAAGAGATCATATTTGTGAGGCCTTTAGGATGCATTATCATGATTTTATGCAGAGACAGATGTGTGGGGATTGACACTTGGGATCCTTAGAGTTGGATCAAGTGCAGGAGGATGCCAAGATGGAGCTTGTGAAGGATGCCAGTGAAGAGGAGGTTTTAACTGCTCTTAGAAGTTTAAAAGCGGAGGGCTCCCCGGGACCTGATGGGTTGCGGATCATCTTTTTGCAAGAAATGTGGGATGTGGTAGGATCATATTTGGTGGCTCTTGTGAAAGAGTTCATAGAGGGCAACGGGGGTTTCAACAGACTAAATCATTTTTATTTGTTTCTTTTGCCTAAAAAAGTGGGGGCGGTGTTAGTTGATGACTTTAGACCTATTGCATTGTCGAATGCTGTTTATTTATTGGTAGCCAAGGTCCTTGCAAATAGATTGCGCTATCCCCAGTCCAATCGGCTTTTATAAAGGGACAGTCTTTGCAAGACTCTTTTGTTTTGGCGGAAGAGATGGTGGCGGCCTGGAGAAGGAGAGAGTGCCGTGCATTTCTTTGGAAGGTTGATTTTTCCAAAGCATATGATTATCTTTCTTGGAAATATTTGTGGGACATGTTCACGAGGAAGGGTTTTCCAGAGAAATGGGTGTAGCTTATGAAATGATATGTAACTATGTCATCTTTTTCGGTGTTAGTGAATGGTAGATCAAATGGATCCTAGATTCAGCCATAATGGGGTGTTCGACAGGGATGTCCTTTGGCTCCATTTTTGTTTGATATAGCAATTGATGCTCTGGCTACATTGACTTTTAGAGCATGTGGAGGAAATCTTTTTCAAGGTTTTACTTGTCAAAATGATGGATCCCTCATCACACCACTCTTGCAGTATGCGGATGACACAACCTTCTTCATTGAGGGAGGAGAAGCGGCAGCAACACATGTCTCTCCTTTGTGGTGAGAATTTTTGTATCCATTTTTGGCCTCAAAGTCTGTCCTAGTCCGCTTTTCTTATTTATCTTCGGAGGTACAAGTGATTGCAAATATTCTAGTTGGTCATTTGCTTATTAGATATCTTGGCTTGCCCCTTAAGGGAAAGAAGTTAACGACGTTTGATTGGAGCAGTGTGGTGAAGATCTCAAAGAGGCTTTCGTCTTGGAGTGGTCATTTACTGTCAAGAGGTGTTCGTCTGGTCTTGTTAAAATCTGTTTTATCTTCCATAATAGTGTTTTTCTCATCCATTTTTAAGCCTCCAAAAAAGATAATCACACATTTGCAGATGATTAGGAAGAGATTATTGTGGAAGGGTGCAGATGACGAGGGTAGATTTGCACAGTTGTTCCTTGGAAGGAGATTTGTACCCCCAGGAAAGAGGAGAGTTGGGAGTGCGTGGTTTGGAGGCTTTTAATGAAGCACTACTCATGAAGTGGGTAGTTAGCTTACTTTCCAGTGAGGAATCAATAGTGTCCACTCTTATCTATGACTCTTATGAACTCAAAGATAATCTAAATGATATGGCATGTGCTAGATGTGAGATGTCTTCCTTTTGGTATTCGGTATGGCAGATCCTTGAAAAAAATGTGCATGCTTTTGAATCGATGTTGGGAGATGGTAGAACCTTCAGATTTTGGATAGACATTTGGGGTGGATTGGCCCCTTTTTCAGAGATGTTTTTGAGGGTTTTTCAACTTGTGGCGAATAGGTAGGTTTTGGTTCATGATATGTGGGATGCCTTGACACATGCGTGGAGTTTTCAGCTACCTGCAAGCCTTTCAGAACAAATTTATTTAGAATTTCAGCAGCTGTCCTCTTTAATTTCAGAGATGTGCCCATGTGCTGGGAAGCCGGATTGCTTTGTTTGGAAGGAGGAGAGGTTTTCAGTGAAAAGAGCTTATGAGAAGTGACCCAATCTCTTGAAATTTCAAATTTAATCTGATTTGATTGTGGACTCATTTGGAAGTGTCACCTTCCTCTAAAAATAAAGATCTTCCGTCTGGTCACAAAGGTGATGTTGAAAAGATGGAGTGATGCCGTTGATGCTGTCTGCTCCTTATGTGGTTGGGAAGAGGAAGATGTTGAGCACCTATTGTTTGGGTGTGACTTTTCCAAAGATGTTTGAGATTGGCTGCAGCTCCGCACTATAAGATGTGATGGTTTTCAACTATTTTGGAGCAGTTTTCATGATCATTACACTCTTGACGTGGCGGGATGGATTAAGGCATGTGCATCACTCTGGTGCATCTGGTTGCAAAGGAACGGTACTATATTTAGATCTAAGTGGTGTTGGGTGGACAATGTCCTGAGGGAGATAGGTTTTGTCTAAATTGTGGCTACAAAACTTGTAAGTTCGTTCCTTTTTTATGATTAATGCAATTCCTGGATGATTATCAATCTCCAGTAATCTTCCTTTTTCTTCTCGAAAAAAGAAAAAAAAAGAAAAAAAAGACTCTTTGAGTCAATATAAAAAGACCAAGGACTAGGTCCATCCCAGCAAGCTTTGGCAAAGGGGCGCATAAAGAACAAGTGCCACTTGTCCTTTGTAGCAACATTTCATTTATTCTAGATGCCACCTTCTCTTGAATTCTTGAGTGACAACTCTCTTCCTTCTATGGAGCCAAATAGTATTCTAACCTTCAAGAATGCCCTTACCCTTCAAATGAGTTCGTTGCCACTCGTAATTAGAGGGTCCTAAGTTGGATGCACTTCCATGAAAAGGTTGTAGACCTTCTTAATTAACCAAGAAATCTCCATGTTTCTAGATCCAACCATCCCTGCTAGTGGCCAAATTGGCCTTTTGAAGGGACAAAATAGTAAGAAGCAGCTCCTCAAACTTCACCTATGAAAGAGGAGGAAAGGTGGGCATCCATTAACTGTCTTCAAAGCAATTTGCTATGCTACACAAGGGCACTAAAGCCAACAAGGTCAATTGGGAATAGATTTTGATAATCATGTTCTAAGACAATTTGTTATGCTACACATGGGCACTAAAACCAACAAGGTCAATTAGGAATAGATTTTGACGATCATGTTGAAAGGGGAGATAGTGTACCACAAACCAAAATATTCTCCCATCCCCAAACAAAGATCTACAATGAGGCTTGACCTTTCTCAATAGCTTGGACAAACCTCCTGGAAAGTGGAGGAGCCTATAGGGATCACCTCCTTTCACCCCATCAAATTAGGTCACAATAGGAGTTGCATATGACCTTTTTCCAATAGGGTAGACTCTTGGCTTAATGATCTTCAAAATCAGCTTGGAAAGTAATGCATCATTCATCATTATGAGTTGAAGCACTATTAAACCCCTCGTCACTCGACAAGAGGAAAAAAACTCTCCAAAATCCATAAGAATCTCCTTTTGATAGCATCAATTCTATCTGGTACACACCTTGACACCTTTGTTCCCTGATTGTTATTAGCTTGTTGACTTCATCTTAGTTATTTGACTCGAGTCCTTCTTGAGCCAAGTTCATTCAAATGATTATCATCTAACATTCTTCTTTGTTCTTACTCTTGAGCCTAAGTTGGAATTAGTCTTTTAGGGACCAAGTTAGATGAATCATCGAACCATGACTTGCTTCCTTTCTTGATGGTTTCTTGTCCTTAAATTCTTATTGGCTTGTTGATTTCATATGACTTGTATGACTCAGGATCTTCATAAGTCAAGTTCATTATGAACTTGAAACCAAATCTATCTTCCTTAGGTTTCCTTTAATTGGATTTCCTTCTTTGATGTAGGAAAATTTAGTATTGTCAATGGCTGTCAAAAATGCAAATGGTTTAACTTGAGTATTTTGATAAGATGAGAAAGAACTATCTTGATATCCAATAAACTATCTTCAATCAAAAAAGAGATGGTGATCCTTTCATAAGAATGTTGGTTGAATGACACTCCAGATGCACATTATCTCTACAATAATGGAGACCTAGAGATGTAACATAGAGAGAATTAAGGGGTTGATAAGGTTGAGTTATGAGAAGACCTCTTGCTAGTATCATTGGAGAAGGCATCTTGCAATGATCTATGCTTAAATTTGAGTCCAATGGAAAAAAAGGACTTGACAACTTGTTGGGTATGCCTAATGGGCCCAAGCAGCCACTCAAAATGCATTAGCCCAACTTATCACGTAGTATTTTTTAATCTTGTATAATACACCATTCAATTCCTAAGATTAGGATGTGAAACTTTTATTAAGGTGTTATATAACCTCTTCTACTTTAATTCGCAATGTTCTCATTGTAGCTTGACTTATATATTTCTAGTAGTAGTGGTTGCTTGAGCTCATGGCAAACTCTTAAGTTGTATTAAGGCCAACCTTGTTCCCTTGCTAGAGGTAGTTTGCCTTTAATATTATTGTAATGACCCATGTCTAAATTAATGTCCAACTTCTAAAAATTGACTTTAGCAACTTGTTGGGCGTGCATGCTGTTGGGAATAAAAGAGGCTACATGGCAACTAGTTAGGCCACGTGACACTGCCACGTGGCAATCAGTCAGGAGGCCTTTAGGGTCGATGGGTATTAGTCCGAGAGTTTTAGTTTCAGTTTTGCTTAAGTCTCAAGTTTTGTTTATTTATTAAGTTGATTTTAGGAAAGTTGTTTAGAGAATTTGATTTAATTGTGATTTGTTATTTCTTATTTTAGAGATAAGATTTGTTTTTTGTTTTAGAGGATATGTTCTCTCTTTTATAAAAGCGAGCCTTCTATTATATTTTATTCCTGACTTAGCAATAATATTTTCTATTCTCTACAAACTCCTCTCCCTCTCTCTCTCACACACACTCTCTCTCTCTCAAAGGTCGCTGGCCACCCTTCCTAGTCGTTGGCCACCATCACCGGCCGACCACCACAAGCAGCCGATGGCTACTGCTCTCTTGCTCTCCCTGTTCCAACGTGGAACAGTCCAACGTGGACTATTTTTCCCATGCCTAGGAGCCTTCACGCTCCACGCATTGCGTCATTTTTGACATGGTATCACAGCCTACGGTCTAGGCTCCTCGGCGTGCATGTTCTTAGGCCACATGCATGTGGTTCCTCATCTCTAATAAGTCCTCACCAACGCCTTACGTGGAATAGAAGGACCATTAATCAAAGATGACAGATACCTCCACCATGACCATCAATGCCACGTTGTCAACAAAGAGGGCATAGTTTGAGGCTGAGAAAAGAGTAGAGGGGATCTATCAAGTTATTTAGTTTGCAATCCTGATGTCTTTTCAATTGACACTTTATATCCGATTTTTTACTCCTTCAAAAGATGAGATTTTCCTGGAGAAAAGATGTCAAATATTATATATGGGGTCGCACATCAGTTGATCGTTCCAAGAAGAGGACACCACAGTCCATGTCTACTTTCGAGGTTGCCAAAAGAAGCAGCGACTTCCCAGGTTACAAAAAGATTAGTGGTTGATCCGAGAAGTTTCTTTCTTAGAGATCCAGGTAAGGTGCAGAGACCACCATGTGGGGCTACTAGCACCTTACGTGTGGTTTCTCTCACGTCTGTCAATCTTGAGAAGATGACTATGGCGGCCGTTGCGACGACTATTGAAGTTGCATAAATATGACTTCGGAGGTCACAAGAGGTTGCACCATGGCTTCTTCTAAAATAAAGTGAAGAGCACAAAGCTCGAAGAAGAAGAGTGGTGGGACATTTAGCCTCATAAGTTTGAAGACCAAGTCATTGTCCTCTTGGCCTCAACTTGAGGGGGGTGTTGGGAATAAAAGAGGCCACATCGTAGTGCCACATAGTAGCTAGCCAGGCCACGTGGCAGTTAGTCAGGAGACCTTTAGGGCTGACAGGTATTCATCTAAGAGTCTTAGTTTTGTTTTGCTTAAGTCCCAAGTTTTGTTTATTTGTTAAGTTGGTTTTAGGAAGTTGTTTAGAGGATTTGATTTAATTGTGATTTGTTCTCTCTTGTTTTAGAGATAAGATATGTTTCTTGTTTTAGAGGATATGTTCTCTCTTTTATAAAAGGGAGCCTTCCTATTGTATTTTATTCTCGAGTTAGCAATAATATTTTCTATTTTCTACAATCTCCTTCCCCCCCCCTCTCTCTCTCAAAAGGTCACCGGCCACCCTTCCTAGTCACCACCAGCTGCCGGTCACCATCACCGGCCAACCACCACAAGCAGCCGATGGGTGCTTCTCTCTCACTGTCCTTGTTCCAATGTGGAATAGTCCTACATGAACAGTTTTTCCCACACTTAGGAGCCTCCACGCTCCACGCATTTCACCATTCTTGACATGTTGAGTTTGGTGCGATCTGAAAGCGTGGAGGCTCTTCCACGTGATGGAAAGAAGCAGCAGTTAGTGCTGCCAGTAGCCCCTATTCTCACGACAGGGAGGAGAGAGAGGGTGTAGCTGCCGGTTTAGGAGGGAGTTGTGTTGGAGGAATTGTTTCATTAACTAAAGAATAGAAGGATTACAAAAGTTTTCTTTTATAAAGAGAGAACATATCACAATCTTCTAAAACAAGTAAGAAACTAAATCCTAATCAAATCATATCCCTTATTTTTAGAAAGAATAAATTATCTAAAATAAACTTTCTAAAAATCAAATATACCAAACTAAGAACCACCAAACTTGGACACAAGATATACCAAAAATCTCATAGGGCTGGCTCCCCTTTGGGTGTTTCCTAGAGTGCCACGTGACATTGCTACGTGGCCTGACAGGGCTGCCACATGGTACTGCCATATGGCACTTTTATTCTCCACACACATAAAGAGCCCATTAGCTAACCAAAATACTTAAGCCTACATTATCAAGTAGTATTTCTCAATATTTTGTTATCCACAACTCAATTTCCCGAGTTTATGATGCAGTACTTTTTTTGAGTTGTTACAATGTTGCTGGCTTGAATTCGCAACATTGTCATTAAGACTTGACCTTTGTACTCTTAGTAGTAGTGGGACTTCATATTAGAACACCCTCTTAGGTCATCCTAACGACAATCCTTTCCTCCTACTGAAGGGAGGTTGGCTCTAGTATCATTTGGAATGACTTGAGCCTTATGCTAGAATCCATTTGAAAAAATTTGACCTTGATAACTTGTTAAAAATGGGTATAAAGGGCCCACATTGACCATCTAAAATGTTTTTGTCTAAGTTACCAAGTAGTAATTCTCAATCTTTTATAAGCCAACTATTTAATTTCATGCGCTTACAATGAGAATATAAAATCTCCTACATTCAAATTTGCAACATGCTCACTACCCGATTGCTTTACTTCCAACGGTAGTGATGGCCTTACCTTTTAAGTGGTCTTTTTGTACCAGTCTTCTTCATTAGCTGTGATTCTACTTCTAGGATAACCCTTTCATTTAGCTAGGGGGTTTGGCTGATTGTATTTATAAATGTTCTAGGCTTAGGCACAAGCCCAATTGATAAAAATTGGACTTGGCATTGTTTGGTGTGGTTGTAATGAATCCTAAGCAACCATCTAAATTGCTCAAGGTTAAGTTATTATTAGTAGTATCTCTTAATCTTTTATAATTCACTAGATAGTTAGCTTCAAAGAAAAAAATCACTACTTAGCATTATTTTCTTTCCAAAAAAGATGTGGCATTAGTTTTGGGTACACATTCTTTGACTTGTAAAAATGTATATGCCTTTACACTTGTTGGAGAAAATAGTCTTATTTCAATTAAGAACCCTTACTCCCTTTATATAGGGTAGGGTTAGAAAAATTACATGAGGAACTCATTAGGGGAATAGAAAAATGACTAGGACTCTCAAACCTAATTAAATAGACTAAACTTAAATAAAATAGTACTCTTTATTAATTAATCTAATACTTTAACTCTCCCTCCCAAGTTATAGCATGGATAACAATTATGTCAACTTGTTATGGCATCTTATGGCTAGAGGACTAGGGAGGCAGCATATTAGAGGAGTAGGTAGGTAGGTAGTAGGAGACGATTCCAAGTAGAAAATAGTAGTAGTGGAACAAGAGATGATGCCAAGTAACGATAGTAGTAGAGCAAGAGACAATTCTAAGTATTAGTGGTAGTAGTAAGAAATGATTTTAAGTTAGTAGTAGTAGGCAAGTAGAAGTAGGAGATGAGAGCCTTACTCAAATTTCCCACCAGTCATCAGCTTACCCATAAACCTAGTAGGGCAATCAAAAGCTTTAGTGACATGATCAGTAGAAACAATAGAGGTAGGGGCAGTTGCTACTTCTGTTGCAACAACAACAGTGGAGGAGGATGGCTTGCTCCCTAGTAGAGTTCTTAGAGTTCCAACTTTGCAACAGTAAATTGTATAGGAGACTATTCTAGGACATCAATCATGGGAGTCTCGGTTGGCATTTGATTAGGCTAGGCGGGCTTGTCGAACTTTTCTTCACACTTCTTGGAAGAATGGTTTCTTTGCTTGTTGTGCGTGCAGGGAGAGTATATATGATGGCCTCGTCTGCGATCACCAAAATGATCACCTCTCCCCCTAGAGGCAACGAGGGTAGAGGTGTCATAAATAATAGTAGGAAGAGCAAGTGGTGCATCAGCATCAATCTTTTAGAGGTGGCCATAGATAGTCTTGAGATTCGATATTGTGTCGGAAGATAGGATCTGATCTTTGGCTAACTGGTATCATGGTGTAAGGCCATCTAGAAAGCAATAGGTTTGCCACTTTGCTTGTTAAATAATCTGAGTTTAATAAAATAAACCAATAGAAACAAATGATATCAAAGCATAAAGTAATAAAGAATGCTTGGGTTTATGAGGAAACCCTACTCATGAAGAGCGGAGAGAAAATCATGAGAGAAGTGCCCCGATAGGGCGTGTTTCTCTGTATTTCTTCTCAAAAGAATAGATGGGGGGTACACACCTATTCATAGGCTACCACACATATAACAAAATCCCACTCTACCATGTTGGACTAAATAACCATTACAATTCTTTCAACACTCCCCTTCAAGGTAGAGCATGGAATGCTTATTTTGTAACACAAATAAATCCACTCTACACAACAGAGCACAACTCTCTAGACTGGTTCTTACTTGTAGGCAGGAACACGGGCTGCAGTTGCTGGACGAACTGTAGCTGGCTTTGACAAGAGGCCTCTCCATTGGAGACCTAGTGCTGATGGCTCCACATTCAGTGTCCTTGAAATGGGTCTTCCTCTAAAGATCTCGAAACTTTATTTCTCACAAAGAAACTGACTGGGTCCTTTCTTTGAAGACCTCGAAAATGGATCTTTCTCTTTAGAGACCTTAAAACTCTAGATACCTCCCAGAGTTTGGTTTCTCATATGATGACTAGCTACTCCAGAAGTCTATAGTGGTATCCGATGTCACCCATCATACCTTAGGACTGCAGCAAAGGGACTCCCAAATACGGGTGACTATAATAGGATCAACATTCCTCCTTTCTCCTATACCTGTATGGGAGAAGAAAATAATAATGAGAAGAAATTGAATAAAAAAAATACCATAGAAAAGCTTCTCAACCTTTTCTCTTCAATTCAATTTTTTTTTTTTTTAATTTTTTTCATTTTTATCTCTTTTTTTTTTATTTTTTTACTCATCTCTCTCTTTTCCTCTTTTATTAGGTCTTTTTTTTTCTCTCCTTTCGTTTCTTTTTTTTTTATTTAATTTTTCCTCTTCATCCTTTTTTTTTTTAACTATTTCCAACAGCGGAGACCGAAACTTCATGACGTAAAGGGCATAAACAAGAAACTCCTGAGATTTCCGCTATTGCTCCATGCACCCACGCGAGATCTTTGCAGCGACCTCCACCGACTCGACATCGCCTTGCGCGCGAGATTGACGCCTCATGCATCGCCTTGAGTTTCTTCTCCATTTTTGTCTCCAGGTCATCTCCTCCATCGTCAAGCCGCCTCCAGCGGACTCTTCTTCCATCGAGCGCCTGCGTGAGCCTTAGTGGCGCCACCAGCATCGCTGCTGCTCCATGCCAGATTGCGTCGCACCATCGCGAGATTGATACTACGAGATCGATGCCATGTTGCTCCTACATCTCGCACGAGACCTAGCGACACCGTTCCTCCTCGAGCGTGAGATGCTGTTGCCATCGCCATCATCGCCAGGTCATCTCCACTCCTCATTGCAACAGTACAACATGTGAGCATGGATCGCATCGCCCAGATCTGATCTCGCGTGGCCATCGCCACCTTGCACTGTCAAGTGCTTCCACGAACATCCTCCTCTCGATTTTGATTAAATAGCCGGTCAGGGGACTCCATCGAACTTTTTTTTTTTTTAGAAGGAAAAGTATTTATCCTTAAAAATCACTTAGGAAATATATTAATTAATCACAAAAAGTACAAAACTCACGTTACAAGTAAGAATCCCACCTCGAGATGAAGAACAAAGTGGACACAACAAAATTTTCCACGTACGGACGCTGCCCCCTAAAGACAATAGCATTCCTATCCAATCATAGCCCACATGACTGCGAATGGTCGAGTCCTCTCTTCGATAAAAAAACATTGCGACCAGCATTAGCATCGCTACATCTGAATGATCTCTAGAAGCTGAGAAATGAGCCATGGTCCCGCCATTGGTCGTCAATCTGCTCCCAGACCTGTGCAACCACCTAGTAGGCAAAGAGCAAGTGGTTCACGCCTTCCTCTGCCTGCCCACAGAACGGACAAGACTTCTTTGCGTCCTGGTCCCACCGCGCCTTCGACATTCTAGTCATTAAATGACCTCTTCTAAGAAACCAAGCAAACTCTTCAGGGGGCAAGCAGCTTTCTAGAATTGCCTGTAGTCTCTGACGAAATCAATGTCCCCCAGCGTGCCCGAGCCTCCAAGCCTTCTATACGCATCCCACATGGAGAACTCCCCTTCCGCCCATCCGAAGGTGTCTGCACCACCCTTTGGCTGAAACCCTTTCAGATCTTGCAGCATCTCCTGCATCTCCCTAAATCTCTGGTTTGACAAACTAGTCGAGAACGTAGGGCACCACGTGCTGTCCCAGACCTTCGCCAGAGAAGCTCCTTTTGTTGGTGCTAGAGCACCACGATCGTTTATTTTGATAATAACAAAACACGTGTCATTTAACATTTGCACTTGGAGTCTTAGATTTCAGGTCAATTGCAAATGGAAACGTGATTAGACGGAGTTTGAGCTTGCATCCAAGATGGATTGGAGGAGTTTGATGAAAAACAGAGGAGACTCGCGAGAAGCAATAGATTGAAGATGGAAGGACAAGAAGAATAGGATAGAATTCCTGTTTATTTATTTCATTTACTTTTATCTTTATTTCCTTACTCTTTTTGTTCCTTAGAATATCATGTTAAAGAGCCTCAAAGTACCCTAACAGTAGTCCTACGAATACCGTCACAACCCTAAGATACTTAAATTTTCTTTAGAGAACTTAGAAAATCAATATATGGTTCAAACAGTTTTTTCAAACGTCTAATTCCAAAATCAGACGTCTGATAATATGTTTTAAGACGTCTGACTGTTGATTCAGACGTCTGATAACATTTATGCTGAACTTAGTTAGCTCTGTCTGATGAAATCAGACGTCCAGACCCTAGACCAGACGTCTTAGAAAACGTCTGATGACTTTGCCAGACATCCAGTTAGTGGACCGTTGGCTGCCTTCACAAACACTGAAGAATATGACCGTTAGAGCCTTATCAGATGTCTTTAAGCCTTTCCAGACGTCTGATAAATTACCGTTTTGCATCGGCTGACCTAAAATCTCTTCTCAGAGATTTTCTAGCCGTTGCAACTCTTAGAAACCCATTCCCGCAGAAAAAGTTGATTTCCAGACGTCCAGACATAGTGCCAGACGTCTTATATGTCGTCTGATGGACTTGCATCAGAACCCTGTTTAGATCTGATTTAAGTCAGGAAGAAACCCGCCTGAAATCAGATGTCTGACCTTATTTTCAGACGTCTTAAACTGGTTTCCAAGACGTCTGATGCCATGATCAGACGTCTGATAACCCTATCAGTGCAATCATTGTTCCTGATTTCGGCCTGATTCTCTTGGGTTTTGCACCCAACGGCTATGGAAGCTTTTCTAGGCCTTCCAAAGCTTTTCTAAGGTCTCTATAAATAGAGAGGAACCTCTTGCACACAAACACACACCTAGACAAACTCAAGTAACATACTTTCTACTCTTTTGTCTCCTAGAAAAGCTCTTGCTCTCCAAGCTCAAGTTCTACATCTTGAGAGCATTAAGTCTCTGTGCACCCGCTCTCCCGCCGTAGTTCACGAGAGCGACGTGCCGTCGCGTGGCTCACGCACCCGCGTCATCGATTCGACGCACTCCTTGCAAAGGGGAGTTTCCTAATTCCTATAGAAGCTAGGTTTAAATCTTTATTGGCTTTATAGGACTATATTTGTTATTTGACTTTGTTATTTGGTTGGGTATTCGCTTTGCGAATTCTCGTCTCCTTCGTGGGACAAAATCCTTATCGTGAAGAGAAGGGGTTGAGGAACGCTACCCTCGTACTTATAGCGTGGTTGTAATTGAGGTTGAATCACCCTCGTTTAAGTGATTCGTTTAGTGGATTTGATTAACTTGGTTATCGGAAAATCCTAACTTAAGAGGGTTAGGTAGTGGTTTTCACCCGGTTTGGGTTTCCACCTAAAAATAATTGTGTACCTTGTGTGATTGAATTTTTGTGAGAGTGTATATTATATTTCTGCAATTTATTACATCACCCCCTCCTGGTAGGGAATCTACAATTGATATCAGAGCAGGTTCTTGCTAATCGGAGTAACACCTGGCAAGAAGATCATGGAGGGGAGCAGTTCCGCAATCCGAATCTCCGAGGGGCAGTCCACGTCCCGTCCGCCATTCTTCGACGGGAGCAACTACCCCTACTGGAAGCTGCGGATGAAAACTTGGCTTCAAGCCAATGACTTCACGATTTGGGCTAGGTGCGAGACGTCATTTGAAATCCCAGAGAAACCCACGGGAGGCTACTCGCAACAACAAATTCGTAAACTCTCTTTGAACGCGAAGACCATGAACGCCCTCTACTGCACGCTCAGCCCGGAGGAGTTCAACAGAATCTCGCAATGCGCCATCGCATACGAGATTTGACACACACTTAAGGTAACTCACGAAGGTACCTCTAAGGTAAAGTCTTCTAAAATTAATTTACTTTCACAAGAATTTGAATCATTTTCTATGAAGACTGACGAAACTTTAAGTGAGATGAACACTAGGTTCACTCTCATAGTAAATAATTTGAAAGCTTTAGGAAAGACCTTCATCAAGGGGGAGCTTCAAGGAAAGCTTCTTCGTTCCCTTGGACCAGAATGGGAGCAGAAGGTCACCGCGATTGAGGAGGCAAACGAGGTGGAGGACCTCAACATGGAAGATCTCCTAGGCAATCTAATGGCCTATGAGACTAAGTTGAAGCAGAAAAAGAAGGATACACCGGAGCCTAAACTGAAGAAGACTCTCCCCTTCAAAGCTGTGTCGGATAGCGAGGTAAGTTCCGACGACAAAGACTTTAAAATTTTACTTAAAAAGTTTTCTAAGTTGTGTAGGGAATCAAAGGAGGAGAGCCCTAGACGCTGCTACCACTGCAACGAGAAAGGGCATCTGCGACCAGAGTGCCCTCTTCTCAAAAAGGAGAAGGAAAAGGAGAAGAAATCTAAGAAGAAGGCATTCCAAGCCACTTGGGACGATTCGAGCTCGGAGGAAGAAGAAGAAAAGTCTATAGAAGAAACCGCTTGCTTTGGTTTCATGGCCAGAGGAAGTGATAGCGACAGCGAAAGCGGAAGCGACTCTGACAATGAGGTAAATTTCAATTTACAAGAAGCTTTTAATGAACTATTTGATGTTAGTAAATATTAAGAATAGAAAATAAAAGCATTAAAAAGAACCTTAGCTTTCTTAAAAATGAAAATGATAGGTTAGAAAAATAACTCAAGGACATAGAAACTAGTCCTAAGGTTAATAACCTGTTATTAGAAAATAAAAATTTAATCAATGAAAATATTAAATTGATTGAAGAAAATGATAGTTTAAAATTAGAAATTTCTGATTTAAAGATTAAGATGCATATTATAGAAAAAGAAATTACATGTCTTAGGGAAAATTCTAACAAATTAATCAAGAAAGTAGATAATTTTTATAGCCCTAAGGTTGAGAAAGGATCTCCGTCAAGGAGATCCGCTAACAGATCCGGATCCAAGCTCACTTGGATACCGAAGAAAGAATTGGAATCTTGTTTTGTAGGTTTCAGTGATAACTACAACACGAAGGACTGGACCTACAAGCTCAAGGCTGGTCAACTCGAGTTGGGAGAACCAAGGAGTAGACCAAGGAGGAGAACAAGAAGACCGACAAGACGACGAACAAACGATGGACCCGCCGCATGTCGACCACCAGACTGGAGATCGGCGCCAATGCTTGGGCCTCCAAGCTACGGATGGGAGCCCCATCCAATATGGCATCCACCTCTACCATTTGGACCATTTTATTGGCCATGGTAGGTGAGGTAAAAATTCTTTACCCTATCTTTTTATTATAAGCATTTAGATAGGTGGAGTTAAAAAATTATGAGCTAATTGTCAATTTTTAATGGGGAGATGAAAGTTAGCTAAATTTCCTTTAGTAAGGGGGAGAAAAATAATAGCTATCTTGTTACAAAAAGGGGGAGGACATTACTTTTGTTAAAAGAAATTCAACTTATTCATAGAAGAGCATGTTTTAAGGGAGAGTTATAGGAAATTTAAAATCAATCAAACCTTTTTGATAATGTCAAAAGGGGGAGGATTTTTTTTGCATTATTACTTATGGTTTTGTCATCATAAAAAAGGGGGAGATTATTGGTGCTAAAGCATCACGATCGTTTGTTTTGATGATAACAAAACACGTGTCATTTAACATTTGTACTTGGAGTCTTAGATTTCAGGTCAATTGCAAATGGAAACATGATTAGACGGAGTTCGAGCTCGCATCCAGGATGGATTGGAGGAGCTTGATGAAAAACAGAGGAGACTCGCGAGAAGCAATAGATTGAAGATGGAAGGACAAGAAGAATATGATAGAATTCCTGTTTATTTCTTTCATGTACTTTTGTCTTTATTTCCTTACTCTTTTTGTTCCTTAGAACATCATGTTAAAGAGCCTCAAAGTACCCTAACAGTAGTCTTAGGAACACCGGCACAATCCTAGGATAGTTAGGTTTTCTGTAGAGAACTTAGAAAACTAATATAAGGTTCAAACATCTTTTTCAAACGTCTAATTCTAAAATCAGACGTCTGATAATATGTTTTAAGACGTCTGACTGTTGATTCAGACGTCTGATAACATTTAGGTTGAACTTAGTTAGCTCTGTCTAATGAAATCAGACGTCCAAACCCTGGACCAGACGTCTTAGAAGACGTCTGATGACTTTGCCAGACGTTCAGTTAGTGGACCGTTGGCTGCCTTCACAAACACTGAAGAATATGACCGTTAGAGCCTTATCAGACGTCCTTAAGCATTTCCAGACGTCTGATAAATAACTGTTTTGCCTCGGTTGACTCAAAATCTCTTCTCAGAGATTTTCTAGCCGTTGCAACTCTTAGAAATCTATTCCCGCAGAAAAATTTGGTTTCCAGACGTCCAGACATAGTGCCAGACGTCCTGTATGTCGTTTGATGGACTTGCACTAGAACCCTGTTTAGATCTGATTCAAGTCAGGAAGAAACCCGCCTAAAATCAGACGTCTGACCTTATTTTCAGACGTCTTAAACTGGTTTCCAAGACGTCTGATGCTAGGATCAGACGTCTGATAACCCTGTCAGTGCAATTATTGTTCCTGATTTCGGCCTGATTCTCTTGGGCTTTGCATCCAACGGCTATGGAAGCTTTCCTAAGCCTTCCAAAGCTTTCCTAAGGCCTCTATAAAAAGAGAGGAACCTCTTGCACACACACACCTAGATACACCCAAGCAACATACTTTCTACTCTTTTGTGTCCTAGAAAAGCTCTTGCTCTCCAAGCTCAAGTTCTACATCTTGAGAGCATCAAGCCTTTGCACACTTGCTCTCCCGCTGTAGTTCACGAGAGCGACGTTGCGTCGTCGCGTGGCTCACGTACCCACGTCATCGATTTGACGCACTCCTTGCAAAGGGGAGTTTCCTAATTCCTATAGAAGCTAGGTTTAAATCTTTGTTGGCTCTATAAGACTATTTGTTATTTTACTTTGTTATTTTGTTGGGTATTCGCTTTGCGAATTCTCGTCTCTTTCGTGGGACAAAATCCTTCTCGTGAAGAGAAGGGGTTGAGGAACGCTACCCTCGCTCTTATAGCGTGGTTATAATTGAGGTTGAATCACCCTCGTTTAAGTGATTCGTTTAGTGGATTTGATCAACTTGGTTGATCGGATAATCCTAACTTGAGAGGGTTAGGTGGTGGTTTTCACCCGGTTTGGGTTTCCACCTAAAAATAATTGTGTACCTTGTGTGATTGAATTTTTGTGAGAGTGTTTATATTATATTTCCGCAATTTATTACGTCACTCCCCTCCTGGTAGGGAATCTACACCTTTGTCTACTGCTAAAGTCGGAAGCCTCGGGAAGTGTTCTGTTAGAGCTCCAATCTTTGTCCAATCATCCGTTTAGAATCTGACAGTATCGCTTGATCCAAGCATAGGGGTAAAGAACGAACGAACCTTTGGTGCCACCAGAGATAACCCTCTAAGGAAGTGAGCGGCAACTCGAGGAGGTGACACCAAAAGGTCCCAGGCAGTTGGTCCTCCATAATAGGCTTGCAAGACTCTCCCCACTAGACACACCTCTCCTTTAAGCTGCCTCGCAACCCACTTCGCCAGAAGGCTATCATTCATTCTCCCAACTTCCCTGACACCCAATCCCCCCTCCTTAACAGGTTTGCACACTTTACTCCAGGCCACCAGTTTCGCCCCCTTCCCTCCCGCTCTATAGTTGGTCCAGAAGAAGCTTCTCATCATGCTCACAATCTTATCTTCAACCTTCCGCGGTGTCTTCACAACTGAAGTAAAGTATGCTGGCATAGCTGACAGAACCGCCTTGAGGAGGACCGGCCTCCCTCCTCTCGAAAGTAGTTTGGATGCCCAACTTGCCAACCGACTCTCAATCCTTTCCAGCAACGAGGCCCAGTCCTGTAATGACACCCTCCTATTTGTTAGGGGTAGGCCCAGATAAGGGAGGGGTAAGGACCCAACTTCCGTCCCTAGAGCCTCTGAACACCCCTTGGCCTCCTCAGTAGCCATCCCAAAAGGAACAAAAGAGGACTTCAAGAAGTTAATTTGCATGCTCGAAGCCTCACAAAACAGCTCCAGAAAAATACGACTACGTCTTGCTTCCACCTCCGCCCTTTCCACGAAGAAGAGAGTATCATCTGCATATTGCAACACAGATATACTCGTCCCTTCCCCTACAGGGAAGCCCTTCACCAGACTTGCTACATACACCTTGTCGAATGCCCTCGCTAGAGCATCAGCCGTCAAAACAAACAGCATGGGTGCCCGAGGACATCCTTGCCGAACGCCTCTCCTTGGTTGGATCCAACCACCCGCCGAGTTCCCATTGACGAGGACCGAAAATGATGTTGTTGTGACACACTGCTTCATCCATCTGATCCAGATAAGTAGGAAACCCCTTTTGGCCATGGCTGCCCACAAGAATGACCACTGCACGGGGTCGTATGCCTTTCTGAAATCAACCTTCCACAGAAATGCCATCCTCCTCTCCCTCTTCCAATGTGCAAGGATCTCTATGGTTGCCACATACCCATCTAGGATGCATCTTCCTAGCACAAAGGCCGTCTGCACCTTTGACACAACTCTCCCAATTACCTTTTTGAGCCTGTTCGCAAGAATCTTCGCCACAATCAAATATACTGCATTTGAGAGAGCAATCGGCCTGTAGTTGTCGATCCCTCTGCCCCCTCCTTCCTAGGCAATAGGAACATGTAAAATTTGTTGAGCCTGTTGAAGCCACAATTACCCTCCCTGAACTTCGCCAGGATTTGCAGGAGCTCGTTCTTCAGTAACGACCAAAACTCTTTGAAGAACAGCATCGGGAACTTGTCGGGACTCGAGCATTCATCAGCATTTTACCCCCAGACCGCCACACGAGCCTGGTCCTCCATGAAGGGTGCTACCAACTCTACCGCTGCCACTGTACCCACCGTCGAAACGTCCAAGCCCCGCCACCGCCACCTTTCATCCCTCCTCTTCCTTGTGAACTCCCTGGAATAATTCGCCACAACTTTGGCTACAGCTTCCCTACCAGAAAATCCACCTCGCCCACCTGGAGCTCATCAATCCAATTCCTCCTACGTTTAGCTGGTGCCATCATATGGAAGAACTTGGTGTTTGAATCCTCCTCCTTGATCCACTTCTGCCTAGATCTCGTTCTCTACTCCACTTCCATTTTTCAGTCTTCCACCTATATTGTTTTTATGTGCTTAGCCTTGGTCTCTCTCTCCTCCATTGTCAACAGGCCTTGGTCCTCCACTTTGTCCAGCCTCTGGATCTCCCTGAGTGCTTCATCATTCTTTTTGTTCCGCTCTTCTTTTATCTATTTTCTATACTCCTTCAGAAAGAGTCTCAGCTCCTGAAGTTTTGCTTTCAACCTCGTAGCAGCCCAGTCATTTGGGTGTAGAGACGTCTGTTTGTCCTTCACCATGCTCTTGAAGCCCTCCTCCAACAGTTAAGCCCTTTCAAATTTGAAGTATGTACCGAAGCGGAAGCCTTCGCTAGACTCCCATATCAGTGGAGTATGGTCCGAGAAGGGTCTCTCAAGGGCGCGGATCCCTGCCAACAGGAAGACCTCCACCATCTCCACCGAGCAAAAAAAATGATCAAGTTTGGACATCAGGCCTCCAGAGCTTCTCCACGTGAATGCGCAGGAGGTGGGGGGTACATCCTGTAGCTCGTGCTCAGCGATGAACCTCACGAAAACCTCGGAACCTCGGTCCCGACGTCCTCTCCCACTGGGCCTATCCTTTGCCAAGAGGGTGACGTTAAAATCCCCCCTAATGAGCTAAGGGTATCCCTGAAATCTCCTGGCGATCTGACATAGGTCCCCCCAAAGGGCATCCCTTTCAGAGTCATCGATCGACCCATACACCAAAGAGAACACCAAAACCAGCTCATCGCTTCACCTCCTCAGTTGCACAGAGACCAACCCTGCCCCCACCTCCGAGTCCTCCAGGGAGAACACGTCCTCCTTCCAACCAACCAAGACTCCCCTTGACCTCTTAACTGCATCCAACGCCCGTAAGCTACCTAGCAAGCCAGGCCCAATTTCTCTCCACACCCTTTGGTTGCACGCCTGTAACTTCGTCTCCTGGAGGAAAGCAACATTCAAGCCCTACTTCCGGAGGTAGGACCTTAAAGTCCTTTGGCGTAAGGGGTCACAGAGCTCCCTAACATTTCATGTGAGAACCGTTAGCATGGGGCACCCAATGAGACCCCCTTTGTAGATCGATCGAACTCGGCCACCTCTGCCATCTGCTCCACTTCCCTAGGCCCAAAGGCACTGGGCCACCCCACTCCCACCTCCCCATTCGAATCTCTCCTGGGCCACCCCATTTCCACCTCCCCATCCGAACTCCTCCCCTTACCCTCTTCTTCACCTTCCCCCCCTTAACCCCTCTTCTCCAGTGCCATCTACCTCCGCCCCCCTCCATCAGCCACAAACCCACCACCTACCACCAGATGCTCCTCAGCCCCCTCATCTCCCCCAACCCGTACCTCGCCATCGGTACCATATTGAGACACGCCTCTACCCTCCGCTCCCCGATGAGACATCAAGGTCCCCTCTCCCCCCATGGAGCGGGCTCTGTCGCCATCGCTATAGTGGGGCTCGACATGGCTACTACCTCCACGCAGAGGCTCCGCGTTGTCGTCCAAGCCTCCTTTGGACTCCAAAGGGGCCACCACTGTCACCGAAGCCCTAGCCGTTGTCCCTCTCGTTGCGGAGAAGATTTGTGTCGCTGCCCACAGCTTCTTGATCCTCTGATGGAGAAGCCTCTTCGCTTTGACCTCCCTACCCCTCTCCATCTCCATCTTCAAGGAAGGTCTCCTTCATTCGTCGACTGAAGCCTTCCTCTTCCGCACTCACAAAAGTCGGTGCATCGTTGAGTGTCTTCATTACCACCCTACGCGGTCCTTTAAAAGGGTGGTTAGGGAAGGGCTTCAGACCCAGATGTGGATCCGACCTTAGGTCCTATCTCACCCCCTCGCCCCAAAAGACCTCGTAAGTTGTAGGCCCCCCAATAAACTCCCCCTCAAGGTCACCAAAAATCCCTGCGCCAAGACTCCTTGGGGCACCCTTTGGAGCGCCTCTGCGCCTTGAGCGACTCCTCCGCATCTCTTCCGAAACTAGGGACCCCTCGAAACCCCCAAGCGCCTCAACTTCCCTGATCGCCTTCTCGCCTCCCGCTAGCACCTCCTTCGCATCACTGCCCTCCCCTTATCCCCCGCACCTGCCTCAGCCACCACCACGTCCATCGAGTGTTGAGCCTCGACATGCGCACGACCAATCAGCTTCGAGCCTCATGCTACTGACTCAGCAGACGAGGCACCCCCTCACCGACGACCTTTGGCCACCATGTCGCCCCTCGTGTTGTTGCGACCCCTCCTGCTACCACCCCTCCACCGGTCAGCATCCTCACCGCCTCCGCAAAGGTGTGTGGTCCCCCTTCGACCGGCCTCACCCTCACCACCCAAGAAGCGCTCCCCAAGCAGAGCAACACCTCGTGGAGCATCCTGTCGGGTCGGAGCTTCACCTTCGCTCGCACCAACACGAGGTCATCGCCTTTCAGACTAAGGCCCATACACCACCTCAACCTCGCAAAAGGCTTGACGACCGCCTCCACCACCTCCCTCATGCGGAGGAAGAGTGGGATGCCCTTTACGTCTACCACCAACCCTACCCTCCTTGGCGGTCTCGCCTGAAGTGCTCCATTGGACCTAACCATCCAACACCACCTGACCCACCCCCCCGGCAGGGGAGGTCCTTGAAGAGCAATCGCTCCACCAACGTCGGCGCCACACCAACGAGCACGAACTTCCCCTCCCGTACCATCTTCAATTCCATCCCCTTCGACCGGCCCCCTAGCGTCTTCATCACCTCCGCATTGAGATCGGCCAGCCCAACCCAGCCATTCGCTACCACCCCGACCAAGGCCGACGCGAGGGTTCTCTCGAGCAACCCGACCTCCTTTGACCAAGGGACTTCAACTTCGACTGACGGTGTACCTCCGGTGGGGGTGCGAGAACTACTGGTTGCTCGCCTGACGACACCGCCTTCCTCGCTCCCTTCGTTATGTAGGATGCCCTTCGGTGGTCAAGACCTCCGCATCTCAGGGACCTTACCTAGTCCCTACACTCCCACGCGACGTGACCCCTCCGTCTACTTTTGAAACACAACACCTCCACCTTCGCCCTTCTCCTCGCCTTCCCCACCACTAGCGACCAGCCTCACTGCCCTCCCCCCTCCCCCCGCTCTCTCTCACTTTTCTTGGTGGTACTCATTCTTTTCCCCTTAAGGTTCATTTGTTGGGGCTCCATCGAACTTCCTCCTTGTTGGCTCTCATTGCTAGTGTAACCTTGTCACCAGAGGAGTAGACCTCCTCGTAGTGCCGCTTCTTCATCTCCTTCGATCGTCATTGCGTGCATGACATGGATCCTCCTTAAGATTCTTTTTTTTTCCTTTGAAGAGAACTCAAAGTACAAGAACAAAATAATAAAACATGATAATCAAATAAACCTAACGCTTTGGTACCATGTTGAATAAAATAAACTAGCGGAAACGAATGATATCAAAGCATAAAATAATAAAGAATGCTTAGGTTTACGTGAAAACCCTACTCACGAAGAGTGGGAGAAACCATGGGGAGTGCCTCGATAGGGCGTGTATATCTGTATTTCTTCTCAAAGGAATAGATGGGGGCTGCACACCTATTTATAGGCCATCACACATATAACAAAATCCCACTCCACTATGTGGGACTAAATAACCACTACAATTCTCTCAACAATCTGCTTCTTGCAATAGGCAGGTTGGAAGATGCCGAGTTCCTCAAATAGGCCCTTTAAAGTAGTAAATTACTCAACCAAGGACATATTGCCTTGATTAGTATTCCTAACATACTTATTGATATCGACACATTGAGAATTGCTTATCTGGAGGGAATATCTCTTCTCTAGAGTCTTAGATTTTGTTGGCTATCTTCTTGTATGGTGTGTTAGCTGCAACCTTCAAGTCAATGCTGGTCATCAACCAATTCATCACCATGAACTTATAGTTAGAAAATGAAGCAACTTAATTCATACCATGGCACTAATCTCCATTATATAGAAAATTAGGAGACAATTGCAGATATACCCTCCAAGAAGGAATAAATAACATAAAACAGAAGGAAAACTAAATAGCTCCAAATCTCAACCCCCCCTTAAACTAAGTATAGATATCAATTATCCTTATCTTGGAATAATATTTGTCAAAGAGGGTCTGTGTGCCTTGGTGAAAATGTTAGTTGTCTGATCCTCAAAAGCAATGTAGGTTGTGCGAATAAACCCTTGCTAGATCAAGTAATGAGTACAGTGACATTCGACCTCCATATGCTTGGTCTGTTCATAGAACATGGGCTTATTAGTTTTATAGGTGGCTGTTCTATTGTCGCACCTCATCTACATAGTAGAATCAACAGTAATATGAAAATATGATAAAATAGATCATATCCACCCATCTCTGCAGTTGTCTAAGCCATCACCCGATACTTTGATTTTGCATTGGACGTGGAGACTACAACCTGGTTTTTCCTTTACCATGTCACTAAATTGCCAGCTATAGAGCTACATGACCCAATAGTAGATTTCTTGTTTGCAAGACATCCCACATAATCTGCACCTTGGTAGGTTTATCCAACAAAATTCCTTTCCTAAGAGAAGTTTTCAAGTACCTCAACATCATCATAGTAGCATCCCAATGGACCTTGGTACGTTTATCCACGAACTGACTTAGTTTATCGACTGCTAAGGAGATATCTGGTTGTGTGATTGTCAGGTGTCGAAGCTTTCCAACCAAACCCCTATATGAACTAGTGTTAACAGACTCAGACCTCCTATCATATAGATGTGCCTTCGAATTCATAGGTATATTGGCTAGGTTGGCCCTTAGCATGAACTGACTAGCATCCATGGCATGCTTTCTTTGAGATAAAATAATCCCTCGCTTTCTATGAGCTACCTTTATCTCAAGGAAATAGCGAAGTGACCGAGGCCTTTGATGACGAAGTTTTCTGCTTGAGATTTCTTCAAGTTAGCAATACCTTGCTCATCGTCACCTATAAGGATGATGTCATCAACATATACTAACATCACAACTAGTCCTCTAGTCTTCTGTACAAAGAGAGAATGATTTGAAGAAGATTTGTGAAATCCCATATTCCCAGTGTCTAAACTACATTTGACAATTTTTGGAACAAGACCCTGGAGCTTTGCTTCCCCTAAGATTCATAACCTAGAGGTTGCTACATATAAACAACTTATGTAGATAATCATATTGGAAGGCATTCTTTACATCCAATTAATGGGTGCCAATTACGCTAAACAACAACATAAATTAATATTCAAACAGGGGGCATGTGAGCCATTGGAGAGAATGTATTAAAGAAGGCAACCTCATAAGTTTGTGTGAAGTTGTTGGCAACCAAGCGAGCCTTGGATCTGTCAACTGTGCCATCTAGATTGTACTTAATAGTAAACACCCACTTGCATTCAACCACAGTTGTTGTAGGAGGTAGATCAGTAGGCTTTCAGGTAAGATGAGTGATGTGAGCAGACGCCTCCTCCATGGGTTGTCGCCACGTGGGATCGACAAGTACTTGCTGATTCAAGGTGGGAACATGCGTGGCAGATAAGGTGTTGCAAAACCATCTGTATGAACTAAGAAGGTCCAAGAATGCCATATAGACATCTTGGAATAAAATGCCTGGTCCAGCTACAAGGGACCTTTCTTACAACAATAGGTAGATCAAAATCAATTAATATTGGTGGCTCTACATCTTGGGATGTCACCGAATTGAGGACATCGTCATCCACCTATTGAGTACTTGGATCATCACTAGACACCACATCATCAATGTGTAAAGATCTATGCTCATGTGAGGGTGGATTGACACTAGCTTTAAGGGGGGAGTAGGACAAAGTCTGTACATGATCGATGGATCCCGAAACTTGACAGGTTTAGATACAGGGATGTCCTTTAAAGAATTGGAAGTAATAGGCATAGGCATAGTGTTAGGGTCCTTATGAATATGTCTCCCAGTAGTAGGGAAGTAAGGTATAAACTCATGAAAAGTCACATCAGCATTGACATAGTGATGCCGATGGATGGGATCGTAACAATGATATCCCTTTTGAGTATCTGAATATCCCAGAAAAATACATTTCACCAATCTAGGGGCAAGTTTATCACAACTAGGAATAGATAGGTGGACAAAAGCACGAGGTTAATGAAATAGTTCCCCATTTGGATACAAGAGCTTTAGAGGAAATTGTTTATGTATGGCAGAGGAGGGCATGCGATTACTGAGATAGCAAGCAGCTAAAATCGCATCACCCTAGTAAATAGGAGGCACATTGTTGTGGATCAACGGAGTCCTAGCAACATCCAAGAGATGATGATGCTTGTATTCCGCAACCCTGTTTTGTTGAGAAATATGAGGATAGGTGGTCTGATGTAAGATACCTTGAGACTTATAGAAGTCACGTAAAAACTAAGAATAGAATTCTATACCATTGTCAAAAAGAACAACCTTAATAGTGGCATCAAATTGAGTCTTTATTTCTAAAATAAAGTTTTTGAACATCAACTTGTGCTTTAAAAGAAAAACGCACGCAATCTAGAAAAATCATGATCAAAGACTAGGTAATATTGGCGCCCCAGCCTATTAGGGATGCGACTGGGACCTCACACATCCATATGAACCAACTTGAACAAAGAATGAGACCTAGGATTCTGACTAGAAGAGTGGGTACTGTAGTGATGCTTCCTAAGTTGACATGCATCACAATTGATGACGTTAGTAGGAAAGATCTATGGAATAACCTGACAAAGCTTACTTAGGGGTAGGTAACCTAAACGAAGATGCTACTGAAATGTAGATGCATTAGTATGGGTAACGACACCAAACTTGCAACAACATATGGAGATTGAAACAAACGGTATACTCTCTCCTCTTTATGGCCGCCACCAATTGTCCTTATTAGGATATCCTGAAAGATACAAGTAACATAATCAAAGATGGCTCGACAATTCAACTCTTTAGCAATTCTCTTGTTAGAAAGTAAGTTGATGGGAAAATCTAGAATAAGGAAAACATCTTTTAGTCACATATTGGTGGTAACAGTCACCTTCCTTTAACTAATAATGGGAGAATGCCTCTCATCTACCACCTGAATTGTATGTCCAGAGGGTATTGAGCGGAGACGACGAAAGTGACGATCTCCACATAAATGGTGAGATACCCCAGAATCCCTTAGCTAATTTGAATCACAAAGATCATCAGTCTGTGTAAAGAGTGCAATTTGTATACCTGACAAGGTGGCTGGGGTAGCAGTATCAGAAGTAGCAGGAGTTGATGAAGTCGCTTGAGAAAGTTGAGAAAAGTGCTATAAAAGCTCATCATAGTTAGATCGAGGTACAAAGACAATACCTCTAGGTGGTTTTGTTGTAGTAATTGCTTAGTTGGCAGAGGGTGGTCACTCATGAAGGGTCTAACAAGTGCTCCTGATATGATCAAACTTCTTGCAGTAGGTACAAGATGGGTGTCCTCTGCTCTGACCACTACGCCCTCTCCCTCATCCTCGTATAGAGGGTGCACCACATCAAGATGTCTGCGTAGTAGGATCCTCAGTAGTGAGAAAAATAGAAATTCGACTCATCTTGCTATATGCTTCCTTAAGATTAGGAAGCTTTGCCATAGCAAGCATTTGAGAATGAGTAATAGAATATTTAGGCTCCAAGCCACCAAGAAATTGTAGGATGATAGGTTCCTTACAATACTCCTTTTGAGTGTCATAAGTACAAATTGGGTGGCATGCATTATACTTCTCAAACAAGGCCTTAAGCGTTAAGTAGTATTGAGATAAAGATTGACCCTCCTGATGAAGGTGTGTCACCTCGCTGTAAATATGAAAAGCTTTATTAGAATCTTCTTGTGTGAATATGTGTCTCTGACATTTCCTTTGCAGTCTTGTAGTACATGATCACATCCCTTATTCTTGGAATGCAGAAGTTCATGATCCACAGATAAACCACGTCGCCATCCTTCCACATGGCATTCTTGCCAATGTTTTGTGTTGGCTTCGGTTGAAGTAATATGTGTTCCTTGTGACCTTTAATTGTCATTAAGAAGGTTTGTGACTATTGAGTATGGTTAGTTTCATCCAACCTTACCATAGGACTAAAGAGCAGGCTTTTGTAGGCTATCATCTCCATCTCTTGCCCTGATGTCACCTCTGACATGTCTTCTTAAACCATGTCTTCTCCAATCGGGCCCAACACTAGTCAATAACTTTGGAACAACAGATCTAGTGCATCAAACCAACAATACCCTTCAATAAAACTCGGGTAGCACTAAAGGACTTGCCTCAAGGTTCCTAAGGGCCTTGGTGGCGCTTAAGGACCTTCCTCAAGGTATTTAATAGCCTTGGCTATGTCGAGGGTCAACACTATGTGGTCGAAGAGTGGCAGGGAGGGACTTCTGCATGCAAGATTCGACCTTCAGTGGTGCCCTATGGGCAAAGCTGGTCACCAGAGGGCCCGCTGGCCCGGCCATAAGATTGACGGCAATTGTAGAGCTTGTTACCAAAGGCTCTTCTTCAATTAAGGTTAGGTTTTTCTTGTGTGGTAGAATGAAAGAGATCAAGTTAGAAAATGAAGCAACTTAATTCATACCAAGGCACTAATGCCTATTATATGGAGGATTAGGAGACAATTATAGGCCAAGGTTTTAAATATCGATATCGTATCGACAAGTCAAAAAAGGGCATACGTCGGGGATATATCACTGATATATTGCTGGTATCAGTAAATTTTTGGGAAATTACTCAGAAAGCCATAAAATATAAAAAATGTCAAATTAACATTTTTATGACTAATATATCATAAAGGAATGGCTAAAAAATGTGTGCGCGTGCATGCATGTGTGCATGTGGGTTCTGAACAGCGCTAATCCAGTCCTTCCTGTGTGTCTGCCTGTGTTTGTCTATGTCTATTCATTTTCAATCTCACGCCTCCCGCCCAGTCCTGCGCTACCGTTTTCAACCTCTTGCCCAGCCGTCCCATTTCAACAGCTCCACAGCATCATTTTTCCCACCCAACAGGTGATATATCGCCGATATATCAGCGATATCGCTCGATATATCGGTGATATATCCTCATATTGGTGATATATCGCCGATATCCAGGAAAAATACACTTTAGGTGGTATTGATACCTACCCAACCCGTTGATATGTGATATATCGGCGATATATTGCCGATATATTGCAATATGTCAAACCTTGGCAAGTACTTAGATAAACCATGCTGAAACAAGTGAGCCTGTCAACCTTAGGTTATTGTGGGGGAAAGAAAGAAGAACCATCATGGATGACATTTTTTAATCAAAGGAAGATGACAAGATAGCCCTTTCAATACTCCCATGGATTATCAAAGTGCTTAGTTTTATGCATCTTTTTATAGAGGTTTGAAGATGCTAATGTATTTTTCACTAACGTTTTAGAATTTTCTTCCTATTTTTCAATAAGTAAAATCAAGTGCAATAATTGAATTGTCGACAGAAAATATACAAATCTAAAGTTGACATGTTTGATGGACTACAAGGAAGCAAGGATCCTAGCATGTACATCTCTAAAGTTCAATAAAAGTCTATGGTATCGGTGATATATGGGCGATATATTGACGATATGGGTGATATATGGGCGATATATCGGTGATATCATGGAAAAAATATATGAAGGCTGATATCAATATGTGCTCACCCGACGATATCGATATATCGGTTATATATCGCCGATATATTAATCCTTGTTATAGACATACCCTCTAAGGAGAAATAAATGACATAAAACACAAAGAAAACTAAATAGCTCCAAATCTCAATAGTTCTCTTTCTCACTTGTATTTCGCTCCATCTTTGGAATTGAGAGCTTTGTCAATTAGCACATGGAGTTTGTCCTGTCCCTGATGAATATGCGGAAGGCACGTGATCAGAGCACATAGTTCAGGGAAGCCATTAACTTGGTTGTGGTCTCTTGAATCAGAACATGGGTTGAGATCTTAGCTTCATAAGTATGGTAGTAGAATCAGAGTCTACCATGAGGAACAACAACCTCAAGCAAGGTTTTAAATATCGATATCAATATCGTATTGACAAGTCAAAAAAGGAATATATTGGGGATATATCGTTGATATCGGTGAATTTTGGGGAAATCACTCAGAAAGGATAAAAAAGTTAAAAAATGTCACAAATTTTATGAAAATTAACATTTTAATGACTAATACATCACGAAAAAATCCCTAGAAGACGAAAATTGTGTGTCCCTCCCTTCTAGAATAGGTTTCCCGCCCTTTCTCGCCTAGTCAGTCCTTGGTATCGGTGATATATTGCCGATATCCTGGAAAAAGATACCTCAAGTGATATCGATATCACCCAACCCATCGATATCGATATATCGGTGATATATCAAACCTTATCAGGCAGTCACATAGGCACGGATGTGGGTAGGACCATGCGTAGGGAGCCACGCATGGTAGGTAAGACCACACGCAGGGAATTGCGTGTGGTTTAAGGAAAGAATTGTTAGCTAATTGAAAAGAATCCCTAGAACCCCTATATATATATATATATATATATATATATATATATATATATATATATATATATATATATATATATATATATATATATATATAAAGAGGGGCTAGGGAGACAATTACATAAAAGTGCAGATATAAAACAAAACTAAAGACAACAATATAAAACTAGAGTACTCTCAACACTCCCCCTTAAGTTGGAGTATAGATATCTTTCATGGATAGCTTAGCACAACATCTATCAAAGGTAGTACAGGGAAGTGCTTTGGTGAGCATATCAGCTACTTGATTTGTTGAGGACACATGAGACGTACAAATATGACCTTTTTAGATCAAGTCTCGAGTGTAGTGGCAATCAACTTCCATATGTTTTGTTCTGTCGTGGAAGATTAGATTGTTAGCTATGAAGAGAGTTACCTTGTCATCTTCATCTCCATGGGGCTAAGCAATGGAATACAGAGATCCTCTAACACAAAATGAATCCACATCAACTCACCTGCAGCATTTTCCATAGCCTTGTATTTGGACTTTATGCTTAACCTAGCCACTACAATCTATTTCTTATTTCTCCATGTAACTAAATTTCCCCCAACAAAAGTGCAAAATCCAATAGTGGATTTCCTACCTTTTGGGTACCCTGCATAATCTGCATCAGTATACACTATTACATCCAATGATCTATCATGGGCAAAAAATAGGTCCTTTCCTGGTGAGAACTTGAGGTACATGAGACTCATTATAGCAGCATCCTAATGTATCATCCTCGACCTATCCATAAACTAGTTTATTTTGTTCACTGCAAGAGAAATATTAGGTTGTGTTATAGTAACATATAGTAGCTTTCCTACTAGACATCTGAATTGTCTAGCATCAACTTGACTCGAGTCATTATCATACTGATGTATACTTGGATCCATGAGAATGGAAGCAGGTTTCGCACCCAGCATGCCAATTTCTTAAAGGAGATCTATTACATAAATTTGGATGCAATGACTTAAATTCTATTAGAAACCCAAGGACTCTCTTATACAGAGAGAGATCGAAAGTGTGGAAGTATGTAAAAGCCCATAAGGAGCAAACCAAACCTAATAGCCATACAACAAAGAAAAATAGATATAGAAAAAATATATGCTAATACTCCCCCTCAAGCTAGAGTATAGATATCTATTATGCTCAGCTTGGATACACATGAATCAAATATAGATCTGGTTAAGGGCTTGGTAAAGATATTAGCAATCTGCTCCTCAGATGTGATAGGTGTGGTATAAAGCAACCCCTTTTGAATGATGTCTTTAGTGTAATGACAATCAACCTTAACGTACTTCGTCCTCTCATGAAATACTGGGTTGTTGGCAATAAAGGTGGCTACTCTATTATTACATCTCATCTCCATCGAATTAGAAAACTGTATCTGCAAGTCAATAAGTAGGGATTCGATCCACATCATTTCTGCAGTAGCTTAAGCCATGGCCCTGTACTCAGACTCAGCACTAGATCTTGCGACTGTGCCCTACTTCTTGCTCCGCCATGTAATCAAACTCCCTGCTAGAAAGGTGCAAAACCCAGTAGTGGATTTGCGATCCACATGACATCCAGCATAGTCCGAATCAAAGTATCCAACTAAGGTTATGGAAGACCCATTGGAAAAGACAAGATCCTTCCTAGGAGCCTTCTTGATGTACCTGAGCACCATCAATGCTGCATCCCAGTGCTGGCATGTCGGTTTGGCCATGAATTGACTCAGTTTTCCTACTGCAAAGGAGATGTCTGGCCTTGCAATAGTGAGGTATAGTGACTTGCCCACAAGCTGCCTGTACTTCCTGCTGTCCACCAGTTGTACATTCTCATCATATAGTGCCATCTTGGGATCCATAGGAATATTGGCCTCCTTGGCCCTAAGCATGCCAATCTCCTGCAAGATGTCCAAAGCATATTTCCTCTGGGACAAGACCACACCCTTTTTCCTGCGAGCAATCTCAATACCGAGAGTACCGTAGAGCTCCCAAGTTCTTCATGACAAACTGTTCTGCTAGGATGCGCTTAATCTCAGCAACACCCTATTCATCATCTCCTGTGACAATCAAGTTAACATAAACAAGAAGTACCACCGTATCTCATTCAGTCCTCCTGACAAAAAGAGAAAAGTTAGCTGTTGACTTTCTGAATTTAGCTGCCTTTACAACCTGTGATAGCCTCTGAACTTGGCTCTGGGACTCTGCTTAAAGCCATAGATGGCCTTCTGTAGTCGGCATACACACTCCCCCTTTACTTCAAAACCAGGCGGCTGCTGCATATAGACTTCTTTTTGGAGATCCTCATAGAGAAAGACATTCTTCACATCCAGCTGATGTAAAGGCCAATCTAATTGAATTGCCACTGCAACTAGCACCCGTATAGTAGGAAGTCTGGCAACTTGTGCAAAGGTGTCGAAGAAATCTACCCCATAGGTTTAGGTGAACTCCTTTACCACTAAACTGTCTTGTACCTGACAATGCCCCCATCTGGATTGAATTTTACTGTGAATACCCATCTACAGCCAACAATAGTAGCTCCGTCAGGAAGTGGAGTGAGCTCCCAGGTCTTGCGACCCCGAAGTGTAGCCATCTCGTCCTCCATGGTAGCTTGCCATTTTGGATGAAGCATGGCTTGTTGGTAAGTATTGGGGATCTCTGCAACTGACAAGGCAGAGCAACTGAAAAATTGAGTCTTGATCTGATTAATTAACATCTGAATTGTATTTCTTGCATCTGACTTACTACAAAGCAAAAATGTCTATGATAGTCTGGACAAATCATCAATGACCACCAAGTAGAAGCAGAATCCTTGCCTGTTTGAAGTATGTCTCGGGCCCCATCTGTCCATGTGGAGTAAGTCAAAATATGCAGATGATGCAACCGTAGTGCTAGGAGAATAGCTAAAACGATGATGCTTGTTTAGTTGGCAAGCATCACAAAGATCAGTAGTAGGTGATAAATGAGGAATAACCCATCTCAGTTGATCTAGAGAGGGATCTCTCAGCTGATGGTGTCGCTGAAGTGTTGTTCTTGCCTTGTATGCCACATTTGCTTGTCCAACAATTGCCAATGGAGACTGAGCTAAATGGTACACACCTTCCTCGTGTCCACCACCAATAGTTTTCCCTGTGAATTTATCCTGGAAAACACACCCCACATTATCAAAGATTGCTTTGCAGTTGAGCTCTTTAGTAATCCTGCTAACTGACAACAAACTGATCGGAAAATCAGGTACAATTAGGACATTGGACACTCTCAAGGTGGGGGATATGGTAGCCTCTCCCTCGCCTTGGACCTGAGAAAGATGTCCATCAGCCACTTGAACTATCCTGCCAAGAGGAACATTACACACTATGCACACACTCTCAGTCTTCATTAAGATGCCTGGATGCCTCGGAATCAATCAACCATCTATTATCTATAGAAGAAGCAAGAGCTGCAGCATTTAAAGTAGTAGACACAACAGCTTCATCCTCTTTTCTAACAATCTCATCGGCCCGCTCTGTAGCTTCAGTCACAGTCTGAACATGATCTATCTTACCAGGGAACATACCTGTGGCCCACTTCCTGTTACCCTGTCGACAACGGTGCCCCCTACCTCGTGTAGGACTTCCTCGTCTATTCAGATGACATTGTCTGACACGATGGTCTCTGCCAAGACTAACTTGTTCTGCTTTCATAGTGGCATACATCATGAACTCAACAATTCTCGGTGAGTTCAACATGTCCAGAGGGAGCTAGACAATTCATCAATCAATAAAACGAACTGATCCAAGGGCATCCATTAATCACACAGAAGAAATCCATATTCACTTTAATGAAACACTGGCAGATCTAAAAGAAATCCAATTCAGATCTCCATCGTTGACAAGAGGCCTCCTTGGACAGATGTTGGCCTCACCTGGGTGCAAGGAGAACACCCAAAGTGGCCCTAAAGAGACCTAGTCTCCCTCTCGTAACGATTATCAGGATTGTAGTCCCTAGATCAGGGCAAGAAGCCCCTCACGATTGCTGCACAGGGACCAAAGCACTGTGCATTACCTTGCTGCCGATCTGCGTTGCCGCAGACCATCGCTATTGCACCGCACAAGGTTGCCGCGAAGTTGCTGGGGGCTACCGTCGCTTGCTACTGGGTGTTGCAGGCCCGCCAGCGAGCCTCGAGGCTGCAGCGCCGCTGCCTGCTATTGCAGTAGGTCCGTCATCGCAGTGCTGCTGTGCATGTTGTTGCATGTCGTCGGAGCGCTATTGGACCAGTGCAGCAAGCCCTATGTTGCCGTAGCGCCGCTGCCTCGCTGCTGCGCGCTGCTGGGTGCCGCTGCTGCCCCCTATGAAGAGAAAGAGGCGATCGGGATTTGGTGGTAGGGTTTAGGAGGCCTTGAGGGGTGGGATACCTAGAGCCATGGTCTAAGATCGGTGCTTTGATACCAAATTGGATGAAATGACTTAAATTCTATTAGAAACCCCATGGTTCTCTTATATAGAGAGAGATCGAAAGGGTGGAAGTACATAAAAGCTCTTGAGGAGCAAACCAAACCCAATAGCCATACAACAACGAAAAATAGAAATAGAAAAAATATATGCTATAACAGCATACTTTCTCTGAGAGCGAACAATTCCATATGTATTCATAGCTACCTCAATCCGAAGGAAGTAACGAAATCACCCTAATTACTTTATAGCAAAGTGCTTGGTAAGAAACTCCTTGGTAGCCATAGTCTCCTGTGCATCATCCCCAGCCTGGATGATGTCAACATAAACAAGCATCACTACAATCCCAGTATTCATCTTCCGTATAAAAAAAAAGAGTGATTGATAGTGGATCTCTTGAATCCCACCTTCTCAATGACCTTAGCTTCTAAAACCAAGTTCGCAGACTTTACTTGGGACCATATATTGCCTTATGTAGCTTGCAGACTTTAGTACACTCTCCTTTAACCTTAAACCTTGGGGGTTGCTACATATATACTTCATCTTGGAGATAACCATAGAGGAAGACATTTTTCATATCTAGTTGTTACAATGGGTGGACCCGATAAATAGCTATAAAGATGAATATGTGCACCATAGGAAGGCATTGTACAAGAGAGAACATATCAAACTAATCTACTTCATATGTCTAGATGCATCCTTTGGTAACAAGATAGGCTTTATACCTTTCCATAGAGCCATTTGGATGATGCTTCACAATGGAGATCTACTTACATCCAATTGCAGTTGCATCTGAAGGAGGCTCTACAAGACTTCAAGTACTGCAAGAGAGTAGTGCAGACATCTCAACCTCCATGGCCTTTCATGACTTTGGATCTAAGAGCACCTCTTGATGGGCAACATGTACACATTTGGCTGACAGAGCGGTGATGAAACTCTTGTATAGAGGAGTCAAGCTTTCCATTGACATGTACTTAGAGATTGAATGCATAGTACATGATCGAGTACCCTTTCATAAGGCAATGGGTATATCAAAACTATCATATAGAGAATCATCTATCTCAGTTGACTTAGGCTCAGGCTCATCTAATGCAACATCAGGCTCAGAATATTTAATCGTGGTACTCTCGGGATGCTGTGGTATATTAGAATTTTTCTGAGTAGGGATGTCAATCTCCGTATTACCAAGTATAGGACTCTCCTCATAGGTATGAGAAGGTACCGACTTAGGAATAGGCTTTGGTTGAGCTAGCTTTTCCTACTGAATTAGGCAATGAGAGTAGATCATCTCAAACATGCTGTAAAGCAATCACTAGGAGGTGGACCCTCAAATGAATGCCTCTGTGGTTCATTTGAGGGTTCAGGAAGCAGGATGATAGCTACACAGTTAGGTGTAACAGTGTTAGTTTGGGAGCCAAATGTAGAATAGTAACCGATTGACTCATGAAATGTAACATCAGCATTGACATTAGTAGCGTCTACTGATTGGATCATAGGATTGATACCCCTTTTGAGTTTTTGATTATCCTACAAAGATACACTTGACTACACAAGAGGCAAGCTTGTCCCTATCGAGACCATGCACAAATGCCACACGCACAGTTGAAGACTTGGGGTGACACCCTAAACAATTCACAATAAGGAAAGAAGATGAAATAGGGAACCTGCTTGTCAAGAACAGTAGATGGCATCTAATTAATAATATAACAAGCAGTTAACACCACATTTCCCTAGTGCATAGTTGGTACACTGTTCTATATCAAGTGAGTCCTTACAACATTCAAGAAATGTCGATGCTTACACCATTCTAATGTGATGTGTAGGGGCAACTTGTTTGGTGGATCATTCCATGCTCTTTATAGAAGGCATAAAGGGAGTTGGTACAAATGTCTAAGGCATTGTCTAATCGGATGATTTTTACATTAGTCCTATATCTCTGCCAAGAAGACATTGATCATATCGCTGGCTTTGGACTTGGATTCAAAAGGAATGTCCAAGTGAGGTGAGAAAAATCATCCATTGTTACTAAATAAAATCCGTCCCATAAGATTCAGGGCTCGACTAGGTTCCAAAATGTCCAGGTGTAGAAACTAGAAAATATCTTCTGAACTCCGATGTTGACTCCTTGGGAACACACTTCTATGATGTTTGCCAAGTTGGCATGCTTCGCATTGGAAGGTGTTTATTTTTGGAATTCTCGGTAGCATCCTTCGAAGCTTTGGCAAAGGAAGATGACCAAGTCGAAGGTACCACAGGTAGCTAGAAGCCTGTCCTGATGGAAGAGAAATGTGACCTTCATAGGGTGATTGTAGAAGACAATAGACACCTTCTTCCTGGCAGCAACCAATAGTACATCCTTTTAGAATGTCTTGGAATGTTAGAGATAATGCATTAAATACGGTCTTGTAATTCAACTCCTTCATGATTTGGCTGATAGTGAGTAGGCTCAGAGGAAAATCTAGAACTAGAAGGACATTATCTAATTTAATGTGATGAGCCACATGCGCTTTCCCCTAACCAACAATAGGGGAATATTGCCCATCAGCAACCAATATAGTCCTGCATGGTGGGACCAATTTGAGAATAGAAAATTATCTTGCATCACCACATAAGTTTTGGGATGCACCTAAGTCAACTTGCCAATCTACTTCCTCTACCTGAGACATGCAATTTCTACTTGAGATGCATCATACTGATGGAGTTATTGGATCAATATCTCATACTTGTTGCTTTTAAAACAATATCTCATACTTGCTCTTGATGATAGTCATAGTATCTCATACCAATCTTGGTGCGACGAAGGCTTGATGCTTGATATGAGCCTCCACATGGTCTATATCTTGAGATCCAATGCATCTCTAGCTTCCACAACCATGTGTGGACGTTGATATAGCTTTGCCTCCTTCCAAAGAGACACGTACACCTTTTGTAGTAGCAACACATTTCTTTTTGGACTTCAATTTAATGTGGATGAGTTCCTTTCCACATTTCTCAACTCAGAATGATTGTAACTAAGACACATAACTCGACCCTTTAAGCTCCACAATCAGGTCAAATAGTGGTTTTTGACACTCCCCCTTATTTTCATCTCCTTGATTGGGTGTGTGAACTATCATAGAGGCTATCTCACATAAATTAGAGTCCCACAATGACCAATCAACGAACTGTGAGTGTGTGTGGAGCCTGTAGGAACTAATGTATACATTAGAGGAGGTGAATAGTGTACCATCGAGAATAATGCAAAATTTAAAAATATATTCACCATAGATTAACGTAAAATATGAATCAAGCACAAAAATAGAGATGACACTTGAATTTTAGAGTAGAAACTCTTTCGGGTAAAAACCACTACCCAAATCTCAACTTAAGATTTTTTTGACTAGTCGACACTGGTCAATTCCACTAATGCACTATTTGAACGAGGGTGGCACAACCTCTCATAACACTTCTTTTCTTATACACTTTACCAAGAAAAGAAAAATGGGACTCCCAAAACAACTTGGGTCCCAAATCAAAGCAACATGAATAAAATACAATAATAATTCCTATGGAACCTCAGAAAATAAGACAAATCGAGCTTTTAAAGATCGCAGAGATGCGTGCTTTAGATTACATGGTTATAGGCGTAGAGGAGTGAAAGCACTAGAGAGAATATGAGACAATCGCTTTTTAAAAGCTCTTGAAGTGTGTTTTGAAACGAGGGGTTGAGGGTCTTATTTATAGGTATTTTTTGACTTGATTTAGCAATTCTGTAAATACGACGTTGGTCAATTAAAAATAAGAGTTGGTCGATCAGAATAAACTTTGGTTGATTAAAATAAACTTTTGATCAATTCCATATTGATTGATTAAATTAAGAAATTGATCGGCTTGCAGCACAAATTCAAGATTTGACCGTTAGAGGCCTCTGATCGATTAAGCAAAAAGGTTTGGTCACTCAAAATAGGGTTTTGTTGATCAAGGATAAAAGTTGGTCGATCAACAATATTAAGAAATTAGGGTTTTGCCTAGGTTTGTATTCTTGAAAAATTCAAAAGCACATCGGTTGTTATTTTTTAGGTTCCTTACAATATTTTAGACTCGATAAAAGTAAAAAGAGTCTTCAAATACTTTATCATGAGATTGATTTCTCTTGTGGCACTGTCATTTCTTGATTCTAACTTCAAGTATCTGATTAGTCCACAATAGAACATAATTTTGTTATATCAAAACAAGGGTATCAACACGAACAACCTTGACTTTCAGTATATTAAGATTACCATTGAGCCACTAAACGAACATTTGAAACCCCTTTTTAGTAAAGCCTTCACATATTTGATTTGGATGAGGGTGAGAAAACCATGTAGATGCTCTTGAGGACCATGAATGGTTACAACATGACCTCAGACGTGCCTAGCAGCACCAAAAATGATCATTGGTGGTGAGCTTCAATTCTTTAGTGAGGATCTTTGATAATTGGCGGGGTCATCGGTCATCAACAGTGGTGCACCAGCCCCAAGTGACCACTCCAATGTGGTCAATATGAGGCAACAATGGTCCACGTGACTGCAGCAATAAGATCAAAGGTCATGTCTAGTTCTATTGCCACTGCAAGCTTGAGGAGGTGCTGGTTAACGATTAGTGGTGTTGTTGAGGTCTGGTGGTGGTGCTTCGGTGCTGCGCTGTATCTTGCGGTGGCGTGAACATTTGCTGGTGACCTTTTTAGCGATGTGGACCAAGGTCCCCTCCCTTGGGTCTTTTGCCTTAGGGTTGGGACCCTTGAGAAGAAAAGCTTTCTTTCTTCTCAAGAATGTTCACAAATCTCAAGAAACACTATATTATTTGCTGGAGAAGAAAATGAGAGAGAAAAAACAGACGTATTAAGTTTCAACCTAGCATTGCTGCTGTGATACCATGTAAAGGAAGAGAATTGTTGTCTAATTGAAAAGAAATCCTAAAACTCTCTCTCTCTCTCTCTCTATATATATATATATATATATATGAAGAGCTCCCAGGAAGGAAATTACATAAAAGCTCAGAAATAAATGAAGCTAAAGACAATAGTATAAAACATAACCAATAGGATCAAGGCATAAGACTTCTGCCATGAAATCATATTGAAGAAAATAGAGTTTTATTTCAATTAGGAACCTAACCCCTTGATACAGAGGGTAGGATTAGAAAAATCACATAAGAAGTCCATTAGGATTAAGAAACTTCAAATAGGAATATGAAAAGAACTAGGACTCTTAAACCTAATTAAATAGACTGTCTAAATAAAATATGACTATTTACTAACTAATCCTAATGCTTTTAACCGTAAATATACATATTAGTAGAGCAATGGCTATTGTTAAGATTTATACTTTATTTTGCTTTTTTTTTTGTTCGTTGATATTTGCTAGTCGTATAAAGGCCTACTAATACTTTTTTTCCCAATTCCCAACATAATAAGGGTTAAGTTTTCCTTAGAAATTGAAACAACCACTTCTTTCATGGTAATTAAGGTATTGGAGCGGCAGTCTTTGGACAAGATCATCACATGAGTGAAGGCAATGAAAGCCTTCGTTGGGTAGATATGCCTTTACAGAGCCCACCAGTCGACGGAAGACATCCTCTCTGACCACTAGAGTGGGGTGGTCAACTACTAGAGCAACCTCGAATGGCGCATCGCCCATGCACCATCGAATGGATGGATGGCTTGCATTGCCTTGGTGAAGGTAGCACCCCAACCGGCAAGGGTGGTATTGAGAGCATGACAATGGTCAAGGAAGAACTCTCTGACTAAGGGAGATTGCTTCTTACCTCACCATACATAGCGGAGCAATCCTGAGCCCAATGGCCTTTACCTCAGCATCTATCTAATTCAACAAAAAACCTCTGTGTGACAATCCTTACAGGCGACGTGACCTTCTTGAATGCATCGTTCGGAAATAGGTCATTTGTGTAAACTCATGGCTTCGTCGTGGATGACGACAACATTAAGTGACCACAGTCCACCCACCTCCCCCTATATATGACCATGTTCTCGCAACCTCCTACGTTCCCTACCAGCCACTCACTTCCGTCGCTCCTCCGTGATTTTAAAAATCAAACTGGTCATTGAACTGATCAGGTGCTGGTTTGATTTTTTAGTGGTTTAACCAGCGATTTGTTTCGGTTGAACCGATGATGACGTCAGCATGATGTCAATATATGAAAAAATCGAGCCGTAAGACCTTTGGATTAGTTTGTATTGGTTCAACCAAATCCAACCAGGTTAAACCGGTGTTCAATAAAAAATTGTTGAAGATATGTAGTAGGAAAGTTATTTTGCAACTCTAATTCTACTAAAATTGACATGTTTTATCAAAGACCAAACAAAAATAAAAGGTACAATTGAAATTGAGAATTTAACATTGAAGAACATGTAGATCTTTGAATCTTTGTTTCAAGTTCTAAAGTCACATGCAATTTTCTTTCTTTTTAAAAATTTTTAGCTTTTAAGAGAATGGTCAAATTGGATGGCCAGTTTAACCAAATCAGTCGGTCCGACCCGATTTTGACTGGTTTACACCAGTTTTAACTTTTAACGCTCAAATCTGTCGGTCTGACTAGTAAGGCATCGATTTGCGGTTGAACTATGGCTGGTTCGGTTTAGTTTTTAAAACATTGCTCTCGCTGTCGCTCGCTCCATGGAGCATAGAGACTTGATGAGTTTGACCTTTATCATAATTGTAAAATATATGAGGGATAGGATGTTCGGAGGGGTGGAGCTTGGATGTTGGTTGAACATTGAAGGTTGGGGCGATGAGGCTAGGAGACAAGTTACCTATTCTTTTCACATCATAGGTTAGAAGGAGGTTGGTGAGATGCTATTGATCGTGTCTTGATGTAGGACATCTCGATTGCGAGGGCATGTAGGCTGGTTGTGGTCTGTTGGAGGGGTGTAGTTAGTTGTTTAGGATATCATGCACCAACTTAATTATTTAGCTAGAGCTAAGCCATGAAGATCCTTCCATCCAGCTGGGCTTTGATAGGAGTGCTTCAAGGTTGTGAGTGACTATCCTGTGGTGCACCGCGCTTGAGGCTAACTAGCGGTTCCTTGCTTGGTATGGGAGGGACGTGGTTGGTTGATGGAAGATCGACTTGTGGGGATACCTTGGAGGCAATGAGGAGGATGGTGAATGGAGTAGAAGGAATTACTGTGGCTGTTATTGAGGAAGAGTATCTATTGAAGGGGTTGTCAGTTGGAATAGAAAAGCCTGTCCTTCTAGACCTTGACATGTAAGGGAAGGGTTGTTCGCTGGAGATTTCCCTTAGAGCTCTACGGTTGTGACCTTCAGTGCTCCATACAATCGTTACAGTGAAGTTGAAGTGAGTCCTCTTAAGGATGCGCTTACTATAAGTGGTGAAGGCGATATCACTTCCTTTTGTGGACTAAAAACTCCTAATGGAGCCGAGCTTCGTGATGGTGACCTGACTCGTATGCAAGCAAGTGTCTAGGTGTGCATGACCACATGGACATCCCTAAGGCTATGGTTCTGCAGTGAAGGGGTTGCTCCGTGGTGGTTGGTGTTCAACTATTGGAGTAGGAGGTTGAGAAGTGTATATCAAGAGATGTTAAGTCATCGGAGTTGATTGGTGGTGGTTGCTGGCTATTGGCATTGTTCAGAATGTCCACGACCTTCCCATAAAATGACATTTTTTTGACATGGGGTGATATTAGCACACATGTAATGCTGAAATGCAGGAGTGTCAACAATATTTTTCCAAATATGAATAAAATGTTAATAAGTTCGGAGAAATAGGTGGCATTTGATACAATTCTTAAATCGTTACCACATTTAAAGATCAATATAAGTCTTAACATTCATTTTCTACCGATTACTATTGTTGTAAGTAAATTAAATTTTGACGGACAACATGTCATTGGCATGCTATCAAAATGGCTATGTTTAGGGTTAGGCCATATCGACATCAATATAATGTCGAAAACAGGACTTTGACGAAATGTTAGCAAGCGATAAAATGCACTCGTCATTTCGACTTGTTGCTTTTGCTTTTCACTCTCAGTTCTCCCATTCTTCTCTATTGCTGCTACTACTAGTTGGGCTGCTATTGATATCTTGTTCTTATTCGAATCGAATTTCCACTACTATTGCTCCCTTTCATCTTGCTGCTTCTCTCCTCTGACTCAAGATTTGATTCCATACGTATCCATAATTATAGAGTAGATCTACATACTAGATTCTAAATCTACTTTATTACAAACATATAGGTCTAATCACAATTTAGAATTAAGGAAACATTTGTTTAATTCTTAAAAATAAAATTCTAAGTTTAGGTTAACATTAGATAATAAAGAACTTGCATCCATCTATAAGAGAATAAAACCTGAAAATTACAGGTTTATTTACTTCATGAATTATTCAACATTTACTTTAAGGATAACATCCAACCTAGAAATCCATGGTCTTATGTTTGAAGGTGACAACCTATATTTTTCATACATAAATATGATGTAACTAGATCTAAATGTGATTCATAAGGGATAACACAAATAAAAATAGCCAACATAAGACATAGGGTTGTTAATTTAGATCTATTTAAATTGATTAATCTGTCAACATAGCGAAAGACCTTAAATTAAGTGATAAATTAATTTAAGATTATTAATTGATTAGATGTTTAAATTTCAACTTTAAAATATTTACTTAGTTTACTGTAAACTATATATTTGAATCTTTTATCTTTGTATGACTTAATTCAATTCGTATAGTAATTATTTAATATTTGATTCTTGAACTTAAATATGATACAGTTAACTATATGCTGTATATAAATATTAGAACAACCAAGCCTTTTCCCACACTAAGTGGGGTTGGCTATATGGATTCTTTGCCTCCACACAGATCGATTTTCAGCTATTTCAGGACTTAAATTAAAGTAATTGAGGTCCTTCCAACACTTGTTTGGTCTTCCTCGCCCCCTCTTAACGGGTTCAACTTCCAACTTCTCACATCTCCTAACTGGAGCATCTAGTGGCCTTTTTTGTAAATGTTCAAACCACCTTAGACGTGCCTCTCTCATTTTACCCTCTATCGGTACCACATTAACCTTTTTTCTAATAATCTCATTTGAAATACGGTCCTTTCTTGTATGACCACACATCCATCTTAACATCTTCATTTCTGTCACAGACATCTTCTGTACATGTCTATAGTTTATAACCCAGCATTCAGAACCGTACAACATGATTAGTCTTACCGTAGCTCGATAGTATTTTCCTTTGACTTTTAAAGGAACCCTCTTATCATAGAGAACATTAGATGCACCCCTCCATTTCAACTACCCTGCATTAATTCTATGTGTAACATCTCCATCAATTCTACCATCATATTGAAAAATGGATCCTAAGTACTTAAAAACATCTTAAAAATATCTCCATCATGCTGTATATAAATATTAGAATATAATATTATTATTCTTATATAAATATTTTTAAACTTGTGATTTTCTTAAAATTGTAATCATTTTGACAAGAAGTAAAATACCTGCCTATAAGCACTATCTATTTAAATGAAGATCAAAATGCAAACTCTCAGTGGGCCTTGTGCAAAAAAAATTCTGTGTCAGACTTAGTGCTGTATTTTGGCAGTTAAAACTGACTAAGTCAGATAATGCTTTTTTCTACATTTTTTTTTCTGTAAATACATATTCATCCTAGCAAAGCTATGGTAAAGGTGTTCCTGGTTTTGATAACCTTGATATGCACAGGCCTGACATGCTTTATCTCCATGTGCTTTGACTTCCTCACCAGGAGACTTTACTCGACGCCTGTGCACAGCTGCAGAGATAAAGTTCTACTTCACTGATCTATTTGGAGATGGGGGTACAAATGATTTTCTGCGGCCTAATAAGAACTGTAATTCTTCTTCATGGATTTCTGGATGTGAGCCAGGATGGGCATGCAGGGTCGAAGAAGGTGTTGAAATTGATCTTAAGAATTCCAAGGAAGCTCCTATTAGAACAGAAGAATGTCAACCTTGTTGCGAGGGTTTCTTCTGTCCTCATGGACTTACATGCATGATTCGTAAGGACTTGCTACCTTACTTACATATTCCTTTTACTGGCATCAAAAGTGAATCTTGTGCATGGTTGGATATATCAACCCCCAGGCTATTGAATTGGAAGCCCTACTCGATAGAAGAAAAAAATGGAAGCCCTGCTTAATTAGATAAGGGTTTAACTTTTTGTTTCATGGCTTAAAATAGATCTGAGTGGAGGCAACAAATCCATTTAGCTGACCCTATTTAGTGTGGGAAAAGATTTGGTTATTGTTGTTATTATTGTTTAACTTTTTGTTTCCTTTACAATTTTTTCACCTATTTTCTGAAAATATGATGAACCTTATATTTTTCATCTTCATCTTTAGTCTATTGTTCGATTATTGTTTATTGAAAGATGGCTAATTTTAAAATTTTAACTATGCTCTCCAATCTTAACCGGATGGAATGCATCCTAGTTTGAAAAGTGAATATTTATCCTTCTCTTCCTATTCTTAATGATATAATTACATCTTTGCTCCAACAATTTCATAGTGTTCTGTTATGGGCTTGTTTTGCACCTGGTGCATTTGATATCTGGTCAGCCTTGCAAAATATAAGATTATAAGAGATCTCTATTGTTAGAAATCTAGCAGTGGCAACTGAAAAAGTTTTGGAAAGTATACATGGTAGCAATAAATGCCATAGATACTTCATGAATCATATTTTATCAATAAGCTGGACATTAATTAAATTTCTTTTTGCATTGTTAGATTTTTAAGGTTTGCAATTCATCTGGTTGTAAGATAGACAATATGCGTCAGGTGGCTCAATCACTTCAATTGACAAATTGACCAATCTGGAACTGGGGAAGGCCACTAGTGATATGGCAACTACCATAATCAGCATTAAATTCAAGCGGAAGTAGCATTAGTCTTTGGCATGATTTATTCTATATTTACATGCTTAGGGCTTGCATTTTATGGGTACACCTATAATTTTGTAGTCAAGGTCCATGTTGGTAGGCTAATGCTTTTCTGAGGAGGCCTAGCACATCATTTGGCTATGCCATCTAAATAGAGATAATCAAGAGATCGAGGGTTCCAATTTGAGTGAGATCTCGATCCTTTACCATTAGATAATTATGTTAACTACGAGCTACGGCATGTGAGTGATCTTTTTTAACCAAGTGCTACATTTTGGATATTTCCTTGGGTTGAAAAATTCCAATACCAAAGTGACCAACAGCTGTATTCAGATTCAAATTGAACCAAATATAGCTCAACCCACTTGATAGGACTGCTTTATGTTTTGACTGTTGTCTTTGCAATTGTATACCATAGCACCTACAATCTTGCCAATCTTATCAAGATCTTATGCATTTTAAGAGACACAGAGTATACGTGTGGGGGAACTCAGCATATTATCTAACCATGATTTTCTTTTGTCACTATCCTCTTCCCCATGTGCTGATATGTGCACATGCATCCATATGCCATATCTTATGTGGAAACAATTGATTATTGATCTGAGTGTCTTTTGTAGAATTCTTTATGAAGACTCTCAAGTTCATTGTTTTTTTAACAAATTCCCTTAATGGTTTTGTTGGGATTCGGTGAAAGTACCACATGACACATGTCGTGTGGCAGTTATCTAGAAGGCTCTTGAGCAATCGGTTTTGGGTCCATAGGACCAAAAGTAGGAGTTGGTTTCTTAGTTGGCAATTTACCTAATTTAGTTTATTTGTTTTAAGGAGATTTACAAAGATTTGGTTGTTTCAAATTTAGAAAATTTGACTAGATTTTGTTAGTTAAGTCTATTTTTAGAAGTAGGAATATGTACTCTCTATTCAAAGAGAGCCTTTCCTATGATTTGAGATTTGAGCAATATAATTAATTGGATGAAAAGAGTCAATTTCATTGGAAACCCTAGGTCCTCTTTATATAGAGAGAGACCGTAGAGTTAAAAGTACATAAATATTCCTGAGGGACAAAGACTATCATAGCCCTTACAATGAGAGGAAAAATAAAAAGCTAATATATATTAACACTCCCCCTCAAGTTGGAGCATAGATATCTATCATGTTCAGCTTGGACAAACAAGAATCAAATGAGGATCTGACCAAGGGCTTGGTGAAAATATTTGCAGTCTGCTCCTTAGATGCAACCGAAGTGGTATATAGCAGTCCCTTTTGAATAATGTCCCTGGTATAGTGACAATCAACCTCAACATGCTTTGTCCTATCGTCAAATGCTGGGTTGTTAGTAATGAAAGTGGCTATTCTATTATCACATTGCATCTCCATGAGGCTAGAAAACTGTCTGCATCAGTCATGCACAAACCATGGCATTATCACTATCCCAGTTGGCATTTATGCTAGTCTTGTTCTCAAACTCTGGATCTGTAAGTTTATGGCTCATTTTATTACCCTTGATGGTCATAAGAAAGGTTTGGGACCACCGCGGATAGTTGGTCTCATCCAACTTAACAATAGGACCAAAGAACAGGTTCTTGAGTACCCCGATGTCTGAAATAGAGCCCGAAGACACCTCAGACTGATCATCTAAAGCCATCTTCGCAATCCGGAAGCCTCGATCAAGCGTCTAGGACTAAGAAACCATCAAATAATATGAAAATCCAACAGATTCAGATCTGCATAGTTAATAAAAGGCTTGCTTAGACAGATGTTGGCCCCCCCTCGGTGCAAGAACACCCAAGGAGGCCCCAAAGAGATCTAGCCTCCTCGCAATAAGAATAGGGATTGGAGTTCCTGGATTAGGGCAAGGTGCTCCTCACGATCATTGCACAGCGATTAGAAGTCTTGTGCGCCGCTTCAGCAGGTGGTTGCGCTGCCAATCGTCGCCTGTCGCAGTCGCAGATGGCTGCTGCGGCGCTGAAGAGGTCGCCGCTGTTGATCTGAAGCGTGTTGCCGACGTTAGCACATGCTGTCGAGCACCGCCGAGGGTCCTTGGATCAGCTGCGCCTCTGCCAGCTGTTGTAGTAGGTCGCAGTGCAGCCGCAATGCCGATACTAGGTCGATCGATCCTCGCCTGAGCGTTGTTGCGGTGGTTCAGCAACTCCCGCGCCGCCGCAGCCTCATTGTTAGGGTTGAAGCATGCCTTCGGAGCACCGTCGGGGGCCCTTGGGGCTACTGCGTGCTGCTGGAGGGCTGTCGGTGGCTGTTGCCGCTGCCGAGGAAGGAAGAGAGGAGATCGAGATTCGGTGTTAGGGTTTTGGAGGCCTTGAGGGGTGGGATACCTAGAGCCACGGTCTAGGACCAGTGCTTTGATACCAAATTGGATGAAAAGAGTCAATTTCATTAGAAACCCTAGGCCCTCTTTATATAGAGAGAGACCGTAGAGTCAAAAGTACATAAATATCCCTGAGGGACAAAGACTATCATAACCCTTACAATGAGAGGAAAAATAAAAAGCTAATATATATTAACACAATTAAATTCGGGTACAATCAAGTGCTCCTTTCCTTTCTACTTCTACAAGTAGCAACTGGCCACCAATAGGAGGCAGGAGGCCATCCTGCCGGTAGCCAGCAAGTCTCAGCAGTCCATCGGTTTGCTGTAGTCCGGTCTACAGTAGATTGGACCCTTCTTCTGCCCCTATGGACCATCTCCAACGGTCCACAGGACCGGTTGCACCTCCTGCAACAACCACCTGCTACTTTTTCTCTACACGCGTGGACAACCACCCGGTTGGGCTGTTTTTCCCATGTACGCGGAGTCTACGCTCCACTTCTACGCCAATTCTTGATCGGTTTTATTGCATATAAACTTCTCAAACCCAACAACATTTTGAAGGAATATAATATTAGATATTTGCATCTAGTAAATAGGATGGCTGGTTTGCATGTATCTAACTTTGAAATCCATTGTTTTTTTTTCCATTTACTTGGGAAAATGATGGCTAGTTGAACGTATCCATCTCAAAAATTTTGCTGCAAAAAAGATAGTCAAAGGTCATACTATAGTTATTTACTTATAATGCATAATTTCTTGATTGCGAGAGTGAGGACTTGGTTAGTTACCTACTTTGGTAGTGTTCAGAATAATATATTTAAGATAGATGGGAGATTGGACCCTCTCCTGGATCCACACACTACTAGGTGGAGTGAGTTCCATCTTACTTACAAAATTTGTGAAAGCAAGCCTGCCCATTTGAGAATTTTTTATTTTAGTTGTCTCAAGAAGAGTGAATGCAATTTCCAATCGCATTTGTGTCCTGTGTGGGGATCATGCAGAGGACACGAAACACATTTTCTTCTCACGCCCCTTTACTTATTCATGCTAGTTGCGACTGACGAAGTGGATGCCATGGCACTCTCTGTAGTTGGAGTTTTGGGCCAATCTTCATGCGGTAGCAGATGCCAAAACTATAAGAAGCGCTTTTGTTCTTATTTGGAGCATTTGGCTTGAGCGGAATAGCGTGATTTTCAAAAGGGAGAGGACCTCAATGGATGGATTTATTCATCTTTTTAATTCCCTTTGTATTTCTTGGTTTACTTAACTGCATTGTTAATAAAATCGTGGGGTTAACAACCTTTGTTGACCCCTCTTCTCCTTTTCAAAAGATTTCCAATCCTCGAGGACTTTTCTCCCCTTGTTTTTCCTTTCGTATAAGAAGAATTTCCATGTAAATGAAGGTCTACTTCTATTATTTTTTTTGAAATGTGGAAGGGTGGTTATCCATATGATAACCACTTAAAATCAATTAATCAGGGGTCAAAAATGATACTGGAAAATTACAAAGAGATTTCTCAAAATTAGGTAAAAGAGACAATGTTAGCAACAAAATTCTTAATGTAAGGATGCTGCCCTTTGATGATCACTCCTCAGCTAGATGCCCCAAAGCATTGCTAACACCTTTCCCTTCTCCTTTGTTTTGAAAACATGTTGCCCCACATGTGTGTTACCTCTCTTGAAAGAACTCAGAAAAAGATTCTGGCTTGAATGTTCAATCCATCCAATGTCAAAATGCCTCCAAACTTGCATAGAAAAGGCACATTGAAAGAACAAATGGTCGATGTCTACTGATGTTATTTTGGTGCTACACATATTCAATTATCCACTTGAACATGGTAACCAACAAGAAATTCAAGGGACCACTTATCAAATTGAGCTTGGGATTGCTTATCAAATTGAGATCATGGTTCGCCAATACTATCATACAACTCTAGCTTAGGTTGATTCAATAATAATCTTTCTACTATTGTTATTGAATTCTTCATGGAGCTCTTTGCCTAAGGAACTGCAAATGATGCTAGATGAGAATCAAGTTCCTTGTTAGGCCTTTCACCTCTATTTTTGGAGATTTTTTATGGTGCAAATCAAGGGACAAGCTGATCTTAGCTTATTAGGAAGCCTCTTAAGCATATGTTGCAGGATTAGGTCGTGTCATATAGTCCTTTCACTTGGTCTTGGGAGATGGGAAGGTGTTCAGATTTTGGATAGATGATTGGACTGGTTTAGGTCAATTGGTAGGGTGCTTCTCTAGGTTGTTTGCTTTGGAGGATAAGTTGCAATAAGTTGTGGAGTTTTAGGGTGTACCTTTGGTGGCCAATTTAGGTTCTTGGTTGCCATAAGCTAGGGGAGGTCCATCTAAGGCTTGGTTTTTGGGTTTGTAGAAACTATTGGTTGCCATTTAGCTTTTTTGCTTGATAATCAATGTTTAGGCTCCTTGGCTTGGGGGTTGAGGCCTTTCTCTATTAAGAAGGCATATCGATTGCTTAGGGGAGGGGACTAATGACACTCGTTTGGGCTTCCTTTCTTTTATCATTGGGAAGCTAAAGATTCCTCTTAAGATCAAAATCTTTATGTGGTTTCTCAAGAGGGAAAGATTGGTCACCAAAATTAGAAGATAAGGGGTCTAGAATGTAGAAATGTTTACTCTATGGAGGACAGAGGATGAGGATTAGTCCATCTTTTTTCTAATTGCAGCTTTACGAGGGATTTGTTGGGAGTCTAGGATGCTTTGACATCTCGAAAGTTGGGATAGATCATAGATATGATGGATGACTTTTAGAAGGGCTTGTTGAAGTGGTTCTTGGGTTGGTCTTGTCGTTTGTTTGAGGGTGGTTGTAGGTTTTTGGGTCCATTTGGCTCCAAAGGAATGAAGGTGGTGTTTGAGGGAAAAAAGCTTGGGTTGAAAATGTTACTGGGAGGCTATGTTGCTTTTTGACTTTTGATCCTTGCTTATGAAATTTGCCTTTTGACTCATTTTCTAGAATAACAATGAAGTGGATGACTATTGCCCTTGAGTAGTCATCCTCTTTTTTAAAGAAGAAATAAGGTGTAGGATAGAAAGACCTTTAGTGTAGATTTAGGGGGATACAATCATGCCAACTAGCTATAAAGTAGGTCGTGGCATTTATCTTGTTAAAAAAGAAGGCGAAGATCTGGCAATGGTTGTAATCTCTTACCTCTAGCAACATGTATCTAATCGTGATTATTCCTACTTTGGATTTAGGGCACTCAAATCATGCTTTCATTCTGGGACCTACGTTAGGTCAGTCATTTGATGCAGTTGCTGAGAATGTTTGGTGATATATTTGGCCTTCTTGGGAATGGAAAAAAGTTAGCCATTGTCCCCTTTCACATGGACGGAGCGAGGGAGGTTGCCATTTCTGAAGCTCTTGATTTGCTAGTTCGACTTCTGATTACTTATTTAGATCTTTTGTTGAAGGAAAGGTAGTTAGTGCCAATTAATTGGAGGGTGGTGGAGGAAAGGTTGAATAAGAGGTTCACTGGTATTGGAATCTTGTTCCACATCTTATTTTGGTATTAACAAAATTATTGTAGATTAATGTTTGCAATTGAGTAATATTTCAGATTTAGATGAAGATCAAAGCAAACATAGAATAATGACAAGGAGGCAAGACGACAATGAGTTGTTGATAGAAGATCATCTGGAGTTTATTTTGTTTATTAGATTAGGTTTTTATTTATTCTTACAATGATCCTCTTAACAGTGAAACAAGAAGTAAATTGTAAAAATCATATAGAGATAAATTAGGATAAAACATTACGATCATTCGATTTATTTCAAAGTATGTATTGTTTAAAAAATAATTTTTTTAATGTTTAAAGTATTTGCAAAAATAGGCTAGTAATTAAGTTGTATTCATATTTAAAAAGGTACTTGTTAACCCATAAGTACCGGTATTAAATTTTAGTACCGGTACATGTGAGTTACAAGTTTGGATTTTTTCAAAGAAACAAACCTATACGCTGCGAGTATTGGTACTCATGATTAGTACCGGTACTGGAGGCAACGAGTACCGGTACAGATTTATGTTAAGTATTTAAAACCCAAATTGAGAAGCAACGAATACTGGTACTCATGATTAGTATTGGTACCCAATAGGTACTATCTGTGATAAGTTAACTTAAAACTCAAAATAATATGTCACTAGTACCGGTACCAGTTAGACGTTGGTTCAAATCTTAACAGCTGTTAAATTGATTTTGAGAACTTGAATGTTGGGAATTTAACCCCACGTCTAGTAGACGGGTAACTAAGGTCCTAACTCTATAAAAAGACTTTTGGACTCTTAGTTTGCACATAAGATACACAAGAAAAATTCTAGAGCTTTGAATTCCAAATTTTCACCATATTTTCAAGAGAGGAAGAAGCTTGCCATTCACTCTATTCTTGCAAGCTCAACGACGTGTTTTTCTCACACATCTATGAAGCGATTCACATCCATTCTAGGCTCTCAAATTGGTATTCATTTTAATTATTGTTGGGAGGCATAGGAATCTTTGTTGTAAGATTTCATTTTTCTTACACCAGTGGTTATTCTGTATTTGAGTTTGTAGCTCGTTGGGTTGTAACAAACTCGTTGTACTTGGGTTGAGGTAACATGTTAATTACCTCGGTTGATAAAGTGATTCTCTTGGGGTTGTGGGAATCGGGTTAAAAATCCTAAGCTGGGAGGCTTAAGTAGTGGTGTACTCAAATGAGTGGGGAATCACTATACATCTTGTGTTCTTTTTTGTGGTTTGAATCTTTGTGCAAATAATTTTTATTGCTAATATCTTGCATTTAGTGTGTTTGTGCGCATAGCATAGTAGCTTTAAGATCCTACAACTGGTTGGAAAGTTTCTTTTTTGTGGTGGGAGGTTGGTTTTAATTAAATCAGTTGTGCCTGTTGTATCGGTCTTTTACCTTTCTATGTTCAGACCATCTAAGAAGATTATGTCCAAACACGAGATTGCCAGGAAGCGATTTATTTGGAAGGGGTTGAATCATGATGGTTGCCTTTTGCAATTGGTTTCTTGAAGGGAGATTTGCAAATTGAAGAGGAGAGGGGGGCTTAGCAATAAACGTTTGGAGAGATTTAATGAGGCCCTCTTGATGAAGTGGGTGGTAAGATTCCTTTGTGCTAGTGGTGGCCTTTTGGAGAGGCTATTGAGAGATTCCTATGGAAATCCTATTGATGTGGTTTATGGTCGATTTAGAAGGGTTAGGCCATCTGCCTTTAGGAGCTCGATGGAGCCTTCTATACTGTGGGTCGCTGCCTTGAATCTCTTTGCATCAAGGATTGGTAAAGATTGTTCCTTCCTGTTTTAGAAGGATAATTGGATGGGATGTAGGGTTTTTTCTGATATGTTCTTGTGTTTGTTTGGCTTGACTTCTGCCAAGGATGCTTGTTGTACCTCTTTAGTCTTTTAGTTATGTTTTATATTGTTGTTAGGGCTGTCAAAAAAAATCAAATCCGTCGAACCTAACTCGAACCCGACCTAATTAATAGACTCGAACCCAACCCAAACCCACTTATATTCAGCGGGTTTAAACTTGTTTATTAAATGGGTTGGGTTCAGGTTTACCCCCACGAACCCGCTCAACCTGATAAACCCGATTAATAAGAAAAAAAATCCCCATGTTTACCCATTTAACCCTCATGTTTACTCATTTAACTTGTTTAACCCATTATTAAATGAGTTAAATGGGTCCGGTCGAGTTTGACGAGTGTAAATGGGTCGGGGTCGGGTTGGAGTATATAGACCTGTTTAATAAACTAGTTGGACCTGACTCGACCCGTCTATAAACGATTTTGGTCTAAATGGGTCGGGTTGGACCCGATCCATTTGATAGCCCTAATTGCTATACTAGGTTGTATTTTCTTATTTTTCTATATGGGGTTTGTACTTTTTTCCAACTCTAGATATTTGAGAGGTAGGGCTTCTGAATGATGTGATGCAATTTATTTCATTCCACTTGGTATCAGAGCAACGATCTTAGATCGAGGCTTGATATCCCACCGAAAACCTAGCCTCCATACCCACCATCAAAACCCTTCCTTAAAGGCACTGCTGTTGGCCTCTTCTCTCCCTAAAGGTCACCACCGATCCCTCTTCTTCCTCCTCCAGGCCCTGTAAGCACCGTAGCCAATCTTCTCCTTCATCTAGATGGCGCTGCTTGCCCCTCTCCTCCTGATCTCAGTCCTGCAACTGGTTCAATAGAGCCCAGCACCGCCCCAGCAGGGACACCTAGTGCCCAGCACTGCTGTAGGGCCCCTCCAACCTCGCTGCGTTGCTGCTGTTGGGTGGTCCTATCCTCAGCACTATTGTTGCTGCTCCTGTAGCAGCCTTTTGTGTCCGCTGCACTCTAGATTATTGCCTGTTGCAGGTCACTGGTTGGTTCTTGTGTAGGTAGGGGCGTATGATCACCCTCCTCCTTTTGTTTTTTTTTTTTCAATGTAAGGGAACACCAGAGGGAGAAGTAGTACTTGTTGAGATCCATGATGTCCTAAGGGGTATCTGCGCCTGACAATTAGATTTCAGACTTGTAAATCATTTTTTGTTTAGATTTATGATCTCATGTTTCTTGGTTGGAGGTGGTGTTATGGCTTCTGAATATGGGGCATGTTAAAGCCCCCTCGATTCTTGAGAGGATGCTTCAGGAGAAACACTTGACATTGTCATTATTTCTAGGAGTGAGTATGAGACATTGCTCCAGGTGTATGGGCAGTATGGTGTTTCTCAAGCGGGTATAGCTTGTTCGTCTCAAGCTGGAGATGCAGATTGGCTTGTTGATTTAGAAGCTTCTCAACATATCCTATGGTGATGAGAGATGATTCACCACCATTCATCTAGTTCCACCAGGCAGATATGTGCAGGTTGCTGATGGGAGACAATATCCCATATTAGGTGAGGGGGAGGTTTGTGTAGTCCCACACATGAAGTTGGAGAATGTCCTTTTAGCTCCTAACTTCCCACTGAGTCTGCTATCAGTAAACAGGATTACAAAGTAGTTAAACTACGGGGTGATTTTGATGTTGTCTTTTACTTTTGAGGATATTCTCACCGAACATATACTATTGGATGTGGTCGTGAGGAAGGTGGGGTTTATTGTCTTTTGCAGTCATCCTGTATAGGACATGCTTCACTCATTAGGCGGTGTCACTAGCTACTTGTGGCATCTCAGGTTTAGTCATCTCCCCTTGCTGAAGCTTCGACGGATGTTACCATAGATTTCTCCTACTGGTACTTTTCAATGTGAGGCATGTCAACTTGGGTAGCATCATAGGAGCACCTTCCCTAGGTGTCAGCATTAAAGGTCCCAAGCCTTATTCCAATTACTTCATATGGATATTTGGGGACCAGCAGAACTCTAGATCATCTGGGACATAGATACTATTTGGCTATTGTGGATGACTTTTCTTATCTTGGATATTTCTGTTGATGACCAAATCTGAGGCAAGTGACGTGATTCATGCCTTCTTAGTAGAGATCAAGACTCAGTATGAGGCGAAGGTGAAAATCATTAGATCAGACAATGTATTGGAGTTCTGCACCACTTCACTGTGCAATGTTTATCATGAGCATGGTGTCATTCATCAGACGACGTGTCCCCACACATCTCAGCAAATTGGTGTGGCAGAGTGGAAGTATAGGCACATTCTTGATGTTGCATAAATACTCTTGATTCAGAACAGTGTACCTGGAAGATATTGGGGAGAAGCGGTATTGACTGCTTGTTATCTTATTAATCAAATGCCTTCTATTGTTCTCGATGAGCAAGTTCCCTACTCCATCTTGTTTCCTAATAGTGAGCTATTTGGAGTGCCTCCTTGGGTCTTTGGATGCATTGCATTTGTGTATATCTATGGGCCCAACATGGATAAACTTGCTCCTTGCGCAGTCAACTATGTGTTTCTTGGGTATTCGTGGACTTAGAAAGGATATCGATGCTATGATCCTATTAGAGGATGCCACTATGTCAGTACAAATGTCACATTTCATGAGTCCGTTCTGTACTTCTATATCCCTCCTATACCACTGGGGGTGATTCCTATCATTGAGACTGGGTTTTCACCGTTAGATCCATCACTCCTTAGACCTGAGAGATTTCGTGAGTCTCTAATCATTTACAAGCTTCCTGTTACATATCAGCAGGTATCCTCGTCGTGTGATCTTGCTCTACCCCAGCTTTATATTCCCACAGGAGTCATTCACAGTGATATGCAAGAAGTTCCCACGATGATAGTGGAGGATCTGTACTTAGTGCTGAGATGGAGTTAGAGTAGTTGCATGATGCAGTGTCAACCGATCTTGACCTTCCGATAGCTGTTTCGAAGGCTTCCCGTAGTTGTGTTAGATACTTAGTTGTAGAGGCCTTATCCACAGAGAGACTTGGGTCTATCTTTTGGTAGTTTTCTTGTGCATTATCAACAATGCAAATTCCTTACACGTATGTGCAGACCATGCTCGATCTAAAGTGGCATCAGGCCATGGAGGATGAGATAATTGCTCTTCGTTCCCATGATACTTGGAAGCTTACTACTTTACTTGAGGGCGTAACAGTGGTCGGATGTCGTTAGGTATTTGCAGTCAAATAATCCAGATGGGTCAGTTGCCAGATACAAGGCTTGCTTGATTGCGAAGGGGTTCATGCAGACATATGGCATGGACTTCTTTGATACTTTCTCTCCGGTTGCACGTCTATCTATCGTGTGCATTCTAATTTCTATGGTAGTCCAGCGTGATTGGTCACTTCACCAGTTGGATGCTACGAATGTGTTTCTTTATGGGGATTTTCAGGAGGAGGTATCTATGCAGAAGTCCCTAGGTTATGAGATTCTGGGGTAGTGTATATGTAGATTGAGGAAGGCCATATATGGCCTAAAGTAGAGTCTTAGAACTTGGTTCTAGAAGCTCTTAGAGGTAGTGGAGCCCATGGGCTTCAAGAGGACCTCATCTGATCATTCCCTGTTTGTCAGGAAGACAGGGAGAGGTATAGTTGTGCTCCTATTTTATGTTGTTGACCTAATTATTACTGGTGATGAGAGTGCATGCATCACAGAGGTTAAAGAGCATTTGTCAGGGAGCTTTGTGATGAAGGATCTTGGACCATTGAGGTGTTTTCTTGGGATAGAAATTGCTTGCAATAGGAAAGGCATAATTCTTTCTCAAAGGAAGTATGCACTTGATTTAGTTAAGGAGATTGGCATGTTAGGAGCCAAGTCAGTCAACATTTCCATGGATCCCAAGACTTATCTATATGATGAGAAGTCAGAGACAACTAACAGTAAACAGTACACGGGGCTAGTGGGCAAGCTCCTATACCTCACCATCATCAGGCCAGATATTTCCCTTGTGGTTGGGAAGCTGACCCAGTTTATGGACAAGCCGACTAGGTAGCATTGCGATGTTGCAATGATGGTGTTGAAATATTTGAAGCAAGTACCAGGACGTGAGATTCTATTTAGTAGGGGGATGTTCATGAGTATAGTGGGCTATTTGAATACAAATTACACAGAATGTTTGGCTGATAGGAAGTCCCTTAGAGGCTTCTATACGTATGTAGCAGGGAATCTTACGACGTGGAAAAGTAAGAAGCAAGCTGTTGTATCTAGATCTAGAGTAGAGGTTGAGTACAGAGTCATGGCTCAGATTGCAGCTGAGATGATGTAGGTGAGGTCACTCCTTATGGACTTACGCATATCTGTTGACATGATTATGGAGATGAGATGTGACAATCGAGCTACCACATACATAGCAAACAATCTCATGTTCTATGAGAGGACTAAACACGTGGAGATTAATTGTGATTATACTTGTGACTTGATCTAGAGGGGACTTGTCTACACTAAAGTATTTTCTGAGGATCAGACAACAAACATATTTATCAAGCTATTGGCATGACATTTGATGTTTGTTGTTTCAAGCTTAGTATGATCGACATTTATGCTTCAGCTTGAGCAAGAGTGTTGTACCCTTTCGATTTTTTAGTTATGTTTTATATTACTGTCCTTGGTTGTATTTTTGTATTTTTTGTATGGATTTTGTACTTTTTCGACCTCTCTATATATTGAGAGGTAGGGTTTTTGAATAACGTGATGCAATTCATTTCATTCCACTATGATACTATTTTGGACATTTGGGATACTACTTTAGGTGCTTGGTCTCCTGTTTTGGAGCCGAGTCTTTCAGAGTCCTACATGCTGAAGTTGCAAAGTTTGTTGGAGATGGTACACGAGATTTTGTTGGTCAGGTGCTTCTTGGTGGATTTACTTGGAAGGAGGGGAGGTTTTATATTTTGAGAGCTTTTAAGATTTTATCTTTGGAGGAGGGACCTTTGCTTTTGATGTGGGAGGACTGGTTGTTGTTTTGGAAGATGCCTATACCGTTAAAAGTTAAGATCTTCTTGTGGCTGTTTAGACGAGAGAAGTTAGTCATGAAGGTCCTTCAGGCTAGATAGACTTTGGATTCAGATTTGATGTGCCCTTTTTATGGTACTGCAAAGGAGACATTGGATCATCCCTTCACGTGTCAGTTATCGATGGAGGTTTGACAATGTGTTTGTGTTTGAATGGTAGTGCTGACATCTTCAGACTCCTGGTGGGCTTCCTTTAGGTTTTTAGTTCATGCTAATAGGACTATTTGGGTTAAAGTGGTCGCTGCTTTGTGGTTTATTTGGTGTTAGAGGAATGCTGTGATTTTCATAAAGGAACAAGTATGGCTTGAGAATGTAGTGAGGGAGGCATGTGATCTATTGGAATTGTGGCTTGATTTATTGTAAGTCTGTTTCTTTTATTTTATTATTAATGATATCTGGATGATTACCGATGTCATGAAACCTTTCGTTTGTCTCTAAAAAGAAAATCATGCTTGATTTGGAAGGATATCAAAGATATGTTTTTTGGACTCATTGGATCCACTGAAATGACATTAATTTTTTGGTTTAATATTTTCTTGCCGTAAATTTATGATGAGCTTTTTGGTATTTATAATTTTTGGGTTACATGTGTATCTCCTCGTCTTGAGGTGTCTCAATGTACATTTTTTTTTAGATAACATTTTGTCAATTGATGAGAAATTGGATGACGTAGAAACCTTAAGTTTTGGAGAGAGCCCTTGGAAGAGCTTTTGATTAAGTCGAACTAAGATTGAATATATGGAATATTAGAGGTTGAGGGACAAAAATTAGGTAGAGGTGAAAACTAGAGCAAGAAAGCAAAAGCAAATTGCATTCTAGAGAAGAATGTCTTGAAATATTTAGGGTCAATTTACAAGAAGATGGAGAAATAGTTGGAGATGTCATGCAAAGAATTAATGGAGGTTGCTTAAAGTATAAAGAACTTTCTAGTGTTTTTATGAGAACTAGATACCTTAGATGGTTAAAGGAAGTACTGCAGAGCAGTTAAGTGTTGGGAATCAATGTTTATGGTAGATACAAATATGCTAAGTAGAATGTGTAACCATTCAAGAAAGGATTGAATTTTCAATAAGGCTATTAGGGAAAAAGTTTGGGTGGCATCAATAAAAGATAAAATGAGACACATTTAAGATAGTTTGGAAATTTGCAAAGAAGGTCGTTTGTGTAATTCTTGATGGAGGGGGTGAGATGTGCGGTATGAAAATAAGATGCGGAAATATAAATCAACAATCACACAAATGTAATCTCACAAGCACACAATGATTTTTAGGTGAAAACCCAATCTTGGGTAAAAATCTTAAACCTCTCGGTTTAAGATTTCCTGATCTACTTAGCAGATCAAATCCACTAAGCAACTCACTTAAACGAGGGTAACTTAATCTCTTATAACCATGCTACTTGGACTGGTATAACGTACCTCAAATCCTTCCTCTTCACGAGTATTGTCTCGCGAATGAGACGAAAATTCACAAAGCGAATACCCAACTAAAAATAAAAGGCAAAACAAGTATACCCATAGAGTCACAAAGAGTAAATTAAACTATGCTACTATGGGAAAGAAATCTCCCATTGACGGGAAGTACTTAGGTGTAATTGCGGCAGAGTTTCGGTGCTCTCGGATTTGTTGAGTAGGACTTAGAGAGCAAGATCACTTTCTTTCTTGATGATTCCTTCTATATGACACAAAGAGTATGGAAATAGTATTAGTTGGGTGTGTATAATAAATGAAGGGTGCTCCTCTATTTATAGAGACCTTGAGAAGGGTTTAGAAGGCCTTGGAAGGTTTCTATAGTCATTGGGAATAAATCACAAGAGATTAAGCCAAAATCTCAACGAAATCAGGGTCATTTATGATTTTGACGTGGTTATCAGACGTTTGGATCTAAGGTCAGACGTCTAGGTCTTCGTCTGATCTAATGGTCTGTCGTCTGATCTAGAAAGGTTAATTATCTGGATGGTGTTGGATCAAGACAGACGTCTAAGATAATGTTTTAAGTTGTCTGGGAATATAATCAGATGTCTAATTCTAAGATGGATTAGTTCCTGTTTTGACAAGATCGAAATAGGGTTCTAGGTAATTTAGGCCAGACGATAGGTTGGCCGTCTGGCAAAGTATTTAGTCGTCTAGAAAGAGAAATCTTTATGGGAATTGATTTCCCGAGGCTCAAACGGCTATTAGGTCTGATAAAAGTAGATTTGGGTCAGATCTTAACCTAACGTCTATTTATCAAACGTCTGGGAGGCTTTATGGATGTTTGAAAATAATATTAATAAAATCATAGGATAATCCTCGAAAATATTCATTTGATAATCCAACGGTCCTATTATTGGATGTCTGTTAAGGTTATTAGACGTCTGGACTATGGGTTGGTCATCTGAAAATAAAGAACAGAGAGTACTAAGCCCAGCTTAAGTGTTTGGACGCCTGTACAAACCATCAGACGTCTTAAAGTCCAAGATCAGAAGCTTGAAGTCCAGATTGAATGTCTGATCGGGCTGTCTGATTATTGTTTTGATTTTCTAAGTGATTTCTAAGATTGTCTAAGATTGTTTAAGTATCCTAGGATAGTGTAAGTGTTCCTAGGACTGTATGTATGTTACTTTGGGATCTAACATTTAATCTATGAAAATGAAGAGCCAAACAAATAAAGAATACAAATACAAAGATAAACACATCTATCCTATTCTTCTTGTCTTTAAGCTCTCGCTCTAAGCGAAGCTTTGTCTCTACTTCTTCCTCCATCAAGCTCCTCCAATCCGCCATAGATGCAAATTTAAGCTCCTTCACACTTGATTCCATTTGCATTTACCCTGAAAATTGAAACTTAAATGCAAATGTCAAATAACAAGTATTTTGGTATCATCAAAATTAATGATCATGATGTCTTTGCACCAAAAATTTGATGCTCCGGTTATAGATGTAAAAAGTTGATTGTTGCCTAAAGGGAGATCAAGAATATGCTAGAAGAAAACCATCATGCCTTTTCTTGATCATTTGGATTTAAAACCTAAGTGGAGGCAAATAATCCACGTAGCTGACCTACTTGGAGAAGGCTTAGTTGCTGTACACTTGTAGCTTCTACTTTAGTTCTTGAAGTATGGTGACAAGGTAGGCCACATTTCTTTGATAAAGATGGCTACCTCTTGAGTAACTTAACCTATCTTCCGAGCCTTTATTGCTACACTTGCTCTTTCTACTTATCTACTTGGAGAAAAGATAGCAGGCTACACCATTTGTTTTGCATTACCCCATCAAACCTTTTGTGAAATTACAGACAGAAGCTTTTAGGATTACAGATTCAACCTAGAAGTTAGAACAAGTTGTAACTTGTTTCAAGAATCTTAGAATCTTGCAATCACATAGAAGAGCATTAGGAATCTTAAGTTTTCATTCCAGTCCTATATTTTCAATGGTTCCAAAAGGGGATAGAAGTTTTGGTTTATAACAAAACATCCCCTTTTTTTTTTGAATAGCTAGATTTCATCCAGAATTTCCCCATTATTTCTTTCCTGGCTTACTTGTGGCCTGCCTAAATTCTGAGTTCTTGGTCCCGCTTGGTTGGGTTTAGGGGAGAGAAAAATAGAAAAGAAAGGAGAAAATTACAAAAACAAATGGAAGACAGCCTTTGGAGCATTTCTTCCTTTATTTTTCCTATCTTACTAGGTTGGCCCTGTATTCTGCTGGATAGGGGGGAAGTGGGAGATAGTGTGGAGCATTTTTTTTTGAAAAGGATAGTTACCAGAGATCGATAACCATCGAAAATTCATTAAAACTCCAAAACAATGTGAGATCTAAATGAATGCATTAACCTCCAAAAGAAATTGTAACGACCCGGTTCCCGAGTCCCTACGAGACACGAGAACCGGACCGACTCGACTAATCCCAAGACCTAGTCGTCCAACGAGGAAGTAACCAAAAGACAGTAAAATAAACTACATTCAGCATGAATATAACTAACAGTAAGAAAGTACAGCAGTAAGGAAAGAAACTACTACAGTAGGCACCACCACAACAGTAAAACAACATTTATCATATAACAAAAACTGCAGGTAGAGAAGGTACAGCGGAAACAAAACTACTCACTAGAACAGAAACAAAAGAAGGTACAAAGCTGTGGTAACTCTACTGGACCCTACTTGGCCCAGCGTCCTCTGCAGCCGCCTACCCTGGCTGCTCAACACCTGGTCCTGAAAAAGGTAACGAGTGTAACACGTCAGCAAAACGCTGAGTAGAGTGGCAAACTAACTAAAGGCAACAGTAGAGTGTACAGTAGCTGTTATGTTCTATTACTTCCTTTTATTTACATCTTTCAATTTTTCTCACTATTTCATTTACTTCTCAGATCCTTTACTTGATCTCGGATGTCCTCGTGGGACGATCTTGATTGCAGTCTTTTCCAAAAGTAGAAGTAGCACGTGGTGCTCTCCTGGCCGGGAGAGTCCCCCGTGGTGATCCTACCCTCAGTCAACCACCCCAAGGTCACTGACAGACGTAACGGTGACTACGGCACGCGCGATAAACGCACAGGTAGCTAGCCCGTACTGGCACGCGGTCAGTCGTTTCCGTTAACGGGTGCGCCCAAAGCACAGCACGGAACCAGGGCAGAGCCCTCTCAGTAACAGGGGTCCAACCCCTCCACAGTAACCAAACCGGGGCCTTGCCCCTCCACAGTCCGCGCACCCTCGCCTGACTACCCTGGTTTGCCCTAGTGGGCCTAACAAGTCGGTGAAGGAGGCTAGCAGAACCCCGGGGCCCGTGGGGTAGCTAGTACTCTCCTAACACTACTAGCTCTCCTCGGTACTACGTACACGAGGGCCAACAAGTCGGTACAGAGCGGCCAAGCCTAACCCCGGGTCCCTGGGGCGGCTGGCCCCACTCTGCACTAAAACAGGTACAGGTACTTCCCTTGGTACTGCGTACCCAAGAGACAGTACAAACTACATCTCAGTTCCATTCCTTTTCTTTCCAGGAGTTCCACTCCTAATTCCCCGTAGGGTTCCAGCTCTTTATCTCAGAACATCATATGTTTCACTTTCCAGATTCACGTTCTCACATTCCATGATCTCAACATGATTCTTTATGCATAACAGGCAGCTGTTAATTAAATTTACAGGCAGCTTTATATATATTCCTTTCCATTTTTTTTTTTTTTCCAAGACTGCAGTAATATACATTCCACTAGTTTTTCCATCCTAGGATTCATGCCATATCCTAGGATCTATCATTCAATCTAGTTTTCCGGCCCTAGGATTCATGCAATGCCCTAGGTTCTAGTTATGGTTCCATACTTTAACAGATTTTATTAATACTTGAAACCACTCTACCAGGTACAACGGAAGTAATGGGGGCGTGGTCGGGAATCCCGCGCGCCTCCGCGACTCTCAAGACTGCAACCGAACGAGGTCCTATCACAAGGATCAAACACAAGGAGAGTCTCAAAACAGTGTATAGCTACTGTAGGCGGGTAGAGGAATAAATTCTGAAACGAACGCAACTCGAATCGCGGAAAACGGAGCCCAAACGGGCCCTAAACGGGTCGAGAAAGACAATACTGTGCAAAATCAGACGTCTGGAACTCCTTCCAGACGTCTTAAACGGTGGATCAGAGAATTACCTGTTTGGCTTGGTTCCCCGGACGTCCAGAAGTCTGTGGGGACGTCTCTCCTAGATCCCAGACGTCCGATGGTCTCTCCGGACGTCTGGAGGTCACTCCCGCCGTCTGGTACAACTTCCAGACGTCTGATTCGCAAAGGATGACGAATCCGAACACCTGCGCACAGCCAACCCTCCTCCCTCAGTACGGTCAGTCGACAAAAAGAAGGAGAAAGCGGAAACTCACCTTTCAGACGTCTGTATGATCTCACAGACGTCGACCTTGCCGTCTGGATATCAATCCAGACGTCTGATTCTGGAAATTTTTCCAGAACCAGAACCTTGCTCGGCCTTTGCTCGCGACGCCGCCCGCGTCGCACCTCGCGCGTCCGCTGCTCCGCCCGCAGCAGGTCCCTCTCCGCGACGCTCTGCGCCTCCTGCGCCCTCCGCCGGCCGGCCAAGCCGCTCCCGGCGAGCTCGCCCTCACGGCAGAGCCCCGCCCTCGCACGCCGCAGCTCCTCCGCGCCTACTGCGGCCGCCGCTGCCGCTGCGCCCTCGCGTCCGCTCGCTCTCGCGCACAGGTAGGAGAGAAGGAGGATGGTGGAGACGGGAGGGGAGGCGCGCCCCCCCCCCCTTTTAACGCCGCGCGGAGAGGAGAGAGAGACGGTCGCAGTCGCCTGCAGCCGCAGAGGAGATGCAGGATCGCAGGTCTGCGCGCACAGGCGCGCAGACGAATATCCCGTGCGAGCATAACTGTTCGCCAGACGTCTGTAAACTATCCCGGACGTCTGGTCAGACGTCCGGATGTGATCCCAGACGTCTTTACAGACGTCTGGGCCACCTCCCAGACGTCTTAAAAGACGTCTGGGGCACGCGCTCGTTACAATATAACAAACTCAAAGGAAGTTTCGTCCCCGAAACTTGCGCCAACTAGGGTGCGGAAAAAGGATGTCCAAATAACCATAACAAACTCAAAGAGGACCGAAGCCGGTCCGAAAAGACGTACCCGCGAAAAGCTCTGGGTACCGCTCCCGCATTGCCGCCTCAGGCTCCCAGGTAGCCTCCTCGTACCGCTGGCTCCTCCACAAAACCTTTACCAGGGGTACTTGCTTTCGTCTCAACCTGCGGACGGCTCGGTCTAGGATCTGCACTGGCCGCTCGGGGTAGGTCAGGTCGTCGCTCACCTCGACGCTCTCGTGACTCAGTACGTGGCTGGGATCGGCTACGTACTTCCTGAGGTTGGACACGTGGAACACGTCGTGCACACCAGAAAGCTGCGGGGGAAGGGCAAGTCTGTAAGCAACGGGTCCAACCCGCTCCAGGACCTCGAAGGGCCCCACGAACCTCGGCGCGAGCTTCCCTCTCACCCCAAACCGCTGTAAGCCCTTCATGGGCGAAACACGAAGAAAGACGTGGTCCCCAACCTCGAACTGCACCTCTCTGCGTCTGCGATCTGCGTAGCTCTTCTGTCTGCTCCTGACAGTGCGGAGTCGTCTGTGGATCTGCTCAACTACCTCCTGACTCTGCCGGATCAACCTGGGGCCAACCTCCCACTTGGTCCCCACCTCAACCCAACTCAAGGGTGCCGTGTATTTCCGTCCGTACAGAGCCTCGTAGGGAGCCATGCCGATGCTCGAGTGATAACTGTTGTTGTATGCAAACTCTGCCAGGGGCAGGTGCTCCTCCCAAGAGCCCCTCCAGTCTAGTACACAGGCACGCAAAAGATCCTCAAGTGTCTGTATCGTGCGTTCCGACTGTCCGTCCGTCTGGGGGTGGTAAGCCGTGCTAAACCTCAACCTCGTCCCCAAAGCCTGCTGAAACTCAGCCCAAAACTGGGACGTAAAGCGGGTATCCCGGTCGGATACGATCTCCCGCGGAACTCCGTGTAGTCGCACCACATCACGGATATACCTCTCTGCCAACTGTGCTGGTCCCAAAGTGACTCGGATCGGCAAGAATCGTGCCGTCTTCGTCAACCTATCCACTATTACCCAGACCGCGTCGTGTCCTCGCTGGGTAACAGGTAAGCCCACCACCAAGTCCATGGTGATGCTCTCCCACTTCCACTCTGGCACTGGAAGCGGCTGAAGCGGCCCTGCAGGCCTCTGATGCTCGGCTTTCACCTGCTGGCACACTAAGCACTGCTGCACGAACTCACCCACATCCCGCTTCATCCCTCTCCACCAGAACTCGCGTCTCAAGTCATGGTACATTTTCGTGTTTCCGGGATGTATGGTGAATCTGGAACCGTGTGCCTCAGTCAGGAGCTCTCTCAACAGCTCCTCGTCTCTGGGGACGCACAGCCGTCCCCTCAAGCGTAACACCTGGTCTGTGAAAGAGAAGTCCCCTGGGTCCCCTGACAGTACTCTGTCGCGCAAAGACTGCAAGTACGGATCGGCCATCTGTCCCGTGATGATGCGGTCTATCAACTCTGGTCTGGTCTGCCGTGTCACCGTCACTGCCCCACAGTACCCTCGTAACTCTAGAGGTCGCCAACTGCCCACCTCCTCCAAAAGGCTCCAACTCTGTAACTGTAGACTGGCCAAGCGTGCGGGCGCCTTACGGCTCAAGGCGTCAGCCACCACATTGTCCTTTCCCGGGTGGTAGGAGATGCTGCAGTCGTAGTCCTTCAGGAGCTCCAACCAACGTCTCTGTCTCATGTTGAGCTCCTTCTGGTCAAAAAGATATCTGAGGCTCTTGTGATCTGTAAAAATCTCGAAGGTCTCACCGTACAAGTAGTGCCTCCATGTCTTCAGCGCGAAGACAACAGCTGCCAACTCTAGGTCGTGGGTAGGGTAGGTATGCTCATGGGGCTTCAGTTGCCGCGAAGCGTAAGCGACCACGTGACCCCTCTGCATGAGCACACCTCCTAACCCCTGCAAGGAAGCGTCCGTGTACACAACGAACCCGCCACTACTGTCAGGAATGGTGAGCACGGGAGCCGAGGTCAACCTCTCCTTCAGCTCCAGAAAACACGCCTCACAGGCGTCTGTCCAAGTGAAAGGCACATCCTTCCGAGTCAACTGTGTCATAGGACGTGCAATCTGCGAAAACCCTCTGATGAACCGTCTGTAATAACCTGCCAGTCCCAGGAAACTGCGAATCTCAGTGACTGAACGCGGTCTCTCCCACCTGAGCACTGCCTCGACCTTGGCGGGATCCACCGCCAGGCCGTCTCCAGAGATCACATGACCCAAAAAGGTCACCTCCCTCAACCAGAACTCGCACTTGCTGTATTTGGCGTACAGCCTGCGTCGTCTCAGAGTGTCCAGAACCATCCGCAAGTGCTGTCCGTGCTGCGTCCGATCTCTAGAATAGATGAGTACATCATATATGAAAACCACCACAAACTGGTCCAAGTACGGTCTGAACACCCGGTTCATCAGGTCCATGAAAGCAGCGGGGGCATTGGTCAGCCCAAACGGCATGACCAAAAACTCGTAGTGTCCGTACCGGGTCCGGAAAGCTGTCTTGGAGACGTCGGTCTCCCTGATCCTCAACTGGTGGTATCCAGACCTCAAGTCGATCTTGGAAAACACCGTGGCACCCCGCAACTGGTCAAACAAATCGTCAATCCTCGGCAGCGGATATCCGTTCTTGATGGTGACCCTATTCAGCTGTCGGTAGTCCACACAAAGGCGTAGGGTCCCATCCTTCTTCTTCACAAACAGTACCGGGACTCCCCAGGGAGACGCACTGGGCCTCACGAAACCCTTCTCCAAAAGGTCCTGCAACTGAGACTTGAGCTCTCGCAGCTCAAGCGGTGCCATCCTGTATGGCGCGGTGGAGATGGGGCTGGTCCCTGGTACTAGTGAGATCTCAAACTCGATCTCACGCTCGGGCGGTAGTCCTGGTAACTCGTCTGGAAACACGTCGGGGTACTCTCTGACCACCGGGATGCTCTGGAAGTCTGCCACGGGGCTGTGCTCTGCCACCACACAAGCTAAGAAGCCCTCACACCCCTGGCTCAAAAGTCTCGCCGCCCGAAGTGCCGAAATGCACCTGAAACCTCCGTCCACTGGCTGCCCGTGAAACTCGAAGGAAGGCAACTCCGGAATGGAGAAGACAATCTTCCTCTCAAAGCAGTCTACCAAGGCGTGGTAAGCGGACAGCCAATCCATCCCCAGGATCACCCCAAAGTCCTCCATCTGTATCATAATCAGGTCAGCTGGCAGGCTGTGTCCCCCGATGCTGACCCCGCAACCCGTGTACACCTCCTCAGCTACAAACAGCTGACCACTCGGACCTCTGATTACGAACGGGTTCTCTAACAATGTATAATCCTGGTCCAAACTAACTGCGAAACTGTCTGCGACAAACGAGTGCGTAGCGCCGGAATCGAAAAGCGTGTAAACGAGTCTGCCAGAAACTGAAACCATACCTGCTACCACGGATCCCGAAGCTCTGGCGTCCCTGTGTGTTAGGGCGTTGATACGCCCCTCAGCTCTAGGTGCGGACGAAGCAGCCACACTCTGCGTCGGACGGGTAGGTGCTGGCCGGTACCCTCCTCGCGACTGCGGTCCTCCTCCTCGCGCCTGGAAACCGCGCCCTCCAGTGCTCTGCGCGGGAAGTATCTGCTGACCTCCTGCCCTAGATGGGCAGTCCCTCCTGACGTGGCCCGGCTGGCCACACTGGTAGCAGAGGGGAACCCGACTCCCGCCCTCAGTGAGTCCCTGCTGTCGGCTAGGCGGGGGTCCGGTGCTGGCGACTGGCCCCTGTCGAGGGCCCCCAAAGGCCACTGATGGCCCTGCACAACGTGACGGCTCTCCTGCGGACGCCACGTGTCTCCGTTCTCGCCGGCCCTGTGAGAAGTCTGGCTGAAAGGGCCTCTTCCGCCCGCCGTCGGTCTCTCGCGCGGACGGGTTGGTCTCCTCGTAAGTCATGGCTGCCTCTACCACCCTCGAAAACGTCGGCAGCTTCAGGGGTTTGACATACCCCCGGATCGCAGGCCGGAGCCCCTCGGTGAACCTCCAAAGGCGCTCCTCCTCAGTGGCTACCGCTGTCGCTACAAAGCGGGACAGCTCCAAGAAACGCGTGCGGTACGCGCTCACGATCATCGTCCCTTGGCGGAGAGTGTGGAACTCCCGCCTCCTCTGGTCCTGCCACGTCTGGGGAAAGTACTGCTCGCAGAAGAGGGTGACGAACTGGTCCCACGTCGGCTCGTCCCTCTCCTGTCCCCGGACCGCCCTCCACCACCGGTGTGCCGCACTCTCCAGCTGGTACGTGGCAAAGGCCACGCGGCACTCCACCGGGGGGCGAAGGGTGTCGAAGATCTTCTCCAGCTGCTCAAGCCAGTCCTCTGCCTCGGTCGGGTCCTCATCCCCCTTGAAGGAGGGGGGCTTCAGCTTCCGGAACTGTCCGAAAAGCTCGAAGTGGTGCTGTAGGGGAGGTGCTGGTGCACCTCCAGGCGAAGGTGTCTCGTGTACAGAAGTGTCGGAGGAAGGTGGGGGCGGCAGGGGCCCATCCCCTCCCTCGTGTCCAGCGCCGCGTCCGTCGCGTGGCCCCACAGAGGACTCCCCCTCTGCAACCCCAGGAGGAGGTGCTCGGGGCGGTGGGTGGAGCTCCTCTCGTACAATATCCCGTATCAGTCTGGCGAGGTCCTGGGCCTGGATGCCAGGGAGTGGTGGCTGGTCCACCGAGACGTCAACGACAGCACGTCCACCTCGCCGACCTCGCCCTCGGCCGCGCCCGCGGCCAGTCTCGCCAGTCCCACGATGAGGCATCTCCTGCAAGGAGACGCGAAACAAAACGGAAACGTCAAAACAGACGGTACCTAACAACACTTCTAAGAGCTCAAGTCAAGAGATATGTTGTGGTGGCTACTCTAGCTATAAGCATGTGAATTGGTTATTTTCCAGTCAGTTGATTCACTTCTCGGGACGACCTTGCTCTGATACCATCTTGTAACGACCCGGTTCCCGAGTCCCTACGAGACACGAGAACCGGACCGACTCGACTAATCCCAAGACCTAGTCGTCCAACGAGGAAGTAACCAAAAGACAGTAAAATAAACCACATTCAGCATGAATATAACTAACAGTAAGAAAGTACAGCAGTAAGGAAAGAAACTACTACAGTAGGCACCACCACAACAGTAAAACAACATTTATCATATAACAAAAACTGCAGGTAGAGAAGGTACAGCGGAAACAAAACTACTCACTAGAACAGAAACAAAAGAAGGTACAAAGCTGTGGTAACTCTACTGGACCCTACTTGGCCCAGCGTCCTCTGCAGCCGCCTACCCTGGCTGCTCAACACCTGGTCCTGAAAAAGGTAACGAGTGTAACACGTCAGCAAAACGCTGAGTAGAGTGGCAAACTAACTAAAGGCAACAGTAGAGTGTACAGTAGCTGTTATGTTCTATTACTTCCTTTTATTTACATCTTTCAATTTTTCTCACTATTTCATTTACTTCTCAGATCCTTTACTTGATCTCGGATGTCCTCGTGGGACGATCTTGATTGCAGTCTTTTCCAAAAGTAGAAGTAGCACGTGGTGCTCTCCTGGCCGGGAGAGTCCCCCGTGGTGATCCTACCCTCAGTCAACCACCCCAAGGTCACTGACAGACGTAACGGTGACTACGGCACGCGCGATAAACGCACAGGTAGCTAGCCCGTACTGGCACGCGGTCAGTCGTTTCCGTTAACGGGTGCGCCCAAAGCACAGCACGGAACCAGGGCAGAGCCCTCTCAGTAACAGGGGTCCAACCCCTCCACAGTAACCAAACCGGGGCCTTGCCCCTCCACAGTCCGCGCACCCTCGCCTGACTACCCTGGTTTGCCCTAGTGGGCCTAACAAGTCGGTGAAGGAGGCTAGCAGAACCCCGGGGCCCGTGGGGTAGCTAGTACTCTCCTAACACTACTAGCTCTCCTCGGTACTACGTACACGAGGGCCAACAAGTCGGTACAGAGCGGCCAAGCCTAACCCCGGGTCCCTGGGGCGGCTGGCCCCACTCTGCACTAAAACAGGTACAGGTACTTCCCTTGGTACTGCGTACCCAAGAGACAGTACAAACTACATCTCAGTTCCATTCCTTTTCTTTCCAGGAGTTCCACTCCTAATTCCCCGTAGGGTTCCAGCTCTTTATCTCAGAACATCATATGTTTCACTTTCCAGATTCACGTTCTCACATTCCATGATCTCAACATGATTCTTTATGCATAACAGGCAGCTGTTAATTAAATTTACAGGCAGCTTTATATATATTCCTTTCCATTTTTTTTTTTTCCAAGACTGCAGTAATATACATTCCACTAGTTTTTCCATCCTAGGATTCATGCCATATCCTAGGATCTATCATACAATCTAGTTTTCCGGCCCTAGGATTCATGCAATGCCCTAGGTTCTAGTTATGGTTCCATACTTTAACAGATTTTATTAATACTTGAAACCACTCTACCAGGTACAACGGAAGTAATGGGGGCGTGGTCGGGAATCCCGCGCGCCTCCGCGACTCTCAAGACTGCAACCGAACGAGGTCCTATCACAAGGATCAAACACAAGGAGAGTCTCAAAACAGTGTATAGCTACTGTAGGCGGGTAGAGGAATAAATTCTGAAACGAACGCAACTCGAATCGTGGAAAACGGAGCCCAAACGGGCCCTAAACGGGTCGAGAAAGACAATACTGTGCAAAATCAGACGTCTGGAACTCCTTCCAGACGTCTTAAACGGTGGATCAGAGAATTACCTGTTCGGCTTGGTTCCCCGGACGTCCAGAAGTCTGTGGGGACGTCTCTCCTAGATCCCAGACGTCCGATGGTCTCTCCGGACGTCTGGAGGTCACTCCCGCCGTCTGGTACAACTTCCAGACGTCTGATTCGCAAAGGATGACGAATCCGAACACCTGCGCACAGCCAACCCTCCTCCCTCAGTACGGTCAGTCGACAAAAAGAAGGAGAAAGCGGAAACTCACCTTTCAGACGTCTGTATGATCTCACAGACGTCGACCTTGCCGTCTGGATATCAATCCAGACGTCTGATTCTGGAAATTTTTCCAGAACCAAAACCTTGCTCGGCCTCCGCTCGCGACGCCGCCCGCGTCGCACCTCGCGCGTCCGCTGCTCCGCCCGCAGCAGGTCCCTCTCCGCGACGCTCTGCGCCCCCTGCGCCCTCCGCCGGCCGGCCAAGCCGCTCCCGGCGAGCTCGCCCTCACGGCAGAGCCCCGCCCTCGCACGCCGCAGCTCCTCCGCGCCTACTGCGGCCGCCGCTGCCGCTGCGCCCTCGCGTCCGCTCGCTCTCGCGCACAGGTAGGAGAGAAGGAGGAGGATGGTGGAGACGGGAGGGGAGGCGCGCCCCCCCCCCCCCCTTTTAACGCCGCGCGGAGAGGAGAGAGAGACGGTCGCAGTCGCCTGCAGCCGCAGAGGAGATGTAGGATCGCAGGTCTGCGCGCACAGGCGCGCAGACGAATATCCCGTGCGAGCATAACTGTTCGCCAGACGTCTGTAAACTATCCCGGACATCTGGTCAGACGTCCGGATGTGATCCCAGACGTCTTTACAGACGTCTGGGCCACCTCCCAGACGTCTTAAAAGACGTCTGGGGCACGCGCTCGTTACAGAAATCCTAGCCCTCTTTTATATAAAAGAGAATTAGGCAAATTACATGAGTGCCCCATGAGAAAAAGAAAATAGCAAATACCCCCTTTCAACTCAACACTCCCCCTCAAGTTGCAGCATATATGTCGATGAGGCCCAACTTGCTACTCAGAAAATTGTGATGATTTTTCTTCAATGGCTTAGTGAAAATGTTTGCAAGCTGAAGCTCAGAGGATATATAAGGGTACTTATCTTGCTTTCCAAAACTGCATCCCATATAAAATAGCAATCAACCTCAATATGTTTGGTCCTCTCATGGATGACCAGATTGGATGCAATATAGGTTGACGACTTATTATCGCAACAGAGTGGGACAGGAATATCAACCTCTATCCCTAAATCCTGTAGAAAGTCAACCATCCACATGATCTCACAAGCTACTTGAGCTATAGATCTGTACTTTGCCTCTTTATTGTAGTGAGCTACCACATTCTATTTCTTGCTTTTTCATGAAACAAGATTACCTCCCAGATAAATAGCAAAGCACGTAGATCGTCTATCCTCAATAGATCTTGCATAATTTGCATCTGAGTATGCCATAAGGTCAAGAGTGCCACTCGCACTGTAGTACAAACCTCTCCCTGGGGTGCCCTTTAAGTATCTCAGAATGAGACAAACTTCTCTCTAATGACTGTATCTGGGTCTCTACATAAACTAATTAGCTCTACTCAAAGCAAAACTAATATTTGGTCGTGTAATAGTTATATATAGCAAACAACCAAGAGTATTACGGTACCTGGTGACATCCTCAAATAGGGGATTTATCTCATTAGTGCTATGACAAGAAGATGACTCTATTGGTATCTCAGATGGTTTGGACCCAAGAAGCCCAGCTTCCTCTAGAATCTACAACGTATACTGTCTTTGTGATAAGGATAAACCGGTTTCCTAACGAACTGCTTATATCCCTAAGAAATAGCAAAGATCACCTAAATCTTTGGTGACAAAGGTGGACTGAAGAAAGGCTTTCATCTGCATTATCCCATCTGCATCATCACTAGCCAGAATCATATCATCAACATATACTGCCAAGATGATGACTCTCCATATTCCACCGTACTGTGTTCTCTCGACAAAGATAGAATGATCAGTGGTAGACTGTTGGAATCCCATGTTTCTGACTTCTAAATTGAGCCTCTCAAACTAGGCTCGTAGGCTTTGCTTTAGGCCATAAATGACCTTTCGTAAGTGACATACAAGCTCCCCTTGATTGTCATATCCTGGTGGCTGTCTCAAATACACCTCCTCAGCAAGATCTCCATATAAGAAAGCATTTGTAATGTCAAGTTGGTATAAAGGTCACTACTGAACCACTGCAGCAGATAAAATAATCTTGATGGAAGTAATACGGACAACTGGTGAGAAAGTCGCAAGGTAGTTCACCCCATATGTCTGGGTGAACCCCTTGGCAACAAATCTGGCCTTATATCTCTACTGTCCCATTAGATCTATATTTGATGGTATACACCCATTGACAACCCATAATAGTGGCACTCTTAGGACATGGAACAAGATCTCATGTTTTCCTGGTCTATACGGTATGTATCTCCACATCCATAGCCACTTTCCACCTGGGATCTTGGGAAGCTTGGAGAAAATCTCTAGGAACAACAACAGTACCAATAGCTGAAGTAAATTGTCTATCTCTTTCTTAGAGATGGAAAATTGTAGTGCAGTGTGAAATAGGTTGAAGAGTACATGTGGCAGTAGATCTCCTCTGTACGGGCTCCTCCTCCCTATCTGAGTCACTCCTGTTTGTAGAGGTAACAAGCTGAACTGGCTCATCGTTTGAGGAATCATCTACTTGTGGTCTCCTGTGATACGTCTATGTCTCATGTATGGCAGCCTCTATAGATGACCCTTCTTTTGAGAAGTAGGGAATCTTCTCAAAGAAGGTTAGATATGTAGTGACAACATATCTCCTGTGAACTTGATCGTAGCAGCTGTAGCCCTTCTGGGTCTTGAAGTAACCAAGGAAGACACATTTCGTGGCACTGGGAGCGAATCTATCCTGAATACCATGATTCTGAATAAAACATATGCATCTAAACACTCGTAAGGGTAAAGGAAATGGCCTGCTACACTTAGGATATATAATTTGGTATCGAATCCAGCCCTGAAGCATAGAGGATGGGATCCGATTGATTAAATATGCAACAGTGAGTATGGCATCACCCCAGAACTGCCTAGGAACCTTCATATGGGACATCAAGGTCCTGACAATATCAAGAAGATGTCGCAGCTTATACTCAGCAACCCCATTCTGCTGAGAAGTATGAGCGCATGATGTTTGGTGAATAATCCTTATGGACCGAAAGACCTGTAGATCTCTATGTATGAACTCTAGTGCATTATCACTATGAAAAATCGGGACTGTAGTGTCATACTATGTTTACACCTCGGAAAGAAATTCTTGGACAATAGTTTGGATCTCGCTACGGGCCTTCATCAGAGAAACCCAGGTAAGGTGACTATGGTCATCCATAAACACTGCAAAATATGTGTCCGTCAAGAGTGGCAACTTTAGAAGGTCTCAGAGATCACAATGTACCAAGGCAAAGGGCATTGCACTGACTCCATCATCTCTTCGAGGGTAACTGCTCCTGTGATGCTTTCCCAACTGGCAGTCCTCGTACTCCAGAGTTAATGAATCTGATAATTCAGGATACATTTAATGCATCTTCTTCATGGAAAGATGCTCAAACTCTTCGGTGCCACAGTAATGGATCATGAGTGATTGACACGACCCCTATGAACAAGGTGGGCGTGTCAAAGTAATACAAACCATCTCTTTCTATGCCACTGCCAACAATCTCTCCTATTAGACGATCTTGGAAATAGCAATGCTTCTCATCAAATACAACACGACACCTAAGATCCTTGCAAATGCGGCTTACAGATAATAGATTCATGGGAAACTCGGGAGTGTAATATACCTTCTCTATCTTTATCTTGGACGTTGCATCTACATGCCCCACTATAGTAACAAGAGAGGTAGCACCATTGGCTGCCCTCACATATCAGATTCCTCGTGGAGCCACAGGGTCCTACAAACGGTTTCTATTTTCAGTGAAATGAATAGAGGCACTGGAGTCGATTGCCCATGCGCTCCTGACCCTCTTCTTCACAACTTCTTGGGTTGCACACGCGAACCTGATAGAAACTAAGGTTAATCTTCTTGGATCAACTTTCTCCAACATAGGCGAGAGAAGCCTCATCGCCATCCAAACTAGGCGTGAGAGGACTCATTACGCAAAATATAACATGAACGAGGGATTGGCAACCACCAACAACAGCAACAACTATTGCTGGCAACCACAACCCACTGGTGGCGGTGCTACCGGTGGTAGACGGCCCAGCAGTGCCAGCGTCAGCAGGTTGTCTGGTGATGGTACTGCTGCCGCTATTGCCTCCCTGGTTGGCGCAGCTGCTGGTGGTGGTGGCGGTGGTGGCGTAGAAGCTATTCTCCATCGGATCACCTCCACATTGGTGATCTAATTATGTTGTGGTAGATCCTTTTTTGGTGGGATATCGGAGCAACCGACTTAGGACCGCCGCTCTGATACCATGTGAAATCTAAATTAATGCATTAACCTCCAAAAGTGACCTTAGCCCTCTTTTATATAAAAGAGAACTGGGCAAATTATATAAGTGTCCTATAAGTAAAAGGAAAATAGCAAATACCCCCTTACAACTTAACAATATGGAAATTACAAACTATTTGACCAAGAGTAAAAAGTAAAAGAGGCTTCCAATATAACATTTTCGTACCAGGTTCACTTCCAAAGAAGAAGGGGGAGAGGGCAATGAGAAGGGGAGAGAGAGTGGTGGTGCATTAGGGAGGGAAGCGTTGTGGTGGGTAGTAAGACATGGTGTGGTACAAGTGTCAGGAGTGTGAACATCATGCAGCTGAGTGCAAGGATCCCATTGTTTGCTTGGTTTACAAGGGTGTGGGCCATTAGAGGTGGGATTGTCCAAGGAAGAGGGTGTCTCCACCTTCTCCCTCTTTCCTTCCTCCTACATCGACTGTTTTGGAGATTTTGTTTGATCGAGCACCTGGTGGTTGTAGGTTTGAGGAAGCTTTGAAGAAATCTTTGGTGGGCACTTTGATTGAGGGTCGTGCTTCTTTGGGTCTTATCAAGGAGCATCTTTGAAAGATCGAGTTGGTGTTTGGATGGAGGTTATCCTCTCTCTCTCCGAATCTTTTTCTTCCCTATGATTTATTGGAGGCTAATTTGGAGCGGTTGAAGTATTCGGAGATGGAGGTTGGGGAAGGTGCAATTCGTTAGAGGTTGCCTTCTTTGTATGAAGGTGCCATTGTGGTGTATCCTCCAATGAGGCCAACCATTGAATTCTCGGTGGTTTGAATTCCTCTATTGTTGGGAGGTGGTGGAGTTACGTTTAAGTTTTTTGAAGGTGAATTCGTGTTGGGGAATTGACATTTCTGAAGGTGATTTGTCCGAAATTTTTGTTCGAGAGTTGTTGGAGGGTCAGATTTGTCGTAGGAAGCGATAGTGAGGATTGAAGGTTCATGGCTCCTGCGGTTCCAAAGGTACTTGATGGTACATGTAAAGCCCTTTGCTGAGGTCCCTCTTGTTGGTCATTGGAGGAAAGTTGATGGCGATGCTCTAGCAACAAAGACGAAGCAGATTTGGAAGGTGAAGGGTTAGCCTATCAATTCAAATTTTGAATTGGGTGCCAATGGACCTTTTAATTTTGTTCCTATGTTTAAGGAGCAATCAAAGATGCTATAGGCTAGAGGTCCGACTTTTGTTGCCTTGGGGGATTCTACGCGCAAGGTTTCTGCAAAGGGGAGTTGTCAACATGCCGATGTGATGTGTGGAAGTTATGTGGGCCCTACAGGCAGTCTTTTTGGCGCTAAATAGGGTGCCTCCGGATATGGAGTTGGTAAGTACCCATTTGACCTTTTTTGAATTGGGTTTTGTTTGGACTTGATAACCGGGGCCTTTTTTCATCTTCTAGCCCTGCCATTCCTTTTTCCTCCTCTCCTATTTGTAGGAATGGTGGTACCTCTTCGTCTAGGAGTGCTGGTGGTGGGCCCGCCATGCTGTAGGTTGTTGAGTTTGCGACGATGAAGCTTGCTGGTGGTGTAGGTGTTGAAGGCGATATAGGGCGTGGCAGTGTTGATGTTGTGTGTTCCACGTTACCTGATGTTGTGTCTAGTTCTGATGCAATAGCGCATGATGTGGTTGTCGCTGTGGTAGTCGGGAATGACACTGATGCAATAGGGAAACTGTGCCTTGATGCTGATCATAATTTTGTGGGTGGAGGATTAGATGTTGGAGTGCAGTTGTCTATCACTGTCCGTTCTTCGTTAAAGGTGGTTGGAGGTAGAAGGGGAGGTGGACATGCATCCTCTGATTCCAAGAGATTGGGTGCTCGTAGGTCTTTATGCGTGAAGAACAACCTTATGTAATGCTCCTTTTATAAGAGGAAATTTGTGAAGGACAAGAAGACTGTTAGGGAGGGTGGTGAGGATGATGTGGAGATTAAGGTAGCTAAAGGATTAAATTTGAAGGTTTCTCATGCTTGTGATAATGAGGGTAGTATGGTGTCTCGTGGTTAAAGTTTCTCTTGGAATGTGAGGGGGCTTCGTAATTGAGCACGGAGGTCAATTTTGAGAAGATACTTGGCCGAGTGGAGAGTAGATCTGGCATTGTTGCAAGAGATGCACATTGAGATTTTGGATCAGTTAGTTAAGATAGTGTTGGGAATGGGTCTCTATCTGGTATCTTATCGATTGACGCAACTGAGAGGTCTGGTGGGCAATGGATTATTTGGAATGAGGATTTGTTCCAGCTCGAAGACTCTTTGGTGGGCTCTCATGTTGTCACTGGGATTTTCTCTCGCAGGTCGAATGACATCAATTTGCTGTTTTTGGTGTTTATGAACCCTATAACACCTCTTTGAGGGGGTACTTCTAGGAAGAGTTGAGGCAGGCAGTGACCAAGGTTGATGGTGGTCCTTGGCTGGTTGGAGGGGATTTCAATGTTTACTATCTGTAGAGGATCAGTCTAATGGGAGGTTGGACCCTTCATCATGGAGTTTTGCGAGGTGGTTCGTGATTTGGGTTTGATGGATCTTCCGGTGTTAGAAACACTTTTTACTTGTAGAAATTGGTCAGGCCAGATGTCATGCATTGATAGTTTTTTTTGTAGTGTTTCTTTGGTAGAGTCTTTCCATGGTGCTTTTGCTTTTGCTCTAGTGAAACCTTTTTCAAACCATACCCCACTGCTTTGGGATAGTGGAGAGGAGGCTCTGTGTGATCTCTTTCAAGTTCCAAAAGTCTTGGCTTCTGGAGTTTGATTTTCGAGATTTGCTGAAAGAGAAGTTGCAGGGTTCCTATTTCTAGTTCCGCGGTGCGTACGATGGTTGAATGCATGAAAATTGTTAGGTAGGCAATGTTCGAGTTTAGGAAGGAGTTGAGGCATGACTGTGCGAGAAGTGAAGCATTGAAGGCTTTGGCGGAGTTGGATGGTGGAGTTGGATAGAAAGGAGTTGGGTGAGCTTGATGCAGTGGAGCAAAGGGAGAGGATTGTGGTGCAGAACAAGATTAAAGAAAAGGATCGCAAGAGAGAGATAAACTAGTGACAAAAATCCAGGCAAGTATGGTTTAGGGAAGGCGACTCCAACACGAAGTTTTTTTTCACTTGTTTGCTAGTACTAGGAGGAGGATGAACTTGATCACAGCGATTCGTGTTGGTGATGTGTCTCTTTCTTAAAGACAATAGATTTGTAAGGCCTTTGTAGATCATTATCATAATTTTATTAGGAGACAGGTGCGGGGTAGATGGAGATTGGGTTCCTCTAAATTTGGCAGGTTGGATGATGCGACGAAGATGGATATGCTTAGACCTATTTCTAGTGAGGAGGTGTTGGAGGCAGTTCATGGTTTAAAGGTGGAAGGCTCACTGGGTTCGGATGGGCTGCCTGTTTTGTTCTTCAGGGAGTTTTGGGATGTGGTAGGGGAGGATGTTTTGGTAGTGTTGAGGGTGGTTTTCCAGGAGAATCATGGCTTTGAGAGGTTGAATCGGTTCTTCTGCTTCCTACTCCCTAAGAAGAAAGGGGCAGATACTATTAATGACTTCCGACCTATTGTCCCATTGAATGTGATCTACTTGATTGTAGCTAAGACTTTTGCGAATCATCTACGGTTTGTGCTACCTTTGTTGATATCGTTGGTGTAGTTTGCTTTTATCTCTTGGAGATCTATCATGGATTCTTTTGTGTTGGCTAAGGAGATGGTGGCAACTTGAAATCAGTTTGTTTTGCCTATAATGTGGAAGGTGGACTTTTCGAAAGCCTACGATTTTATCTCTTGGGCCTATTTATGGGAGATTATGAGGAGAGGACTTTTGGAGTATTGGGTTAAATTCATGAGGCAATGTGTCATGACAACATCCTTTTTTGTGCTCATTAATGGGTGATCCTCTGGGACTTGGATGTAGTCACAGAGGACGACTAGACAGAGATGCCCATTGGCACCCTTGCTTTTCAATGTGGTAGTTGACACCTTGGCTTTCTTAGCTTATAGGGGATGTAGGGAGAGGCTTTTCTGTGGTTTTACACCGACCAGTGATGGCTTGTTGCTTACTCTGCTTTTACAATATGTAGATGATATAATATTTTTTATATAGGGTGGTGTCCATCAGGTTGAGCATATTGTGTAGTTAGTTAGATTGTTTGGTAATATCTCTGGTCTTTGGATTAATGGGAGAAAATTGGCCTTCATTCCCTTATATTTGGATATGAGTGCAGAGGAAAGCATCTCTGATAGCCTTGATATGCTAGTTGTTAGACTACTAGTTATGTACTTGGGTTTACCCTTAAAGGGGAAGCGCTTGGTGATGGCGGATTGGAGGCCTGTGGAGAAGTTATTCAGGGGGCTGAATGGTTGGAGTGGAAAACTCTTATCCAAAGGTGCTAGGCTTGTTCTGGTTAAGGCAATATCGTTGGCTATTCTTGTCTTCTATCTCTCTTTGTTTAGACCTCCAAAGAAAATCTTAGCAAAAATGAAGGTGGCCTGTAAAAGATTCTTTTGGAAGGGGCTGACCATCAAGGTTGCTTCTCGTAGCTAGTTCCTTGGAAGGGGGTCTATAGATCGAGGAAAAAAGGTGGATTGAGAATAAGGCAACTTGATGAGTTTAATGTTGCGCTTCTTATGAAGTGAGTGGCGAGATGTTTGGTAGAAGGAAGTGGGCTTCTAGATAAGATATTGAGAGATTCTTATGGGTCCTTTGTTGATGTTGCCTTTAGACATTCCTGGTTGGTGCGATTGTTAGCTTTTTGGGCTTCTGTTGAGCCTTTCATTGCATGCAGCATGTCTTCTGGTTTCTTTGGGCCAAGGATTGATGGAGGGTGTTCCTTCCGATTTTGGAAGTATGATTGGATGGAAAGCGACAGTTACCAGTAGTAGTAGAAAATGACCAAGCAATTGTTATTCTCTAACCTTACCTTATAATATATAAAGGTGTGAAAAGTTTAGTACAACCCCATGAAAATAATAAAATAACAAAAGGTACATAGACTGACTACAAACCAATAAGTAAATGCTATAGGGGTACAACACTTCCCCTTAACTTGGAGCATAGATGTCAATCATTTTAAGCTTGGAATAGCAAACATCAAAGGATGAATGTGGCAGTGGTTTAGTAAAGATGTCTGCTGTCTGGTCTTCTGATGTGATTGGGATTGTGCGAATGAGCCTACCTTCTGCCTCGTGATGCGAGAAACCCTTTGCATCATCCAAAAGTAGCAACAGGAGTAGAAGTTTGACCAGTGACCTTTGCAATAGGTAGGTGAACAACAATCGTGCTTGTAAAGAATTTTGAAGGGAAATAATCTTTGTTATTCATAAAATGAGAGGCCTTAACCCTCTTTATATAGAGAGAGGCAGGAGCAAATATAGAAACCCAATTAAACACTTACTAAAAATACTAAAGGCTAAATGTGGAGATAGAATCCCTAATTTTATTTCCTAACACTTCCTCACAAGTCGAGATGCAGGAGATGGCAAAGACTTGGATTCTTAAGGTAGTGAAGATCCATTCTTGTCAGACATGGTAGTCCTCTCTGTATCTTCAACCCTGGGTGCCCTTTCTTGTACGCTCTTATAAAGCTAGTCAATGCTTGGTTTCTCTTGAGATATGTCAGAGTGTTGCTCGAACTTTGACATCTTGAGATGACTCCGATCTTCAATTCTTGTGTCTTCCACTTGACATATAAGGACCAAAACAAAAAATTGAAACTTTTAGGTTACATGCAAATGTCCAAAGAAGAAAAACAAAAGACAACTTCATGGAACCTAAAATGAAAGTGACCTTATGGACAAACTAGTGGAGCAGTAGTTCGTCAGTTCCTCTAAGAATAAAAGGCTACTTTCAGGGCCACATGCATAAAGAGACCTAAAAACCCCCTTTTCTTTTCTTTGCCAAACTTGAGGATGCCATTGACGACAAAGACCCCCATGATGACCCTGAAGGCCTTCGCGGCGGTCGCCTGGACCAGCTTGCCCCCGAGTAGCAGACCCTCCTCGGCCGACTCGATCTCCTTCTTGACGGCCTTCACCTCCTTCTCGGCCACCCCGATGCTGCCCTCCATCTCCTTCTCCCCTTCCTTCACGACCTCATTCGCCTCCTCCTCGATCTTCTCCAGCTTCCTTCGTAGCCCGAACGGGGGGATATCTTGAGCGACGATTTGATTAAGTAGACGACGACGGCATGCGGCAGAGAGGAGCGTGGAGAGGGAACGCTCGCAGCTGGCAGTGGATCTTTGGCGCCACACCGCGTGCGAGCAGCAGGGCGGTGGTGTAGGGCAGCCTTGGCGGTCGAGGTTCGGGTGTAGCGACCTCGTCGCTCTCTTAGTGGCGTTCATCGTGCAGCAGTGCGTGGCTTATCAGCAGTAGCGGAGGTTGAAGAGAGAGGAGAGAAGATGGACTTGGGAGAGGAAAGAGACTCTTCGGTGGCTCACCGGAGGCCGGTGGCGTTGCCGGAGGGCCTCCCCCTATAGATCTTCTCTTAAACCTTAGGCCACCAAGATTAGTAGCTTTGATACCATGTAGAGAATTTTGAAGGGAAATAATCTTTGTTATTCATAAAAGGAGAGGTCCTAGCCCTCTTTATATATAGACACGCAAGGGTAAATATAGAAATCCAATTAAACACTTACTAAAAATAGTAAAGGCTAAATATGGAGATAGAATCCATAATTTTATTTCCTAACAGTGCTCAACCTACTATAAGTCTCCTTAAGTGAGGGAATCTCTGCTAGGGTGAGGATTTGAGATTGTGCAACAGTAAACTCTAGTCCAAGGCTAGACATGAAGAGTAAAATAGGTATCTCCTTCCTATACACTCTTTGAGAAGCACAAATACACACAGATCTACTAGCATTGTGCTTCTCTAGCAGGCCCTTCATAGCTGAATAATATTGGGCCAGTAAACAACCCTCCTAGCGAATATTGCGTGAGCTCGTGGAAGGTCTAAAATACTTGAGCTGAATTCTTTTTGTGGGAGTACATCTCTTGTAGATTATCCTACATCTCCTTTAAATACATGATGTCATCACTAATCCATGGAATAACACAATTCATGATCCATGCACATACCATAGCATTATCTTTATCCACGTAACATTTTTTCCTGTCTTCTCCCATGGTTCTGGTTGAAGAAGAAAATGCTCCTTATAATGACCTCTCACCATCATGAGAAAAGTTTGTGACCATCATAGATAGTTGGTCTCATCTAGCTTGACCATGGGACCAAAAGAGGGACTTTCCTATGTCTCTGTCTCTGAAATGGGATTGGATGTCACCTCTGAAGAGCTTGAAGATGCCATCTTCCTTCAACTGAACCACTCCAATTGCTGAAAATCAAGGCTAATGCATCCAATCAATCAACAAACCATGAAAAAATCTAATAGAAAATCAGATCTGAATACTCCGTTTTTAGATCATATGTGATATGAAAAATGTGGTATTGTAGGTGTAGCAATCACTTCCAGGATAAGATGGAATGTCGGGACTGACTGCCTCTCCCTTTTAGAGTTCGTTGTTGCTTAGGATAGAAGAAAGGAGGGTAACAGAATTGCCCCTACCAACAAGAAGCCTCCATGTGGCAGAACAAGAGAAGAGGAACCCTATGTCGTAGCATAGAGAAAGGAGAAGACCCCCTACAGGCTGCGTAGGGGCAGTAAGAGGTCCCTATAACGATGCAGAGGCCACAAGAGCCCCTCATGAGTGATGCTGGTTGCGCAGCAGTCGCAATAATGGCTTCAGCTATGTTGCTGGGGGTGCAGGTGGGCCTTACTGTGGTGTTAGGGCCTTGCTGGCCTTTGCGGTGCTTCTGCAGGGTTGGTGGAGAGGAGAGATGGCTGGCGGTGCCCTTGGAGGAGGGGTTTCGGTGGAGGGTGAGGAAGGCTAGGGCTTTTGGTGGGATACTAAGCTCCGATCTAGGATCGTTGCTCTGATTCCAAGTAGGAGGAAATGTCCAAGGAATTGTTATTCTTTAACCCTACCTTAGTATATACATGTGGAAAAAGTTCAATATAACCCCAAGAAAATAATAAAATAACAAAAGGTGCATAGATTGACTACAAAGAAATAAGTAAAGACCGTAGGGGCACAACACCAGCTTTTGTTCCCACATCTCTTTAGATCGGCTTGAGACAAAGACACTCTTGTTTCAAATGTGTAAGATGGTACATCCAGATCTTGGTCCCTGGTCTTGCAATTGTGTCTTTTTGATGCATTCATGGAGTTCTAGGAGCTGCTAGAGTTACTTCATGGGATTTCTATTGGCGAAGAGCCTTAGGATGGTTTTCAGTGGAAGGATGATATTTCTCAGTGGCTTAGGCCTATAAGAAGTTAATGTTGGAGATGGGGTTGGCATCTCTGGTTTGAAAGGATTGTTCTTTGATTTGGAGGTTACCTATTCCTTTAAAGTTTAAAATCTTTTTGTGGTTGTTTAGGAGAGAAAAGCTGGTGACGAAATATTTTCGTTCTAGATGGGATGGTGATGATGATTTGGACTGTATCTTTTGTAGGGTAGCAATGGAAGATCTTGAGTGCATGTTCTTCTAGTGCAACTTGTTTTTGGAGGTTTGAGTGAGATGTGATGTCCAGTGGGCTGATGTCTTCTCTTTTCGCTTGGTGGGATTCTTTCCATTCTTTGGTACATGTGGATATGGTAGGATTGGTGAAGGCTGTGGCAGTGTTATGGTTGATTTGGTTGTAGCATAATGACTCCATTTTTAGGAGGGAAAGGACATGGGTTGAAATGCTGTAAGGGAGGCGTGTTCACTCTGAATTATGGCTGAACGATCTGTAAATCCATTCCACATTTTTGGTTAAATGATATTCTGGATGGTCGATACCCATCCTTTTCTCTCCCAAAAAAACATTTTCGTGCTAAACCCTTTCCCTACAAAACATAGTGCCATTCCACTAATTACTAAGGGACTAGACCACCGCAAAAGCTTTGATCCAATCAAGTTTAGATGTCTAAAAACTACCCCTGAATGAAGACCAAAAGTTCTCCCATGAGGAAGTCGACAGCCCTGGAAGCAAATTGCTCCTAGACCACTTTGGAAAAATCACAGGTAAGAAACATGTAGGTGTCATCTTCATCCAATAGGCCATAAAGCTCACAAAGCACACTATCCTTGGGAACCCAAGTTTGTCTTCTAACTTTTGTAACTAGCCTCCTTCGACAAAGCACCTAAAGGAAAATCTCTACTTCAAAGGGTAGATAGCTCAACAATCATCATTAAAATCAGAATCAACCACCACATTCTCACCAATAAGATGACCATACACATTCTTCACTGAGAAGTCACTAGGGGGATGAATAGTGCAAGATAAAATTAAAAATAATTATAAATTGTTACATCAACAAATCACCATGAGACAAATGATTTTTAGGTGAAAAACTCACGAAGGTAAAAATCACTACCTAAGTCTCCCTATCTTAGGATTCTCCTAATTGGTTGAATTGATCAAATCTACTAAACCACACCACTTGAAACTTGAGGGTGGTGTAACCTTAAGTACAACCACTTACTGTTTTCTACCGATGAGAAATTTTTCTCAAAGAGATGGAAATCTACAAACCAGATAGCCTTATAATAAAATAAAAGAAAATTACAAATCTTTATATAGAGCCTAACTTATAGATTAGTTAAATTTAGCTTCTATAAGAATGAACTACTTCCCTTTTAATGGAGAATGAGAGTGGAAGCAATGATTTGGAGAGCTCTTAGAGATTAGACAAGAGTGCAGAGAGCTTGAGCACTAAGACAAAGTTGACAGTAGGAATGTAAACTTCACAATGAAGTGCTCTTCTTATGTTGTTTAAGGTATGGGAAGTATTATGTCTAGTGTGGGTGTGCAAGAGAGGTCTCTAGAAGCATTTATAGACATCATAGGAAGCCTTTAGATAGTCTATAATAGGTTATATAGTTGTTGAGGGTTAATCATTGATTTTGTCTAATGGATAGATTTAGGAAATCAAAGAGTTGTTATGGGTTGACTTTCTAATGAAGTATTAGTCGACTATTGAATAGTGTTGGTCAACCAAGAACAGCTGAGGAGTGAGTGAATAGAAGAGGTTGGTGGTCCTACTGTCATTGGTTGACTCCTAAAATATAATGGTCGACTAATTACTAAGTTGATCAACTTATCTTCAATTTTGGTTGATCGAAGATTGAAGGGTCGGTTTGGATGAGATCTTAGGAATTTGGTTTTTGCATAATCAACCAGTTGACTCTTGTACGGAATCAGTCAGCGCTTATGAGTGTAGTAGGTTAACTACTGGTCATTTAATGAATTGATGGGTCAAGGGGACTTAAGGGACATGTTTAATTAATTGTGATTAAGATTTAATCGAGTTCTAAGGCATTTGTTAACCAGGTGCATGCTAGTTAAGTAATGTCTAGATATAGGTCGACTTGCAAAAGTAATGGTTGACCAATGCCATAGTTGTTGGTCGAGTTATAAGTGCTTAGGTCGACTAACAAAGACAAGTTGGCTCATGAAAGAATAGTTCAACTTATAAGTAAAGGATATATGTTTTAAGTAGGTGTTTAGGTTTCTTGTGGACTCCTAAGGTTGTCCAACGGCTATGAAGGTGTTTAGTGACTTGTGTTATTAAGGGCTTTTTAACATCTCTAGAAAAAATAAAAGATTACAAGAAATACAACACTTAAATTAATTAACATATGGAAAGTCTTGAGCTTTGATCTTCTTTTGCTTTGCTTTAAATTTGAGCTTCTTTTCTTCTCTTGAAACTTAATTCTTTTTCTTAATTAAACCATCTTCCTTAGAGAATGAACTTTTCTTTACTTGAAATGTTATGTTTTGCTATCATCAAAATCAAGAACATTAGTGGTTATGAACGAAGTCCTGAAAATAATAATGATGTTCATTAAAAATAGTATACTTAATTTGCTTGCATAATTGATAAATAGACTCTTTGAAGAAAAAAATGATAAATAGATTGTAGGCTCAACCAAAAACTTAGGTGCATAGTTGTAATCTAGCAAAAAAATCAACTATATCAACATATGCTATTGAGGCGATCGCTATGAGCTACCGAGCTATCAGGCTAGGTGAAAAAGCCAACGACCATCTTAGAGTTGTCCTAGGCTAGGGTCTTCATTTAGGTGATTGCTTGGTTGCCTTCATTGTCATTGAGGTCGGCTTGCGCCTTGTTGCCCTACTCCCAATTCACTCTGAGACTGAGACTCTTCTTTAGTTTTAAGTTGCACTATTACATGTATAGATATATGTTACTGATAGCTTTGATATGCTCTCATGTTTGCCTTCTACATTGATATATGTTACCAACTTAGCCTATTATTTATCTGATATGATATATAAGTTATACGTGTATACTACTATATATAATTTTGATGTATGCTTTACATATATAGACATATATGTGTATATATGCTAGGACAATATATGTATCAGTTATAATATTAAGTTTACATTGTAATATAATGTATGCGATACATGTTATTGACTTGTTTTGGTGGATATAATATATGTTTTGATTGTTTGTTTTGGCTTGCAATGATAATATATACTATACATATAATATATGCATGCACATTGTGCAATAATACAAATATTATATTATATTATATATATATGTTATTATGAGTTGAATATGATATGATCATTCTTTTTTCTTTCATTTAAATAGCGTTATTATATATTTCTTACGAAAATTGATGATACCATATGATTTGGTTAGGCAGATTCAATAGTTTGAAAATAAAAAGACTAGTCGCCTCAATTCAATTGGGCGATCGCCTTTTTGTTGCCTTTTTGCCTCAGGTGATTAAGGATTTTGTCTCCTTGCAGTTGCTTATCTCCTTAGCAACTTTGGTAGTAACTAGTGAATGACTGAGGAGATAGCAGTAGACTTCCTGGAGGAAGACAGGTCGTTGGCCTTACCAGTAAGGTGATTGGATGCTTCAGAATTGATGATCCAATCAATAGCAGTAGATTTCCTGGAGAAAGATAGGTCGTTAGCCGTACTAGTAAGGTGATTGGATGCTCTAGAATTAGAATTTGTTACAACACTTGTAGCAAAGACAATAGTTGAGGAGGGCTCACTCCTCAGTAGACTTCTCAGACGATCCAACTCCTTAGCAGTGAATGGTGGAGCATATGGCTCTGCATCAATCTTTGTCACCATAGACTTAGCACCATTATGATTGCATCCATGCCCACCAGTACAACCACCTCTTCCTTTAGAGGTAGATTGAGTAGAGGTTTTAAGAATGGAGATAGGGAAGGTAGGTGGTACATCAACATCGATCTTTTGGAGCTGACTATAGACAATCTCGAGATTTGGTATTGAGTCTGATGATAATATCTTATCTTTGGCGGATTGGTATCGGTGTGCTAGGCCATCTAGAGATTGGTATGTCTGTCACTTGGCTTGCTTAGGAACTTGCTTCTCATAGCAGGTAACTTGGAAGACAACAAGCTCCTTAAATAGGCCCTCTAAAGTAGTAAAGTATTTAACCAAGAATATATCACCTTGGTTGGTATTCCATATGCACCTGTAAATATCTACACGAAGAGAACCATTCGTTTGTAGGGAGTACTTCTTCTTAGAGTCTCCTAGATCTCCTTGCCATCCTTCTTATATGGCATGCTTGTGGCAATTTTCAAGTTGATGCTGTTCATCTGCCAATTTATCATAGAATGGTTGTCCTCTTACCTTTTGTATTTTGTTGCGTCCTTGGGATCTGGAGCTTTATTCGTAAGAACGTGCAAGCGATCTTGTCCCCAAACAAATATGCTGAATGCTCTCGATCACAAGACAATTCAGGGATGCAGTCAACTTGATCATCATCACCTAAGTTAAGACAAAGGTAGAGATGTTGGCCTCAGAAGTAATGATCGAAGAGTCTATATTTGCCATGAGGATTATAGTGTAAAAACAAAGAGTCCAATATCATCAATGGGTGTGCAACAAGGCACACAGTCAGCGTGCAATAAGCACGTAGGGAGCCGTGTTATGCCTAGTTCATATGCCTGCGTAGAGTGCATGCAAGGGGAGACATGAAAGGTTCACTGGGCATGTTGTGCCCTACACAAAGAGGGTCTCCGAAGAGGAAGGGAAAATCGATTGAGGGAACCCAACCAAGGGTGATCTCAGTCAAGTGTTGTCTAATGGAGTTTAGTAGGGACGCAGAGGAAGAGTCCCTACTGGGAGGTGCAGGATAGGACTTCATTGGTCTCGGTGTCATTGGTCAACTGACGGGGTAGTGAGGGAGCGATGGCCCGGTGGTGGATATTGATGAAGGCTTGAGGAAGAAGAAAATAAGAAGGGAATTTTTTGGTGGGGAGGTATTAAGCATGAAAAGTCTAGGATCCACCCTACTGTGATATCATGTTGAAAGAAAAGAAAGCAGCGTATTCTTTTTGAAACCCTAGCCTCTTAGAGAGGAAGGGATGGAAATATACATAAAGAGTTCAACATAAAATAAAAATAACATAACCCACAGAAGACAAATATAAAAGAGGACTCTAACACCCATCATAGCACATGGTTGGTGCATAGGCTGTTTGACATTCACCTTGGTATGTGGTGGTGCTGTGCTTATTCAATTATCCACTTCAATAGGTAGAAATATTATTTTTGATTTATAGATGGCTTGAACGAGTTGGCTTGATAGGCAATATCCAGATATGCAGAGGAATACTGGCTCATAATTTACTTTTCGTTCTCATCAAAAAAATAACTTGCCTTCCACTGTAAAATGCTTCTACTTTGTGTTCATTAAAGCTAAATGGCTTCTCTCCTGAGAAGTAATGTTATAGAACCCTGATTCAAAATTATTAATTCTGCTGTTTGCATTTCTGTTTTCTATGAAGCATGTCCTTTGGGTGCATACTGTCCGGTAGCAACATTGAATAAAACGACAGGTGTATGTGACCCGTAAGTATATTTTATGCTTTCAAACATTATGATTTGTTTGGAATCAAACAAGTGAACATTCGATAAAATTTGCAGATACAATTACCAAGTACCTCCTGGAAGAAATCATGGTTGTGGTGGTGCTGATACTTGGGCTGATATTGGGAGTAGCAGTGCAATGTTCTGTCCGGGAGGATATTATTGTCCAAGCACTATAAGAATGCTTTCTTGCGACGCTGGGTAGTAATTTCACCTTATTTGGTATAATTTTAGTTGTAGGAGAATTCTTATTCTATTACCGAAGTGTAAACACTGTGTACTTTGGAATGAAGCTATTTTTTGATTAAATATGATTCTAAAAAAATATTTTTCATTGTCAATCACAATAGCCTCTTCTCTTATTGTTTCAGACACTACTGCCGGAAAGGTTCCACTTACATGCAGAGTAAGATTTCCCTTGCCAAATGTCAGTTCTTATTTGTGTAAACTATAAAGTGCATTTTGTGTTTGTGCTTTGAACTGGTTTAAGTTGTTAACTTAAAAACTGACGCAACTTTGCTCATACCTAATACTGACTGGTATACTGCAGTTGCGAAACTCAAAATTTTATTTTCATTAGCACAACTTCTAGTGTCAGTATTTTTCTGGTGACTGATATATATTTCCTGAGAAATGGATACTATAAAGACTTTGCAGGAAATTTCTTCTCTTAGAGCTCTTCATAATGCAAATTATGTGCTATAAAAGTTGTTGGTCTATGGGTACTCCTTCCACAAAGATTGGTGCCAGATTTATGCAAATACCCTAAATTTAGGTTCAGGTAGCGCTTGAGTATCATCCATTTTTCAGCATCTCATGTTGTAGATGACCACTTACCATTTCAAGTGTGAATCTGGTTTGGTACTGAACTTTCCATCACTTGCTTTTTGTAAGTTGATTATTGCTCTCGGTTAGGTGAAATGATCCGGCTCTATTTTTTAGCACTCATTCTAAAAGTTTTCATTCTTACATACGCAAAACTACATGTAATTGTTAATATTCATGTTAGTTGTTTTTGACAAGGATGAAATGCAACAGAGCTAGTAGATGAAGATCACCAAAGAGATTCCTTTTCTTTTTCTTTTTTTTGAGAAGGTGCAATCACCAAGAAGATTGATGATTTCTTCCTGCAAAATATTGATATTTTACATAAGCACGAACAAAATGGTAAGGGAAAATAACCACTGGGTATTCATAAGGCTTAAAACCAATTATGTCGTGTGAAAACATGTGATATATTTGTCCCTTGTAGTTAAAGACGTGGAGTTATGACTTACATGCAAATTAGCTTGCTATCGCTTAGGCTGAAATGCCTAAACCATGGTTGAATCAACCATTTTTAGATTAGAAAGTTGTAAATGTCCTCTCCATTGTAACCTGCATCCTCTCCAATTTGATCTGTACAATTTTGGAATTGTACCCAGAGTGTTGTGCTTTTCATGATGATTGTCTAAACCCTATGCTTTCACCAATAACTGTTACAAGCTTAAGGAAAGAATTGTCAGACACAAGCAACAACCTGGTAATCGGTGTACAACAACCTTACTAACGAACCAGCCTACATCTAGGATAAATATGTTGATTGAATAGTACACACAATGTAGAAAGAGTACTTGTTCCAAAAAAAAATTAAGTTACTAATATACTCAAGTGCAAGGTTGTAAAAATCCGGTGTTGTCTATGAATTTGCTGAGGGTGCAAAGTACGATGAGTCACTTGGCTAAATCTACTATTGGCAATTGGTTGATGCAGAGGAAGGCCAAAAATCTGTCAGCCTCTTGGTTAATCAATTGATAAAACCTAATCTATGTACTTTTAATAATCTTTTTGCGGTATAATTTACAGCACTTTCATGAGTGTCCAGTGTGAGACTATTTTGGGTGAGTTGTGCTTTCCTCTTTTTGGAATGCTGCCTACAGTTACATCACTCTTTATCATGTAAAAAGCTAAAATGATGCTCTGGAACTTGTTTTGGCTGCTGAAAAATGTATAATTAGTTTCCACATATAAGTATGTGATCTCTTCGATTTATGTTGTAACTTCAGGAGTCACTCAGGTATAGGTTATTATTTCACCATTGGTTAATGTAACATACAGCTAACTATATAAATCAGCTAATGATACACAACTAATTGATCCTCAATTATTTTCTTGCATACCAAAGACTCTCTAGTCAGTGACCCCCTCCACTGAAATATTGAGTACTGACTTTAGCACACCTTTCAAAGTATCAATTTGTGCACCTTGATTAAATGTATACTCATAATATTATGTACTACCAGTGCAGTATTTTCTTTGAACTCTCTATATGCACTGATCCATTACTAATGCATTGTGCTGAAATTGTAACTTTACGGAGGACTTGAACCTGACCCAATCACTTCCGAGAGGATTGGGTAGGTGATCTATTCAATCCATTGTGTATCCTAGCCTTCACTGGCATACATTCCCCTGCAGTAGGAAAACTTTTAGGCTCATACTTGTATATACAGGGGGATATGTTCAATTAGCTCTCATGCATTTGTTGTTTTTTATTGGAAACATTACTTTAGTTCACCAGCACTTTAATTTCATCATGAAAATGTTGCAGGATGCTACAAAAAGACCTCCTGCAAGAGAAACTCATCAAATCAAGATATTACTCTCTTTGGTTTGTTGCTTATTGTAAGTAACTACGACTCATTTTCTACAAGTTTCTTTTGTAGTGATAGCTTTTTCATTCAACCAGTTATCTTTGCATATATATACTTGTTAATAATAATAGTTAATTGTACACTTTTCCTCCAAATGACGTCGAAGCATGTATATGGCATCATACTACAAAATATTTGTCATTGCCACATCGTGGTTAGGGATTTCACATCTCCCTCAAAGTTTCTGTAGGGAGAGGAATGAGAAAGAAAGACATATTACCTCCTTTACCATGTCCTTATCTCTAATATCTAGGAGATAGGATGAAAAGTTAAGATTTCATAAGGACTCATAAGAATGGAGAAGGCTACAAAGGACAATTATAAGTAATTTGACTCCCCCTTAAGTTGAAGCATGTATATTTGTTATGCTTAGCTTGTTATAACACTAAGGGAATATCTTCTATCAAGGTATGCAATGCTTGAATGTATATCTTCAGACTATATCTCTCATAAAGTGACAATTAACTTTATTCTGCTTGTCTAGAATGAGTACAAAGAACATAGCAAAGTCATACATCATGGTTATAACTTAGTGACATAGACATGAAAACCTACAAGGGATGATCTTACCCTCGTCAAATTGATAGTAGTTTGAGCCATGGGTCTATATTTAGACCTGGTACTACATTATACTTGTTTTTAAGGGGCTTTTAAGTTGACTACCTCCAACGCCTCCTCCCTTCCTCTTGACCCCCACTCACCATTTGCACACGATGAGTCTTTTCCACTTCTACGACCCCTCCCCCCCTAGCCTTCTCTTCTCCTCCAGCCTCATCTTCGACAACACAATAGCACCCTTTGCCACCATACTGTTTAATAATTCTTTTCAAAAGATTAGGGAGACAAGGGGGTAGAGGATGAGTGGGAGGGGAGAGGAGGGGAGAGAGTGTGGTAGGTGGAGTAGTTGGTGGTCTCGTGCCATCGCTTGCTATCGGTGTAGATCGAGAGGGCATGTTGCGAGGGTCTGCTACGACCCTGTTGTATGCCTTTTGTGCATGGGGGTTGGTCATTGAAGGTCTTCTTGCTTAAGGAGGGGGCTAGTGAATAATGTTTTATCTCCACCTCTGGGTGATCCACCTTCTTTGGAGGTAGAGGCTCTGTGCTCTCGTTCGATGGCTTCTCTTGCTTCAGTGCTCCAACGTGCTTTGGTTGGCGAGTCCCTTCGGGATTTGGCTCCATTGGAAGAGGTTAGGAGGGAGTTCTCTATGTGGTTGAAGAATCAGATTCTTCTCTTTGGGCTGCACCCGACTGACCTCAAGGGGTTGAGGTTTTTGGAGGTGAGCATTGGGGAGGCAGAGGTGCTATGGAGATTGCCATCAAATCATGATGGGACTTTGGACTTTGGAGGAGAAGCTACCTTTGAGACTAAAGGTAAGAATTTCCTTGCGTGGTATTCCTTTGCACTCACGAATGAAGGAGGTGGTTGAGCTTGCTTGCACCTCTTTCGCAAGGGTGAAGAGGATCTTCAGTTTGGGAGCTGTAGGAGGCATTTCTTCAATTAGGGTTGAGGGGGAGCTTCTTGTGGGTCGTAGAGTTCACTGTAAGGCCAAGGTTAGACTTGGGGGTTCTTCATGGGTCATTTGTTTTGACGTTGTCGATTATATGTGAAGGGTTCGATTGAATCGACTTGTGGCATTGCAGAAGCATGAAAAACTGGCATTTTAAAATTTCTAAAAACAATAATTGAATCAATGCCAAGACTTGATTTCTTAATGAAATAAAACACCATAAATCGGAATCACATGATTTGAACTAATTTCCAATCGTTTCAGGATCCCACGAGTATAGAAGATTGTACCTTCGCGAGTGGCGAGTTCAACATCTCACGTACGGTGCCTCAAGTCCCGGTATGAGGAAGATCCTTCTTCTCAATAGGATGATGAGTCCTGTTGCACTGAGAACACTCGTTTCTGATCTCTACGAACACCTTCGTGGATTTTGGGAGCGACTCGTCATTCTCCTTGATCCACACGCTCCTTAAGGAAGAGGAACAATTTCCTCAACCTTTTATTAAAGCAGCCAACCACCAATAGCAAGTGCTAAGTACTCCTGGATGTTCGACAAGGAGGTTAGATGCCTAATGGTGCTCCTAGAAGTTCAGGAAGAGTCCTGGATGTCCAACAATAGAGGAAGAAGAGGAGGTGATGAGCGAGAAAATCGTTGTGAGATTTGAACGCATAAAGTTTGAGTTAAAAAGTGCTTAAAAATCTGTTATCAGATAAATTTAACTGAAACTCTGGTGAGTCTCGGGTGATGGAGATCGGATGCTCGAGATCGCGCCCCACAATGCTCAGATCGCCCTCTTCAGTGAGTGAACTAGCACGTCATCGCGTGCATGCATGATCCATGCATCTCTACGCACCACGTCGCTCACTTCTCAGCCGCTCGATGAAGATTGTGCAGTTAAATTTTGCCCGCACCCTTCGTAGCAGATTAAACCTGCTCGTGGGGTCTCGATCCCGTGCCTTCGCCTCCGCACAATGCCTTCAACCACTACGCCACACCTTGTGTGTCACGTTTTGGTTTTAAGGTTCGAGTGCTCATGACCATTGGATGGCAATCCAACGGTTGAGATCACTCGGGCCCTCGCCTTCAGGAGTTGTGAAGCACGACTGAGATTGAATCTCAGTCGTTGGATCTTCGATCGACAACTGGGATTGATTGGACAGGTGAATAGGAAGTCCTGCAGGCAGTCTTGGGCAGCTAGGATAGCATCACTTGGCACCATCTGGGCCATTCAACTTCTTTTTCTCGTAAGTGGTGTCATGGATGTTGGATTGAATTGATTTTTACGCTGTTGGGTTGCGATCATCGATCTGAACCCATCCGTGCGATTGGATTTGTCATCTAGAGTACGGATTTGCACAACCTTGCACCTTACCTCTGATTTTTCTCGAATTGCATCTGATGCTACGGAAGTCTGATCGAGGTGATCTCGGAGCCGTTGGACTCTGATCATTGCCTTGATCAGATTCGTACGGTTGAATCTTCAATCCAAGGCCCAGATAAATATCGCCCTGTACCCTAACCACAAAACGAGCAAATTAACCTATAATTTGTACAATCTATTCTAAATGTAGAATGATGCATGCTATGCAATATTTATAATGCTGAATACAATTATACGTCTAAGAACATGCATAAATAGACAGTTTATGTGAAATATATGTGTCTACATTAGGAGGTGTCGCTTGTCGCTCCTTTCTTTCTTACGGCTGATAATGTGGGAGGAATTGATCAATTAGCAATTACGATTTCCCTTTCCCTTTGGGAGATATTTATAGGGATTCTTAAACATAATACCAATTTATGGCAACCCTTGAATCTCCATCTAAGTGTGAGAATTAAATCCTACTTGATTTTATAGGATTATCATATAACAAATTATGGAATGTTTGCTTTTAGTATCCAAACATAAATTAATTGCAATCCAACCTTATATTTTCTACTTAAACAAATTAAACTTTGATACGCCTGTTGTCAGATTACGGTCATGTACTTGGGTTTACCTCTAAGGGGGAAGTAGTTGGTGGAGGCGGATTGGAGGCTTGTGGAGGAGAGGTTGGCAAGGAGATTGAATGGGTGGAGTGGGAAGCTATTATCTAGAGGAGGTAGGCTAGTCTTGGTAAAGTCAGTCATGTCGGCAATTCCTTCCTTTTCTCTCTCTATTTAGATTGCCAAAGAAGATTCTTTCGAAATTGGAAGTGGCTTGTAAAAGATTCTTTTGAAAGGGACCTGATCATTAAGGTTGTTTCCTATAGTTGGTTCCTTGGAGGGAGGTTTGTAGGTCAAGGAAGAGAAGGGGTTTGGGAATAAGGTGACTTGATGAATTTAATTCTTCTCCTCATGAAGTGGGTGGCAAGATTTTGGGCGGGTGGAAGTGGGCTCTTGGATAAACTATTGAGAGATTTGTATGGGCCCCTGGTTGATGTAGTTTTCAGGGGATCTCTTTTGGCTTGACCTTAAGCTTTTTGGTCTTCTATAGAGCCTCTCATTGGGCACAATGTATCTTTTGGTTTCTTTGGGTTGAGGCTTGGTAGTGGTTCTTCCTTCCATTTCTAGAAGGATGATTGGATGGGAGGTGGTGCTTTTTAGTTTCTGTTTCCATGTCTCTTGGGGTTGGCTCATGATAAGGATGCTCCAGTTTTAGATATTTGAGATAGGACCTCATGATCTTGGTTTCTTATTCTACAACCGGGTCTCTCGGATGCATCCTTGGAGGAGTTGCGGGAGCTTTTGTGGATGCTTCATGGTATATTGATTGGGGAGGACCCTGTTGATGGATTCATGTGGAAGGATGGTGCTTTCTTGGTGGCTAAAGCCTATAAGAAGATGACTTTGGAGTTGGGGCCAATGACTTTGGTTTGCGAGGACTGTTCATTGGTGTGGAGTCTACCTATTCCCCTGCATTTTAAAATCTTTATGTGGCTATTTAGAAGAGAGAAGCTGGTGACAAAAGAGTTTCACTCTAGATGGGCTGGTGATAATGATATGGGTTGCATTTTCTACAGTGAAGCAAGGGGAAACCTGGAGCACTTGTTCTTTCATTGTTGCTTTTCTTTGGAGGTCTGGACAAAGTGTAACATTCATTGGGTTGATATGTCCTCCTTTACTACTTGGCGGGACTCCTTCCATTTCTCTCGTTCACGCAGATATAGCTGGATGGGTGAAAGCTGTGGCAGTGGTTTGGCCCATCTGGCTGCAACATAATGATTCTATTTTTAGGAAGGAAAGGGGTTGGGTCGAGAATGTTGTAAGGGAGGCATGTTTTTTACATTGAATTATGGCCGAACAATCTGTAAGTCCGTTCCTTTTTGTGATTAGTTGATAGACTGGATGATTACCGACTAACGATAATCATCATTTTTTTCTCAAAAAAAGAACTCTTTAAATTACAATTGATTTATCTTTCAAATAAGAACTCATCAAAATTATTATTAGTTTCATCATGCCAATAACAAAGCAGTTGGGTTTCGAGGAATTTTGGCATTACACCCTCTTAGGTATTTCAAATACCCGTGAATCCTTCACACATGGAGGATAATATTATCCTGAGGCCTAATCCCATTATACTGTCGTCATTCTTCCTTGGATAATATTATTTCCAACATCTTTTTGTCTCATTGGGACGAGAACGAAGACCAGATACTTTCCTGAAGGATCGTCTTCTTCTCTTTCTTATGTCAAGTTTGATTAGGATTCTGTGATCATATGTGAAATTGTCATTTCCCAATATATTCGGAGTGATTTCATACCTCTAATCTCTTACATAATCTTATGCAACAAATTTGTGTGATCCCTTCAAGAGATCATGCACCTCCTTTCCGTTTTCACATTCACCAGCTTTCCAATATCAACACCAAATGTAGCTAAGGTGGGTGCATCTACTATTGGTCCACCAAATGTATGTGTTCGTGAATAAGGCACATATCTGCCTTAGATTAAAGGATACGCCTTCTTTATGACAGCATTGGAGGACTTCGATTATCTCTTATTTCATCAAGTAACTCTACTAAGCTCGCATGATAGTTTTAAATCTCCATTCAAGAACATCAATTTGGTGACGACCTTTAGAGAAGATTGCCATCCCAACTTAGGCCAGAAACAATTGATCGAACCAGATGATATCTTGACATGCTATCATATCCTCTAAATCATTTAGATCTTCAAATCAACGTACATCAAGTTTATTCGATTAGGCTAAGTACATCACCCTATTCATACTAAGGGATCAAATTTATTTATTGGAAAATAATCTAATTCTTTTATTTAAATGCAAATGTAATCATATTACATTATATGGATGGCTTTCCAAGGGCATATAAAATCCAACAATATGGTTGGTTCCACAATGCGCCTTTGCGAATCTGGTGGTCAGACGAGATTCGACAAACAGGGTGGTACCGAAACTGGAGAAGGAATTTCAAAATTTAAAGTACGACAGTTATGAAAACCTAAAATCAAGAAGATTGTGGAGGATTCAAATTACAAACATAACCCGCATCAACCTTTCACTTCTGCCACTCCTGTGGCTGAGGTGGCATGAGAAGAGTTTCTTGATTTGGTGGGGCCTTTTATGTCTGATTCGATTATGCACGATGTTGCACACGGTTTGACTGGTGTAATTGCTGACGTAGATGACTCGGATTTGCATTTTAGCATCACGCAAGGTGCCACCGTTTTTGGAGTTGGTGAGTTTCCTGGTTTGCCCCTTTTGAACCATTTTTCATGTTTACTTGATTACTCGGATTTAGGTTTTGTCTTGCCTACTGGTTTTTCGTTCTATTGTGATCTGCAGGTTGGTTCACCTCTTTCTACGCACTTGGTTCCATCTTCCAATCCAAAGATTAGGTAGTGGAGTACTTGCAGATCAAGCATCATGAGCCTCTGATTGTGCTTGTGTTGGATGGCTACAACCTCGTGCTTGGCCAGTATGTTGGTGATGTCAGATGTGGACAAGGATTGTTGGGGCTCTTTATCGAACCCTTGTGATGCGGTGTATCATACTGTAGAGAAGAACGAAACTCATAAGAAGTCTTCTTCCTCTAATGGTGTATCAAGATTTTCAAAGCCAGTGCAAGTGAGGCAAGGTCACTTACTCTGGTCATGCTACAGGCGGAAGGTCTTCAAGAAAGGAGACAGGGAGTCTACCCAGAGGATTGTAAGGTGCAGTTCTTTTAAAGCAGATCATAGAGTGACACAGGTGTTGAACATTAGGAAGATCACCCATAGGGGTGGGTGTGGGGAATCACCTGGAATTGATGGTTAGGATCCTTATGTAGAATGTGCAAGGCCTACGGGATGGGGCATGTAGGTCTATATTGAGAAGGTATCTTTCAAAATGGAGGGTGGACATTGTTATGTTACAGGAGACACCTGCAAGATTTGGATCCATTAGTTAAGAGGAGCATATGTGGAGATTGTTTCACTAAGGTGTTGGTGATTAATTCAAAGGGAAGGTCGGGAGGTTAGATCTTGATGTTGAACGGTGACAATTTCCAGTTATCCAACTCAGTGGTTGCTTCTAGAATGATTACAATCTCTTTCATGCGGGTATGATATGACTCCTCTTGGGTTGTCTCTTGTGTTTATGGGTCGTGTGATAATGCTTCTAGATTGGTGTTATGGGGGGAGTTGCACCAAGTCCCAGTGTTCGCAAATGGTAGGCCTTGGTTAGTAGAAGGGGACCTTAATGCTACTTTATCTGTTGTTATAGACCTGATGGTCGATTAGATGGTGCTAATGATGATTTTTGTCATGTTGTGGATGACCTTTAGCTCTTTGACCTTCCAATTTTGGGAGCTTTATACACATGGTGCAATGGTTTCAGGTGTGCCTCCAAGATTGATTGCTTCTTGTGCAGTGCCTCCTTAGCTAAGGCGTATCAGGAGCATCTGTTTTTGCCAAGGATTCAGAGATTTTCTGATCACTTGCCATTGATTTAGGATAGTAATGAGGGAGAAAGCTTTGTTACATACTTCCAGTTTCACAGGTCTTGGTTGTTGGAGCAAGGGTTCGGAGATTTTATGTGGGAGAAATGGTCTGAGGTTCCTTTTAAGTTGACAGGTACTCACATTCTTACTGCCAAAATTAAGGCAACTAGGATTGCCTTGATTGGATATAAGCGTGATATTCAATCTAGACGAGATGGGGTAAGGTTAACAGTCTTGCATGACATATTGTAGCTTGATGAGAAGGAAGACAGGAGTGGCTGAGTTTGAAAGAACTTCAGGAGAGACGGAAGTTGCGAGCCATAGTACAAGAGGATCGCAAAAAGTGATCGATTGGAGATAGAAGTCTAGACAATTGTGGCTTTGGGAAGGAGATTCTAATAGTAGTTTTTTCCATTTAATGGCTATGGCTAGTGCTAGGAGATAGACAAATTTGATCAATTCATTGTGCGTAGGGGACTCAGTGTTGGATCGGAGAAAGTAGATTCATAATTCAATAGGGGTGCATTTCCATGATTTTGCTAGGAAGAGGCCGATACAGGAATGGAGGTTGGGTTCCTCAGATATGGTATTGTTGGATGACAAGGCGAAGTTTGGATTAGTGGAGGCCTCCGAGGAGGAGGTGTTGGCAGCGATGTGTGGCCCAAAGGCGGAGGGTTCTCTTGGATCGAATAGGTTACCGATTTTATTTTATGAGTTGTGGGATATGGTTGGGACTTAAGTGTGACTTTATGGCTATTGTTAGGGAGTTCTTCTTAAGTAACCATGGTTTTGAGAGATTGAATGGGTTCCACTTTTTCTTGCTACCAAAGAGGCCTGGTGCAGTGACCATTGATGACTACATATCTCTAGCCCAATTAAATGCGGTTTGTCTCGTTGCTAAGGTTCTGGCTAATAGATTACATCAGGTGCTTCCACAACTAATTTCCCTAGTGTAGTTAGCTTTTATTACAGGAAGGTCGTTGCAAGACTCATATGCTTTGGTTGAGGAGATGGTGATGGGGTGGAAGAGGACTAAGGTGCATTCATTTGTTTGGAAGGTGGATTTCTATAAGGCCTTATGACTTTGTTACTTAGGCATATCTCTGGGAGATCCTGAGGAGGAGGGGGTTCCCTAAGGCTTGGGTATAACTGATGAAGAAATGTATCACAATGACGTTATTTGATGTGCTGATAAATGAGACCCTGTAATCCTTGGACGCAGCCGCAACGTAGAGTTAGGCAAGGGTGTCCCCCGGTGCCTCGTCTTTTCAATATTGCAGTGGATACCCTGTTCGCTTTAGCATCTAGAGCCTATAGAGGTGGACTCTTTTCGAGGTTTACTTTGTAGTCGGATGGATCTTTTTTGACTCCTATCTTGGAATATACCGATGATACAATCTTTTCATACAAGGGGGGCTTGAACCAGTGATTTAAATGCCGACGGCATGCCACCGGCATGTTGTCGGCAAGGGGGTTTTCGGAGCAGAGCCATGCCGACACAAAGATGGTGTCGATTTACAGGTAAACTGTCGGCATGTCGAGGATTTCGCCGGCATGCCGACAGTTGCCAACGAAACCGCCGGCATGTCGATCGTCTGTTGGGCGGGAAAACCTGCGCTGGGAATTGGAGCGGCGGGAGGGTGGAAATCCACACACACACATACAACACACATGCATTGATTTTTTGTCATATAGGCTTAAATAACGATTGTTTTTTGTTATATACAATTGTAAATATGTTTCTAACATCTTGATTTACTTGTCTTTCAAATTTTAATCATTTCTGTCATTTTTGTTGGCATGCATCGGCATGCCCTCGGTGTGCCTCGAAATGCCATTTTTTCGGACTGTTGAAATCTGCCATTGAAAAAAGGGCATCTCCATGCATACCTACAATTTCATTAGCACGGTGTCGAAATCAACATTTCGAACCTTGGCTCGAACAAGTGATCCATGGAGCGTGTTGCATCCCTTATCAGAACTTTTGGAGATTGCCGGATTGGAAATTAATGGAAGGAAATCCACTTGTGTGCCTTTAAATTTGGAAGAGGGGTTGGAAAGGGTGATTTCTTCCATTCTTGATACCCCCATTGCTCGCCTGCCAATTGTCTATTTAGGTCTTCCATTAAAAGGAAAATGGCTGGTGACAGCTGTTTGTCTCCTGTGGCGGACAAGATACTGAAGAGGTTGAATGGATGAAGTGCCAAGTTGTTGTCCAGAGGGGAAGGTTGGTTCTGGTTAAATTTGTTCTGTTTGTAGTGCCAGTTTTTTCTTCTTTCTATTTAGGCCACAACAGAAGGTTATGGCGAAACTGGATTTAGCACAAAAACATCTCTTTTGTAAAGGCCCTGATCATGTGGGAAGATTTCCATAATTGGTTTCATGGAAAGATGTTTGCAGAGCAAAGAGGAGGCTTGGTATTGATCTTTAGCCCTTGAAGGAGTTTAATGAAGCTCTTCTCATGAAATGGGTGGTGAGATTCATTAATAAAGGGCACAACATGTGTGAAAGGATGTTAAGAGATTCATATGGCTTTGAGTTTTGGAAGGAGGCCAGTCTCGAAGGGCATCTACATTTTGAAGTTTTTTGGCACCAATTATCAAAGGGGTTTTGATTTGATGTGTTAGGTAGGGGAGATTCCTTTAGGTTCTGGAAGGACAATTGGACAGGGTTTTGTGAGCTCTCTGATTAGTTTCTGCGTCTTTTTGGGCTGGCTGGTAATAAAGACTCCCTGGTGTGTGAAGTGTGGGATAAGTCCTCGAATGTTTGGTCTCCTGTCTTACAGCTAGGTTTGTCTAAAGCTAGATTGGATGAATTTCAAATTGTGCTGCAGTGTATACAGACCAGGCCAGATCTGAATTTTCCAAACAGATGTGTTTGGTGTGATGGCACCTTCTTAGTGGGAAAGGCTTTTAGGCTTCTAACTGTTGAGAATGGCCACTCTTTAGATGTAGTCAATGATTGTGCCATTTTATGGAGATTGTGGATCTCCTTGAAGGTAAAAATCTTCCTATGGTTGTTAAGACGAGAGAAGATTGTCACCAAGTTATTTAGGATCAGGTGGTTGTATGATGAAGATGTGGTTTGTCCATTTTTCTGCATGGACAAACCAGTTCTTCTCTTGAGGAAGATGTGTCACATTTATTCTTCTCTTGCTGGTTTGCTAAAGAGGTTTGGAGGGAGCTTTTAGTCCGTGGGCTGACTGTTCATCCTTTGAAGGCATGTGGATTTCGTTTAGAGGAACGGTGCTTGCAAATATGACTGGTTGGATTCTTATTGCCGTGGCTCTATGGTCTATACGATTCTAGTGTAATGCTTTGGTATTTAGAGGGGAACAGGTACTGGTGGAAAATATTGTGGGAGATGCGTATTCTCTTTCTTTCAGTCACAAAATTTGTAAGTCTGATCATTTTATATTAATGAATTTTTTTGGATGATACTGACCTTTGGTAATCATTCTTTGGCTTTTCAAAAAAAGAAAAACACTTGTTTTTGAAGAGATTTTGCTTCTTACTCTTCTATGAAGCAAGGTTGGCATTGATAAAATATGGAACCATCTGTAGATCTATTATCAGTAGTCAACATCAAGATAGGCAATGACATCAAGCGTTTGCCTTTTGTGAACACTAATCCTTCTCTAAGTGGCAACTTCATATACTTGAGAATTATCATATCCGCATCTCAGTTGGCTTTACTAGGCCTATCCATGAACTTCTAATCTTGTTAATTACAAATGAAATATTTGACATAACAATTGTACAATATATTAGTTTTCCCAGTGGACATATAAAGGGCTTACCTTCCACAATGTTGATGATGTCATAATTAATGTTGATGATGTCGTAATTAGTATGTGTTTTCTCATAAAAATTTGTTCTTTCCATAAAAAAATGTGGGCAAATCAAGCATGTTTGACATATATGCCCAATTTGTAAATTGATATGCAGATCCTTGGGTATGGGCCTATATATTCTATATTCTTCTAACTATTGTAAACACTATTGCTTTCTTTTGTGTGGTGGTGAAAACAAATCCTAGCCACCAACGAGCGCTAGGGCCCAAAGGGCTTGTGCTTCTGTGGTTTTTCCTTCAAGAAGGGTTTCCATGTGATTTCATGCTTCCCTTAAGTGTGTTTGCATTAACAATTGGCTGAGTTTACGAACTGCTAAGTCAACATTCGTCTGCTGATAGTGAGATGGAGAAGTTTTCCAACAACTTTATAATGTAATATCTTGAATTTCTGGATTGTGGAGTCACTAAGGACATCTATGGATTTAAGGGAATGGAAGCAAGCTTGCACCCAACCATGCTCATCTCATAAAGCAAATCTAGTTGAGTTATATGTCCATATTTTGTATTACGCTATTCTTTCATAGGGACATTCTTGTAATCTTTCCCTTTGGGTGCTTCTCTATATCAAGGGCCCTAAGGTTATTCTAATGAGAATTACGTCATTTGGAACTTAACATGGTATCAGAACAGCGGTCCTAGACCGGTGTTAGAGTATCCCATCAAATACCTAGCCCTGAAACCTCCACCAAAACCCTAGATCTTTCTCCTCCCTCATCGACGGTTACTGTAGCCACCGGCGGCTACTGTAGCCACCGACGGCACTCGCAACAGCCACCAGAGGTCGTAGGGGACCTCTGTGGGGCCCGATCTCCCTTCCAACGCTAGGAGAGGGCCTGCCGACTCTCACACAGTTGCTTGCAGCACCCAACGTCGCTCGTAGCAACATCCAGCGCCACCTACGGTGCTCGCAACCACCACCGGTTCTCGGCATTGCCTGTAGCAGCGACCACCACAGTTGCTAGGAGCACCGAGGACCTCCTAGCGCCACCGTAGGAGGCCAGCAGCACTCCCCACCAGTAGCAACGCCACTGCAGGAGGCCAAGGGCCTTCTGCATTAGCGGCTGCGGTGCCTCCTGAGCCCTTTGGTGGCAACACATGTGTAGCATACACGAGCTGTAGTGCCACAGGGGCCTTAGGTGGTTACCTATGATTTGATTCTTGCGACTATTCGCGAATCTGTGAAGGTTTCATGTCTCTATATGATCTGATTTTCTATTGAAATCCCCCGATCTTGGTGTTCCCACAAGTCGATTGATATGGAAGACACGAAGGATGTTTTTGGCGACTTAGCGAGGAAGATATCTACCCCAAGCGCACCTTCCTTTATGTAAGGAACCTATATCAAGTTAGATGGCACCAACTTCTTTCTGTGGTCTTACCTCCTTTTCCCGATCTATGGGATCACACCGGAAAAGATATATCTTGACACAAGATGAACCTGCTGTCAAGTCTATTGATTGGGAGGTAAACAATGATTGCGTGGCGACCTGCATGTTGAACAGCATGAAAGAGCCTATTGCGAAGCAAGTTACGTCATATGCATCTGCAAAGAAGATGTGGGAGGTTCTTCATGAGATTCATTCTCGTAAGAGCAATATCAATCGCCTGTATAGAGTAATCGAGGAGTTACATTCCTTTCGGAAGGGAACTATGCCCTTTGCCGAATACTATAGCTCTATGAAGAACCTCTGGGATGAGTAAGATACTTATCAGCTGATCTCCATATATGTCACTGTTATTGTAAAGCAACATGAGGCGTTTTGTTCTGTTCAGCTGCTTGCAGGTGTTGGCCCTAAGTTCAAGTCTGTTAAAGATCAGCTTATGACATTTGAGGAGATCCCTACACCTACGTAGATTTATGCTCGATTATTCAGACTTGAGATCTCTGACCCTGTCTCAGTCATTGATTCTTCAGCCATGGCAGCTACAGGTCGTAGCAAGGGAACCCTAGGAGGCAGGGGGAGGGGACATGGAGCAAGAATAGGTAGTCGTGGTAGAGGACGTGGTTTATTTTGTGACCACTGCCATAAGACAAACCACATGGTGGACAGATGATGGATAAAGCATGGTTTTCCCCAAGGCCATCAAGCAAATCATGTTACTTATGGTAGAGATGAGAAACATCACTATTAGAAGGAGCATGTCATTCTGCAAGTTACCATTTCCAAGGAAGAATATAATCGACTGATGTCTTCTCGGCCCTCTTCTACTATGGGGGTGTCTATCTTCCAGAAGCCAGGTACTGCTACTAGTGTCAGAGGGACTTGTATGCCGACTTGGCTTGCAGGCTTAGGTGCTTCATCTCATATTACTGGAGATGTTACCCTTTTTTCGGCTCTTAAACCATTGACTATTCCTATGCATGTCAGAGTAGCAGATGGTGTCTTGTCCCCTCTGATAGGCTTGGGTGACATTTTTCTGTCTTCTACTTTGCTACCATTTGATGTTATGCATGCACCCAAGTTTACTTTAAATTTATTGTCTATTAGTCAGATTACCAAGGTATTAAATTGCAGAGCAGTGTTTCATGATCATTTCTTCTTCTTGCAGGTCCTCCAGACGACAAAGTAGATTGATGGACTTGAGAAGGATGGCTTCTACTATCTTAACCTGCCCCCTTAGCATTCCACCATAGCTGTTGCCTTTTGCTTTTCTGCCTTATAGTGACACCGTTGATAGGGACATCCTAGCATCTCTATTCTCCGTCGTTAATTTCCAGATATGGAGTTTCCTGATTCCTTTGCTTGTGATGCTTGTCAACTTGGCAAGCATCATAGGGTTTGTTTTCCCAGTAGTAATAAAAGAATTGAGTCTATTTTTTCTCTTGTTCATTCTGATCTATGGGGCCCATGTCTGGTCAAGAGTCTTAGGGGTTTTTGGTATTTTCTTGTTTTGGTTGGTAATTACACTTATGTCAGTTGGGTGTTTATGATGAAAGAGAAATCCGAAACTCCTGGTTTGATTAAAAATTTTGTGAATGAAACAAAGACCCAGTTTTCTACCACTGTCTACATGTTTCGTACCAATAATGGGCTTGACTTTGTTAACTCTACGTTAACTCAATCTTTTCAGTCTCATTGTATTATTTATCAGACTTCTTGTGTTCGTACATCCCAACAAAATGGGGTGGCTGAACGCAAGCTGTGACACTTTCTTAATGTTGCCCAAACGATCATGTTTCAGATGAATGTTCTTACTATTTTCTGGGATGATGTTGTTCTTACAACTGCCTTCTTAATTAATCGGGTGTCGTCTTTTGTTCTTCATGGGAAAGTGTCCTATTCTGTTTTATGTTTGGACCAAGGGCTTTTTTCTGTGCCTCCTAAAGTTTTTGGGTGTGTGTGCTTTGCCCACTTGCTTAAGGTGGATAAAGTTGCTCCTAGATCTGTGAAGTGTTTTTGTGGGTTATTCCAGAACTTAGAAAGGGTACAGGTGCTTTGATCTGGTGGCACATCGCTTTTACGTGAGCAAAGGTATTACCTTTTGTGAGGATATACCATACTACTTTACCATGGGAAAGAACACTAATGTTGCTCCTGAGATCCCTTTACCCATGCCTATGGTTGCGCCACTAGGTCCCTCTGAGCCACCTCCACCTCATGATGGCCCTCCTATATCCTACCCCACACATCCTGAGGTGTCTATGACGGAGACCTTCCCTCGACATTTTGAGTAGAGACATCCCACTACCACTATACCAAATGAGGAACCATTATCCACTATTCCTACTCAGTCTTCTACTAACACTGCTGATTCGGATGGAGGTCTAGACCCTACACCCCTAGAGGTATCTGATGTGGATCTTCCTATTGCTCAGAGGAAGCCACAACGATCTTGTGTAAAATATTCTATTTCCAATTATATATTACTTGATCGTTTATCTGCCATAGGAAAGCTATTGTCTCTTGCAGTTGATAGTTGCCAAGTTCCCAGAAATCATATTGAGGTGTTTCAGGATTCTTCCTGGACCTTTGCCATGTAGGAGATGTTTGCTCTTCAGTCTAGAGAAACTTGGGAACTAGTTGACCTACCCCTGGTGCTACTGTTGTGGGGTGTAGGTGGGTGTTCACCTTAAAGTGTCATCCTGATGGCACAATAGACAGATACAAAGCCAGACTGGTTGCTAAAGGTTACACATAAACCTTTGGGATTGATTACTTTGAGATGTTTTCTCCAGCGGCCAGACTAAATTTTGTGAGGATACTGTTGTTAGTGGCAATCACCAAGGGTTAGTCTGTTTCTCAGCTAGATATCAAAAATACTTTCCTTTATGGCAATTTAGAAGAAGAGGTATATATGCATCAACTACCTGGTTTTGTGGTTGAGGGAGAGTGTTCGAAGGTTTGCAAATTGAAGAAGGCAATATATGGCCTTAAACAAAGTCCCAGGACCTGGTTTGAAAGATGTAGTAAAGTTGTGCAAGAATTTGGCTTTACTAGATCTGTTGTAGATCATTTTGTCTTCACCATGCACAGAGCCACATGATCAATTATCATTATTGTTTATGTGGATGATATACTGCTTACAGGGAGTAATAGAACAAGAATATAAGACACTAAAAGATTTCTGCATTCTCAGTTTGTTACTAAAGATTTGGGAGCGATAAATTATTTTCTGAGCATTGTGCTATCTAGTGGAAGTACGTGCTTGACATACTGAAGGAGACAGGGATGCTGGGATGCAAACCTGCCAGCATCCCTATGGATCTCTCCTTGCCTTTTGGAGATTCAAAGAGTCCTTTACTTGAGGATGTCAGCAGATACCAGGCTACGGTAGGAAAGCTACTATACTTGACTGTGATAAGGCTGGATATATGCTTTGCTGTGGGGAGATTGAGTTAGTTTATGCGATTTTCTAGAGAAGTTCACTGGGACGGTGTTTGTTAGGTGCTTAGATACCTCAAGCAAGCTCAAGGAAAGGGGTTGTCTCTAATGAAGCATGACCATCTTAAGCTCTGGGGTAACTCGGATGCATATTATGCTAGGTTACATGAAGATAGAAGGTCCACTACTAGCTACTGTACTTATGTAGGTGGTAACCTTGTTACATGGAGAAGCAAGAAATAAAATGTTGTATCCAGATCCAGTGCGAAAACTAAGTATAGGGCTATGGCCCATACTTCTTGTGAGCTTCTGTGGGTGCGAACCAACCTTGGAGATTTTGGAGTATCAGTGGGTGAACCTACTCCTATGTATTGTGACAACAAGGCAGCTACTTTCATTGTTATCAATCCTGCATTCCATCAGAGGACAAAACACATAGAAGTAGACTGTCACTTTATTAGAGATGCCATCACTGTTGGGAAAATTGTCATACCTTATATTTCTACTGAGGACCAGGTTGCAGACGTCTTTACCAAAACACTTCCCAAGAACCGTCGTGTTTTTATGTTCCAAGTTTAGCATGCTTGATGTTTATGCTCCAACTTGAGGGGGAGTGTAGAGTTATATGTCCATATTTTGTATTACGCTATTCTTTCACGGGGGCATTCTTGTAATCTTTCCCTTTGGGTGCCTCTCTATATAAAGGGCCCTAGGGTTATTCTAATGAGAATTATGTCATTTGCAACCTAACATAACATTTATTTTCTTTAAGAGATAATCATACCTTCATTTATATGATACGATTCTCTTCATTCACGGGGCCTAGGTTAGGTTGAGCATGTGGTGCAGTTGGTAAGAATGTTTGGTGATATGTCTGGCCTTGTGGGGGAGGATTCTACTTTTGAGGCTCTTGATTCGCCAGTTTTTCAGCTTTCGATTACTTATTGGGCCATTTGTTGAAGGGAAAGTGGTTAATGGTAGTTGATTGGAGGGTGGTGGAGGAAAAGTTGAATAGGAGGTTGGTTGGTTGGAGTGGGAAGCTTCTTTCTTGTGGTGGGAGGTTGGTTTTGATTAAGTCAGTTTTGTTAGTTGTACCGATTTTTTACCTTTCTATATTCAGGCCACCTAAGAAGATTATTTCCAAGCTTGAGATCTCTAGAAAGTGATTTTTTTGGAAGGGGCCATATTATGATGGTTGCTTCTTGCAGTTGGGTTTGTGGAGGGAGATTTGCAGCTTGAAGAAAAGAGGCAGGCTTGGCATTATAAGTTTGGAGAGATTTAATGAGGCCTTCTTGATGAAGTGGGTGGTAAGATTTTTGTGTGCTGGTGGTAGCCTCCTGGAGAAGCTATTCAAGGATTCTTTTGGAGATCTTGTTGATGTGGTGTATGGCCAATCTACAAAGCTTAGGCTATCTACCTTCTAGAGCTCGGTGGAGCCTTTTATACTGCTATGGGAGTTGCCTTGAATCTCTTTGCACCGAACATTTGTTAAAGGTGGTTCCTTCCGATTTTGGAAAGATAATTGGACCAAATATGGGTTTTTTTTTTCTGATATGTTCCTATGTTTGTTTGGCTTGACTCTTGCCAAGGATGCTTTTGATTTAGATGTTTGGGATGCTGCCTCAGGTGCTTAGTTTCCTGTTTTGGAGTTGGGTCTTTCAGAATCCTTTCTGGTGGAGTTGCAGAGCTTGTTGGAGATGCTCCATGGGATTTTTGTTGGTGAGAATCTGGTTGATGGATTCACTTGGAAGGAGGGGAGGTTTTCTGTTTCAAGAGCTTTTAAGATTTAATCTTTGGAGGAGGGTCCAATGCTTTTGATGTAGGAGGGTTCATTGTTTTGGAAGATGCCTAATCCTTGAAAATTAAGATCTTCTTGTGACCTTTTAGAAGAGGGAAGTTAGTTACAAAGACCTTTTAGGTTAGATGGGCTCCGGATTCAAATTTGTTGTGTCCTTTTTGTGGTGTACTACAGAGGAGACGTGTTATCTCTTCACTTGTCAGTTTTTGATAGAGGTTTGACAATGTGCTTGTGTTCGAGTGGCAGTGCTTACATCTTCAGACGTGTGGTGGGCTTCTTTCCGGTCCTTGGTTCTTGGTGCCACGACTGGTTGGGTTAAAGCGGTGGCTAGCTTGTGGTTTATTTGGTGTTGGTGGAATGCTATGGTTTTAAAAAAGGAATGGGTATGGGTTGAGAATGTAGTGAGGCATGTGGCTTGTTAGAGTTGTGGCTTGACTTACTAAAAGTTCGTTTATTTTATTTTGATATTAATGATATTTAAATGATTACCGATCTTCGGTAATCTTCCTTTTTCTTCTAAAAAAAACTAATAGCCCCTATGCAAGAAAATTTTTATTGCATTGGTTGTGAATAAAGTGTCACCTTTATATAGAATAGATATAATAGAGCTTGTAGACTATGTCTAGTTAAATCCATCAAACCATGTGGCAAGCTTTGCATTAATTCATAAATTACTTTCTTATGTGTGGACCGATAAGTCCTATTTTTGTTATCTTGTCCCTTTTATTTTTCCTTTAACGACTTGTTTGTGAATATCCCTCAATCTCTCCCTACAAATAGTGCCTTAGAATTTCTTTAGAGAATAGAAAAACCTTTTTCATTTTTATAGGCATCAAAGTGGCGATCTTACAACGGAGCTCCCTTCTTTCCTTTTTCTATTAATAAATCTTGGGTTTAGGCCTTAATCTTTGAAATAGGAGGTATAAAGCTCAACGAAAGTGGAGGTTGTGTCCCAAGGGCACTTGTGCCATTGCTTGAGGTCAACTCAAGGGGACCTTAAATCACTCTCTCTCTCAATGCCACCTCAGTAGCACCATTCTAAGTAGTGCCACCATTTCTAGTCCCACTAGAGTGATCCTGTCGCTCTAGGTCCCAACTTCGAGTAGCACGTTTGTCAGTTGCCAACTCTAGAGAGTGCTCATGCTAGTGTGGCGGCTTTCCAAACCCTCTCCAATGATCACTCCTCTCAATGGTAGAGTAGAGGTGCTTCCTATAAGCATTGTTACTTCCATTGGTTGCACTTGAGTGGTGAGTGGTTGGGCAATGTTGGTACCTCGCCATATGAATTGCTAAGGGGCTTAAAGCCATCATAAGGTGAAAGTGGATCTAGATTAGCCATTGGTAAGATATGTAGTAGGTTTCTTGGTTGATTTATCCTTTTAAATACTCCTCAGTAGTTTACAATTGATTTTTCGGTGGTTGTTTAGTTATATTTGCATACTCGCTAATCTTGAGTTTAATAGATCATAGACGAGGAAGATTACTACATTGCTGAATTAGTTTCACCTATTTATTCTACTATGGGTATTCATTTGGTTGAGAAATGTCATTATAAATAATCAATTCACCTACTCAAGGGTTGAGGTCACAGGGAGCTCCAAAATGCATTCTTTGGCTTAATCATGAAATTAGATGGGTTCAACCATGCATTGTGGTTGCAATCAAGCCTCAATGTTATTAAGGAACATAATAAGGAGTATATTCTTACCAAATTGGAGTCTGTAAAGAAGTTAGGGAATTCTCAAGAGTATCCATCTCCCATGGTAGCCTTTTAAGGAAGAGGTTGAGGTATCTAACCATCTACTTGACTTGTGATTGTAGATGTGGTTTTAAGGGCCAAAGGCATATTAAACTTGAGTGTCCACTTTATGAGATGTCTATCACTGTGCATTAGGTTGTTACATCAGTATTGATGCACGAGATTGCCATTATTCCCTGGATTGAGTATGATGCAGTGATGTAGAGACAACCGATATGGTAATCTCAAGTAGGTTTGCACGTCGGTCTAATGTAAAAGACACAAATTGGCTTGTTGATTTAGGTGTGTCTTGATATATATATATGTAATGATGCTAGATAGTTCCTGAGACTTAAATTGGTCCTATCTAGTAGAATCATATTGGTAGCCTATGGGAGGCATCCTTTTGTTATGGATTAAGGAGAGATATAGGTTGCCCTACTTATATATTTGCAGAATGTTCTCTTTGTGCTTGACTTTCCTTTGAGTAGAATTGTGAAAGAATTAAATTGCAAGTAGTGTTTTGATTTTGTACCTCTTACCTTTCAAGACATACTAACAAGAGAGATGATTGGTTGTGGTTGTGAGGAGTAGGGGTGTCTACCATCCTATAGTCACCATATGCTAGACATGTTTCACTCTCATTGGGAGGCTCCTCTAGTTATTTGTGGTACCTTTAATTTGGTTATCTTTCATTACCTAAGCTTTGATAAATGAAATTGTAGGTTTCATATTGCTACCTTTTTGTAAGGCTTGCCAATTGGAAAAACATCACAGCAATTCCTTTCCAAGTTCGTGGCCTCGAAGCTTAGCGTTGATGTTCCAATTACTTAATATTGATACTTGGGAACCTAGTCATACTGCAGATTGTGCATGCTGCATATTTATTCAGCTACTTTTGATGATTTCTCTTTATTGACATGGGTATTCTTAATGTGATCAGAACCTTTTTAGTAGAAATAAAGAATCAATTTGGAGCCAATGTAAAAATCATTTGCTTTAGTAATTCTTTGGAGTTTTACACCCACTCTTATCGTGCCTTCTACCAAGGATGTGGCATCATTTTCCATACTGGTTGCCTTTAGATATCATAGTAGAATGGCGTAGCAAAAAGGAAGCATCATCATATCTTGGACGTAGCGGGAGCTCTTTTTCTTTAGAATATTGACTTTGTACTAAGGGGATGCAGTGCTTATTGCATGCTACCTAATTGATCTGATACTATCTATGGTCCTTGATGAGTAGATTGCCTATTTAGTTCCATTTCATGATTGTGAGCTCTTTAGGGTTTCACCCTAAGTGTTCAGATGTGTGACCTTTGTGCACCTTTATGGTCCTAATAGGGATATGATGGCTCCTATGGCAGTCAAGTACATCCTCAAGGACTCGAAAAGGGTACAAGTTTTATGATACTGTCGATAGATGCCATTATGTATGCGTTGATGTCATGTTGATTAAGTTTATTCCCTACTATACCTCTGGCTCACATGTCACTATATCTTTTCTTACGGGGGAGGTGGTCACCTTCTACCTTTTCCATTTGACACTAATGAGGACCAAGATGCCAGGTATAGGCAAGATTATGTTCACGTACACCTCCATCAACACATGAAGTGACCCCTATTCTTAGTAGCGACAATTGTTTCTCCTAGTTCTGATGTGTTAGGGACTATAGGTGTTTCAATTGTTCAGGAGGATTCTACCCCACTTCTAGACAACCATGAGGCAGCTGAGGACTCTACAGATGATATTGATTTTCCTATTGCCTTACGTAAAGGCATCAGGTTATGCACTATACATCCAATTTCTAAATATGTCTCTATGGTGAGCCTAATCCCTTGGTATAGACATAACTGCTATATCTATATGACCCCTCATCAAGAAACACCTTTAGATCTAAGGTGTTAACATGCTATAGAGGATGAGATGTCACCCCTAATTTCACGGTTTACTTGGAGTCTAGCAGAACCTCTTGCTAATGTAGCTATTGTTGGTTGCAAGTTGGTATTTACAATAAAATATCAGCTGGAAAGAATGGAGGGAAGGCTGGCAGGGTGTCCTGTAGACTTTTGTCTAGGGGCGGGCGACTGACCTTGGTGAAGGCGGTTCTGGCCTCCATATCGTCCTACTTTTTGTTGGTCTTCTGATTGTTGCACTAGATTGAGAAGGTCTCGGGATTGATGAGTGACTTCTTCTGGTCTACTACAGGGGCGACAGGCAGGGGGGCGAGGCTGGTGGCATGGGAGGAGGTGTGTAGGCCTACACAGGAGGGGGGCCTTGGGGTCAGAGATGTGGACAGAACGAACATCAGCCTTCTCACGAAATGGATTACGAGGTTGGTGGGACATGAGCAGGGGCTTCTTGGAGATGTTATGCGGTGATGCTGCGGTGATTTCCTGTCGTGGGGACCTCTTTTCCTCCCTCCCCCTGGAGCGTCTCACTTCCTCAGTGGCCTGGCGACGGTGGCTGTGAGAGTGTGAGGCTTCTTTGATCTGGTGCTTGGTGCGGGGGACTCCTTTCGTTTCTGGCAGGACGACTGGCAAGGGGCCGGCTCTACTCTAGGGGAGAGGTTTCCTCGCTGAGTGAGTAGTGTGGTGAAAATTTCGACGAAGGTTGGAGAATGTTGGGACGGATCCTGGTGCCCCATATTTCGGGGGGGTCTTTCCGATCAGAGATGTGAGGACTTCTAGCGGCTGTTGTAGGAGTTGGTGAGTTGGGCGCTAGGTGAAGGTCTTGATGGTTTTTATTGGGAGGAGGGAGACTTCTCGGTGGCAAAGGTGTACAGTAGGTTGGGGACTGGTGAGGCTAATTTGGACGTTGACTTCATGCGGGACTGCAGACTGATATGGATGACGAAATGCCTGTTGAAAGTAAAGATCTTTGCCTGGTTGGTGAGAAGAGGGAGGATCATGACGAAGCAGTGGAGAGCAAGATGGGGCTCAGACAGACGATCTAGTGTGCCCCCTTTGTGAGGGGGCTGTTGAGGATGTGCAACATCTGCTTCAGTGTCTGTTTGCAGCACAGGTTTGGCAGGAGATGGGGATTGGCTGGATCTCCCGCCAAGACGTCACTAGCTTTTGGTCTTTCGCAGGGGAAGTGCGGGTGGCGAAGCCTTCACCTTTTGCTCTAAGCATGATCAGGCAAAGGTCTTGGCTATTTTGTGGGGAGTGTGGTTGAGGAGGAATGGGGTGGTGTTTAGGGGGGAGAGGCTTTATGTTGAGAACTTTGTATCCTCTATCTCCTAGATTGGTTTTTGGAGGTCCATTTTGTAATTCCTGATGTAATTTTGTTCTGAGGTGGAATGAATTTGGGTGGTTATCTATGTGATAACTGCCCCTTACTTTTTCAAAAAAATAATAAAATATCAGCTTAATGGATTAAGTGGGAGATACAAAGCTTGCTTGGTCACCGAAGGAAACACTTAGGCCTATGGTGTTGATTACTTTGGCATATTTTCTCCTATTACATGACTACTTATTACACGACTACTAGCTGTTATAATTTGCATTTTTGTTGTTGTCCTTGAGAACAAGCTTTTGCACCTTTCTGGAAGGAAATTTGGTTACTTAGAGGAGCAAGAAACAGATTGTGATGGCTAGATCAAGTGTTGAATCTGGCACAGAGCTATAGCCCAAGCTACTTGTGAGTTGATGTGGATTCACTTTGTTATAGAGGATCTTTATATCCCTGTTTAGCCCTATGGAGATAAGATGTGATAAAAAGGCCACTCTATTTATTGTCATCAATCAGGGCTTCCCTTGAGAGAATGAAGGATGTCGAAGTGGATTTCCATTACAATTATGACATGATGTAGGAGTATATCTATTCTTCTCATGTTGCCTTAGGTGATCAGGCTATTGGTATGCTCACCAAGGCCTTTCCATGTGCTTCATTCAATCGGTGTTGTTCCAAGTTGAGCATGATAGATATCTATGATCCAACTTGAAGGAGAGTATAGAGAGACAAGTCCCCTATTTGTTTATTGGTTTTATCTTGTCTATCGCTTTTATTTTTCCTTTAAGGACTTGTTGATGAATATCTGCCAGCCTCTCCTTGCAAATAGAGGCTAAGGGTCTCCTTGGAGAATAGAATGACCATTTTCTTCTTTACAATAAGTTTGTAAACTTTGGAACACTTGCCAACCTTACAATAAGGAGATTGCTACATATTTACCTCTTCATTAAATCATCATATTGAAAAGCATTTTCAATGCCAAGTTGGTTAATATCTCAACTAGAATTCACCATTGCAAAGAAAAGAGTAGGTGAATAGAATTCGTCAAATCTTATTATGGGGAGCCCTACACCTCTTTATAAAAGAAGAGGTGTGAGAAAATAACACCATGGTCCATATAGAATAAAGAAACATAAAAATATCATAACGTGCCACCATTTAACACTCCTCAAGTTGGAGCATGGATATCTATCATGCTCAGCTTGGAACAACACGCCTCAAAGGTAGATCTTGCGAGAGGCTTTGTGAAGACATCTGCAACCTGCTTCCCAGAAGTGACTCGTGGTATATAATGTCTCATGTTGTATGAGATCTCGAGTGTAATGTCAGTCAATCTCTACATGCTTTGTCCTCTCGTGAAACATAGGGTTATTGGCAATGTAGGTCACTACTCTGTTGTCACACCACATCTCTATAGAGCTATCCAGAGGAACATGAAGATCTGATAAAATTGACTTGACCCAAACCATCTCAGCGGTTGTTTGCGCTATGGCCTTGTACTCTGACTCTGCACTAGATTTAGATACAACTTCTTGCTTCTTGCTCCTCCAGGTAACTAGATTACCTACAACGAAGGTGCAAAATCCTGTGGTAGATTTTCTGTTCCCAACACAGTCAGCATAATCAGCATCAGAGTATGCTACAATTCCCATAGGCGTTTTCTTATGGAACAATAATCCTCATCCTGGTGCTTTCTTCACATGCCTAAGCATCTGCATTGCGGCCTCCCAGTGTTGCCTAGTTAGCTTATCCATAAACTAGATAAGCCTACCAATAGGAAAAGATAAGTTTGGACGAGTGATGGTGATGTAAAGGAGCTTAACCATCAGCTGCCTGTAGACCCTACTGCCAACTACCTTAGATTTCTCATCATATAAATGGACCCTAGGATCCATAGGAATATTTGCAGCCTTAGTTGCTAACATGCCCGTCTCCTGAAGAAGATCAAGAGCATACTTCCTCTACGAGAGCACCACTCCATCCTTGTCACGTGTAGCCTTGATGCCTAAGAAATATCTCAATTGTCCTAGATCCTTCATGACAAACTTCTCTAATAGGTGCCTCTTGACTTCATCTATCCCATCTCTGTCGTCTCCGATGATGATAAGATCATGAACATATACCAGGAGTGCTGCAGTCCCTCTGTCAGTCTTCCTGGTAAATAAGGAGTGATTTGAAGTAGAGCGCCTCAGACTAATCTAGTGGAGCACCTCTGATAACTTCTGAAACCAGGCCCTAGGACTCTGCTTCAATCCATAGATTAACTTCCTCAATCTGCACACACACTCCCCCTTAACCTTGAAACCTGGGTGCTGCTGCATGTAAATCTTCTGAAGATCGCTGTAGAGAAAAGCATTCTTCATATCAAGCTGGTACAACGATCAATCTCTGTGAGTAGCAATAGAAATAAGTATCCAGACAGTGGCAAGCCGTGTAACAGGGGAGAAAGTATCAATGAAGTCCGCCTCATATGTCTGAGTGAACCCCTTTGCTACTAGCCTGTCCTTATACCTTGAAATAGACTCATCATGGTTGTATTTCAAGGCAAAGACCCATTGGGAGCCAACCAGTCGTATGCCAGTAGGAAGTGAGATGAGATCCCAAGTTTGTCTACTTTGAAGTGCTGCCATCTCATCCTCCATGGTTTAATGCCACTTTGGATCAAGCATGGCCTGCTGATAGGTAGACAGAATGTGTGACGCTGTAAGTGCCTGGCAGAAGCTGCTAAATTGAGCAAGACCATCAGTAGCCAAACTGCCTGCGACTCGTTATCTGGACTCACAATTGCGTGGTGCCCTCCTAATGGCAATAGGGAGATCTGAATCATCTGGTACCTCTAACTGAATCACTGCAGAAGGAGCCTCACTACTGTGGTGATCTGCACTGTCAGGGGAGTCAGGTCTAACCAAATTGTTACTGGCATTAGGTACCATCTCAACTACCTGTGAACCATCAGCTACTGGTGAGGGAGGAGGCCTCTGAAAAATAGTGTGATGCCTGAGATAGGTACGTAATGGCCCATGCAATCTCTCAAAGTCATCCAAGGTGGAAGAGCTCATCTGTCTGTCAGCTGGAGGTCTGGATTGAGAAGTAGACACCTGAGTCTCTGCACATGGAATAGGCAAGGAAAGAAAGGCAACATCATCACAAGAGCTCATCTTTCCAGTGACTGAGAAGTATGGTGTATCCTCATGGAAAGTCACATCGGTGCTAACATAATGTCTGTTTTGCAGAGGATCATAGCAATGATACCCCTTTTGTGTCCTACGGTATCCAAAAAAATACGTACTTGATAACGTGGGGAGCTAGTTTGTCACGACCAAGTGACGACACATGGACGAATGCAACACATCCAAAGGTCCTGGGTGACACATGAAATTACTCATTGTTTGGATGCAGAAGAACCGGTATCTGCTAGTGAAGAACTGAGTTGGGCATCGTGTTGAGATAAGTCGCTGTCAGCATTGCATCCCCCCATATCTTTGCAACACATAGTGATGAATCAATAGTGTACGAGCAACATCCAACAAGTGTCTGTGCTTCCGCTCTATGACTCTGTTCTGCTGTGAAATGTAAGGACAAGTGGTCCGGTGGACAATCACATGGTCCTGTAGAACTCCATAAGTCTAGCAGTGTAGAACTGAAGGGCATTATCAGTCCACACCATCTTCACCGTGGTTGAATGCTATGTGCTGATCTCCAGAAGAAGAGTTTCTATGCATCCTCCAACCTCTGCCTTGCTATTTATCAAGAACACCTACTTGGTTCTAGAGAAATCATCTACGATAACTAGGTAGTATCAATGTCCCATCCGGTTTGGGACTCTGCTCGGTTCCCATACATCTATATGGAGCAACTGCAATAATGTCGAGGATCCAGGAGAAGTGCTAGTTGGAAAAGAGGATCAATGATGCTTACCTAATTGGCAAGCATCTCACTACATGGTATCAGCTGGGGAAATATGTGGTATCACCTTCTTGAGGCAATCCAGAGACAAGTGGCCAAGACGAACATGCCACTGTAGAACACTCCTACTACCATATGGAGTAACTCCTGCAAACGTCATTCTCCTCCGTACCTCTGACAACAATTCTCTTGGTGAGCTTGTCCTGAACAACACATTCGACATTATCGAAGATCACACTGCAATTGAGATCCTTCGTGATTCTGCTCACGGACAACAGACTCAGTGGGAATTCTGGCACATGCAACGCACCAGATAGCTGCAAATTGGGGGTCACAAACACCTCCCCCTTACCCCTAACTGGGGTGTATCTACCATCAGCCACTTGTACAGTCCTTCCTGGAGGAAAGGACTGTAGCGAACAAAAATAGGTCTGATCACCGCACAGATGCTGTGATGCACTAGAGTCGATCAGTCACCCTGCTCCATGGTGGCTCCTGTAATGCTCTTGATGCACCGGACTCATATTCTGTCATTGGTGTCAAGCAGACCACATCCAAAGAAAATGAGGAATACACACCCCAAGAATCATACAATATGGGGAATACACACACCAAAATCGGTCCATAAAACTGGAGAAAACCATGACACTATTCGGTGAACACCAATAGATCTGAAACAATGTGTTCAAATCTGTAACTTCGACAAGAACCCCCCCTTGGACAGGCGTTAGCCTAACCCGAGTACGGGGAGAGCACCCGAGATGGCCCCAAGAGAATAGAGGGTTTCTCGCTGTGTCTACAAGAGATGCAGCCCCTAGATCAGGGCTGCAAACCCTTCCTAACCACCTGTAATAGCAGCAGTAGACGCCTGAAGAACTGCCACCGTTTTCGTCGGTGAGGTCGGCCGCCACCTTTGGTTGCTGCTCCGCTGACCCAAAGCCTTGCCACCGCCGCCGCTACTGTGGTTAGCAAGCACCGACTAGCTGGTTGCTGCTGCTGTTGCTTTCCACAGAGGTGGAGCCGATGACCAACATCCTCATGCGCTGCCTCTACTGCTCAAAGCAGGGGTAGAATGTCACTCTGTCGTGGCTGCTGCTTGTGCCGCCGCTGTGCTCACGTGGAGCATCGCCGGAGAGGTAGATTCGACGCAGAAGAGAGAGGGAGAGAAGGGAGTTCGGTGGGTTAGGGTTTTGGAAGGCCTTGGTGGTGGGATACCTAGAGCTACGGTCTAGCACCGGTGCTCTGATATTAAGTAGGAGAATAGAATTCGTCAAATCTTATTATGGAGAGCCCTACACCTTTTTATAAGAGATGTGTGGGAAAATAGCACCATGATCCATACATAATAAAGAAACATAAAAATACATAACACACCACCATCTAACAAAAAGAATACAAATAGAATTGGTCCTGGAAAAATGTTTCAAAGTAGTTCATTCCATATGTTTGTGTACATCCTTTAGCTACCACTAGAATCATCCGGTAAATATTTGAAGGTGAACAAACTGTAAAGCTGACATTTCCTCTTGGATTGCAATATTTTAGTAGAGATACTGTAAGCCTCAATGTAGCTCCGTGGAACCTTGTGACTATCAACAGTGTGAAAGTTGATGATGCATGGAGAGGGCCCTTCTTCAATGGTTGTGCATGTGGAGAGAGAGAGAGAGGGGACGATGGTGTGGAAGATGAGAGGGGAGGAGTTCTTAAAGTAGGAAATATTACTAATGGAATTCAAAAGAAAATAAGGAGAGTTGGTCTTTATTTAAAGAGATCCAATCTCAATCACAATTCTAATTGCAATCCTAATTAATTTAGGATTTGCTAATCCTATTTCCTAAAACAAACTCAATCAAATCAAATCACTTATTCCTAAATTGATTCAATTCTAATTTAGACTTTAATTAAACAATCAAAATAACTTGCCATATGTGGCACAAGCTAGACTTGACTTAAAAGCCAAACCTATGCACACACATGTGCCCAACATGGGTCCCATCGACTGCTGCTGACTGCCACGTGCAAACTCTAACACGCCCCTTCAAGTCAAACGTTGGAGAGGATGAAGACTTGCATGAAATTTTTTTCTTGACTTTTGCTAGGCTAGATGCCCCACCATTCTTCTTCATCATCCGCATCCATGTATGTTCTTGGATCTAAGGTTTTAAATATCGATATCGATATCGTATTAACAAGTTAAGGGATATATCGCTGATATCGGTGAATTTTGGGGAAATCGCTTAGAAAGGTCTAAAATGTCTCAAAATGTCACATATTTTATGAAAATTAACATTTTAATAACTAATACATCACGAAGAAATGTCTAGAAGACGAAAATCATAAATTTTGAATGAAGACATAATAGAAATACACTAGTCACATATCGACAAAGTTATATATTGAAAAGGTGTATAGAACAAGATAATAATTGAAAAATGTTCATGGTAATGCTACTCACAAGCAAAATGAAATATAAATAGTGTCAGAGTATCAATTGACTATACCAAGTACGGAAGTACTAGCCAATGCCACCAAATCAATACCAGGTTGAGCTTTGACCTGGTTGGATACCTCTCCGATTATCTTCCTCAATTTGTAGCACTTTAACATATTCACAGTATAACTCCTACGTCATGTGGCTATATCGAGTATTGTATTCATTGATGTATCGTTGATAGTCTTCATCACTGCAATAAAAAAGTATTCCAAGACGTGGATATCGACTACGATTGTCGGACAAGCTACCCTTGCTTCTAATTCTAGATCTACCCTGATTCTGAGTAGACTCATCTCGATGTCCTCTTGAATTTGTGGATGCAGTAGACCCACCTCTTATTAGTGTAGAACCTGATGATTCACAAGATTCACGCTGTCTCATTGATGAACTTCGTGGTGGTCGAGGAGGAAGTGGTGCAGTAGAGTGGGAAGGTTGATAAGAAAATTGCTGAGGACCATGAGATGCAAAATACTTAGGGAAAACCCCATAACCATAATTTGCAGATGCAGGATCACTTTGGATACTATAACTTTGGTGGCGACCATCATGCTCATAGCCATATGAGAAATCATAATAAGATGGAGGACTGGTGTAGCTGGGGAAGTTATTAGATGAACTTTGCGCCTCATCTTGGGGTTGGTATTGAGGGTTGGTGTAATGAGATCCGTAGCTACCATAGTAACTTGATGATGATCTTGGGTCACCTCCAAAGAATGATTCTGACGTCAGATTAAGAGATTCCACTAATGAACTTAAATCATCGATGGACATCATAGAATGGCTTGAAGCATACCCATACCCTGTCGGGCTTGTCCCTGCGTCATAGTGATAAGGTGGACTTGGTACGAGATCTCCATGCATATTTGTATATTTTTTTATGTATTCATGTTAGGTATCTTCTCTACTAGGACCTTGATGATGATATCTCTCATCTCCTCCATCACTACTTTCTACCTGTGACTCATCAACCATCACTGCATCATCATCAAGGTTTTGAATATCGATATCATATCGACAAGTCAAAAAAGGGATATATGGGGATATATCGCTGATATCATGGTAAAAAGATACTATCAATGGTATCGATATGCCCAACCTCGTGGATACCGATATATCAGCGATATATCGCGATATTTCAATCTATGCTTGGATCTTCATTAAATGCATTTTCTAGTGCAATTGCGAGTTCTTTGCAACCTTAGTAGTCGTTGCTTCTTTGGCAACCTCAAAAGTCGTTACTATGGCCACAGTCTTCTTTTCTTCTTTGATTAACACTTGGAGCTTCTTTAAATTAGTGCATGTAAACGAGGCCATGTAATTCTCCTTCTTCCAATTCTTTGCCTTAGTTCCCTTGTGATTTTCATGTGTGCTCTCCAAGATAACATGGAGTTTGTAGATGATTTTGACTTCTACGTCAAACCATAACTGCAACTTGTGGAGGTTTTTATGCCTCTTCTTGTATGCCCAGGAGTCTAGGGGGCTATAGTTAGGCATTTCTTGGTGCGTAAGAGGTTCGCACGCCCCCTTAACTTGAACCTTAAGGTCTCTGTGCCTCTTTTTGTATGCCTAAGAGCCAATGTCCTCTACTTGGCTTTCCTGGGTGTGTGATAGATTCACGCATCTCGAACTTGAACTTTAACTTGGCTTGGTGCTCAACCTTCGGCTCATCTCTATGTGGAGTGAGATCTTTTCTCTTCCACACGCGTGAAATCAATGAATCAAGAGGATCGGCTGTCATTCCATGTGAAAGCCAATGCGTGGAGAGGGTGTTTCTTCATTGGTTGCATGCGTGGAGAGAGAAGGAAGAGAGAAAAAGGATAATGGCGTGGAAGATGAGAGAGAAGAGAGTTCTTAGAGTAGGAAATATTATTTTTTTGAAGATAATAGGAAATATTATTAATAGAACATAAAAAGAAAAGAAGGGGAGTTGGTCTCTATTTAAAGAGATTTAATCCTAATCACAATCCTAATTGCAATCCTAACGAATTTAGGATTTGCTAATCTTATTTCCTAAAAAAAAATTCAATCAAGTCAAATCACCTATTCCTAAATTGACTCAAACCTAATTTGGACACTAATTAACGAATCAAAACAACTAGCCACATGTGTCACAAGCTAGACCTAGCTTACATGCCAAACTCAAGCACACACATAAACACACGCATCCATACACATGTGCCCAAGATGGGTCCCACTGACTGCTATTGATTGCCACATTCAAACTCTAACAATTAGCAAGAGAATTGATGATTGGAAATAGGCAAGTGATCGATATAAATTAAGACATTAGATAATTGACACATGATTGTTTAGCTTTTGTTGAGTTATTTATTTCATATATCTGGGTGCTCTTATTATTATTGTTTATTTTCTCATGGGATATTGATGTAATTTGTTCCTACCTCTCTATATAAAGAGAGGTGGGATTTGAGAAGAAATTAACTTGATTATTTTTCCCAACTTGATATTAGAGCAGCAGTCCTAAACTGGTACCCTAGGTATCCCACCAAATAAGCCCTCCACACCTTCCATTGATCACCCCTTCTTCACTCCTCGCCGGCAGCAACCTCATCGACGGCCTCTTCTCCTCATTGGCAAGCAACACAGAGGATGGTACACCACCAGCGCTAGCACTGGTGGTAGATTTAGGTCCTAGCGCGACGTCGCCGAGGTTGTCTTGAACCCTAGTGGCGTTGCTGCCTGCTATCGATGCCTAGCTGCACCGCCACTAGCTGGTGGTTCTCTTCGCCAGTGCTTGCTGCTAGCCTACTGTTGTAAGCCCTTCTCGGTCTGTGTGTGATGGTTCGGGGAGGCTGCTACCTTTGTAGGGACGTTTCTATGTCCTTCCTCTTCGTATCATTACTTTGAGGCATCTAGGAGGGAGATGTTGCTCTATTAGGGGCAAATCATGTCTCTAATAGGCGCAACTACGTCTTAGTTGGTCTGAAACTCACTGTTTCATACCTTAGATCTTATGTTCAAAGGTTGATTTGATGGTCTGATCATCTCTTATTGGTCTTGGGTTCGTGGGTGAAGGCAAGATGGCATCCTCTAGTTCGTCTGAGGTGACTTCGGACTCAAATGTGGAGATGGGGGCATACAAGAGCCCGTTTTTGATCTCATGATTAAGTTGGATGAGACCAATTACCCCCGATGGCAAACATTCCTTATGACCATGAAAGGTCATGGAAAGGAGCACGTCTTACGCAACCCTGAGCCTACAGAGAAGATAGGAGTCCATGCCACTTGGGATAGGGATAACACAATCGTGAGCACTTGGATGATGAATTGTGTTATCCCTATGATAGGAGATGAGATCATATACTACAGTACTGCAAAAGGGATGTGGGATACCCTTCATGAGACATACTCCCATGAGAACTTTGCACGTGTTTTCTGGACCTATCATGAGCTATTCCAATTGCATCAGGAGGGGTGTTCTTTGGCGCAACGTTACTCTACCATGAAGGGTCTTTTAGAGAGACATAATGTTTGCAGGCCTGTGTGCATGTGTGCTTCTCAACGGGAGTTTGGGAGAGCTAGCTATTTCTCTTTTCTAATCGGGTCTTGGACCCGAGTTTACTGCTGCACAGGATCAGATATTGACCTTGTTAGAGCTTCATTCTCTTGAGGAGACATACAACAGATTGAGTAGGATTACAGTATAATCTCTTGTTATTTAGACCATGGGTCAGACCTCTGCTCTTGCCACAATCCTTGGACGTGGTAGAGGTGCTAGCTCTACACGTGGTCGTAGCCGTGGTCATGGGTCTGGGAGATGTGATCGTAGCCCATATGCATAATTTGGATGTCTAGGACATTCGGAAGTTACCTGTTGGACCAAGCATGGTAGACCTGTGGTGGCTATTCAGGTCGTTTAGCCTACAGAGGTTTCTTCTAAGACAATATCTCATGCTGAATTTGATGATCTTCTAGAGTGATTTTCACAGTTATCTCAATCATCGGCACCTCCATCTGAGACCACAACATTTGCCTCCTCAGGTACTGAGCCAGTTTGCTTTTCTTCTGCGTTACAATAGGATGGAGATTGGTTGGTAGATTGAGGTGCATCTCTTCATTTATGTGGGAAGTAGGGTTTGTTTCCTTCCCTTAGATCGGTACCTTAAGGACGTACCGTATAGGTGGCAAACAAAAGACATTCCCATGTTGTAGGAAGAGGGGGAGATCCTTCTATCTTCCACATTACGATTGTCTAATGTGCTTTTTATATCCGATTTTCCTATGTGTTTATTGTCTATTAGCCATATTACAAAGGATTTGAACTGCAAAGTAATTTTTGATGTCCGATCTTGTGTCTTACAGGACAAGCTCAAAGGGAGGATAATTGGAGGATGTGAAGAATGGGGGGTATAACACCTAAGCTAGACTACTACTGCTATTGTTGTCAGCCATGGGAAGGCTGCCTTTGCCACTGGATCTCCTTTTCAATGCCACCTTTGCATTGGTTATCTTTCCTTGGATAGGCTCCAGCGTGTTATGCCCCATCTCTCCCACGACTGTCATCACTTTTGATGCTTGTCAGCTTGGCAAACATCATCGTGCCAGTTTCCCGTTGTCTCAAAGTGTTGGGACTACTTCTCTATTGTAGTTTATCCATACTAGTCGAATTCCAGACCGGCTAGGTTATCGTTATTTTTTGGTCATTGTTGATGATTTTTCACGGGTGTCATGGGTATTTTTATTAAAGAATAAGTCAATTGTTGGCTCTGTTATTGAAAACTTTGTGTTTAAAATAAAGATCTAATTTTTCACTATTATCAAAGTTCGTTTTGGTAATGCTTTGAATTGTGTACGCATTACTTACATTCTTTTTATAAATCCCATGTCATCATTCATTAAACTATCTATGCTCATTCTTCTTAGCAGAATAGGGTTGCTGAAAAGAAATATCGTCATTTACTTGAAGTTGCATGCACCTTTTTGGTACATTACGCAGTGCTGTCGTTTAATTAGGGCGATGCAGTTTTGGCTGCATGTTTGTTAATTATATGATACCTAACTCTGCTATTCATGAATATATTCCATGGAGTAAATTGTATCCTGATAAGGAGTTGTTTTCTGTTGTTTCTAGGGTCTTTGGGTGTATTGCCTTTGTTCATGACTTCACTCATGGATGAGATAAACTGGCACGCAAGGCGGTGAAGTGTGTTTTCTTGGGGTACTTTAGGACTTAAAAGGGGTTTCGTTGTTTCAATCCCTCATTTGCTTGTCACTTTGTAGCTACAATGTTACTTTTTGAGTACATCGCTTACTTTTCTACTACCAGGCGAGAGATTTCTATTGATACTATTGTTGCTCCTATGCCTATTCCTCCTGTTCATTTTTAGGAGATTCCTATTATTGAGCCACTTGAGCCACCATCTACCAGCACCATCACCCCAGATGTGCCTAAAAAATATAATAACCACATTGTTAGTTATAGGTGTCCTCATACTACACTGCAAATACCCTCCCCTTCATCGCCTCCATCCTCCCCAATTCGGGTGAGCATCGAGAATTTAGACACCGATGGTGCTTTTCTTAGTGGTGGTTTTACAGGGGACAATGCTTTAAGCGGTGATCATGTAGATGTTCCAATGGATTCAGTTCTTTCAATTGCCATTCGGAAGGCTCCCCGTCCCTGTGCTAGATATCATGTGGTAGGAAGCTTGGCCACTGATAGTCTTGGGAAGGCTTTTAGGAGCTTCTGCCATGCACTTGCTACTGTAAAGATATCTTTTACATATCAACAAGCCATGTTACATCCAAAATGGCGTCAAGCCATGGAGGATGAAATGGCTGCATTTTGATCTCGTGGCAGTTAAAGTGCACGCACTTACATCCAGGGGCAGCTATAGTGGGTTGTCTTTGGGTGTTCACACTCAAGTACAATCCTGACGGGTCCATTGCTAGATACAAGGTCCGTTTGGTGGCAAAAGGCTTAGGCCTACGGGGTTGATTTCTTTGATACTTTTTCCCCGATTGCACATCTATCCACTGTTCGTATACTGGTTTCTGTTGCAATTTAGAAGGATTGGTAGCTTCACCAGCTAGATGTGAAGAATGCCTTCCTATATAGAGATCTTTAGGAGGATGTATATTTACAGCAATCCCCCGGCTATGAGGTTCAAGGGGAGTGTGTATGGCGTCTACAGAAGGCCATTTATAGCCTGAAGCAAAGTCCGAGAGCTTGGTTCAGAAACTCTCTTAGGTGGTGGAGTTGGTTGGCTGTCAAAGGTTGTCTTCCGATCATTCCCTATTTGTCAAGAAAACAGGGAAAGGAGTGGTTGCACTTCTGGTATATGTTGATGTTTTGATAGTTACTGGAGATGACACAATAAGTGTGCAGAGATAAAGAGCACTCTGGCAAATCAGTTCATTATGAAGGATTTGGGGCTACTACGATATTTCCTTGGGATAAAAGTAGTTTGTAGTAAAAGTGGTATTGTTCTAAAGAGGAAATACGCCTTGGATGTCTTAAAGGAGATTGGATTGTTGGGTGCTAAGCCAACTAATGAACCTATGGATCCCCACGACAATACTCTATCACAGGGATGCAAAGACAATGGATAATAAATGGTATAGACAGCTTGTGGGAAAGCTGTTGCACTTAAATCATCACTAGGCTTGATATCTCTTTTGCTGTTGGGAAGTTGAGCCAGATCATGAAGAAGCCTACTAGGTAGCATTGGGACGTAGCTATGATGGTGCTCAGGTACCTAAAGAGAGCACTAGATAAGGTCTTCTTTTTATCGGAGGAACTTCTATGACAGTGGTAGGATACTCGTATACAGATTATGCTAGTAGTGATGATAGGAAGTCCACCATGGGATTTTGTACGTATGTTGCCGAGAACTTAGTGACCTGGAAAAGTAAAAAGTACATAGTTGTTTCCTGGTCCAGTGCAGAGTCTGATTACAGGGTTATGGTTCAGACATCTGCAGAGTTGATGTGGGTAGAGTCCCTTTTGATAGATCTACATGTGGCGATGGATGGACCCATGGAGTTATGATGTGGTAATCAGTCTACCAACAATATTGCCAATAACCCCATCTTTTATGAGTACACCAAACATGTGGAGGTGGACTGTCACTACATTCAAGATTTAATCCAGAAAGGTTTCATTTTCATTACACAAGTTGCCTCAGATGATTAGACAGCTAATATCTTCACCAAGCCCTTAACACGCTCTTCCTTTGATGTCTGTCCTTCCAAGCTGAGTATGATTAACATCTATGCTCCAGCTTCAAGGGGAGTGTTGAGCTATTTATTTCATGTATTTGGGTGCTCTTATTATTATTTTTTTATTTTCTCATGGGGTGTGGATGTAAAGAGAGGTAAGGTTTGAAAAGAAATTAACTTGATCATTTCTCCCAACCGATTTCATGTGAGCAACAAGAACATCTAAATCCAAAGAGGAAGTGATACTTGACGTTGAGCTCCATTTGATGAAGCTAGGTCAGTATGAGGATAGCAGGACTCGGTAATCATCAACGGTTTCTTGAGAGGAGGTGGCATTATCATTCTTTGCTATTAGGAGGTGATGGATGTAAGGAAGGTGGAGATAAGGCTCCTGTCGTTGTGGCGCAGATGGTATTAAAGAGGCAGGCGGATCAAATGAAACAAGAAGTGAAACTTTTTAGGTTGTGTCGTGAATGATGGTTTCTTTCCCTGCAATGGTAAATATGGAACATCTTTGATGGAAGTTACACCTGTACTAATATAGAAATGGTTTGTGTACGAATTATAGCACTGATACCCCTTTTGGATTCTAAACTATCCTAGAAAAATACATTTTACTGTGAAGGGACCTGATAAGGGGTTGCCGGGATTCATTACAGGAAGATGAGGAGATTTACTACTGAAGTACAATCAAGTTCAATAAAAGATAAGATAATGAGCTTAATAAAAGATAAGATAACAAGCCAGCACCAAGAAGATAAACTTTTATGCAGTTTGTGATGTTTTGGAACCATCCTACTTCATTGACAATGCAGTGTAATAGCTGCATACTCTATTTTTTTTTTTGAAAAAGTAAATGATAACCACCGGAGTTTGGTAGACATCCGCTCTATTCCTTCAAAATAAAAGGGTTAGAACATAATTACAAATGTTGGGACCAAAAGTCAGCCAAAAAAACTTCTCTTACAACGTTTTCTCTCCACCCTTTCGTTTCTAAATACCACCCGATTCCTTTGCAGCCAAACAGCCCACATGGATGCTGCCTTTTTCAATTGAATAGTTGGATCAGCTATCTCACCACATGAGGTAACCCTAGAATAACTTGAAGATATGAAACAAAATTGCACCCTCGTGGAAGGTGTTCAACGTCTTCCACATTCATTCCACATAAGGAACAAGTCATATTGCTATCCGGAAGCCAGTGTTAGATTTCAGTCTTTGTGGGCAATCTTCCTCTCCCTAGAAGCCACAGAAAAATTTTAAACTTGAGAGCTAACTTTGTTTTCCAAATGATGGAGCAATCCAAGCCCAAATAAGCATGCGTTGATTTCCTCATGCCTCTCAAAAGTTTGTGCACCTTCTTTGCGGAGAAGTACCTTGTTTCCAGATCAATCTGTCTGGTCTACCAATATCCAACATCAAAGCCTCATGTAGAGCTAGCAATTCATCCACCTCCATTGCTCGGGAATCAGACAAAGCTCCCTTAAAATTGAGAGACCACAACCCAACATAATGGAAGAAAATGATTGAATCTATTATTCAAAAGAGACACCTCTTTATATAGAGGAGAGGTGTTGAGGAAAATAGCATGATATGTCCAGATAAAGATTGAAGGAGATATGCCAACATTCCCCCTCAAGCTGGAACATAGATGTCAATTATGCTTAGCTTGGACCAACAGTCGTCAAAAGCAAAACGTAGAAGAGGCTTTGTAAATATATTTGCTATTTGGTCTCCAGATGTGACAAAGGTGGTGCACGTCCCACACTGGATTAAGTCTTTGGTGTAGTGACAGTCCACCTCAACATGCTTGGTGCACTAATGGAACATGGGATTGTTGGAAATATATGTAGCTACCAAGTTATCGCATCTCATCTCCATAGGCTCCTAAAGGTGGACATGTAAATCCTGCAATAGTGATCTTACCAAGATTATCTTTGCAGTTGTCGGGGTCATAGCCCTATACTCTTGACTCTGTGTTGGATCTGGGAACAAGTTCTTATTTCTTGCTCTTCCAGGTAGCCAGATTCCCAGCCACAAATGTGTAGAACCCAGTAGTAGATTTCGTATTCACCAAGCACCTTGCATAATCAACATTAGAATATCCAACAATCGTCATGAGAGATCCTCTCAGGAAGAGTATTCCATGCCTAGGTGCTTTCTTCAGGTATCTAAGCACCTACATAGCTGCCTGCCAATGCTACTTGGTCAGTTTGTCTAAAAACCGGCTCAACTTCCCCATAGCTACGGTAATATTTGGTCGAGTAATCATTAAATACAATAGTTTTCCCATAAGTTGTTTGTATGCCCGACTGTCCACGGGCTTTGCCTCATCATAGAGATGCACCTTGGGGTCGATGAGAATATTGGTTGGCTTGGACCCCAGCATACTCGTCTCTTGGAGTACATCTAGAGCATATTTGGGTTGAGACAAAATAATTCCTTGCTTGTTTCTGGCCACCTTAATCACAAGAAAATATCGCGACTGTCACAAATCCTTCATAACAAAATGCTCAACAAGACATCTCTTGAGCTCAAGTATTCCGACTTCATTATTACCGCTAATAATGAGATCAACAACATAGACCAAGAGAGCCACCACGCCCCTCTTAGTCTTCTTGACAAATAAGGAATGGTCTGACGAAGATTGCTTCAGACCCATCTTCTCCACCATCTCTGTGAGCTTCTAGAACAATGCTCTCAGACTCTGCTTAAGATCATAGATGGTCTTCTTCAACCTGCAGGAACTTCCCTTGAACCTCATAACTTGAGGGTTTTTGCATATATACCTTCTCCTGAAGATCCCTATAAAGAAACGTATCCTTGACATCCAATTGATGAAGTAACCAATCACATTGAACTGCCACAAAAATAAGAATGTGCATAGTAGATAGATGTGCAACATGAGAAGGTATCAAAGAAGCCCACGCTACATGTCTATGTGGACCCTTTTGCAACCCAGTGGGCCTTATATCTGGCAACTAACCCATCTAGATTATATTTGATTGCAAACACCCATTGACATCCAACCACTGCTGCACCCTTAGGTAAAGTAGCAAGTTCCCAGGTATTACGGGAACAGAGAGCAATCATCTCATCTTCCATGGCTTGATGTCACTTTGAATCGAGCATGGCTTGTTGATACATGGAAGGAATCTACATGGCTAATAATACACAAGAAAATTGCTGAAAGGTAGCCCTAAGTCCCCTTGTTGATAAGGCCCCAACAACAGGGTATCTGGCACAACTTTAGGGAGCCTTTTGAACGACTATTGGAAGGTAACGATCTGCTGGCACCGCATCTGGCAACTGCTCTGACTCTGTCTCTGCATTGGGTACAAACCCTCTACTATTATCCTGGGAACTCCCTGCATCATCACTCTGAACATCTCCTGTGGGCATCTGAAGTTGGGATGGGGTAGGATCAAAGGAAGAGGATACCTGCCGATATGTAATAGAAACCTGTAAATGATTAGAGTATCATGACATCGCTCAGGTCTAGAGGGTGCTGGCTCTGATGGTGAAGACCTAGTCTTAGTGATAGGAATCGCTTCTAGTGGTACAAGGGGAATACGCATGGGAGTTTTAGTAAGCTGAGGAGAAAGACATTTGCCAGCAGTAGAAAAGTACGGAACAAACTTATAAAAGGTGACATTTGCATTGACACAGTGATGTCATCCAATAGGATCATAACATTGATTTCTTTTCTGAGTCTGCGAATACTCAAGAAAAACACACTTGACTGCATGAGGCGAAAGTTTATCCCTATTAGGCCATGGATGTACACAGCTGCAACGCATTCGAAAACCCGAGGAGGCACTCCAAATAGATTACTATCAGGAAACATGATGGAGTAGGGAACTTGCCCATCAAGAACAGTGAACATCCGATTAATAAGGTAATAGACAATCAATATCACATCTCCCTAATATCTGTCAAGCACATTGTTCTAAATCAACAGGGTCCGTGCAACATCAAGGTTGTGTCTATGCTTTCGTTCTACCACACCATGTTGCTGAGATATATGGGGACAAGTAATATGATGAATGATGCCATGCTCATGATGAAAGGTGTGTAGTGAAGTGGTGCAAAACTCCAATGCATTATCTAATCTAATGGTCTTCACCTATGCCTCATACTGAGTCCTAGTCTCTGCTAAGAAAGCATGAATCTTGTCACCTACCTCAGATTTGGCCTTCAACAGAAATATCCAAGCTGAGGAAAATCGTCTATAATAGTCAAATAGTATTTGTCCCAAATGATCTAGAGTTTGACTAGCTCCCTAAATATTCATATGGAGCAATTGAAATAAAGCTTGGGAACTTCAATGCTGACTTTTAGGAAAGGTACTCCTATGATGCTTCCCAACTTGACATGCCTCACACTCAAAAGTAGCAATAGCAGAAATATGTGGTAGCATCCATTTAAGCTTCGGCATGGGGAGATGACCAAACTTGAGATGCCACAAGTAGCTAGTGGCACCTCTTAACGAGAGAGAAGCATGTCCTGCATAGGGTGATTGTAAAAGACGATAAACATCACCTTCCTTACGACCACATCCAATAGTGTGTCCAGTGAGAACATCCTCAAAAGTAAGAGACATAAGATTAAAGATCACCCTATAATTCAACTCCTTTGTAATCTTGTTCACTGATGGCAAACTCAGTGGGAAGTTAGGGGCTAAAAGAACATTCTCCAACTTTTAGTGCAGGGTTGCACAAACCTCCCCTTGACCAGATATGGGTGCTTGCCTCCCATCAGCAACCTGCACAGATCTGCCTGGTGAAACTGGATGAAGAGTGGTGAACTGTCTCTCATCACCACAAATATGTTGAGAAGCTCCTGAATCAACAAGCCAATCTGCCTCTCCTACTTGAGACAAACAAGTTGACCCTGCTTTGGAAGCCTCATACTGCCTATACACCTAGAGTAGTGCCTTATATTCACTCCTAGAGATAATGACCGTGTCAGATATCTCTCCTGTCATCACTGATGCTGCACAATCAGTGGTTGGAACTATCTTCTCCTTAACCTTTGGTCAAAGAACAGTATAATCTTGATCATGACTTCCCATGGTCATCATACACATCTATGACCATCGAGAATGATTCATCCCATCTGCTTCCATCCTGGGATAAGGAAGAGGCTCTTACACGCCTTAGATTTAGACAACAGCATGCTACCTTCAACCATGAAATCAAGAATGCATGGAGAAACACTAGACCATCAGATCATCAACCATACTACCATAAAAAAGCTTTTTAGATCAGATTTTGATTTTTCAAAAGTCTGAAACTATGATTATTGGCGTAGCAATCAACATTGGAACATTAGAAACTCCCAATGAAGATTACCTCTTCCTTCATATGACCACTACACCCTTGAATAGAGGGGAGGAGGGTGATCAACCGCCCCTACTAGCATAACTTAAGATCTGAAAATTGATTTTTAGATCATAGGAACATGTGAAGATCTATCTTTAGTTCTTGGAGATGGATTCCAAGGCAAGCAAGACCTAGAATCCTCAACCGAGAACCAAAATAGGAGTCCCCTCGGCCAAGCGCACACACGTTTGGGCATCATAGGCCCCGAAGTTGCCAAGAGGAGGGCCCCTTCCTCTCTCTGCGCTCTCCTAGGTGGTCAAACACCCATCAACGGCGCTGGCTGCCACTGGTGGAGGAGATGTGTCAGCAACAATGGCTGCTAAAGGCGCATGTGCCAGTGGCGTTTAGAGAGGGAGGAAAAGAGGGGTACGATAGAGGTTTAGAGGGCTAGGTTGTTGGTGGGATACCGGAACATCAGTCTAGGACCATTGCTCTGATACCAAGTGAAAGAAAATGATCAAAATTATTATTCCAAAGAGCTTTATACATCTTTATATAAAGGAGAGGTGTTGGAAAACAACAACCAAGCATTTTTCCACACTAAGTGGGGTCGGCTATATGGATTCTTTGCCTCCACACAGATCGATTTTCAGCTATTTCAAGACTTAAATTAAAGTAATTGAGGTCATACTTAATAGCTTCCTTCCAACACTTGTTTGGTCTTCCTCGCCCCCTCTTAGTGGATTCAGCCTCAACTTCTCGCATCTCCTAACTGGAGCATCTAGTGGCCTTCTTTGTAAATGTCCAAACCACCTTAGACGTGCTTCTCATTTTATCCTCTATCGGTGTCACCCTAACCTTGTTTCTAATAATCTCATTTGAAATACGGTCCTTTCTTGTATGACCACACATCCATCTTAACATCTTCATTTCTGCCACAGACATCTTCTGTACATGCCTATAGTTTATAGCCCAGCATTCAGAACCGTATAACATGGCTGGTCTTACCACAGCTCGATAGTATTTTCCTTTGACTTTTAAAGGAACCCTCTTATCACAGAGAACACTAGATGCACCCCTCTATTTCAACCACCCTGTATTAATTCTATGTGTAACATCTCCATCAATTCTACCATAATGTTGGAAAATTGATCTCAAGTACTTAAAAACATCTTTCATTGGAATGCACTCTTTTCCAATTTTTACATCAATCCCTTTATTGTTCCCTCTACTACCAAACGTGCATTCCATATACTTAGTCTTTGTCCTACTTATGCGTAATCCTTTATCTTCCAAGGCTTCTCTCCAAAGCTCAGGTTTTCTATTCACTCCATCTTGTCTCATCAACCAACACAATGTCATCAGCAAAAAATATACACCAAGGAACCTTAACTTGGATATGCTTTGTCAACTCATCCATGACCAAGGCAAAAAGATAAGGGCTTAAAGTCGAACCTTGATGCAGACCAATGATGATATCAAAGTAGTCTGTCAAATCATCCTTAGTCTTTACACAAGCTGTTGCTCCATAGTACATATCCTTTATGAGGTTGATATATATAACTGGCACTGGTCTCTTCTCCAAAATTCTCCACAAGATATCTCTTGGGATAGAATCATAGGCCTTCTCCAAATCAATAAAAATCATATGTAAATCCTTTTTCTTGACTTTGTATGTCTCCATCATACGTCTCAAGAGATGTATTGTCTCAATAATAGACCTGCTTGGCATAAAGCCAAACTGATTTTCAGTTACCATAGAGACTTGCCTCACCTTTCTTTCAATTATTCTTTCTTAAAGTTTCATCGTATGACTCATCAACTTAATACCTCTATAGTTGGAACAATCTTGTATGTCACCCTTGTTCTTGTATAAAGGTACCACAAAACTTTTCCTCCATTCCTCTGGCATCTTCTTGCCTTTCCACACAGTATTAAATAAATTTGTGAGCCAAGTTATACCCCGTTCTCCCGTCATTCTCCAAATGTCTATAGGAATATCATCAGGTCCAACAACCCTCCCACTTTTTATCATCTTCAAAGCCTCCTCTACAACATAAAATGTCCAGATAAAAAATAGAAATAACAAATAGAGCAAAGCAAAAATAACTAATAAAGACTAAAGGAGATATGTCAACAAACAACCTTGGCCATCTATTCATCCCATAGTTGGCCAACAAGTTCTTAATTGAGGCCATTGCATAAAGCTTAGGAAACTTGAATCTAAGTTGCCCCCCTAGTCTAGTCCTAAAACTTAAAAGTTCATCCTTTACCCAGGATGGGTTTAAAGAATTGCAAGATGCATTCCATGACTATAATTAAAGCCCTTTAAAAGCCAAAGGCCCCTTGTGGCACGTACCTCTTTTCTTCCTAATGTTTTACCATACACATTTTTGAGAATTGTATTCCATACCATGTCTTCATTGATTAGTAACATGAAGAAATCCCCAAAGTCTAAAAGGTGAAGCACACCTAGGCCAAGTTTATATATGTCATCCCAATTGACATGTAGAAATCGCCCATCATAGTTTGGTCGTTTTTAGAAGAATCTCCATTTAATAGAATGCAACTTCTTAATGATCCTATTTAGCGACTTAAAAATAGAAAGGTTAAAGATAGGAATTGTAGACAGAGTGGATTTTGGTAGCACTAGTCTTCCTCCTCTAGGTAGCACATGACCCTTCCAACCAGATAACCTTTTCTTAAGTTTCTTCACCAAAGGATACCAAATCAACATGTGTGTGTTGCCTTCCTTTCAAAGATAATCCTAAATAAACAATCGAAACATGGTGAGGCAGAATGTTTAGAGCCACATAGCAAGAGCTAAGTTCATCATGATTCATATTAAGTGATATTAAGATTGATTTACCATGATTGACGGTCAGCCTAGAAATTTCCCTGAAGATTCCAACCAAAGACCTAAATTTGTAGCCTCTGTACTTCCCACTTCAATAAAGAAGGGCATAGTCTGCGTACTTGTAGAATAGGCGTTACCAAAGAGCCATCAGATGCCATAGTGAACTTTTATTAGCCCCCTTGTGCAAGCACTGAAAGACATTAGTGCAAGTGTAGCTGCTGTAATAATATAAAGGTGATAGTGGACAACCTTGTCATACCCCTCTTAATGGCTAGATCCACATTCCCATGGTTCCACCATTCACCAGAATGGAAAAAGAAGTGGTTGTGACGCATCTATTCATCCAGTTTACCTACTCCTTAGGGAAACGCTGATACCAGAGAACCTTCCAAAGATATGACCATGATAGAGTATATGCTTTGTATGCTTTGTAGAAATCCACTTAGTTGGAGAGAATGGAAAATCTTATTCAACTCGAAACCCTAACACCTCTTTATATGGAGAGAGGTGAAATGGTAAATTGCAACATAAGTCAGGGTGAAAATGTAAAATAGAAAAGTAATACAAAAATAGCATAAAGAGTGCTACACAAACACTCCCCATCAAGCTGGAGCATATATATCAATTGTACTTAGCTTGGAACAATATATATAAAACGTAGATCGAGAAAGTGGCTTTGTGAATATATCCGATGTTTGATCCTCAGAGGCAACTGAGGTGGTGTAGATAATCCCATGCTATATCAAATCTCTGGTATAGCAGCAATCAACCTCAATGTGTTTTGTACATTCATGAAACATTAAGTTGTTTGTTATATAGGTAGTAGCTTGGTTATCACATCTTATCTCCATTGGCCCGTCCACCTGGACATGTAAATCCTACAGCACTGATCTGACTCAGACCATCTTTGCAATTGTCTGTGCCATACCATGGTACTCTGACTCTGCACTTGACGTGGACACCACTTGTTGCTTCTGACTCCTTCAGGTCACAAGATTGCCTACCACATATTGCAGAAACCAGTAGTTGACCTTTTGTTTGCCATGCAGCCTGTATAGTTGGCATCAGAATATCCAACAACACTCATAGATTCACTCTTCCGAAATATAGTGCCTTTACTTAGTGCTTTCTTTACGTATCTAAGCACCTGCATAGCAACATCTCGAAGCTGTTTGGTTTGTCCATGAACTAACTGAGTTTTCCCACTGTAAAGGAGAGATCAGGACGAGTAATAATAAGGTATAACAGTTTACCAAAAAACTGCCTATAAGACCTGTTGTCAATAGGTTGAAGACTCAGTATCATAGAGATGTCCTGTGGGATCCATTGGTATATTGGCAAGTTTAGATCCCAACATCCCTGTATCCTGCAGCACATCAAGAATGTACTTACGCTGACTTAGAACAATGGCATATTTGCTGCATGCGACCTTAATACCCAAGAAATACTTAAGCTTACCCAAGTCAAGAATTAGCCAACTTCTTCACCTCAACTATCCCAGTTGTGTCATTTCCAGTGAAAATGAGAACATCAACATAGACTAGGAGTGCCACAACTTCCCCTATGCTCTACCTGACAAAGAGTGAATGATCTGCAGAAGACTTCAGAAGTCCTATGGCCTATACCTCCTCTGACAGCCTTTGAAACCAAGCCTGCAGACTCTGCTTCATGCTATAGATGGCCTTCTTCAACCTATATACCCACTCCCCCCTGAGTATCAAACCTTGGAGGCTGTTGCATGTGGACTTCTCTTGAAGATTGCCTTAAAGGAAGGTGTTCTTCACATCCAGTTGATGTAGAGGCCAGTCTTAGTGCATAGCATCAGGTAAGAGCATGCGAACAATAGGTAGCCATGCCACAAGTAAGGTGTCAAAGAAATCACCTTATATGTTTGGGTGAATCCCTTTACTATTAATCGGGTCTTGTGACGAGATATGGAGCCATTTGGATTGTATTTGAGTGCGAAGACCCAACAACATCCTACAGTCTTGGCATGTCTAGGCAGATCTATAAGCTCCTACGTCCCTCTAGAGTGCAAGGCAACCATCTCCTCATCCATGGCTTGACACTATGGATCGAGCATGGCTTGCTGATAACAAGGAGAAAGGTGTGTAATAGAGAGAACAACAGTGAACATAGCAAATGATCTCCCAAGATTAGAAGTTGACACTACTCTAGCATTATGATAGTGTGCACAACTATGAAGAGCCTTCTAAACAGCAATCAGAAGGTCTAGGTCCTCCTCTATAGGCTCAGCAACCGCAGAAGGGGGAACCTACTAACCACCACTAGAATCATCAGAAGGACATGCATGATCACCACTAAAAGAACTCGCGTCAGTATCGACACATACCTGACCATGGGAGGAGACAGGTGACTGAGGTGGTGGGGGGTGTGTGTTTGACGCTATGCATATTTCCTGTATGTAACCGAAAATCTGTAGACACGAGTAGGCTCTAGCCCCTGCCTAGTGGTGGTCTCTGTAGCAGTGATATCCTCACTGTGAATAATGGGAATTTGCTTCAAAGGAATTGGTAGCACTGGCATAGGAGTAGGATCTCCCTCAAATGACAACTGATGACCATCAATAGAGAAGTATGGGACATACTCGTGAAATGTGGCATCCATACTCACATAATGCTTCTTACCCCATGGATCATAACATCTATGCCATTTTTAAGTACTACTGTATCCCAGAAAGACACACTTTACCGCCCTTGGGGCAAGTTTGTCCCTGCCTAGTACTAAAATATGAACAAAGGCTACACAGCCAAATACACGGGGTGGTACATAGAACAGTTTCCTTTCTAGGTGAAGCAGATGCCATGGAACCTGCTCCTGAATTGCTGAGTTGGGCAGTCTATTAATCAAATAACAAGCAGTTAGCACTGCATATCCCCAGTAAATTTGTGGCTCATTGTGATGAATAAGTAATGTTCTAGCTACATCCAATACATACTAGTGTTTCATCTCTACTACCCCATTCTGTTGTGATGTCTGGGGGCAGGACGCCTGATGGCTTATTCCAAGGAACCTGTAAAAGGATGCTTTGTCATGCAAAATTCTAATGCATCGTCTGAACGTACAATCTTCACAATAGTAGAGAATAATCTGTGTCTGAAACAACTCTAGTCACCACTGAGATGGCGGAATGCCTCAGAATCTACTAACCACAAAGTACCATAAGAGATACCACTACCAGGTAGAGGCTATACCTGAAGAAGCCAAGGCAACGGTATTAATCATGGTGGCAGGCTCCTAAGTTAGCTAAGCAAGACGTTGAACCACTGCATAATAGTTAGCATGTGACGAAGTGTCACTCACCTCCTCTGAAGAGATGTCTTGATTGGCCATAGGAGGCCTATTATGCTTTAGCCAACAGGTAGCCTTTGAATCTCTAACCTTGCCGCAATGAGAACATATGGTTTGGGGTTTACCAGACATGTCCTGACCACGTCCTCTCCCCCTGGTAGATGGACAGCCACGTCCACCACGCCGTCCAGTGGCTTACATGGCTGAAGTCTGTCCAACAACAATAAGAGGTGGCTTGACAACCATCCTACTCACCTTACTATATGCTTCCTCAAGAGATGGAAGCCCAGCAAGAGTCAGGATTTGAGTCCTAGCAACCTCATAATTTGGTCCAAGATCATCAAGGAACTGGAGAACCACATACTCCTTCCTATTTGCCCTCTGAATGTCACAAGTGCAAACTGGGCGGTAGGCATTATACTTCTCCAAGAGCCCTTTCAAGGTGGCATAATACTGAGATAGCGACTGACTTTCTGAAGCCTCCAATTGCATGATGAATCTCAGAGACCTTGCTAAAATTCTTTTTGTGTGAATAGATATCCCGCAAATAATTCTACATCTCCTTCATAGTCTTATAATACATGATTCCATCTCTAATCTGGGGCTTCGCCGAGTTCATGATCCATGCTCAGACCATGCCATTATTCTTCTTCCATGTGGCGTCTTTTCCCATTTAGTTATGTGGCTCGATCTTCATCAGAATATATTCTTTATCATGTCTCTCTATTGTCATGAGGAACGTCTGAGACCATTTAGCATAGTTGGTCTCGTTCAACTTGGCGATAGGAACAAAGAACGGAATCTTGTAACTCCCGATGTCCATAGTGGCTTTTGATGAAATCTCCGATGTACTAGAAGATGACAGCATGCCTTAGGACAACCAAAATACGCCACCAAGGTAAATATGAAAATCAGTTTCATATATGAGAAAACGGAAGATCAAAGAAGATGTGACCTCTTGATCATTAGATCTAAAATCTAGAGATCCTAGAAATCATCCCAAGAGATCAAGTACCCCTTGGATTTAGATGTGACGCATGCTAGGACACGAGGAGACCCTTAATAGCACCTCTAAGAAGAGCTTCTCCTTGCCGGTGAGAGAGGCCCTCCACTAGCCACCACCACTTGCAGTTGGTGGCATTGGTGGTCTAACAGACCACCGATGATTGCAGGTGGCAGCGATGGTGAAGGTTGCTGTTGCAACTGGCGATGAGCTGCTGGTGACTCCTTCGTGGTGGCAATAGTAGTAGCAAGGGCCGGCGATGGAGAGAAAGAAGGGTTAAGGTGGAAGGGTTTGGAGGCTTGTGCAGGTAGGATATCGGAGCACCGATCTAGGATCACTACTCTGATTCCGAGTTGGAGAGAACGAAAATTCCTATTCAACTTGAAGTCCTAACACCTCTTTATATAGAGAAGGGTGAAAGGGTAACTTGCAACATAAGTCCGGTGGAAATGTAAAATAGACAAAAAATACAAAAATAAGTTAAAGGGTGCTACACTAACACACCTTCCATAAGAAGCTTCTTGTCTTCCTTGTAAACTAGGAATCCCACGTGTCTTTAGCCATTATGAAAGACTCATGCAGTGATCTTCCTTTAATAAAGGTTGATTGAAGGTTACGTAACACATCTCATAGCTAGTTAGTGAGCACTATTGCCACGATAAGATAAGTAGAATCGGAAAGTGCTATGGGTTGATGGTGTTCAATCCCCTTGACCCTAGGCCTCTTGGGAAGTAGGAACATAGAAGTTCTATTGAGCCTTTTAAACTTGGAATTTCCAATGAGAAATTCATTGCACACTGCTAGGAAATCCACCTAGATCACGTCCTAGAATTCCTTATAGAATAGCACGGGAAAATGTCGGGCTCTGAGGAGTCTTTCACCTTCAAGCACTAAATAGTCGCTAATACTTTTGTCAATTTTTTGACATACTCCTAGCTCTATCCCTGTTGAGAGTAAGGATGTTTGCATCAAACCACTCCCCACTTCTTAGGCATGCTTGTCTAGTAAAGTCATGATAATGGGAGTTAAGGGCCTATGCTATCTACTCTCTTCTTGAGATTTGCTCATCCCCTACTTTGAGGAAGGTTATCAAATTAGATCTTCACCTCAAGCTTCATGACAGGTGGAAGAAGTGGATGTTAGCATCCCTTTCTTTCAACTATAACTATGTAGATCATTGCCTCTAGTTCATCTCCCTTTTGAAATCTTCTTTGATAACACATTTTGAAATTTTTTCCTATTGCCCTTCTTTGAGGGTAGGAGATCCCTAGAGTCTTCTAGGTGATCTAGAGTGAATTGCTTGAAGGGAATCAAATCTTGCCTTTTCCCTTTTTTCGTAAATTTCTTTCTTGAAGGTAATCAACTTTAGCCGTAGATTCTACAATTTGTCAACAAAAATATTTATAGCTGAAGCAGATGGTTGTATCTCATTCCACCAATCTCGAACCATCTCTCTAAAACTCGACTCTAGAAGCCACGACTTATCAAACTTAAAATGGGAGGAGAATCTTGCATTTTCATTTGGCACCCAAACCAAAGGGGTGTGGTATGAAAATGGCCTTGATTTTGCTGTCACCTTGGGCAATTGAAAGTGTTTAGCAAGTGGGAGGGAGCAAAGGAACCAATCAATTTTGGATTTTAGCTTAAATGAATTTCTTTAGGTAAATATGGCAATAAAAGTGGGTAGGTCAAGCAACTCAAGTTTGACAACTGCACTTGCAAAATCTTACATTGTCCAATCTCTTCTCCCATCTAGATGATCATCCATTGACAGGACTACGTTGAAATCCCCATCAATTAACCATGCCCTACCATCAATGAAGGCCGCTAACTATCTAAGCTCTTCCTAGAGGTGTACTCTCATTGCATCCTCATAGGGATCGTAAATTATGGTGAAGACGAATTTTGCTCCATCCGAGATGTGTGAGAACACTAGCGCTCTAATATTCTTGAAATCAATTTGACAGGAGTTCACTTCTAGGCGATCAATATGTCTCAAGATTACCCAATTGAGTCAACAACAATGAAGGAATAAAAAACATGACCTCCAATCTCCCTTTTTGCTGTAGGTTTGAGAGATTTAAGCTTCGTCTCTTGTATCATCATGAAGTCCACTCCCTACTCAAGAGCATATCTCAATAGAGCTCCTTTTCGGTTGGAACTCTGAAGACCCCAAACGTTCCACAACAATACTTTAACCATTGAGAGGTTAGGAGTTCCCCTTTGCAGATGTTGTAGCTGCCCTTCTAGCTCCAACCTCAGGTGCATTGTCACACCAATGTTTGTTGGCTCCCTTCTCAGAAAAGACATGCCCATCTTATTAACAGGGTGCCTGTGCCATGACTTGCCCTTATCAACAAGCCATAGTTTTGGTGGTAGGATTGGTCTCCAAAGGCTTGATTGGCGAGATCGAAGGCTACTTGTGGTGCTCAATTGGCGTGAGTGCTAACCCATATGGGATGTCAATGCCTTAATGAAAATTGGTTGATTGTCCCTTGCCCTGTCACCGATTCGACTGCATTAGCCTTGCTGCATGTGGAACCTAGATTGGTGCTGCCTCGGTCGAATGAGCTCTGCTCTACTACTGGCTTTGCATTAGGGTTAAGGACCATAAGGTCAACCCTCACCATTGTGGGTGGAGAAATCAGAAGCCGTAGCCTGCATCAACATGCTCCCCCTAAAAATCCAAAAAAGCCAGCAACCCTACCCAAGGGGGAAAAGAAGTACTTTGGCCAAAGTGAGGCTCGAGCCCAAAAGTGTCAGACCAAGGAAAAAAGAGCGTACCTTCTCTGGATGCATATATGGATCTAGACCCCTTTTGAAGAAGGCAAAGTGACTTGGTTGCAATAGTGCCTTCACATCCATACGCACCCCCACCAAAGAAGGCAAGTCATCTTGCACATGTCGAAAATCGAGCTGATTTGGAGATGAATTCAGAATAGGTGAACTGTCACTCAACTTTCCCAAGTTGGTGATGCCATTTTTGCTTTTCGTGTTTGGATTTTTTGACATCCAAATCTGGTGCGCAATCGCCAGAGGTTTTATTGCCAGTAGGGTCTTCATCTTCGACATCATTGTTGCCACCTTGCTTAACAAAGTTGTCGCCACCTCCTTATAAGTTGACAATCTTCTTCCCAACTCCTAGGAATCGAGAGGAGCCAAGAAGACCCTTCTACTCTTAGAACCATCGTCTCCATGGTTGATTGACCACTTGCAACCTTAACCAAGGCGACCACCCTTCTTAGATTCATGGTAGTCGAGGAGACATTATTATAAGCCTTCAACCTTCCAAAAGCACCGACTACCACCTCCATTGTCTGAATCGATTGCAAATGGAGAGGGATGCCTTCCATGAGAGTGTGCATGACCTTCATTGGTGGTCCCTCCACCAACACCTTGTCAACAAAAGATGGTCTCCATTGCACCTGTCTGTTCTTCACCGAAGTCATTCGAAAACACAGCAACTTGGCAAGGTTCTCCTCTAGTGATGAGAAGTGTTTATGGTTATCAACAACAACCACATGAAGCGTTGCTGGTCTTTGAATGGTTTGAACTAAGGCCTCCTTTACCTCCTTTAGCATCAATCAACCCTTTACAACCTCCCTAAGTATAGAATTTAGAAAGATGCCATTCCTCTCAACCTCCACATTCCATGGTGCATCGACTTCCATTGCAGGAGCACTTAATAGGGGTAATGGCAAAAGCTTGATGATGAAGCCTCTCAGACAAGAGGACGTCTAGTGACCAACACCCTTACATTGCACATAGACAATTGGGTCTCGTCACTCCCAGGCGAAGTGCCCCCTACACCAACATCGGAAGCACAATGCCCATCACGACCTCTCTCTCCATTCATCGCCCACTCTTTCTTTCACGTTCCCTCATCCTCACTCTGTTAGGATCCTAACATAAGTCACAACCACGAATGACATGGAATTAAATCATATCAGCTATTGGTGGATCAATTGAATCTAAAGAAAGATCCAGTAACCTAATTACCTAAAAATATAACCCAACAATTATTGTATGTACTTAGGAAAAACCAAACCTCAAAACCAGCTTTTAGATCTCTAACAACCTTAATTTAATTGTTTTTCTTTTTTCTTTTTAGTTTTTAAATATAAATAAAGAAAAAAGTTCCACAAAATTTATTCATTTTTCATGTCATTTCATTCTTAAAACTTCTATTTTTCCAATTTCATCATTTGATTCCTTTTTTAGAGAACAGTTCTATTTGCTGTTACAATATTTTTTTTCCTTTGCACTTGTAGGTTGCCTTAGGCCTGGTATTATTAATTATCTACAACTTCTCTGATCAAATTCTCACCAGTCGTGAAAGACAGCAAGCTAAATCCAGGGAAGCAGCTGCAAGGAGTGCAAGAGAAACGGCTCAAGCTCGTGAAAGGTGGAAAGCTGCAAAAGATATTGCTAGGAAGGGACTTCAAACACAATTGTCCCGTACCTTCTCTCGCAAAAAGTCTGTAAGGCAGGAGCCCCTAAAAGGTTTTGGACAAAACAACGTCAATTCTGGTGATTCATCCTTACCATCGATGGGATCAAGCTCAAGCACGACACCTGCAGGAAAGAAGGGACCAGGTAATCTCACAAAGATGATGCACTCTCTCGAAGAAAACCCTGACAGTGATGAAGGCTTTAATCTTGAGATTGGTGATAAAAATTTGAGAAAGAATATCCCAAGAGGAAAACAAATGCATACACGTAGTCAGATTTTTAAGTATGCCTATGGTCAAATTGAGAAAGAAAAAGCTTTGCAACAGGAAAACAAGAACCTGACCTTTTCTGGAGTTATATCAATGGCTACAGATACTGACACAAGGACTAGGCCTACTATTGAGGTTGCATTCAAAGACTTGACACTAACACTTAAAGGGAAAAAGAAAACCCTAATGAGGTGTGTGACGGGAAAGTTTATGCCTGGCCGTGTAACTGCAGTTATGGGCCCATCAGGGGCTGGGAAAACAACGTTTCTTAGTGCTCTTGCTGGTAAGGTGACAGGCTGTGAGATGAGTGGCTTAATCCTCATAAATGGGAAAGTGGAATCAATTCATTCATATAGGAAGATTATTGGTTTTGTTCCTCAAGACGATATAGTGCATGGGAACTTGACCGTGGAGGAGAATCTCTGGTTCAGTGCAAGATGCAGGTATAAATTCTTTCGCACACTTATATGCAATACTATGGAAGTAAGGTGGTGGGTTTGTTGTTAGGAAGAGATAAAAAATCCTGAACATATCAATTTATTTAAATGTAGGGTGTGGTGCTGAAGAATTGAATCCTGATGAAGTTCTGATAAAATTATCCTGATAAAGTTATTGACATTTTCTATTTTTAGGCTTCCAGCTGACATTCCTAAAGCTGATAAAGTTCTAGTTGTTGAAAGAGTTATCGAGTCCTTAGGTCTACAAGCAGTCAGAGACTCTTTGGTTGGGACAGTGGAGAAGCGAGGAATTTCTGGAGGACAAAGAAAGCGAGTAAATGTTGGACTGGAGATGGTTATGGAACCTTCTCTTCTGATTTTAGATGAACCAACATCTGGTCTTGATAGTTCTTCATCTCAATTGCTTCTTAGAGCTCTTCGCCGTGAGGCTCTTGAAGGTGTAAACATTGTCATGGTAGTACACCAACCTAGGTATGTTTATGTGCATGTCTTTGTAAATGTGTGTGTATTGCATTTTATTTGAAGTTGGTTATAAGCTTCCATCACTAGTCTTTTTTTTACCAGTTTACACCTTTCATATATTTCCTAATGGTCTAGGAAAATACAAAGGACATGTTATTGCTCAAGTTTTGTAAGAAGGTCCCTTGGTCTCAATTGCCCATGATGTTCGCAACAACTATATTTTTGAGTGTTTTGAGTAGGCAAACCTGGTCCCAGTCAGTAAGCCTGATTGTTATCTTGGCTGAGTTTCTGAATTTGGTTATGTTTGGACCTCTCGAAACTCAAGGTTGGCAACTTAGACAGAGGGTGAGCAGTCTTGAGGTGGCTGCAACTTCGCTTAGTTCTTTTATCCTTTGTACCATCCATTTAAATGAAGCCATTTAGTGCATTCTATACAAACCACCCATAGACAGTAATTCACCTTGTGACTTAATCCTGTAAAAGGGTGGCACATACATTCTAACTATTGAAGTCTGTAAAAATAAAATTGTCATGGTTCCGAGCACCAAAGAATATTCATGGAAAACCTTCACAAGAGGAAGGGAAAACAACAGGAGAAGAGCCGTTTTGGGCTAGGTATTGAATTACTTCTTCCAGAGAATATGGTGGTATAAGGATTCTTATAGGTCCATTAGCACCTATAAACTCTTTGAATAGGTGAGGTAGGACTAAACTCAACCTTGTACATGGATCTACAAGAAAAACTAATTTTCCATCTAATCTAAATACGTTATTCTCGATAGTCCTCCACAAGCTGGAGCTAATCAAGCTTGAGCTCGTTATATGAACTAGATCTCGACTCTCCCTCAATCAATGCATTTTCTCATAGGAGAAGCAAGCAGGCAGGTTGGAGTGCAGTGATCATATACTTAGGTAGCTGGGTAATGAAGTGCTGCATTATGGAAGCATGGAAATTGTTTTAAAACTTTTTCAATACACATAACATGATACCAAAACATCAATCTTATTGGATCAAATCGTGGAAAACTATTTTTGAATCTCACAAACTGCATTGCATTACTAGACACAAAACACTATAATGCTTTTGTATGTGAAAACACTGTAGTTGCCCCATAATTTTAGATTCACTTGGTGGCTTTTAGGAGAGGGAGAAACAGTGGTGGAGGTGATATTGTAAATCTGTCTTTGATAATGCCACGTTGTAAGTAGGTGTCAGTCGCAAACACCAGCAAAAAAGAGTCAAGATTTAGATGGAAACCCTTCTCAAAGGAAGTGGAAAAAGGCATGAGCACAGTACCAATGGCACCTAGAATCTCTTTCCAGTAGAAATCAAATGAGGGGGTAAGGTGGAATATATAAAGACTAGAAGTTACATGGATACACCCCAACGGTCCATATTCCCAGTTGCATGTTTGAACCTGGTTATGTAAAACAATTCAAAATGGAGATTCGTATCACATGCTACTGTTGTGGTTCTTGGATGTCGAAAACGAAAGACTGTAAAATTCAGCAAAAAACTGAATCCTGTACATTAATTTCTTGCAATTATTTCCTCAATGCCTATATGAAGATTATTTTTCCAGATGTTGCATATTTTTCTTTCCTAATTAAAATGAGAGGTGTTTCACGTTTCAGCTATACCTTGTACAAGATGTTTGATGATTTAGTGCTTCTAGCCAAGGGGGGCCTCACAGCATATCATGGATCAGTTAAAAAAATTGAAGAATATTTTTCTAGCCTTGGTATCGATGTGCCTGACCGTGTAAATCCTCCTGACTATTTTATTGATATTCTGGAAGGTATAGTGAAGCCAAGTACCAGTTCAGGAATTAACTATAAGCATCTTCCTATAAAGTGGATGCAGCACAATGGGTATGACATACCCCCAAATATGATGCAGAGCCTTAATGGAGGTGAAAATTCTACTCATGGAACAAATCCTCCAGAAGCACAAGCTGGGGAGGCTTGGAGTGATATCAAGTGTGTTGTTGAGCCAAAAAATGAGATTATTGACCATAATCTCTCAAAATCCAAGGACTTGTCTAACCGCGAAACACCCGGCATAATTAAGCAGTACAGATACTTTCTTGGCAGGTATTTGCATAATGCCTTTACATAAATAAATCATATTTCTTTCCTATAAGAGTGCTTGCACGCGAAGACCATGCACTAATTCCAAGGGAGGGGCCCTAAAAAAGTAGTATGATTTTCAGGGTTGGTAAGCAGAGATTGCGAGAAGCTAGAATACAATTTGTTGATTTTCTCATCTTGTGCCTTGCTGGAGTTTGCTTGGGGACTCTTGCTAAAATGAATGACGAAACATTTGGTGTCCTTGGGTACACCTATACTGTAATTGCTGTCTGTAAGTTGAAATTCTTTTCACCTATTTTAGATCATTTAGCAAGTTCTTCTCTTATGTATTAAAAATGGCATGTGTTAGTTTTGGTATTCAGAAAAAACAACATTCCTCTTTTGTAGTATAAGCTTGAATTATAGTGACAAGCAAAATACAGGTATAAATTGGTGTCTGCATAATTGTAGAAAAAAATGTTCTCTTTTTACATTTTGATTTTGGATAGAAAATAGATGAGTACTTGTTGTTAGTATGATCTTGCTTATTGGGAAGCAAAGTGTGGATACCAAATGAAAATTTCCCCTTGCATGCAACCGAAAATTTTTGACAAAAACTTAACAAAGGGAACACAACTTGTCTATAGAAACAGTGCCCATGAGAATGTCAGTGGATTGCCCTTTTCAGCTTATATCTGAAAGCTTATGATGCCTGGCAATGCACAACTTTCTAAATTTATAACAACATTTCGAAAAAAGGAAGATTTTGTCAATGCTGGAGTATATGGAGTCCTATTATTTGTTTATTTGTTTTATTGTAAGGTACAATAGTTTTTCTCTTTTATTGTGGATGTTTATTATTTGCTAGAATAATATTGTTCTGCATTCAACATGGTACAAGAGCAAGGTACCTATAGTGTTTCCATGCCATGACACTTTCAACCAATTATATTGTTGAGAGATTGTAAGTGGTCATTTAGTATCACATCATCAATTGTGAGAATGCAAAGTGTGTGGTGGCTTATAAAGAGGTATGTACTCCTTGCTTATTTCTTTGAGAAGAATAAATAGAAACACACGCTCATAGGGTTCTTCTCCTGTGGTTTTCTCTCCGCTCTTCGTGAGTGGGGTTTCCACGTAAACCTAAGTGTTCTCATTGTTTATGTTTTGATATTATTATGCTTTCATTTATTTATATTATTCAACTTTGTGTCAAAGCAGCTCGATTTTTGGGTTCATCTTATTATCATGTTTTTCATTATTTTTGGAGTTTCAATTTCTTTGATTCATCCAAAGGAGCCTAAGGTGATAAAGAAGAAAGTGACAGCCACTGCATTGGAGAAGGTGATGACGATGGTGAAAGCTACTCAATCCACCCCTGGCGACACTTTTTGCGATAAGCAAAGGACCAAATGGTCATCAGCAGTGGTGATCAGGAGAGAAGGGGAGTCGATGACCTCCCCTACCGGCAACCATTGAAGACGGTGAAGAAGGGAGCAACGAAGACAATGGCACTTGTGCAATCTGAGCGCAAACTCGTGCACGATTGGCGCTGTGGTCCACAATTAATAGTGAAGAAGAGGAGCATCATATGAGGCGGTGGTGGTGGTCACAAAGAGTGATGGTGATGGTGATGGAGCGATCTCTTGTGATGATCTCGCGTAAGGTCGTGGGATGAAATCGAGGTGGCACATGGACAAGGATCTTCTACGAAGCAGGCGGCGGCGAGACCCCTGCAGATGGCGGTGATTGTGACCCTTGCAAGATCTTCGCATCCACAACGAAGATGACACAAGAGAGATCGATGTGATCTTGATTACGGCGATGATTGTGGCGAGGATCTTGCATGATCGCGAGGAGAGGAGGTCGAGTTGGCGAAGGTAGAGATTGTGATGTCCCTCTTACAAGGAGGCACGAAGCAACGAAGAAGGCATTCGCTCTTATTTCCTTTTTGCGTTAGTCTCTCTTGGTTAGGTTTTAAAAAAAAGGTGAGTTGGAGTACAAAAAGGGAGAGGAAAATATCAAAGAAAAAAATAAAAGGAAAAATAAAAAGAAAGAGAAAACAGGAAGGGGAAGAAGAAATTTTTTTTAAAGAAAAAAAAGAAGAAAAAAGAGGAAAAAATGATTAAAACAAGATGAATTTTAAGAGGAGAGGGAGAAGCTCTTCTCTCTAGTCTTATTCTTTTTTTGTCTTCTCTATATTTATTTCTTCTATACGAGTATGGGAGAAAGGAGGAGTGTGGATCCTATTTTGAGGGAGTGCCTTTGTTTGAGGTCACCATATGAGAAACCAAAACTTTAGGAGGTCTAGAATTTTGAGGTCTCCAAGAGGGAGATCCAACTTTGAGGTTCTCAAAGGAAGGGCCTATGTCAGGCTTTTATGTGGGAGATCTAGTTTTGTAGACTCTAGATAGGAGATCCAATTTTCAGGTCTTCAGAGGAAGGCCCATGATAGGGATATTGAATGGAGAGCCACTAGCACCAATTGAGGTCTCCAGAGGAGAGGCCCATGTCTGAGCTGACTACAGCAGTTCTTCGTCAAGCTTCAGCTTTGTTGATGTGGCATCATCAACATACCTGCCTACAAACATGAACAAGAGTGTAGCTGTAGTCTGTAGAGGAGAGACAGTTGTACCAATTGAAAAAGTTTTTGTTCTGTTATATAGAGGGGTTTCTTTGTATTATAAGTTAAGCATTCCATCCTTCAACTTGAGGAGTGTTGAGAGAATTGTGTGTGTGGAGAATAAATGCCACGAGGCAAGTTTTTGGTCCACCTAAGGGCATCAACCCTAAGGGGTTTAATAGGTTTACTTAGAGTCCAAGTTTTGGTATTTTAGTATGGTGGTGTCTTTTAGGCAAGTAGATTTGTTGCTTTCTATTTTTAGGAGATTTGATTAGATTTGTTTCGTATTTTGAGATTAGGATTGCTCTTTATATATAGAGAGAACTTATGTAAGTTTCTTTGAGTTGAATGTACTATTTTTTCTACCAAATAAAACAACTCCCTTTCTCTCCTCTCTCCTCCTCCACAGCTGGCTACACTCTCCCTTCTCTCTCTGTTTAGCGTGTGCCAACATTAATTGTAGCAGCCTGCTGCTGCGTTTTCTCTCCACATGGAAGAGCCTCCACGTTCCAGTAGCAGACAAACCCTCACATGGTATCAAAGCCTTCGATCTAAGCTCTTCCCAGAGATTTTTTATGCACGTAGAACGAAGAAGAGGAGAAAAGGCAAGTACAACAATCTGTGCGTGACTTTTCTGCTGGACTGCAGCCATGTGTGTGTGGCCTTTTCTTTTGACAGATAGCCTTCTTCCACGCCGGAGTGAAGGCGAGAGATCATGTACAAGAAGGCCCTATCTTGTGCGTGATTCCCACGTGCATGAAAGCCTCGTGTGTCGAGGTATCTTCGTCGACTTGTGAGCTCTCTCAAAGAACTCCTTGAAAGACCTTGGTGCCTTATGCAAGGTCCAAGGAGACATACAGGGGACTCCGGTAAGTGGCTTCCCTCACACATCCAGCGACTTATGTGAAGCGTACAAGTAGAGGAAGGCTCATTTTTCAAGGATGGAGATAGTTGAGAGTGAGAATTAGATCAACACCGGAGAAGGAAAGATTATAGTTCAAGGCACCACAATCTTACTTTAGGGTGCCTCGAACTATATCCCATCGGCTCGAGCAATCAAGATCTTCATAGGAGGACAACCCATGTTGTATGTCCTACTTGAGGAGTTCAAGTCAAAGGATTCAACAAAGAAGTGGGAGAAAGAGAACTACATGGTGATGAATTGGATGATGAACTCAATTGATTCCTCCCTCGCCTCCAAATGTTATACAAAAAGTCTGCGTACGAGATGTGGGGTTCCTTGGAGAAGAGATACTCCAAGAAGTCCAGCAATGGCCACATCACCAACATCTATACCCGCATTTGGATATCTAGTCAAGGGGATCTTCCCTTTGTCAAGTACTACTTAATGATGGAGGCTCGCTTTGAAGAACTGGAGATCCATGAGCCTGTCTGCTTCTACAAGTAACCGTTGTATGAGAAAGATGACAAACCACGAGATTCTTGTTGAGGTTGAATACCCGATATCAGCCGGCACATGATTAGATCATTGCACTGGATGAGGAATTGGATCTTGAGATGATTTATAGTCATCTCGAGAAGCTTGGAGAATCGGATGCAAGTTCTAGTAGAGTTGTGCTTGAAAACACTGTTATGGCTACTTTCTATGGAGGCACAGGACATGGAAGAGGAGGTGGTGGTGGCTCAGGTCAAGTCTATCCACCATGTCAACATTGCAGGCACACCAACTATCTGTAAGATCGTTGTTGGGACAAGGTTGGAAGATGCACACATCGTAACTTCTACTAAAGAGAAGATTGAATGAAGCTTGAAGAAGATGAAGAGCAGTGGAGTCTGTAGCCTCATCACAAGTGCACTAGGTCATCGTCCTCCTGACCTCGACTTGAGGGAGAGAGTTGAGAGTAAGTTCCATGGGGCAGATCATGTGGCAGGTTAGTCAGGTCACGTGGTAGTGCACATGGCAGGTTTTTAGTCCACCCAAGGGACACTGGTCCTAAGGGGTTTAGTGGGTTACTTAGAGTCAAAGTTTGATTTTTTAGTATGGTGATATGTCTTTTAGGCAAGTTAAGTGGATTTGATGTTTTCTATTTTTAGAAGATTTGATTTGATTTGTTTCTTGTTTTGATATTAGAATTTGCTCTTTACATATAGAGAGAACCTATGTAGGTTTCTTTGAGTTGAATTCATTATTCTTTCTACCAAATAGAACAACTCCCTCTCTGTCCTCACTTCTCCACTGTTGGCTGCATTCTCCCTTCTCTCTCTGTTCAGCATACGCTAAATCAACTGTAGTAGCCTATTGCTACGTTTCCTCTCCACGTGGAAGAGCCTCCACGTTCCGGTGGTGCATAAATCCTCACAGTGTGTAAGTGGCCATTTAATACCACATTGTCTGTTGTGGGAATGTAGTGTGTGATGGCCTATAAATAGACATATACTCACTTGTTTCTTTGAGAAAAATAAGCAGAAACACACACCCATAGGGCACTTCTCCTGTGATTTTCTCCCCGCTCTTTATGAGTTGAGTTTACACAAATCCAAATGTTCTTATTGTTTATGCTTTGATATTATTATGCTTTCGTTTATTTATATTATTTAACTTATATATTTTTCTCTCTTAGATTCTTTCTCTTGCTCATTGTTAATGGCCATTCTTTCTACTTTTTACTCAATTCACATGAGATTCCATGTGCATGAGGGTTTTTGTGTCCTCCCATGTTGGAGAGAACCATCTTGCACAGATCATAACCCTTGGCACATCGATCCATGTAGTTTCAGCAGTGTGTCACCACCACTGCTCGTGCACATGTTTTGAGGCATAGGGGGTGTTAATCAAGTTCTAGATGTAGGGATTGTTATAGGTGGTTTTTAGATTTCTTGAGCTGCATGTTTTTATGGTTGGAAAACCCATCTTTATTCATGGATTCGTTATTTGAATTTTAGGGTAGAGGTGACTCTTCTCAATCCTCCTTTGGATGCCTACCAAAAAAGCCAACCTTTGGTATGGTGATCAAGTTGAATTAATGTGTTAGAAGAAAAAAATAATATATATTTGTATTTTTTCTATTTCTTTTGTGCTTCTATGTACTCTCGCACCTTCTATATAAAGGCATGTAGGGTATGTTTGATTTAAGTGAAATCACTATTCGCCAACATGGTATCAGAACGGTGGTCCTAGGTTGGCGTTTGAGACTTGCCTGGATTCCCATTTCTATTTCCTTCTCTACCACAAAAAAAACCACTGAAACACTAAATAGGGAAACCTTAACCCTAGTTTACCAAAGAAGCCATCGAGCCTTCATTGGGAGGCAACGGCGCCACCATTCTCAAGCCCACGAGTCACGACCAAGTGGTAACCACCCCTTAGATAGGCATTGTCAGTTGTCCATTGCTGCTAGCCAATTGGAATATGCCCTAATCTTGCCCCTGCAGCTACCACTGGGTACTCATTAGACTTTCCAACCTTTGTACGACACCGTTTGGCCTCTTAAGGCCTTGTGTGCATCTAACAACCCTCCTTGGACCATCCTAGAGTTTGCGTAAGAGGGTTCTTGATTGTGGTTGCCACCAATAACGTCTTTTGAGATTGTCAAATATTGGTTGCTGCCATTGTCTACCCTTTTTGACACTGTCATGACCCCATTGGCATTGCTTGGACCCCTACTAGTACCACCTAGGCCTCACCGTCATTGCTAAGGCCATTGTTGTGGTTCCTCTTCTCAATATCACTTGATTGTTGCTTCTATCATCGTTTGTTATAGTGTTCATTCCATATGCTTAACAAATATGCATTGAATTCTATCTTCTTTCAACTCTCCAACCATTGTATCCTTTTATGTGTGAAGTTTAGTTGTCTTGTATGATTTGGTGAAACAAAAATCATGGTTAAGGATGAGGCTCCCTTTAGTGACTCCATAGGGAAGTTTTCTACCACCAACACCTCTCCCTAGATGTAGGGAACCTTTATCAAACTTGATGGTACCAATTTCCTTCTTTGGTCAACATCCTTCTCTTACTTTGTTGGATCACACAAGAAATATATTCTTCTCAAGGATAAACTGATCAAGAAGATCAATGATTGGGAGGCTGATAATGACTAGGTGATGACATACATTTTGAATAGCATGAAAGAATCAATTCCCAAGCAAGTCATCTCATATTTGTCCACCGAGAAGATGTAGGAGGTCTTGCATGAGATTCATTCTCACAAGAGTAACATCGCTTGCCACTATAAGGTGATTGAGGATATTCACTCCTGGAATGAGACCATGACTCTGGTTGCTATAATTGTTTCAAAAATTTATGGGATAAGCAGCATACTTACCAACCCATTATCGTGGATGTAGTTTAAATGACCAAGAAACAAGAAGCTATCCAATTAGTAAAGTTTCTAGTAGTCCTCAACCTAAATATGAAGTAGTGAAAGATCAATTGAAGTTAGGGGAGATACCTACCGTAGTGTAGATTTATGCATGCCTATCTGATGAGGTTACAAATCCATACTCATATGCAATGGCTACAATTAGAGGACGTGGTAGAGGGACATTTCTTGGTAGGTGGGAGAGGATGTCAACCCAATGGTATTGACCGTGGTCGAGAATAAGGTGGTTTGTTCTGTGAGCATTGCCATAGAATAAATCATTCTTTTGATTGTTGTTGGGACAAACATGGTTATCCTAATGGATGTTTACCTCTCGAAATTAATCAAGCATTTGTTAGTGAAGAGCAAGGTTTATAAAGTTGGTATGCAGCATTTGGTTGGTTGGGTTACTGCATAGAGTATGTGGTATGCGGGCAAGTATGTGGACGAGTACGCGGTTTTGTATTTTTCATTTAAAAATACAAAAGCATTAATCAACTTCCTAAATTTTGTATTATATGTCCAAATATATGAAAAATCAAAACTATAAACATAAAGCTACCTCAACTAATATAACAAGTACACATTAATCCTTACAACATCTTGAAAAATTGACCTCTTTGAAAATCAGGTGGGCTTCATTTAGGGTTTATTTGAAAATCGACCTTATACTTGGCTGAGCGTACATTTAATCAGATCGAGTAGTTGGTCTAGACCGACTATTGGATTGTCTCATGATATGCAATTCGGGATAAGGGTCGCCTACGCATATTCAATCTAGGCGATTAATTTCCTAAACTATGGTGAAGAGGACTCAATAGAGGTTACCATAACTAGATAGGAAAATGACAGGTTTCACCTACATTCTCCGGATAGTCAACCACCCTCTATTGTTGCTTTAGTACGTACCTAGTCAAGTACCCATATTTTATCTACTAGCCCATGCTTAAGATTGGATCACAGATTCTTTGGTGCCTCCTATCATATTGCTGGTAGTGCCTCATTATTCGAGTCTTTACAACCACTCTCTAGTCCTTTTCTGTGTTGCTGATGGATCTCTATCACCTATTACTGGCCTAGGCAAAGTCTCTCAACAAATCTGTCTTATTGATGTCCTTGAGTTTATTGTCTACTAGTCAAATTACCAAGTCTTAAAACTGGTAATTTATTTTTTATGAGTTGAGATGGTGAAGCAGATTGGTGGACTTAAGAAGGGTGGTCTTTACTATTTGAGCATTCAATCCCCACACTTATTCACCTTTGCAGCTACCTTTATGTACGTCATCTTTGGTTGGGTCATCCAAGCTTGTTGGTGCTTTGTCGATAGTTCCTGGATTTATCGTCTATAGAGTCTTTTAAACAGGAAGCTTGCCAACTTAACAAACATTGTGAGTTGCCATTTCCTTCTAGATTAATAAAAGGAAGCATAGTCTATTTACTTTAGTTCATGCAGATCTTTGGGGTCCTTGTCAAATAAAAAGTCTTAGGGGTTTTCAATATTTTCTTATTTTAGTTGATGACTGTACCAGGGTCATTTCAGTCTATATGCTTAAAGAAAAGTTTGAAACTCCAATACTTATTAAAAGTTTCTTTCAAGAAATAAAAACTTAGTATTCTACCTTTATTCGTGTTTTTAGAAGTGATATTTGTTTGGAATTTGTTAATAAAGACTTGTCTGCCTTCTTTACTTGGGTGTGTTGCATCAAACTTCTTGTGCAAAGACATTTCAATAAAATGGTGTGGCTAAACGAAAGTTGTGTCATCTCCTTGATGTAACACGTACAATCATGCGTTAGATGAATGCACCTACACCTTATTGGTCTAATGTTCTTACTTCTGCCTATATTTTAAATTAAGTCTCGTCTTCAATTCTTAGGAGGAAGGTTCCATATAGTGTCTTATGCCCTAATAAAGAACTTTTTCCTATTCCACCTTGCTTCTTTGGTTGTTTAGGTTTCGTCCATCTCTTTCAGGATGACAAGTTAGCTCGTCGTGCAGTTACATACATTGTTTTGGGTTATTTAAGTCCTCAGAAGGGGTAACATTACTATGATCGAACCATACATTGATCCTATATTAGTGTCGATGTTACCTTCTTTGAGCACATACCATATTTTCCTATCGTCGAAAAGGAGGTAAAAAAACATTGATACCAATGGGATACCCTTGCTAATGACGTCTAATTTGCCAGCTACCTTACCACCAATGTTACAAAAACATCCACCACCACCTTTGCCATCACCAATTGTATGCATTTTTCAACACCATAAACCACTACCTCTACCATTTGAGGTGGCAACCTTTCGTATTACTATTAATCCCACTAATTCGCCCACCATTCTTGCTTCATCTGATGTAGATCGCTTTTTGGTACCTTCTTTTGAACTCTTCAGACTTGGATTTACCAATTGTCCTCTGCAAGGGTACTTGTTCCATCGCCAATCCAAAATATTCTATATATAATTTTGACTTTTGACCATCTAGTTACTCGTGCTCGATAGTTCTCTCTTTCTATTAATAGTCACCAGTTATCATACTCTTGTTGAGACATGACAACATCCTTCACGGAAGCCTACTATGGAGGAGATGTCAGATTTGCAGTATAAGACATGGGAATCGGTAGATCTATCCCCATGTGCTACTGTTGTGGAGTGTAGATGGGTGTTTACCCTAAAATGCTTAGTAGATAGATCCATTGAGTAGTACAAGTCTCAATTGATGGTTAAAGGCTATACATAAACATATGGAATTGATTATTTTGAAACATTTTCTTATGACTCGGTTAAACTCAAATACGCATCTTGCTTTATGTGACCTTGAACTTTGGTTGGCTCGTCTTTCAACTATATAGTAAAAATGCTTTCTTGTATGATGATATGATTAGGGTGGTTTATAGGAAGCAACTGGTGGGTTTGTTGTTTAGGGGGAGTGTTCCAAGGCATAACAACTCAATAAGGCCATACATGGATTAAAGCAGAGTCTTCGTGCATGGTTTAATAGATTCAGTAAGGTAGTGTAGCAATTTGGATTCACCCATTCTTCATCTGACCATTCAGTCTTCACTTTAACATTGTTCTATAAGTTTAGTGATTCTTATTGTATACATTGATGGTATTTTGCTTACAGGCAGTGATTAAAGTGGTATCTCAGTGATAAAGGAATTTTTGAAGTCTCAGTTTGTTACTAAGGATCTTGGTCTTATTAGTTATTTTCTGGGTATTGAGGTGAGCCATGTAGAGGAGTGTACCATCTTTTTTATTTCAAGAAAAAGGTTTAGAGAGAAAGGAGAACAATAGAGAGATCTAAATATGAAGGTCTCGTTCTATCTCAGAGGAAGTATATGCTTGACTTTCTTCATAAGATAGGCATGATGAGTTGAAAGCCTTCCTATTGACTCTTAGCTTTTACTTGGTGATCTAGATACTCGAGAGGTTCAAGTTGGGACTCAATGTATTGCTATTGTTGGGAAGCTTACTTGACAGTTACTTGTCTAGACATCTCTTTTACAATTGAACGGTTGAGCCAGTTCATGCAACATCCTAGAGAGGTGCCTTGGGCCAAAGTATGTTAGGTGCTTAGATACTTGAAGTCATCATCGGGGAATGATCTCTATTTCAAAAGGCATGGGCATGTTGATATATGGGGTTGCTCAGGTGGGGACTATGTTGGGGGCTTATGAAGACAGAAGATCCACTATAGGCTTTGGTACTTATATAGGCAACAATTTAGTCATTTGGAGGAGCAAGAAGCAAATTGTATTTTTCTCACTCCAGTATTGAGTTAGAACAAAGAACCATGGCATGTAGTACTTGTGAGCTTTTTTGGGTGATGTTTGTTCCCCAAGATTTTGGTACTTATATTTCCTTTTCTATTACCTTGTATTTGGACAATGAGGTGGCAACTTTTATTGCAAATAATCCAAATTTCCTTGAGCACACGAAATATATTGAGATGGATTATCATTTTCTTTGTGATGTTTTGTCCAGGAATATATCTACACCCTACATATCTACAGAGGGATAGTTAACAAATATTCTCACCAAATCTCTCCTTACGTCGTCAGTTGGAGTTTATTCGTTTCAAGCTGAGTATGAGAGATATCTATGTTTCAACGTAAGGGTGAGTGTTTGAAGAAAAATGTAATATATATTTGTATTTTTTCTATTTCTTGTGCGCTTTGTAATTTTTCCCTCATTGTTTACAAAGGTGCATAGTGTTTTTTTTTATTTAAGTGATTAGTATTCTCCAATAGATTGCTTGTATATTTCATGGTCTTAAGCCTTCCATATCCTTGTAGGATTGATGGAGATGGATCATCTCTTCATACAGCTTAAGGTATCAAGAGGAATCTAGATAAAATGAGATAGCATATGGGAAAGAGATGTCTTAGATGTGTTCAAGTACATTCACACAAATGGCAAATTTACATGGAAAACCCTCAATGGAAGCGAAAACCACTTGAAACAAGTGACATGGAAAATTCTCAATGGAAGGGAAAACCACGTGAAAACAAGTATTAGTAAGGTTTGTCTTCATTAGGACATTAAACAAGTAGGTGTGTGAAAGACATCTCATCAATCTTAATTTAGACTAATGAGAAATCTCTCATCAAATTTAAGATTTAAGGTTAAATATAAGGAAGAAAGATAGTGGGGGTAGTTTAGCGAAGGATTATTAATTTCTCGTTATTAATCAAACGAAAGACTTAATCATAAATTGAATCAATTCAAATACATAAGACCTATGATCTTCAATCAAACGTGAAATAATACATCACCAATACTTCATTTTTTCATCGATAAAGAATGACAAGATTTTCCATATTAATATGAATTGTTGGGAAAAATCAATGAATAAAACTAGAAATAGCTATGCCTTCGTTCAATTTGTTGTAGTACACCCCTTTGGTCATGTTATGTTTTATTTTATTCTAGACATGTGCTATTATTTTGCCCACACTTCTCCTTTATATAAAGAGATGTAGGGTTTCTTATTGGAATAAGATTGCTTATTTTCTCTTACTTGGTCTCACAGTAGTGATCTTAGGTCGACGCTCTAATATCCTACCTAAACCTTAGCCTCCAAACCCCTCCACCCTATCCCTCTCTTCCTATTCTCGTCGTCGGGCAACCACCACCACCGACAACCACCTTCAGTGGCAGCAGCAACGCCGTAGCAGCACCATCGGCGGGTGTTGCTCCTGTTGGCAGCTGCAAGGGAGGGTTTAGACCTCCAGGTGACTATGCTAGCGTAGCCTACATCTATTCTAGGGGTCTTTGATTTGGTCTTGATTTGATTTCTGGGTTATGTTTAGTTGGATTTCAAGATCCAAAGATCCTCTTTGTATAGTGATTTCTATGATATGAAATCAGAGCTTTCAAATCTGAGTTTAAAGTTTTTCCTTCCTGTCAAGGCACGATGGCATCATTAGAATGTTCAGAGGTGACATCGGATACCACTACTGAGGTAGGGACAAAAACCCATTTGTTGTCCCATTCTCTAAGCTAGATGAGACTAACTATTCACGATGGTCTCAAACATTACTTATGACTGTGGAGGGTCATGATAAAGAACACATTACTAAAGCCAGAGCTTTCTGCGAAGATTGGGAAATACGATGCTTGGAAGGACAATACGATGGTACATTCACGGATTATGAATACTGTTATATCTCAGATTGGAGATGGGATCATGTATTAGAAGATCGCAAAAGAGGTGGGATTCTCTGCATGATACATATTCCTATGAGAAGAATTCTAACAAGGTCTTCCGAATCCACTATGATATTGGCAATCTGAAGCAAAAGGAGCAGTCCCTATCCTAGTATTATACCACTCTTAAGGGATTCCTCAAGAAGTATACTTCCTATAGACCAGTGTGTACGTGTTCTACTCAGAGGGAGTATTGTAGGGAACATGTAGTTCTTCAGTTTCTGGATGATCTTGGTCTTGAGTATAAGGGAGCTCATTCACAGATTTTGTCCCTTTCTAAGCTTCCATCTCTAGAGGAAGCATATAGCAAGCTGAGTAGGATTGTGGTGAAGTCCTCCTCTTGATACTCTTAAGTAGATGACTGCTCTAGCTATCACTGGAGGCCGTGGAGGCCATGGAGTTCCTTTTACACATGGTAGAGGATATGGTAGAGCACAACCTTGTAGTCCCTAGGCCACGTGCACATTTTTAGATGTGTCTGTGTGTGTGTGCGCGTAGACACACATATCAAAAAGTAAAATATATCATTGCATAAAAGTAAACATATTCAAGTTCAAGGTTATGAAATAAGTTACAAAGTACAAACAATATTAAATTCATTTATATATGTCTGTGTGTGTAGACACACATATCAAGAAGTAAAATATATCATTATATAAAAGTAAACATATTCAAGTTCAAGGTTATAAAATAAGCTACAAAGTACAAACAATATTAAATTAATTACAATTTTAATAATTAAACCAAGGTATAAACTATTACAAATATATTACCAACAACAGAGCAACATAAACCAAGAATTAATATATGCTTGAATCAAATATATTACAATATACGTTCAGCAATGGAGGATTTTTGCTTAGTTGAAGAGGAGTCTTGAGTGTAAATAAACAGCTTTAGGGGAGTGGTCAGGGGAGGGGGGTCGAGTGGGGTTTTATTTGACCTAAAAAAAATAATATACCTACATACTTATTTTTCCCTCTGTGCAAAAATCGGCCTACTACTCGACCGACTACACCGACTACTCAACCAAGTAGTCGGTGTTGCCGACTATAGGCTCGACTATGGGTTATCCAGTCGGTAGGGTACCGCATAGGATTACTCGACTGATTACTTGGCCGAGTAGGCTGATACTTACAACATTATTTATGAGCATTATCAGTAGAGTTGAATAAAGGAGGCTTTAGGTGGGCTTGATGCAGTGGAACAAAGGGAGTGGACTGTGGTGCATAATAGCGTTAGAGAAGAAGATTGGAAGAATGAGATGGACTGGAGGTAGAAATCTACATAGTTGTGGCTTAGAGAAGGTGACTCCAACACTAAGTTTTTTCATTTGTTTTCCAGTGCTAGACGGAGGAATAACTTAATCTTGTCAATTCGTGTTGGTAATGAACTTCTCTTTCAGAGATAGCAGGTTTGCAGGGACTTTGTGCTGTCATAATTTTACTAGGAAGCAGCCCAGTGGTAGATGGCGACTGGGTTCCTCTTATTTGGGCAAGTTGGATAATGCATCAAGGATGGATCTACTTAAACCTATTTCTGGTGCGGAGGTTCTAGAGGTGATTCGTGGAGTGAAGATAGGTGAATCGCTCGGTCCGAGTGGGTTGCCTGAAATATCTTTAGTCGGAAATAACAAATGATCTTATTTCTTAATAGAAACCCTACATCTCTTTATATAAAGAGAGGTGTTGGGCAAGTTGTAACATAAGTCCAGGAGGAAAAAAAAAAAAAAGCAGTACAAAACATAAAGAAAATAACTAGAGTGCTACACCAACACTCTCCCTCAAGCTGGAGCATATATATTGATTATGCTCAGCTTGGAATAACATATATCAAATGTGGACCGAGGAAGTGGCTTCGTGAATATATGCGCAGTATGATCTTTAGAAGCACTAGTAGTGTAGATAATCCCACACTATGTCAAGGCTGGTATAATGGCAATCAACCTCAACATGCTTCGTATGCTCATGAAACATTGGTTGTTTGCAATGTAAGTAGTAGTGTGATTATCACACCTCGTCTCCATTGGTCCCTCCACCTGGATATGCAAATCATGCAACACTGATCTAACCCTAATCATCTCTGCAGCTGTCTATGCCATAGCACGATATTTTGATTTTGCACTTGACCTAGACACCACCTATTGTTTCTTACTCCTCCAGGTCACAAGATTGCCTGCTACATAGATACAGAAATCAATTGTTGACTTTTTGTCTGCCATGCAACCTGCATAATCAGCATTAGACTAGCTAATAATACTCATAGATGTGCCCTTCTGAAACAAAATGCCTCTACCTGGTGCTTTCTTCACGTATCTAAGCACCTGCATAACAACATCCCAATGTTGCTTGGTTGGTTTGTTCATGAATCGATTGAGTTTTCCCACTGCAAGGGAGAGATCAGGACGTGTAATAGTAAGATATAATAGCTTACCAATTAATTGCCTATAAAATCTATTGTCTATAAGTTGAGACTCTGTATCATAAAAATGTCCTTTAGGATCCATTGGTATATTGCTAGCTTAGACCCCAACATCGCTTTCTCCTATAATACATCAAGAGCATACTTGCATTGACTCAGGATGCCCTCCTTGCTGCGTGCCACCTCAATGCCTAAGAAATATCTAATTGCACCCGAATCCTTCATCACAAAGACTTCAGCCAACTTCTTCACCTTAGCTATTCCAGCAGTGTCATCTCCAGTAAGGATGAGATCATCGATATAGACAAGGAGTGCCACAACTTCCCTTGTGCTCTTGCTGACAAAGAGCAAATGATCAGTAGAAGACCTCACAAGTCTCATGGTTTGTACTTCCTCTAACAATCTCTAGAACCAAGCCCTCGAGCTTCGCTTCAGTCTACATACACACTCCCTCTTAGTCTCAAACCCTGAAGGCTGTTGCATGTAAACCTCCTACTGAAGATCGTCATATAGAAAGGTGTTCTTCACATCTAACTGATGAAGAGACAAGTCGTAGTGTGTAGCAACCAACAATAGAATATAAATAATAAGAAGCTGTGTTACAGGAGAGAAGGTATCAAAGAAATCTACACCATATGGTTGGATAAATCCCTTTGCTACCAATCTAGCCTTGTAGCTAGATATGGTGCCATCTGGGTTGTACTTGAGGGAAAAGACCCAACAACATCCTACTGTCTTGGCGTGTCAGGGCAAAGCAGTAAATTCCCACGTCCCTCTAAAGTGCAAGGCAGCCATCTCCTCCATGGCCTGACGTCACTTCGAATTGAGCATGGCTTGCTGATAGAAAGTAGGAATCTGTGTCGTACAAAGAGTAGCAGTAAACATAGCAAAAGATCTCCCAAGGTTAGCAGTAGACACTGCTCCAGCTCTATGGTAGTGGGCACAACTGCGAGGGGCCTTTCGAACATCAATCTGAAGGTCAAGATCCTCCTCTACAGACTCAATCACAGTAGGAGGTATAGCTTTTTGCTCAGCAGCAGGAGTAGAATCATCAGAATCACCTGCACAATCATCATTAGGACAACTCACATTAGTATCAACACATACCTAACCAAGGGAGGAGACAGGTGACTGAGGTAGTGGATGATAAACGCCAGTTTATCATCATTCTTATGCATTAAAACAAATCTAGCTCTTAGGATTTTTCTCCGCAAAAGGGTTTTTGGGCTACATCTAGGCATTAACTAGGATAGGCATACATTGCATTTTTTCTTGTCGTTTTAATGTATTTTTGTGAGTGTTAAGGATGAACAGATATACAGATCCCTAAAACCCTAGCACTCAAGAAGGCAAATGGTGAAGGAGGAGCTCAGATTAACTGGAACTCAGCTTGATCCAGCTCACCTCAGCTGGAACCTAGTTCACTTGGACTAGGGTTAGCTCATCCCAGCTCCATTCAGCTAATCTCTGCTGAATGGCAGCTCAAGAGAGCTCATCTTAGCTCACCCTAGCTCAGGTCAACTCAGATCCAACTCAACTTAGTTGAGTCTAGCTCATTTCAGCTCCCACTAGTCCACAGGGAGCTCTAGCTAGCTCAGTTAAGTTGACGGGAGTTCACCCCAGCTCAGATCCAGCTACATCCAGCTCCACTCAACTCCAGCCAGCTGAAGAACTCATCCCAGCTCAGGAAGCTCAAGTATAGCTCCCGGGGACTCAGCTTAGCTCAACTTAGTTGAGCTAAGCTACCTTAGCTGTCTCAACCAACTCAATCTTCCCCGGGAGCACCAGACCCATCTCACCTCATCTCCATTCAACAGAAGCCAGCTCACTTTAGCTTGGCTTAGTAGCTAACAAAGAACTAACAAGCTAAGCCAACTAGAGTAGCCCCATGTTGACCTCTTTAGTAGTTGCCAGCTCCACTTCAGCTCCAGAGTCTTCAGATCCAGCTCCTCCCTCCAAACCATAGCTCCAACACCTCCTCTAATCCACTATTAGCAAAGCTAGCTTAGCTTAGCTATGCTCCAGCTCCCTTGGCTTTTACCACCTAAAAATCCTACCTAACAACTCCACCAACTAGCTCCACCTAAGCTCCACATAAGCTACCCCTACTTCCACCTCACCTTGGCGCCAACCTAGCCTACCCACTACCTCCAAAAGACACCATAAAGTGGCGCCAAAACCACCCTAACTACCTCCTTATTGGCACCACTTTTTCCCTCCAAAACACCCCCACATCATGACCCTACACATAACCCTACAACCCATCCTAGCCATCCACCTACCCCTCCTTCTAGAACCTTACTTGGCGCCACCTAAGCCCCTCTTCTAGAAGCCATTTTGGCGCCAACTTCAAGGGGTGCCACCACCCATAACCACCACTTAGGTGCCCCTTGGGTTGGTGCCAATTACCCTTAGCCATAGGATCCCCAACCACCTCCATCTTCCCATCTTAGCCCTCCATTTCAAGAGTCACCTTAGCCCCCTTCCTACTCTATATAAACCTACCACCTACCACCATTTTAGAGCATCCTCCATTAGTGTATTATTCTACTTATATCCACCTACACCTACGGCCAAGAAGAAGGAGTAGATAAGAAGATTAAGGGGGCACATCACCTGCCCTTTGGTGCCTTCTTCTCCCCACTCTCTTCAACTTGGGCCACGCCAAGGAGGAGGAGCATTCTACTTCAAGGAGGACGGCTAGGCAAAGGACGACCTAGGGTGGACATCCACCCCTGAGGAGGAGAAGTAAAGGTGGTAGTTACCACCTTGGAGGACATCATTTAGAGAAGCATCTCAAGAAGGAGGAGTTGGAGGACTCTTTTCAAGCCCGGGAGCTACTAGGCTTGGAGCAAGAAGCCATCATCTTCTTCACCATTTCATTTAGAGGATTTGTATTTTTATCTTCTTGCATTTCAAGTAGATTAGAAGCTTTCCTCTATATGTTTTGTGTAGAATAAGTTCATTTTTAATTTAAGTTGCCTTCTTTCAATTTTTGTTGCATAGCTTTTTACAATTTTTTCCTAGCATTTATTTCACTCCCTCTCCCTAATTATTCTAGGCCTCCACGTGCCTAGGGTGAGCTTAGGGAGAGCTATACCTATCACCTTAGGGTTAGCTTTATTGAAATAGGTAGTAGTTGTTTTCCCGCTATCAACAAACTTCGTATTGTCGTTATTTCAAAACCTATAAAAATCATATATATAAAACACCAAAAAGAAAGTTGAGCTTGATTTCCAAGCAAGGTATTTAATTTTGCAAATATTTGGCTTCCTTGGACGACCCTAGATACCCCACTATCTAGGAATATAAATTTAAAAGCGAATCTGTTTTTGTGTGTTGCAACGACTTAAAACCCTAATTTAACAAACCGCGCAAAAACGCGACCAGTGGGGGGCGTATTTTTGACGCCATGTATGCTATCTGTATGTAACTGGTAACCTATATACATGAGTAGTCTTTGCCTCCTGTCTAGTAGTGGTCTCTGTAGTAGTGGTATCCTTATAGTGAGTAATAGGAATTTGCTCCAAAGGAATCGGTGGTACTGGCATAAGGATCAAGTCTTCCTCAAACAACTACTGATGACCATCTATAGAGAAGTATGGAATAGGCTTATGAAATGTGACATCAGCAATCACATAATGCTTCTGGCCCTATAGGTCATAACATCTGTACCCTTTCTAGGTGTTACTGCATCCCAGAAAGACACTTCATTGCCCTTGAAGCAAACTTATCCCTACCAGATCCTAAAACATGGACAAAGGCTACACAACCAAAACACGAGGTGGCACATTAAACAATTCCTTCTCTGGGTGAAGAACCTGCCATGGGACTTGTTCCCAAATAGATGAGTTGGGCAATCTATTAATCAAGTAACATGTAGTTCACACTGTATCTCCCCAATAGACCTGTGGCACTTTATGCCGAATAAGTAACGTTCTAGCCACAATTAACACATAACGGTGTTTCCTCTCAGCTATTTCATTTTGCTGTGATGTATGGGTGCATGATGTCTGGTGAACAATCCTAAGAGATCTGTAAAACGATACCAACATACTTATGCAAAACTCTAAGGCATTTTCAGAACGCACAATCTTCACAATAGTAAAAACTGAGTCTTTATTTGTAAAATAAATATTTCAATCACAGACCCAACCTATGATTTATTCTTTAACAAAAACAATCATGACACCTTGAAAAAATCATCTACAATTAGCAAATAGAAATGACGACGCAGTCTATCTGACACTCTACTAAGACCCCATACATTCATATGTAATAAATAAAAAACAACAGCAGAACTCTCAGAAGAACCAAAAGGAAAATTGGCTCTGTGATGCTTTCCCAACTGACACGCATCACATAAAATCTCAATAGTGGGCGAAATGTGAGGGATAACATATTGCAGCATGTCCAGTGAAGGGTGCCTAAGACGACAATGCCACTGAAGAGTTATACCAACACTAAAAGCGACCTTACCCTAACACATAACAGCAAAAGGAGTCTAGATTAGATGATACACATCCCCTCCTCATGTTCACCACCAATCGTCCTTTTCATGAGTTTATCCTGAAAAATACTGCCCAACTCATCAAAGATGCCACTATAATGTAAGTCATTTGTGAGTCGACTAACTGGCAAAAGGCTAATAGGAAAATGAGGTACATAAAGACCATTAGGCAGTATCAGTGAGAGACTCATTGCCACATCTCCTCTACCATCTACTCTGCAATGTCAGCCATCTGCCACCTGAACAAATCTACCCGGAGGAACAATCTGAACCTATCTAAAGCATGTATGATCACCAATGAGATAGCAGGAAGCTCCTGAATCTACTAACCACAAGGTGTTGTCAGAAATACCACTACTAGAGGTAGAAGTAGAAGCTATACCTGGGGAGGTCAATGCAGCAATATCAGTAGTAGCAATAGTCTCCTGAGTCAACCGGGTGAGACGCTAAACCAAAGCATCATAGTCATCACGTGACACCGTATCGCTCACCTCCTTAGAAGAAGTAGCTTGATTGACCATAGGAGGTCTACCATACCATGCTTTGACTAACAGGTAGTTGCCAGGTGTCCAACCTTGCCATAGTGCTAACACATGGTGCGGGGTCTGCTAGTTGTACCCCGACCACCACGTCCTCTCCCCCTAATAGATGACGAGCAACGTCCACCACGTTCTCCAGTGGCCACCAAGGTCAAAGTTTGTCCAACATCCGATAAAGATGGTTTATCAACCACCCTACTCACTCGGCTATATGCTTCTTCCAGAGATGGAAGCTCAATAAGAGTAAGGATCCGGGACCTGACAACCTCATAGTCTGGTCGAAGACCATCCAGGAACTGAAAAACCATATGACTACTGAATGTCACATGTGCAAACTGGACGACAGGCATTGTACTTCTCTAGGAGCCCCTTCAAGGTAGCATAGTACTGAGATAGTGACTGGCCCTCCTACTTGAGACCACCAATAGCATGATGAATCTCAAACACCTTGTTGGAATTCTTCTCATGCGAATAGGTGTCACGAAGAGAATTTCACATCTCCTTGGTTGTCTTGTAATACATAATACCATCTCCAATCTAGAGCTCTACCGAGTTCATGATCCATGCCCAGGCCATGCCATTGTCTTTCTTCCAAGTGACGTATTTCCCTATCTTATTATGTGACTCACCCTTCATCAGAATGTGCTCTTTATCGTGTCTCTCTACCATCATGAGGAACTTCTGAGACTGTCAGGCATAATTGATCTTGTTCAAGGCGATGGGAACAAAGAAAGGAGTCATGTAACTCCCAATGTCCATAGGAGTATCCGATGTCACCTCAAAACTTCCAGAGGATGCCATCATGCCTTAGGACGATCACAATATGCCACCAAGAAGGATCTAAAAAACCACCTCCAGATCTGAATTTTCATAACATCAGAGAGAAAGTAACCCATTGATCATAAAATCTAAGATCTAGAGATCTTAGAGATCATCCCAAGAGCTACAGCAGCCCCTTAGACCAAGATTTAGTGCATGTTAGGGCACAGGGAAACCTTTAACAGCATTTCTAAGGGGCGCTACTCTCCCTTGGTGGCGAGAACTACCTGCAACCGGCCACCACCACTTGTAGGTAGTGGCGCTAGTAATCCAACAAACCACCAGCGACAGCAAAGGGGCAATGGCAGCAGCCTGCAGGAGGAAGCGATGCTGCCTATAGGGGGCAGCGGCGGCGATGAGCCGCTGGAGGCGACGGCCTACAGTAGGGGCCAGCTGGAGAGAGTGGATTAAGGTTTGGGTGGAGGGGTTCGAAGGCTCGTGCGGTTGGGATATCGGAGCGTCGATCTAGGATTGCCGCTCTGATACCAAGTTAGAAATAACAAATGATCTTATTTCTCAATTGAAATCCTACACTTCTTTATATAGAAAGAGGTGTTGGGTAAGTTGCAACATAAGTTCAGGAGGAAAAAATAAATAAGAACGCAGTACACAACATAAAGAAAATAACTAGAGTGCTACACCAACATTTTTGAAGGAATTTCGAGATGTGGTTGGGGAGGATGTCTTGGCAGTGGTAAGGAAGGTTTTCTAAGAAAATCGTGTCTCTAATAGGCTGAATTGTTTTCTCCTTTTCTTATTTCCTAAGAAGCTGAGAACATATGCTATTGATTACTTTTGACCTGCTACCTTTCTCGAATGCAATCTATCTAATTGTAGCAAAGACATTCGCGAATCATTTGCACATGGTGTTACCTCTATTGATCTCCCCGATGCAATCTGCTTTTATCTCAAGGAGATCAATCATGGATTCTTTTATTTTAGCTGAGATGGTAGCAGCTTGGAACTGATCTGATTTGCCTGCTTTCATGTGGAAGGTAGACTTTTCAAAGGCTTATGATTTTGTTTCTTGGGCTTATTTATGGGAGATCGTTAGAAGGGTTTTTCGGAGGTTTGGGTCAAACTTATGAGGAGACGTGTCACGACGGCTTCTTTTTCGGGGTTGATCAATGGGACATCTTTTGGGACTTGAACGCAACATTAAATGGGGGTTAGGCAAGGATGTCCACTTACACCCCTACTTTTCAATGTGACAGTTGACACCTTAGCTTTCTTGGCTTACAAGGGCTATAAGGAGAGGCTTCTTTTCTGGTTTCACTCTGAACAATGATAGCTCCTTTGCTTTTACAGTATGCTAATGATACAGTGTTCTTTATGCAGGGTGGTATCAGTCAGGCTAAGCACATTGTGCAGTTGGTTAGGGTTTTTGGTGATATCTCAGGTCTTTTGATTAATGGGAGAAAGTTAACCTTCATTCCCTTCTGTTTGGATAGGAGTACTGAGGATATGATCTCTGTTGTGCTTGATACGTCGATTGTTAGATTATCGATTACATATTTGGGTTTTGCCCATGAAAGGGAAGTGCTTGGTGGTTGTTGACTGGAGGACTGTTGGGGAGGAGTCTAAGAGGTTGAATGGTTGAAGTGGGAAACTTTGTTCCAGAGGTGGGATGCTTGTGCTTATCAAGGCGATGTTGTCGGCAATCCCTGTATTTTATCTCTCCTTGTTTAGGCCTCCAAAGAAAATCTTGACAAAGATGGAAGCAGCCCAAAAAAGATTTTTTTGGAAGGGGCTTAATCATCAAGGTCATTTCCTACAACTTGTTCCTTCGAGAGAGGTTTGTAGGCCTAAGAAAAAAGGTGGTTTGGGAATAAGGTGACTAGATGATTTTAATCTTTTTGTGCCTCTACTGGGCCTTTCATTGGACGTGGATTGTCTTCTGGGTTCTTTGGGTCGAGGCTTGGTAGAGGTTGTTCCTTTAGGTTTTGGAAGGATGGCTAGACCAGAAGTGAATGTCTTCAGTCTTTGTCCCCTCCTCTCCTTGGATTGGCTTGGGATAAGGACGTTCTTATTTCTGATGTGTGGGACAATTCTTCCGGACCTTCATCCCCAATCCTACAACCAGGTCTCTCTGATGCATCTATGGAGGAGTTACAAGAGCTCCAAGGGTTGCTTCATGGGATTTTTGTTGGCAAAGAGCCATTAGATGGTTATTTCATGGTGACTAAGGCCTACAAGAAGTTGACATTGGAGTTGAAGCTGGCATCTCAAGTTTAGGAGAATTGTTCCCTAGTTTGGAGCTTATCTATCCTTTTAAATGTCAATGAGAGAAAAGTTGGTAACGAAAGACTTCTGCTCCAAATGAGATGGTGATGATGATTTTGATTGCATCTTCTGTGGGGCTGCAACGGAAAATCTTGAGCACCTGTTCTTTCATTGTGACTTTTCCTCGGAGATTTGGGCGAGATGTGATATATGACAAGCTGATATGTCTTCTTTTAATGCTTGGTGGAATTCCTTCCAATCTTTGGTGCATGTGGATACAACAGAATGGGTAAAGGTGTGGCAGTGCTTTGGTCAATTTGGATGCAACATAATGATTGCATTTTAGAGAGCATGGGTAGAAAATGTTGTGAGGGCAGTGTGTGTTTGCGTAGAGTTGTTTGTATGTCCGCTCCATTTTTTGATCAAATGACATTTTGGATGTTTATCGAATGCCGGTAATTACCCTTTCTCTTCTAGAAAAAAAAAAACCTTTCTGAAATTTTTGCATATGATGGGTCCATTCATACATGTAAAAGGAAAGAGCATAATCCAATTGATGTGCTAATTACATGGTTAGATGCCTGGAGAGGGACATAACTCCAACTGCCATCCTAGTTCCATGCAAAAAGAGACCCAATAGGTCTGATATTGTTGCTATCTTTATTTACTGAAACAATTACTTCATGCTGGATAGTTAGAGCAACACAAATATTACATTCTCTTCATGGGTGAGATGGGATTGAAAACATAGTCATGTTTAGTATATATTTTGACTATATGAATCCTGCACATCTATTTACCTGACAGCCTTGGTCACCATATTCAGGAAATCCTGTTAGGTCATCATTGATGTTGAATTGTTTTTCTTATAATGTGCTTTTAGGAATTTATGTATTAAAAATTCTATTTTTATACATTATCAAGCAGCAGTTTTCAGTCCATCTTTTCCATTTGAAGTCCATGGTTCATATTTATGATCTGAATGCAGCACTCTTATGCAAGATTGGAGCTCTGAGGTCATTTTCACTTGACAAGCTACACTACAAGAGAGAGAGAGCATCTGGCATGAGTTCGCTTGCCTACTTCCTCGCCAAAGATACAATCGATCACTTCAATACCATCATCAAGCCAATTGTTTATCTATCAATGTTTTATTTCTTCAACAACCCTCGCTCATCGATTGTCGATAACTATGTCATCCTGATCTCATTAGTATACTGTGTGACGGGTATAGCATATTGGTTTGCTATTGTCTTTCAACCTGGCTCTGCACAACTGGTATATGCATTGGGCATGTTTCTTGCATAATATAATCATGTAGCTGGCCTGTTGAGTAATCTTGCTTTTGTTTTTGTAGTGGTCTGTGCTGCTTCCAGTTGTACTGACACTGATAGCAACACAAGAGAAAAGCCCAACTCTGACGAAAATGGCAGACCTATGTTACCCCAAATGGGCTTTGGAAGCATTTGTGATCTCAAATGCTAAGAGGTTTGTTTGATACAGCAAGCTAACTCTGCATATTAAAGTTCCTCTAATAAGAGATGTGCATTTGATATTCTTTAAGGGTGTATTCCTACATGGTCAACATGTGCTTCAATCTTTTCATTCAGAATCATTTCTGAAAAATGCAAGCCTTTTTTTATTCCCTTAATATTCTAAAAAGATGAATTATAACATGATATGAGCATTCATAAACCTATAAAAAGTTATAGTATGAACAAATGTGAAAACCTTAATTTTGATTTGGCGTTGAAACATACTTATCCTGACTTGGTTGCTATACCAGTAACCCACTGCAGCATCAGGTCAGCCTTTTAATATTTCAGAAATAGTACATGCATCAACTGCTGATACTTACGATATTACAGACAAAATATAGTTTGATCTCATGAATTTTTTTTCATTTAGTCTAAATACAATGAAAAATCACTTTTTGCCATTGTAATCTTCATTAAGTATGATATCTATGGAGCAATCCACTTGCAATAAAATTAGAGTGTAATTGTTACTTACATGTGATATAAAGTAAATTTCCAAGTAAGAAAAATGCATTGCAGCTAATCAAATGTGGTCTTTAAATAGTTGTACAGAATTACAAAACTGGTAGTTGCAAAAAACTCTTCAACTCTTATGCTCAATCGTGTCCCCTACGTGTAACGAAGTTCCGTTCTTTTTTGCCAGCGTTCATGTTGTGTTGTATGGATCCCACTGTATTTTTTCCAGTAATGCAGCATTAAGCTTTCTTCTTGATATTTTTTCCCTTCCTCCCCTCCTTTTTGTTCTGCCATTAGAAGGTGTAGAGCTAGGGGGGGCAGGTGGGTGCTGTTGCTTCTTCCCTGAGCTTTTGATTTCTCTAAAAATCATGCACCACAACCTTTAATTTAGTCTATTAACTTCATATTTTACCCTCCTAACTATTAGGTTCCAATTTAAAATCATAATCTTATTTGGTTCCGCTCCTTCAACCAAAATTTTTTTGCTTTGCCCCTGACCAGCATCACCTATCACCACCTTCAGAACTTATGTCATAACCCCTCAATCAGCATCTTTCCCGGGCTTTTTTCCTGCCACCACCCTATGTTTCTCACCTACTGTTAGGACCAAAATGAATTAGTTTATCTAAAGAGACCTTAGGCCTTTATCGAAAGACAGTAGAGAGAAAATCACAAGTATATCATTTCACTACATAAAATAATAAAAACACCCATAATACATAACTCAACACTCTCTCTCAAGCTGGAGCATAAACATCAAACATATTCAGCTTGGAACAAATATAGTGTAATCTCTTTTTGGGAAGTGCTTTAGTAAAGATATCGGCCAGTTAATCTTCAGTGCATATATAGGGTGTAGAAATCTTCTTAACTAAAATGACCTCTCTGATGAAGTGACAATCCACTTCAATATGTTTGGTCCTCTCATAGAAAACGAGATTATTTGCAATAAAGGTGATGGCTTTGTTGCCTCAGTGCATTGGAATAGGATTAGGTACCTGCACTCCAAAGTCTTCTAGAATAGAACAGACCTAAAGTAACTCACAAGTAGTCTGAGACATGGCCATGTATTTAGATTTAGTACTAGATGTAGATACTGTCAGTTTCTTACTCCTCCATGTAACTAGATTGGCCCTCATAAATATACAGTATCCTGTAGTGGATTTTCGATCCTCATGAGCACTTACATAGTCTGCATCAGAGTATCCACAAACATCCAAGTGCTCGTTGTCTTTGAAAAGGAGTCATTTCCCAAGTGCACCTTTCAAGTACCTGAGAATCTGACAAACACCATCCCAGTGGACTTCTCTTGGCAACTGCATAAACTGGCACAACCTTCTAGCTGCAAAGGCAATGTCAGGACAAGTAACAGTCAAATATAATAGCTTACTAATCACTGCATGGTATCTAATGACATCTTGTAGTAGGGGTTGTCATCATCTGCAATAGGCAAGGACACATCCATTGGCACGCGTGCTGGTTTGCACCCCAGCATACCCATGTCTCAACATGTCAAGAATGTATTTGCGCCGGGACAATACAAGTCATCCAGTGTGCTGCACCTCAATACCAAGGAAATAGTTGATGGGTCCTAAATCCTTGGTAACAAACTGTGACTATTACATCTTCTTCCCTCTATGCCTTGCTTGTCACTATCAGTCAAAAGTATGTCATCCACATAAACAACCAAATATGACTGAGCCTATCTTTTTATGCAATGTAAAGACAGAATGATCAGCAGAAAATCTGGTGAAGCCATAATCTTGAACCACCCTGCTAAACCTCTTAAACCAAGTTCTGGGACTTTGTTTTATTAGTCCATAGCTTTCTTCAGTCTACATACCTTCTGACACTGCCCCTAAGTAGGGAAGCCTGGTGGTTGCTCCATGTAGACTTCCTCCTCCAAATCGCCATATGGAAAGGTATTTTTGATATCAAGTTGATGGACAGTTCAATGACCGTTGACAACAAAAGATAACAATATCCGAATAAAATTAAGACGAGCTACTAGGAAAAAAGTTTCAAAGTAGTCAACCCCGAATGTCTGAGTATATCCTTTGGCCACCAAGCATGCCTTCTACCGTTCCACAGCACCATCAGGACAACATTTGAGTGTAAACACCCATCTACACCCCACAACAATAGCACCTGGGGGTAGATCAACAAGGTCCCACGTGCCACAGGACTGTAAAGCTGCCATCTCTTCCTCCATTGCCAAGGTCCAGGAAGGATCTCGGAAGGTCTCATGATGATCCTGTACTACCTACACACTGTCAATGGCCAGGGAAAACTGACGTCCAACTTTAAACAAACTGTCATGGGACATAAACTGAGATACAGAATATTTAGCACAAGAATGTAGAGCCTTGCTTTGTGCATTAAGAAGGTTTAAAGTAGTATCCTCAGTGGTAGGAAGTACCTAGTCCTTAGACAAATCATCAGCAGCTGGTGGGGACTGAGCAGAAATAGTAGACAATCGTTCATCAACCTGAGAAGCATTCTAGGTCCTATGCTAAAAATGCTTAGGAAAAGTATTCGTATCAGGAATCTCAGGACGACATGGGAAAGGACCCGGATCAGGTTGACTAGCCCTAGATATAGGTGGCTCAGTGGGTTATGGTGGCTCAGTGGACATAGGAAGCAGAACCTCATGTGATGGCTCAGTAGGTTACTCTCCCTATTTTTGGTAATATGGAATCTCCTAAAAAAACATGACATCAGCAAAAACATAAAATCTCCATGAAATAGGGTCATAGCATTTATATTCTTTCTGGGTCCTAAAGTAGCCCCAAAAACATGCACTTCACAACCAAATGGATGAAACAAAGTGAGTAATCTTATCTACTTTATGCAAATGGATAAAACACACACAACCAAAGACAACAGGAGTGACAGAAAAAAGGCCCTTTCTAGGAAACATAGAGTATGGAGTTTTACCCCCTAATATAGAGGAACAAACTAGGTTCACAAGTTAAAATATTTAAATAACATGGAAGCATAAATATCAAAGCATGTAAGCATCACAAAATACTTGGGTTTAAAACCCCACTCACAAGGAGCGAGGAGAAAACCACAGGAGAAGCGCCCTATGGGCGTGTTTTCTTTGTATTTCTTCTCAAAGGAAATGGGAGGAATATACGCTTATTTATAGGCCATCACACACATACAAAGTCCACATTTTCCAATATAACACTAAACCAACACAATCCTCTCAACACTCCCCCTCAAGCTGGAACATGGAATGCTTAGCTTGTAACACAAATCCACTCTACACAGCAGACTAAACAACACTCTGGACTGGTTCTTGCTTGTAGGTAAGAACATGAGCTGGAGTTGCTAGATGAACTGTAGCTGGCTTTGAAGATCTGGTGCTGATGGCTCTCCGTTCAGTATCTCTGAAATTGGGTCTTCCTTTGAAGATCTCGAAGATGGATCTCCCTCTCTAGAGTCTACGAAACCAGATCTCCCACATAGAAACTTGAAATGATTCCTTTCTCTGAGGATCTCAAAACTCTGGACCTCCCAAAGTTGGGTTTCTCATGTGGATCCATAAACAAAAGAGACTCCCAAATGGGGGTGACTACAACAGGCTTCCACACTCCCCCTTTCTCGCATATTCGTATGAGAGAAGGAAAAATAATAACGAGAAGAAAATAAAATAAAATAATAAAAGGTGGAGAAGACTTCACATCTCTCAAACATAAATCTCATTTTCCTTTTTTTCCTTTTTTTTAAATTTTCTTCTACTCCCTTTTTTTCGACTTTTTTTAATCTCTCTTTGTTTTTCTCTTTCCTTTTTTTTAATTTCTCTTTTCCCCTTTTTTTTCACCCCTTTTTTTCTTCTTCATTTTCCTTTAAAGCACTCTTGAGCACCCCTTAGGGTTCAAGGGGCCAAATCAATGAGACACGATGGCTCCTCTCGCTGCCAACTCCTGCGACCACTCTGCTTGCCACCTCCGACCGCGTCCACTTTGTCTCCATCTCGCACAAGATCTTTGCACGATCGACTCCGCCTCCATCTCTTTCGTCACCAACGACGCTATGTTGTGAGGTCACGCCGTCTACAGACCTCCACCACCGAGCATCTTCTGTCGGATGCTCCTCGACAATCAGTGCCTCGTCGGAGAAGCACGACGCCGCGACCTCTTCCTCGTCTTTGTGGTTGCGTGTCGCCTCCATCGAGAACGACGTCGCAGCGTCACCTAATGGGACATTCACGCCATCGGTGCGTCACCATGATCCTCGCAAGTCCTCACCGCCGATCTCCTTGCCAAGGCAACACCGCTTCGCTTCTTTGTAGGTGACATCAACTCCGCTATCACCACCATGCGCGCCTGGGAGGATCTCATCTTCTCACGAAGGATGCAAGCCCTAGGGTCAATGCTTCACAAGGGTGATGAACAGCAACAGAGCACCGCCAACCCTCGTACTTCGATCTTGGAGCCCTAGAGATCCCGCCTCCATCGCCATGTAGACGGCAGGCGCCGCCACGCTGCCACCGCAGTGCTACTGTCGTCTGAAACCATATGCCGGCTGCACCTTCTTTTCCTTGCGCATGATTAAGGCCTTTAGATCGGAGTGGATGCCATAAACATGACAGATCCACCACAAGAACAAAAAAGATAAAACATGATAATCAAGATAACCCAAGAAATGAACAACTTTGATACCAACTTAAAATATTTAAATAACATGGAAGCATAAATATCAAAGCACATAAGCATCACAAAACACTTGGGTTTATGTGGAAACCCCACTCATAAGGAGCGAGGAGAAAACTACGGGAGAAATGCCCTATGGGCGTGTTTTCTCTGTATTTCTTCTCAAAGGAAATGGGAGTACATACCTATTTATAGGCCATCACACACACAAAGTCCACATTTTCCAACGTGGCACTAAATCAACACACAATCCTCTCAACAGGTAGTAGTAAAAACGTCAGCCTAGAAATGTGATGGAACATTCATTTGAAACATAATAGATCGGGCCACATCAAGTAAGTGTTGAAGCTTAAGGTCCAACAACCCCATTTTGTTGGAAAGTATGAACGCAAGTGGTCTGGTAAATAATACCAAAGGATTTGAAAAAAGCATTTGTCCTGGCATTCACAAACTCCAATCCATTCCCTGTTAAGGAAATTGAGTGGTTGTTCAGTACCACATTGGAAAGTGTAGGCCTTGTATGAGTGGTGGCCTATAAATAGGCATGTACTCCTCCCATTTATCTTTGAGAAGAAATACAGAGAAAACACACTCATAGGGCACTTCTCTCGTGGTTTTCTCCCCGCTCCTCGTGAGTAGGGTTTTCACGTAAACCCAAGCATTCTTCATATCTTTTATGCTTTGATTTATGCTTCCGTGTTATTTAAATATTTCAACTTGGTATCAGAGCAGTTCGTTCCTTTGGTTATTTTTTGTTTGTGATTATCACGTTTTATCATTATCAATCTGTGCTTGGAGTTCCAAATTCTTTTCATTCGAAGGAGTCGTGGAGGTCTTGTGCCGTTAACGGCTACATCGACCAAGGTCAACCCATCGCCACTATAGATCATTGGGGTTAGCTTGCCGTTGCCCCCCCCCCCCCCCCCCCCCCCCCAAGCCCTAGGCCGCTCCTCTCGTCAGATGATGAAGCCGAAGATGGTGCCGAATCTCCTCGCTGGCAAAAGGACCAACAAAGGTGATGGCAGTGGCGTCGATCCCGCCTACGAAAAAGAAGGCAGTGAATCACGTTGCCAACGCTCAGGGCAGCGGAGGCCCTGCATGGCGGCAGATCAATAGGCGGAGGGCTCCATGCGTGATCGTTAGGTGGTCAAAGGCATAGATGGCGCTATGCAAAGGGGAAGCGACGAGGGGAGCCACGAACACGGGGCACTTCTCCTTCAAAAGAGGCTCCATAGAAGAAGGTAGGCAATGGTGTTGGCGGCCTTGGCAGCGAGGCAACCTCGCCCTTGGGGATCGGTTGCAGCAGGGTGTCAATCTGGGCAAAAAAGGACGCCGGTGATGAGGTTGCTGCGGACACGAAGATGGCGGAGAAGCAAGTCGGGGGGGATCCGCAAAGGAGGCGGCCGGAGCAGACGAGGTCGGAGGCACGGACGGTGTCGAGGTGGCCGACGTGAGAGCCAAAGGTAGGGATGGAGTCGTCGTCATGCTCTGTGTGAATGGGTTCTCCTGAACCCTAAGGTAAGACCGAGCGTGTTTTAAAGAAAAAAAAAGGAGAGAGAAACGAAAAAAAAAAAGAGAAGAAAGGGAAAAAGAGAAAAAAATGAGAAAATAAATAAAAGGAAGAAAAAAAATCAAAAAAAGGAAAAAGAGGAATGAGGTTTATGTGTAAGAAAAGAGATGGAGAAGCCTTTTCTATGTTTTATTGGTTTTATTTTCTTCTCATTGGTTTTGTCTTCTCCCATACGAGTATAGGAGAAAGGGGGAGTGTGAGAGCTTGTTGTAGTTACCCCCGCTTGGGAGTCCCTTTTATTCATGGACTCTACATGAGAAACCTAACTTTGGGAGGTCCAGAGTTTCGAGGTCCTTAGAGGATGGACTCATTTCAGGTTTCTATGTGGGAGATCCAATTTCGTGGACTCCAGAGAGGGAGATCCACCTTCGAGGTCTTCAAAGGAAGACCTAATTTTAGGGATATTGAACGAAGAGCCATCAGCACCAAATCTTTAGAGACAGCTACAATTCCTTCAACAGCTCCAGCCTATGGTCCCACCTGTATAGAATGGGTTTCTTTGTGTTACAAGCTGAGCATTCCATACTCCAGCTTGAGGGGGAGTGTTGAGGGAATTGAGTAGTTGTTTAATGCCACATTGGAAAGTGTAGGCTTTGTGTGAGTGGTGTCCTATAAATATACGTGTACTCCTCTCATTTATCTTTGAGAAGAAATACAGAGAAAACACGCCTATAGGGCGCTTCTTCCATGATTCTCCCTGCTCCTCGTGAGTGGGGTTTTCACGTAAACCCAGGCAATCTTCATATCTTTTATGCTTTGATTTATGCTTTCACGTTATTTAAATATTTCAACTTTGTCACTTCAAAAGATCTTAATAATAGTAAAAACTTGAGTCTATTTCCATAATAAAATTTGACAATATCAAAGGCTTCGGATTTTTCTTTCATCACAAAAATCCAGGACATCCTAGTATGATCATCCACAAGAATAAGAAAATATTGAAATCCTCTAACATTCTTGACCCTACAAGGGCCCCAAACATCAGCATGAACAAGAGCAAAAACAAACGCAGCTCTTTTATTATTTGATGGAAAAGAAAACTTATGGTGCTTGCCCAACTAATAGGCTTCACACCTCAAAATATCAGGAAAAGACAACATCGGAAACTGATAGCGCAAAACATGCAAACCGTCATGACCAAGTCTCAAATGCCACTAGAGAGCAGTAGTGGCACAAACATTCTTAGCACTAGAAGAAGGTTGAATGTGTAGGTAGTAGAGACCATTCTGCTAAAGTCTTCTACCAACCCATCTCATCATTTGGAGGTCCTATAAGAAGAAATATTGATAATGAAATACAGCCCGACATCTCAAATCTCTGGTAATTTGGCTAGTAGACATTAAATTAAGCGCAAAATTGGGAGCATGCATGACATTTGAGAGGCAAAGTGCTAGAAATAGAGATATTTCCAAGACCAGTGACTGTTGACAAGCCCCAATCAGGCACTTTAACCTGAAATGGTGTAGCAAAGTCTCAGAGAAAAAAAAGGGCAGTGTCACCAGTAATGTGGGAGGAGGCACCAGAATCCACAAGCTAGACAGGAGCTTGCGATTTTACTGACATGGCAGAAGTACCTTGAGACCTTTGAACTGAGGCAGAAGTAGATCCCCAAGAAGCTATAAGACGCTCATAATCAGCCTTGGAAATAGTGATCTGGCTATCCTCCTCCTATACCTGAGAGTTATCTCCTGTAGACATTTGGTAGGCATGTGGATCCATACCCTGTGGATTACCGTGCTTGACCCAGCATTGGTCCATAATGTGTCCATTTCTGTGACAGAACTCACAGAAGAAGGAATTCTAACCACGTCCATGTGTACCACCACGAGCTCTGCCACCTCTTCCACTCGAATTTGCTCTACCACGACCAACAGCAGCCATGGCAGAGGCACCAGAAGTAGGGATGGAATCTGAGGTGGTAAGCTTGGAGAGACGAGCATAGATTTGTTCTGCTAAAGGAATATCATCCAGAGTCATGAATTGATCTTTCACTGCTTTGTACTCGAGCCAAGTCTAAACAAAAGCTGAATCGAACGAATGGCTTCTTTCTACTTGGCAATAATAGATGCATTTGTAGAGATAGGTTGATACACATCTTGCTCATCCTAAAGATTTTTCATAGTACCATAATACTCGGATAAGGCCATGGTGCCTTTCTAAAGGTTATGGATATCCTCCACGACTCTATACAGCCTTGTAATATTGTTTCTGTGGGAGTATATCTCATGTAGTACCTCTCACATCTCCTTGGCTGAGGCATGGGCCGTGACTTGCTTAGCAATGATCTGTGTCACACTATTAAGAAGGCAAGTGGCCACCCAGTTATTATCTGCCTCCCAATCTGCAGACTTCACATCAGGCACAGCATCGGTCAGAATGTACTTCTTCCGATGGGATCCAACAAATCGGGAAAAGGAAGTGGACCAAAGCAGAAAGTTGGATCCAGCTAACTTGATAGATGTTCCCTGCATGTGAATGGGAGCGCTCGTGGTAGAAATCTTCCCTACCGAGTCACTCACGGCTTCCTTTTGATCCCCCATGATGTCCGGAGTCAAGATCCACAAAAGACACTATCTTCAAGGTCTGAAACTCAGATCATAGGGTCTAAAAACTCTGATTTCAGACTGAAAATGCTTCCAAAAAACCACATCCAAGTTGCACAATGGTGATTTTCAGATCATGTACCATGTTGGTACTACAAAGAAATTCGTTTGCACACGCTAGGGCATATGAACGACCCTAATGGTGCTTTCCAATTAGTAGAACCTCCTCTCCTGAGTTGTGTGAAGCCTGCGCGTTCCTGATCTAGGCCAACACAGCCTCTAGAGGTGACCTAGAGGCCGTGTGGACCTGGAGCAAGGATGATGGTGCTTGGGGGGAAGGCCTTGCGGCAGAGGAGGCCCTGTGAGGGCTCTTGCGGCGGTGACGGTGGCCTTGTGTGGGCTAGCACGGCAACGCAGGTGAGAGAAGGGCTCTTGCAACAGCGACGACAGCCCTGTGTGGCCTAGCACGACAGCGCAGGACAGTGGAAGGCGACCGATGTCACCTCAGGCGACGCGTGGCGACGCAGGGAAGGGCCAACAAACAGGTAGTGGAGGCCTTGGTGGCCGGTGGAGAGGCGGTGCTGCTGGCCTGGGCGGTCGACGATGCTGCTGTGGAGAGAGGGTAGGGGCTAGGGTTTTGGTGGGGGATAGGTAGCTAAGGTTTAGTGGGATAACAGAGCCCCAGTCTAGGACCGCTACTCTAATACCATGTTAAGATCGAAATGAATTAGTTTATTCAAAGAGACTCTGAGTCTTTATATAAAGAGTCACCAAAGAGAGAATTACAAGTATAAACTTTCACTACACAGAACAATAAAAACACCCACCATTCATAACTCAACAACTACCACTATCATTGCTTGATGGTCTCATCATCCTTCTAGCGAGCCCTTCCATCTGCAGTGAGCAATGATAAAAAAGCACAGGCTGTCTTGAACTTGCCATCACCATGGAGAGGCTAGGTTTTTTTTTCTGAAAAGGCCACTTACAGTGATTTGGAGGTGCTGGTAATAGATGGCAACGATAGGGAGGAGGCACTTGTTCCTTCTCCCATTTCTTTTGTCAGCCATCTTGCCGCACAATTCTATCTTGTTAATGTTGCTCTATCTTATCAAGAGCTAGCAACGACTAATTGAGTCCCTGATTCTCCGATCAATTATCTCCTACTTGTGAGCCCTGCTGAATTGCTTCTCCTTCTTCCTCTTCTTTTTTTTCCTTGTTTCCCCATTTTTAAGGCCCTGCGGAAATTGTCAGTGTGCACATTTTCATGATCTGGTTTTTCTCCAAAGTTTTCGTGCAATAGATTTCCCTTAAACTACATGAATTGTCCAGAGCAGGATGTAATCAATTTTTCAAGAGGAATTTCAGTAATAATGATCCAAGCATTCTCCCAAACCATGAACAGTAAAACATGTTAAAGCTGCGGAGATTTGGCAAGCTCAAAGACCTAACATGCAGAGGATGGTTTTCCTGATCCTGCTGTCATGGAACTTGGAGAAAGATGGCATGTTCATGACAGGGACTTCACCTTCCCTGCCGAATAGTTGCCAGGGGTGATCAGTGGTTGGTGCCTTTCTGGTGGTGAAGTTGCCAGAGTTGTGCAAGTTTGTGAAGGGTGTGGTTGGGGACAAAGAGGGTAACTAGTAGAGTGACTGCAGTGTGGAGAGGATAGGGGAGATGGTGGCTGGTAGTGGATGTGCGAGATGGTGATGACAAATGGTCCTGGGGATGGAAGGAAGGAGGTAGAGGGGGTAGAGTAGAGTGCAAAAACATCAAAAAACGATTGTGAAAGGAAATGAGTTCTCTTTATTCAAATGAAAACCCTAATCTCTTATATAGAGAGAAGGGTGAAATTATAGGGGGGTATAGTTAGAGAAAAAAAAAAGACAAACACTACATATACTAACGTTTTCCCTTAAGTTGGAGTGTAGATGTCTATCGACCCCAAGTTGTCGCACAAAAGTGTTGCTTCTTGTTCAACAACTTTGTGAGGATATTAGCAATCTGGAGTTCAGAGGAAGCGTGAGGTGTGATGAATTTACCACTCAATACTACATTTTTGATAAAATAACAGTCAACCTCAATGTGTTTCTCCCTCTCATGGAATGCAAGGTTAAAGGCAATATAAGTAGCAGACTAATTGTCATAGAGCATAAGAACTAGAGTTTGTTCTTGAATGCCAAGGTCTACCAGGTCTTTGCTCAATTTATAGGATTACATTAATAAAATATATTCTCCTCAAGGATGAACCTGCGGATATGGACAAAACTGATGAATAGGAGGCAGACAATAATTGGGTAGCTTCATGTATGCTAAACAATATGAAAAAAGCTATTGCAAAGTAGATCATGTCATATTCTTTTGCAAGAAGGATTTGGGATGTTTTACATGAAATTCATTCTTACAAGAGCAACATAGCTCGTCTATATCGTGTTATTGAGGGCATCCATACCTTTAAGAAAGGCTCCATGTCTTTGGTTGAATGTTATGGTTCAGTGAAGAACCTATGGGAAGAACATGATACTTATCAATCTATCTCAATGATGTCTTTGTGATGGCAAAGTAGTGGGAAACTATCCAATCAATTCAGTTCTTGGTGACACTTGGCCCATAATATAGTGCTATCAAAGATCAATTGATAACACTTAAGAAAATTCCTACACCTGCATAGATTTTTGCATGTCTATCCATATTTGAGATATCTAAGCCTACACCTTAGTATGACTCTCAAGCTATGGCCTGCATAGGTGGACAAGGCTGTGGTGGCTTCTCATCCAGGGGGAGAAGATGTCCTCCTATGAGGCATGCACGAGGTGGCTTATTTTGTGAGCATTGCCATCGAACAAATCATACCGTTGATAGGTGTTGGATCAAGATAGCTATTCACAAGGTAGTCATTCTGCAAGGGCCAGCCATGCCTCCTTGAATTCAGAAGATTCAAAATTTCATACTGATGTGATGTCCTCTTCTCAGGTTACCATTTCAAAGTAAGAATATGATCGGTTGCTTCTGAACTCCCATTCCACCTCTTCTATTGGAGCATCTACTGAGATTAGCAAGTACTGATGCTCTCTCAACTAAATCCTATGACTCTGAATAGATTGTAGACTTAGGTGCCTCTTCTTACAGGCAATGCCTCTTTATTTAGGTCTTTACAGTGTCTTTCAAATTCCTTTAATGCACAGGTTGCAGATGGCTCGCTTTCCCTTATTACTAGTCTAGGAAATATTCCTCATTAGATCAATGTCTCTCCCTGATGTGCTATATACATCCAAATTTGTATTAAATCTATAAGCCAAATAACCAAAGCATTAAAATGTTGAGCAATTTTTTAGGACTTCTTTTTTGTCTTGCAGGATCTTTGGATGATGAAGCACAGTGGTGGAGGATTTGAAATAGATAGCCTCCACTACCTTAGCTTGCCTTCCTAGAACCTTTCTAACTTTGCAACTCTTATTACAACCTTACAATGGCATCTCCAGCTAGGTCATCCATGTATCCTTGTTCTTTGTTGCCAGTTTCCTGAGTTGACATTTCTAGAGTCCTTTCAATATAATGCCTATCAACCTGGCAAGCATCATTGAGTGTCTTTCAGTCTAGAAAAAATAAAACAGAAGTGTCTCTATTTGCTTTAGTCCATGTTAATGTTTAGGGATCATGTTGTGTCAAAAGTGTAAGGGATTTTCAATATTTTCTTGTTTTAGTTGATTGTACTAGGGTCACTTGGGTGTATATGTTGAAAGAAAAGTACATAACTACTTTCATTATCAAAAAATTCTTTTTGGAAATAAAAATGCAATTCTTCAATTATACATGTGTTTTCTAAGGTGATAATAGACTTGAGTTTGTCAATAATGATTTGCCAGCTTTCTTTACTACTTTAGGGGTAATACATTAAACCTCTTGTGTTAGTACTTCTCAGCAAAATGGGGCTACAGAGTAGAAATTGTGTCATCTACTTGATGTTACTCATATTCTGATGTTTCAAATGAATGTACCTTCTTATTACTACTGAACCGACGTTCTTACTGCAACGTTCCTTATAAATTAGGTCTCTTCCTCCATTTTTAATGGACAAATTCCATATCCTCACCTGTCCACTGGAAGAGATCTTCTCTCTATCTTTCAGAGTCTTTGGGTGTGTTTTTGTGGTCCATCTCTTCAAGGTAGACAAATTGGCTCTTCGGCCAGTCAAATACATCTTCTTGGGATACTTGATGACTCAACAAGGATGTCACTAGTATGATCCATTAAAACATGAGTTTTATATATAAGTGTTGATGTACACTTTTTTGAAGATGTCCCCTAGTTCTCCCCTATTGAGAAAGGCATGAAACCTTAATTTGAAAATGAACTACCCTTACCAATACCTTTCGAGTCACAACCTACTCCCAATCAACCACCACCACCATCACCATCACCAAACTCATCGCCACAACCATCACCACCATATATTCCTCCAACTCCTATATGTACCTATCACCATCAGCAACCTCAACCTTAATAACATCCCTTGCTCATTATTACTAATGAAAAATCATTTACTTCTATTCGTTATGATCCTCCCGTGAATCCTTACTTATTAGAAGGAGATCAACATCAAGCACCCCCACCATCCACCCTTTCTGATTTGGATATTCCCATTGCTCTTCAAAAGGCACCTCATTTATGTACCAAGTATCCCATTTCTAACTATATGACTTTTGAAGCTCGACAATTTTCACATTTTATTGATAGTCATCAGAATCACAGGAGGCATATTAAGGCATTAAAGTATCCTTCTTGGAAGGCTATGATGGAGTAATGCTTGCTTTGCATTCCAGAAAGATGTAGGACTTGGTTAACCTACCCCTAAGTGCTACTGTTGTGAGGTGTAGGTGGTGTTTACCCTAAAGTATCTCCTTAATGGTTTTATTGAATCGTATGAGGTTCACTTAGTGGCCAAAGGATATACACTAACATATAATATATACTTTGAGACTCTCTCCAGTGGCCTAGCTTAACTGGGTTCTCGTTCTTCTATCTCTTACTGTCAAATGCATCCTTTTTGGATACTCGAGGACTTAAAAAGAATATCGTTGTTATGATCAATTGAAACATGAGTTCTATATAAGTGTTTGTTGAGTTAAGTGGCCTATGTTTATTATTTCTTTATGTAAGGGTGTGTGCTTGTAATTTTCCCTTTTATGCCTCTCTATATAAAGGCACATAGTGTTTCTTAAAGTGATTGAATGGCTCATTTGTCCTATCATGGTATGAGACCAGCAGTCGTAGACCAGTGCCTGGATACCCCACCAACCCTAGCCTTCCATACACCACTAAAACCCCTCTTGTCTCTCTTTCTTAGGCACCGTCAGCCCTTCTTCACCACTGCCAACCCAACCTAGGTAGCAGCACCCCTCAGTGCCACCGCCCAAGGCCAATAGCGATGACAGCTGAGGCCAGTGCCACCGCCAAGGGCTACTAGGGCGATTCTAGCAACCATCTAGGTTGTTGTAGCACCATAGTGGTGCATCTACCGGTGCAACAACCATCTTCTACTATGTTCTTTATCGTCAACCCCTCAACAGCGTGAAGAGGGGCCTCTCTGAGTGGGGGTGGCGTAGTTGTCGCCTTCCTTTAACAGCGTAAGAGTAAGACCTAGGAGGAAGAGGCAACCCTACTGGGGCCTCTTCTAGCCCCGGTAGGCTATTGCTATGCCTAATTCAAATTTCTTGGATCTACATGTCCTAAGGCATGATTTTCAGCATCAATTACATCATTTGATTTCTTATCCGAGTACTTAATTATTTGATTCCTGTAAATTGGGCGTTATAGAAGACAAGAAGGATCCCCCAGTGACTTGATGAGAAAAATCTCTACCACGAGCGCATCTTCCTTTATGCAAGGGGCCTCTATTAAGGTGGATGATACCAACTTTCTTTTTTAGTCAACGTCTTTCTCCCAATTTGTGGGTTCGCATCGCAAAAGGTACATTTACTCAAGATGAATCCGCAATCAAGACAAGCTGGAAGTAGATAATGACTGGGTAGCCACCTGCATGTTGAATAGTATAAAGGAGCCAGTTGCCAAGCAAGTCATGTCCTATGCCTCTGCCAAGAAGATGTGGAAAGTCCATGAGATACATTCCCACAAGAGTAATATTAGCCACCTATTCAGGGCTATTGAGGAGCTTCACTCTTTCCAGAAGGGATCCATGTCCCTTACTGAACATTATGGTTCTTTGAAGAACCTATGGGATGGGCAAGATACTTATCAACCCATCTCATATGATGTTGTCGTTGTTATCAGGCAAAGAGAGGAGTTCAGATCTGTTCAATTACTTGCTGGCCTAGGTCCTGAATACAAGGCAGCGAAGGACTAACTTATGACCTTTGAGGAGATTCTCACACCTACTCAGATACATGCACGATTCTCACGACTGGAGGATTGGAGATTTCTACTCCTATTCCACTTTAAATTCTTCTACCATGGCATTTATTGGCCGTGGCAGAGGTTGTAGTAGTTTGTTTTGTGAACATTGTCACAGGTCAAATCATATAGTTGACAAATGTTGGATAAAGCATGACTTTCCACAGGGTCATCAGGCTAATCAGGTGGCATATGGTGAAGTCAGTACTACTAGGAAGAGGACCAAACTAGCACCCAAATCACTATTTCGAAAGAAGAGTATGACGGGCATGTGTCATCTTAGGCTACTTCTACTACTGGTGCCTTAATGACTTGTCAAACAAGTACTATTGCTAGTGCTCGAGGTGTTCGTACACCATCATGGCTTGCTGATTTGGGTACCTACTCCCACATTGCAAGAGATGTTACATTGTTCTCCTCTCTTAGACTTCTAACTACCCCAGTTCATGTCAGGGTAGCAGATAGTGCCTTGTCTCCTTTGATAGGCTTGGGTAACATTTCCTTGTCTTCCATTTTGCATCTATATGATGTCATGCGAGCACCTAAATTCACCCTAAATTTAATGTCTATAAGTCAAATTACAAAGGCATTAAATTGCAAAGCCGTTTTTCATGAAGATTTCTTCTTTCTATAGAACCTCTAGACGATGAAGCAAATTGGTGGACTTGAGCATGATGGTCTCTACTACCTACCCCTTTCACCTGAAAATCCTTTCTTTGCTGTCGCTTATGCCACATCTGCTCTTTAGTGGCACCTTAAATTGGGACATCCTAATGCTTCAATTCTTCGTCAATTTCCAAACCTTTTTTCTTGTGAGGCTTGTCAACTTGGCAAGCATTACAGGTTATCTTTTCCTACTAGTAATAAAAGAGTTGTCTCCTTTTTGTCTTATTCATACTGATTTCTGGGGCCCATGTCAGGTCAAAAGCCTCAGGGGTTTCATTGTTTCTTACTTCTTATGGATGATTATACCTGTTTGTTGAGTATTTATGATGAAGGAAAAATCAGAAACCCTGTATTGATTAAAAATTTTGTTAATGAAATAAAGACTTAGTTTTTTATTCTTATTCACATGTTTCGCATTGATGATGGACTTGAATTTATGAATTCTACTTTGGCATAGTTTTTTCAGTCTTTGGGTATTGTTCACAAGGCTTCTTGTGTTCATAGATCCCAACAAAATGGGGTGGCTAAGCACAAGTTGAGACATTTTCTTGATGTTGCTCATGCTTTTATGTTTTACATACATGTTCCCACTACATTTTGGGTTATGCAGTTCTCACAGCAACATTCTTAACGAATCGTGTTTCGTCTATTTTAGGTGGAAAGACCCCTTGCTTTGCTTTGTTTCCTAACCGAGACTTGTTTTTTATACCACCTAAAATCTTTGGATGTGTTTATTTTTTTCACTTGTTCAAAGTGGATAAACTTTCTCCTCAGTCAGTTAAATGTATCTTTGTGAGCTATTCTAGAACCCAGAAGGAATATAGGTGTTTTGACCCACTGGGTCATCGGTTTTATGTCAATAAAGTTGTCACCTTCTTTGAGGAGATCCCATATTACTCTACTGGGAAGTCTTACACTATTCCATAGGATGTACCATTTCCCATGCCCACTGTTGCACCTTCAATGCCTTTGAACCTACTGTACGTTAAACAGATGTCCCTTCTGTTGCATTTCCTAGATATGCTGAGGTTACAAACACCTTCCCTAAACACTTCCTATGCAGGCCTGCATCCACCACTTCTCCAGTAAATGAGCCCCTTTCTACTATATCTGCTCAACCTTGTGCTGATCCTGTGGATTTTAGCAGAAATCCAGAGCCTACAGCACCTTAGGTAAATGATGTGGATCTTCCTATTACCCAGAGGAAGCCACAGAGGTCTTGTGCAAAATAGTGAATTTCAAATTATATGTCATTTGATCATTTGCCTACAGCAAGAGGACTTCTATCTCTTGCAATGGACAACCATCATATTCCCAGGAATAATGTAGAGGCTTTCCAAGATCCCTCTTGGACCTTAGCCATGGAGGAGGAGATGGCAGCTCTCCAATCTAGAGGGACTTGGGAACTTGTTGATCTACCCCCTGGTGCTACTATAGTAGAGTGTAGGTGGTTGTTTACCCTCAAGTGTTGCCCATATGGTTCAGTTGAAAGATTCAATGCCCGAGTGGTTGCTAAAGGTTATACACAAACCTTTGGCGTTGATTATTTTGGGACATTTTCGCTTATGGCTCATCTTAATTTAGTCTGGATTCTACTCTCCGTGGCAATAAATAGTGATTGGCTATTGGATACTAAAAATGTATTCTTATATGGTGATCTCGAGGAAAAGATATATATGCAGCAACCCTTAAGTTTTGTTATTAAGGGGGAGTGTCAGAAGGTATACAAATTAAAGAAGGCTATTTATGGTCTTAAGCAAAATCCATGGGTCTGGTTTGAGAGGTTTAGCAATGTTGTTCAAGAATATGGCTTTACCAGATTCATAGCTGATCACTCAATTTTTACCATACACTGAGTTACCAGCTCAATTATTCTTATTGTGTATGTCGATGATATTTTGCTTATAGTGAATGATAAAGGTGTAGAGGCTACCAAGACTTTCGTACACTCTCAGTTTGTGACTATGGATTTGAGGCTGATAAATTAGTTTTTGAGCATTGAAGTGCAGCATATGGATGGTCTTGTCTTGTCGTAGAGGAAATGTGTTGGACTGAAATAACTTGATTGTTATTAGAGGCCCTATGTGCCTTTACGCAGAGAGGCACCATGGAAAAATAGTAGACATGCTGACACATATGATAAAATAATAAAACATAAAGAAACTATTTAACACTCAACACTCCTCCTGAAGCTGGAGCATAGACACCCAACTTGCTCAACTTGGAACATAAATATTCAAGACGTTTCTTGGAGAGCACTTTAGTGAAAATATTTGCAATCTGCTTCTCAGTGGTAATGTAGGGTGTCAAGATCTTTCCCTCCAATATAGCATCTCTTATAAAGTGACAATCCACTTCAATATGCGTTGTCCTTTCATGAAATGCAGGATTATTAGCAATGAAGGTAGCAGCTTTATTATTGCAATACATAGGCATACAACAAGACTCTTGCAATGGACAGCAATCATATTCCCAGGAATAATGTAGAGGTTTTCCAGGATCCTTCCTGGACCTTAGCCATGGAGGAGATGGCAGCTCTCCAATCTAGAGGAACCTGGAAACTTATTGACCTATCGCCTGGTGCTACTATAGTAGAGTGTATATGGGTGTTTACCCTCAAGTGTTGTCCAGATGGTTTAGTTGAAAGATTCAATGCCCGATTGGTTGCTAAAGATTATACACAAACCTTTGGCGTTAATTATTTTGGGACATTTTCGCTTGTGGCTCATCTTAATTTAGTACGGATTCTACTCTCTGTAGCAGTAAACAATGATTGGTTGTTGGATATTAAAAGTGTATTACTATAGGTGATCTCAAGGAAGAGATATATATGCAGCAACCCTCAAGCTTTGTGATTAAGGGGGAATGTCAAAAGGTATGCAAATTAAATAAGGTTATTTATGGTCTTAAGCAAAATCCATGAGTCTGGTTTGAGAGGTTTAGCAATGTTGTTCAAGAATATGGCTTTACTAGATTCATAGCTGATCACTCAATTTTTACTATACACAGAGTTAGTGGCTTAATTAATTTTATTGTGTATATCGATGATATTTTGCTTATAGTGAGTGATAAAGAAGGTGTAGGAGCTACTAAGACTTTCTTACACTCTCAATTTGTGACTAAAGATTTGAGGCAGATAAATTATCTTTTGAGCATTGAAATGCAGCACATGGATGGTCTTGTCTTGTCGCAAAGGAAATATGTGTTGGACTGAAATAACTTGATTATTATTAGAAGCCCTACGTGTCTTTATGTAGAGAGGCACCAAGGAAAAATAGTATAGACACACCGACACATATGATAAAATAATAAAATAGCATAAAGAAACTATTTAACACTCAACACTCCCCCTAAAGCTGGAGCATAGACATCCAACATGCTCAACTTAGAACACAAACATTCAAGACATTTCTTGGAGAGCACTTTAGTGAAAATATCTGCAATCTGCTTCTTAGTGGTAATGTAGGGTGTCAAGATCTTTCGCTCTAATATAACATCTCTTATAAAGTGGCAATCCATTTCAATATGCTTGGTCCTTTCATAAAATGTAGGATTATTGGCAATGAAGGTAACATCTTTATTATTGCAATACATAGGCATAGAACCAAACACAACAAAACCAAAATCTTGCATAATAGAGTGAACCGACAACTTACAAGTGGTATGTGCCATTACTCTATACTCAACCTCTGTATGCAACCATGAGACCACATTCTGCTTCTTGCTACGCGAAGTAACCAAGTTTCCACCAACATAAACACAAGTATCTAGTGGTGGAGCGTCTATCTTCATGTGCCCTAACATAATCTGCATTAGAATATCCCCATATGTCAAGGTTCCATGCTTCTAAATGGATAGGCCTTTCCCAGGTGCTTTCTTCAAGTATCTCAAAACCTAGCAAACTCCATGCCAGTGTATATCTCTGGAAGATTACATAAACTAACTTAAACAGCCTATAGCAAAGGCAATATCAAGTCTTGTCATCGTCAAGTAGAGTAGCTTCCCAACCATAGCACGATACCTAGTTACATCTGACATAGGTGGACTATCTGAATCAACCAATGTTAAAGGATCCATAGGAACTAAAGCAGGCTTACAACTAAGCATCCCTACATCCTAAGTGTCACGTCCTAAAATCCAAGCCTCTAATTGAAGGTCAGGGTTTTGAGGGTGAAAAAGGTGCTGGGTTATTTAATTTAGGTTGTATTAACATCGAGTTACCAAAATATTAACAAAATGGAAAAGTACGGGAGGTATAACAGAGATGAAGCAGGAAATGAACCATAATGAAAGCTTAAAAGTTATCTATCCAGCAGTGCACAGTGAATCCCGCACAACGTCGAAAACCCACGCGTCAACGACACACGACCACACCTGAAATTAGGTCACAAAGCAGGGATGAGCCAATCGGCTCAGTAGGGAACATAAACTACTATAATTCAAGAAAAACACGGTAGTGTACAGCAAACTAACTGGCTAGATCCCTAGCCTAACACAGAACCCCAGGTTTCAACCCAAACCTAGGACAACCTAACCAACCACCATGGTCCCAACCCACTAATCAAACCCTTTATTAATGCTACACATTCTAACGTAACTATCCTACGATCCAAGATCCTATTACCTACCACTCTAAGTCCTGATGTGACCAAATCAATCCTTTATGCCGAAGGAGATCTCAATATGCCCTTCCCAATGGTACATTCGTACCCTAACTCCTCCCTGGCGAAAGGAAGGATTAAAGCACTCATGTCCATCGAACAAAGGATACCTGCTCCGGTGGTTGGAACGTTGACTGTACTCAAAGTCTCTGGAAAGCTATTCCACACAAGACACCCCTAAGTACTCTGTCCAAAAGATTCAGCGGGAACGACTTCCCACTGCCAGTGATCCTTGAAAAGCTATTCCACACAAGATCACGCGTTTCCTGATGCTGGAATCCCTGAAAAGCTATTCCACTCAAGATCCCTAGGATCGTGGCATGAGATCTTTGGTAGGCTATTTCACACAAGATCTCATGCCCCCACACCCGTCCGGATCACTGGAAGACTATTCCACACAAGGCCCGCATGATCCCCCATCACTCGAGAATCCCTAAAAAGCTATTCCAAACAAGACTCCTCGAGTCACAGACCCGAGATCCCTGGAAAGCTATTCCACACAAGATCTCAAGGCGCCTCTCGTCGACTCAGACTCAAGACACCCCCTAGTGCCTCATCTCCATGATGGCACTAGGCAAACCCCCAACCAAGAACTATTCTTGTTCCTAGGTCGAGCTACAGTAGCCTCAAGCTACCAGACTCCCGGGTTTTCATCCCACAATAGTGAACTCACTGTTCACCAAGTCCCAATGTCTCACTTAATGGGCTCCACCTATTTGACCTAACCAGTCCTAATTCCTCCCCCCTGATCAGTACCTAACTAGGAAACCTTAGAAACCTACTGGATCACCTGGGGTCTTATCCAAGACCTTAGGATCTAAGCATTTCATCTTATTAGACTCTAGCTGAGTCATTAACACATTCAACATTTTGGATTCGTGTCTTTACTTAACTGGATTACATCGCCTTTTATCGTATTCTTGGAGCTGAAGAGTTCCTTGCCTCTTGGCTCGAACACACCCTTAACACATTCACAAATTCCAACCAGTATCGATACTGGGTACCAACAACACCATTTTAGGTAACCAGCCAGTATCAGTACTAAACACCAGTACCGGTACTGGGCAATCCCAGTATAATACCAATATTTCCATGCCAATACCAATACTAACCACCAGTACCGGTACTGGGCGCCATCAGCCTATACCAAGTACCCCAACCAGTACCGATACTAGGCAGTCCTAGCCACACCGACCGAATGCATCCAGTACCGATACTAATACTGATACTAGGTGCATTCGGTCGGCATGGCTGGCACCAGTATCGATACTGGGTGCCTTCGGTATCCTTTATGCTTATTACCAGTTGATGCTAAAATCATCTAGTACCGGTACTGGTCGCCAGTATCGGTACTAGGTGCTTCCAGCACCTAGATCGAAGTGCCAACCATTCACTTTACATATTTACAAGGTTTAATCCAAATCTAAAGCAAAATCCTACCATTTTACATGCAAACATGGATTTATACCCAAAACACCCTTTTTCTACCATTCATAGTCTTAGGAACAAAAGAAGGTATCAAGGAGAGAAAACCCTACATGCGATGAGGAGCTTCTCTCCTTCTCCTTGCCTTGCAGTAGCAGCAACTACAGCAGCAACAATAGCAACAAGATCTGCAATAACACCAGCAACTGCAGCAGCAGCTCACCTCCTTTCCTCCTCCTTCCTTTCCTCTTCTACTTGTCTCCTCACGCAACGAGTGCAATAACAGTAGCTACAGCTGCTCCCACGAGGGAGCCTCAGGAGGTGGACTCGGTGGCAGCAGTAGCCTTCTTCTTTCTCCTTTCCTACCCTTCGCGCTCCAGCTCCAAGGCAGCAAAAGGGACAACAAGCTCAGCAACAACAACAATAACAGCAGCAGCAACCGCCCCTTCTTCCTTTCTTCTTCCCTCTGTCTCGCAACGGCAGCAACAACAGCTACGACAGCAACAGCTGCAGCAGTCGACAGAGAGGGGGGGATGAGGGCTGTAACCGGCTGGAGGACCTGGCTGGGGAACAAAGAAAATGAGGGTTTTCTTTTTATTTTTATTTACCTCCACTTATATATAGGTTAGAACATTTACACCCAAGCCCTTCCACTTTATACTTGGGCCCCAAGAAAGGCATCCAAACATGTTTTCTTAACACATAGCCCCTCAACTTTCATTATTTACCTTTTGTTAACAACTTAAAGGATTTACCTTAATTCCAAGGCTACCATTTCCTAAATCAAGGTTCCCAAAGCCCTTAATCCCACATTAAGCAACCAATTAAGATTTTAAATAGTCCATTAAGGGCATTACAAATTCGGGTTGTTACATTAAGCATGTCAACCACATACTTCCTCTAGGACAAAACAAGCCCACCATCAACATGTTTTATTGTATCTTAATGCCCAAAAAGTAGCTAATAAATCCCAGATCCTTAGTAACAACTGGGAGCAAAGAAAAGCTTTGGCATTTTGTATAGCTCTTTTGTCATTTCCTATCAACAAAATATCATCCACATAGACAATAAGAATAGCTAATCCATTCTCACCATGTATGGTAAATACGGAATGATCGACAATAGATCTCTGAAACCCATACTCCTAAACAACCCCACTGAACCTCTCAAGCAAGTATGCAGGTTTTGTTTCAACCCATAAATTGCTTTCCTCAACCTACAAACTTTCTGACACTTCCCTTAAGTAATAAAACCTGGAGGCTGCTACATCTACAACTCCTTATGCAAAGTACCATAGAGAAAGGCATTTTTAATGTCAAGCTAGAAAATAGGTCATCCATTGTTGACGACCAATGAAAGAAGTATCCTGACTAAGCTCAGGCATGCAATAGGTGAGAATGTCTCGAAATAGTCCACTGCAAGGATCTGTGTATACCCTTTGACTACTAGCCTTGCATTATATCGCTGAACAGGTCCATCTAGACAAGATTTCAAGGTAAACACCAACCTACACTCCACAACGGTCGCACCTGGGGGTAGGGTAACAAGCTCGCAAGTATTGCAAGATTGAAGAGCTACCATTTCCTCCTCTATAGCCAGGGTCCAGGATGGGTCCTAAAAGACCTCTATATGATTTCATGGTATAGAGTGATTGTCCACAGCATAGGGTAAGTGCTTTCCTGGAATAAGCAAATGATTAAGTGGCATAAAGTTAGAAATAGAATACTTGGCACAAGATCATTAGCCCTTCCTATGAGCAATAGGAATATCCAACTATGTTATCTTTGGTACGTTAGTGAGAGGCAGGAGGGACCTCCAATAGAGTCTGCAGCATCAGTAGGAAATTAAGCAAGAATGGTCGTTAGAGGTTCCTCAGGTTGAGGATCAGTAGTCCTACGCTGATAAGTATGAGGATAAAAAAATGGTGCATCAGAAGTAGTATCATGGGTTCGCTCGGAGGGCTATGGAGGTGGAATAGAGGGGACGGGTAAAGGTGCACCAATGGCAGGAGAGGAGTTGCCACTAGAAGTAGGAAATATCCTCAAAGAACATAACATCAACACATATGTAAAATCGATGTGCCTTGGGATCATAGCACATGTTCCCTTTCTAGTTCCTAGCATAATCCAAGAAAATACAATGAACCGACCGTGAAGCAAATTTATCCACCTTAAAGCAATAAACAAAATAGACACATCAAATACTTTAAGTGGTAAAGAAAAAAGCTTACGATCCATAAACAAATAGGAATAGGGACTCTTCCCATCTAGAACACAAGAAGGAACCCTATTTATCAAAAAAGCTGCAGTAAGAACTATATCAGACCAATACTTAGAAGAAACATGTACGTGAAACGTCAAAGTACGAACAACATCCATCAAGTGTCAATTTGTGTTTAGCCAACTCATTCTGTTGGGAGGTATGAACACAAGAAGTCTGATGAATAATCCCAAGGGAAGTAAACAAGCGATGCAACTCATCATTAACAAACTCACAATCGTTATTCATCCTGAACATACATATGGTGCAACGAAACTGAGACAACTCATCATTAACAAACAACCACTATCCATCCTGAATATACATATGGTGCGAGAAAATTGAGTCTTTATCTTAGCAACAAACTTCGTTATTACATCAAGGTTTTGGACTTTTCTTTTAGCATAAACACCCAAGATACTTAAGTACAATCATCAACAAGAACGAGAAAATAATGAAATCCCTTGATACTCTTAACCCAACATGGGTCCCATAAATCAGCATGAACGAAAGCAAATAGAAACTTAGATCTTTTAGTAGAACTAGGAAATGAAACTCTATGATGCTTGCCCAGTTGGCAAGCCTCACACTGAAAAGAATCAAGAAACTGTAAATCAAGAAATAGAGGACAGAGAGTGAGAATGCTAGGATGACCTAGGCGAAGGTCTCACTAAATAGAGGATGTAGTACCAGTAGTAGCAACATGATAGGAAGGAAGGTGAAGGTGGTAGAGACCATTCTGCTCAAGTCCTTCACTAATCTACTTCCTCGTTTGGAGATCCTGCAAATAGAACAAATCATGAAAGACTAGTTCAGTGCTTTTGTAATTTGCTTAATTAACATAAGATTCAATGCGAATTTAGGAGCATGTATAATATAAGATAATCGAAAATGGGATGAAAGAGAAATGTTACCAAGTCTAGTTACAAGTGACAAGGCACCATCTGCTCTCTAACATGTAGAGGATTATCAAGAGATATAAGATAGGAAAACAGTGTATTATCTCCCGTAATATGAGAAGTACCTGAATCTGCTAACCAAGTGGGAGTACGGGCCCTACAAACAGAGTGAGATGCCACCAGCCTCTCATACTCTTCTCTAGAAATCATAACCTACGAGCTCTACTGATCATCTTCTACTCCCTGACTATTAGAAATATTGTAGGACACTTGATTCACTCGATGGCTAAGAGGATAGCCATGTTTCAACCAACGTCGATCAATGGTGTGGTTATTCTTGTGACAGTGCTTACAAGATAATCTTGAGCGTCCTCATCCACGGTCAGCTCTGTCTCCACGTCCTCTCACCCTGCTACCTAAGTTACCCCTACCACAACCAAAGGAGGCCATGGCAAAAGACTCTGCATGCAGAACAGTCTTAGTAGTCTCCAGGTGAGATAGCCTAGCATAGATCTGCGTTGGAGTAGGAAGAATCTCTAATGTCATAAAATGATCCTTGATAGCCTTATACTCAAGTCCAAGTACAATAGGCATCTGAACAAATCGTATAGCCTCATGCTGCTTAGTCATAATAGCTACATCAGAAGAAACAGGTTGGAGAAGGTTTTATTCATCCCAAAAATTCTTCATAGAATCATAAAAATCAACCAGTGATAATTTGTTGAGAGTATTATGTGGTTATTTAGTGTCACATTGGAAAGTGTGCAACTTGTGTGTGTGTGATGGCCTATAAATAGGCGTGTACTCCTATTTTACTTTGAGAAGAAATACAAAGAAATCATGCCCATAAGGCGCTTCTCCCATGGTTTTCTCACTGCTCCTTGTTAGTGGGGTTTCCACATAAACCCAAGTGTTTTGTGATTGTTTATATGCTTCGATATTATTACTTTTGCATTGTTGAGATTATTTAACTTGGTTTCAGAACACTCCGTTCTTGGGTTATCATTTCCATGCTTATCTTTCTTGGGAATTTTTTGTTCATTTGAAGAGGAGAGATCGTGTGAGATCTCTAATGGCTCGACGTGAGAGAGTCCAGCAGGAGCAAGGTGATCAAGGAAAGGGCCTACATGGATCAGGTGTAGGCGCATGCGGCCTACTGCAGGCAGCGAGGATGGAGGAGATCTGCGCGATGAGGTGCGTACAGTGGTGGAGTAGAGGCGCTAGGCGGTGAAGCGATCGACAACAGAGGTGATCCGCAACCATCGCCTCCTTAGCGCCTCGAGGCAACGCTCGCAGTCTCAGAGGCGGTCTTTGAGGAGCAAGACGTGATCGCGGTCGTGAAGGCCATGGCAGGACTCCTCGGAGACGAGGATGACGACGGCGAGGATGCAGGGTTGCAGGCCATTAACAGAGGTGATGCGATTGGCGGAGGCAGTGCGATTAGCGTCATCGGCATTGTGGAGACCTTGAGCAGATGAGGCGGTGAGGCACTGGTTGTAGGAGTGTGGTGCTCTGCGTAGGAGGCAGCAATGATGGCTGTCGACAATAGAAGGCATCGCACAGTGGCACGCAGCAACACGAGGGGTGATGACTAGTTTGTTGCCGTTGCGTTCTCTCCGAACCCTAAGGTGTCTGTAGGTTATTTTGTTTTGATTAGCCTTATTTAAACGAGGGAAAGAAGAAAAGAGAAGAAGAAAAAAAAGAATAAAATGACGAGTGACAAAAAAAATAGAGAAGAAAAAAAAAAGAAAAGAGAAAAAAAGGGAAAAGATAGAGAGAAAAATTTTTTAAAAAAGGAAAAAAATAAAAAAATGAAGTTTGTCTTTGAGAGAAGATGTGAAGTCTTCTCCAGTTTTTAATGTTTTATTTTCTTCTCGTCATTATTTTTTCTCCCATACTCGTATGGGAGAAAAGGGGAGTGTGGGAGCTTGTTGTAGTCACCTCCGCTTGGGAGTCCCTTTTGTTCATTGACTCCACATGAAAAACCCAACTCTAAGAGGTCTAGAGTTTCGAGATCTTTAGAGGAAGGACTCATTTCAGATTTCTATGTAAAAGATCCAGTTTCGTGGACTCCAGAGAAGGAGATCCACATTCGAGGTCTTCAGAGAAAGATCCATTTTCAGGAATACTGAACAGTGAGCCATCAGCACCAGATCTTCAGAGACAACCATAATTTCTTCAGCAGCTCCAGCCTATGTTCCCGCCTGTGTAGAGTGGGTTTTTTTGTGTTACAAGCTAAGCATTCCATGCTCCAGCTTGAGGGAGAGTGTTGAGAGTATTATGTGGTTATTTAGTGCCACATTGGAAAGTGTGCACCTTGTGTGTGTGATGGCCTATAAATAGGCGTGTACTCCCATTTTACTTTGAGAAGAAATACAGAGAAATCACGCCCATAGGGCACCTCTCGCGTGGTTTTCTCCCTGCTCCTTGTGAGTAGGGTTTTCACGTAAACCCAAGTGTTTTGTGATTGTTTATATGCTTTGATATTATTGCTTCCACATTATTTAGATTATTTAACTTAATTCCCTTCTTAAAAGTATGCAGATCCCCCAGAACCAAGTACAAGCATCCAATATTGCTCACATAGGAATGTATCTTGTGCAAGATCTCCCATATCTTCTTTGCTGAGGAATGACATGACCTGCTTAGCTATATTCTCCTTCATGCTATTTAGCATGCATGTTGCAACCCAATCGTTATTTGCCTCCTAGTCGACGGACTTCGCAGTAGGTACATCCGTAGTCAATATATATCACTTTTGATATGAACCCACAAATCAAGCGAAATAGATTGACCATAACATAAAGTTGGTACCATCCAACTTTATTAAAGTACCTTACATATCAGAATGCACACCTGTGGTAGTTACTCACCCCACTGAGTCACTAGAATCACTCTTTTGGTTTTTGCATAGAACTCGATTTGTAGGTTCAATCACAAAAAACAGGAGATAATTAGGCCTTCATAGATTTGAAATTAGATTATCAAACAAACAATTGCAGAAGGGTCAAATCAATGAACCCCTACAATACATAGGTTTGGAGAGGTGGCAACATCGGTTGTGGGCAATGTTGAAGGAGTGCACCGGCGAGAGGAGGTGCTAGAGCATCTGCATCGACTGGGACTAACGCTAAGGGTCAACCCGCATTGGCCTGAGAAGACGCTGGGCCCTGCTGAGGTGAAGCAGTGGCAACGATGGTAGAAGCTAGGCCTGCAGTAGAAGCCGTGCGACCTCCAGTACCCTTAGCAATACTAGGGTAGCGTTGTTGGGGTCGTCCTATCATCGATGGGAGGTTGCTGCAGCAAGGAGGTTGGCCAGCGGCGAGCAAAGAGAAGGAGAGGGGTTTCGGTGGTGTGCCTAGGAAGCTAGGGTTTTGGGTGATGGTACCAAGCATTGATCTAGGACCACTGCTCTGATACCATGTTAGGACTGAAATAACTTAATTATTATTAGAGATCCTACGTGCTTTTATATAGAGAGACATTAGGGAAAAATAGTATAGACACCCTTGCACATATGATAAAATAATAAAACAACATAAAGAAACTATTTAACACTCAACAAACCTATCTACACCCAACAAACCTATCTACACCACTTGCAGATTCAGAGAGTTCACTTGTTGAGGATGTGACTAGATATCGTGTAATGGTGGGAAAGAACCTATATCTGACGGTTACGAGACCAGATATTTCCTTTGATGTTAGGAGACTCAACCAGTTCATGCAATCTCTTAGAAAGATACATTGGGATGATGTGTACTAGGTGTTGAGATACCTTAAACAGGCTCCTGGAAAAGGGCTTTCCTTCAGAAGACATGGTCATTTTGATATATGAGGCTACTCTGATGTTGATTATGCTAGAGCACATAAGGATAGGAGATCTACTATAGACTATTGCTCCTATGTAGGTGTCAATCTTGTTACCTGGAGGAGTAAAAAATAGAATGTAATATTTAGATCAAGTATCGAGTCTAAGTATAGGACAATGGCCTATGCTACCTGCTATGGTGAGATCTATCTTACAATATTTAGGAATGCCTATCTCAGGTCTTACTCCTATGTACCGTGATAACAAAGCAACTACTTTTATTGCAAACAACCCAGCATTCCATGAGCGAACAAAGCATATAGAAGTTGATTGTCACTTCATCAAAGATGCCATTCTAATAGGGAAGATTTCAACACCCTATATTGCCACTAAAGACCAGATTGTTGATATCTTTACAAAAGCACTCTTCAAGAAGTGTCTTGAGTTGTTGCATTCCAAGCTAAGCATGTCTGATGTGTATACTCCAGTTTGAGGGGGAGTATTGAATTATGTGGCCTATTTTTATTATTTCTTTATGTAAAGGTGTGTGCTTGTAATTTTTCCTTTTATGCCTCTTTATATAAAAGGGACAATGTTTCTCAAAGGAATTGAATCGCTAATTTGTCTCATTAGTGTTGGACTCTTTTTTGAAGATGTCTCATACTTCTCCCATATTGAGAAAGTCATGAAACCTCATATTGAAAATGAACTACCGTTAGCAATACCTTTTGAGTAACCACCTACTAATCAACCACCACCATTGCCACCACCGCCATATATTCCTCCACCTCCCATATGTACCTCTCATCGTTAGTAGCCTCAACCCCAGCAATGTCCCTTGCTCGCCGTTTCTAGTGGAGAACCAAGAACTACCATTCCTCCTCCTGATCCTCCCATCAATCCTGGCTTATTGAAAGGAGATCAACATTAGGTACCACCTCCATCCACTCTTTCTGATTTGGATAGTCCCATTGCTCTTCGAAAGACACCTCATTCTTGTGCCAAGTACCCTATTTTTCACTATATGACTTTTGACAATCTTCCTAATGTTGCTCAACAATTTTCACTTTTTGTTAGAGCAGTGATATAGGTACACAACTTTGTATACAATTTTGTATACAAGCTCTTATGTGGAACATGACATGGCATGGAACATGTCATGTCATGTTGACGTAGCACATACATGGTAATGACATGTCATGGTTGACGTAGTCCGTTACTGTAGGGGGAGGCATGGAACATGACATGTCACATGATGTGATGGACATGTCATGTGAATGTGACATGATGTGTCATGTTAACGTGGCATAACACATAAGCTAGGTACAATTTTATATACAAACTTGTGTCTCTCAAGTGTTTTTCTTTTTGTTAATAGTCATTAAATTCTCGAAAGTCATACTGAGGCATTAAAGCATCCTTCTTGGAAGGTTGCAATGGAGGAGATGTTTGCTTTGCTATTCAATAGTTGGCCTACTCTCGGTGCTATTATTATAGGGTGTAGGTGAATGTTTACCATGAAATATCTCTTTGGTGGTTCTATTGAATGGCATAGGGCTTGCTTGTTGGCCAAAGGATATACACAAACATATAGTGTGAACTACTTTGAGACCCTCTCCTTGGTGGCTTGGCTTAAGTCGATTCGCATTCTTCTATCTCTTGTCTATTACGACTAGCCTGCTTTTTAGTTAACATAAAAAGTGATTTTCTATATGGTGGTCTTCATAAACAGATATACATAGATCAACCCCTCAGCGTTGTTGTTTAGGGGGAGTGTTACGAAGTGTGCAAATTTAATAAGGTCATTTATAGGTTAAAACAGAATCCACGAGCATGGTTTGAAAGGTTAAGCAAAGTTCAAGATTTTGAGTTTACTCGCTCGTCTTCGGATCATTTAATCTTCACAATGCATAGATCTACAAGGTTAGTTATATTAATTGCCTATGTAGATGATATTCTACTAACCTAGATGGGATATTTGCTATAAAGAAGTTTTTGCACTCTTAGTTTGTCAAAATATTTGGGACCTATCAACTACTTAAGGTACATCATGTTGATAGAGAATTTATTCTATCTCAGAGAAAATATGTATTGGGCTTACTTTGAGAGACAAGGATGACAAGGTGCAAACCAGCCATCATTTGATTAGATCCTAACATGCATCTCGTTGATCATGACAGTCTGGAATTTGAAGATGTGGCACGCTATCATGCAGTTGTGGGCAAATTACTTTATCTATCACTCAAGTTGACATTGCCTATGCAGTTAGTAGACTCAATCAATTTATGCAACAACCTATGACGATACATTGGCCTGGTGTTTGTCAAGTTTTGAGATACTTGAAGACCTTGCTAGAAAAAGGACTTTTCTTCGTTAAACATGGTCACCTGAATGTATGGGGATATTCCGATGCTGATTATGCTAATGCTCATGAAGATCAATGCTCCACAATTGATTTCTACACCTATGTTGGTGGTAATCCAGTTACCTGCCAAAGTAAAATGCAACATGTTGTATCTAGGTCCAATGTAAACTCTAAATATTGGGTTATGACACATACTACTTGTGAATTATTCTAGGTATTGTCTATTCTTAAATATCTTGGTGTTACCTTCTCATTGCCGATGGCAATGTATTGTGATAACAAGGTAGAAACCTGTATTGCAAATAATCTAGTCTTTCATGACTACCATTTTATTAGAGATCTTGTGATGTCAGGAAAAATGTCTACCCTATACATTGCAACAAAAAAGAAAGTGGTTGACATCTTTAGCAAAGTGCTTCCTTGTTGTAGACTAAAGTATCTTTATTCCAAGTTAAGTATGTTCGATATTTATGCTTCAACTTGAAGGAGAGTGTTACAAGTTATCATTATTTTGTGGTTTGTTTATTGTCTCTTATGTGGGGTCTACCATGTAATTTTCCCTTGGTATCTCTCTATATAAAGACATCTAGAGTTTCTTTGAGAAATAGAACTTTTGTTTCTCCCTCAACAAACCTTTTCCTGGAGTAACCTTGACATACTTCAAAATGAGGCAGACATCATACCAGTGACTATAACATGGTCTGTCTATAATTTAACTGGCTCTGCTCATAGCAAAGTTGATATCTAGCCGTGTAATTGTCAAAAATAGGAGTTCGCTGACTGTGCTCCTGTTAGAGCATATTTTCTATTCTCTGTAATTGCTTTTATTCTTTCATGAATTCTTTATTTCTTATATTTCCCGTACCTGCATTGTATGCGGGTTTATCATTTTGTAGACGAGTACCCCTTGACCTCTCTCTATATAAAGGAATCAAGAGAGCACGTAATACAATTTGACTCATTTTCATTCTTAATAGCTTCAGTATCTATGGACGTCCACAAAGAATGGATCTACTCAATAGGTACAGTGGATACCTTGGTACCTAAAAGTCTGGCCTCCTCAAGAATGTCTAAGGTATACTTATGCTAAGAAAGTACACGACTTTCCTCTTGTCTCTCTACCTCTATTCTCAATATCTTAATTTGCCAAGATCTTTGGTAACAAAGACCTTTGGCAAGAAGGCCCTTGTCTCACGAACACCAGCATTATCATCTCCAATAAGAATCATATCATCAACGTACGCTTCTAATATGACAACCCTATCACCATTTTGTCTAATCAAAATAGAATGATCTAATGTGGATCTCTTGAAGCCTATTTTCACTTTTTCACTTACCCTGTCAAACTAGGCCCTAGTCCATAAATGCCTTCTTTGGTCTGCTAACATGCTCCCCCTTACTCTCTCATAGCTAGGTGGTTGTCACATGTATACTTACTCAATGAGATCTCTACAGGGAAAGCATTCTTTATATCTAACTGAAACAGGGGTCTGTTCTTGACAGCAACAAACAGAATAACTTGGATAATGGAGACTCGAGCTATAGGTAAGAAAGTCTCAAAAAAAATTAATGCCATAGGTCTGAGTGAATCTCTTGGCCACTAGTCTAGCCTTGAACATGTCAATAGTACCATCTTCACAATGTACACCCATATACAATCCACCAATTTTGTGTTAGGTGGGTAAGGCGCAAGCTCCCATGTGCCATGAGAAGTCAGGGCCTCGATCTCTTCATCCATAACTGCTCTCCATTGAGGATCCTAAGAAGCTTTTGAGTAACCAAGCGGTATCACTGTAGTAATCAAGGCTTAAGAGAACTGCTACAGGTCTTGACCCAGTTGTTCAGTAGCAGTAGAATGTGACATGGGTTGTAGAGTGTAGGATCGAGTAGATTTCCTGAGAGTAATTGGTTGGTCATTTGATTCTCCTTGATCTGATGTCTAAGGTATCTTGGTAGGGCTGGTGGATGTACAGGTAAAGTAGGAAAGGGAGGTGAAGATGGTTGGCTCTAATGCTTGTGATAGACCTGTGACTCACGGGAGCAAGGTCAATACTCTGACCCTTCTTTAGAGAGGGGGACTTTCTCGAAGAAGGTAGCATTTTCAGTAACGATATATTGTTGATTGATTGAATCAAATGAGGCAATTGAATTCCATTAGAAATCCTAAGTGCCTTTATATAAAGAGGCACAAAGGATAAATTACAAGCACACACCCATAAAATATAAAAATAGTAAAAATAAACCACGGAAAAATAAGAGGCTTTTACATATATATCCTTGTAAACTTTCAATGAGATGTATATACCCCTATGTACTTGGTATTTACATATATACCCTATAAAGTTACTCCGTTAAGGTCATATGTCCCTGCTTCGTTAAACCCAACGGAAAACGTCATAAAAAATAATTTAAAAAAAGAAAATTTATATATACCTCCCTATATTTATCTTTTTATTTATTCCAACTCCTCTTCCTCATCGGCCCTGGTTTTGTCTTCCTCAGCAACAAGTTGGGCGTTGATATATCCTTAAACAAACAACATGCTTCCCCCGCATTCTTGCACTTGGCATGCATGTCCACCAGACTAGTCAAGATCCTCGTGTTCCTGTCGATGTTGGTTTTGTCCTTTACATAGGATTCGACCCAGTTCGCCAGGTGGGGGTTGCCCAGTTGAGCCGTCGAGGAGATGACACCTATCATGGTGGCAGCATCGAGGGCGAGCCCAATTCAGTTTAAAACCCCAAACAGGTTCAGGGCCTCATGGGGATAGTTATTTTTGGCGTACCTAGATATCAAAGCGGCCTAGGAGACCAGGTTCCTCTCCAGATTTGGTTGAACACCTCTTTGGCTGAGTCCACGTCGCTATTCTTGACGTACCCAACAAGCATTGTGTTCCAGGAGACTGTTCCTTGCGAGCATTCCGTTGAACACTTAATGCGCAAGGGTCATGAACCCGAAGTTTGCGTATCCGAGGACCATGGCGTTCTAGGAGATGACATTCTGGTGGGGCATTCTGTCGAACACCGCGTTGGCGAGGGCCATGCCGATTGCATGCTTGGTGTGGGTACAGAGGAGGGCATTGGAGGTGACGAGGTCCCTGGGGGGTATTTCATCGAACACCTTGCGGCCAAGGGGAAAGAGGCTGAGCTTACCGTAGGTGTGGAGGAGTAACACCTCAAGGGAGGTGAGGTGGTCGAACCAGAGGGCAAGGGAGTGGAGCTTAGTGTCGTGGGAGGAGGAAGCTCAAGAAGTGAAGAGTGAGGGGTTGGTAAAGGGTAGGGAGGCAAAGGAGGGCAACGTCTATCTGCTTTAGGAGGAGATGTCATCGATCGAGGCTGAAGACGATGGCCGATGATGCGGAACTCATTACCAAGGAAGACGAAACCAAGGTTGGAGGCCGATGAGGAGGAAGAGGAGTACAGGGAAGAGGAGGAAGGAAGGGAGAAGAGGAGTTAGTATAAATAAAAAGATAAATATAGGGAGGTATATATAAATTTTCTTTTTTATTATTTTTATAACGTTTTCCAATGAGTTTAACGGAGCAGGGGCATGCAGCCTTAACGGAGTGAGTATATATGTAAATACCAAGGGAGTATATATGTCTTATCGAAGTTTATGGGGGTATATATATAAAAATCCTAAAAAATAACTCAACACTTCCCCTCAAGTTAGAGCACATACATCAAGCATGCTCAACTTGGAACATAATAACTCAAGGCATTTCTTGGAGAGTACTTTGGTGAAGACATCAACAATCTGATCTTCTGTGGCTATATAGGGTGTAGTAATCTTGCCTACGAGAATAGCATCTCTGATGAAATGGCAGTCAACTTCTATGTGCGTGGTTTGCTCATGGAAGGCTGGATTGTTTGCAATAAACGTAGTTGTCTTGGTATAGCAATACATGGGAGTAGGGTCAAAAGTAGACACTCCTAGATCCTGTAAAATAAATCTTACAAACAACAGCTCACAAGTAGTATTGGTCATAGCCTTATACTCCGACTCTACACTGGATCATTCTGCTTTTTACTTCACGTAACTAAATTGCCACCAACATAGATACAATACCCTGTAGTAGACATTCTGTCCTCATGAACTCCAACGTAGTCAGCATCAAAATACCCCCATATATCTAGATGGCCAAACTTTCTAAATGATAGCCCCTTACCAAGAGCTTGCTTAAAGTACCAAACACCTAACACACGCCATCCCAATGCATTTCTCTGGAAGACTGCATGAATTGACCGAGTCTCCCAACTGCAAAATAGATGTCAGGTCTAGTAACAATCAAGTATAGTAGCTTTCCTACCATAGCACGATACCTAGTCACATCCTAAAGCAACGGACTCTCTGAATTTGCAAGTGGTATAGATGAGTCCATTGGAACAATGGCAAGTTTGCAACCTAGCATTCCTACCTCTCTCAACTTATCAACTACATATTTTCTCTGGGATAGAACTAGACCACCATCTACATGTTGCACATCAATACCTATAAAATAATTTATCATTCCCAGATCTTTGATAACAAATTGAGAATGTAGGAACTTCTTAGTTGCTTCTATCCCTTCTTTGTCACTCCCAGTAAACAATATATCAACATACACAATAAGAATAGCTGACCCAGTGGCTCTGAGCATAGTAAAGACTGAATGATTAGCAGTAGATCTAGTAAAATCAAATTCTTACACAGCATTACTAAACCTCTCAAACCAGGCCTTGGGGCTTTGTTTAAGGCCATAAAAAACCTTCTTTAATCTACAAACCTTATGGCACTCCCCCTCAACCACAAATCTTGGGGGTTACTGCATGTAGACCTCTTCCTCTAAATCACCATAGAAGAATACATTTTTAATATCTAACTGAGACATTGACCAACCAAATCTTGACTATCACAGAAAGAAGAATCCCCACTGAACTGAATCTGGCCACCAGTTAGAAAGTCTCAAAATAATCAACTCCAAATGTTTATATATAACCTTTAACAACTAGCCAAGCTTTGAATCTTTCAAATGTTCCATTTGAGCACCATTTGACGGTGAAGACCCACCTACACTCCACTATAGTAGCACCAGGGGGTAGGTCAACAAGCTCCTAGGTGCCTCTAGACTGGGGGAATGCCATCTCCTTCATGGCTAAGGTCTAGGAAGGATCCTGAGAAGCCTCAGTGTAATTCCTAGGACTATGCTTGTTGTCAACTACAAGAGATAGAAGTCACCCTGCTACAGACAAATGATCAAACGACATATAATTTAAAATTGAGTACTTAGTACAAGATCGTTGTTGCTTCCTCTAGGCAATAAGAATATCCACATTAGGTACCTCTAGTGGTGTTGGCTCTGGACCTCCATCTGAATCAGCAGTAACAGAGGATTGAGGAGGAATAGTACAAAGGGGCTCTTCTGCAGGAACAGTGGGGGATGGAGGTCTACGTTGAAAATGTTTAGGGAAGGTATCTGTAACTTAAGGATGTTTAGGATAAGTAATAGAAGGAGCATCTTGTTGAGGTACAGGAGGCTTAGAGTGTCCTGAAGGCGTAGCAGTTGGCATAAATAGTGGGACATCCTGTGTGACTTTAGGAGACTTGTAGCAGAATAATATGGTATGTCCTTAAAAAAGGTAACATTCTTACATAAAAGCGATGTGTAAAAGGTTCAAAACACCTATACCCCTTCTGAGTTCTATAATATCCCACAAAGATGCATTTTACTGATCGAGGAGACTTGTACACTTTGAATAAGTGAACAAAACATACACATCTAAAAACTTTGGGCGGTATAGAGAAAAACTCTCGATCAGGAAACAAAATCGAGTAAGGGGTCTTCCCATCAAGAATAGAAGAAGAGACAGTTAATCAAAAAACCAGCTGCAAGAATCGCATTAGCCCAAAACATAACAGGAGCATGCATCTAAAACATAATAGTATGAGCAACATTAAGGAGATGTCTCAACTTATGTTCAACTACCTCATTTTGTTGGGATGTATAAACATAAGAAGTCTGGAGGATACCACCCAGCGATTAGAAAAATTGAGTTAAAGTATAATTCATAAATTCAAGTCCATAATTAGTCTGAAACATGCAAATAGGAGAGAACTGAGTTTTTATTTCATTAACAAATTTTTTTATTAATACAGGGGTTTTAGATTTCTTCTTCATCATAAATACCAATAGGCATGGGTGCAATCATCCACAAGATCCAAAAAATATCGAAAACCCCTAAAACTCTTGACCCGACATGGGTCCCATAAATCAACATAAATAAGGGAAAAAGCAGACTCTATTCTATTATTACTACTCGGAAAAGACACCCTATGAAGCTTGCCAGTTGATAGACATCATAGAAAAACGAATCAGGAAACTGCATGTTGGGAAACTGACGACGTAGAACAGAAACACAGGATGTCCTAATCTGAGGTGCCATTATAGAGCAGAAGTGGCATATGCGGCAACTGTGAAATGAGTCTCAGGTGGAAGATTTACATAGTAGAAGCCATCATGCTCAAGTCCACCAATCTACTTCATCGTCAGGAGGTCCTACAGAAAGAAATGGTCGTAAAACATTGCTCTGCAATTTAATGCCTTAGTAATGACTTATAAACATTAAATTCAAGGGCAATTTAGGTGCATACATTACATCAGAAAGTGGCAAAGTAATAGACAAAGAGATGTCACCTAAGCCTGTCAAAGGAGATAAGACACCATCAACTACCCTGACATGGACAGTAGTTAATGGTATAAGAGACGAAAAAAGTGTAACATCTCCTGTGATGTGGGATAAGCCACTTGAGTCAGCAAGCCATGATGGTGTACGAACACTTTTGACACTTAAAGAAGTACCTGTCAACTGAGCCACAGAAGCACCAGCAGTAGACGATGCCTGAGATGACATAAGTCTATCATATTCCTCCTTTGAAATAATAATCTAAGGACTGACTTGTTCCTCCTAATGGTGCTAACTTTCATCTCCACCATAAGTAACCTGATTGGCCTGATACCCCTTAGGAAAGTTGTGCTTTATCCAACACCTATCAACAATGTGATTCATCTTGTAATAGTGGTCACAAAACAAATCATGTCCTCGGTCACAGCCTCCTACACTCACACCACATCCTTTCCCCCTGCCTCCTGAAGTTTCCCTACCACGGCCAACAGTTGCCATGGTAGAAGAAGCTAAAGGTGGGACAGGATCGGATATCTCCAATCTAGAAAGACATGCATAAATATGAGCAGGTGTAGGAATCTCCTCCAAGGTCATAAGCTGATCCTTGATAGGTTTGTATTCAGGACCAAGACCAGCAAGTAACTGAACAGAATGAAAGACTTCACGTTGCTTGGCAATAACAGTAACATCGGTGGAGATTGGTTGATAAGTATCCTTCTTGTCCCAGAGCTTCTTCATGGAGCCATAATATTCAGGTAGGGATGGTTCCCTTCTAAAAAGAATGCAGCTCCTTAATCACCCTATATAGGTGACTAATATTACTCTTATGAGAATGTATCTCATGAAGAACCTCCCACATGTTCTTGACAAATGCATAAAACATAACCTGCCTTGCTATAGGTTCCTTCATGCTATTCAACATGCAAGTGGCCATCCAATCATTATCAACCTCCCAATCGACAGACTTAATAACAGGTTCATCTTGTGTTAAAATGTATTTCTTGTGATGTGATCCCACAAATCGGGAAAAAGATATAGACCATAGAAGGAAGTTGGTATCATTCAACTTAATTGAGGTTCCTTGGATAAAGGAAGATGTGCTCGAGGTAGAGATCTTCCCCACCAAGTCGCCAGAAATATCCTTCTTGTCTTCCATATCACCCAATATGCAGGAAACACAAAATCAAGTGCACTACAATTTAAAATCAGACCATGCTACCTCCAAATAGCACGTCACAAATATGAAAATAGGAGAAATTCATATCATATGTAGATCTGAGACGAATCTCCGGTATAACAACTACCCTTTGAGGTTAGATAAGGCTCCAAAGGGGTTGTTTCTTCTTCGTAAACCCCTTCTCGATCGGAGAAGAGAGAAGGGCGACCGTCACGTCACCCTGAGGCAAGAAAGGCGCCTCGCAATCAGATCTAGGAGTCCCTCTTGTTTCTATGCCTCACAGAAAAGATGTGGAAGCGTAGCAAGAGGGGCAAGAAGACCTGTTGTGCCTCACAAGTTGCTTGTGGAGGCGCTGCAGCAGGTCTTCAGCTCTTAAAGATCGCCTCCGCCGCCCCTAGTAGCGATGCTGAGGTTGCACGGGTCGCAGCTGGGGCTCCCTGCTAGTGGCAATGACCCTGCTACTGGTTGAGAGGGGCTGGCAGCAATGGTTGGAGGTAATTTAAGGGCTGGCAGTGCCTTAAGAGAAGAGGGAATGGGTGGAGGGGTTAAGAGGTTAAGGTTTAGGGTGGGGTGTCTGGGCAATGGTCTAGCACCGCTGCTCTGATACCATGATAGGACAAATGAACCAATTGAATTCCGCTAGAAACCCTAAGTGCCTTTATATAGAGAGGCACAAAGAGTAAATTACAAGCATACACCCATACAATATAAAAATAGTAAAAATAAACCACAGAAAAAATAACTCAACAGTGTCCTTTTTGAGTATGTGAGTATCCTAAGAAACTACACTTGACACGTGGAGAAAATTTATCCTATTGTTATAATGCATTTAGGAAGCAAGTACATTTGAATACTCGTAGAGGTAAAGCAAATGGACAATCAGATTCAGAATGCAAGAGCTGGTAGGGGATCTCCCTATGCAAAATAGATGAAGGTACCTGACAGATATGTAGTTGTGAGGATTGCATCCCTCCAAAATTGCTTGGTCCCCTTTATAAACACGTGCTTGGGAAATATCCGATATGCATTCCTCTCAATGACTTCATTTTGCTGAGAGGTGTATGCACACGATGTCTGGTGTAGAGTACCATTTTTAACAAAGAATGACCAGAGGTCTTTCTACATGAACAAGGGCATTGTTGCTCAGAAATACTTGTATAGAGGATGAATGAACATTTTTCACTTCTGCGAAGAAACATCTCACAACATGTATAATTTGACTAATCCTTCGTAAGAAAGATCCAAGTAGATCAACTATAATCATCATCGAAGATGACAAGGTATTTATGACCCCCAGTACTACTAACACGAGAAGGCCCTAGACATTACAACGTATCAGATGAAAAAGAGATGTGCTTCTTCCTTCTGCACGTCTGGAGAAGGTTGCTCAATGATGCTTACCAAGTTCTCAAGCCTCACAACTGAAATTGGTAGTGCTAGGTATTTTTGGGAACATCCAGCACATCTTCCCAAGGGAGGGGTGATCGGTCCCACTCATCGATACCAAAGGAGAGGGCCAGTAGATATCGAGGCAACTCCAGCAAACTGAGATGGGGTGTCAAAGATAGTAGAAGCTATTTTTCTTAACTCCAATATTTTTGTTGGTAAATAGCATTGGTACTCATCAAAAAGAACTCGGCACTTTAGATCCTTGCATAGTTGGCTAACTGACAAAAGGCTCATGGGGAATTTCGGTGCATAATGAACCTCAGACAACTGCAACTGAGAAGAAAATTGTATGCCACCAACAATAGTAATTGGGGATCTAGTGCCATTTGCCGCTTTTACTTAAGTAACTCACCTGGGTACTTAGAGTCATGTAGAGCATTGTCATTTCCATTGAGATGGGTAGACATAATTGTGTCTACCACCCACTATCCATGACTAGTAGATAGCACGAGCATGCATTTAAGAAACATCAACAACATAAGTAGCATCATCACTTGTTTGATCCACATATGACTAATTGCAGGCAAACCATTCGAGATAGTAGTAGGCAGAGAGAATAATAGACAGGAGATAGGTAGATAAGTAGTAGGAGATGAACCTAATTAGGAGGTAAAATGAGATCCCGAACATATCCATTGGGACAAGGAACAAAAAAAAACTTGCTTAATGAAGATCAGTAGCAACTGTGTATCCCATTAGATTAGAACTACCCGACGCAAACTAGAGGAATGATATAGAGGTAAAACATGATAGTTTGGGCGATATAGTTGTCCAATTGATTTGGTCGAGCAACAGCGGCGGTGCAGTCCTAGTGCTAGTGTTGGGTGATCGGTGCTTAATCACATGCGGTTCGAGGAAGCTTGCATGGAGGTTGATGGCGATGGCGATGAGGTTCTAGGGATGATGACGTGTGGCTGCAGGGCAGCCAATCCGTACGACGCACGTGGGACCTTCATGTCTTGTATGTGTAATTAGCCAAGAAGGAAGAAGGTGATGAAGGAGGAATATTTGGTTGATACCAAACCACCGATTTAGGATTATTTCTCTACTACCATGTGAAAGAAAATGAATACTCTCTATTCAAATGAAAACCTTAATCTCTCCTACATAGAGATTGGAGAAATTACAAGGGAGTACAGCTAGAGAACAAAAAATAGGCAAACGCTACATATACTCTTAACAACGATAGAACTTAATGGTGGATCATCCTAGAAAATAATATTAGAGAATTTGTGAACTCTTATGTAATTACCCGCAACCTTATATCTTTACGGCCTTTTATCTGTTCTCACCGTTTACATTTTGATGATCTTGTTATCCATGAAATACATGGAAGTGAAAGGTTTAGGCAAAACCTTGCAAGCCAAAACCAAAAAGTAATCACATCTGCTTTCCTTTTGCCCAGGTACTATGGAGTCTGGTTAATAACCCGTTGTGGTGCCCTCCTGCAAAGTCACTACCACATTCGTGAGTGGGGTCTTTGCATAGGCATCCTTGTTGCCTATGGTGTGTTCTTTCGCTTCCTCGCCTTCTTTTGCATGATAGCAAAGCGGAAACACTAAGCCACGTCGTTGCAGATTGTATCATTCTCCCATCTCATCCCATCTCCAAGCATAGAACCAGTTTTGCAACACTGTATGATACATAGGGAGTGCCAAGCTCCATGCACTCCACCTGAGTCTAATTTTTATGTAAATTAGTGTTTTGATTTAAGGTCTGCAGGCAGTTATTTTACCTATTGTATCGTTTGGTTTTGTACAGAGTAGCGAACACTGTAAGTCAAAATAGCATAGGCTGGTAGTTGCTGCTTTCATCAATGGCATTCCTTTCTATATCTCGTGTTTTGTTTTTTCGGTAAAAATGTAAAAAAACTTTTTTGGTAACATGTTTTGCTATGCACATTGCAAAAAGATTGTGCCCGTCCACTCTCCTTGGATGACATGTTTGGTGAACCTTATGCTGCCACTCGCCTACTTAAGAACTAAACATCGGTACTTTTTGTAATTAAATGAAATATCGTTGATTTTTTCCATTGAATCAAATATTATTAGTTATTTTTTCATCTAAATTAAATATCTGTAATCTTTGAAAAATCCCCTGGTGATTTTAATTACATGTGAAAATCACTATGATTTCTTGATCTGTAACGGTGGTGGGTTACATGTGTATTATAAGGAATACGTGACACTTTAAATGATAATAATAAATATTTCTGATAATATTTAAATATACTGATGCATTTCTTAGTGGGTCTGACTTGGATGTATTTTCATGCTTGCGAAAGAGATGCACGGCATAATTCACAGTTGTGTGGTATAATTTACATTCCTGTGCTCGTCTTTTTTTTGTTGGTACTTGCTTTTATTTTTTTACTTTGGATAATGTCCGGTAGCTCATCATTCTTTATATGTATTGCACAATTACGGCTTTATGCACAACCTTTGAGTGATGACAACACGTGTATCATCTATTAAAAAAATATGAAGCCAGTGTTCGGGTACCGTGTAACTTCCATGATAGATATTTCTGTGAGTGGGATAAGTTGGAAACGCGTAGGCGATTGGATAAGTAATGCGTTAGATGTAGGAGATGAGTGGATACGTGGTAAACAAAGATTTGGAAATGATATATATATATATATAGACACACAGATTTTTTGTGCAATATGCTCTTAAAAGGTCATATGAGTATAATTTATGATTTATAGTTATAAATGAAACTAACACTTCTAGAGAAGAGATTTTTTAATTACACATTCAATGAAAAAATATTAAAAATAGAAACAATACAATCAATTGTGTATAAATTTTTCTTAAAAGAAAGATATTGCTTGTGATCGTAAATGAAATTTAAAATTAATCATGTGTAAAAAATTAAAAGTATTTCTCATATAATACATTAACATCTCACATGATAGTATCGAAGTTGTAATATAATCATAATATAATTATATAAAAAAGAGTTATATTAGAATTATATATGAATTGTAATACATCGATTAGATAAATTTTTAAATATTATATTTGTAATATAATTTTGATAATTGTAATATAATTACAATACAATCACATATAAAGTTGTAATATAACCTAGTTGTACTATAATTATATAGAAGTAATACATCAATTAGATTAAATTTTAATTGTAGTACTAATAATAAACTTTGATAATTGTAATATATCTTCATTTTGGTTAAAAAAAGAGTTACAACACAACTAGGTACTACTACAATATATTTATATTTTAATAATAGCGTAACAATTGTTGCACTTGATATTCATGTGAAACGATATTTTCTTAAAATGGTGTAATAATTGATTTAATATATTTTTAAATATAAAAATTGATTTTCTAAATAAACTTTTGACATATACAGTTATCTAATGGATATTATTGCATGTTTATTTTTAATCTTTGGAGCATTTTATTCAAAAGATATATATATAGTGCTTGGTTAAAGATAAAAGAGTAATAGATTTGGACGTGGGAATGAGAGGATACTTTGCAAATAGAGAATTGTGATTGTATTTTATATATTTTGTATTGTGGTTTTTGCATAAAAGTCATGAAGAACATTTTAAAATTATTTAAATATTGTAGGTAAATTCATATTTATATAAATTTTATTAAAAATTTTATTTTATTTATATAAATGTCAATTCTTGTGCATCAATTAACATGAAATTTGAATCCCATTAATTCCTTTATTAATGTAAATTTGAAGATGTAAATTAATGATCCAAGTTAATTTTATCTTAATTGACACGATGTGTTAATTGGAACTTACATAAATGAAGTGAATTTTTTTTATGACATTTAAATAAATGCGATATTTCAGTAATTTTAAATCTGCATTTGCATAGAAATCTTTTTTGGTATTTAACATTTAATTAGTTCTTTTTATTTGGTAGTTTGAGGGCTTATCCTCACGCCAAATGCTTTTGAAGAATGGTCAAGACCTAAGAGTTAAAATGTAAATAAAACCCAAAATAGTTAAATATGGTAAAATTTCAACGTGGTCAAGATTGACGATTAATAGTCACCTATATATTTGAACAAGGATAATATATATATATATATATATATATACCAAAAAATAATCAGGTACAAAGTGTAGCGAAAAGGTCATGTAAGGTTCTAGGTAATAGGTATATGCCCGATTTTAATATTTTAAAGCATTGCGGAACACAAAAGATGGACCTATACCGTGACGAACGTAAGTTGACAACCTTGTAAATTTGATATGTTAAATGGTCCACCAAGTTATCATCCACGACGAAGCCGTAGCTCCCCAAGTCCCCGGAATCCCTTCCGATCAACTCCTGGTTGCTGTGAACGACGCACAGACGTAAACTTGGATCGAGGTCCACATGCACAGTACTCCTAACTGGTAAGGGTTAAAGTGCAATAACCCTCTTAAACTTGATTGATGGAATTAGTTAACCTAAAATAATGATGGTGCAACATACTCAATGAATATCCGTACCAAGGACAAGTATGATACCATCAACTTACTGTCAATGGTTAATGAATCCTATATGACATGTTTATCGATACTAATCTAGAAATGATACCATCAACATACGGTTTGGGATTCATGACCATTGACATGCTTTACCGATACTCTAAGCATATCAATACTAAAATTTAGTATCAAAACACTAAACTTCATAACTCAAGTTTTCTTTAATAAGTACCGATATTAACGACTAGTATTAATACTTGTTGAATATTGACTTGAACTTTACAAACTAAAGTACTTTACCGATGCTTATTATATACCAGTACAAAAGATTAGTATTAGTACAAGTGAGATATTGGTCAAAGCACCAAAATCTTAACCTGTACCTATATCAAATATGTACTGATACTGACCCAATACTAACGATTAGTATCGATACCGGTGACAAATTTAGGTCATCCCAAATCACAAAATGAACCTGTATGCTATTTGTACTGGTATTGGGGTTCAATTCAATACCTAATAGTTACAATTTCGGGACCTAAAACCTAAATACCAAAATTGTAATCTTCATATATTGATAATAAGGTTGAGTATCGATGCTTGTAGCAGTTATGAGAAAGAAATTGGATTTTCACAAAGTGAATAATAGGGTATATTATCCTTAGTTTAAAGATCCTACAAACTATATAACATGTACTTGTATCCAAATATATTCATGATGATAAAGAGATTGAAACACGTAGAAGATTCAAATAAAATCAACAACAACCAAGTCTTTTCCCACATTAAGTGGGGTCGGCTATATGGATTCTTTACCTCCACACAGATCGATTTTCAGCCATTTTAGGACTTAAATTAAAGTAATTGAGGTCATACTTAATAGTTTCCTTCCAACACTTGTTTGGTCTTCCTCGCCCCCTCTTAGCGGATTCAGCCTCCAACTTCTCACATCTCCTAACTGGAGCATCTAGTGGCCTTCTTTGTAAATGTCCAAACTATCTTAGACGGGCCTCTCTCATTTTATCCTCTATCGGTGCCACCCTAACCCTATTTCTAATAAATTCATTTGAAATACGGTCCTTTCTTGTATGACCACACATCTATCTTAACATCTTCATTTCTGCCACAGACATCTTCTGTACATGCCTATAGTTTATATCCCAACCTTCAGAACCGTACAACATGGCTGGTCTTACCACAGGTCGATAGTATTTTCCTTTGACTTTTAAAGGAACCCTCTTATCACAGAGAACACCAGAAGCACCCCTCTATTTCAACCGCCCTGCATTAATTCTATGTGTAACATCTCCATCAATTCCACCATCATGTTGGAAAATGGATCCCAAGTACTTAAAATATCTTTCATTGGAATGCACTCTTCTCCAATTTTTACATCAATCCCTTCGTTGTTCCCTCTACTACTAAACTTACATTCCATATACTCAGTCTTCGTCCTACTTATGCGTAATCCTTTATCTTCCAGGGCTTCTCTCTAAAGCTCAAGTTTTCTGTTCACTCCATCTCTTGTCTCATCAACCAACACAATGTCATCAGCAAAAAGCATACACCTAGGCACCTCAACTTGGATATGTTTCGTCAACTTATCCATAACCAAGGCAAAAAGATCAGGGCTTAAAGTCGAACCTTGATGCAGACCAATGGTGATATCAAAGTAGTCTGTCAAATCATCCTTAGTCTTTACACAAGCTGCAGCTCCATAGTACATATCCTTTATGAGGTTGATATATATAATTGGCACATGTCTCTTCTCCAAAATTCTTCACAAGATATCTCTTGGGACAGAATCATAGGCCTTCTCCAAATCAATAAAAATCATATGTAAATCCTTTTTCTTCACTTTGTATGTCTCCATCATACGTCTCAAGAGGTGTATTGCCTCAGTAGTAGACCTGCCTGGCATAAAGCCAAATTGATTTTTAGTTACCATAGAGACTTACCTCACCCTTCTTTCATTTATTCTTTCCCAAAGTTTCATCGTATGACTGATCAACTTAATACCTCTATAGTTGGAACAATCTTGTATATCACCCGTGTTCTTGTATAAAGGTACCACAAAACTTTTCCTCCATTCCTCTGGCATCTTCTTGCCTCTCCACACAGTATTAAATAAATTTGTGAGCCAAGTTATACCCCGTTCTCCCGTCATTCTTCAGACGTCTATAGGAATATCATCAGGTCCAACAACCCTCTCACTTTTTATCATCTTCAGAGCCTCCTCTACTTCTTTCTTTTGAATCCTTCGATAACATGATCGATTCACATACTCTTCTGAGTTAACTAACTCCCCTAAGATGATATCATTCTTTTGTTTTTCATTAAATAGCTTATGAAAATATCTTTTCCATCTTGTCTTTATATCCTCACTAGCTATAAGCACCCTTCCTTCTTCATCCTTGATGCATCTTACATGCGTAAGGTCCTTTACTTTCCGCTCTCTTGCTTTAGCTAACTTGAAAATATCTTTTTCACCTTCTTTAGAATCAAGTTTCTTATAAAAATGCTCCCAAGCTTTTGCTTTTGCTTCACTAACAATTTTCTTTGCTTCTTTTTTTGCTCTTTTGTAGTTTTCCATATTTTCATCGGTCTTATCTCGATATAAGGCTTTAAAACAGGCTCTTTTAATTTTAAGTTTCTCCTGCACTTCCTCACTCTACCACCAAGCCTCCTTTTATCCTGGAACACCTCCTTTAGACACGCCTAACACCTCCTTTGCCACCTTCCTAATACAATTTGCCATATTTAACCACATTTCATCAGCACTACCATCAAGATCCCAAGCCTTTTGTTGCATCATCTTCTCTTTAAATCTCACTTACTCTTTCTTAAGATTCCACCATTTAATTCTCAAATTCTTAGACACTAATTTTCTCTTCTTTGCCTTCTTCAAATGAACATCCAACACCAAAAGACTATGTTGAGCAGTTAAACTCTCCCCTGGAATAATCTTGCAATCCTTACAAGATAAACGATCCCTTCTTCTCAAAGCAAAGTAATCGATCTGCATTCTTGTTAAGCCACTTTTATAGGTAATCAAATGCTCTTCCCATTTTTTGAAGAAAGTATTTGCTATGAAAAGATCATAAGCCATAGCAAAATCAAGGAACATCTTCCCTTCTTCATTCCTAACACCAAAACCATGATTTCCATGCACTCTTGCATACTCTAAAGCATCTTTTCCCACATGCCTATTTAAATCTCCACCCAAGCAAATCATTTCTATCTGTGGGATTATTTGAATTATCATATCAAGCTGTCCCCAAAATTTATTCTTTATTCTTTCCTCTAGACCAACTTGAGGTGCATAAACTGAAATGACATTCAAAATCTCTTCTTCTAAGATTAATGTTATTAAAATAATTCGATCACCCAATCTCTTAACCTCAACCACGCTCTCCTTCAAATCCTTATGAATTATAATACCCACGCCGTTTCTACCTTTGTCCCTTCCTGAATACCAAAGTTTGAAACCTGTTCTCTTGATTTCCTTTGCTTTTTCACCAACCCACTTAGTATCTTGAAGGTAAAGAATTTGAATCATTCTCCTTACCATTGTATCCACAATCTCCATGAGCTTGCTGGTCAAGGTACCAATATTCCAACTACCGAATCTCAGCATTCTTTGTGACACACTTCAATGACGAAGTGGTGGAACTAGCTTCTTTACTCGCATGCGTTCCTCATGCGAGAATCCTTGCTCATTTTGGACTACATCCGGGCGGCGATGTAGCAGAACTAACTTCTTTACTCACATGCGTTCCTCATGCAAGAACCCTTGCTCATTTTGGACTACATCCGGGCGGCGATGTAGCAGAACTACTTTACTCGCATGCATTCCTCATGCGAGAACCCTTGCTTATTTATCACTACACCCGGGCATCGATGCAGCGCGTCGCAAGTAGGGAACGCCCCAAAAAAATCAGTGTTTGCTAGAATCCATGTTTAAAGATCCGACAAATTTTACACTGGTTGTCGGCTGATTAGCCCATAGTTGTGGGTTATTTAAGTATTTAAGTGCCTACACATTAGGTTAATTCTAACATTTATTTAGCATAAATTAGGATGTAAATAGATTAATTCATAGTTTTAATTTAATTACATAATCCATACATTGCATTTATATCTTAAGTGCATTTAGAATTAGCTTAGAATAGCATTCATCTAATTAGACAACCAATTAGGTACATTATTTTCATTAACATAGAAGTTGAGGGTCTGTATATAAATGACCCTAATATTTTAACATTATTTTCTTTACTCTTCTCCTTGCAGGAACGGCTGGCCGCCGCTCCAACGTCGAACGGCCGCAGTGAAGACCCATTCAAGGGGGAGCGGATGTGGTGGATCTGGTCGGGTAGCTGATTTCAAACTTGTGCAGGCCACTACAAAAGGAGGAGGGAGGCAGCCGAGCTCGAGAGGCCTCCACCACCGACCCACCACTGTGCAAAGAGAACTTCTCTCTTCCACTTCATACTGCCGGCCTCTACTGTGGCGGCTAGTCTCCACCACCGTGGGCGTGTGGTGTGACAGGCCACACCGCCATCCGGAGCTCGTCCGCATCACCGTGAGCACATTAGCGTGCATCTCCCTCGCCGTCGTCGCTAACCACCACCACCGCAACAACCGTCAGCCACCCTTTCAGTAACTTAAGACGTCCGGGAAATTTCCCGGACGTCTGAAGCTACCCGCTCACTTCCACCGCACACGTCTGAAGTCGCCTGCAGACCCTCTCCTGCGCCTGTAGAACCTTCAGCTCAACCCGCGCCCATCAACCTTCAGCTCAACCGCGCCTGCACCCTCCAACCACGCACGCCCTCCTCAACCGCGCCCATCTCCACGCGCCTGCAGACCCGCGCAACCATCCTCCCGTGCCTGCAGACTCGTCCAACCGCGCCTGCAGAACTTCACCCGCTCCCACCCCCGCGCATGAAGATCAGCCCACAGCTGCAGAACGCCAACCGCTCTTCCCCGCGCCTGCAGATCAGCGCTCACCACGCCTGCCGATCCCTTCGCCGGCGCGCCCGCCACCAGCAGCAGCCACGCCCGCGCCTGCAGCTTGCACACCCGCTCTCGCGCCTGCAGCACCCTCCGCCCGTGCCTGCAGAGCCGCCAGCAGCAGCGCGCGGCAGATCTCACACCAGCAGGCTACGCAAGCTCACCGGCTGCAGCACCTCCGCCGGAGCTCGTCCGGCCACCTCCGGCCGCCGCGCGACTCGCCGCCACCACCGATTCGAAGCCCTCGGTCCAAGGGACCTCCTCTGAGCTTCCCACGCCCGGCCATCCGCTCCTCGTCGCGCAAGACAAAGGGAAAAAATTCCCTTGTTTTGCTACAGTAAACCATCAATTAGAAATTACATTTTCTGCCATTGTCACTTTTTAATGATATTTTATTGATTCTGCATTGCGGAAAATATCCTCTAGTTTCTCATAATTGCCATTTCAGCATTGTTTCTTGCTTAAACCTTAATCTAAAGGCAATCTTGGCTTGATTCTTGTTCAAACTAACTACGAACGAACGTTTTTAATTGGTGCGAATTTTAATACGTCATTGTCTCCCTGTGGATACGACCCGCTCCTCTGCGAGTAGTTATTTCTTCTTAAATATTGATCAGTCGATTTTTCCACCACATTAAACTGCAACCGACTTAAAAGCGAAAGATCGACCAGTCATCGGCTACTTAACGCAACCCTCCTCCTTTACCCGTGCTTGAGACCGGCAATGAAAAAGCACACGAACCTCAACATAGGCGGAGTTAGAAGATTCAAATAAAATAAGAGAATAAAATAATTTTAAAAAAATACCCAAATTCATGGACATAGATACCTTCTCGAAGATGATGGTAATGGCCTTCCAAACTTAACATGACCTCAACGAGGACATTTGATTCCCAAGAAAAACTTTTGGATGATGAATGCCCACACTCTTCTCTTGTTCCCTCTCTCTCTCTTGGACGATGGGGTAGCCAAAGGGAGATTGCCGTTGTGTTACGGATGGAGACCATAACCCCTCCTTATGTAAAGTGGTAATCACTAATTTGCTTTTGGTAAATTTTATTTCTATCCATAAAAAAATGAAATAGCCCTTTTAGGTCTCTACACATCGATCCCCCATCTTGATAATACATTAATGCCTTATTTCATTACTTTACACATGAGCCTGAATATTAATATTAACCGACAGTCACACATATAAAGGTCCATAATTTAAACTCATGCATTGTTTAACACTAACTACATCAAGTAGTAATTAATGCAGCGGCGTTGTTTAAGGATCCACCACTGGCAAGTGGCAGCTTGTGATCGAGTAATCGCACGCAGCCGTTGGGCCAACATTCGTCACTGTCCGATTCACTGCGCATGCATTAGTACTGCAGATGACATGACGAGCTAGAACAAGGACACGAAAGGGTATACAACAACATTCTATACCTTCAGTAACGGTCCATATATGTTAAAATAACCATTGTTATAGGTCCAAAGAGCTATTTTGATGATCATGAAGATGTTCTCTTAAGAGACATTGTTGTAAACAACACCGACGATTTTTTTACTGTCGATGTTGTACCTAAAACTACAGCGACGATCATGTATTAATAAGCCTCTAATTTTATGATTATGCCAACAACAATACTTATGACCATTGGTATATATCTATAATGCTCACAAAAGCTTTTGTCAATGTAGTGCAGAAATCTTTTCCAACGGAAAAATCGTTGATAAAACTATCACTATAAATAAACAAGTTATTACCTTACATAAAACATACATTAACGCTTATTTCCATTGATGTTACCGTAGATGAAAGCCCTTGATGAATATAAAAAGAATATATTCCTAATGTATCATCAAAGACATCCTTGTATTTAAAAATAGTAAACACTAATCAAATAATATATTTAAAAGGAAGTGTAGCTAACAAAATGTGTTGAAAAAATTTTACCAAAAAGAAAGCAACCTACATATCTATACTCTTAGGAAATTGACTTATTATCCTATTTTACACTTAGAGTAAGATCAAAGTGAAGTATAAAAGTACAAACCTTTGTTAAAATTCTTGGCTGCAAGAAAATTTCAACTAATATAGAAGTTCGTCACTATCTTTATACAATGATGCCATTAACAAAGATTTAGACTCAACAACTTGAACATAGTTGAGACAACTCTACTAAACATCAATATAAAGCTCCCCCTCAGCAGCACTTGACTCGTTCAAGGCAAACACCTGAGAAATAAAGTGGAAGGGATCGGATGTATGTTAATAGATTGCAAATCAGACTACATGCAACTCAAGTGGAAGCTTGCACCATACTTATATAACATGAATATGCCAAGTTTGTAATGGTTTAAATAAAAAAGGACATAAAGGGAGCATCACAAAGCAACCTCAACTACGAGCAGATGCTGGTTATTTACAACAGATGACACTGAAAGAATGTAAACATGTTTATACATGCAAACCATGAACAGTCAATTAATGTCAGGGTCTCTCCATTTACTGCCAAAAGATTTTTTAAGTGCACTCAGACATTCACAGACTACTGGTTGATACTGAATCATCTACAACACCGTTCTATCCATATGTCATATCCAACATGAGGACAGGTTGTATTGAGAGGACAAAGGGCAGGCTGATGCATTAAGCTCCTGCTATGCATGGGTCCAAGGAAGGGCATACCACATTGTGCCTACAGCATGATACAGCCTTATCCTACTTTCGGTAAAAGGTTGCTTCCACGACTTGAACTTTCTACTTTTGCTATTGCACCAAGTGATGGAAGGTTGTTTCCACAATCCAAACCCATGACCTCCAGAATTGTCCTATATTTAGTGATGGGGAAAACTACGAAATAGTAAAGAGTTGGCAAACCTCTTATTGCAGAGGAAGTTAGGATGAAAGGACAGCAACAGGTCCTAGTACTAAATGCTTTTGAGAAATTCACCCTTACAGATTGAAGGAGCATCATTGAGATGGGATTAATATGAAAAATAATGCAAATTGGACATGCATTAGGTAATCTTTTTAGTAGGTTTTATATAACTCAGAATAAACAAAGAATAAACAGGGGCAACCAACCCGCAAGGTACCTGGCGCAGGGGCAGAGTCCTCTTGTTCCTGTGCAACCAATCCGCGAGGAGCACAAATTGAAATAAAACAAGGAAAAAATAAGCCATTTCATCTCTTGAGAAAAGGAAAGAACAGAAAAATGAGGGGAAAATTACTTCTATGAAATAAAATAAGTCATTTTATTGGTAAAGTAGGCCCTCCTTGAGAGTGCAATAAAGGATCCCAATAATTGAAGAAAACCAAAGCAGCTATTGGGATTATCAGAAATCCAAAGATAACCGTGAAAATTCAAAGTGATTCCATTTAGAAGACCATAGAAACTATATGAAAGTGCAGACAAATTATTTGTAATTTTGTTGCACTTCATGACTACATCCTTGAACAACCTCCCATTTTTGTGTTTACAATAAAAAATTTCATCAAATATAAAGATTAAAAAATGGATGCTTTTAACTTGAAAGTAAAGAAAAGATGCACCAACCGGGATTCGAATCCGGGTCTGTACCGTGAAAGGATACTATTCTACCACTAAACCATTGGTGCTATTCATGTTTCATGAACCTCAATTAATACAAACTAGGAGTGGTCAGAAAATAAATAATATTCAACATAAATCCAATTTAAAAGAAGGGTAATATACACTTTCTTCTAGGTTAATGGCTGGGTTCTTGAAGTGTCCTTTTTTTTTTCTTTAATCTCAACAAAGTAGGTGTTTAGATCCCTAATTGTTGGCACATTTTTCTGCCAGCGGACCTCTTCTCTACTTGGAAGGCTTGCAACATTCTCTACATGGTAATCTTTTTTATATTGACTCTTCCTACAGTGATATGCTAGCAATTACAAAACCTATCAGATAATTGATTTTGTTTTTGATATGGCCTTAACTTTCTGAATTAGTTTGATGTTGGGTTAATATTTTTTTCATGTTTAAACAGAAATCTACATAATGGCAGTTACTTCTATGGAGGAAAACTCTGAGTAAATGTTATTCTAGAAGAGGCTGCTGATACATGCTAATTGGAATTTTCTGTTGTCATCTATGTATGTAACAGGGTCATGGAAATTGGTGTAAAATCCTTTGGATGTAAGCGATTACGGTGACCCAGTATGTTCCAATCAAGACTGCCCACAGCCCCATGCTTTCTGGCTTCAAGAGACAAAAGTAGGGGGAAAAAGCAAAACTAGTCAACAATCAACAGGTGAATGGTACATGGTAATGGTTGGAACGAATCCATAAATTTCCACGCACAGTCCTAGTTAACTTAGTTATGCAAATGGAGTTAAAAAAACATGATAGATGGAGTACCTTAACATTTGCCATTGCAAGTTTGTCCATATCACTATAGCTAACATTGTCTTTAGGACCAGCTGTCAGAAGGTCGATGTTGGTGCAAGTTCTTGCAACTGGAAGAAGAACAGGTACCAGAAAAATGCCAGATAGAACTAATATAGCAAGACCTGTAATCCAGGGAGAGAGCAGTGGGGTAATCAGTCATCTTTCTGTAATATCCAATATGTAGCAAAAAAAGCCATACAACTTAATCATCCGACGAGGATTGATGCATCTTTTGCATCTTTTTTGACAGTAAAATTCAATAATGTCAGAAGATCTAATAACAACAAAATTGGAGCTTAAGTTAGCAAGACACATGTTCCTGAATGTTCAATAGCAGTCTAGCCAATTCTTACATCTATGGGATATAAAAATGATCTTTGAGTAACTGAAATAATTCAGTTATCGTGCATTACATCACAACATAAACTACTTGTTCACTTAAATCCAGCAAATTCTTATAAGCAATTTCCTTTCAGCTGTTTTAAGATCCCCTTTTTTTATATCCATACAAGTAACCAGTCTCGGGAAATGATGGAGTACAGAAAAAAAATGTGTCTACAGAAATAACAATGTGTCAAAATTAAAACGTTCTAATTTAGGACTACAGGCTTTGACTATCATCTAAAAAAGGAAACCTCTATGATTGGATAAAGTTTACTAACCTATAAAATTGTATAATATTAATTAATAAAAGAAGCTCGTATCTTGATACATTAAGAAAAGAAAATGGAGTAATATTGTAAGGATGCAGGTTAAGAAACGTGTGCATGTCCCCACTTACCAAAAAAAGGCCCCCACTCACATAACAAAAGCACACCCACTCACTAAAAAAAGCAAAACACACTAGTTCATTAGGATTTTAAACTTTCAAAAAACACCTTTGACCAATGTCTTGGTTATCGTATTATAAAGATTTTCTTAATTCTTGTCGTTAGAATTTTTTATTTATTTTTATTTTTTTTAAATTTCACTGATTCAGTTAGGAGCTCATTGGCAAGAACCTCCTAAAATGAGATTCTTTCATTTTATTCAGAGTGTTTTATTTGTGTACTATCTAAATCAAGTTTTAATAAGAATTTGTATATTCTGATTATGAAAGCAAGATTACCATGGACATCAAAGCCTGTTGATTGAAAAAGAAAAAACTAATCATGGACATCATTTATATCTAAAGAATATATCAAAAACTAAGCCTGTTGATTCAGATATTTTTTGAGATTGAGCCGCAAAAAGAGAGAGAGAGAGAGAGAAGAATGAGAGGCAAATGAGAGCATTGTCCTTCGCCTATTCATGCTCCTCTCTCCCCTCCCTCCTCCTCTCTCCCCTTCTCTTTACAGTCAAAGATGAGCAGTTGTGGTTTCAATAATCATAGAAGCAACTCTTGTAGATGTAACAACACTTAAGGGAACAAACCTTAATAATGAAGCATGAACCTATGCACAAATGATAATAATTGGTGTAATTGACATCATAAAAAAATACAACCATTAGGAAAAAAGGAGCTATGTACTTATCTTCCATTACCTCCCTTCAACGGACATATACTACATTGGGGAAGAAAATAAACCTGCAAATGAACTATCAAAAAAATGAACCTACAATTAATGTATCTGCACACATATATTATTAGATAGCTCCCACACAATCACTTTCATGCATACTTTACTAGAGATGGGTATACCTTTGATTGGCTTCCCATTCAAATAAGCTCCTTGTCCATGAGTGGCAGTAAACATCTACAAGTCTGGAAATAAAATGATGAATTCAGATCACAATGTGAAACCATAGATTTAACAAAATCTACAGAATACTTGCAAAACAGCACCTCCTTGAGGTATCATCTGAATGCACTAATTTTTACATAACCAATGGCCCATCAGCTCATTCCCATATCCATCACATTCTTCTCTTATGCCTATCACACTTAGTTCAATAAAAGAAATCTCTCTAAGCCATCTAGCTTCTCTAAGCCAGGTCCTGCGATCCCTGAGATAACTAAAGTTCATTTCTAAGGCTCATGACCTTTAGGCCATAAATAAATGAAGTGTAGTAACCCCTAATTCCTTTTTTTTCTGCCCCTATGAATATGTAAATACCTATATTTTGTCTACATATATTTCTGAAATGGTGCATCTTATCCATGATGCTGCTGAATAGGACATATTATGGATGTCTGCCATCCTATTGCTCCATTTTTTTTTTGCATAAACATATTGGTCCAAAATTAAAATCTATGGGAGAATGGTTGTGCATGAAAAGAAAGAAAGAAAGCCAAGGGAATGGAGGGAGGATGGCGGATGTTTGGAGGCCTTAATATCATCATGAAGCAGATGCTGTGCTTGTGCATCCAGTTGAGTCAGATATTATTTGCAGTTGTTTCAGGCAATTCTACCAATGAGGTTAAGCAGCAAAAGGTACATTGCAAATATGCACTTGGGGAGTTTCCATGTGCAGCAAGCCAGTGGCATTCTGGCAGATAGAGATGGGGATTTTATAAAAGTTGTTGATAGAGGTACAGCTTAAGGGGACACTGGGGGTGCTTCCAATGTTCCTTGGCAACAAGTCACCAAGTGTTATACTATTCTGGAGTATTTTGGGAGTAGTGATGAGAAAGGTGTTGCCATCAGAAAGAACAGTGAGACTATAGTTGAGAGTTTGCCAAACAATGTTGCTGATCATGCAGAATGGTCTTTAATTCAGTCTTTAGTAGAGGTTCTTGAGAAAGGTGGAGGGCAGGCTAGAAGCTGAAGAGGCATCCAATAAAGTTTCTTAAGAAGTACCTCGGTTTGTTACTGTAGCACAAACTTACAGAAAAGTTATTCGGCAATTAAACCAGATCTCGTCCTCCCACTTGATGGCCATATCAGAATGTTGATGGACTTAAAACAGAGTTTGGAATTAACAGTAGGCAAAGGAATTATTTGAAATGATAGTCAAATAGTTGCAGGAGGTTGTCCACCTTTACATAGGTTGCAGATTTGGAAGATTAAATATGGTGAAGTTTATGCTGGATGCAATTCAATGGTATTAGTTCAAATGGATAAAAAGAAGTAAGAATGTACAGCCTGCATTATAATCAAGTGCTAAGAAAATAGACATTGTGGATATTTTGTGAGATTGAATCATGTTTACACAGAAGCCAATCAAGTTGAGAAAACTCTTGTAAAAGAAACAAAGGGACTCCAATCAGGTTAGAGAATGTGATGCTCTCTAATTTTCTAGTATAATTAGGGCAAAGCAGCCCCAAAATCCTTATTCTCTAGCTTTTTTGTTTAACAAGAAAAATGCAGCCCCTTAAGTTCCAAAATTGGGAAAGAGGTGAAAAAGCCACTCATGCAACCTACCTCACCTTGTAATTGCATGAATGGTGGCCCTCTACCATTTATGGTGTAACGCCTGATTAGGTAGGTTTTCATCCTCTCATCTGATAGGGCTTTGGTAACAGGGGAGAGAATCCATGCTAGTTCATCGTTACCCTTCATGGTACAAGGTTTCCCCATCGCTGAAAAGAGACTATGGCTACATTTCACTAACAATTTAATTTAATAACAACTACCAGACTGAACTAGCGGTACCTAACTAATTATATACTCAACTATACAATACCCAACAGTACACACACACACAAAAAAAAAAAGGAAAAAGCAAAAGAAGTAAAAATAGCAGACTTATTCCTCAAGATTTATTGGCAATGTTGACACCCATTGGAACTCATTGGTAAGATTTATCAACAATCTTTAAAGTACCTCTAATAGAGATTTTCCTTCAAAAATGCTACATGTGAGTGTATAAATGAGTGAATGAAGATGGAAGGAAGTGGTGGGGGCTTGAGTGGAGTTTTAGGGTGGAATGCTGGCCTTGTTGTTGCTCCCATGAATAAGTGTGGTTGATTTGCTTGATAAATCAAGCAAAAAGTGCTTTTGAGACGTGGTAGTTGGAGAATTCAAGTATGAAAGTAGGTAAAAGCAGTTGGGAAACAGGGAAGCAACTGCTAGGCCTTCAGAGGTAGCCTGGTGGGCATTTCACAGCATACCCTTGTACTAAGGTGGAGAATTCTGGTTGCTGTAAATTATAATCAAGCAACTGCAGTTATTTCTTCAGGAGTTGCTTGAATGATGGAGTAAGAAAGATGGAAAATAGAAGAATTCCGAAGAAGTTCCATGTGTTGTAATTGGATGAAGAAATGTGTTCCTTCAGCTATTACATCACAGAATAAATTTGGACTTTTATTTAATTTCATATAACAAAGGAACTTAGTCACAGGCACTAGCTGATAAGTTTGATTTATGACAAATCGTGGAAGATAATATGGAATAACCTTGTCTGAGGAAGGGGTAGGGTTGGAGTGAAATAAAGCTATTTCTCATTTATTCTTGAAACAACAATTCCAAGGATATTCAATTCAAAAAGCCTATACTACATTAAAGAGGATCTTCTGTAAACTTAGAATAGTTCCCAGGTGTAATTCTCTAACCAAAAATGGTGGAAACTCAAAATCTTCTCTATCCAAACAAGCCCTTAGAAAATCTGTAATTTTTATAATGGCACATAGCATACAGTTATAATGGCACTAAATGTACAGATGAATGAATGAATGCATGCATGCACATGCATGTTGGGTTGGGTTTGGGTGGGGGTTGAATAGTATAAGGGTTGAACTCCTCATACTTGAAAGGAATGAACATGCAGGAGACCCCGAGGAGATGCAGCTTTTTCTTATCGATGGTGAAGCCTGAGAGGAAGCAGTCTATGTGACATTTTATCTCTAGCATCAAGAGGCCATATGTGCATCAATTGTAGATGAAAATTTATCAAGATCTTTGTATTGAAAGTTTATTAAGATAGGAGTGGTTGCATATATAAAACTAGTGCTTACCACTCAAGATCCCCTTGATGGTTGTGAATGTCCCCATGAGAGATTCATCTCCAATCACAAGCCACTACACACAATCATAAATCACAAAAAAACAAATCAAAAACTACATGACCAGTGCAACGACTATAAAAGCTACGTGTATAATTACACAATAAAGATTAAAACAATACACAAAGTGACCAAGATGCATCTATTGACATCAGCAAGGTTTCTTCAAAAGAAGAATTAACATTAGCAAGGCTATAAGAAAATTGCATACCAGCTCATATGCACCATCATAGTATCAAATATTTATTCAGTTCCAGTTGAAAAAGTATGATAGTGCCGTCAAAATTAAATTGAAATCATTAAAAAATGACTTTACATAGCAAATAACTGAGACGTAACCCTGCTAAAAAAAAAAAATTCCCTGAAACATAAGACTAATACTCCTCAACTAACTATTAAGGAATGTGCATCGATGTAGATAACAAGCTTAATTGGAATAACCACCTATGCAGCCTGCAAGTCCCTCTTCTAATTTCCATCTTGATCTCCCCTCCCCTGATTCATATCCCTTTTGTACTGTTCCCAACACTCCACTCTCAGATGCATTGTCTAACATAGAAGGATATATTTTAGGACTCTTAGAAATCCTTTTTTTTTAAGTAGAAGCAAGAAATCTAATTTTTCTCCTGCCTACCTAGTAACATGTTAACCCTATTCCTTGTAGACATTTCGACAAACACCTTGTAGGCATCCTTGTAGGCATTCCTAGTTGTGAATTTACCTTATGAGGCATTTCGACAAACACCTTGTAGGCATTCCTTGTAGGCACTCCTAGTCGTGAATGTACCTTATGAGGCATTTCGACAAACACCTTGTAGGCATTAAGTGAACCAATATCCCAGCCATTCCTTTGACCACTCGATGCAACTATTGACATTATATTAACCCTTAACAACATAACCCTAACCCTAAACCTCTTTATTGCAGTCAATAAGACAACAAAAACCTCAACCCTAACCCTCGTTAAGCTCAGATCGAGCCAGAACAAGTGAGAGCGATTGAGGGAGAGAGATCGCAGGTAACCAGAGGAAGGGATAGAGATCGAGGTGGTGAGAGATTTGAGCGAGAGATCTGACAGTAGACAGAGAGATCTGAGATATGTCCAAAGACTCGATAGAAAAGCAATGAAGAGAGGGAGAGTGATGGAGATATAACCTGCGGAAGAGAGAGATCGTCGAAGAGAAGTAGCGGCGAGGAGAGAATCGACGAGGAGAGCGTCTTCAGCAAATGAGAATCGACGAGGCGGGCGACAGCTAGCGTTGGCAGGAGGAAGAGAGGTAGCGGAAGGGGGTCTGCTGCGCTGTGGGTGTGGGTGTGGTGCGGGGTATGGGTGTTGCCTGTGGAGACGGGTTGGGGTCGTGGTGTTGTGGCGTGGGTGTGGGTACGAGGATGGGTAAGGTTTTTACTGCTGCCATAGAAATTACAATCGCCGATATTTTAAATAGGTTTTTAATGATACATATTAAATGTTATTATAGGAATCCCGCTAGTGTAGATAATATATTTTGTAGTGGTGCATACGTACATAGTTGATGTACTTGATAATATTTGTGACGGTCACATGTTCGTTGCTGTACAGCCAGTTGAGGTCGCAAATTAAAGAAAATTAAGGAAGGAATGGATGGATGGATGGATGGAAGATATTATAGAGGTGGGGGGTCATATATGTAATTTGTTTTTTTTATTTATTAGTAAGGGATAATGTATTACTCAAAAGGATCATTGTCCTAAAGTACAAACAAAGTACGGATCATCTTAACGATATTTACATACAAACAATCAGGATACAATGAATGGTTACCTCACAAATTCTAAAAATATAGGCTGTCAATGCAATCGGTGTTGAAGGATTCTCTCTATGCTTCTTATTTTGCTCTTTCCAAACATTTCAAATTACTGTAACTAAGATTCTCCAGTAGAGCGGATGAAAATCCTCATTGTGAAGAATAGTCGAGTAATGACCAGAAGGCAGTGTAATGCCCGACGAGTACTTTGCCCACACCTCAGACCATATCGATGGACCGACCGATGCATACATGCATGCATAGGGATGTACATCGACATGCTGCATGCATGGACGAACATCCCAAAAGTTAACAACTACTCTGCTCTACTGCTAAGATCATGTTCAAGAGAAGCTAGCATTAATTAATTAATTAATTTTGGAAGGCTAGTCAACATAACAAGCACCAGCAACATTAATAATAATATTGACACTGGCCGGGTCGAGGGCACCCAAGATTCATGCACGCATGCTCCGCTAGCTTAAGGAGGATATACATGCACAGTTGATTAACAAGGTTGCAAGATGCTTGGAAAATATGAGAAACCCAACCTCACCCCCTCCCCCAGACCCCTATCCCTACACTGCCATCTGTAGAATTTTTTTCCCTACCAGGAGGGGGTGACGTAATAAATTGCGGAAATATAATATAAAACAATCTCACAAAATTCAATCACACAAGGTACACAATTATTTTTAGGTGGAAACCTAAATCGGGTGAAAACCACCACCTAACCCTCTCGAGTTAGGATTTTCCGATCAACTAAGTTGATCAAATCCACTAAACGAATCACTTAAACGAGGGTGATTCAACCTCAATTACAACCACGCTACAACTGCGAGGGTACCGTTCCTCAACACCTCTTCACGAGAAGGATTTTGTCCCACGAAGGAGACGGGAATTCGCAAAGTGAATACCCAACCAAATAAAAAAGTAAAATAACAAATATAGTCCTATAGAGCCAACAAAAATTTAAACATAGCTTCTATAGGAATTAGGAAACTCCCCTTTGCAAGGAGTGCATCGAATCGATGACGCAGGTGCGTGAGTCACGCGACGGCATAACGTTGCTCTCGTGAACTACGGCGGGAGAGCGGGTGTGCAAAGGCTTGATGCTCTCAAGATGTAGAACTTGAACTTGGAGAGCAAGAGCTTCTTTTTGGACACAAAAGAGTGGAAATGCTTGTTCTTGGTGTGTCTAGGTGTATCTAGGTGTGTGTTTGTGTGCAAGAGGTTCCTCTTTATTTATAGAGGCCTTAGGAAGGCTTTGGACGGCTTTGGAAAGCTTCCATAGCCGTTGGGAGCAAAGTCCAAGAGAATCAGGCCGAAATTAGGAACAATGATTACACTGACAGGGTTATCAAACGTTTGATCCTGGCATCAGACGTCTGGGAAACCAGTTTAAGACGTCTAAAAATAAGGTCAGACGTCTGATTTTAGGCGGGTTTCTTCCTGACTTGAATCAGATCTAAACAGGGTTCTAGTGCAAGTCCATCAGACGACATATAGGACGTCTGGCACTATGTTTGGACGTCTGGAAACCTACTTTTTCTGTGGGAATGGATTTCCAAGAGTTGCAACGGCTAGAAAATCTCTGAGAAGAGATTTTGGGTTAGTCGAGGCAAAACGGTCATTTATCATACGTCTGGAAAGACTTAAGGACGTCTGATAAGGCTCTAACGGTCATATCCTCCAGTGTTTGTTAAGCTAGCCAACGGTCCACTAATTGGACGTCTGGCAAGTCCATCGACGTCTTCTAAGACATCTGGACTAAGGTCTGAACGTCTGATTTCATCAGACAGAGCTAACAAGTCCAGCCTAAATGTTATCAGATGTCTGAATCAACAGTCAGACGTCTTAAAACATATTATCGGACATCTGATTTTGGAATTAGACGTCTGGAAAAGTTGTTTGAACCCTATATTGGTTTTCTAAGTTCTCTACAGAAAACCTAAGTATCCTAAGGTTGTGCTGGTGTTCCTAGAACTACTATTAGGGTACTTTGAGGCTCTTTAACAAGATTTTCTAAGGAACAAAAAGAGCAAGGAAAAAAAGATAAAAGTACATGAAGGAAATAAACATAATTCTATCATATTCTTCTTGTCCTTCCATCTTCAATCTATCGCTCCTCGCGAATCTCCTCTGTTCTCCATCAAGCTCCTCCAATCCATCCTGGATGCGAGCTCGAACTTCGTCTAATCACGTCTCCATTTGCAATTGACCTGAAATCTAATACTCCAAGTGCAAATGTTAAATGACACGTGTTTTGTTATCATCAAAACAAACGATTATGGTGCTCTAGCACCAACACCATCTTCCTTGATGATACCTTGGAATTCATTCCACCTTTCGAAGGTTCCCCTGTCCTACTTGAAATTGCATTAGAAGGGGGTGAATAGTGAAATTATATTATAATGCAATACAAAAAATTTAATCACAAAAGGTGGCACCAGATTTTTAGGTGAAAACCCAAGAGGTGAAAACTACCACCTAAGCTAATCCCTTGACTTAGGATTTTCGATCACAGGGTGATCAATCCACTAACCGCACTACTTAAATGAGGGTAGTGTACCTCAATTACAAATCTCACCTCTGATCCCTAAACGGAGGTTTCTCCATTCACAATGAAGAGACGGGGACCCAACAGGCCGGATAACCAAAGTACAAAAGTAGGAATTAAAACAGCACCTATACTTTGATTGCTTTCTTATCTATTAAGCATAAAGAGAACTCTCTGAGGATTTGCAGAACGGAGTGAGCCGTAAGTATGGATTTGCCCTTTAATTAGAGTGTTAGCACAACACAAGAGCAAGATGAAGCTTAGAGTAGTGAGCAAGTGATTTTTCTAAGGGAATTGAATCTCAAGAGGTGTGTTGTGCCTAAGAGGGGTAGTCTATTTATAGGCAAGTTTGGAACCTTCAAGAACACTTGGGAGAGATCTCCTAGCCGTTGGAGACAAATCCCAAGAGATTGGGACAAAATCCACCACAAATCAGGGTAATGATGAGTCTGATAGCAATATCAGACATCTAATTTTAGGGTCAGACGTCTGATTATCATTTTGGTCGTCTAATACTATAGGCCAGCCTGAACTGACTTCATTGGATCGAAACAAGGACGTCTGATATTTTTACATGAGATGTCTGACAAAGTTATTGGACGTCTAATGATGTGAGGATTCGTTCCTGTTTTTATCAGATCCAAATAGGGTTCTAGATTTGAAGAATCAGACGTCGGTATGGACGTCTGAGGGATTCACTAGACGTCTGGAAACCTAAAAAGATTTGGCTACGATATCTGACAAAAGATCTTATGTTCGTAATGAGATACGCACAGAAACACATGGGCAACGGTCCAAAGGTAGACGTCTAGAAGCATGTCCAGACGTCTGAAAATACATTTTTTCCCGTTATCTGTAGAACGAAGATACGTGCTTAGTCTAACGGTTATTCTGAGGACGTCCAGGTAAAGTATCAGACATCTGGATGAGGTTATGGACGTCTGATAGAAGAGTGCTTCGACTAATGTTTATGAAGACAGAAACTAACGGTAGAACTATAGGTAGTTAGACGTCTGAGACACTTGTCAGATGTCTTAAAGTTGAAAATCAGACGTCTGACAATTGTTATGGACGTCTGATAAGAGTCTTAGTGTTAGGTTTTTGTTTCTAATTTATCTTAAGTGTAGAGAGCCTAAGTTAGCTATTTATAGGTTATGTTTGGAGGCTCTTTACAACATTTCTAGACTCAAATAAAATGAAAATTACAACCTTTAAAAGTTTACATGAAAAGCCTATGACCTAATACTTATGCTACTTAGTCTTCACGCTTTTAATCTCCCGTCTTAGAAAACTTTATGAAGCCTGCAATTATGTTATTACAGAGAGAAACAATATGCTATGCTTATTTTTTATTTCATTTTCTTCAATTTGTAAAATCATCAAAATATTATATATAAGTAGTTGAACTAACACTACTCACTACTAAAGAAGTTGCAGAAGGAGCAAGGCATTGGGAACACTCATTGATAGTGTATACTTTGGGTGAAAGGCCTTTCTATGGGACCCTAAAGAATTTCATCACAACTGTTTGGAGTCCTAAAGGAGATTTTCTCCTTCATTCAAGAGAAAATGGTATGTTTATTGTTGAGTTTTTTAATAAGGAAGATTGCTTTAATGTGTTGGAAAGGGATACGTGGTTTCTACATGGTGCTTGGTTGGTTGTCACCAAGTGGACCATAGATGCCCCTCCTTCAGGGGTGGAACCTCCCTCTACTCCTATTTGGGTGCATTTTCTTGATCTAGACTTGCATCTCTAATGAAGGAAAGTACCCAGCAAGATCGTAGTGCTATTGGCATTCCTCTTAGATGCGATAGTTGAACGGTGGCTAGTAATTATCTAGATCATGTTAGAGTTTGTATCATTAATCCAGAGGCTAGCCTTCTTGAGAAGGTTATCTACTCCTATGATGGGCTGGATGTAAAATTAGTCAAGATTCAGTATGATTGGATCATGCCAAGATGCATCCATTGTAAGGTGTTCGAACATGGCATTGAATCGTACTTGAAGGTGGCGCACATGGCAAATGATGTGCCTACAGGGCCAGCGATCAAACGCTCAAATGCGAAAAGTCACAGACGTTCCATACATAGGAGGAAGAGTTTCAAGAAATCAAGCGTCACGTATGTAGAAGAGATATCCAACATGCCTGACAAGGCACATACTCCAACCTATTCTCTCGAAAAGGTGTAGGATATGGAGCACGCGTGTCCTTCCGTGCAGGAACGTGAGGGCAAACGTGGCAATCGTGACTGCTCACTTTCCAAAAGTTGCAACCCAAATGGTCATGCTTTTCCAATTAGCAACCGTTCTCCTACTAGTAGTGGAGGCCACGAGCATCATGCCCACTCTAAGGATGGAAGGCCTACGATGAATTTGAATTCTTCTCCTGTGGCTTCCACGACATCTACAGCAATATTCAAGGGGCCATCAGAGTACCAATCATATTCGGCTGTGGTTCAGAGTGCACTTGATGAAGGATTCGAATTGGAAGGAGAGTGGAAGGAGCCAAAGAAAAAGAAGAATAAGAAGAAAATGAAGGTCTCTAAGGAGGCATCAGTCAATACCAGCCATGCCAAATGTCTTTAGTGGCATGGAATACTTGAGGTCTAAATGACCTAAGAAAATTGAAGGAGGTAGTAAGCTTTCTTCACCAATTTGATGTACAACTAGCTACACATTTGGAGACCAGAATTGCTGCTAATAGATGGGAGCGATTTCCAAAACGCATCCTAGTTGGATGGAATGTTGCCCATAATCTAAATCATGGGTGCAATGGCCATATTATCTTCTTATGGAAGCAGGGCGTTTGGAACATAAATATTCTTCACTCCTCAGGTCGAACTATGCTTGTTAGATGTTAGAATCAAGGTGGTTTGATTATCTTCCTCTCCTTGGTTTATACTAGGAATACTACTATTCAGCGTTCTTCTCATTGCACAGACCTGAGATCACACTGTTTATCTATCAATGGACCTTAGGTTGAGCTCGGAGATTTCAATGCCATAAGATTCAATGATGAGAAGAGAGGTAGAGTTTCCCCATCTCATTCTAGTGTGGAAAGCTTTAATAATTGCCTAGCGGATTGTGATTTGCATGAGATATCTAGCAATGGTAATCCGTTATCTTGGACAAATAGGGGGATAGGAGAAGGTTGTATTGCGTGTAAATTAGACTGTGCACTAGCTAATCTAGATTGGAGCAATGTTTTTCCTTTGGTACGTACCCAATATATACCCTCTGATATAAGTGATCATGCCGCTTTGATTTTGGGTCGTGCACCTTCCATACATAAAAGATGCCCCTTCAGATTTTTAAATTATTAGGCAGGGAGAGATGGTTTTATGGATCTTGTCAAAACAGCTTGGGATACTCAACTCGAGGGAAACCCATTGTATATATGTGTCAAGAAATTAAAGTTAGCCAAAGATAAGTTGAAAGAGTGGGTTTGTGAAGACCGTGTTTGTCACTCTGAAATGGGTTTTAAAATCTTCACGTTGTAGTACAGTTCGAATCAGTGCGAAAAATAAATAAAATTTATACTCGAAGTTGAAGTCCGAGGTCGAACGCAGGAAGCAATATGGCAATTTAAAACTCAAGATCACAATTTGAATCAAAGATATAAGAAATTGCAATCAAAATTAATTCAGAATGATATAGCAATAATGTCAAGTATCAATGTGCAAAAAGAATGGAGTAAAATGGTAATTTGAATCACCAATTACTCCTCATAATCATAGCAAGTAGATGCTCGATATTAATCAAGTTAATTAGCCTGAAACAGGAGAATTAGACGTGTAATGGTAGGATCAAACGTCTTGAACGGCTGATTCTACTGTGCTTTTTCAAGAGACTCAAGGGTCTCTCTTCTTCTTTGCTTCTTCTTCTTTGGCCCTCTTCTGATTCTTCCTTTGGTTCTCTTCTCTTCTTCCTTTGCATGCACAGGCTCTTCTTCCTTCTCCTTTCTTTCTTCCTTTGCTTTCTATACTTCTCTTTTCTGCTATGTCTTCCTCTTCACAACTCTTCAGCGGCTTAAGTGTTTAGCCCAAGGTTCTTGCGCACAGAGCAAAACCCTCCCCTATCCCATGCTCTCTCTCTCTGGGTTCCGCTCTCCCAGAGCCTTCCACAGTAATGGGTAATCAGGTAAACAGGGATCCGCGTACCCGAGACCAAAGCTGCGGGCGTGGGTCACAGTCGAGGTGAGTATAGATTAGGCAGATAATTGGGTGAGTGCAGGTGAGAGGGGACCTCACCCCCTGTGTGTTACTTGAGGCGATGAGTTATCAACACAATCAATATATCCGCTGCTGGTGGTCTGCCGCTCTACAATGTGGGACTATTAATCCCTATCTTCTTTTCTGCTACAGTGGAAGGTGGACTCGATTGAGGTGCTTGTGGCGGTCAATGGCTTCAATTGACCGGGCAAGTGTGTTGCTGAGGTGAATTCGCGTCACCTGGAGCCCAAACCTGGAGGTTGCAGCCTGAGGACCAAACTTCAAGCTCGCTTGAAGCTGCGGTAATGGCAGACAAACACGATCACCTGAAACTCCAAAGAACAGCCTCTCGGCCACGTTAAACACATTCAGTAACTGCACCGTGTGACAGCGATTGTGGTGGTGGTCGTGGCGAAGCGTAAGAGGGTGTGTAGGTGGCTGGTGGAGATGGAATTGGACGGAGGATGATGGGTTGTTCGGGGAGGTGTTTGGGTGGACGGGATGGCGAATAGAGAAAGGGCTTTGGCTGGTGGAGTCAAGGTGAAAGTGTAGGGAGTGTCGACGAGGCGTATGGAGCGGTGTAGCGATGGGAACGCCTCGCCGGAAGAGTGGCCAGGGACAAGGAAGACGGAGGTGGTCTCGTGTGTCGAGGGTCGAAACAATAGTTAAATGAGGGGGAAAAAGAGTAGAGAGGAAGAGGAAGAGTTGGAACCTAAAATTATGGACGAAGGAGGTAGGAGCGACGTCGACTGTGGTTGGTCGGCGCCGTGGAAGAGAGGTTCTCCGGTGGGGGACGGCGAGGAAGAACGGGATGGAATAGCTCCTGATTTGGTCGTCGAGAAGCGGACGAAGGAGACGAAGATATTGGCGCTCCCAAGTTAGCGGTTGGGAGGCTGGAGATGATGGAGGAAGAGGCTCGCCGGAGCTCAGTTGGAGAGGGGCCGGAGGTAGGGTTAGGATGATGTTTTTGGCTCAAAACCTTGCTGAAAAGAAGCAGAATGCAATATGGGTTCTTTTATAGGCCATAGGAAGCCCTTCCAAGCTTGGAAAGAAGCTTCCAAGCTCAGAAGGTTTTTGTGACATAGGATACCCGAACCTTTGAAAGATTCTCATGACCTTTTGGGAATAAATTGGAACTCAAAACAGGTCTCAATTGGTAGGGAATTTCACAAAGAATCTCCAGTTCAAATTTGGGATTGTTTGATTGAGAATCGAGCGAGAAAATCTTGCTCGAATCTCGCCGGAGCTCAACATGTTCACACTAATGGCGGTAGGGACCTAAATGTGAAGATGATGAAGAAGTTAGGGACCTATTTGTAAGGAATTCAAAAGTTATGGCCATGTGTGTGAGAAAAAAGATTCAGACTGGACCAAATTGCAAACTAGGTCAAGATGATCTCAGATTGGGTCTAAATTTTGGTATAAATCTAATTTGGACCTAATGAATCCAATGGTGAAGTTAGATTTTAGTTTTGACCTAGTTTGACTAGGTAATTTATATAAAAACCTAAATTAGGATAAATGTTTGTCTGAGACTCTATTTTGGGTCAAGACAGGTTATGATGGTCAAATTAAAGGTACCAAACCCTAGAGAATATTTTTTTTATGATTTTTAGAGGGTTTATCTAAATTTTATCTTGATCAGAACCTCAGTTAATTAAGAGGGTCAATTTTTAGGATTTCAGAAGTCATTTAATTCTCAAAACACGCGAAAATCCTTTTGTATCTGTACTAATCCACTTGTTAGACTTTTAAGACCATTTGACCCTTGATTAACCCTTGGAGAAATCCATGGTTATTCTGCATTCATGATATGATGGTAAAATTACAATTTTAACCCTGGTTTCTTGTATTTCTCTCTGAAAGGATTTGCAATGAATTATGACCTTCTAATGGTTATGCAGGAGCATTTAATGATGGAATATGACTAAATAGAGTTAGATATGGTTGATGATGATGTTATCATCAGACCGCTCTAGGATTTCTATCATGGCATCTCTTTAAAATGAGTTAGCATCCATGATAAATTGGCTATCGATCATGATAGTTTCCCTCTATAGGAGGAGGATGTCAAGATTAGGCATCAATTACAACAGTTAAGACTTGAGGGAGAGGAATATTGGAAACAACGTAGCAGATGTGATTGGTTGGAAAAGGGGGATAGAAACACCCAGTTCTTTGCAAAAGCTACAAAAATTTGACAAAATCATAATGCTCTTACTGTTCTATTCAATGAGAAAGGAGAGGTGATTGACAAAGAAAATGAAATTAGTAAAGAAGCTGGCTCTTATTATGCAAATTTATTTGCTCAGGAACCAATATCTTCTTTTCAACAAACAGCTTCTTGGATGGTCCCTGCACGATTATCTACTAAGACATATTGTCCCTCACAAATTTGCCTACAGAAAATGAAATTAAAGATGCTCTTCGGAGTATTGGGCCTGACAAGGCCCTGGGCCCTAATGGCTTTAATGCCTTTTTTTTCATAAATCTTGGCTAATTATCAAAGATGATATTATACTTGGGATTCAATATTTTTTTGAAGATGGAGGGGGCTTGGTTCGTGAATTAAATCACTCTTCTTACATTAATTCCTAAGTCTTCTTCTATTTCCTCCCTTAATGACTTTAGACCTATTATGTTATGATCCGGTTCTCGGATCCCTACAAGACTCGAGACTAGCTCGCCTCGACTAATCCCAAGACCTAGTTGTCCAACGAGAAATAACCAAAAGTAGGAAAATAAACCGCATTCACACATGCAATATAATTAAGCAGAAGGAAAAACAAAACAGTAAAGGAAAGTAGAACAACTGTCTCAAAATATAGTACATGCCACCACAACAACAACAGAAAATAGAAAGTAACGAGAACAGTAATCTTAAAGTCCAATACTCACAACTACAGCAGAAACAAAGAACTGGAAAGAACTACTACAGCTGGGCTTGGCTGGGCCCAGCTCCCTCTGCAGCCGAAAACTCAGGCTGCTCAACTCCTGGTTCTAAACAGGGTTATGAAAAGGAGTCAGCGAACGCTGAGTAGAGTGGCGTTTACATTATTTATGTGCAAGTAAATTAAAAACAACAAGCAGGTTTTAATCTCATTTCTATTTATCTCATTTATATATTTCTAGTTCATCTATTTCACAAAGTATCCAAATATTTCTTGATCTTGCTTGTTCCTCGTGGGAACGATCATGATTGCAGTCTCTTCCTTGGAGTAGAAGGTACACATGGTGCTCTCCTGGTCGGGAGAGTCCCCCGCGATAGTCCTACACCCAGTCAACCACCCCAAGGTCACTGTCGAGACATAGTGGCGACTATGGCACACGTGATAAACGCATGGGTAGCTGACGTGCCTTCGTGCGTGTGTGTTAAGAGGTGTCGTTATAGTTGCACTTGATACGTCGGTTTTAAAAGAAGTAAACGGAGGTGAGTCCGAGTGTCGATCTCAGGGAGGCGTGCAAATCGGATTTTGTTTACCACTTGTTGTCACGAAAAAGGCGGAGTTTTGCTTGCGAAAGAGACGGTTTTGAAAAGCGAGAGATAGAGAGAGTTTAGGGTTAGAAAGCTCTTGGTTTTGATCATGCACTTTAAACAGAAATTAAAATGGCAACTAAATGGAAAATAATTTCATTAAACATGCATTCATAGTTTATGGTTTACAATATTAAATACATGCTTCAACAAAAGTAAATGAAAGCTTAAAAGAGAGAGAGAGAGAGGTAGAGAGAGAGTGGAGAGCGACGAGGCAGCCACGGCGGTGGAGGAGGCTCCGTCGGCGGCTCTTCGTCTCCGGCAATTACAAGAGTGCCTAATACTAGCTAGGAGAGGAGTGGAGTAGTTGCAAGTGGGAGATGATGCCTTGAATGGTGGTAGAAGGGGGTTTAAATAGAGTTAAGGGCTTCCTAAAAGAAGAATGTGCTTTAGCGACATCCAGAACGTCGCTAAAACCGCTTCCAGATACGTCGGTGAAGGCCTTCTGCCGCCGGTCAGCCGCCCGCCCCTTTCTCTCTCTTCAGGCGCGATCCGTGGATGTCGAACGAGAGCCGTCCGATTGATGATCGGACGGCTGAGATCCTCCCGCGCCTGCGCTAGGATCGCGCTTCGGGCGCGCGTGCGCGCGCGCGTTTCCGCCCGGCGTGCGCGCGCACGTGGGAGGTGGGGCGCTGTCGTCGCGCCGCGTGGCGCAATCCTAGCCGCTCGCTGCTGATCGCGCGGCTCAGTTTTGCCGCGCCCTTCGCTCGTAATTGATTTTCCGCTCCGCGCGATTCGAACGCGCGTCGCCGCGACGCGGGCGTGCGCGCTAACCGTTGCGCCACGCCCGCGCTTTGTCGCGGCGACCGCGGGCGAGCGCGCGGATCTCGGTCGTTCGATCGAAGATCAACGGCCGAGATGCGTCCTTGGCTGGCTTGGGGGCGTGCGAGCGGCGGGGGCGGGGCGACGTGGCGCGTTCTAGGCCGTTGATCTCCAGATCAACGGTCAGGATTTCTTGGGCCCATTGTGGGAGCTTCGGATGTCGGATTTGGCCGATCTTGAGTCCGTTAGACTCCGTTCGTCGTCCTGAATCCATCCGTGCGGTCCGATTGCTCATCTGAGGCCTGCTTTGACAAATGCTTTACACAAATGGCCATTAATACAGTTTATAAGCAATCTTGATACTTGATGCATGCAATGCTCCTATTCTACTTTATGTTGTGCCTTTTATTCTAAAGATGGGCCATATTCAACCTAATTACTACCCCCTTGCATGGTGTTATCAGTAGCTACCCTGTACTGACACGCGGTCAGTCATTTCCGCTAGTGGGTACGCCCAAAGTATAGCACGGAACAGTATAGGGCCTTGCCCTCTCAGAACAGGGGTCTCGCCCCTTAAAACCAAACAGGGGTCATGCCCCACCACAGTCTGCGTACCCTCGTCCGATTACCCCAGTTTGCCCGGTGGGCCTAACAAAGTCGGTGTAGGGTGGCTAGCTTAACCTCGGGTCCCGTGGGGTGGCTAGCTCCCTCCCTACACTAGTAGCACGCCTCAGTACCACGTACGCGAGGGCCAACAAGAGTCGGTGTAGAGTGGCCAATACTAACCCCGGGTCTCAACCCAAGGGCGGCTAGCTACGCTCTACACTAGAAAGGGACGGTTGCTCTCCTTGGTACAGTGCACACAAGGACCAGCACACTTCCCTTCTACATTCCAAATTCCTTTCATACATAGGAGTTCTACTCCTAATTCCCCGTAGGGTTCATGCTCATATTCATCTCATTTATCCATATTCAGATCTCATGTTTCATAACTTGTTCCTCATCCATATACAGGCAGCTCGTGTTTTCATAATTTAATTCTCAGTCATTTACATTCAACTTGTGGTTTCACCATTCACTTTCTCATTCACATACAGGCAACTCATATTTTAACATGCATCTCATAATTATACTAATACCATTTGCTAGCAATTTATTTTAAACATTCACTCAAGTAAACAATACAACTCAAAATAGGCTCATACATTCTACCCTAAGGTTCATTCCACATCCTAAAGTTCGATCCGATTATTCCAAACAAGCACATTCTTATTTTAATATTAACAACTGAATTAAACTACTCTACTGGGTATCACTGGAGGAATGGGGGCCTATGCCGCAGATCTCGTCGTCTCCGCAGGCCCCGAACACGCCACCAGCTGGTAACCTGTACCAGCAACTAATTTACATCAGACGAGATCAAAACAGTGGATACTCAACACGAACATGTAGAGGAACTCAAGTGGAAAACAGCGGTACTTCATTTACGAAATCCGATTTTGTTTGGGCCCTAAACGGGCCAAAAACACAATTACTGCCCAAAATCTGACGTCTGGGACTAGTCCCAGATGTCTTAAAAGATGTCAGATCTCACCTTGCACTTCCTACGACTGCTTCAGATGTCCAGACTCCCTCTGCGACCATCTGGGGGCAGCTCCAGATGTTGGACAAGGCCTCTAGTCATTTGGAAGTACCTCCGGACATCTGTCGACGTAAGCAAATGTCCAAAAATACTTGGAAAAGCACACCGCGTGCCTTCCCAAAGCCCTTACCTGCGTACGAAAACCCGCAGACCCAAACTTAGCCCGACATCTCCTGCGCTACAATCTGCATGGCGAAAAGTAGCATAGGAAGATACATACCTCGTGCGATATTGTGCTTTCAGACGTCCAGCTTCAGCTCTGGACGTCCTGGTGCCTCACCAGCCATCTGGACGATACTTCAAACGTCTCATATTGGAAAAATTTCAGTACCAAAACCTCCTCTGCGACACTCCTCTCCTCGCAACATCGCCCGTAGCGCACCGTAGCAGCTTCAGCAGTTGTAGAGGGCCAGGAGGCCGTCTCCCCGAGTCCCTCCTCCTCGTGTGCATGCCTGCCGTCGGCAGTGCGAGCTCCGCCAAGCTCTCGAAGGTCCTTCGACCTTCATGCTCTCTTCCTTCCTCTCTCTTCCTCTCTCCCTCTCATTCTCCCTTGCTCACCCTTTCTCTCATCCCTCTCGTTTCCCCCTCACAACAGCCGCACAGGGGGACGCCAGAGGTGGTGGTGGCTGGAGAGTGGTGTGAGGGTGGTGAGAAGAAGAGAAGGGGGGGTTTAAATAGAGTGGGATTAGGGTTTAAGGGGGTGAGGGGTGGCAGAGGAGAGAGAAGCTCTACGCGTCGCTCGCGCGCAGAACGCAGAGAAACGTACAAAAATTTCCACTTTCAGACGTCCAAGCCTGTATCCAGATGTCTGGATAGACGTCTGATTAAAACTCCAGACGTCTTATCCGACTAAAAGGGCAACGGGTCATTTTATCATAACAAACTTAAAGGAAGTTTCGTCCCCGAAACTTAAGCTAGCTATGGTGCGGAAAAAGGAACATAAAACCGCATAACAAACTTAAAGAGGACTGAAGTAGGTCCAAAAAGACGTACCCTCAAAAAGCTCTGGGTATCGCTCTTGCATCGCCGCCTTAGGCTCCCAGGTCTCCTCATTGTACTATTGGCTTCTCCACAAAACCTTCACCAGTGGTACCCGCTTCCGTCTCAGACTCCGAATGGCTCTGTCTAGTATCTATACTAGCCTCTCGGGATAGGCTAGGTCGTCACCCACCTCGATGCTCTCGTGGCTCAGAACGTGAATGGGATCGGCGACGTACTTCCTAAGGTTAGACACGTGGAACACATCGTGCACTCCAGAAAGCTAGGGAGGAAGGGCAAGCCGATAAGCAACGGGTCCCACCCAGTCCAGGACCTCAAAGGGCCCCACAAACCTCAGTGCAAGCTTCCCCTTCACCCTAAAATGCTACAAGCCCTTCATGGGCGAAACACAGAGAAAGACGTGATCCCCAACCTCGAACTGCACCTCTCTAGGCTTCTGGTCAGCGTAACTCTTCTGCCTGCTCCTGACAGTGTGGAGTCGTCTGTGAATCTGCTCTATCATCTCCTGACTCTACCAAATCAGCCTGGGACCAACCTCCACTTGGTCCCCACCTCAACCCAACTCAAGGGTGCAGTACACCTCTGTCCATACAGAGCCTCGTAAGGTGCCATGCCAATGCTCGAGTGGTAACTGTTATTGTATGCAAACTCTGCCAGGGGTAAATGCTCCTCCCAGGAGCCTCTCCAGTCTAGCACACAGGCGCGTAGAAGGCCCTCAAGTGTCTGTATGGTGCACTCTGACTATCCGTCCATCTGGGGGTGGTAAGCGGTACTGAACCTCAAACGTGTCCCTAAGTCCTGCTGAAACTCAGCCCAGAACTGGAAAGTAAAATGAGTATCCCTGTTGGATACGATCTCACATAGGACTCTGTGTAGGCGCACCACATCTCTGACGTATCGCTCTGCTAGCTGTGCTGGCCCAAAAGTGACTCGGATCAACAGAAACCGTGCCGTCCTCATCAACCGGTCTACAATCACCCAAACTGCGTCGTGTCCCTGCTGGGTAACTGGTAGACCCACAACCAAGTCCTTGGTGATGCTCTCCTACTTCCACTCTGATACAGGAAGTGGTTGCAATGGCCCTGTAGGCCTCTGGTGCTCAGCCTTCACCTGCTAGCATACTAAATACTGCTGAACAAACTTACCAACATCCCGCTTCATCCCTCTCCACCAAAAGTCACATCACAAATCATGATACATCTTAGTGTTCCCGGGATGTATGGTAAACCTAGACCCGTGCGCCTCAGCCAGGAGCTCTCTCAACAACTCCTCGTCCCTAAGAATGCATAAGCGTCCCCTCATGCGCAGTATCTCGTCTAAAAAGGAAAAGTCTCCTGGGTCCCTTGTCAACACCCTGTCTCGCAGCATCTGTAAGTATGGATCGATCATCTGCCCTGCGTTGGTGCAATCTATCGCTCTGGTCGTGACTGCCGCGTCACTGTCACTACCCCACAGTACCCCCGTGATTCCCGGGGTCGCCAACTACCCAACTCCTCCATGTCTCCAACTTCGTGCCTGTAAGCTAGCCAAGTGAGTGGGCGCCTTCTGGCTCAAGGTGTCAGCCACCACATTGGCTTTCCTTAGGTGGTAGGAGATGCTACAGTCGTAATCCTTCAAGAGCTCTAACCAACGTCTCAGTCTCATGTTAATCTCCTTCTGGTCAAACAAGTACTTGAGGCTCTTATGATTTGTGAAGATCTCGAAAGTCTCATCGTAAAGGTAGTGCCTCCATGTCTTCAGCACGAAGACAACTGCTGCTAACTCTAAGTCATGGGTAGGGTAGCTATGCTCATGAGGCTTTAGTTGCCGCGAAGCGTAAGTGACAACGTGACCCCGCTGCATGAGCACACCCCCTAACCCCTGCAACGAAGCATCGGTGTAAACAACGAACCCGCCACTACTGTCTTGGATGGTAAGTACAGGAGCTGAAGTCAGTTTCTCCTTCAACTCCTAAAAACACACCTCACACTCATATGTCCATGCAAAGGGCACGTCCTTCCGGGTCAACTAGGTCATAGGATGCACAATCTGAGAGAATCCTCTGGTAAACCTTCAGTAATAACCTGCCAGTCTCAAAAAGCTGCGTATCTCTGTCACTGTGCGTGGCCTCTCCCACCTAAGTATGGCCTCTACCTTGGCTGGAGCCACAGCCAATCCATCTCTTGAAATCACGTGGCCCAAGAAAGTCACCTGTCTTAACCAAAACTCGCACTTACTATACTTGGCATACAGTGTGCGTCGCCTCAAGGTATCCAGGATCATGCGTAAATGTTGTCCATGCTGCACCTGATCCCGCTAGTAAACGAGTACGTCATCGATGAACACCACCACAAACTGGTCTAAGTACGGCCTGAAAACATGGTTCATCAAATCCATAAAGGTAGCGGGGGCATTAGTTAGCCCAAACGGCATGACTAAGAACTCGTAGTGCCTGTACCGAGTGTGGAAAGTTGTCTTGGAGATGTCAGTCTCCCTGATCCTCAACTGGTGGTAGCTGGACCTCAGATCTATCTTGGAGAACACTGTGGCACCTTGCAACTGGTCGAAGAGGTTGTCAATCCTTGGCAGGGGATACTTGTTCTTGACAGTGACCCTATTCTACTATTGGTAGTCAACACAAAGTCGTAGGGTACCGTCCTTCTTCTTCACAAACAGCACAGGGGCTCCCCACGGGGAGGCACTGGGCCTCACAAAGCCCTTCTCCAACAGGTCCTGTAGTTGTGACTTAAGCTCTTGTAGCTCAAGCGGTGCCATCTGGTACGGTGCAGTAGAAATGGGGCTGGTCCCCGATACCAGTGAGATCTCAAACTTGATCTCACGCTCAGGCGGTAGTCTTGGCAGCTCCTCTGGGAAAACGTCGGGGTACTCGCAGACCACCGGGATACTCTGAAAGTCAGCCACGGGGCTAGGCTCTATCACTACACAGGCCAAGAAACCCTCACACCCCTGGCTCAAAAGCCTCGCTGCCCGAAGTGCGAAGATGCATCTGAAACCTCCGTCCACCGGATGACAGTGAAACTCAAAGGGAGGCAACTCTGGTATGGAGAAGACGATCTTCCTCCCGAAATAGTCCACTAGTGCATGATAGGTGGACAACCAATCCATCCCTAGGATCATGCCAGAGTCCTCCATCTGGATCGCAATTAGGTCAATGGGGAGGCTGTGTCCCCCTATATTGACCTCGCAATCCGTGTAGACCTCATCGGCTACAAACAACTGGCCACCTGAGCCTCTGATCACAAACGGATCCTTTAACAGTACACTGCCCTGCCTCAAACTGATGGCAAAACTCGTAGCGACGAAGGAGTGTATAGCGTCGAAATCAAAAAGTACGTACACTAATTTGCCGGAAATAGTAACCATACCTGCCACCACAGAACTCGAAGCTCTAGTGTCTCTGTGTGTTAGGGTGTTGATACGCCCCTCAGCTCTCGATGCAGACGAAGCAGCTACGCTCTGGGTTGGGCGAGTAGTAGCTGGCTGGTACCCTCCTTGTGACTGCTGTCCTCCCCCATGCGCCTGGTGACCACGACCGCCAACACGGCCTCCAGCGCTCGGTGCGGGGAGCATCTGCTGTGCTCCGACCCTAGATGGGTAGTCCCTCCTGATGTGGCCCGGCTAGCCACATTGGTAGCAGAGGGGTACATGACCTCCTCCCTCAGTAAGTCCCTGCAAGTGGCTAGGCGGGGGTTCGATGCTGGCAACTGGCTCCCGTATGGGGCCCCCAAAGGCCACTGGTGGCCCCGCAGAATGAGACGGCTCTCCTGCAGGCGCCGTGTGCCTCCTCTCCCAACGGCCCTGAGAGTACTCTGGCTGGTAGGGCCTCTTCCATCTGCCGTCAGTGTCTTTGCCGCTGGGTTGGTCTCCTCGTAAGTCATGGCTACTGATGAGAACCTCATCATAAACCCTAACTAGCACATTTTGACCTAATTAAGTGTACAAAAGCTCCTACAAAGCCTAAGGGAAAGCCTAAATTAAGAAATTACAAATCTGAGTATAAAATAATTCACAAGGGGTAAAATTGTAATTTTACCATTGCAATACATAAATGGGATCTCTAAGGGTCTAAGACACAGATCAAATGGACTTAATAAGGGAAAAAGTGGGGTGATTCGATCAGGAAAGGGTTATGACAGAATCTGGGAATTAAATGACATTCTATAACCCTAAAACAAACTCGCTTTTATTCATGAAGTTCTAGGCAAGATAAAAATGAATTAAACCCTCTAAAATTCATGAAAAAATATCCCCTAGGGTTTAGAACCTTCAATTCGGCCATTGGAACCTATCTTGACCTAGATTGAGAACCATACGTAATTTTTGACCTAATTTGAGTTTTTGTGCAAAATGTCTAGTCAAACATGGTCAAACCTAAAATCCAACCTCACCATTGGATTCCTTAGGTCCAAATTAGGGTTATACCAAAATTTGGACCTAAGAAAAGGTCGCCTTGACCCACTTTATAAAACGATCCTTAATAATTACTTTTTGACCCTTAACTTTTTGAACCCTTGCAGAAACCCCCCTATCTTCCTTGTCTCTTTCTACAGATAGGTCCTTCTACCCCCGTACTATGCAGGCCATACCTCCGGCAACTTTGCGTGGAGGATGGCGCTTAACAGACCTGGGGAGCCGACCCCAGACTTGAAAGGAGGATCCCCTACGTTGTCCTCTTCTGCATGGACTGGTTCCCATGCCCTGCTGGCCACCATACCTCTCGTGTGAACGTGTGAGAGGTATGGGTCTTTTTCCAGCCATACCTCCGGCGAGAAGCCCACGCCGCCTCCTCGCGTTTCCCTCCCAGCCAGCACTTATTTAAGGAACGGCAGGGGCTGCCGCTTCCTTCAAGCTTGATTTGGCCACAGACTCCCTCAGAATTCATCTCCCCTCTCTCCGGCTAAGTAGCCCGCAAGCTCCAGCGATTTTTCCTCCTCCATCTCGTCACTCTGCTGCCATACCATCGACAGGGTTCACTTCACCTCGATCTTTCGCGTTTCATCGCACCAGCGCACGCCTTCCTATCCTCCTCCTTGTCGCCATTATCTCCCCCTCAGGGCCGTCTTCTCCGACGATGGCACAAACGCGTCGTTCGTCTCCTTTGCCTCCCCTTCGTTCCAAGTACCCCAGATAAGCTCCTCATCTCCTACTCTCTATTTTCCCTCAATCTATTTCACAGATTACCCCTCAACAGCCACTGTCCACCGCCATCTTCCCCATCTCCAGCCAACATCCGGCGAGACGCACCCATCACTCCACACCTCCACACGTCTCGCCACCAACTTCTTCACCTCCGCCATCGACCACTAAATATCTTCCACCCATCCATCAACCACTTACACCTCCCTAAACACCCCTCGACCTAACCCATAAACATGGCCACAAAGCGACTTAGGCACGCACGCCTAGGCCGCCCCGCGGCCAGCCAACCCCCGCCCCACCTTCGCCATGATACGGCAAATGTTTTCCTATGGTCTGACATGGCCGAAAGGCTGTGCTACTGATTTCAGGGTCAGGCCGCTCTCCGCCATTATCGTAGAGCTTGAAGTAAGCTTCAAGCAGCTCCAGGTCGCGCTCAGCTCCAGGCGAAGCCCTCAGGTGGTGCGGGTTTACAGTACGCACGCACCCAAACTTCGAGTGGAGTCAAGCGACTCCACGCCTGCTGCAATTGCGAGGACTTCTGCTGCGGGCGCAAGCACGGAAGCGGGTGGGACTTTAGTCCCACCTCCGAAGTGTGTGGGCGGGCGCCCGCACATAAATTGATTTTGTGTTTTAGGCTTATCACCTCGCAACACACTGGGGTGAGGTCCCTCGCACCCCCGCCATGCCTCGTCCACGACACTTTCCCCGCGAACCTGGCACCCGGATCCGATTAATCCTTGCCTGTGCACACCTCGTGCGCCACCCACGTCGGTGTGCTTGGTCCCGGGCACATCACCCAACCCGCTTACCCGATTAAGGCTCTAGGAGAGCGAACCCTGGAGTGAATTTGAGAGAGAGAGAGACGTGGGGAGGGTAGGGGTTAGGTTTTGCCTAACCTTACACTGTGTAGGAAAGTAGGAGAAGAAGGAGGAGGAGGAGATAGTGCAACTGCAGAGAAGAAGAGAAGGAAAGAAGATGAAGACAGAGAAGGCCTCTCACAGTAGAGAAGCAGAGAGAGAAGAGAAAGAGAAGCAGAAAAAGAAGAGGATGTCAGAAGAGGACTTGGCGCAACAGAGAAGAAGAAAAGAAGAAGAAGCCAAGAGGAAGAAGAACCAGCAGAAGAAGCAGAACACTGTAGCAAGTGGAGTTTAAGTCGTCTGACCCTTGGAGTCAAACGTCTGAAGAGAGAAAGAAAGAGGCTGAAGAAGAAGAAGAAAAGAAGAACAAATTTTCCTTTCTTTAGTTTTTGTAAAACAGTATATATCTATATTGTAAATTGTGATTTTGTACGCTTCTAGAATCAAATGTTGCTCCCTGAGTTCGACCTCGGAAACTTTCTATTTTCGAGTAATAAAAATACAAATACAAACCGGTCCCTTGGGTCGACCATCAGCTGCCTCAACCACACGAGAGAAATTGGGCAGCTTCAGGGGTTTGACATACCCCCGAATCGCAAGTCAGAGCCCCTCAGTAAACCTCCACAGTCACTCCTTGGTTACGCAATGAGATCATGGTTTAAAAAGACATTCATTGCAGTATAGTTGAAATCGTCGTATAAACAAATAACAATTTTATTACTCGAAAGTTAAAATATCCGAGGTCGAACACAGGGAGAAAACTGGTATTTTAGAAACTAAAATCACAACTCTCAAAATATGATATTTAACAATAATATAAATGAGAGTCCGTGTATAAGAAAACTAAAAAGAGAGTAGAAATGGAAGAGGAAATTGAATATTCTCTTGATGGCTTTTTCTTTTCTTCTCTTTCTTCCTTTTCCTTCTCTTCTTGGCCGCACCTTTTCCTTCTTTCTTTCTCTGATTTTCCTTGTGAATTAGACATCTAATTTTGTGAATCAGATGCCTTATCTTGTGATTGCTACAGTGCTCACTCTTTTTTCTTCTCTTCTATCTTCCCTGTTCTCCCTCCTTTCCTTCTATCTTCTTCTTATGCGGCTCCTTTTGTTCTTGATTGTCTTCCCTTGTCTTCTTCTTCTTCTATTCTTCTCTGTTGCGCCTCCTCCTTCTTCTTCCTTGGCCTCTGCAGTCTTCTTCTTTTTCTTCACTTGGCTTTCCTCCTTCCTATCTTCTTCCTCTGCTATTTCCTCCTTGGCTTCTTCTTCTTCAGCAGCTACCTCCTCCTCCTTCTTCTTTGGCCTCTGCACTCTTCTTCTTCTTTTCTTCACTTGGCTTTCCTCCTTCCTGTCTTCTTCCTCTACTGTTTCCTCCTTGGCTTCTTCTTCTTCAGCAACTGCCTCCTCCTCCTTCTTCTTCCCTGCACAACACCACGCAGCAAAACCTACCCCCTACCCTCCCCGCGTCTCTCTCTCTCTCTATTTCGCTCTCTCAGAGCCAGAATCGAGTAAACAGGTCGGGTTACGCATGCCCGAGTATAAGCGCACCAGCGTGGGTGGTGCATGAGGAGTGCAGGGTAAACGAGTCAGCTAGGTCTGCGTAGGGGTGATCGCGGACAAGCCGGGGGTGTGGGCGAGGGACCTTACCTCGTATCGTTTGGAGGAGAAGTGCTAATAATAGAAATTTAATATAAACCACTCACTACGCTCTTGAGTTCACGAGGTGGGACTAAAAGTCCCACCTGCTTCTTCGCGCACACCCGCAAGAGACTTTCGCCCAATTGCTGCAGCTGGGCTCTCTTTCGAGGCAATTGCCTGCTGAACGCATGCGCGAGTCCAACCCTCACCTCCCGGACCTGGAGACATGGAGTGAAGTGCCTGGGTTCAAGCTTGCGAGCTCCTTCTAGCCAATGCTAATGGCGGCAGAAGCTCAGACCTGCAGTCACTCAATACGGCCTTGCGGCCCCATTAAACCACATGGGGAGGTTTGTCGTGGCACGGCAAAGGTGCCTAGATGGGTGGCTGGCCGCGGGGCGGCCTAGGCGTGCGTGCCTAGGTCTCTCTGTGGCCATGTTTATGGGTTTGTTCAGTGGGCGTGTGTGGAGGTGTTGGTGGTCAAGGGAAGGGCAGAAGATGATCAGTGAGTGATGGTGGTGCTTCTGAGGGGTCTGGCGAGGTGGATGGGTGTGGGGAGGTGACGGAGACACCTCACTGGTGGTCTGCTGGAGGTGGAGAAGATGGTGGTGGTCTGCAGTTGTCGAGGGGTTGGAAATAGAAATAAAGAAGGGGAAAATGAAGAGAAGGAGAGGAGGAACTTATCTGTGGTGATTGGAGCGAAGGGGAGGCAGAGGGGCAGATGGTGCGTATCTACCGTCGTCGGAGACGAAGGCCCTGAGATGGAGATGCGGTGACGACGAGGAGGTCGGAGAGGCGTGCGCTGGTGCGGCGCAACGCGGAGGAACGAGGCAAAGCGAACCTTGCCACTGGTATGGTGGTAGAGTGACGAGATGAGGGAGAGGAGGTCGCCGGAGCTTGTCGGCGTCTGACCGGAGATGAGGATGGAGGAGATTGAGAGGGTATCTCAGGCCATAACAAGCTTAAAAGATGCGGCTGGACCTAAGGCAACATTTAAAGGCACAGGCAGTGGGCCTTGTGCTTGGAAGGCTAGCTTCCAAGTGCAAGACTCTCACCGAAGGTATGGTCGGAAATGATACCCATACCCCTCGAGCGTTCGCATGAGAGGTATGGTGCGAATCATGGCATGGGGAGTGCTGGTAGCGCGTGCCTTCTGTCTTTGTTTATATTCGTTGTAGTATATGACAGAACAGTTACTAGCTTAATACAAGATTTTTTTACTCGGAATAACAAGGTTTTCTAGAGGTCAAACTCAGGGAGCAACTATGTTTCTAGAAGACTAAATAAGATCTCTATTATGTTACAAAAATAAAGAGAGAGAGAGAGAGAGATCTTGGCTTCTTCTTCTTCTCTTTCTCTTTTCTTCTTCTTCTTCTTCCTTGGCCGTTTCTCTTCTTCTCTTCTTCTTTATTTCTTTGTTCTTTGTTCTTTGTTCTTTCTTCTTCCTTGCTTTCTTCTTCTTCTGCCTTCTTCTTCTGTTCTTCTTTTCTTTTCTTTCTTTCTTTCTTTCTGGCGGCAATGTCTTCTTCCTTCTTTTCTTCTCTGCCTTCTGCAGCTGTGGTGATTTCGACGTCTAATGCTGTGTTCAGAAGACTTATTTGTGGCTTTGCTACAGCGCCTTCCTTCTTTTCTTCTTCTTCTTTTCCTTCCTGTCTTCTTCTTCTTCAGCTACCCTGAGCGGCTAAGGCTTCGGCCGCCTCTCTTCTTCTTCTTTTCCTTTCTGCCTTCTTCTTCTTCCTTTCTTCCTGCACGCTCACACAAGGGTCAGAGCAAAACCTACCCCTACCCTTCCCCGCATCTCTCTCTTTCTCAGATTTCTCTCTTAGGATTGCTCTCCCAGAGCCGGGTAATCGGGTGCGGGTATCGCACCCGGGACCAGGCCCACCGGCGTGCGATGGTGGGAGAGGAGTACGCAGTTTGGGTAATCGGATCCTGCCCAGACCCGCGGGACATGAGCGCGGGCGAGGGTGAGCGAGTGAGTGCGTGGCGCGCCACGTGCGGGAGAGGGACTTGACCCCTGTGTTCGAAGGCGATAAGCCTTAGGCACTTTTTCAATTTAAGTGCGGGCGCTTGGCCACACACTTCCGAGGTGGGACTAAAGTCCCATCTCCCAAATTGGCGTCCGCAGGCGAGCGATCAGCCGCCAATTGAGGCAGCCCATGAGGCCTTCGCCCCAGCCGCGGTCCTGGGTGTCTTCGCGACTCCTGCCCACGCGACCTGAGACACGCACCTGGGCTGGAGGGTGCCTGCAGCTGCAGGTGAAGCTACTGCAGCTCGTCGATAATGGCGGCGAGGGGCGCGAACCTAAAATCACAACTACAGCCTCTCGGCCCAGTCAAAATACGTAGGAAGCTTCGTCAAAGTGAGGCGAAGCTTGTGCGGTGGTCGACGGGGTGCGGGAGTGCGTGGAGAGGCTGACCTAGGTCAGACTGTGGCCGGAAAGGTGGTCTATTCGGGGGGTGGTCGGGTGGCGCTTGGCAGTGAATGGAGAGGGGGGATCGGTGGAGTGGAGTGTGAGGGAGATTCTGGGCTAGTCGGCGAGGTGTGAAAGTGTCTGTGGTTGTGAGATGGTCTCGCTGGAGGGGGTGATCGGAGGTGGAGAAGGTGGTCTGGACAGTGGCGGTTGGGTGGTCGAAAGGGCAGTTTAAAAGGGGGAAACTACAAGGGAAGGAGAGAGGAAGATATCTACCTAATTACTCGACAAAGGGGGAGGGCAGAGCAGCCGGCTCGTATCTGCCGGAGCTGGAGACGAAGACGCCTTGGAGGAGGGTTTCGGCGACGAGGAAGCAGACGAAGGGCGCCAGCGGGTACAGCCTAGTGCGGACGACAGAGTAGGGGAAACCCTGCTGCAGGTAGGGCAGTAGAGCGACGAGGAGGAAGAGGAGGAGTTCGCCGGAAGCTTCAGACCCTCTGACGGAGGAGGAAGGGATGAAGAGGAGGTGTTTCTCTGCCAAAGAAAAGCTTGAAGGAGCCGGCAGGGTCTGCCGGTCCTTATAAAGAGCTTGGCGTAGAGAGAGGGGCAAGTTGACGTCGTGCCAGCCTCGCCGGAGTAAGGTCGGAGATGACACCCATGCCTTCCGCGCGTTCACACGGAAGGCATGGTGGTCGGCAGAGATCGTGGGCGGGTCCCTGCGACAGAGGACGTCGCAGGGAACCCCGCTCCTGCTCTAGAGGACGGTAACCTTGCTCTGTGCGGCGCCATGCTTCGCGCAAGGTTGCCGGAGTATGACGCTGCGCAGAAGTTGCAGGGAGGACCGTTATGCAAAGAATGATGAAAAGTTAGATACCTAAATGCAAGAGTTTCAAAAGATAAGGGTCAGAAAGTAAATAAAGAGGACCAAATTGTAAAGTCAGTCAAGGAGGTCTCTTCTTAGGCTCAAGTTTTTATACAAGACTAATTTGAACCTAAGGATTTTAATGGTGAAATTTAATTCTAGGTTGGACCATCTTTGACCAGCCAATTTACGTAAAAATCCAAATTAAGTTATTAATTGGGCATGGTTCTCTTTTTAGGTCAAAATAGGTTTCAAAGGCCAAATTGAAGGTTATAAATCCTAGGGAATATTTTTATATGATTTTTAGAGGATTTAGTTGATTTTTATCCTATCTCGAACCTCGTAAATTGAAGTGGATTTGTTTTAGGGTTACAGAATGTTATTTAATTCCTAGAAGTTGCTATAACCCTTTTTAGATCAGATCATCCCACTTACCTTCTTGTTAAGCTTGTTTGACCTCTGTTTGGATCCTAAATTATCCTATTTGCAACTGCATTGGTGAAATTACAATTTTACCCCTTATGATTTATTTTATTCTTAGACTCAGAATTCTCTAAGTTAAGCTTTTCTTTGGGTCATGTAGGAGCTTTTTCTCACATATTTAGGTTAGATTGTGCTAGTTAGGGTTCATGATGAGGTTCTCATCAGGGAGCTACTTAGGCGGTAGAGGACTTCTCAGAGAACCCCCCTTTCAAATCTGAGAGCAGCTCCCTGGGGAAGCGAGGAGAAATCCTCCTCGAAACTTCGCCAGAGGTATGGGTCTCTGCTGCAATGGCAGAGGGACCAAAATGCGAAAAGTGATGAAGAAGTTGAGGGGGTTTTTGCAAGGGTTTTCAAAAGTTAGGGGCCAAAATGTAATTGGGTGAACTATTTTGCAAAGTAGGTCAAGATGGCCTTCCCTTAGGTCCAAATTTTGGTATAAACCTAATTTGAACCTAAGGAATCCATTGATGAAGTTGTATTTTAGGTTTGACCACGTTTGACTGGACATTTTGCATAAAAACCCAAATTAGGTCAAATATTGAGTTTGGACCCCAATCTAGGTCAAAACAGGTTCCAAAGGCCAAATTGAAGGTTCTAAACCCTAGGGAATATTTTTCCATGAATTTTAGAGGGTTTAGGTGATTTTTATCCTTCCTCGAACCTTGCGAAATTAAGTAGGTTTGTTTTAGGGTTACAGAATGTCATTTAATTCTTAAATTTCATAATAACCCTTTTCTGACTGAACCATCCCACTTTTTCTCTTATTAAGTCCAATTGACCTATGTATAGACCCTAAGAAATTCTGTTGATGTACTGCAATGGTGAAATTGCAGTTTTACTCTTTGTTTCATGTATTCTTTTTAGATCAGTAATCTCTTGAGTTAGGACTTCCTTTAGGTTATGCAAGAGCTTTTGTTCACTTTATTAGGTCAAAATAAGCTAGTTAGGGCTCATGATGAGATTCTCATCACTCCTTTTCAGTAGACACAGCTGTCGGGGAGAAACGTGATAGCTCTAGGAAACGCGTGCGGTATGCGCTAACCGTCATTGTCCCCTTGCGGAGAGTGTGGAACTCTCGCCTCCCCTGGTCCTACCAGGTCTGCGGAAAGTACTACTCACAGAAGAGAGCCACGAACTGGTCCCACGTCATCTCTCTCCCCTCCTGGCCTCTAACTGCCCTCCACAACCTATGTGTTGCGCTCTCTAGTTGATACGTGGCAAAAGCCACGCGGCACTCCGTAGGAGGGCGAAGGGTGTCGACCACCTTCTCTATCTGCTCAAGCCAGTCCTCTGCCTCAGACGAGTCCTCATCCTCCTTAAAGGAGGGGGGCTTCAGCTTCCGGAACTATCTGAAAATCTCGTGGTGTACCTACAGTGGGGGAACGGGCACGCCTCCAGGCAAAGAGGGCTCGTGCTCGGAAGTGTCAGAGTGTAGTGAGGTGGTGGAGGACCACCCCCTCCCCTTCCTACTTGTCTAGCAGTGCGACAGTCTCTATGTCCCATCAAGGACTCCCCCTCCACATCCTCAGGAAGAGGCGCCTGAGGAGGCTGGTGGAGCTCCTCTTGCATAATGACTTTGATCAACTGGGCGAGATCCTAGGCCTGAATGCCTGGGAGGAGAGATGGGTCAACTGGTACCTCAGGTTCGGCACGTCCCCCCTCCGACCTCGTCCACGGCTATGACCACGGCCTACCTTGGGAACTCCCTGACGAGGCATCTCCTGCAAGGCGACGCAAGAGATAGAACAAGAGTTGTCAACGATACCAGATTACATCAAGAAAAAGACTTAGAAACGAATATCAAAGCAATACGTTGTGGTGGCTATCCTAGTTATATGCACGTGAGTGGTTATTCTTGGACTAATTGGTTCATTTCTCGAGATGACCTTGCTCTGATATTATCTTGTTACGACTCTGTTCCTGGATCACTACAGGACCCGAGACTGGCTCGCCTCGACTAATCCTAAGACCTAGTCGTCCAACAAGAAATAACCAAAAGCAGAAAAATAAAGTACATTCACATATGCAATATAATTAAGAAGAATGAAAAACGAAACAGTAAAGGAAAGTATAACTGTCTCCAAATATAGTACATGCTACCACAACAAAATAGCAAACAGAAAGTAACGAGAACAGTAATCTTTAAGTCCAGTACTCACAACTGTAGTAAAAAGAAAGAACTGGAAAGAACTACTACGGCTGGGCTCAGCTGGGCCCAGCTCCCTCTGCAGCCGGAAACTCGGGTTGCTCAACTCCTGGTCTTGAACAGGGTTACGAAAAGACGGAGTCAGCGAATGTGAGTAGAGTGGCGTTTACATTATTTATGTACAAGTACAGTAAAAACAACAAGCAGATTTTATTTTCATTTCTATTTATCTCATTTATGTATTTCTGGTTCATCTATTTCACAAAGTATCCAAGTATTTCTTGATCTTGCTTGTTCCTCGTGGAAACGATCTTGATTGTAGTCTTTTCCGTGGAGTAGAAGGTACATGTGGTGCTCTCCTGGCCGGGAGAGTCCCCCACGGTAGTCCTACACCCAGTCAACCACCCCGAGGTCACTATGATAAGCGCACGGGTAGTTACCCCGTACTAACAAACGGTCAGTCATTTCCGCTAGCGGGTATGCCCAAAGTACAACACGGAATAGTATAGGGCCTTGCCTCTCAGAACAGGGGTCCCGCCCCTCCACAGTCCGCGTACCCTCATTTGACTACCCCAGTTTGCCCAGTGGGCCTAACAAATTAGGTGTCGGGTGGCTAGCTTAACCCCAGGTCCCGTGGGGTGGCTAGCTCCCTCCCTACACTAGTAGCACGCCTCAGTACCATGTACGCGAGGGCCAATAAGAGTTGGTGTAGAGTGGCCAATCCTAACCTTGGGTCTCAACTCAAGGACGACTAGCTCTCTCTACACTAAAAAGGGATAGTTGCTCTCCTTGGTACTGTGTACACAAGGACCAGCACACTTCCCATCTACATTTCATATTCCTTTCATATGCAGGAGTTCTACTCCTAATTCCCCGTAGGGTTTATGCTCATATTCATCTCATTTATCCATATTTAGATCTCATGTTTCATAACTCGTTCATCATCCATATACAAGCAGCTCGTGTTTTCACAATTTAATTCTCAATCATTTACATGCAACTTGTGGTTTCACCGTTCACTTTCTCATTCACATACAGGCAACTCGTATTTTAACATGCATCTCATAATTACACTAATACCATTTGCTAGCAATTTATTTTAAACCTGCACTCAAGTAAACAATACAGCTCAAAACAGGCTCATACATTTCTACCCTAGGGTTCACTCCACATCCTAGAATTCGATCGGATTATTCCAAACAAGTACATTCTTTTTTAATATTAACAACTTAATTAAACCACTCTACCGGGTATCATGGGAGGAATGGGGGCCTGTGTCGCAAATCTCGTCGTCTCCGTGGGCCTCAAACATGCCACCGGTTGGTAACTTGTACCAGCGACTAATTTACATCAAATGAGGTCAAAACAGTAGGTACTCAACACGAACACGTAAAGAAACTCGAGTGGAAAACAGCAGTACTTCGTTTGCAAAAATCTGATTCCGTATGGGCCCTAAACAGGCCAAAAACACAGTTACTACCCAAAATTAGACATCTCGGACTAGTCCCAGATGTCTTAAAAGACGTCAGATCTCACCTTGCACTTCCTGCGACTGCTTCAGACGTCTAGAATCCCTCTGCAACTGTCTGGGGGCAGCTTTAGACGTTGGACAAGGCCTCCGGTCATCTGGAAGTACCTCTGGATGTCTAGCGACGTGATCAAACATCCAAATGTACTTGGAAAAGCACATCGCGTGCCTTCCCAAAGCCCTCACCTACGTACAAAAACCCATAGACCCAAACTTAGCCCGACATCTCCTGCACTATAATCTACATGGTGGAAAGTAGCGTAGGAAGATAAGTACCTCGCGTGATCTTGTGCTTTTAGACGTCCGGCTTCAGCTCCAAACGTCCTGGTGCCTCGCCAGCTGTCTGGACGACTCCAGACGTCTGATACTGGAAAACTTCCAGTACCAGAACCTCCTCCGCGACTCTCCTCTCCTCGCAACGTCGCCTGCAGCGCACCATAGCAGCTCCAGCAGTTGCAAAGGGTTGAGAGGCCGTCTCCCCAAGCCCCTCCTCTTCGTGCACGTGCCCACCGCTGGCCATGCAAGCTCCTCCGAGCTCCCGAAGGTCCTTCGACCTTCACGCTCTCTTCCTTCCTCTCTCTTCCTCTCTCCCTCTCGTTCTCTATCGCTCGCGCTCTCTCTCGTCCCTCTTGTTTCCCCCTCGCCACAGCCGCACAGGGGGACGCTGGAGGTGGTGGTGGCTGGAGAGTGGTGTGAGGGTGACGAGAAGAAGAGAAGGGGTGGGGGGGTTTAAATAGAGTGGGTTTAGGGTTTAAGGGGGTGAGGGGTGGCGGAGGAGAGAGAAGCTCTACGTGCCGCTCACGCGCAGAGCGTAGAGGAACATATGAAAATTTCCATTTTCAAATGTCCGGGGCTATGTCCAGACGTCTGGACAGACGTCTGATTGAAACTCTAGACATCTTATCTGACTAAAAGGGCAATGGGTCATTTCATATTACATGTTGTAACACCTTGCATAAAGCTATTTCAAAAAATTCTCGTGAAACGCCTTAATAATGTCATGCTAAATTTGGTGAATCCTTGCCAGGGTGCTTTCATTAAAGGAAGGTGGATATCTGATTGCTTGCTTCTTGCTCAGGGGTTCCTTAGGGGCTTCCATTCGGCTGGAACCTCCTTAAGAATGTATGTGAAGATTGATATTTCTAAAGCATTTGATTCTATTAGAAGGGATTTCATTCTTGATGTTATAGCCTTTCATGGCTTTCCAAGGATCAGGATAAAATGGATTTCAATGTGTATTGGGACCCTTCCTACTCACCTCTTGTTAATGGGCTCCCGATGAGTTTCTTCATTTTAGGTAAAGCACTATGACAGGGGGACCCACTATCCCCTCTCCCCTTTGCCCTGGCCATAAATGTTTTATCTTTATTGACAAGCAAACAAGCTCCTTTTTATTACATCCAGTATTAGTCAGAGGTACACCATTCCCTACCCATCTTTTCTTTGTGGATGATATTTTATTATGTTGCAAAGTGGATTTAGATTCTACAAGAGCAATACGAAACTCTCTAAATGCTTTTGCAGTTATTTTAGGTTTGAAACTCAATGGAGCCAAAAGTTGTGTTTATTTACCCAAAAGATGCAAAAGGAAATTACCTATTTGCCTTTTACTGGGAGTTCTGGGGGGAAGATTCTCCTGTTGATACTTGGGAATACAACTTGTAGCTGGTCGTGATGGTAAATTGGATGCTGCTTTGGAAGATAAAATTTAATTGCTTCTTCAAGGTTGGAGGAAAAATGATCTATATATCAAGAATGGGGCACATCTGTTGGGTGAAATGGGTTGTTGAAGGTCTCCTACATTTCTGGCTTTCTAATGCATATGTGAAGAAATCTACTTTACAAAAAATTAAAGGTTGGGTTGCAAACTTTATTTGGGATGGAAGGTCTCATCTTCTTACATGGAAGGATATTTGTAAACCCAAGGATGAAGGGGGGCATGGTTTAGGTGATTTCAAGGAACTCTAAAAACTTGCTTATGTGAAAATGACGCATAGGCTATTCACAGCAAACTCAATTTGGGCAAAATTAATGGATGAGGCATACATACGAGGACCTACGTTCCTCACTAAACTCTTGCAGTCACTCTAAGATATGGTCTACTCTTACTCAAGCCAGACGTTGGATGATGGATATCTTTCATGGAAGCAACAACTGGGTCTGGCCCCTCTCAAATAGGGGATTGTTTTGCTCACGTAGTGCTTGGAACTCTTTTTGTGACAGAGGGGAGAAGCACCCCATTTGGAAGTTTGTTTGGTTAAAATCAATACCCCCTATATGGAGAACTCTTGGTGTTGTGATATGTAATGTTTGGAAGGAGAGAAATCAGAGGAGGCATGGCGAGGCCCCCAACCCGTCAACTATATTGATTGTATGCATTGTTTTTTTTTGTGAGGTACAATGTTTCCACTCACTTGTTGGGTGTTATGTCCGTTTTCTCTTTTATCTCTCTGATATTGTTTCACGTTTTATTTGTAATTAGGCCAGTGGCCTACTTTTGATTAATATATTAACTTTTTTACTCGACAAGGATGCAAGATAATATAATATAATAAAATAAATAAATAAATAAATAAACTAAACCCGTCACCATTAAATGGGAGAAGGCGAGACACCCAAACCGGGCTGGCAGCACCGTCTCTCTCTCTCTTCTTTAATATATATATATATATATAATGCTAGAAGGAGATTAATTATTGGATGTACGCAGTTAAGGATACCTTATTATTTATTATTAATATTACATAGGCCATGAGTCTATGATCGTGCACCAAGGCAGAGCCCCAGAGAAGTCGTGGGCATGTGCGTGATCAGAAGAGGGATTGTACGGTGAGGATATGCATGTACACGCGTGAAGGAAGAAGCCTCGTCTTTTTTTCGTTGCCACGTCACGTGAGCTTCCACCTCAGAGTGGCGAATCCGCTGTTGAACACCTCCTCGTATGCGTAGATATATAAGCCGCGTGCGTCTCATCATTGGTGGCGCCCGTGCTTCTTTTGGTGGGAGGGAGGGAGGAAGGCATGCCTATGTGTGCTTGCATGCTCGTCGGATCTGCTGTGTTGGCACCCTCTAGACCCCTCACTGCCTGCTACAATGTCTAATGCTTGCATGTATGTTTGGACATTGCCAGACTTGCAGGAGTACTGACGATGAAATATATCATATAAAGATCTCTAGCTAGCTACGTACCTAGGAGGAGGATGAGGAAATTGTAAGGGCCATTTAATTTAAGGAATTAGGGCCCTCTTTACTTGTTTGAGCTGCGTAATACCGTAAGTAAATGGGGCTGGATTTGGACTTCTTTTAACGGAAAAGGATAGTTACACCAAGGGGAAGGAATTATATAATTCTACGTGATGTCGATCATAGAATTTGGATTTGGCTGCTTTAAATATCAATATCTATATTATATCGACAAGTAAAAAAAGAGATATATCAAAAATATATCAGAGATATATCACTGAATTTTGGAGAAATCATTCAGAAAGATATAAAATACCACAAAATTTAAAGATTAATATTTTTATGAATGATATATCATGAAAAGATGACTAAAAAACATATATATATATGTTATATCAGGGATATATCACCGATATCGATGATTTTTTTACTTGTGTGTGCATGTGTGTGCATGTGGGTGTATGTGTGTGTAAGCCACTGATTGGTTGATTGACTTGGGTATTACTCGACATAGATTTGATGATACCAGACAGTTCTTTAGGCTAAAACTAGTTCCATCTGGTAGAACCATATTAGTTACTAATGTGAGACATTCGCCCATTATAAGTATGGGAAAGGTACAAGGTGCACCTCATAGTACGATTGGAGAGTGTGCTTGTGGATTTCCTTTTGAGTCTAATGCTATTAGTAGAATTACGAAGTAGTTGAATTGCAAAGTAATGTTTAATGTCGTGTCGCTTATGTTTCAAGACATATTGACAAGTCAAGTGATTGGTTGTGGTCACAAAGAAGGATGTGTCTATTACTTTTTGCATTCACTATATGTAGGCCATGTTTCACTTCTATCAGGTGACTCTTCCTCTAGTTATTTGTAACATCTTTGGTTCGATTATCTCCCACTCTCTAAGCTTTGACTGATGCTACAATAGATGTTGTCTACTGCTATATTTCATGAAAGGATGCCTAAAAAATATATATATCACCGTGTGTGTGTGTTCAGACCTAGCAGCTCAGCAAACCTCTTGCCTCAAACCCGGGCACACCTCATTCAAACCTCTTGCCTCAGACCCAACTCTCTGTTAAACCTCCCGCCCACCAATAGCGGTTCGAACCTTTCTCACAAAAAACCATATCGGGGATATTGCCAATATCTCGGGGATATCGCTGATATCACCCCATATCGATTATATATCGTCGATATCCGGGAAAAAAAAACCTTCAGTGATATCGATACCACCCAACCCCATCGATACCGATATATCGGCGATACATCGCCGATATATTGTGATATTTCAAATCTTGATTGGGATGACATCCAATCCCACATCAAGTCAAGGCTCTACTATAAATTGGCAGATTGTATCCTGGAAGCTATTCTGTAGGTGGTCCTTTTCACTTTCATAGACCAGGAAGAGGGTGAGCTTCTGAAATTGGAGCGTTTCTCTTTCCCATATTTTTTCCTCCTGCTCTTTTAACCTTTGTTGTGTGCTTCCATTTACTTATGGTGACAAAGGACTTGATCACATTAGAAGAAGCAGAGCTACTCCTGGAGGCGAGGGCCATTCATCTACCCTCCTTGTCAATTTTTGTAATATCTTCAATTGAATACACGTAATGTCTTATACTATAAAGATGATCTATATATTTCTTTGCTCATCTCTTGTGAATGAAATGAGTGTGCACCACTGTTATAAAAATTTACCATGACTGAATTACCTAGTGTATATGAATATGTGATGATCCCTATTAGGATCACCATAGTAATATGTGATCCCACTTTATCATTTTGTCTAGCAACTAATTTAGCAAGCAAACACAGCATATTTTTCGTCCATACACCGTCACCATGCAAGGGACTACACTTTTCCCTTGACTTCATTTGGATGTCAAAAATTGGTTAGGTTTTTCGTATTTGTTAGTTGATGTATATATCTTATTTTCTATCATATACTAAGAGGAATAACTCCTCTTAGACTTGCATTTGGTTACAGTATTATGGATTAAAGTTATTGGATTGAGCTCTTCAATACTAAAAGAAAATTATTTACTTACGGTGGAGTTCTTATTTATGTCTTTATTTGATCGTAACTTAATTTATCTACTATATGGGAGGAACTAAGTTCTGTTCTTGGATCCCACGAGTAGAAAGATTATACCTTCGAGGTAGCGTGGTGGTGTCTACTCCAATAAGTCCCGTGAGAACCCTCTTGGTCCTCCTCAACGAGCAAATAAAGTCCTTATGTCATGGAAGATGAATCCCACCAAAGATCCACAAATTCCTTCAGAAATTGAGGTGACAATCACTTCGAAATCCAAATTGAATCTCAAGAACTCCTTTAAGAGATGCTACAAGAGAGACTACCGTAGTAGCTGGTCAACACCCAGACAAGTTGATTGGCTAGCTATAAAGGGGCGAGAGGGGGTACAATTAGGAAGCCCTTAGTAGTCAATCGACCAATTGGCTAACCAATTGATCGGCTACTATCCCGGCGTCAACTAAAACTGATTTTGGTTGACCAGCTACACTGGGGCGGCAAGAGTGTCGCCTCGTCTCCTTCCTATTGTTGCCAGCTGGATTTTTGGTGGCTTTGGTGGTGGAAATCAATCAACAATTGATTAATTGGAATATGGTTATTAGTGTGATGACTCAAGTCCAACCAACCGATGAAGCCCCAGTCATCGGGTGATAATATCAAGCAACAACACAATAAACAGGATTGTAGTCCCCCAACACAGTGATGGACATTGATGAGAACCTCATCATGAACCCTAACTAGCACAATTTGATTTAAATAAGTGTGAAAAAGCTCCTACAAAACCTAAAGAAAAGCCTAACTCAGAGAATTATAAATTGAAGAATAAAACAAGTCATAAGGGGTAAAACTGTAATTTTACCAATGCAGTGCACAATTAGGGTGTCTAAGGATCTAAATACAGGTCAAATGTGCTTAATAAGAAAGAAAGTGGGTTAGCATGAACCGAAAAGGGTTATAGCAACTTCTAGGAATTAAATTATATTCTGTAACCCTAAAAATAAACCTGCTTTAATTCACGAGGTTCTAGGTAGGATAAAAATCAACTAAATCCTCTAAAATTCATGGAAAAATATTTCCTAGGGTTTAGAACCTTCAATTTGGCCTTTGCAACCTATCTTGACCTAAATTGAGAACCATGCTCAAATTTTGATTTAGTTTGGATTTTTGCACAAATTGACCGATCAAACGTGGTCAAACCTAAAATCAAATCACACCATTGGATTCCTTAGGTTCAAATTAGGTTGGTACAAAAATTTGGGCCTAAGAGAAGATCATTTTGACCGACTTTACAAATTGATCCTCTTGAATTACTTGTTGACCCTTATCTTTTTAAATCCTTGCATTTAGCCCCCTATCTTCTCTTTCATTCTTTGCAGAACGGTCCTTCCTGCCACCCCACGTAGGCGCCATACCTCCAGCGACCTTACACGGAGGATGGCGCCGCGTAGGGTATGGGGGCTGCCCTTAGGAACGAAAGGGGGGTTCCCTGCGTTGTCCTCTTTCGCAGAAACCCTCCCCTTTGACCTGCAGCTGCCCATACCTCTCGTGTGAATGCACGAAAGGCATGGGTCTGATTTCTGGCCATATCTTTGGCGAACTCCCCACGTCGCTCCCTCGAGATCCTCTCCTTGCCAGCACCTTTATAAGGAGCGGCAGGGGCAGCCGTTTCCTTCAAGTTCATTTTGGCCGAAGAACACCCCAAACTTCGTCTCCTCTCACTCCGGTTAGACAGCCCAAGCTTCCGGCGACCTTTCTTCCTCCTCGTCGCTCTGCTGCCATACCTGCAGCAGAGCTCACTCTGCCTCGTCTTCCCACGCCAGGCCGCACCAGCTGGCGTCTCCAGATCCCCTCCTCGTTGCCGTTACCCCCCTTCTGGGTACCTTCGTCCCCAGCTTCGGCAGGCACGCGCCGGGTGCCCCCTCTTTCCCTCTTCGTCAATTAAGTAGGTAAAAACCTTCCCCTTTCTCTCTCTATTATTTTCCCCTCTTAAATTGGCACTTTTAACCCCTCGACTGCCACTACCACCTCCATCTGTTCTACCTCCGGCCACCAGCTCCGGCAAGGTTGCTCCACCTCCATAGACCATTCCACCCCTTGCCGACAAGCCCTGAAGCTCCCCCTCACTCCACTCAAGCATTTCCCCAACTCACACCACCGCTCCACACACCCAGAACACCCCCCGAACACACCCACCTGCACCTCTGCAGTGTGCCCTAGGCACACGACCACAGGCATTTTCCCGCCATGCCGACCACCACACCGCCTTTGCCGTACTCTGGCAAAGCTTCCTGAGCTATCTGACATGGCCGTGAGGCTGTTTTAGTGCTTTTAGGTCTCGGCCCCCTCGCCACCATTGACGAGCAGCAGGAGCTGCTTAGCGAGCAGCTCCAGGTCCCTTCAACACCAGGAACAGGCCCTAGGCAACGCGGAACACTTCCGCGAGTGTGCCCAGGTTCTCAATTGTTGTCACAAGCCTTCGCTGCTACCCCAATTGCTCGAAGCTTTCTGCCTGCAGGCGCGCGGAGCGGAGGTGGGACTTTAGTCCCACCTCGGAAGTGTGTGGCCACACGCCCACACATAAATTGTAAAAGTGCTCTAAGCATTTCACCTCGAAACACTGGGGTGAGGTCCCCCTCACCTAGCACCCGGGTCTCGTCCGCAGCTCTTCCCACGCGGACCTGACCCGACCAGACTATCCTTACTCCTGTGCACTCCTCGCGCACCACCCACGTCGGTGCACCTGGACCCGGGCACGCAACCCGACCCGATTACCCGGCTCTGGGAGAGTGTACCAAAGAGAGATTCAGAGAGAGAGAGATGCGAGAAGAGGGTAGGGTAGGTTTTGCGTTGAGCTTGTGTGTGTGTGCAGGGAACAGGTGAGGAAGGAAGAAGCAAGGAGCTGCTAAAGAGAAGAAGGAAGAAAGAAAGAAGAGGAAGAGCAGCGGCTGGGACTTAGCCGCAGAGAAGAAGAAAGGAGAAGGAAGGAGAGGAGCAGAAGAAGCCAGAGAAGCCAAGAGGAAAGAAAAGAAGAAGGAGAGGTTGATCAGATAAGGCGTCTGATTTTTGAATCATACGTCAGAAAGAAAGGAAGGAGTAAAGCAGAAGAGAAGAGCAGAGGATAGGCTAGAGAAAAAGAAAGAGAAAAGAGAAGGAGGGAGCCTCTACAGCAAAAAAGAAGAAGACGCAGAAGAAAGAAGAAAATCAGAGAGGAAGAGAAGCAGGAAGAAGAAGAAGGACATAGCAGCTGAAGAAAGAAAGAGAAGGAGGCAGCTGCAGCAAAGAAAAAAAGAAGAAGAAAGAATATAGGCTGAAGAAGAGAAACGGTTGAAAGAAAAGAAGAAGAGAGAAGAAGAAAAAGCCAAGAAGAGAATTTTTGTTATCTCTCTCTCCTTTGTCTTAATTTTTATAAAATAATATATATTGTGAATTCATATGCTTCTGGAATCATAGTTTGCTCCCTGAGTTCGATCTTGGGAAACTTTTAATTCCGAGTAATAAATTGTAAACTGGTAGTAGCTTTTCGTGATATACTACAATGCTTAGAACCTCAAAATACACGAAACCCTAAGCGAAAAGCGCGACTAGTTTTTGATCAAGAACCAAATATCCATTCATAATGTATTAAATGAAATAAAGTAACGGAAATTAAAATAAAATCCACCACAAAAGTAGGAAATAAACTAAGTGCTCAAGTATGGATACAACTACGAAAAAGATTGGAAATAGAAAAGAGTAACAAAAGAAAACGAAATTAAGTGAGCCACAACACTCAGTACAGATTGTCTCCTACAGTAGAGCTCAGTCTCGTAGTAAGACCAACAACAACCGCTACACCTGGCTGCTCAGCAACACCTGAGTACGAAATCCAAGAAAACACATCAGTGAAATCTAAGTAGAGTAAAACAACTGAGTAACAACAATAATAAGGAGAGCAAGAGAAAAAGGGTACTATATCAGCAATTAATCTATTTATTAATCACCACATTATTCGATTCATTTTATACTTTGAGCCCAACTTATTATATTCAACAACTTGTAAATTAATCAATGCCTCGGGGCACAAGACGATCTCATGTGACTTCCTAAGATGAAAGATCTGTATGTCATCTTCTTGGTTGAGAAGGTGGCTTATACTCATTGAGTTACCTCGATCAGTTACCTTGGGGTCATTGTAGAAAGGGGTGGCGACTACGTCACGTAGTGTGAACACGTGTAAGTGCTATATACATTTGAGTCACAGACAGGCAATGATCCACCTACCAGCTGAGAAAAAGAACTTCAACCCTTGAGCCATGCATTCCACTTTCTCAATTGACTGTTAAGCCTAGCTAAAGAGTTGTAGGGAGGCTAGCAATTCCCTAAACCAACCTAAGATTGGTCCTAAGGACCAAAGCTACAGTTGAAATCCAACAAGTAGTGGGCTAATATCAGTTATCCAACCTTTAAATCCCAACAAATTTGTCGTTATAGGTTTAATAACTTATTACAGATAACTGAGTTGATAACATTGATTAATTATCTGAAAATCTTGTCATTCTCATTTGTTTATTTCGTTTATGAAATAGTTTTCATAATTCCAAAATTAGCTGTTAACTAGTTAATTTTCAATTTATTACAGTGGTCCCAAGTAACTTACTAATTAACGATCATAACAATACTTATTTCACAAAAAGTAGAACTTGTTTCACACATGCAATGGTAGGGTCACATTTAACATTCCTAATATTAATCATTCATGCATTAATAATTTATTTCATAATAAAGTATCCAAAACAGTAACAAAAATTTCACATAAATTTTACATGGGTTTCAAACTCAACAAAAGAGAGAAATACATGCTAATCAACAAAATATAAATAAAGAACAATGTAGAAATGGGTCCACAATACTTGAAAGTGAATTGAAAATGAGAGAAGGGTAGATTATTCTACCTAAATTGATAAGACCCGAGGCATCAAAATACTTTAAGATGTCTGGAAATAAATTTTTGCGTGCGTACAATCACGAATCTGCGTGCGTGTCGTGCGCAGACTAAAAACCCACCGACCTGCAGCATCTTCCCCCCCCCCCCCCCCCGTGCCTACTTATATCCTCATCTCCCCTCTCCCTCGTTCACCACATCCACCTGTCTCCTCCTTCCTCCAGTGCGAGCGTGAGAGCGAGAGTGAGAGCAAGCCGCCACTGCTGCCGGGTGCAGTGGCGAAGAGGAGAGGTGCTGCGAGAAGGAAGAGGAGAGAGCAAGCGTGCTGTGAGGGAGAGAGCTTGCCGGAGCAGCTCGAGGCCGGCCGACAGGCGCGTGGAGGAGCGTTGTGCTGGGGAGGTTCCCCCAGTGCTGCTGCAGCTCAAGCAGCGGGCGGATGAGCACGGCGCAGCCACGCGCAGCGGGAAGATGACGAAGGAGGTTCTGATTCTGGGAATTTTTCCCAGAATCAGACGTTTGGACCTACATCCAGACGACGCGGCGACGTGTGGAGGGAGCTCCAGACGACTGAGAGGTACGTATTTCCTCATGTACCTCCTTTTGCGGATACGATCATGCAGGCTGTTCCGCTGAGGTTCTGAGACGTGTCATGTTGAGGAAGATTTCGTCATGCGTGCAGGATTCGTTTCTGGAAGGCACGTGGACACACCCTCCCACGTAGTTCAGACGTCTGGGCAAGGCACCAGATGACAGAGAGCATCTCCAGATGTCTGGAGAGGTGGTCGGACGTCTGGAACTGGGTCCAGACGGCTCAGCAGGATCCCTGGACGTCTGAGGAGAAGCGCAGAGTGAGGTATGACTTGGACCACTTTTTAAGACGTCTGGAAGGTATTCCAGACGTCTGACTTGAGTCAGAGTTATCGTTTTTGACCCATTTAGGGTCCGTTCGAGGTCCGATTTCCACGTTTAAGAGTCCGTTCATCTCAGAATTAGTTCCTCTACTTGTTTGAAATACTTTTATCCTATTCTAAGTGGTTTCTTGTGATTGATCCTTATGTAAGGACCTTGTTCTGTTACGGCTTTGGGTGTTGCGGAGGCACGTGGACCTACGATCACACCCCCATTACTCCCGATTTTGCAGGTAGAGTGGCTTCCCTTAGTTAATTACAAACATTAATGCATATCTGAAATAAATAATAGATCCTAGGGTATGGCATGAATCCTAGGACCTGAAAACTGGATTGAATGATAGATCCTAGGGTATGGCATGAATCCTAGGACCTAAAAACTAGATTGAATGGTAGATCCTAGGGTGTGGCATGAAATCCTAGGAACAGAAACACTGAAACGAATGTCTTGAATATCTGAATTGCAGTCTTAGATAAGTAGATAGAATAATGATAATTGCCTGTAATTGGATAATAGCTGCCTGTGAAATGTAGAGTACTTGCTTTTGGAAACTGCTACATGTAATTCCTGTTGTATGAAATTAAAAACGAGCTGCTTGTATATAATTGGAAAAGAAAGGATTGAATGTTGGAAACACGAGTTGTTGGTGCTAGAGCACCACGATCATTTGTTTTGATGATAACAAAACACGTGTCATTTAACATTTGCACTTGAAGTCTTAGATTTCAGGCAAATTACAAATAGAGACATGATTAGACAGAGATCGAGCTCGCATCCAGGATGGATTGGAGGAGCTTGATAGAGAACAGAGGAGATTCGCGAGGAGTGATAGATTCAAGATAGAAGGACAAGAAGAATATGATAGAATTCTGTTTATTTCTTTCATGTACTTTTGTCTTTATTTTTTCTTACTCTTTTTGTTCCTTAGAATATCATGTTAAAGAGCCTCAAAGTACCCTAATAGTAGTCCTAGGAACATCTGCACAACCCTAGGACACTTAGGTTTTCTGTGGAGAACTTAGAAAACCAATATAGGGTTCAAACAGCTTTTTCAGACGTCTAATTCAAAAATCAGACGTCTGATAATATGTTTTAAGACGTCTGACTGTTGATTCAGATGTCTGATAACATTTAGGCTGGACTTAGGTGGCTCTGTCTGATGAAATCAGACGTCCAGACCTTAGACCAGACGTCTTAGAAGACGCCTGATGTTTTTGCCAGATGTCCAATTAATGGATCGTTGGCTGGCTTAACAAACACTGAGGATATGACCGTTAGAGCCTTATCAGACGTCCTTAAGCCTTTCCAGACGTTTGATAAATGACTGTTTTGCCTCGACTAACTTGAAAATCTCTTCTCAGAGATTTTCTAGCCGTTGCACTCTCTTGGAAATCCATTCCCGCAGAAAAGTAGGTTTCCAGAAGTCCAGACATAGTGCTAGACGTCCTGTATGTCATCTGATGGACTTGTACTAGAACCCTGTTTAGATCTGATTCAAGTCAAGAAGAAACCCGCCTAAAATCAGACGTTTGACTTTGTTCCCAGACATCTTAAACTGATCTTCTAGACGTCTGATGCCAGGATCAGACGTCCGATAACCCTGTCAGTGCAATCATTGTTCCTGATTTCGGCCTGATTCTCTTGGGCTTTGCTCCCAACGGCTATGGAAGCTTTCCAAAGCCTTCCAAAGCCTTCCTAAGGCCTCTATAAATAAAGGGGAGCCTTTGCCACTCAAGATACACCAAGACACACCCAAGCAACATACTTTCTACTCTTTTGTGTCCTAGAAAAGCTCTTGCTCTCCAAGCTCAAGTTCTTCATCTTGAGAGCATCAAGCCTTTGCGCACCTGCTCTCTCGCCGTAGTTCACGAGAGCGACGTTGCGCCGTCATGTAGCTCACGCACCCGCGTCATCGATTCGATGCACTCCTTGCAAAGGGAAGTATCTTAATTCCTATAGAAGCTTAGGTTAAAAATTACTTTGTTGGCTCTATAGGATTGTTGTTATTTATCGTTGTTATTTGGTTGGGTATTCGCTTTGCGAATTCCCGTCTCCTTCGTGGGACAAAATCCTTCTCGTGAAGAGAAGGGGTTTGAGGTACGCTACCCTCGTATAAAGTAGCGTGGTTGTAATTGAGGTTGAATCACCCTCGTTTAAGTGATTCGTTTAGTGGATTTGATCAACTTGGTTGATCGGAAAATCCTAACTCGAGAGGGTTAGGTGGTGGTTTTCACCCGGTTTGGGTTTCCACCTAAAAATAATTGTGTACATTGTGTGTTTGTTTATTTTGTGAGATTGGTATATATTTTATTCACATTTTATTACGTCACCCCCTCTTAGTAGGGAAAAACTACATGAGTTACCTGCAATTAAACTTGAAAAGATGAAACTTAGTATGGCTTGGCCTGAGAAACATGAGCATGAGCTCTGCGAGGAAATAGGAATAGTGCTCCTGGAAGTAAATGGAATGGATCTAGGAATGTGCTGGGAAGTGTGCTGTCCCGTGAGTATGTGGTACTAAGGGAAGCACATGTTACCTCTTAGTGCCGAGGGGAGCTTGCCGGCTTCGGGTCGAGACCCGGGGTGGGTTTGGTCACCTTACACCAACTCTTTGGCCCTCGTGTACACTGTACCGGGGAGAGCACTAGTGTAAGGAGGGAGCTAGCCACCCCACGGGGCCCGGGGTTCAGCTAGCCGCTTTACATCGACTTGTTAGGCCCTCTGGGCAAACCAGGGTAGTCAGGCGAGGGTGCGCGGACTGTGGAGGGGCGAGACCCCTGTTTGGTTACTATGGAGGGGCTGGACCCCTGTTACTGAGAGGGCTCTGCCTTATACTGGTTCCATGCTGTGCTTTGGGTGCACCTGTTAACGGAAACGACTGACCGCATGCTAGTGTGGGGTAGCTACCCGTGCATTTATCGCAAGTGCCGTAGTCACCATTACATCTGTCAGCGACCTTGGGGTGGTTGACTGAGGGTAGGACCACCACGGGGGACTCTCCCGGCCAGGAGAGCACCACGTGCTACTTCTACTTTTAGGAAAAGACTGCAATCAAGATCGTTCCCATGAGGAACATTCGAGATCAAGAAAAGGACATGATAAATAAACTAAGTGATGAAAGAAAGAGTAAATAGATAAATAAGGAAAGGAATTAAAAACAACAGCTACCTGTCCACCTTTACTATTTCTCTTAGTTAGTTGATTGCCACTCTACTCAGCGTTTCGCTGACGTGTCATACTTGTCACTTTTTTTCAGGACCAGGTGTTGAGCAGTCAGAGCCTACGGCTGCGGAGGGTGCTGGGCCTAGTAGAGTCCAGTAGTTGTACTTTTGTTATACCCATTTTTCTGTAGTAGTGAGTATTCTGTTACACCTTTGTACTATTTTATTGTAAACTTCATATTTCTGTACCTATTTTTAATTCTCTACTGTTGTGATGGTGTGTACTGTAGTAGTTCTTTTCTTTACTGCTGTACTTTTGTTATTGTTAGTTACTTAGATGGTGAATGTGGTTTATTTTACTACTTTTTGGTTACTTTCTCGTTGTACGACTGGGTCTTGGGATCAGTCGAATCGGTCCGATTCTCGTGTCCTGTAGAGATTCGAGAACTGGGTCGTAACATAAATCATCGGAGGTCATGGTGACTTTGAATTGTTCGCAAAGAACTTCGAAACATGTCACTCTTTTCTCATACTCCGTGCATGCATCAGGTAAGTTTTCTAAATCAAGCACGTCAAAGATAGGGTTCGAAACACATTAGATACATTTCTAATTTTTCACATCCGAAATGGTACTCAAATACAAAAATAAAAGGTACCAACGTGTAGTCCACGTTATATTGTTCTTTTGCAAACTATGATGGAGCAAGTTCATGTAGGCAAGTGGCAGGCGAACTCCTTTACTAGGTGTGGTTGGATGCAAGTCAAGGAAAATTTTAGAAGGCATTTCTTCATTTATAGATATTTCTAGTTACCAAGCAACTCCTTCAAATGGAGGGATGGCACTGGGATAATGATGCACACTTGGTGATGTCGTTGTTTCCAAAAGCATGGGACATGGTATGTATTCACTTACTCATTGTGGAAATTACGTATGCTTTTATATGTATTCTAACGTATGGTACCATCATTTCTTTGTAAGTTAATTGTGGCCTCGTTGTCATTGCTAAGAAGAATCCCTTCCCCCAATATGGGTTGTTCATGGATATTCTAGGTGTTTAAACTCTTATGATAAAGTTTATGGATGACATCGTATGAGATGTTAATCTTACTTGTGTTCACATTCTTCTAGACCATTTATGTATTATGTCATGTTCTTAAGGCACGTACTTATGTCTCGTTCATGTTTACATGAACTATTTTGAACAATGTAGCTTTATTAACCAATGACTTGTAATTGTACCTGTAATTATCTACAAGATGTTTACATGTCATCACAATCTCTTTTCTTAAGTTACAACTATTGCAATGTATAGAGAAGAAAGTGATTCACATGGAAGTAGCACTAATAGTTGAAATGGCCCTTCCATTGGCTTTTCAACAACAAACTGGGCAAGAACAACCAATATGGAGGATATTAAGAAACACTAACCTAATGACTGACTATCTATGGGTCCATGATGTGCTTTCTGGACACCCATCACATTCCTACAATGAATTTTACTTGTATAAGGAGTCTTTCAGAACCTTTGTCGACCTATTGAAGATGAGGGACTTATGTGAGACACAAGAAACACCTTTGTTAATGAGCAGGTTGCCATCATGCTTTCAATCATGGGGCATGGAGGTTGCAAAGGTCACATTATGGAGCGATTTAAACATTCTAGAGAGACCTTAAGCTGCTATTGGAATAAGGCATTAAAAGTGGTTGTCTTCCTAAAGAAAGAATTTCTCTGGTAACCTAAAGTTGGTATGCCTATCTTGGAGAAAATTTATAGGAACTCCAACTTTCACCCCTACTTTAAGATTGTTGCCTATCTCATAAGCTATGCCAGGTACTACTTCTCATGGGGTGGGTACTCATATCTTTAAAATATGCATTGTCATAACGCAAGATTCTTAATCGTTTTAAAATTTATAGAAATCAAATTTGCAAAGGATTTGAATTAAAAATGGGAGTTGAAACCATCTTGGGGAGGTTAGGGTTCAACTCCTAAATTAACCAAACTACTATTTTTGTGAATTTGTGGGATTTTTCATAATTTTTTGGAATTATTTATAATAAGAAAGAAAGGGATAAGATAGATTAGGGACAAAATCGAAGCAGACAAGACCTAATTGCAAATCACAAATAAATATTTTTTTGAATATCTAAAAATATTAATAAAATTACTGAAACTAATTTATGGCCTAACTAAGACACCTATTGAAGTTCATGTAAAAATGATGATAAGTATGTTATGCACAAGGAAATCAAAAAATAATTTTAGTGACTACTCTGTGGCAATGTTTAGACCCAAACGTAACATGTGAATTAATTTTTGTACATAGATAATTTTTCTATGAAATTTGGATGCAAACTAAAATTAGAAAGTAGAAATCAAATATAATTTTTTTAGATTTTTTGATGTACAAAAATTGAAGAAAAAAAAAAAGCATAACCTTAACTATGAGAGGAAAGCAAGCAACTATTAATTATAAACTAGATAGCAAGTAAGACTAGTAACAATCACGAGAGAATGAACCTTAGAAAAATTAATCTTTATTAAGATCAACTAACAAAGTGCGTGAAGGGGTAGAGAATTCCACCGACAACATTCGGAATGCAAACCACATGAAGATGAAGCAGAGGAAGAGCTGAAGATGCAAACTAGACGGATAGGGTAGAGTTGCTTGTGAGATGGAGGGTTGTGATAGAAGGTAGGAGAAGCACTTAGATCACTAGAGAATGTAGGGTTAGGATTAATCAAAATGTAGACAAGGATTTGGATGGCCACGGTAGTGAGACTAGGCTAAGGTAGCATGTAGAATTATTGGAGGGTTGGAATTAGGATTAGCTTAGATTGAGTTAGGTGAGACTAATTGGAGATGGGTGAGTTCAATTGGATTAATTCTAATGCAAAGCTCCATCTTAGATTTGGATTCGGTTCCTGCAAGGATAAACAGATATACGTCAATGCACAATATAATGCTAAGCTACAAAATACAATACTTGACCCTAAAATGCATTATTTACTTTATGATGCATTAATACCTGTAATGCACTAACCAATGCAATTATGCCTAAAATACCCCTTAACTAACATAAATTAAGCATGAATTATCTAATTGAATATGGATTCATCACACCCACTTACCTAACTTTTGCCAGTCCTCAAGCAAAACCATTCAAAAACACATACAAAAATCAACTTTGAGCTAGGATATAAAAGTAAGGGCATTAGTCGTCACCAGGCCAAAGGAAACTATACATAAGACCCTAACAGCAAACACTCAACAACCCTAGGGTATCAACTAAAATACAAATTGCTAAATCCTATTAAAACTCTATTAGTCGCAGTTTTAGGCCTCATGAGTGATTTTCTATCACTCGTTGATCCACCCAAGGTTTGCGAAAAAACTAAAATTCTTAGCATCTATGCAAGTGGTGGTGACTTGACAAGTGGGTAATAAGGTTGAAAACTATGCTTTCACTGAGACATCAGAATATCCTTTCGCTTTATTGAACCCTACTTTTGAATTTGCCTTACTAAAAATTAGCAGCTTTCTCTATATGCTTTTCTATCCTTAGGTTAACACAAGAGTAAACTCCGTGTATATCTCCCCGGTTGTGTTAATTGGCCTCTTATTTATTTCTCACTAACTAATGCTTATTAATTTTTCTTGTCTTTCTTTTCTTTCCCCTACTACTACTTATTTCTCTCTCTATATTTTTTTTCTTCTATTTTATCTTATTTTTCTAGGCAGGTGGCTCTTTCGAACCTCATTCATGAACATCTCCTAAACAAAAGCTTGAAAAGCTTAAGACACAAAGTTGGATCCGAACACCCTACATTTAGGGAGCACAACCAATGCAACATGTCAGTCATACCCACAAGGGTAGCAAAATCGTCAATTTGAGCCCCATTGACAACTTTGTTTTCACCAAGTAGTCATCCACAAGCTAGTCAGTGTGTAAGTGCAAGGGATGAGATGCTTAGGTTTCAAAGGCTTTCAAACCAGAGGGTAGAAAGATAAGTCATATACTTATCAGTTAATACTTAAGCTAACAAAATTTCTCAAGGACTCAGAAACAAATTCGTATTTTAGTAAATACTTGAGTTAATTAAGTTGAAAATGACCTGAAGAGTCTAAGAGAAATGACCTTAATTATACTTTTCCTAAGGTTGGTAAATCTTGAATACCTAAGCATTGCAATCTTTTCCTAGCTCAAGACTCTAAAAGCATCAAAATATTTTTTTAAAAAATGAAAAAAATGAGGGAAAATAGCTAAAATCAACAAAATTATGCCCCCCCATGCTCATCTCATGCATTGTCCTCAACGTATGCATGAAGCAAAAAATAAACAAGATGGTAGGAGGAAAGAATAGTACAACCTGATGTGCCTGTCAATGTGTAAAACTAATTAAACTTAATCTGTATACTAGTCTAACCTAAAATTAGATCAAGAGAAATAGGCCAATAAAATCAGAGTTGGGTTGCCTCCCAACAAGCGTTGAATTTAACGTTGACAGCCAAACATGGTCAAGTTCAGATATCTAGAAGGGCCACTTTTTTTGGGATAGGTCTAGGTGAAATATTTTCAATATAGTGCTTAATCCTCTATCCATTTACAATGAATGTTTAGCTCATTTTTTGGTCAGAAATCTCAATGGCCCCATGTGTAAATATGCACGTGACTATATATAGGTCATTCCATCTAGACCTGAGCTTCATTGGGAAAAGTTGTACTCGTACATCAAAAAGCCACACTTTTTGATTAGGCTTAAAGCTTTTATGAGAAATGTGAATCTCATAAAAAGCTTTAGTCTTTTCCTTATAGATTTGGGCATTTTCATATGCATCATTACGAATTTCCTCTAGCTCAGTTAGCTGAAGCTTATTGTGGTCCTTTGCTTTATCCAGATTAAGATTACATTCTTTTATTACCTAGTATACCCTCTGTTCTAGTTCTACAGGGAGGTGATAGTCCTTATCAAAGATTAGATGGTATGGGGACATGCCAATGGGAGTTTTATAGGTTGTATGATAAGCCCATAGTACATCATCTAACTTATTAGTCTAGTCCTTCCTATTTGACGTAGCTGTTTTCTGCAATATGGTCTTAATCTTCCAGGTAGAAATCTCAGCTTGCCTGTTGGTTTGCAGGTGGTAAGGTGTGGAAATCTTATGTGCAACCCCGTATTTAGCTAGAAGGTTCCTAAATTGACTATGAGTGAAATGGGTGCCTCCATCACTGATTAAGGCTCTTGGAACCCCAAATCTACCGAGAATGTTTTTATTTACAAAATCCATAACAATTTTGTGCTCATTAGTTCGAGTGGAGATAGCCTCAATCCATTTGGATATATAGTCCACTGCAACTAATATATGAAGGGTCCCATAAAATCAATCTCCCAAACAACAAAGATTTCTACAATCAAAATACGGTTCAAAGGCATCATGTCTCTCTTAGTCAAATTTCCTATAGCTTGGCATCATGGACAAGATTGAGAGAACATGTGGGCATCCTTAAAAAATTGTTGGCCAATAAAATCTCCTTTGTAGTATCTTGGTGGCCATTTTCTTTCCTGAAAAATGTCTTCCACAAGCTAAAGTGTGACAGAAGTTCAAAATGCTGTGGATTTCACTTTCCAGGATGCACCTACGGATGATATGATCAGGACATATTCTAAGTAATTCAGGGTCCTCCAAAAAGTAGTACTTAGTCTTAACATAAAATGTTTCTTTCTTTTGTCTAGTCCAATCATTGGGTATTCGTCTTATGGCTAAGTAATTCACCATATCTGCGTATTGGGGAGTCTTAATACCTGAGATAGCCAGGATAGTCTCATCCGGGAAAGAATTAGAGATAGGCAGAATCGAATGAGGGTCATCAAGTAGGATTCCAGAAAGATAATTTGCCACTACATTATGAGTCTTGACCTTGTCCTTGATCTCAAGGTTAAACTCTTGGAGTAAGAGAATCCACCTAATCAATCTTGGCTTGGCATCCTTTTTGGCTAGGAGGTGTCTTAGAGCAGAGTAGGCAATATAAATCACAACATGTGATCCTAGTAGACGAGTTCTGAATTTCTCAAGGGAAAAAACTACAACTAGTTGTTTAGTAGTAGTATAATTCCTTTGTGTATCATCTAAGGTTCTGCTAGCGTAATAAATCACAATAGGCTTCCTATCAACTTCTGACCTAGGATGACACTTATAGCACAATCAGAGGCATCACACATTATTTCAAATGGTGTAGTCCAGATAGGAGGTTGTAAGATCGGGGCCTGAGTCACATATTCTTTAATACTTAAAGACCTTTAAGCATGATTCATTGAAATCGAATGCCTAGTCTTTGCCAAGGAGCTTGCTTAGAGGCCTAGCAATCTTGGAGAAGTCCTTGATAAACCTCCTATAAAAACCCACATGTCTAAGGAATGGCATCACTTGTTTTACAGATGTGTGTGGTGGGAGTTTGGAGATTAGTTCTACCATAGCTTTATCTACCTCAATTCCTCTTGAAGAGACCGCATGTTCTAATACTATCCCTTCTTGGACCATAAAGTGACTCTTCTCCCAACTAAGGATCAAATTAATCTCTATACATTTCTTTAAGATCTTCTCAAGATTGGTTAAGCAAGAATCAAATGAATCTCCAATGATCGAGAAATCATCCATAAATAACTCCATAAAATCCCCTACCATGTCTGAAAAGATAGCAACCATGCACCTTTGAAAAGTCGCAAGTGCATAGCACACTCCAAAAGGCATCTTACAGAATGCAAAAGTTCCATAGGGATAAGTAAATGTGTCTTTTCTAGGTCTTCTGGGCTAATGGCCACCTCATTTATTAAGATCACGACATCAAACATTTTTAAGATGTCTGGGAGTTGGTCCAGACATCTGGTCAGACGTCTGGATGCCTTCCCAGACGTCTGGAATTAAATTTTTGCGGCGTATGATTGCGAGTCTGTGCGCGTGCACGCGCGCGCAGACTGGACCCGCAGGCCTGTAGGTGTCCCTCCTTCCTTTTTCTCTCTCCCCCGACGCCTTCAAATATCCTCTTCCCCCCTTCCCTCTCCCTCACCACCACTCCACTGTCTCCTCCTTCTTCTTCCAGTGTTAGCGTGAGAGTGAGAGAGCAAGGGCAACAGCTGCTGCTAGTTGCGTGCGGGGAGGAGGATGTGCAGCGAGATGGAGAAGAGGTAGAGCGCGTGAGGAAGAAAGAGCGAACTTGCCGAAGCTGCCCAGGGCCGGCCGACGGGTGCGCACAGGGGGAGCGTGGTGCTGGGGAGGTTACCTCGATGCTGCTGCAGCTCAGGCAGCAGGCGGACGAGCGCAGCGCGGCTGCGTGCAGTGGGAAGAAGGCGAGAAGGTTCTGATTCTGGGAAATTTTCTTAGAATCAGATGTCTGGACCTACGTCCAGACGACGCGGGAGACGTCTGGAGGGAGATCCAAACGTCTGAAAGGTATGATATTCTCAGCTTTCTTCCTTTTGCGGATGCGGCCATGCAGGTTGTTTCGCCGAAAGCTCTGAGACGTGCCGTGTTGAGATCGTTTGCATATGCATGTAGGTTTCGTTCGGGAAGGCGCAAGGACATGCCCTCCCACATAGATCAGACGTTTGGGCACAGCACCAGACGGCGGAGAGAGTCTCCAGACGTTTGGAGTGACAGTCGGACGTTCGGAACTAAGTCCAGACGGTTCAGCGGGATCCTGGATGTCTGAAGAGCAGCGCAGACATAAGGTATGATCTGGACCATCGTTTAAGACGTCTGGAAGGTGTTCCAGACATCTGATTTGGGGCAGAGTTGTCGTTTTTGACCTGTTTAGGGTCCGTTCGAAGTCCGATTTCCGCGTTTGAGATTCCGTTCTTCTCAGAAATTGTTCCTCTACTTGTTTAAAATACTTGTATCCTGTTCTGAGTGGTTCCTTGTGTTTGATCCTTGTGTTAGGACGTCATCTCGTTGCGGCTCTAGGGGTTGCGGAGGCACGCGGACCTACCGATCACGCCCCCATTACTCCCGGTTTTGCTGGTAGAGTGGCTCCCCTTAGATTTTTACCGACATTAATGCACCTTTGAGATAAATAGTAGATTCTAGGGTATGGCATGAATCCTAGGACTTGAAAACTAGATTGAATAGGATATGGCATGAATCGTAGGACTTGAAAATTAGATTGAATGATAGATCCTAGGGTATGACATGAATCCTAGGACTGGAAAACTAGACTGAATGATAGATCTTAGGGTGTGGCATGAATCCAAGGAACAGAAACACTGAAACGAATGTCGTGAATACATGAATTGCAGTCTTGGAAAAGTAGATAAAATAGTGATAATTGTCTGAAATTGGATAACAGCTACTTGCATATGAATGGATATTAACTGTTGGGAACATGGGCAATATGAAAATAAAAACTGAAATGATGAAACCTAAATTGGCTTGGTCAAAGAAATATGAGCATGAACCCTACGGGGAATTAGGAGTAGAGCTCCTGAAAGGTAAATGGAATGGAATTGGGAAAGTGAGCTGGCCCTTAAGTACGGAGTACCAAGGAGAGAGACTGTCCCCCTGTTTAGTGCAGAGCGGAGCTAGCCGCCCTAGGGACCCGGGGTTAAATCTGGCCACTTTGTACTGACTTTTGGCCCTCGTGTACATATTACCTGGGAGAGCTACTAGTGTAGAGAGAGATCTGGCCACCCCACGGGCCCTGGGGTTCTGTTAGCCGTCCTACACCGACTTGTTAGGTCCACTGGGCAAACTAGGGTAGTCAGGCGAGGGTGCACGGACTGTGGAGGGGCAAGACCCCTGTTTAGTTACTGTGGAGGGGCTAGACCCCTGTTACTGAGAGGTGATGAGAGCCTCATCATGAGCCATAACTAGCTCATTTTGACCTAATAAAGAGAATAAAAGCTCCTACATGACTTAGAAGAGGGCTTAATTGGAGGAATAAGTGTTCTGAGAAGAAAATATGAAATAATGGTTAAAACTGTAATTTTACCATTGCAGTACATAAATGGAACTTCTCAGAGATAGAGCATAGGTCAAATGGTCTAAATAAGATAAAAAGTGGGTTGAATCAATCAGAAATGGGTTCATGTGCAATCTAGGAATTAAATGACATTTGGTAACCCTAAAATAGACCCGCTTAATTCAACAAGGTTCCGGTCAGAATAAAAGTCAAATAAACCCTCTGAAAATCATGGAAAAATATCCCCTAGGGTTTAGAACATTCAAATTGGCCTCTGGAACCTAGTTTGACCTAAATTAGGGTCCTAGCTCATTAATTGACCTAAATTAGGTTTTTACGTAAAATGCCCAGTCAAACATGGTCAAACCTAAAATCCAACTTCACCATTGGATTCCTTAGGTCAAAATTAGGTTTGTACCAAAATTTTGACCTAAGGGAAGGTCATCTTGACCTACTTTGCAAAATAGTCCACCCAATTACACTCTGGCCCCTAACTTTTGAAAACTCTTGCAAAAATCCCCCCAAATTTTATTGTCACTTTCTGCATTCTGGTCCTTCTGCCAATGCAGCAGAAGACCCATACTCTGGCGAAGCTTCGAGGACGATTTCTCCTCGCTTCCCCAGGGAGCTGCTCTCAGATGTGAAAGGGGGGTTCCCTGAGAAGTCCCCTACCGCCTGAGCAGCTCCCCATGCCCTGATTCGTACCATACCTCTCGTGCGAACGCTCGAGTGGTATGGGTGTTGTACCTGCGGCAACCTCTGGTGAGAGCTTCGCTCACCCTCCGTGCATCTGCCCCTCTGCTGACGCCTTTAAAAGAAACCCTAGGACCAGCTGGTTCTGGCAAGCTTGTCTTGGCGGAGAATCTCTCAACATTTCCTCTCTTCCTTCTCCGACAGGAAACCCGCAAGCTCCGGCAGCCACTCCTCCTTCTCGTCGCTTTGCTGCCATACCAGCAGCAGAGTTTGCTTCGTCTCGTCTTCCTACGCCGCGCCGTACCAAGCGCATGCCTCCTTGCCCATTTCCTCGTCGCCGCTCTCTCCCTCTGGGTGTTTCTTCTCCGGCAACAGTCGATACGACTGCCCGCCTCTCCGGCCCCCTTCGTCCCTGCAAGTAGGTTATAATTCCTCCCCATCTTCCCCTCTTTCTTTTCCCCACATTATTTCATTTAAACCAACCCTCGACTACCCTTGACCACCATCACCTTCCTTGTCTCCGGCCACTGACGTGCCTTCGTGCGTGTGTGTTAAGAGGTGTCGTTATAGTTGCACTTGATACGTCGGTTTTAAAAGAAGTAAACGGAGGTGAGTCCGAGTGTCGATCTCAGGGAGGCGTGGAAATCGGATTTTGTTTACCACTTGTTGTCACGAAAAAGGCGGAGTTTTGCTTGCGAAAGAAACGGTTTTGAAAAGCGAGAGATAGAGAGAGTTTAGGGTTAGAAAGCTCTTGGTTTTGATCATGCACTTTAAACAGAAATTAAAAAGGCAACTAAATGAAAAATAATTTCATTAAACATGCATTCATAGTTCATGGTTTACAATATTAAATACATGCTTCAACAAAAGTAAATGAAAGCTTAAAAGAGAGAGAGAGAGAGGTAGAGAGAGAGTGGAGAGCGACGAGGCAGCCACGGCGGTGGAGGAGGCTCCGTCGGCGGCTCGTCGTCTCCGGCGATTACAAGAGTGCCTAAGACTAGCTAGGAGAGGAGTGGAGTAGTTGCAAGTGGGAGAGGATGCCTTGAATGGTGGTAGAAGGGGGTTTAAATAGAGTTAAGGGCTTCCTAAAAGAAGAATGTGCTTTAGCGACATCCAGAACGTCGCTAAAACCGCTTCCATATACGTCGGTGAAGGTCTTCTGCCGCCGGTCAGCCGCCCGCCCCTCTCTCTCTTCAGGCGCGATCCGTGGACGTCGAACGAGAGCCGTCCGATTGATGATCGGACGGCTGAGATCCTCCCGCGCCTGCGCTAGGATCGCGCTTCGGGCGTGCGTGCGCGCGCGCGTTTCCGCCCGGCGTGCGCGCGCGCGTGGGAGGTGGGGCACTGTCGTCGCGTCGCGTGGCGCGATCCTAGCCGCTCGCTTCTGATCGCGCGGCTCAATTTTGCCGCGCCCTTCGCCCGCAGATGATTTTCGCTCCGCGCGAATCGAACGCGCGTCGCCGCAACGCGGGCGTGCGCGCTAACCGTTGCGCCACGCCCGCGCTTTGTCGCGGCGACCGCAGGCGAGCGCGCGGATCTCGGCCGTTCGATCGAAGATCAACGGCCAAGATGCGTCTTTGGCTGGCTTGGGGGCGTGGCGACGGCGGGGGCGGGGCGACGTGGCGCGTTCTAGGCCGTTGATCTCCAGATCAACGGTCAGGATTTCTTGGGCCCATTGTGGGAGCTCCGGATGTCGGATTTGGCCGATTTTGAGTCCGTTAGACTCCGTTCGTCGTCCTGAATCCATCCGTGCGGTCCGATTTCTCATCTGAGGCCTGCTTTGACAAATGCTTTACACAAATGGCCATTAATACAGTTTATAAGCAATCTTGGTACTTGATGCATGCAATGCTCCTATTCTACTTTATGTTGTGCCTTTTATTCTAAAGATGGGCCATATTCAACCTAATTACTACCCCCTTGCGTGGTGTTATCATACCCCCATGCTTACTCCTTGCTAGTCCCTAGCAAGGTTTATTCTAGCCTTTATTTCTTTGGCGAATTCAAGAAGTAATTGCTTAGGCACTTCGTTACTTGTTAATAAGAGGAACTATACGAAGATCTTAATCTACAAAGACTAAGCAGCGCCCGGGTGTCTGCCAAAATATGAATCGCCCGAATCCTTGCTTTGTATATATAACTATACTTATGTATACGTATATATCTATATATGTCTTTTTAGAATTTTTAAAATTCAGTGTGGGTTGGTAACTTTTTACGGCTACCCAACCCACCCAAAACTCGGTCAAAACCTTAAGTGCTAAGCATCTTGGTGTGAATGTTGTGATAGACTCACTTAACGGTAATTGAGACAGACTTCGAGTTTCTACGCCTCTAGGTGACCGGAAAAGAAAATAAATTTTTGCCTGAAGGTGTATTTGTTCGATTGGTAGCTTTCTCCCTGCGTTCATTTTACTTGGGGTCAACACAAGGATTTTCCAGTGTATATCTCCCCGGCTTGTAGTACTTCCCCGCTTCTTCCTTAGGTGTTTTTGGTCTTCTTTTTTTTGTGCAATTATTGAGCTGGGCTCTGGACAACCGACCAATGGGCTGTTACCCACGATCACTTGCCAGCCATACTTGTGCGGTGAAGTGTGATTTTTTTTTTTTTTTTTTTTTTTACGTAGGTGGCTTCCCTAATCTCAAATGTACCTAGAGGCAGTGAAAAAGAAATGGCCTGTGACTGGGTTCTGGACAACCTGCCAATGGGCTGTTACCCACGACAACTTGCCGGCCATACCACCCTAGAGAGTTCATTAGCTACCCCATTTCTGTCAAAATCTCCGAGAAGTGAGTCTGTGCAAAAATGTGTGTAGATGCTTAGACTCAAAGTTTTCCTGAGTTAGAGGGTGAGTTGATAAGTCGTATACTTATTACCTTATTTATTAGGTGGATTAGAATAGCTTAAAGTTGCAAGGGTTCGCCGCTAAATCCATATTTTAATGGACACCAGGGCTAATTAAGCTTGAAGGCCTGAAAAGTCTAAGTGTTTAAGTTCTTTTTGTATTATTTCCCACTGTTGACAAGTTTCTAATGCCTAAGTTTTTCTTCCTAAATTCATTTTTTTTTTTTTTTATTCATTCAGACTGATTAATTAAGCTCAGGATTATGCAGTTTACCATCCCCCCCATGCTTAAGTTGGACAATGTCCTCATTGGTAGATGCATGGATGCAAAAGGGTTCAAAAAGATAGTACCTGAGTGACGTAAACTACCAGATCAGTCTGAATCCGCTGGGTTGCCTCCCAGGAAGCGCTGAGTTTAACGCCTCCAGCTGGGCGGTGCCTGGTGTCAGCCCTCAACAAGGGTGACACTTTCCTTGGGGGGTACCTGGGCCAGGAAATGCTTCAATCTTTGACCATTGACTGTAAAGGTGTGCCCGGTATTAAGATCGGCGATTTCGACTGCCCCATTGGAATAGGGCTTGACCACCCGAAATGGTCCTGTCCATTTGGACCTAAGTTTCCCTGGAAAGAGTTTCAGGTGTGCATCAAATAGCCAGACTTGTTGGTTTGACTCAAAGGTTTTCCTATGAATGAGTCGGTCGTGGACGACTTTCATTTTCTCCTTATATAGCCGACTATTGTCAAAGGCGTCCCGACGAATTTCTTCAAGCTCAGATAATTGAAGAGTCCTTTGCGCACCAGCTAACTGGGGATCCATGTTACATTGCTTAACAGCCCAGTAAGCCCGGTGTTCCAATTCGACAGGGAGATGGCAAGCTTTGCCAAAGACCAAGCGGTAAGGTGACATGCCTATCGGGGTCTTAAAAGCGGTCCTGTATGCCCACAGGGCATCATCAAGTCGTGTGGACCAGTCTTTCCTGTCAGGTCTCACAGTCTTCTGTAAAATGTTCTTGATTTGTCTATTTGAGACCTCAGTCTGCCCATTTGTTTGTGGATGATACGGGGTGGCAATGCGGTGGTTTACCCCGTATTTTCTAAGTAGGGCACGGAACTGGGAATGGATAAAATGGCTTCCACCATCACTGATCATGGCCTTGGGTATTCCAAAATGGGAAAAGATGTTCTTCTTTACAAAGTCCATGACCGTCTTGTGATCGCATCGTCGGGTGGCGACGGCTTCAATCCATTTGGAAACATAGTCTACCGAGACCAAGATATACTCGAAGCCGTTGGATGGTGGAAAGGGGCCCATAAAATCGATACCCCAAACGTCGAAAATTTCGACAATCAAAATGGGCTGAAGGGGCATCATATCTTTTTTGGTCATTGTCCCTAGTGTTTGGCATCGTGAGCAAGTCTTGGCAAAGATGTGTGCATCCTTGAATAGGGACGGCCAATAAAATCCAGACTGCAAAACTTTTGCAGCTGTTTTCTTGCCAGAGAAATGGCCGCCACATGCTTGGTCATGACAAAAGGAAAGCACACTCTGAACCTCGTCTTCGGGGAGGCACCTCCTGATGATCTGATCAGCACAGAGGCGAAACAGCATGGGATCATCCCAGAAATAGTGCTTGGCCTCAGCCAAGAACCTGTCCCGTTGCTGTTTGGACCAGCTGTGCGGGGTTTGTCCTATAACCAGGTAGTTGACATAGTCAGCATACCATGGCATTTTCTTGTCTTGCACGGCTAGGATGTGTTCATCAGGGAAGGTATCAGATAGAGGTAGGGAGGGTCCAATGTGGTCTGGATGAAGTCTTGACAGGTGGTCAGCCACCACATTTTTCGATCCAGCCTTGTCTTGGATTTCCAGGTCAAATTCCTGCAAAAGCAGGATCCATCTGATGAGCCTGGGTTTTGCATCCTTTTTGGCCAACAGGTGCCGGATGGCTGAATGGTCGGTGTAGATAGTCACATGGGATCCCAGCAAGTATGATCGGAATTTTTCCAGTCCAAAGACTACAGCAAGCAACTCTTTTTCTGTGACCGTATAATTACGCTGGGCCTGGTCCAACGTTTTGCTCGTGTAGTAGATCACCACGGGCTTCTTGTCTTGCCTTTGTCCCAGGACAGCGCCTATGGCAAAATCTGATGCGTCACACATAATCTCAAAACCCTGGGACCAGTCTGGGGGTTGAAGTACAGGTGCGGTGGAGACTAAGTCCCGGAGGGTATGATAAGCCTGGGTGCAATCAGGAGACATGTGGAAAGTTGCGTCGTTGGCTAGAAGGTCGGTCAAGGGTTTGGAAAGTTTGGAAAAGTCTTTGATGAACCTTCGGTAGAAGCCAACATGTCCTAGAAAAGAGCGAATCTGTCGGACCGAACTAGGTGGAGGAAGTTTGGAAATTAAATCAACCTTAGCTCGATCTACCTCGATGCCCTTATGCGAAACGATGTGTCCGAGGACAATTCCTTCTTGAACCATAAAATGGCTCTTTTCCCAACTTAACACCAAGTTAACCTCGATACATCGTTTCAGGATTTTCTCCAAGTTGCTCAAACAATGGTCGAATGAATTCCCGAATACAGAGAAATCATCCATAAAGACCTCCAAGTATTCACCCACCATTTCTGAAAAAATGGCTAGCATGCAACGCTGGAAGGTTGCGGGTGCGTTGCATAACCCGAACGGCATTCGACGGAATGCAAACGTGCCATACGGGCAAGTGAATGTGGTCTTTTCCTGATCTTCTGGAGCAATTGCGACTTGGTTATATCCTGAATATCCATCCAGGAAGCAAAAATACTTCTGCCCTGCCAATCTTTCAAGGATTTGGTCAATGAATGGCAAGGGGAAGTGGTCCTTCTTAGTGGCTTCGTTAAGCTTCCTATAATCAATACACACCCGCCATGCGGTGGTGGTGCGGGTGGGAATGGATTCGCCATGATCATTAGTGACAACGGTGAGCCCAGCCTTCTTGGGAACCACTTGAGTGGGGCTCACCCAGGGGCTATCAGAGATAGGGTAGATGATGTCGGCGTCGAGCCACTTGATAATTTCTTTTTTAACGACCTCCCGCATGTTAGGGTTTAACCGTCTCTGCATCTGGCGGGAAGGTCGGGCCCCGTCTTCCAGGTAAATCTTGTGGGTGCAATAGGTGGGGCTAATTCCTCTTAGATCTGAGATGGTCCAACCAATGGCGGCCCGATGTTCTGAAAGAGTTGCAGTCAACCTTAGTTCCTGATCCTTGGTTAGATGGGAATTAATAATCACTGGGAAGGTCTGGCCAGGTCCCAAGAAGACGTACTTGAGATTCTCGGGCAATGGTTTAAGTTCAGGTGCGGGTGGGACCACAGTCGATGGGAATGGAAAGGGCGGTAGTTGATCAACATTGATTTCTTCAAATGGTGTCATGTGATGATACTCAGCCTTACAGAGGTCCATAGGTAATGATGGTGGCGAGTCAGAACTACGGGTTTGGTGGTCTGAGACAGAATTGAGGGTAAGGCATTCCTCGATTAAAGTTTCCACGGGATCATGTTCCTCAATGTAATCACAATCAAAAGACTTTGTTGCCCGGAAGATATCTAATTGCATTTTCCTGTCTCCGAAGGCGATTTCCATACATCCCGTGTCGCAATCGATGTTTGCTTTAGCCGTGGCTAAGAAAGGTCTGCCTAAGATTATGGGTGCGTTCTGTAATTTTTCAGGGACTTCCATGTCGAGCACCAAAAATTCGACTGGGAAATAGAAGTCCTTGACCCGTACAATCACGTCCTCGACAACCCCCTTCGGGGTTTTCACTGATCTATCCGCCAGCTGGATGGTGACAGGGGTTGGTGCCAGCTCCCCAAAACCAAATTGGTGGTACAAGGTTGTGGGAATTAGGTTGATAGAAGCACCTAGGTCCAGGAGCGCTCTATCAAATGTCATGTCCCCGATGTTACAGGAAATCAGGGGTGCTCCTGGGTCAGTTCGTTTGAGTGGAAGGTTGCTTGATATCACGGAACTGGCTTGCTCAGAGAGTACAACCTTCCTAGGTGCTTGAGGTCTCGGCTCACGCTTGGGTGTACAGGCATCCTTTAAGAACTTGGCGTAAGCGGGGATGTGTTTGACAGCTTCTAGAAGCGGAATATTAATCTGTACTTGTTTAAAAATTTCCATCAGCTCCTTAGTTTCCACAGTATTCTTTTTTCTCTTGATTGTTTCCAAGGCCTCAGGATAGGGTGTCTGGATTGGTTCCATGTTTGGGTCCTTGGTTGGTGCTTCTTCTAAGTCGGGTAAAGTCTCGGGGAGAGTCGGCCATTTGGGATCCTGGGTTTTGGTGCCGCTTCTCAAGGTCACCGCATTCGCAGAGGCATTGGGGCCATGGGGTGATCCTTGAGAGGATGAGGATGAAGAGGCGCCAAACCCAGGAGGTGTTTGTGGAGCTGGTTGGACCATATGAGCCTGCCCGGGGTTGCCTTGGAACCCTTGCGAATTGGGGCCTCTGTTAATTATGTTTCGCGGGTTTGGTTGTGGTTGGGAAGGTAGAGATCCTTGCTGTTTACAGTCCAAGAGTTGGCTTAACTGTCCCTTTACCAAGGCCATTTCTTCCTGATGTTTTTGGTTCATGTCAGCCATCATCTTTATTAGGGTGTCCATTTGGTTTTGTGGGGGAGGGGCCGCCCTATTTTGGTTATATTGGGGTCTAACTGGTGGTCCTTGCTGATAGGGGGGCAAGTGTGGCTGTTGGTTTGGCCTGGGCTGGTTTTGGAATTGCGGTAGTTTCTGGTTTGTCCAACCAAAGTTGGGGTGATTACGCCAGCCGGTGTTGTAAGTGTTGGAGAAAGGGTCAGGTTTTGCATATCCTTGGACGGCTTGCACATCTTCTGGAATAGCCGATGTTGATGAAGAAGGAAGGGAGTAATCAAGGGTCGAGGGAGCAAAGGTCCCTCCTTGGAACATGGTTGGGGGTTGTTCCAGGTTTAGTTGGGTGAAGGGTTGGACCAGGTCAACATTATGTGCTCCTTTTGCTAGGGTGAAAGTCTGCAAGGGGTTCCTGGTCTGGTTTAGAAGCTCATCAATCTTCTTGTCCACCAATTCCACTCGATCCAATTTTTTGGCAATAATGTCCATGTCAACCATTCCAGAATTTGCTTGCACCTCATAAATCCCACCACGGGGTTGACTGGATCTGTTAAACTGGTTCATGGAGGCATTGTTGAGCGAATTCTCGCTCATAGACTCAAAGAGCTCAAACGCGCTCTCCTCGTCTTTGTTTAGGAAGTTTCCCCCGCATGAGGCATCGATGAAGTTCCGTAGGTTGCTATCCAGACCGTGGTAGAAGATCTGGGCCAATTGCCACCTTGGAACTTCGTGGTGTGGGCATTTCCTCAAAAGTTCATTGAATCTTTCCCACGCCTCATGAAATTGTTCCCCACCCTGGAGTGTGAAGGTAGTGATAGCTCTTCTGAGGGCATTGGTCTTTCCTATGGGGAAGAATTTCTTTAAAAATGCATGCCTCAGTTCCTCCCAGGTGGTGATGGGTCTACCTAGGGTTCTAAGCCAATGAGAAGCCTTGTCTCTTAATGAGAAAGGGAACATCTTGATTAGAACAATATCAAGGCTAATGTTCCTAGGTTTTACTGTTCTTGCTATGCGGTCGAGATCTTCTAGGTGCTGAAAGGGGTCTTCATTTGAGCTTCCATGAAAGTGGCTCTGGATTAGACTTAATACATTAGGTTTTAGCTCAAAATCGTCTCCCCCTTCGGGGATCCTAAGGTGTGGCTCGACTCTAATGGCAGAAGGGTTATAGAAATCACGGAGGGGTCTTGGCTGGTTCTGAAACGGTGGTAAATCAAGTGGTGGTTGTCCTGGTATGTCATTGAAAGGTGGTGGTTGTTCTTGCGGGTTCTGTAACCGTTGTATGGCTTGCATGATGGTGTGGATTTGTCGTTGCTGAAGCCGATGGTTAGCATTGATTTGAGCCTGGACGACAGCCATAGCATCTGGTGGGGGTTGATCTTCAGCCTCATCTACCCTAGGTTCAGCCATGTTTTCAACAGAATTACGTCGCCTAGATTCCTGCCCCAAAACACACAATTCGGGATGCAGTGAGCGCCTCCCGTGCATACACTAGAGAAGAACTGGAGGGGATGCGGAGGGCGACAGATGCGAGAAATGTGTTTCAATCAAGCACGCAAGCCTAATCCTTATGGTGTATTCCTTAGGGGACCTAGAAATCTCACAAAGGGTGATTAAGTCCGTAAGCACTGGACTTCCCTTCTCAAGGCTAATCTGGCCAGGTTGATTACGAGGGGATTGCAGGGAAGGTTCTTCCTTTGGCTTGCACCTCCGGTTCCATAGACCCCACAACCACGGTCGTTTGACACTGCCCCGCAGCCTAGTCACCAGATTCTACCAAGGGAATGAAAGCCAAGTGCCTAGCAGACAAAACCTCACCTTTTGAGACTTAACTCAGTCCTGCCTAGGGCACGTCTACTCAGTTTTAAAGGGCTAGGATAGTGCTTGTGCTTAGGGTGATGTGATGAGGCGTTGATTGGGGTGGTGCCTCTTAATGTTCTACTTTCAAAGTGTGTGCTTCTAGCAAAACATGATTTTCAAGCAAGGATTTGTTAAGATATAGTGTCTTTTTAGTGTTTCATCCTTACTTAAGTACTTTTTAGGGTTGACGTGTCTTAATTTTTTCAAACAAGTTTCAGTGGGCACGTCAAGTTCTGCACACAACTTAGTGAAAGTAGATTTCCTTTTATTTTGTAGAGGCTCTAAAACCCTAGTGTACTCATCCTGATAATCATGCAGCTTCTATTAGATGAGTCAGTTTTAGGGTTGAGTGGTGCGGCCCAGGTCAACTCACGGTGGCTTCGCAAACACCACTCAAGAGAGAAAGAAAAGAACACTCCAAGAATTTGTCCAGTATATTAGAGTGTACATTTTTTTGTAGGGTGGTGTATTAAGAATGTGGGTCAAGCAATCATTCGCCACGCCAATTTTTTTCAGTTTTTATGATTTTTTTTTAGCTTTTTTACGCAAGCAAACAATGAGAGAGAGAGAGTACTCACTATCGGTCCTCGAGGCATCTACTTCCTTGCTACCATAGTGGAATGCGTCGCTTCGTCGTCCATGCGCCGAATTCCTGCATCCGTCAAGTAAAAAGGAAAGTAGGGCATTAGACGATATGAGAATGAAGGTGGAATGGAGGTGATAAAACAAATCCGTTGCCTCCCCGGCAACGGCGCCAAAAACTGACGTGCCTTCGTGCGTGTGTGTTAAGAGGTGTCGTTATAGTTGCACTTGATACGTCGGTTTTAAAAGAAGTAAACGGAGGTGAGTCCGAGTGTCGATCTCAGGGAGGCGTGGAAATCGGATTTTGTTTACCACTTGTCACGAAAAAGGCGGAGTTTTGCTTGGGAAAGAAACGGTTTTGAAAAGCGAGAGATAGAGAGAGTTTAGGGTTAGAAAGCTCTTGGTTTTGATCATGCACTTTAAACAGAAATTAAAAAGGCAACTAAATGAAAAATAATTTCATTAAACATGCATTCATAGTTCATGGTTTACAATATTAAATACATGCTTCAACAAAAGTAAATGAAAGCTTAAAAGAGAGAGAGAGAGAGGTAGAGAGAGAGTGGAGAGCGACGAGGCAGCCACGGCGGTGGAGGAGGCTCCGTCGGCGGCTCGTCGTCTCCGGCGATTACAAGAGTGCCTAAGACTAGCTAGGAGAGGAGTGGAGTAGTTGCAAGTGGGAGAGGATGCCTTGAATGGTGGTAGAAGGGGGTTTAAATAGAGTTAAGGGCTTCCTAAAAGAAGAATGTGCTTTAGCGACATCCAGAACGTCGCTAAAACCGCTTCCATATACGTCGGTGAAGGTCTTCTGCCGCCGGTCAGCCGCCCGCCCCTCTCTCTCTTCAGGCGCGATCCGTGGACGTCGAACGAGAGCCGTCCGATTGATGATCGGACGGCTGAGATCCTCCCGCGCCTGCGCTAGGATCGCGCTTCGGGCGTGCGTGCGCGCGCGCGTTTCCGCTCGGCGTGCGCGCGCGCGTGGGAGGTGGGGCGCTGTCGTCGCGCCGCGTGGCGCGATCCTAGCCGCTCGCTTCTGATCGCGCGGCTCAATTTTGCCGCGCCCTTCGCCCGCAGATGATTTTCGCTCCGCGCGAATCGAACGCGCGTCGCCGCAACGCGGGCGTGCGCGCTAACCGTTGCACCACGCCCGCGCTTTGTCGCGGCGACCGCGGGCGAGCGCGCGGATCTCGGCCGTTCGATCGAAGATCAACGGCCGAGATGCGTCTTTGGCTGGCTTGGGGGCGTGGCGACGGCGGGGGCGGGGCGACGTGGCGCGTTCTAGGTAGGATTTCTTGGGCCCATTGTGGGAGCTCCGGATGTCGGATTTGGCCGATTTTGAGTCCGTTAGACTCCGTTCGTCGTCCTGAATCCATCCGTGTGGTCTGATTGCTCATCTGAGGCCTGCTTTGACAAATGCTTTACACAAATGGCCATTAATACAGTTTATAAGCAATCTTGGTACTTGATGCATGCAATGCTCCTATTCTACTTTATGTTGTGCCTTTTATTCTAAAGATGGGCTATATTCAACCTAATTACTACCCCCTTGCGTGGTGTTATCAGCCACCCTCCGGCGAGTTGCCCCCGTCGATCCGCAGCTCCACACAACTCGCCGACCGTCCCAGAAGCTCCGCCTCATCACACTGAACGCCCTCCGCCCCTCCACAGTCCCTCTGCACTCACTCAACAAGCCACCGAACACACCCATTTTTCCAGCCACAGGATGACCTAGGCACGCACGCCTAGGCCACCCTGCGGCCTGCTGCACAGCTCAACACCTTCGCCGTGCCACGGCGAAGGTTTCCCAGTGGTTTGATTAAGCCGAGAGGCCTTTTTAGTGCTTGACAGTTCTGCTGCCCCGGCCGCCATTGTCGACGATTCGAGAAGCTCCCAAGTAGGCTCCAGGCTTCAAGACAGCTGCGCTCCAGGTGCTGCGGATTGGGGAGACTTCTGTAAAGACTTTTGCCCCAGCAATTGACACCAGCAGGGGCTGCAGCTGAGGAGATTGCGAAGAGGTCTTCCTGCGGGCACGCGCGAGGAGAGGTGCTAGGATAGTCCTACATCGGTAAGCCTCGCAGCGATTCAGTGGTTAAAATTGATTTTGTGCATACGGCTAATCGCCTCCGAATCCACTGGGATGAGGTCCCTCGCCCATCACACCCGCCTCATCCGCGGATTCACCTCGCGGACCTGGCGGGATCAGACCCGACACCACCGAGCACACCTCGCGCACCATATCACGCCGGTGCGCCTGGTCCCAGGTATGCAACCTGACCCGTTAACCCTGCTTTAGGAGAGCTTCCTGTGAGCGGTTTGCAGAGAGAGAGAGATACGTGCGGGTAGAGGGAAGGGTTAGGTTTTGCTGTGCCTTGTGTGCAGGAACATAGCGCGAAGGAGAAAGGCTAAGTACTTAGCCGCAGGAAGGAGAAGGAAGAAGCTCTGAAGAGAGGCTGAGCAGAGGAAAAGGCAAGGCAGAGAAGAAGCAGAAGAAGAGAGGCCATGCAGAAGAAAAGAGAAGCAAGGAAAAAGAGAACTCAGAAGAAGAAGGCTCACCAAAGAAGAAGAAGAAGGACTAGCAGAAGGACTCAGAAGAAGAGAAGGAGAACGAAGAGCAAGAGAAAGAAAGGAAGAACAGCAGAAAGAAAGAAGAAGAAGATACTGCAGAGGAAATAGAAAGAGGTAAGGCAGAAGAAGAAGAATAGTGAAGAAGAAGAAGATCAGAGACACGCAACAGCAAAATAAGAAGAGAAAGAACAGCCAAAGAAGAAGAAGACTTTCATTTTAAGACGTCTGATACAGAAATCAGACGTCCAATTCTATTCCTTTTAGCAATTCATTTTTATAATTCTCTCAGTAAATCAATTATTTTCTTAAGTCTTTATAAGTACTTAGATTGCTCCCTGTGTTCGACCTCGGATACTCAGGTTTTCGAGTAATAAAATCTTTATTTGTTTTGAACGTTTTGTCGGCTATACTACAATGTGACATCCTTTAAAAACCCGACAAAAACGACGCAAAACAACAAGAGGGCTTTGCCCTTTACTGGTTTCGTGCTATGCTTTGGGCGCACCCGTTAACGGAAACGACTGACCACGTGCCAGTGCAGGGTAGCTACCCGTGCGTTTATCGCACGTGCCGTAGTCACTGTTACGCCTGTCAGCGACCTTGGGGTGGTTGACTGAAGGTAGGACTACCACGGGGGACTCTCCTGGCCAGGAGAGCACCACGTGCTACTTCTACTTTTCGGAAAAGACTTCAATCAAGATCGTTCTCACGAGGAACATTCGAGATCAAGAGAAAGATTTTAGAAATAATTCTAGAACGAGTAAATAGAGGAATAAAGAAAGAAATTAAAAACAACAGCTACTTGTCCACCTTTACTATTTTTCTTAGTTAGCTGGTTGCCACTCTACTTAGCGTTTCGCTGACGTGTCACCTTTTCAGGACCAAGTGTTGAGCAGCCAGAGCCTACGACTGCAAAGGGTGCTGGGCCTATTAGAGCCTAGTAGTTCTACTTGTGTTGTACCTACTGTACCATTTTTCTGTTGTAGTGAGTATATCTTGTTACACTTGTACTCTTTTATTGTAAGAATCATATCTATGTACCTGTTTAAATTCTCTACTGTTGTGGTGGTGTGTACTGTAGTAGTTCTTTTCTTTACTACTGTACTTTGTTACTGTTAGTTACATGCATGATGAATGTGGTTTATTTTACTGTTCTTTTGGTTACTTTCTCGTTGGACGACTGGGTCTTGGGATCAGTCGAGTCGGTCCGATTCTCGTGTCCTGTAGGGATTCAGGAACCGGGTCGTAACAAGATGGTATCAGAGTAAGGTCATCCCGAGAAATGAACCAACTGGCTGGAAAATAATCAATTCACGTGCCTGTAACTAGAGTAGCCACCACAACGTATCTTTTGACATCTGTTTTTAGACTTCTTCGTTAGATATCGATTCGTATTGACGTCTTTTCTATTCCGTGTTCACGTCTCCTTGCAGGAGATGTCTCGACGAGGAGGTAGCAAGGTGGGCTGCGGACGCGGCCGAGGACGAGGTCGGAGGGGTGGGCACGTCGAGCCCGATGCCTCAGTGGACCAGCCACTGCTCTTGGGAATTCAGGCCCAGGATCTCGCCCAGCAGATACGGGACATCGTACGAGAGGAGCTCCACCCGTCGCCACGAGAACCTCTCCCTGGGGCTGTGGAGGGGGAGTCCTCTGTGGGACCACGCGATGGACATGGCGCTGGATGCGAGGGAGGGGATGGGCCTCCACTGCCCCCACCTTCCTCCGACACTTTCGAGCACGAGGCTTCTTTACCTGGAGGCACACCAGCATCTCCACTTCAGCGCCACTTTGAGCTTTTCGGACAGTTCCGGAAGCTGAAGCCCCCATCCTTCAAAGGGGATGAGGACCCGATCGAGGTGGAGGATTGGCTCGAGCAGATCGAGAAGGTTTTTGACACCCTTCGTCCCCCTGTGGAGTGTCGCGTGACCTTTGCCACGTACTAGCTGGAGAGCATGGCACACAGGTGGTGGAGGGCGGTCAGGGGACAGGAGAGGGACGAGCCGACTTAGGACCAGTTCGTCACCCTCTTCTGCGAGCAGTACTTTCCCCAGACGTGGCAGAACCAGAGGAGGTGGGAGGTCCACACTCTCTTCCAGGGGACGATGACTGTGAGCGCATACCGTACGCATTTCTTGGAGTTGTCTCGTTTCGCAGCGACAACTGTGGCTATTGAGGAGGAGCGCCTTTGGAGGTTCACCGAAGGGCTCCGGCTTGCGATTTGGAGGTATGTTAAACCCCTAAAGCTGCCTACATTCTCGAGGGTGGTAGAGGCAGCTATGACGTACGAAGAGACCAACCTGTCCGCACGTGACACTGACAGCGGGCAGAAGCGGCCCTACTAGCTAGACTTCTCACAGGGCCGACGTGAGAGGAGGCACGTGGCGCCCGCAGGAGAGCCGTCACGTTTTGCGGGGCTATCAGTGGCCTTTGGGGGCCCCCGACATGGGCCAGCTGCTAGCACCGGACCCCCGCCCAGTCGTCAGCAGGGACCCACTGAGGGTGGGAGTCGAGTCCCCCTTTGCTACCAGTGTGGCCAGCCGGGCCACATTAGGAGGGACTGCCCGTCTAGGGCTGGAGGTCAGCAGATGCTTCCCGCACTGAGCACTGGAGGGCGAGCAGGAGGCCTCGGGTTCCAGGCGCGAGGAGGAGGATAGCAGTCGCGGGGAGGGTACCGGCTAGCAGCTACCCGCCCGACGCAGAGTGTGGCTGCTTCGTCCACACCTAGGGCTAAGGGGCGTATCAACTCCCTGACACACAGGGATGCCAGAGCTTCGGGATCAGTGGTGGCAGGTATGGTTTCAATTTCCGACAGACTTCTTTACACGCTTTTCGATTCCGACGCTACACACTCGTTTGTCATTACCAGTTTTGCAGTTAGTTTGGGGTAGGACTGTATGTTGTTAGAGGATCCGTTCGTGGTCAGAGGTCCGAGTGGTCAGCTGTTTGTAGCTGAGGAGGTGTACACAGGTTGCGAGGTTAGTGTTGGGGGACACAGCCTTCCCGCTGACCTGATTATGATACAGATGGAGGACTTTGGCATAATTTTGGGGATGGACTGGCTGTCCGCTTACCACGCCTTAGTGGACTGCTTTGAGAGGAAGATCGTCTTTTCCATACCGGAGTTGCGTTCTTTCGAGTTCCACGGGCAGCCAGTGGATGGAGGCTTCAGGTGCATTTCTGCACTTCGGGTGGCGAGACTTGTGAGCCAGGGGTGTGAGGGCTTCCTAGCTTGTGTGGTGGTGGAGCCCAGCCTTGTGGCAGACTTCCAGAGTATCCCGGTGGTCAGAGAGTTCCCCGACATGTTCCTAGATGAGTTGCCAGGACTACTGCCCGAGCGTGAGATCGAGTTTGAGATCTCACTGGTACTGGGGACCAGCCCCATCTCCACAGCACCGTACAGGATGGCACCACTTGAGCTGCGAGAGCTCAAGTCTCAGTTGCAGGATTTTCTGGAGAAGGGCTTGTTGAGGCCCAGTGCGTCTCCCTGGGGAGCCCTGGTTTTGTTCGTAAAGAAGGATGGTACCCTATGCCTTTGTGTGGACTACAGACAGCTGAATAGGTTCACCATCAAGAACAGGTATCCGCTGCCGAGGATTGATGACTTGTTTGACCAGCTGCGAGGTGACACGGTATTCTCCAAGATCGACTTGAGGTCTGGATACCACTAGTTGAGGATCAAGGAGGCAGACATCCCCAAGACAGCTTTCCGCACCAGGTACGGACACTACGAGTTTCTGGTCATGCCATTGGGGCTGACCAATGCCCCCGCTGCCTTCATGGATTTGATGAACCGGGTGTTTAGACCGTACTTGAACCAGTTCGTGGTGGTATTCATTGATGATGTGCTCATCTATTCTCGAGATCAGACGCAGCACGGACAACACTTTTGGATGGTTCTGAACACACTGAGACGACGTAGGCTGTATGCCAAATACAGCAAGTGTGAGTTCTGGTTGAGGGAGGTGACCTTCTTAGGTCATGTGATCTTCGGGGATGGCTTGGCTGTGGACCTAGCCAAGGTTGAGGAAGTGCTCAAATGGGAGAAACCGCGTACTGTTACTAAGATCCGCAGTTTCTTGGGACTGGCAGGCTACTACAGGCGGTTTATCAGGGGCTTCTCGCAGATTGCACGTCCTATGATACAGCTGACCCGGAAGGATGTGCCCTTTACTTGGACAGACACCTGTGAGGCATGTTTTCAGCAGCTGAAGGAGAGGATAACTTCAGTTCCTGTGCTCACCATCCCAGACAGTAGTGGCGGGTTCGTTGTGTACATGGACGCCTCTTTACAGGGGTTAGGGGGTGTGCTCATGCAGAGGGGTCACGTTGTCGCTTACGCTTTGCGGCAACTGAAGCCCCATGAGCATAGCTACCGTACCCACGACTTGGAGCTGGCAGCTGTCATCTTCGCACTAAAGACTTGGAGGCACTACTTGTACGGTGAGACCTTTTAGATTTTCACAGATCACAAGAGCCTCAGATACCTATTTGATCAAAAGGAGCTCAACATGAGACAGAGACGTTGGTTGGAGCTCTTGAAGGACTATGACTGCAGCATTTCCTACCACCCGGGAAAGGCCAACGTGGTGGCTGATGCCTTGAGCCGGAAGACGCCCGCCCACTTGGCCAGTTTACAGGCACAGAGTTGGAGCCTCATGGTGGAGATGGGCAGTTGGCAGCCCCTAAAGTTACTAGGGTACTGTGGGGCAGTGACTGTGACACGACAGACGAGGCTAGAGCTGATAGACCACATCATCACAGAGCAGATGGCCGACCCGTACTTACAGTCATTGCGTGACAGAGTACTGTCAGAAGACCCTGGAGACTTCTCTTTTACAGACTGGGTACTGCGCATGAGGGGACGTTTGTGCGTTCCCAGAGATGAGGAGCTGTTGAGAGAGCTCCTGACTGAGGCACACGGTTCCAGGTTTACCATACATCCTAGAAACACAAAGATGTACCATGATTTGAGACGTGACTTTTGGTGGAGGGGGATGAAGCGAGATGTGGGTGAATTCGTACAGTAGTGTTTAGTGTGCCAGCAGGTGAAGGCCGAGCATCAGAGGCTTGCAGGGCCGTTGCAGCCACTTCTAGTGTTAGAGTGGAAGTAGGAGAGCATCACCATGGACTTGGTGGTGGGCTTACCTATTACCCAGCAAGGACACGACGCAGTCTGGGTAATCGTTGACAGATTGACGAAGACGACACGTTTCTTGCCGATCCGAGTCACCTTAGGACCAGCACAGTTGGCAGAGAGGTATATCCGCGACGTGGTACGTCTACACGGAGTTCTGCGGGAGATCGTATCCGACCGGGATACCCGTTTTATGTCCCAATTTTGGGCTGAGTTTCAGTAGGCCCTGGGGACGTGGTTGAGGTTCAGTACAACATATCACCCCCAGACTGACGGACAGTCTGAGCACACGATACAGACACTTGAGGACCTTTTGCGTGCTTGTGTACTGGACTAGAGGGGCTCTTGGGAGGAGCACTTGCCCCTGGCGGAGTTTGCATATAATAACAGTTATCACTCGAGCATCGGCATGGCACCCTACGAGGCTCTGTACGGACGAACGTGTATGTCACCCTTGAGTTGGGTTGAAGTGGGGACCAAGTGGGAGGTTGGCCCCAGGCTGATCCGGTAGAGTCAGGAGGTGATCGAGCAGATTCACAGGCGACTTCGCACTGTCAGGAGCAGACAGAAGAGCTATGCAGATCGGAAATGCAGAGAGGTACAGTTTGAGGTTGGGGACCACGTCTTCCTTCGTGTTTCACCCATGAAGGGCCTGCAGCGGTTTGGGGTGAGAGGGAAGCTCGTGCCGAGATTTGTGGGACCCTTTGAGGTCCTGGAGTGGGTTGGACCCATTGCTTACAGGCTTGCCCTTCCTCCCCAGCTTTCTGGTGTGCACGACGTGTTCCACGTGTCCAACCTCAGGAAGTACGTCGTCGATCCCAGCCACGTCCTGAGCCATGAGAGCGTCAAGGTGGGTGACGACCTGACCTACCCCTAGCGGCCAATGCAGATTCTTGACAGAGCCGTCCGGAGTCTGAGACGGAAGCAAGTACCCCTGGTGAAGGTTTTGTGGAGGAGCCAGCGGTACGAGAAGGCTACCTGGGAGCCTAAGGTGGCGATGCGGGAGTGGTACTCGGAGCTCTTTAAGGGTACGTCTTTTCGGATCGGCTTCGGTCCTCTTTGAGTTTGTTATGCGTATATCATTCTTTTCCACACTCTAGTTAGTGCAAGTTTCGGGGACGAAACTTCCTTTGAGTTTGTTATGTTGCTAAGATGCACGACATCAAACGTTTTTAAGACGTCTGGGAGTTGGTCCAGACGTCAGGTCAGACATCTGGACGCCTTCCCAGACGTCTGGAATTAAATTTTTGTGGCGTACGATTGCAAGTCTACACGCGTGCACGCGCAGACTGCGCCCGCCAACCTGCAGGCGTCCGTCCTTCCTTTTTCTCTCTCCCCCGACGCCTTCAAATATCCTCTTCCCCCCTTCCCTCTCCCTCACCACCACTCCACCGTCTCCTCCTTCTTCCAGTGTCAGTGTGAGAGTGAGAGAGCATGGGCAGCAGTTGCTGCCGGTTGCGCGTGGGGAGGAGGTGCAGAGAGAGGGAGAAGAGGTAGAGCACGTGAGGAAGAAAGAGCGAACTCGCCGAAGCAGCCCAGGGCCAGCCGACGGGTGCGCACAGCGGGAGCGTGGTGCTGGGGAGGTTACCCCGATGCTGCTGCAGCTCAGGCAGCAGGCGGACGAGCGTGACATGGCCACGCGCAGCGGGAAGAAGGCGAGAAGGTTCTGATTCTGGGAAATTTTCCCAGAATCAGACATCTGGACCTACATACAGATGATGTGGGAGACGTCTGGAGGGAGATCTAGACGTCTGAAAGGTACGATATTCTCAGCTTTCTTCTTTTTGCGGATGCGGCCATGCAGGCTGTTCCGCCGAAAGCTCTGAGACGTACCGTGTTGAGATCGTTTGCGTACGTGTGTAGGTTTCGTTCGGGAAGGCACAAGGAGACACCCTCCCACACAGATCAGACGTCTGGGCACAGCACCAGACGGCGAAGAGAGTCTCCAAACGTCCAGAGTGATAGTCGGACGTCTGAAACTAAGTCCAGACGGTTCAGCGGGATCCTGGATGTCTGAAGAGCAGCGCAGAAGTAAGGTATGATCTGGACCATCGTTTAAGACGTCTAGAAGGTGTTCCAGACGTCTGATTTGGGGCAGAGTTGTCATTTTTGACCCGTTTAGGGTTCGTTCGACGTTCGATTTCCGCATTTGAGATTCCGTTCTTCTCAGAAATTATTCCTCTACTTGTTTAAAATACTTGTATCCTGTTCTGAGTGGTTCCTTGTGTTTTATCCTTGTGTTAGGACGTCGTCCCGTTGCGGCTCTAGGGGTTGCGGAGGCACGCGGACCTACCGATCACGCTCCCATTACTCCCGGTTTTGCAGGTAGAGTGGCTCCCCTTAGATTTTTACCAACATTAATGCACCTTTGAGATAAATAATAGATTCTAGGGTATGGCATGAATCCTAGGGTCTAAAAACTAGATTGAATGATAGATCCTAGGATTTGGCATGAATCCTAGGACTTGAAAACTAGATTGAATGATAGATCCTAGGGTATGACATGAATCCTAGGACTGGAAAACTAGATTGAATGATAGATCTTAGGGTGTGACATGAATCCTAGGAACAGAAACACTGAAACGAATGTCGTGAATACATGAATTGCAGTCTTGGAAAAGTAGATAAAACAATGATTATTGCTTGAAATTGGATAACAGCTACTTGCATATGAATGTATATTAACTGTTGGGAACATGGGCTATATGAAAATAAAAACTGAAATGATGAAACCTAAATTGGCTTGGTCAAAGAAATATGAGCATGAACCCCACGGGGAATTAGGAGTAGAGCTCTTGAAAGGTAAATGGAATGGAATTGGGGAAGTGAGCTGGCCCTTGAGTATGGAGTACCAAGGATAGCGACTGTCCCCCTATTTAGTGCAGAGCAGAGCTAGCCACCCCAGGGACCCAGGGTTAGGTCTGGCCACTTTGTTCCGACTTTTGGCCCTCCCGTACATAGTACCGAGGAGAGTTACTAGTGTAGAGAGAGAGCTAACCACCCCATGGGCCCCGGGGTTCTGCTAGCTGTCCTACACCGACTTGTTAGACCCATTGGGCAAACCAGGGTAGTCAGGCGAGGGTGCGCGGACTGTGGAGGGGCAAGACCCCTGTTACTGAGAGGGCTCTGCCCTTTACTGGTTCCGTGCTGTGCTTTGGGCGCACCCGTTAACGGAAACGACTGACCGCGTGTTAGTGCGGGGTAGCTACCCGTGCATTTATCGCGCGTGCCGTAGTCACCATTATGCCTGTCAGCGACCTTGGGGTGGCTGACTGAGGGTAGGACCACCACGGGGGACTCTCCCGGCCAGGAGTCACCACGTGCTACTTTTACTTTTCGGAAAAGACTGCAATCAAGATCGTTCCCACGAGGAACATTTGAGATCAAGAGAAAGATTTGAGAAATAATTCGAGAATGAGTAAATAGAGGAATAAAGAAAGAAATTAAAAACAATAGCTACTTATCCACCTTTACTGTTTTTCTTAGTTAGCTGGTTGCCACTCTACTCAGCATTTCGCTGACGTGTCACCTTTTCATGACCAGGTGTTGAGTAGCCAGAGCCTGTGGCTGCAAAGGGTGCTGGGCCTAGTAGAGCCCAGTAGTTCTACTTGTGTTGTACCTACTGTACCATTTTTCTGTTGTAGTGAGTATATCCCGTTACACTTGTACTCTTTTATTGTAAGCATCATATCTATGTACCTGTTTAAATTCTCTACTGTTGTGGTGGTGTGTACTGTAGTAGTTCTTTTCTTTACTACTGTACTTTGTTATTGTTAGTTACATGCATGATGAATGTGGTTTATTCTACTGTTCTTTTGGTTACTCTCTCGTTGGACGACTGGGTCTTGGGATCAGTCGAGTTGGTCCGATTCTCGTATCCTGTAGGGATTCGGGAACTAGGTCGTAACATCATTATATCCTAAGTAACCATCCAAGAAGTAGAAATATTTTTGTCTAGCTAACCTCTCAAAAATTTAATCAATGAATGGTAGGGGAAATGATCTTTCTTTGTGGTTGAATTTAGTTTCCTATAATCAATGCAAACCCTTCAAGCGGAAGCTGTCCTAGTAAGCATGGTCTCCTCATTTTCATTTGTAATCATGGTTAGTCCAGCTTTCTTAGGGACAATCTATACAAGGCTAACCCATGGGCTATCAGATATGGGGTAGATTATTCCAGCATCAAGCCACCTTATAATCTCTTTCTTTAACACTTCTCACATATTAGAGTTTAGTCATCTTTGAAGTTCACAAGAAGGTTTCATTCCCTCTTCAGGATAAATCTGATGAGCACAGAATGAGGGAGTAATTCCCCTAAGGTCAACTGTAGTCCATCCAATTGCCTTTTTATTTTCACCTAGGTCCTTAATCAACTGGCATTCTTGTTCTTGAGTCAAATGGACACTTATAATCAGAAGTGAGGTCTGATTAGATACTAGAAACACATACTTTAGATTTGTGGGCAAGGGTTTCAGATCAAGCTCAAGTGGGACCTGGATTGAACATGGAAGGAGTGCAGTGGAAGGTTTAGGTAGTCTCCCTACTTGATACATCCAAGGAGGCCTAGTGTTCGATGAAATATTTAGAGAATCATCAACCTCCTAAAGTTGTGGGTGATTATTCAGTTCTAAGTGTGATTGAGTCAAGTAACCTTCTAAAGGGTCTTCAATTAGGTTCAAGTCAATGCTCTCCCCAATCATTTCTTCTATCTTTTCATTTTCCTCAATTACCCTACAATCTTCATTGAATTTCTTTGTTGCCTTAAAAATATTTAACTGCATCCTTTGGTCTCCAAAGGCAATTTCCATATTTCTTGACTTACAATCAATGTTGGTGTTTGTAGTGGCTAGGAATGGTCTACCTAGATTGGAGTCTTGCTGAACTTTTCAGGTACTTCTATGTCAAAAACTAAAAAGTCAATCGAAAAATAGAGTCCTTGACTCTTACAATTACGTCCTCCAACACTCCTTGGGGGTTATGATTGATCAATCAACTAACTAGAGGGTTACAGACATGGGTTTAAGATCATTGAGTTCGAATCTCTCATGAAGTATAGTTGGAATCAAATTGATTGAAGCACCTAAGTCAAGAAGGGCCCATTCAAGAGTGATGTCACCAATGACACCAGAAATCAATGTGGCTCCTGGATCTTTCTTTTCAGGAGGTAGTTTATCAAAATGATTGAGCTAGCTTATTCAAAGAGGACTACCTTCCTAAGGGGTTTAGTCTTGGCCTTACGCTTCTAGGTACATAACTCCTTTAAGAACTTAACATAGGCTTGAATGTGCTTGATAGCATCGAGGAGCGGAATATTAATAAGGACTTGCTTGAATAAATTAAGAAGCTTCTCGTTTCTAGTCAGACTCTTCTTTCTCTTGGTTTTCAAAGCCTCAGGAAAGGGGATGTGGGGATCATCTTTAATCTCTTGATCTTGAGGCTTTTCCTCCTTTTTTTCTTCCTCTTTAGACTCATCTACTAGGTCAAGCTCATCAAGATCCTTTAGGCTAAATTAGAGGGCCAAACAAGATCTTGAGAAGTAGCCCCACTCCTCAAGGTGATTGAGTTAACACTGGCATTAAGGTGTGCGTTCATTGCCTGAGGGTGGTTAGGCAAGATTGGTTGATCCTGGTTTGGAACTTAATTGAAGCCTGGTAAGTTTGAGGGAGTAGGGTTAATCACATGTGCTTGTGGTTGGATGAACCCTTGAGCAAAATTTCCTTAGTTAGGCAGATTTCTCGAGTTCGAGATAGGTTGGGATGGCAAGACTCCATGTTGATGGTTATCTTTTTGTTGTTGACTCTCTAAGTTGGTGACTTTGTCTTGGATTTGCTATACTTGTGAATTCAATCGTTGCATCATTTGCAACAAAGAGGCTTGTATGTTAACCTAGTTGTTCCGGGTCTGATTTTTGGGCACGGAATGATAAGACTGATTAGGGTACCCTTATGAATTTTGGTTCACAAGGTAGGTTCTTAATTGGTTCATTTGGTAGTGGTCCTCCCCTTGGCCCTTCCAAGAGAAGTTGGGATGATTTCTCCAACCTGGATTATATGTGTTAGAGTACGGACAGTGATTTAAATGCCGTCGGCAAGGCACTTTTTGAAAAAAGCCCATGCCGATATGCATCTGCTATCGAGTTCGCCAGATGCCAACCAGTCTGGTGTGGTTTGTGTTGGCTGAGCAAGGTCTGAGTTATCTGCTGATGGGTAAGGTCTGGGTAAGGGTCCATAGGTCCAGATGGGCAAGGTCTGGGTAAGGGTTCATACACACGCACACACATGATATCTAAAACCTTAGGTATGGTCATGATAAAACACTCTTATTGTTACATAAGTCACAATCAGCATTTAATTTTCTTGAAATTGATATCATTTTGACTTGGCATGCCCTCGACATGCCCATCGGCATGGTCATTGAAAAATAGGCATTTCCACGGCTTGCTTCGGCATGCCCATGAAATGCATACTTAAAATTTTATCGACACGGCATCGAAATCGGTATTTCGAACCTTGAGTACGGGTTATTGTTGGTTCTTCCTTGGGTGGCCTGAACATCCTCATAGATTGAGAACAGGATACACAAAGTGGTGTCAAAGGTCCCTGACTGGAGTGTAGTAAATGATTCCCCAGTCATTGGGCTCATAGACTGAGCCAGATTAAGATTGTGGACGAACCCCCTTCCTGAGGGAGCTCAGGTGGAAGTGGAAGAGTACAAAAATTATCCCTATTTTATTGCATGTAGATTGGACCCTATTGGAGTCTGGATCTGGGTTATGATCTCATCTAATTTTTTAGAAACTCTATTCACATTATCCAACTGCTTAGCCACAAGATCCACGTTGTCTAGTTTTTGACAAATTATGTCCATAACAACCCGACTTGAATTGTCATGTATCTCGTAAATTCCATTCTTGGGATGAATGGACCTTCCATAAGTATTCATGGAGGCGTGATTCAGATAATTTTCACTCAAATTCTCAAATAATTTAAAGGCATTGTCCTCGTCTTTATTTAAGAAATTACCTCCATAAGAAGCATCCACCAAATTCCTTTCTCGATCATTCAAACCATGATAGAAAATTTGCACAAGTTGCCATCTAAGGACTTCCTGGTTGGGGCATTTCCTAGTTAGATCCAAAATTCTTTCCCATGCCTCATGTAGCTATTCACCAGGTTGTTGTGTAAAAGTAGTGATGGCTTTTCTTAAGGCATTGATTCGACCTATAGGGAAGAATTTTTTTGAAAAAGGAATTCTAAAATCTACCCATGTGGTGATGGGTCTCCCTATGATTCTGTACCAGTGGGTGACAGACTCAAATTGCAATAGTTAAAATGCGTTGTAGCGTAATTAAAGCGTCAAGTTTAAAAATTTGTATCGAACTATTAGTAATTTGGTGAGTCCATGTTTCGCTGGAAGACTCTAAAGTAATTCCTAATTAGGTTGGCTAGGATAATACATGTGATGTGAAACAAAACTAACAATTAACTAGTAACTTGAACCTAACTAATCTAAATTAATAAAAATCCTATGATTATTCTCTTAGATTTTTATTGGAAAAAATCAAAGTTATCTTAAGGTTTAAAGTTAATGAAGGTGTATGACGAGTCTAAAAATCTTTGATTCACATACGCAGAAAATATTAAAAAATTATTTTAGCATTTTCAAACTTAACGAAGGTGATGCTTAACTAACACTAAATGATTTCGTCAACTATAGCCACAAAACATTATGAAATACATGAAAATGCATTTAGCAAACACTTAACAACAAGGAAATATTAACGAAGAAAATCTAGACCATTCTATTCGAAGTTAATAGGATAGTAAGTGTAAATATCAAATTACATGAAATGCGAATATGGAAGTCTTATCTAGCCACTACTAAGCATTAATTTATACAAACTTTAGTTGAAAATAAAAAAAAATATAGCATTACAATTAAAGAGATTTTTAGTTTTTCACATGAAACTTTGACAACATTTAACTAGAGAGAATGTAAACGTAATTATATATATATAAACTTTAGATATCAAATCACAATTAAACATGCACCGTTACCTGAACATTCAAAATATAATTCAAAGGAAAAGAAAATGAGAAGAGTGTTCTCAGTCAAAGAAGATGAAGATGAGGAGTCGAAGGTGTGGTTGCCGTGCCTGCAGGTAGACGTTCAGCGATGAGGGCGAGTTGACGGGGTCAACTGCAGTGGCTGGCGCTTGACATGGAGAGGAGAGGAGAAGAAGGGAGGAGATGGCGGAGGATGGTGGTGGTCGTGGAGTTGGGTGTTGGTCTCGGCAGTGGGTAGCTGAGAAGGAAAGGGCGGAAGGGATCACTTGGAGGAAGGAGAGGAGGAGAGGTTGAGGAGAGGGGTTGCTGGTGGTGGTTCACAGTGGACTGCTGGAGGTGTTGGTTGTGGTGCTGTGGAAAGGAAAAGAAGGAAAGGACGAGAACAGGGGAGAAACAGGAACGTGTGGCTAAAAGAGGGGGTGGTGTCGAGCTCAAAAATGGAGATGCATAATCCGCAATTGGGAAAATCAAATCGACGAGGAGGTACAGAGGAAGGATTGCGAGGCGATTTCGAGTTGGATGGCGACGTGGGCTGATCGTATTTGATGGTTGAAGTTGTTGGGTTCGAGGTGGCCATTAATGGTGGGAGAAGAAGGAGAGGAAGAGGGAGTTGAGGAAGGAGATAGGTGGCAGTGGCGGCTGCGGTGATGGAGGGCGTTGACGAGGAGGAGGAAGAGGAGGAGAGGGAGCAGCACTAATGGCTGGTGGGGGTGATGGCCGTCGACGGTGGTGGCTGTGTAGGTGGTGGGTGCGTGGATGGAATCACAAGGGAGGAGAAGGAAATAGAGAAGAGGGAGTTTAGGAAAGAGGAGAGGAGGAGAAGTGTGAGAGGGAGAGGCACCGGTGGTGATGGTGTTGCTGCAGCTGTAGTAGGCGGGAGGTGGTTGGTGGTGATGTTGGGTGGGTGGTCGTGGTGTATGCAGGGAAGGAGAAGGAAAAAGAAAAGGGAAAAGGAGAGGAGGAAGGAGTTTAAGAGGGAGAGGGGGAGAGAGATCGTGAGAGAGAGTTTGAGAGGGTAACGGAGATGTCGCAGCCTGGCGACTTGGAGTTGCGGTGGTCGTGGGTGGTTGAGGTTGAGAGAAGAGGAAGAAGAGAGGTGGGAGGGAGGAGTGTTGCCGTCTACGATTCTCGGTGGGGAGGGGTGGGGTTACGTAGAGGGATGGGATGAGGGCGGTTACGTAGGAAGTTGTGGGATCGTGGGAGAGGTTACGAGAATGTGGGTGTATGCATGGGCTTTTCTATTTTTTAATTTTTTCTTTGAATGGCAGGAGAGGGAGTCAGCGGGAAAGAGGGAAGGAAATTTTAAAATTAATTAAATAAGATTTAAGATATGAGAAAATAGTTTGATGGGAATGGATTAACCTATTTAGGAATTTAACTAGCTTAATTAATTAAGATTGAGCTAATTTAAAGAATTAGACCCGACCTTAACTAATAAATTTAGCCAAAATCAAATAGAAGTTAAAATAGGTAGTGTTGAACTCTCTAGTTATCTTATTTTATGTTTAACAAGGATTATTTTGTTAGTTTATATTTCTATCTGGTTCTCTTATATAACTTTCTCAACATCTCTCTATATAAAAAAGTGTAGGGTTTCCTTTGAGAATATGACTAATTATTTCGTCCCACTTGGTATCAGAGCGACGATCCTAGATCGATGCTCGAGTATCCCACCCAAATAGGCTTCCAAACTCATCCCACCAAAAACCTTAACCTTGTGGTTCTCTCTACCACCGGTCGTAGTGTCAGCAGGGCACCACAACCGGCCGCATGCCACCTCTATAGTGGTTTTCTCTACCATCGATCGTAGCACCGGTAGGGCACCAAACTGGTGGTTCCCCTCACTACAAGAGCGCAACGGCGAGTAGCAGCATCGAAGCAAGGCGCGAGGGGCTTGTAGCGATGGCGTGCAACGGCAACACAAGGACAACAGCATCGTGTGATGGTAGCGAGGCCTGCTGTTGCTGTTAGTGCATCTGTAGCATGGTAGAAGAGCGAGTTGGCGGCAGGCAGAGCATCTACCGGTCGACAAGAGCACCACTGGTGGGTTTGGAGGAGATCTTTCACCTAGGCAGTACCTTTTATTGGTTTTTGAGGGCCGCTAGGGGTCCCTCCTGACCCTAGCCTGTCCCTCCTATCATCCGGAGGGATCTTATGAGCATATAACATGATTTTCGAGGAATCAATCACTCGGATTTCATGTTAGATCACTGATTTGTGATTTGATTGTGATTCTAGAGATATAAAATGTCTACTTTAGATGTAACTTTGGTGACTTCTTAGCTTATTTGAGGGCCATGTCTTCTTCAGCATCATCTGAAGTGTCTTCGGAGACTGCTCAGGAGAGCGAGAACTACAAAAACTCATTCTTTGTGCCTATCGTGAAGTTGGATGAGACCAACTATGCTTGTTGGTCTCAAACGTTCTTGATGACTGTGGAGGGTCATGACAAGGAGCATCTCTTACTTAAGCCTGAGCCTCAGAACAAGACTGCGAAGTACACATCTTGGAAGAAGGACAATGCATTAGTGAGAGCTTGGATTATAAATGCCGTGTCACCACAGATTAGAGATGGCATTTGATGGGAACACCATCATGAGCCATAACTAACTCAATTTGGTCTAAAAAGGTTGACAAATGCTCCACATATCCATCAGAAGGTGTTAAGGGCACAAAATCTCATTTTGAAAAGAATAGAAGAATACAAGGTTATTTCTACAAAATTAACAGCATTCCACAAATACAGAATAACCATGGGATATTTCAAGGGTTTATTACATATGGTCATTAATATCTAATAAGTGGGTCCATGCAAAACGAAATGGATTTTCACGTATTTCAAGAATTAATGGACATCTAAAATCCTAAAAATAGACCCGCTTAGTTAACTGAGGTTCTGGCCAGGATAAAATTCACCTAAATTATCTAAAATTCATATAAAAATATTCTATAGGGTTTGGTATCTTTGATTTGATCATCAGAACCTATTTTGGCCTGAACAGAGTCACAGACAGAAAGTTGCCCTAATTTGAGCTTCTACGTAATTTACCCAGTCAAACTTGGTCAAAACCTAAATCCGACTTCACCATTAGATTCCTTGGGTTCAAATTAAGTTTGTACCAAAATTTAGACCCAATCTAAGATCATTTCGACCTATTTTGCATTTTGGTCTAAGTTTGATTCTTATTCTCTCAAATAGCCCCTCAGTTATTGAAATCTTCACAAAATGCCCCCCTAACTTCTTTTGCTGCCATTGGAGATTAATCAACCTCCATATGAGCTTTGACCGAGTAGAATCCTAGTCAAACTTCAATCAAATCCCACCAAATTTGGTGGGATTGATGTTCACACCTAGGGAAACCTATTAGGATCAATCTCGATGCTTAACTCCCTCTGATTCGTGCGTGCAAACCCACGAAATCAGTGGGGTTCTTCTTGAATCCCAAGCAAGCTAAGAAGCTTGCTTCCTGTTCTCCAAGCTCTCCTAAGCCTTATAAAAGATCCCCCATAACATTCCTCACCTCCTTAACGAGTTTTCGAGCCAAAAATACCTCTTCCTTCCCTATCTTCGGCTCGCTCCAACTCATCTCCGGCGACCCCTCTACCTCCGACCTCTTCGCTGGTTGCCACATACCATAGGCAGCTAGTTCTACTTCCCCGACGTCTTTCGCGTCTCACCATACCTGTGAGACGTCTCCTAACCCTGTCTTCGTCGCCATCTACCTCATCGGAGCCTTCACCTTCTCCGGCGCCGACCACACCAGACGTGGCATCTCCTCCACCCCTTGTCATTCATTAGCTAGCCTCATCGACTCTACTCCACCTACGCATCATCACCGTGCTGCTACAACTCTGTTTCGACCATCATCGCGCCCTCCACACCTTCATCTTCCACCTCGCCAGCGTACCTCCGGCGAAGCATTCCAGCCGCCATAGACCATCTCTTTGCCTCCCATAGAGTCAGAGATCATCACCTTGCCTCACTGAGTAAAAGCCTTAAAGAAATTTGGGGTTTAGCTCTCTTTATCACCTTACTCGACACCTCTCACCTCGCACCACCTTCCTGAGGTCGGCAGACCTCTACACTCACTCTCTCTCCCTTCCACACAATCACCACATTCGTCGTTCCACGGCGAAGGTTCTGAAATGCCCTGACATGGCCGAGAAACCTTATTTGCGATTTCAGGTATGTAGGTTGTATTGCCATTACCGAAGTTGCTTCGAGCAAGCTCGAAGCGAGTTCTTCAGACATTTGCTCTAGGTCTTCGTCCTAGGTGAAGCGGATTTGCCTCAGGAACGTTCCCAGCTGGTCAATTGGGGGCGTTGACCACTCCAAGGATGCTAATTGAACGGGAGCTGCTGCTGCACAAGAAGAAGACGGGGACTTTAGTCCCACATCGTAAATGGCAAATTGGTTGGAGTCGCATAAGAGGAAAAAGTGTTTCTATCCGGTTGCCCAAGACACACGGGGGTCGGGTCCTCACTCACGTGCCTCCTCATGCTCACTCCTCACCCGCTACACCACGCAGGCAGGTCTGGTCCCTGGTCTGATTCCCCGATTAGTCAGGTTTAAGAGAAAGAAGAAGAGAAAGGGAAAGAGAGAGAGAGTGGGGAGGGTTTGCCCTAGGCTGTACCCTTTCTACACTTAGTCGCTGGGAGGCCCTTCGTGCCTCTGTGCTATGCCTCTCCTTGAGGCTTGAAGAGAAGAAGAGAGGACTTTAAGCCTCTGCTGGTTAAGGCATCTGACTGCCCATTCTGTCATCTGAATAGATTGGTTCTGTGGTTCTTAATTTGACAAGTGCTTGATTCGAATAATTGAATAACTTGTGATCTTAACATTGTAGGGTAATTTGGTGATTTAAATCACCATTTACCCTCTACTTTTTGCATATTGTTACTTGATTGTACTGATACATCATTTTTGAATGAAATTCTCATTATAAATTGCTTATATTTGTGATTCTATTGTGATCTCTGAGGTTAATTGCTAGAATTGCTCCTTGTGTTCGACCTCGGATACTCTTTTGAATTCAAGATATAAATTATATTTGTTCATGTGCTATTTCGGCTATATTACAACGAAGTGATTTTAAAACCCTGATTTAGCACGTTAACAACATCATGTATTACAAGATAGCAAAGAAGATGTGGGATATGCTTTATGATACGTATTCCCACGAGAAGAACTCAAGCAAGTTCTATCAGATTTATAATCATATGTTCTCCCTTAGGTAGGAGGGATAGTCCTTGATACAGTATTATGTTGCTTTGAAAGGACTTCTAGAGAAATACAATGCCTGTAGACCAGTGTGCACGTGTGGTACTCATTTGGAGTATTGCAAGGAGACGGCAGTGCTTCACTTTCTCTCTGGGTTAGGCCCATAATATGATGCTGCACCGTCTCAGATTTTGACACTGTCAGAGCTTTTGATGCTTGAGGAGACTTACAGCAGCCTAAGTCAGATCACTGTAGCGGCTCTTGCTACTAAGGTTATTGGACAGGCCTCTGCATTGGCTGTTGGTGGAAGTTGAGGCACGAGAGGTGTATCCTCTACATGTGGGCGTGGTCATGGTAGAGAACAGATGGGCAAACCACAACCCACATGCACCTTCTATGGTAGGATTGGCTATGTGGAGGCTTCATGCTGGTCTAAACATGGGAGACCTCCTGTGGCTAATCAGGTCGCTGCTTCCTTTGAGACAGAGTCTGACTCAGTGTCACGTGCTGAGTATGATCCTGTAGTATAGAGGCTTGCTGAGATTACTCAAGAGAGCCTGCCTTCAAATACTGCTGCTATTGTCTCCTCAGGTATAGAATCTATTTTTGCTATGTCTGATAGGTCTGCTTTATTGATAGATTCAGGTCCATCCTAGCACGAGTGGTGGTCATAGTGGCTTGCAGCACCTTCAGTCTATACATCCTGGTAGGACTATTCAGGTAGTAGATGGGAGGCATGCTAGAGTAGATGGTTAGGGGCATATGCCAATCACCCCCAATATGAAATTGCCAAATGCTCTATTTGTTCCTAAATTCCCAATGAGCTTGTTATTTGTTAGCTGTATTACAAAGATCATAATTGTAGAGTTATTTTTGATGATGTTGGTTGTGTGTTTCAGGGCAAGCTCACGGGGTGGATGATTAGTGGCAGACATGAAGAGGGGGGTATGTATCGCCTGTCCCAGACACCTTTTGCTGTGCAGTGCCAGGGAGATGTGTGCTTTACTGCTGGGAGTGCCTTACAGTGGCACAATCACTTTGGTCATCTTTCACTGGACAGGCTTCATCGTATCATGCCTCATATTTTTCTAGCCACCGAGATTCACTGTGATGCTTGTCAAATGGGAAAGCACCACAGATCTACTTACCCTACTAGTTCTACTGCTTTAGAGTCCTTAATTGATTTGATGCATTTAGATGTATGGGGTCCTAGTTGAATTCTTGATCGACTAGGACATAGCTATTATTTGGTAATAGTGGATGATTTTTCAAGAGTTTCTTGGTTCTTTTTATTAAAAAATAATTCAGACGTGGGTCTATAATTGAGAAGTTTATCATAGAAATAAAGAATCAATTTACTTTCACTGTCAAGATTGTGTGTACTGACAATGCATTAGAATTTTGTACTACTCGTATGAGGACCTTTTATAGATCTCATGGTGTAGTTTATTAAACCACGTGACTGTTTGTGCGAGGGCACCATGATTGTTAAGTTTGATGATAGCAAAACACTTGGTATTTAACATTTGCATTTGAGCTTAAGTTTTCAGGAATAATGCAAATGGAATCAAGTGTGAAGAATCTCAAGCTCGTATCCATGATGGATTGGAGGAGCTTGATGGCGAAGTGGATAAAGTGTGAAGAAGAAGAATAGAATAGATATCTTCTTATATGTATTTTGTAATTGTCTTTTTGTATTTTGCTTTTTATTTTTCCTTAGATTCATGTAAAGAGCCCAAAAGTACCATACCTTAGTCCTAGGAACATTTACACATCACTAGAACACTTAAGCAAACCTTAGAATAGAAACAAAAAACCAAAATAGAAGTCAGACAGTCCAATGAGGCGTCTAACATGTTTATCAGATGTCTGATAGTGACATTTAAGTCGTCTGATATCTGACCCAGACATCCAATTATCTAGGTTTTAAATTAATAACATGTGCCTTTCCAGTTAAATGTTCTGTCTTAGTTCCAGACGTCTGATGCCATTTCCAGATGTCTAGGTAGAGGACCGTTGGCCTATCAGAACATTATCTTGGAGGATTATCTAATGGTTACATTAATACTTTTTCCAGACATCCAATAAAGAGACGTTGGACCCAAATCTAATGATGTCGGACCCATATTCAACCGTTGGCTCCTTGGAATCAATTCCCTTAGTTTTCAGACGTCCATACATTTATCCAAACATCCAATATGTCATCTGACCATTAAGATCGAGAACTTTGTTTGGATATGGTCAAAACAGGAACAAACACGCCTATTATTAGATGTCCAATTTTAGTGCCAAATGTCTTATTATAGCACATTAGACGTCCACCTAGATCCTTGTTTTGATCTAATAAGATCAGAGGCTCTGACCCTTTAGAGCAGACATCTAAAATTTACATCAAACGTCTGACCCAAATATTAGACTTCTGATAACTCTGTTAGAGTCATAATAACCCTGATTTCGTTGGAATTTTGGCCCAATCTCTTGACCCTTGTTCCCAATGGCTACAAGAAGCTTCCTAAGCCTTCCAAACACTTCTTAGGACCTATATAAATATGAGAGGATCCTTCCTAAGACAAACACACCTAGAGAAACTACTTCCACTTACATTTGTGTCCAAGGAAAGAAAAGATTAGCTAGAAGAAAAGCCATTGCTCTCCGAGCCTTCCAACATACATTAGAGAGCACCGTCTTAGCTGTGCACCTACTCTTCAGTCTACACACTCTACATTAGAAAGCATCAACCATACCTATTTAAGCTCTATAGAATTATTGTAATTTGATTTTTGTTGTGTGATTGGGTATTCACGTGGTGAATTCCCGTCTCTTTCGTAAGAAAATATTTCTCGTGAAGAGGAATTTGATGTTACACTAGCCTCAGTTGTAAAGTAGCATGGTTGTAAGAGGTTGTGTCACCCACGTTTAAGTGACACAGTTAGTGGATTTGATCTACTATGTAGATCGGGAAATCCTAAGTCGAGAGACCTAGGTGGTGGTTTTTACTTGGATTTGGGTTTTCACTTAAAATCTTTATGTCTTTATGAGATTGCTTATTTGTGTGATTGCTTACATTATTTTTGCATTATTTTCCTATCACGCAGATATCACCCCCCTCCTAGTCCGGAATCACAATGTCCCCATACATCACAACAAAATGGAGTAGTGGAGTGGAAACATAGACATATTTTGGATTTGGCGTGGACTCTCTTGATACACCATAGTGTACCTTCATAGTACTTGGGAGATGTGGTGTTGACCTCATGTTGATTAATAGAATGCATAGTTCTGTTATATCTGAGTAGGTACCTTGGCAAATTTTGCATCCTGATTAGGATTTGTTTCAATTGCCACCTCGGATTTTTGGCTGTGTAACCTTCATACATATTACTGTAGTTGGTAAAGATAAACAGGCCCCCAGAGCAGTAAAGTATCTTTTTGGGTTACAGCCCCACCTAGAAAAGATACAAATGCTATGGTCCTCTACAAAAGAAGCACTTTGTCAGTATTGATGTCATTTTTCATGAGACCATTCCATATTTTTCAGTTACTAGGACATAGTTGGCACTTGAGGCAGAGAGGGCTCCAATGCTCATTCCTTTACTTCAGTTTGGTGACTTTCTTGCTATTCAGATAGTGTCACTAGATACTACAGTTACTAATGATATGCAATTTAGAGATCCTTCACTGGTTTTTAGGAAACCAGTCACATATCGGCAGCATAACCCCCCCTCTTCAGCACCATCAAACTTCCCACAGCAGGTATGTGTTAAGATGACTGACCACTGTGTATCTAGTGATGGTCTTGCAGGTGTTATACCAGCCACTACTGAGGTTATTTCTAGTGATGAGGGACCATTATCATCTGAGCCTGAGTCTACTTCTGCTGATTTGGATCTTCTGATTGCTATTCGGAAAGCTCCTAGGAGCCGTGCACATTATCAGGTGGCAGGAGTTGTTTCCTCTAACTGCCTGAGTCACTCATTTGCCTTGTTTACAGATGCCCTCACTTCTACACAGATACCAGCTACTTATCAGCAGGCTATGCTAGGTCCGAAATGGCATCAGACCATGGAGGATGAGATGGCTGCGCTTTATTCTTGCCAATCATGGGAGCTTACTTCGTTACCAGTTGGTGCATGCACAGTTGGTTGTCATTGGGTCTTTGCCATCGAATACAATCCAAACGGCTCTGTTTCTTGGCATAAGGTTAGGCTTATGGCAAAGAGATTCACCCAAGCCTATGGGGTGGATTTCTTTGACACCTTCTCTCCAGTGGCTCGACTTCCGACAGTCTAGATTCTTGTTTCTATAGCTGAACATTGATTGGCCGTTATATCAGCTAAATGTTAAGAATGCCTTCTTATATGGTGATCTACAAGAAGAGGTGTATATGTAGAAACCCCTAGGATTTGAGGTTAAGGAGGAGCGTCTGTGCAAGTTAAAGAAGGCAATATATGGCCTTAAATAGAGTCCGAGAGCTTGGTTTCACAACTTGTCAGAGGTTGTTGAAGATATGGGACTTATTCGCTCTACTGTTAATCATTCCCTGTTTGTGGGGAAGATAGACAAGGGGATTGTGGCTCTCCTTGTCTATGTAGATAACCTCATCATCACTGGTGATGATGCCACTAAGATAGTTAAGGTCAAGCAGAAGCTGGCAGAGAAATTTATCATGAAGGATTTGGGCTTGTTGAGATACTTCTTGGGCATAAAAGTAGTAAGAGGAAAGAGCAGGGTTGTCCTTAGCCAAAGGAAATATGCTCTTGATTTACCATAGGAGGCTGGGGTGTTGGGCTCCAAGTTTGCCAACATATCCATGGATCCGAAGATGCACTTGTATGACTCTGAGTCGAAGGTTGTGGAGAGTAAAGGCTACGGGTAGCTGATTGGGAAGCTGCTCTTCCTTATTATCACACGTCTAGATATTTCACTTGTAGTTGGCAAGCTTAGTTAGTTGATAGATATACCGACCAAACAGCACTAGGATGTTGCTTTGCAAGTGCTCAGGTACTTGAAACAAGCACCAGGACGTAGACTACTATTCAGGAGAGGTATAGTGAGATACTTAGATGCAAACTATGCAGGCTATCTCTCTGACAGGAAATCCACTACAAGATTTTGTACGTATGTGGCTAGTAATTTGGTAACATGGAGAAGCAAGAAGCAGAGTGTGGTGTCTCATTTGAGTGTAGAGTCAGAGTACAGAGCCATGTAGTTGCTGACCTTGTGTGGATCAGATTTGTCTTACTTGACTTACATGTCAAGGTTGAGGAGCCCATGGAGATGAGATGTGACAACAGAGTTGCTACCTACGTAGCAAAAAATCCCATGTTTCATGAGCATACGAAACATGTAAAAATTGACTATCACTATACCAGAGATCTGATCCAGAGGGAACTTCTCTTCACCTCATCTATTGCTTCAGAGAACCAAACTACAGATATATTTACCAACCCTCTTGCTAGATTTTCTTTCGAGGCTTGCTATGACAAGCTGAGCATGATAGATATCTATGCTCTAGCTTGAGGGGGAGTACTGAGCTCTCTAGTTATCTTGTTTTATGTTTACCAAGGACTATTTTGTTAGTTTATATTTCTGCTTGGTTCTCTTGTATAACTTTCCCAACACCTTTCCCTATATAAAGAGGTGTAGAATTTTCTTTGATAATAAGACTGGTTATTTTGTCCCACAGGTAGGAATAAGAAATAGGCTTCTCCTTGCCACGCATTTATAATAATAGGGCTTTTTTAGACTTACATTACCTGCATACATAAAATAATTATGTAATAATGTGTAAATGTGCACAATTGAACATTAAGTCATCTATATGCAAGTGTGACAATTTAATTATTAGCCTTATTATTTCGTCAATTACTCATATTAAGCTCTAAAGCTACATTAAAAATAATGTAATTATCACATACGAAAGTAGTTTCTATTAGTAGGTAGCTTTATCCTTGAAGGAGAAGGGGAATAATCTCATTTTGATATCACCATCAGTCATATTCTGGATTTTCATAGTTCTCAAGATTCTAGAAAGGGTCCTTGGAATTGTTACTATGGAAGTGAGTCAGCAAGGCTATGATAGAGGGGTTGATCTCAAAATCAGCTTCTACTTAAGGGGCCCTCACATAAGGTTCAGCAGGATGATCAGAGGATTGGGTGGCTCTGGCATGGGAGGGTTTTGGGCTATAATCAGGGCTTGGAGTTGTTGGTGGATTTGAGTGATCTGTTTTTGATGGGCCCATTCTAGTTCAGCCATTTGTTGTTGGTGGGCTTGTTGGATTTGTTGTAGGTACAAATCATTTGGGTTAGGTGGATTCAGAGGATCTTGATTGGGTGGATCCATGTTAGGTGGGTTTAGATTTGGATTTGGATTTGCAGCCATTAATGGTGGTTTACTTGAGCTAGGTTCCCTCCTAGGATTTCTATCCAATGGTTTTTCCAAAGGTTTGTGCAGTGATCTCCTACCATGCATGCACTATAGAAGAACATATGGAGATGAGGAGGGAATAGGAGAGAGAATGTGTGTGCCCCTAACTAAACAAATCAAGCAAGCAATTTTAGTTTTAATGGGTACACCTAAGAGACCTAAAGCCTTAAAAGAAATGACCAAACTTGCAAGTAATTAAACCTTCCTTTCCAAAATCAATTCGGCCAGGTTGAGTACGGGTTAGGGTAAAGGGAGTGTTTCAAGGCTCTCGCCAAGGTGCCAATTGAATATCCTTGAGCTCACTTAAGTTGTTTGACTTTGGAACCATAGCCTAGACATTGGATTTAATACGAACATTAAGGCCAACCACTTAACAAGCTTAATCAAACCCTTAAGACTTATATTGATCTTTCCTAGGACACATCTACTTGCTTTTAAGGCTTAAGAAATTGTGTTTATAGAATGTGATGGGCATTAGGGGGGTGGTTGCCCTTAATTATCAATTAATCAAGTGTAGTCCAGTGCAACAACTACGCATACAAGGCCTTTAATTTATGAGATTGGAAGAATTTTAGTGTTTCACCTTGACTTTGTAGAATTTTAGGATTACACTTGCCTATTTTAGAGTTTTGGGAAAAGTTGTTGGTGATGCAATTATTCCTTTAACAGATAAAGTCTAATGCAAAAATGCGTGATGTATTTCAGGAAAAATTAATCATGACAATTACTCCACTATAATTGAAACCTTGATGTGATTGCCCTAATACAGAGAACTTCTAATAGCGTGCAAATATTAGGGTGTATGATAAGTTTTTTTGTTATATATATATATATATATATAAATGTGGAGAAAGCAAAAAAAATCTAAACTAACTACCTAGGAGGATAAGAAAAAGTGGATATGATGTGATTTCTTTTATTTTATGCAAAAATCAAAATAGATAGGAATTTTTTTTTCCTAAACTAAACCTAGATGTTGAAGACTTTTACTTGCGGGCTTTTCTGGATTGGCCCGAGGCTTAAATCTTCACCTACAGAAATGTAAAAACAAAAACAAGGCAAATGACTCAGAAACTAAAATGCAAACAAAATGCAACTATATGAAACTATATGCATGTAACTATAAAGCAATTAGAAATCAAATAGAAGCCTTGCTTCTGTGGTAACAACACCAAAAACTGATCACCAAAACCCACAAAGTAAAACATGCATCATTGTAGTGCGGAATTTGCAACCGTTTTAAATATTTGAACTCGCAAAAAATTTGAATTAAAAATGAGAGTCCGAGTCATTACATGAAGGATAGGGTGTAATCGACTCCTAAATGAGCCTAACTATTGGTTTTGCGATTTTTGGGTTTTTTCATATGTTTTTGGTATTATTTATACTAAGAAAGGGATTAGGTAGATTAAGGACTGAATCTTAATAGATAGGAGCTAATTGCAAGCCAAAAATAAACATTTTTTCAAATATATAAAAATCCTAGGAAAATTAATGAACCTAAATTATGACCTAACTAGAGCGCCTACGTAATTTCAAGCAAAAACATTAACTATAGTATGTATAGGAAAAGCAGAAAATAGTTTTATGGACTAATCTACAACAATATCTAAACTCGAACGTAAAATACAAATTAATTTTTGTATATAGAGAATTTTTATATTAAATTTAGAGGTGAACTAAAATTGGAAAGCAGGAATTGAATATAATTTTTATTTTAATTTTTCTAATGCACAGAAATCAAAGTGAAAAAAATCAGAACCCTAGCTATGATAAGGAAAGCAAGCAACTATTAATTATGAACTAGATACCAAGCTAGACTAGCATTAATCACAAGAGAGAATGGACCTTAGAAAAACTAATCTTTATTAAGATCAACTATCTAGTTTCTACAACTAGAATAATGAAAACAGAAAAGCAAAGAGTACATAATGACAAAAGAGAAGAAGAATCTCCAGTGTTGACAAGTGGAAAGCGGAGAGTGCGTGGCGAGGGTGGAGAATTCCACTAATGGCCTCTGGAATGTTGACCACATGAATATGAAGCAGAGGAAGAGTCGGAGAGCAGAGTTAGAGTGGAGAATATGTTGGAAGAAGATCAAATGTGGCGCCAACTAAAGGTATAGGGTAGAGTTGTTGGTGAGATGGAGGGTTGTGATTGAAGGTAGAAGAAGCACTTGAATCACTAGAGAATGTAGGGATCGGATTAATCAAAGTATAGTGTTGAAGCGACGAAGTACTACGCTATCGTATTTGGTTTTGAAAACCTGTTGTTGTAGTTTGAAAGTGAAGAACTCGTGTTCAACAAATAAAATTTATATCGGAATAGAAATCGAGGGTCGAATTTAGGGAGGCTACGTCGATCTAAATTCATAATTATATATTTTTTTTAGGGTTTTTGTTGAAGAGCAGAGTAATTACAATGAAGTAATATAAACAATCAGAATAAGAGAGAGAGAGTGAGAACATTCACTTAATATTTCAAAATATTTATACAATTGAACCAGTGAGAAATTACACTAGAAAGCAGGAAAATTCTACTGTAGAAAGCTGGAATGGGAGAGAGAAGTTATCCTCCTCGATGATCGCTTGGAGGACAAGCCGGACAAGACGACGCCTGGAAGACGAAGGACGGAGAGGGAAGGAGGTCGAGGCAGGAGGAAAGAGAATGGGGCAGCATGTCGTCGACGTCGCGGGATTTGCTTCCGAAATGGGAGCGAAATTTTGACTTTATCTCTCGAGGAGCATCCCGGGTGTGAGACAAGCTTCTCTTGAGCTTTGGAGAGGGAGAGAAGAAAAGGAAGGGATAAGAATTTCGTATGGAGGGGGCCTCCTTTTATAGTTGTAAGGAGTGAGGGCAATTTGGTCATTTTATGTTGAAAATCATTAATTCAAGACCTGTAGTGATGGATAAATCCGTCACTAAAGGCCTGAACGTGGTTGTAGTGGGCGACTCGTGCGCGCCCGCTCACCTCCCTACGTTCAACGCTTATCCACGATCTCTCAATCTTGGCCGTTTGATCGTAAGATCAAACGGCTGAGAGCGCATCCCCGCCCGCCTCAACCGCGCCCCTCATCACGTGCGATGAGGCGTTTCCTTGCTGCGTCAGATGGAACGTAGATCTGATTGAGCGCGCATGACCGCCCAATCTCCATTGTGCGGTTGATAGCGCCTGCTCATCTGCGTCTAATCGAAGAGCCTCGTGGATTCGATCCCACGTCTTGAGGCAGCCGAGCGCCTTATCCACTGCGCTGCGCGCGTGGATGGGTGAGCGGTGCATTTGCATGGTGCACGATTTGGACCGTTGGATTGAGATCCAACGGTCAAGGCTGCATCCTCCTTGGGCTTCAGAAGATGAAGGTGTCGGTCTGAGATCCACTCTCAACCGTTGGATCTTGATCCAACGGTGGAGAGGCGTTGACGCTAAAGGCTTCAGCGGTTGTGTGCGGCCGGTTGGGCTGCCGAGATGGCACCACGTGGTGCCATCTTGGCCGTCCATCTTCTAGGTGATGTAGATGGTGCCACGGGTATCGGATTGAGTCGATTTTCGCACCGTTAGGCTGCGATCGTCGATCTGAATCCATCTGTGTGGTTGGATTTGTCATTTGAAGTGTGAATTAATACCATCTTGGCCCTTGATCTAGGATTCCTCAGTCTCTATCTGATGCTACGGATATTCGATTAGGGCAATCTTGGAGTTGTTGAACTCCAATCGTCGACCTGATCAGATCTGTTGGTGCTAGAGCATCACGATCATTTGTTTTGATGATAACAAAACACGTGTCATTTAACATTTGCACTTTGAGTCCTAGATTTCAGGTCAATCGCAAATGGATACGTGATTAGATGGAGTTCGAGCTCGCATCCATGATAGATTGGAGGAGCTTGATGGAGAACAGAAGAGATTCGCAAGGAGCGATATATTAAAGATGGAAGGAAATGAAGTATAGGATACATTTCCTTCTTTTATACTTGTTGTATTTTTCGTTTCTTTTGTTGCTCTTTATTTCCTTAGAAAATTATGTTAAAGAGCCTCAAAGTACCCTAACAGTAGTCCTAGGAACACCGGCACAACCCTAGGATACTTAGGTTTTTTGTAGAGAACTTAGAAAACCAATATAGGGTTCAAACAGCATTTCCAGACGTCTAATTCCAAAATCAGACGTCTGATAAAGTATTTTAAGAAGTCTGACTGTTGTTTCAGACGTCTGATAACTATTAGGCTGGACATAGTTATTTCTGTCTGATGAAATCAGATGTCCAGACCTTAGACCAGATGTCTTAGGAGACGTCTGATGGATTTGCCAGACGTCCAACTAGTGGATTGTTGGCTGGCTTAGAAGACACTCAGAATATGACCGTTAGAGCTTTATCAGACGTCCAAAGGACTGTCCAGACGTTTGATAATTGACCGTTTTGCCTCGGTTGACCCAAAATCTCTTCTCAGAGATTTTCTAGCCGTTGCAATGTTTGGAAAATCCATTCCCACAGTAAAAGTAGGTTTCCAGACGTCCAGACATAGTGCCAAACATCCTATATGTCGTCTGATGGACTTGCACTAGAACCCTGTTTAGATTTGATTCAAGTCAGGAAGAGACCCACCCAAAATCAGACGTCTGACCTTGAAATCAGACATCTTAAAGTGAACTTCCAGATGTCTGATGCTAGAATTAGACGTCTGATAAGCCTGTCAGAACAATGATTGTTCCTGATTTTGGGCTGATTCTCTTGGGCTTTGTTCCCAACGGCTATAGAACCTTTCCTAAGCCTTCCAAAGCCTTCCTAAGGCCTCTATAAATAGAGGGGAACCTTTGCAACACAAACATACACTAAGAAACACCTAGAGACACCTAAGCAACATAGTTCCACTCTCTTGTGTCCTAGATAGCTCTTGCTCTCCAAGCTCAAGCTCCATTCTCTTGAGAGCATCAAGCTGTTGCGCACCCGCTCTCCCGCCGTAGTCCACGAGAGCGAAGTTGCGTCGTCGCGTGGCACACGCACCGCGTCATCAACTCGACGCACTCCTTGCAAAGGGGAGTTTCCTAATTCCTATAGAAGCTAGGTTTAAAATTACTTTGTTGGCTCTATAGGACTTGTTGTTTCTTTTATCTTTGTTATTTGGTTGGGTATTCGCTTTGCGAATTTCCGTCTCCTTCGCGAGACAAAATCCTTCTCGCGAAGAGAAGGGGTTGAGGTACGCTACCCTCGTTTAAGTAGCTTGGTTGTATGAGGTTGAATCACCCTCGTTTAAAGTGATTCGGTTTAGTGGATTTTGATCAACTTGGTTGATCGGAAAATCTTAACTCGAGAGGGTTAGGTGGTGGTTTTCACCCGATTTGGGTTTCCACCTATAAATTCTTGTGTACTTTGTGTGATTGTTATTTTGTAAAGATTGTTTATTTCAATTCCGCAATTATTACGTCACCCCCTCCTGGTAGGGCCCCGAAACCTACAAGATCCGTACGGTTGGATCTTTGATTTGAGGTCCCGATAAAAAGTCGCCCTGTCCTTAAACATAAAAGGAGACAATTAACCTCCATTTTATTCAGACTAATCTAAATGCAAGATGATGCATACTATACAATACTTATAGTATGTAATGCAATTCTATGCTTAAGAACATGCATAAATAGACATTTTATGTAATATAAACATGTTTACATCATATAGATAGGGATTTGGACGACATGGTAGTGAGACTACGCTAAGGTGGCATGTGGAATTATTGGAGGGTTGGAATTAGGGTTAGATTGGATTGGGTTAGGTGAGCCTAATTGAAGATGGGTGTGTTCAATTATATTAATTCTAATGCAAAGCTCCATCTTCTACCTAGATTTGGTCCTGCAAAGATAAACAAATGTACATCAATTCACAATATAATGGTAAGCTACAAAGTATAATACTTGACCCTAAAATATAATATTTACATTATGATGTACTAATGCCTATAATGCTCTTACCTAATGCAATTATACCTAAAATACCCCTTAGCTAAGATAAATTAGGCATGATTATGTAATTGAATATGAATTCATCAATGTGCTCTACACGCAGGAAGTATTTGGAGCACTTGATGATTACCATGTTAAGGTGACTGTACATGCAAACCAACAACCCAGGTTCCATAATCGCAAAGGATACAGGAGCTAAAATGTGTTGGCAACAGTGGACTGTGATCTACATTTCCTATATGTGGCAACAGGATTTAAAGGTTCTACTACAGACATGAGAGTTCTTCATTGGGCATGTGAAGTAGGAAAGTTTAAGGTCCCTTGTGGTCGACGTGATCTTGGTTATGCCAACACTCCATAGTTTCTTACCCCATATCGAGGTGTCTCGTATCACCTCCAACAGTATAGGGGTCATTCTTATCGAAATTTGAAGAAACTTTACAACCATCGACATGCTCAACTAAGACAAGTTGCTAAATGTGCTTTTGGTTTCCTCAAGAGTCATTTCGAAGTGTTGGACAAAGGTCTGCATTGTTATTTCACGACTCAAAGGCATCTTGTCATGGCTTGTTGTATCATCCACAACTTCATATGCCATTTTGATGCTAACGACATGTTCTTCAACCAAAACTTTGAGGAAGTATATGACGAGGGAGATAGCGAGGTGAGGCATAATGTAAATGAAAGTGATCTTAGGACAGGTGAGTTCGTCCGAGACCAGATATCAGAAAGGCTTTGGATGAATTATAGCCATCGTAGGAGCTTCCTAAGATTTTAGTCTTAATGACAATATAGTTTGTTGTAAGTTCTACATTAAGTCATGTATGATGTATAATGGTCTTCAAGTATCTTGACATTGGCTTGTACTCATGTAAATATATTTCGGTTTAAAGTCAAATGCTTGTGAACTTCTCCTTATGTTTATTTACAGGTATGGATACAGAGGATATCAAGGAAATGAATGTACAAGAAGGTCAACTTTTTGGCCAATTATGGGTCCACGTCTTTGCAAGTGGTTTTGTGACCTTCAGTTGGATGAGGACAACATGGGGGAGTTGACCCCTCCAAAGAAACTTTTTACTTGTGTCCAAATGAGAAACAAATGACTGACTATAAATCCAATTTACGCCTCCGTGTATTGGGTTGTATGTGGTAATAATGAAGATTTATGTGTGACATATTTTTAGGAATGCCAGTTCAAGCGATTGGCAAACATATTCCACCCAAGGTAGAAGTCTATCCAAACTAAGTCAACGTTCATGATGGTCATTTATAGTAAGATAGAGGAGTGCTTTCATTTGAACAAGAAATCAAAGTACGATGACGAGCATGTTGAGTACTTGATTGACCAGCTTTCTGAATGTGAGGGGTGATGAGTGAGCTACTTTACATAATAACATGCTTAGTTTTGTTTGTTTTGGGTATTAGTTACATTAGACTTAAGTCATAGTGTACATATTTGCATATTTGTATGCTGGGGTAAAATGGTAATTTTGAACCTAATTTTGTGCTTTAATATACGTAGGAGTTAGGTACTCAGGCTTAAGAGGAGAAGAAGCAAGAAAACAGAGCTCAAGAGATGCAAGCAAGAGGAAGAAAATCAATTCTAGCAACTTGAACCCAAAACCCTAACCTTAACCCAACCTGCTTATTTTAGTCCTCACCCAAAACCTAATCCGAATACCCAATCCCAACCCTAAACTAGCTCCACTTAGATCCCTAAACCTTTTCCTCAACCCTAGGATCACTCATCACCCTAGTCCTAAAACCTAGCTCACCTCCTTATCCTATCTTTTCCTATAGAGTCCTATGCATTATCCACTTGCGCCACTTATTATTCTACACAAAAATACCCTCAATACTCTTGAAATTAATTAGTAAAAAGTAACCTTGATGGTATCCAATTGGGTCTCCAAATAAATCTCTTAAATCCCTCCAATCAAGATCATGTGTGAACATAAATCAAAGGTGATTGGATTTCCTTCCGGAAGAAATCTTAATCACATCTCCTCAAGATCCTCCATAATCCCACCACATCATTCATGATCCTAATTAATTCCAATCACATATTTTAGATCCTAAAACTAAGATCCCATATTCCACATTTGCAAAGCCTAAGAACCACCAATTAATATCCTAATCCTGAAATTTGTGGTAGCTTAACATACCTTCAGTATTTTGGTCATAATCTTCTCATTTTAAATCTAAATTAAGTTATTCAAGTTGCATTTGAAAGCTGATTTCAAGGGTTGCAACTTTTTTTTATGTGTAATTTGAAATTTGAATCATAAAGAGGTCAAAAATTAAAGGCAATTAGGTCATACTTTCCTATTTGGATAAATCCTAAACCTAAACTTAAAACTAAACCTTACCTCCCATGTCACCTTGGATGCCTACCCTCTTCCCTAAGGTCTATATAAACACCACCATGGCCTCCATATTGAAGAGACACCTCTTTCTCTTCCATAGAAAATTCTTCTTCCTCCATTAGTGCACTACTTCTTCAATCTCCAACCTCCACAACCTTCTGCCATCATAGTTGTCCTCTTCACCATCTCCAAGCTTGGTTATGGGCCATCCCAAGATCAAAGCTCCGCTAGGTGCACCTTCACGTCCACTCCGTCTTCACACTTCATTGGGCTATGCCTTCATGGCCATCTCCGACTCTATCCTTGTTTTTTGTTTACTTTAGTTATTCTAGTTATAGCAAGCATTATTGTAGTTTCACTTTGATGTATTAAAACTCTTATGTAATGTTAAAAAAATTTTCTTCTATTTATCTCTATGTCTCTCGCATTTATTTCAGTATCGTTTCCTTACATTTACTTTCCTAGTTCCTAACATAGTTCAATTTGCTACTCTATTGCTTCTTATAAAAAAAGTATAAACAAATAAAAAACAAAAATACAACAAATGATATTTCTTAGGAAGCACAAACATCTGTTGCCTCTCGGAGTCAACTCGGACTCCTTTTTAGTTGGTGCGATTTTTCAAGTTCGATGTTACAAATTGAAGTGCCTCTCAGAGATACTTTTTATGAACTCAATTTCATGACGATCAAGGGGAACTCGATAAAATTTGGTATGAAATACGCGATCCAGAGATGGAGATCGTCTCCTCAAAGAAAGAGTTAAAAGAGTCGAAGGTTAGGATGGGGAAGAGAGGAACAGGAGAGAGGGTCATGAGAAGAGGTTGGGGGGTCGTGAGGGTGGAGGATGGGCGAGGGATTCCTGTGAGCGGAGGGGTGGCTTTGGAGGTTTGGTGTGCTTCCGTTGTCGCGAGAGAGGACATCTTATTACTGATTGTCGCAATGCGCTGGTCTGTCTCCGGTGTAGGGGGCTCGGCCATCGGCAAGCGACGTGCCGCACTCTGTGTCCTCATCACGGAATGTCGCAGGGGCAACCTTTGGGGCCTCAACGTGAGCCTCGATCGGGTCCTGAGGCGATTGGGTTTCCTTCCTAGCCGCATGCCCTGGACTGTGGACATGATGGAGGAAGCCCTTAGGAACGCCCTCGTTGGGGAGGTTTCGTCCAAGAACGTTGAGCTGGAGGATCTTCGTGTCCTGGTCGACACAATGGGTTTGTTCTCGAGCCACTGGAGGTTAGCGATCTTGAACCGCTCTCGTTTTCTCTTGTTCGGGTTGAAGGAGGACATCACTTGGTTTAGATTTCGTTCGACTTCGGTTTGCAAGGTGTCGGTCATGTAGCGATTGGTCTCGCCTTTCAAAGGGGCGCTGGATGGAAGACCTCCGCAGCGGTCGTGATGGCCGGGGTGGAGGTTGTGGATCTTCTTGGAATCCCCCTCCATCTCAGGACGATGGAGGTCCTTGACGCTGTGGTCGTGAGGTTTTAGTAACCTTCGGGATGGTGAGTCCGTTGGCATTAGGGAAGGAGATGCCCATTGTCAAGGAGGGAGCTTCGTCGTTTAGAAATATACATCGCATCTTAATATAATAGATGAAAATTATTTTATAATATTTAAAATTTATAAAGTATTTGAAAATAAAAATTAAGTGTGAGGTTATTCGCATGAAATAAATGTGAAATTTATATATTAATTATATTTAAAAATAATGAACATAATTAATTAAATACGAGAGATATTCAATGAATAAAATTTACTCACAATAATATTCAATAATAATCAATAGTATCTCAAGGACTTTCTATGATAAAAAGAAGAACACTAAAAATGGTAATTTAAATCATCAAGGATATCCTTTAAGTTAAGCACATATCAAAGCATTCAATTTAACTCAAATTAATATCTCAACAGTAGTTTTGAAACACTAATCCACTTTAGCACAGAGCTAATATATCCAATGTGCTCAGAATCAAGCCTAAGCCAAACACAAGGCCTCAATAAATGTCTCCAAGGGAGATCAAACGACTTAAATATCACCAACCATAACACAAAGCCATAGCACACTACGTCTCAAGATATTAAGTGTTAAGCAGGCATGCACGCATCTCGAGGCAAAACCCTACCCATACCCTCAATTTTCTTCTTCTTTTCCTCAATTGAGTATATGGGTGCATGGTAACCGGGTTATCGGGTCGAATATAGGGTCCAGACTCACTGGTCGTGTAAGGTGAGCGAGGAGTGAGGATTTAGAGTGAAAGGGGACCCAACCCCCGTGTCATGGGCAGCGAGCCAATGGCGTGATTTGAAGTCTTGGATGGCTTCGTGAGGTTGCTTCACAGTTCCTGGATGTGGTAGCTGTAGTGATTACGGTCGAAGCACGGCAGTCAATTGTGGTGGAAGGCGGAGCTTTGGCGATACTTGAAAATTCAAGAATACAGCCTCGCGACCCAATTAAATAGCCGGTGACCTTCGTCGTGGTGTGGAGAAGGTAATGGTGGGTGCAATTTGGTGAGAGGTGCAGTGGAGTGGACAGATGAAGTCGGTGATGGAGTCCGGTGGTGGGTTTCTTCGTCGGGGAGTTTTGGTGGATGGAAGAGCCAATAAGGAGAGAGATTTTGATGGTGGAGTCACAACGAAGCTTTTGGGAGTGGCGGTGTGGTGTTTGGGTGTGTGTGGTGGTTGGGTGACCACACTGAAAGCGTGGTCGGAGGCAGAGAAGACGGTGAGGGAGAGGGTGATTCGTCGGTTGAATTGAGGAGATAAGAGTTGGAATCTAACCAAAAGAAGGAGAGGAAGAAGAATGGCTTATCTATGGATGAAGGGGAGGAAGTTTCGCGTTGACTGCGATGGGCTGGCATCAGAGAAGACGAATGCTCTGGTGATGAGGACGACGAGGAGAAAAGGTCGAGGCGGCTCCTGCTTGGTACGGCGAGAAGCGAAAGACTTTGCGGAAGATGTTCCCTCTACCTATTGTACGTGACAGAGGGTGACGAAGGGAGATTGAGGAGATTGCCAGAGCTTGGTCGGAGTAGGCCAGGGAAGGAGGAGAAGTGTTTTGGCCTTGAAACCTTGCTAAGAAGGATGGTCTGGGGTTGCCGAGCTTATATAGAGCTCATAACTGAGCTCTAATTTAGGAAGAAGGATTGATTGAGCCTTGGTTTGAAAGCAAAGAATCTTACAATTTTTGTGGATTCACATGGCTTCTCTACGGCGAATCAAAGTCCAAGATGCTGATCAAATGATTCTCTGCAATGTGAACATCAATCCCACCAAATTTGGTGGGATTTTGAGTTGATTTGATGATATTTTGATCAAGTCAAAGCTCATCTATAGGTCAGTTGACCTAACAATGGCAGTAGGGACTAAAACGTGAAGAAGACAAGAAACTCAGGGACCTGATTGCAATAAAATCAAAAGTTAGGGGTTTAAGTGAGAGAAATAGAGTTTTAAGGGACTAGATTGCAAATTAGGACAAGATGAATTTTGATTGGGTCCAAATTTTGGCCTTAGCCTAATTTGGACCCAAGGAATCTGATGGTGAACTTGGATTTGAGTTTTAACTACGTTTGACTGAAAAAATTGCACAAAAGCCCAAATTAAGGTAGAATATTATCTACACCTCTATTCTAGGTCAACATAGGTTCAAATGGTTAAACCAAGGGTACGAAACCTTTTAGAATATTTTTATATGAATTTTAGAAGATTTATATGAATTTTATCCTAACCAGAACCTCTTCAATTTAAGCAGGTCTGAAATTAGGGTTTTGGTGTGCTGTTTTAGTTCTGGGAATGTGTGAAACTCTATTTCTGTCTGTGTTGACCCACTCTTTGGACTTTAATTGACCTCTAATTTACCCTTGAGTGACCCCGTGGTTACTCTGCATTTATGATGTGATGTTAAAACTGCAGAATTAACCATGTTTTAATGTTTTCTTCTCAGAATGGATTTGAGTGGAATTACTATCCTCAGGCAATTATTCAGGAGCATTTATCACTTAATTTCAACTAATTCAAGCTAGTTGAATGATGGTGTTACCATCATACCCCCATACCTAAATTTTCTAGTCCCTAGCAAAATCCTATGGAAAGAACTAGATCTCTAGACCATGTTCTAAGGTTCAGATGCTTGATTTGTGCCACTTCTCTAGAAATTAGAAGAGAATGTCAACAATAGGCCTAGAGGTACTCAAGTATAGCCTAGATCCAGACCTGACCAACTTCAGCTTGGGTCTGCTGTGAAGTTTTCTAAGGCCTGCAAAAACTACTTAGAGGTTTGTTGACCCTAGCAGTTAAAGCACCCGTGCGTTAGACGTATGAAGGCTAGGTTCAGTTTGCTGGTGCATTTTGATGAGGGAGATAGAGAAGGATATTTCATTTGGAGAATTTTCTTTGTTTTCTTTTTATATTTCCCTAGATTCAGCCTCGAATTGGCCCTAAACACGGTCTGTATTGGATTCATTTTCCTACCATCAATCCTAGAAGGGTCCCTGGCTTTCAATGCTTCGGGATATCATCGCCCATGGCAAACCCCAGAACTCTTGGCTTTCGACACTTTGGGATAGTGTTGCCCATGACGTTCTGTGGCTAAACTCAGGCCCTGGTAATCGATATTCTGGGATAATCCTGCAGATGGCACTTGAATCAGCACAAGGTGCTTACATGTGCCTGGTAGGATATTTAGATATCTTAGGAGAAAAGCATTGAGGAGATAATATGTTATTACGCATCTTCAAGGGGAATATTCCACCTCTCCGCATCGGGAAGTCGTTCAATCAACTTGTGTTTTCGAACCACTCCTAAGCTAGATTTTTAGGATGATTTTCTCATAACAGAACACTTTTTGCATGATTTCTTTATTAAGCGCACTGAACCAGACTTGTGTGTGATTTTGGGTGTTTAGGTTACCAAGTCCCACAAACTAAAGGGCAGGCAACGGGGTCGAATACTCCCTAAGCCTTAGACTTAATACAACAGTTTCACACTTTCCTCAACCTTTTGAGGACTAATCTGGATCATAACAAATACGTGAGTGTTTAAACCCTAAAACAAGCCCAAGAGGCCTAAGATCAGCACGCTTACTAATCTCCTTGTCTCTAGTACTTTAGAACTTAATCCTTGTTTTGATTTGGTCTAGAACTTAAGTAGATTCCACAATCAATTACTATGACTATCAATTTGTTTCTATTTTTGCTCCCTTTTGCATTTTGTGCTTTCTCCTTCCTCCTGAAGAAAGATTCTCAATCATTTCACAAAATTTTCCTCTCTTTCTTCCTTTTTTCTTTTTTTTTTGATATGTATATTTTTTGTGAGAACCCTTTAGAGAATTGAATTTTCATTTGTTTGCACTTTAACACCCCCGTGCTTAAGTTTTGCAATGTCCTCGTTGTAAACTAGGTGGGTATGAATTCAGCTTGGTTCAAGGATTAGAACAGGGTCAAAGGATGGGTGAATGTGTCGAGATGACTATTGTGGACAATTTCAAGGTCTGATACAAGTATCAAAGATGGGGTCGGTTGTTTTAAAGTTGAACCCTAAAGTGCAATAGGAGTGTAGCCAAAAAGATGATAAGAAGGGTCTCGATTTTTGGAATGATGGGTTACCTCCCGTTAACTGCTAAATCAATGCCTTCAGCCGAGCAGAAGGTGGTCAAGAAGAAAAGGTGGTTAAATCAGAGTAATTTTGTAGAACAAGGACCTTGATGAGTAGCCTAGTTTATCCAACCAGATGCTTGTTCAGATCAACAAGTTGATGATGTAGACCAAACTCAATCAGTCTGGTGGGTTGATGGATGTGAATCAATAGGTGTGGAGCCCACTAGATACTTTGTGGTTCGAAAAGATATGGGAATGTGAGTCTAAGGTTTGGCTGAATCAGTTCAGCTTGATCAGAGTAGGGGTCCTCAAAGAATAATGGATTTGTGACAAATGTAGGAACCCTACTGGTGAGATCAGAGAAGGATAAGATGTGATTGTTGCTCTGATCAATGTCCAATTCTCGATCAGAAGATGGAGGTGAATCATATACAACCGGATTAGAAAGAGGTTAGAGTAAAAATTGATTCCGGTGGCAGGTCGAGGTTGGGATTGGGCTTTGAAAGGCTCTGTGATAGATGTGGCTTCTTCGAAATCAGAGTGCAGTGTGGGCTTTTCTAGAAATGATTCAAAGATAGGTTCATCTAGAGAGTCTTCATGATGCTCATCCAAATCAAATGTAAATGCCTAGAGAGTGCTTATAGGGTCATGGAAATCTGAGTTAGTGAAAGATTCGAACTCTGGATTGTGGACACTCTTGGCACTTACTGTTTTTGATTCCTATAGATCATAACAGAATGATTTTAGTTCAATGGAACATGATTTTGAATCAATGATCTTGGGGATCAGGAACCTCAGAGTCAGAGTCAAAGAATGGGTCATGGATATTGAGATCATAGATTGGCTCATAATCATCTGGAAACAAAGGTTCCCCGAAATCAGAGTATGATTCGAAATCGTTGGAGATTCTGCGACAATCAGCTTTTGAACTTGATTCATAATCGAGATTTCCACCACAGAATAAATCATGATTCATGAAATTATCAACCTGACTTTGATCTAACCTAGCCTCGGATTCCAAGCTCAAAGGGATGTCCTTATTAGGCATAGGCTCAGATTCTGGGTACCTAGAGTAGATCCAGATCCAATCAAATCTCAACTCTTCCAACCCCTCTATTTCTGTATCGTAAATCGATGTAACTTTCGAAAAATCAATTTGTTCCTTTGAGGAGTCTGGAGTGGTATAATCATTAAACACAGGCCCAAAATCACAGTTCAGATCTAAAATTTGATTCTCTTCATAGTGGGCCTCATGATCATCCCAAATAGGTTTAGATCTAGATTCTAGGTCAGGAGTAGGAATTGGGTCACTAGAATTTGGACATGGTTCTATTGGGATATCAGACTTACTCTTGAGGATTACCTATAGGATAAGGTGTGGGAATTACACCCTCAAGAGGTTCTGACTCAAGCTCATCATAGGTGTTTGGTAAATCAAGGCATGATGGACCAGCTTCATGACTCTCTATGGCTAGTTCATAATTGGGAACACTTGCAACTGGATCCACCCAACCAACATTTTGATCAGGTATGTCATTTGGCATAAAGTTTGAATCTGATTCCATTTGCGTTGGGGGTTCACAACAACCTCTATTTTTGAACCCAGGCTCTGGGAAATCATATTGATCTTCAACATTACTCCAAGACTCATCATCAGTTTCTGAGTGAATATATGAGTATTTTTGATTGATGGCTTCATGCAACATATTCAACATATTTCCATGTTTCTTAATGAGATCTTGCCATATTTCCCAAAGTGGGACAAACATTGTAGACAATCATTGCTATGTAATTTCCCTAATTCAATTGTATTCTGATAAGAGGGCATCCCGGGTTGAACTATTTGTCAGTTGGATCAACATTAGATAGGCATGGTTCACAATGAGGTTTGTTGTTTTTGACACATTAACCTGAATGTTCCTAGATAGATCTGAGGTCCTGTAAAATTCTTCCCTATGTCTAAAGGCAGCCTCGATCATTTTCTCTTTCATACTCGTTTGGGATTCAGGTTTATTGAAAATCTTTCCTATGTTGTCATGTTGCACTTTCAAATCAAGTGGTGGATCAGGATGTAGAATCAAATTCAAGTCCAGATCAAATTGATTAGATTAGATCAGATTTCCCCCAAAAAATTAACTCTAATAGAGGCCTCTAGATCAGACCTAGGGACTTTTCTTGTGTATGTGCACTAGTGAATAGATGAGAGATTGGATGTTTATTGGATCCAATCAAAGCACCTAAAAAATTTTGGATGACTAAGGCTATTTCGAGGCGAATGATACCTTTGAATCAGAAATCCACACACCTAGGAATTATTTGGGTAGCTAGGAAGGGAGAGTCCTGCAAAGACCCCTATACGATAGAGCGTCCCCACAGGTTATAGGGTTTCCCCCACCTGACCTTCCTTGTCATCGTGGTTCCAAGTAGATCGAAATGTATGAATTGAGACCTAAGTCTACCAATTTTAACCTTAATTTGTGCCTTGAATTTCACTTGATTTAGAAGTTGATTCAATTTGTGACCTAATTTAATGGTTGGTTGGTCCATAGGGTGAACCAACTTCACCTAACTTGCCCTAAAGTTGAGGATGAAATTTGGGTCAAGATCCAAATCACCTTGAAATGACCTCAGGTTATTAGGTCCAAATTTTAGGGTTCAAGTGAATTTAGAGCTTTGATTTTAGGGTTTACTTGAATAGATCTTTTCAAACAAGGGCCTGGGTGTCACACAAATGTGGGAAGATTAGTTTCTTTTAATGCAGGCAAATGTGTACTAATACTTCAAAATCCTAATGTAGAAACCCTAATTGACTCTATTTTCAAGTCGAATTTGATCTCAAATGTAACACCTTGGACTCAAATAAGAAAGTGAGTAGTCCAAGATGTTGAGAATTTAAGCGTAAATCCCTAATAGGTATAGGAAATCTGCATGGGGATCGCTAATCAAAATCATCTCAACTTCAATCAGATATCAATTTCTTTTTCGTAAATCAGGAGCTTTGACTTTAAATGATAATTACTAGAAAAATAAGGTAAGTGGATCCTAATTCATTTTTTTTCTTTTTCTCTTTCCCAAGATTAGGACATGATTAGGGAAGAAGAGAAATTTTACCTGCCCTTGGAGTAGCTGATTGCGTGGAACATCTTCTCATGATGAACGTCGCAAAAACACAGCAAAATGGATAGGGCAAGTTAGTAATAGGCTCAATTAAATATGACTAGTGGCGAATTGCACGTTGCTCCCCAGCAATGGTGTCAAAATGTTTAATGGTGCAAGAATCATCTTTTAAGGAATGTATATTGTATCGTAGTATAGTCAACGAAAATCGCTTTACAACATTTAAAATTTATAAACTACTTGAAAGCAAGAAATGAATTCTAGGTCGTTCGCATGGAGCAAGTGTAGAATTCACGCACTAATCGCAATTAGAAATAATGAGCACAATTAATTTAACACGAGAGATATTTAATGAATAAGATCTACTCAAAATGATATTTAATAATATTCAATAGTATCTCAAGAAATTGCTATGATAAAAAGAAGAGGGAAGCACTAAAAATGGTGATTTACACCACCAAGTGATGTGGACACATCTAATTGACCTAAAATGCTTATTTATGCATGTTCCTAAGTTTATAGAAGCATCATGCATTATAAATATTACATAACATGCATTATCATGCATTTAGGTTAGATTGTATACATTATAGGTTAAAATTTTCCTTTTTTTGGTTAAGGGACATGGCAGTATAATTTTGGGGCCTCGGATTGAAGATCTAATCATATGAATCTGATCAGGGAGATGATCGAAGTTCAACGACTCCAAGATCAGCCCGATCAGACCTCTGTAGCATCAGATGCAATCCAAGAAAGATCAGAGGTCAAGGGCCAAGGTGGTGTAAATTCGTACATCAGATGACAAATTTAACCGCATGGATGGGTTCGGATCGATGATCGCAGCCCAACGGCATAAAAATCGGTCCAATCTAACATCTGTGGCACTATCTACAAGTCAAAGAAGATGGACAACCATGATGACGTCACATGGTGCCATCACAGCACCCAACACTGGCCGTAGCACCTCCTCTCTGCCTGCTCAATGAATCCCAGTTGTTGGATGCCCATCCAACGGTTGAGAAAGTGCCGCATCATCTCTCTTCAATGCTTCACTCCTCTCTGAAGACAAAGGCAAGTTTGATCTCGACCATTGGATCAAGATTCAACGATAGAGAGTAAACACGCCTAAAAACAAAAACTCACCTTAAGCGATTGCGTAGCACAGAAATGAAGCGCTTCCCACGAACCGCGCGGCGTGCGAACAAATCGCAGTGGACGGATTTAATCCGCGAGAGGAGGCACAGATGAAATTGGGTCGTCAGATGCGCGATGTACGGTTGTTGGGGCAGCGATGTGGTGCTACAGGCAAGGTTTGAAATATCGTGCTGTATCGATGATATATTATCGATATATCGGTATCGATGGGGTTGGGTGGTATCGATACCATCGAAGGTATTTTTGTCCCTGATATCATCGATATATCATTGATATGGGGTGATATTGACGATATATCGACGATATCCCCGAGATATCAACGATATATCGAGCGATATCCTCGATATGGCTTTTGGCGGGAAGGTTTGAACTGCTGGGTGGGCGGGAGGTTTGAAAGAGAGTTGGGTTTGGGTGGGAGAGTTGAATGAGGTGAGTTGCTGGCCACACACACTCACACTCACTTTTTAGGCATCCTTTTATGATATATTACACACATGTAAAAAATCATCGATATCGGTGATATACACATTTTTTAGACATCCTTTCATGATTTATTATACACACATAAAAAATCATCGATATTGGTGATATACATTTTTTAGGCATCCGTTCATGATATATTACACACACATAAAAAATCATTGATATCGGTGATATATCCATGATATAACACATATACATGTTTTTTAGGCATCTTTTCATGATATATTATTCATAAAAATGTTAACCTTTAAATTTTGTGATATTTTATGCCTTTTTGAGCGATTTCCCCAAATTCACCGATATCAACGATATATCCCCAATATATCCCTTTTTTGACTTATCGATACGATATCGATATCGATATTGATATTTAAAACCTTGGCTACACGGAGCACTGGATGCACACGCAGGTGATGATGTGCTATCTAACGCTCTATCGCACACGTGTGCGTGGAGCATCTGAAGACGAAGAGGCTTGAGTGGCTTTTAAACCATTTGATCTCTTGATCAGATGGTTGAGAGCGTGCGAACGTGGTTGAAGACATGAACGATTGAGGCTGAGAGCGGGCGACGTGGTGCAACGTGGACGCTCAGATCGAAGGTGAAAGGTGGAGATCAAGGCATGCCTTGAGCGACGTGGGGGCTTTAGCTACGTGCATATCCGTCACTAAGGACCCTGCCTTCACTATTTAGCTTGTAAAAGGACCTTTTTGCCCCCATGACTATACCTATAAATAGCCTACCCCTCATACACATTTCTTCATCCCTTCCTTTCTTCTCTCACCTCCTCCAAAGCTTTACGAGCTCGTCTCAAACCTAGGATGCTCCATTAGAGTTATAAAAATAAATTTTCCATCTTCTCACCCCCGTTCGTGGAGCACCCGCAGTTGTCCTCTCACCACCGTTCATAAAGCGAATCCCGCTGCGACGATACCCTGCTTCGTCCTTCGTCCTCCAACTTTGTCCTCCCTCGTCTAGCATCTCGCTACCTTCGTTCGGGCGCTCCGTCAACGTGGTTCGTCCTCTAAACAACTGTCGAGGAGGATAACTTCTCACCCCTTCTCTTTACCGCTTTCTAGTGTAGATTTCTAGCTTTTTAGTTGTAGAAATTAGTTGTAATGAACATTTGTCTATGAAATATTGATTCACTCTCTCTCTCTCTCTCTTTCTCTATATTATTCTTTTTCTTTTCTATTAATTATTCTTTAAGTAGAATAGCTAGTAGATTAATTTTAACTAGCTAATCTGCTTTCGTGACAATAATTCCAACGTGATTTTTGATCAAACGTTTGCTTCCTCATGTTCGACGCGGGACTCACTTTGAGTTTCGGTTAAATTATCTGTTTTTTGAATTTTTACGTGACTACAATGACGGGTTTTCAAACTCAAAACTTTTAGTGTAGAAATCACGGTCATCATTTTGGCGCCATTATCGAGGAGGCAACACTTTTTGATTACTCGCATTTTCTGCCTTACCTAACTTTTATCTCACTTTTTCTCCAATCTTACTATGATTGTAGGTACTCCAAGGTAGGCCACAACGGTTAAATTGGAGAAAAGTGCGAGTGAAGGTTCTGTAAGTTTACCCCCACACATCACACCTCCCCACACCTTAGATTTCATTCCATCACATACAACAACAACAACAACCAAGCCTTTTCCCACACTAAGTGGGGTCGGCTATATGGATTCTTTGCCTCCACATAGATCGATTTTCAGCCATTTTAGGACTTAAATTAAAGTAATTGAGGTCATACTTAATAGTTTCCTTCCAACACTTGTTTGGTCTTCCTCGCCCCCTCTTAGCGGGTTCAGCCTCCAACTTTTCACATCTCCTAACTGAAGCATCTAGTGGCCTTCTTTGTAAATGTCCAAACCATCTTAGACGGGCCTCTCTCATATTATCCTCTATCGGTGCCACCCTAACCCTGTTTCTAATAAATTCATTTGAAATACGGTCCTTTCTTGTATGACCACACATCCATCTTAACATCTTCATTTCTGCCACAGACATCTTCTGTACATGCCTATAGTTTATAGCCCAGCATTCAGAACCATATAACATGGCTGGTCTTACCACAGCTCGATAGTATTTTCCTTTAACTTTTAAAGGAACCCTCTTATCATAGAGAACACCAGAAGCACCCCTCCATTTCAACCACCCTGCATTAATTCTATGAGTAACATCTCCATCAATTCCACCATCATGTTGGAAAATGGATCCCAAGTGCTTAAAAATATCTTTCATTGGAATGCACTCTTCTCCAATTTTTACATCAATCCCTTCGTTGTTCCCTCTACTACAAAACTTACATTCCATCTACACAGTCTTCGTCCTACTTATGCGTAATCCTTTATCTTCCAGGGCTTCTCTCCAAAGCTCAAGTTTTCTGTTCACTCCATCTCTTGTCTCATCAACCAACACAATGTTATCAGCAAAAAGCATACACCAAGGCACCTCAACTTGGATATGCTTCGTCAACTCATCCATAACCAAGGCAAAAAGATAATGGCTTAAAGTCGAACCTTGATGCAGACCAATGGTGATATCAAAGTAGTCTGTCAAATCATCCTTAGTCTTTACACAAGCAGCAGCTCCATAGTACATATCCTTTATGAGGTTGATATATATAATTGGCACTTGTCTCTTCTCCAAAATTCTCCACAAGATATCTCTTGGGACAAAATCATAGGGCTTCTCCAAATCAATAAAAATCATATGTAAATCCTTTTTCTTCACTTTGTATGTCTCCATCATACGTCTCAAGAGGTGTATTGCCTCAATAGTAGACCTGCCTGGCATAAAGCCAAATTGATTTTCAGTTACCATAGAGACTTGCCTCACCCTTCTTTCAATTATTCTTTCCCAAAGTTTCATCGTATGACTCATCAACTTAATACCTCTATAGTTAGAACAATCTTGTATATCACCATTGTTCTTGTATAAAGGTACCACAAAACTTTTCCTTCATTCCATCACATAAATAACGCAAATCCTAATTAACCTAGGAGCTTGCATAAACCTTAGGCTTAGTTTGGTTGTTTGGTTGCCACTTCCACTCACCTCACCCTCTACTTATAAAAAAAAATATAAAAAAATTCCACAGAGGTACACAACCTCTTCTAATTCTTCATACTCAACCACTAACCTAATCTTTGGAATTGGTACACTCATCAACACATAATCGAGTGGAAATCAGATTAGGTAACCACTTGTGTGCCTAATTCAGTGGTGCATTGGGCCAATTGTTTGAGTTGTTTAGGCCACATCACTTCAACTAAAAATAATTCATCAAGTAGCTTGCTCATTAGGGTTAACATTTAAGGTTAATACTAGGCACTCCACTTTATTTTAATTTTAAAGGAAAACATCTTCACCTGTGTTTGCAAATTTTAGTGTGCCTCCTGAACTTGATTGAATTCACCTTAATTTAAACCCTAAAAGCTACTTAAGCAAGATTTGAATTCTAAAATCTACTCATCCAAATAATCTTGCTTGAAAACTCTAATTGTGTACTAATTCACACATTTTAATCAATTATTAAGGGCACAACCCAGATAAAGAGCCTATCATATTTCAAAGAACATTCAAACCTAAGCCTAATTAAAATTGAGTAGACGTTGGCCTTAAGGATTTGACTCACTTTTCGGGGCCCATATCAAGATTATTTTTGATTAATCTACTTCTACTATTCAATCTGATGTCTACCTAGGGGAGTAGAGTCAAACAATCGCGATTGGGGGGTATCAAAAGAACCTGAGGTGAAAGCCAAGGGAAGAACCTTTTCCCAATCCCTCCCTTTAATTGGTTGGATTGACCGAAAAGAAGTAGATCAAATCGTTTCTGTCATCTCGGGACGGGTTCTGAGAGTCTGTAGATCTTTAGGCTGTCCCACTTAAGGATAGGTTTGAGTGTTTGTGTTGCAGGACACCTTTCTTCCTCTTGCTTTACCATGGATCCTTCCACATCCTACTCGCATTTCCACTCCTACCCTCCTACCACTACTTATTCTCAAGATGATTATTATCCTAACCATACTTATTCTCACCCATCTACTAGTGGGGGTAATTTTGGTTGGGGATACATTTCCGGACCTTCGTGTTCAGGGTTTAATCCTGGACATCATGATTGTGATTTCTATCCTTCTCCAAGCTATAATGATTATAGATCTCCACCCTTTGATGATCAATTTAATTGTTGATCTTCGATCAAAGCCCTAAGAGGTGTAAAGAGGAGAGATAGAAAAAGACTCGTGTGACTTTAGTGATCGCGCTATGTGCACGATAGCATGCAACAGATGATAGCGATTTAAAAAAAAACTTGCATGCATTCTGCAATCAGATTTAAGTCACAATTTTTACTTCCTCTTTTTAGTTAATCTTTTTCAAAAATATATCAATCTAAAATACAATGGCTACTTTTTATATCTTTTCAAACAAAAATATGTGGTCTTTTTAATTTCTCAGAGGACAGGGATCTACGCGGGTTTTCTCGTATTTTCCCGCTGATGCGAGAAAAATAATTAAAAAATTCTTGAGTCAGATCGCACTAATTACTAGCAGAATAATGCACTCCCAAGAGTGTATGCCTATAATATGCTGCTGCTAGTCAGAGTGTATGCACTCCCAAGAATAATGCTGCTGCTAGGATTTAAGATCAAAACTCAACAAAATGGTGCTGCTGTTAGTTTCGGTTGAAAAATAACCCGAATTAACAGGGTTCCAATTTTCACCAAAATACAGGTCTGAGCTCACTTTATTCTCTCTCAGATCATTCAACAAGATCTCAGAATCCATTTCTCATCAATTCCTCAGATTGAGCTCAGAACTCCTTAATTAAACTCAGTTTGACTGTGAAGGCACAAAAATTTGACTTTCTGTCAAAGCCTTCTCCCAAGAAATCAAAGCCTCAAATAGGATCTTCTCAACACTAGGAACTTATTCAAATCTTTAGATAGGTGTTCTGACCAAGATTTCTAGGGTTTCAGGCTCGCCGCCTGAGCTTCAAAATGACTTTGTTCGTCAGAGAGATTGAGAGGTTATTATAGTAGAATGAGGTCATGAACAGCTTCAGTGCACTACACTGAGGCTTCTAAGTTCCTTAAATGCTTCTTAGATCTCTTTATTAGACTTCTCCAACTCCACCGGAGTTGGAGAAGATGAACCCTCAATCTGAGCTCCAGTCACTAAATCCTCAATTAAATGACTTCAAATTAATCAGTGATCCATGTTACATCATTCTGGAGCTTCTTGCTAAATTCTATAGGCTGAAGCACAGATTCCAAAAAATATATAAACTGTGTACAGATTGTTTAAACTTGCCATTTTTAATCTAAAAAGGATCCTGAGGTTGCAAGGAACCTCAGAATCACATTTAATTCTTCATTATCTCTTTATATGTAAGATTTGACAGTGAATTTATTTTTTAAAGGATCTGAGTGGTTAAAGCTCAGGACCTATTTTACTACTCGATTGAGCGGTTAAAACAAGTCAACAAGTGTTTATCTTCATAAATATATATTTAATTTAGGATTTGAACTGCTCCTGAGCCGCCATTGACAGCAAGCTCAGGAGCTAAATTAAAATTGGGCGTTTAGGTTATATGTGATATTTATATGTATTATAGTGTCGATTAGGGTCCATAAGTGATAGATAGATGATGATAGACCTAGTGGAGGTGGATTTAAGCCCACTATTGTCGCCATGGACAGTGACAGTAGTCGGTGGAGGTGAAAGATGAATTAGGCGATTAGGTGATCAATTAAGTGTTTAAGTGAATTAGAAATGGTCGTGGGAGATAAAGAAAGGTGGACAACGATTTCAAAAGATGAAATTAAGGCTCTGGCGAGCTCAAGGAGTTCGTTGGAGTCGGAGAAGATGAACACTGAAATTCAAAAATTACTCTAATCTAACTACGTAAGATAACTAACTAAGCTAACCTACTCCTACTCCTACTCCTACTCCTAATCTACTATTACCTGGACAAAGGGGTCAATAGGGTTCCGCCGAAGGTTCATAGCGGATGACGAAATTAGAGGGTGAAAAGAAGAATCTCCGGTGGGCGGATGTGAGTGGAAGTAGAGGATTCCTTGGGTCGGCGCCTGTGTCAGAGACGCGGTTGACCACGGCGGATCTCCTCGGCTGATCAGAATGGATGGAGGAAGTCGGAAAGTGAGATGGAAAGTCGCCAGAGTTGTAGACGAATAGCCTATTGGGTCAGCTCAGTGTTAGAAGAGGGAAGGGAGCCAACTTAAGTTAAATCGGAGGGGTGAGGGGGCATTTATAGTAGTTGGCGGCGAAGAGAATGGTACGGTCTGGCCAAAGAAGGAGCTTGAGGAGCTTAACCTCTGGCGTCGTCTCCGACGACAGTGAGGTTATCTCCCACTGGAAATTAGGATTTCCGGTTAATCCAGACCGGTGGATGAAGAGGTGGTGAGCGCAAGCTGCAAGAGCTTGGACAAAGAAGAGTGATGTCGGCAGGGCGGTAATCGCGCGGTGGCGTGACTCTCTGTTGCCAGCCGTTCATTCGGCTGAAGAAGAAGAAGAAGAAGGAAAGGGACTTAAATGTAATGAATCTTAAGGATCTATGTGAGAAATAAGGACCTGATTGCAATGAATATTAAGGACCTAAATGTAAACTCAGGTTTTGAAGGTTTATTTTAACTTAGATCTTTTTCAAGTTTTTATATATGTTAGTAAATAAGGTAAATATTATGTTTTCACCTTGAATTTACATTTTTGACCTTTTTAGGTTAATTTATTAGATTAAGTAAAATTACTTAAGTTATTATATACTTAGGTTTACATTAAGTTTAAGTTACTTAACTTATTAATTAAGGGAATGATTAATAAGATTTTGAGTCCAATTATTAACTAAATTATTAATAATGTTAATTGAATGATAAAATGTCATTTTAAACTTATTTTAAGGTCCTTTACTAAATATCCCTTATTCTATAATTAACCCTTATATGTTCATAACCTTAGCTAATTAACTAGGAAGACTAGTTAATTAGGGGTAATTAGAGATCATGATGAGTATCTCATCATAAGGATATCCTCATTACAACTCTTACCCTCCCCCAGATTACACTGCATATGGGACACCACCCCTTTATGAACAATTAGAAATGACTTATTATCAGGGAGGGCACTAGAAACTTCAATTTCTTGACTTCCCCTTGGTTGAACCCAAACCCACCCAACTTTGAACCAAACCATTTGGTTTAGGTGAACCAGGTCCAAGATAAGGTATTGGCTAACTTAAGGAATACCATTCAATCTTTAGAATCTTAGCCAACACCTTGCACTAAAGAATTGGAGCCTTTGATTGAAATGATCAATGATCTTAACAAATATTTGTTGGATTGGCTCAAAGATGTTAAGGATAAGGACCTGGGTGAGTTTTTACATGGGAAGTTGTCAAAATTGAGGATGAGATTTGTGGTTGCTTTAGTTCAATCTTAGGATGATTTTTAGGATGAACCCCGCTGCAGGAGAGCCAATGTCAGAATTTGCTCAGGCACTTGTAGGGGGTACACGTTTTATGAAATCGAGGATGACCAAGTTGTTCTAGAGCAATCAATTGAGGATGAATTGATTTTTTCACCCAAACTCCCTGAACCAGGTTATGAGGAAAAGTATGTCTCCATGGATCTGGCAATAATAGATGATTTTGAGACATACATAAATGCAGACCAAGAATTCTTTGATTCTGAAGGTGAAGAATCGGTATGTAAAGTCTCACTTGAGTTTAAGAGCAATGATTTCAGTGAGATGACTGGGCCTAAGGAATTCGATGAATCATTTGATGGCCCTATAATTGAGGAAATTGATCTTGTTGGGGTTAGCTTGGAAGATACAAGTGCTATTTTCATGGATGACTCAATTCATAGCCCCATTCCTCAATTACACCCCATTGAGCATAATGATGATTTTATTTTTGAGATCACAAACCCAAGTAAATTCTGATTCAGCCACAAATCTTCGACTTGGATACTTTAGATGGGGTGCATAACATGTAGGAGGTCCCAGAATCTGAAATTATGATTATGGAGGATAGGAACCAGGAAATGAAGATTTGGGAAGCTAATTTCAGGGGAAGTAGTAGTCTGAGTTTAAGGGTTCCTATACCTGAAACCACCAATCTTTTATTAGGACCCTTATGACATTTTTGATTTTGAGGATGCGCAACCCAAGCATAAATTCATTGATTATCTTTTTGATCTTGATTTTCCTATTATCCGACTTTTTCGACTTAGGTTGCATCCTTATAAATTGCAGGCCCAACTCCGCTTGCATACTAATCTCAGGTTCTGGGTAATTTTTATCCAGAACCTTAGATACACTCAATCGTGAGGCATGGGTTTGCACCATAACCTCATCCACATCTATGGAGATTCTCTGCTGGTAGGTCTTGAGGTTAATCTTTTTATTCTGATTCTGACTTGCACTTGTGAATTATTTATTTCTTCTTTATTTGTATAGTGTGCCTAGCTAAAGGCAATAAATTTAGCATGTATACAGTCTTTTTCATCTCGGAGCCGACCTGTTAATCACGAAATTCAGGTGCTTTCTTCTCTACTCTACTCTTTTTCATGTCATTTAACATAATGAGGACATTGCATTAGATAGGCATGGGGGGGTGGATATTCATCTCTGAATCATCTTGTTAGCTCTGTAGATTCTTTTTATTTTCTTTTTATTTTTGAAAAAAAAATGAATTAGGAAAAGAGAACTTGAGCATTAGAAATTTGCCAACTTTAGGAAATGATACATTAGGACCTGAACACTTAGATTCTTTAGGTCTTCGGGCTTAATCAGTCTGGGTGTCCACTAAAATGTGGACTTGTTTCTAGAGTCCTTGCCATTCGTTAATTTATTTCTAATTGGTTAATAAGTTGGGGTGATAAGTACACGACTTATCAACCTACCCTCTGGTTTGAGGAGACATTAAGCCTAAGCATTTACACACTCTTTGCACTGACTCACTTTAGGTTGTTTTAACGAAAATTGGATAGCTAATGAACCTTCTAGGGTGGTGTGGCTGGTAAGTTGTCGGTGGTAACAACTCATTGGCTGATTATCCTAAGCCCAGCCACACAACCATTCTCCTTCTGCTGCCTTTAGGTAAACCTTACATCAAGGAAGCCACCTACTTAAAGAAAAAAAAGAAAAATATCCAAAAAGAAAAGAAAAAGAAATAGAAAAGAAGAAAAAGAAATAAATCATACTTCACCGCACGAGTATAGCTGTCAAGTTGTCGGTGGTAACAGCCTATTTGCCGGCTATCCAAAACCCAATTCACGAAATGCACGTTTAATTCTTAAACACTTAGGAAGATGCGTAGAAATAGAATAAGTCGGGGAGATATACATTGGGTTCGCCCTTGTGTTGACCTCATAAAAGTAACATGTACGGAGAAAGCTACCAGTCGGATAGATACACCTTTAGGCAGAACTTCTTTTCAAGGTCACCTCGGGGTGTAGAAATCCGAAGTTCGTTTTGATTGCCCATTAGTGAGTCTATTACATTCATATAAAATGATGCTTACTACTTAGACTTCTCTTCGAGTCTTGGGAGAGTTAGGTAGCCGTAGAAAGCTGCACCGAAACTCTAAACTCAAAAATCCAAAAAAATTAAAAAAGAAGAAAAAGAAAAAGATCCTTTTGCTTTTGAATAAGGTGAGAGCTTGGGCGGTCTGCATTTTGGTAGATACTCGAGCACTGTTGTGTCTCTGTAGTTCAGGTGTTAGTTGAAATTTCTTAGTGTTGAGAAATAAATATTGCCCAAGTAATTTGATCCTAATTCTCTTATAAATAGCATATAGTTTTACTAGGGACTAGTAGAAGATAGGCATGGGGGTGTGATATATGTTGGTGCTAGAGCACCACGATCATTTGTTTTGATGATAACAAAACGCGTGTCATTTAACATTTGCACTTGGAGTCTTAGATTTCAGGCAAATTGCAAATGGAGACGTGACCAGACGGAGTTCGAGCTCGCATCCAGGATGGATTGGAGGAGCTTGATGGAAAACAGAGGAGATTCGCGAGGAGTGATAGATTGAAGAAGGAAGAAGATGAAGAATAGGATAGATTTCCTTCTCTTGTACTATTTGTATTTTTCGTTTCTTTTGTTGCTCTTTATTTTTGTCACTTAGATTCATGTTAAAGAGTCTCAAAGTACCCTAACAGTAGTCCTAGGAACACCGGCACAACCCTAGGACACTTAGGTTTTCTGTGGAGAACTTAGAAAACCAATATAGGGTTCAAACAGCATTTCCAGACGTCTAATTCCAAAATCAGACGTCTAATAATATTTTTAAGATATCTGACTGTTGATTCAGACGTCTGATAACAATTAGGTTGGACATAGTTATTCTGTCTGATGAAATCAGACATCCAGACCTTAGTCTAGACGTCTTAGAAGACGTCTGATGGAATTACCAGACGTCCAATTAGTGGTCCGTTGGCTGGCTTAACAAACACTGAAGATCTGACCGTTAGAGCCTTATCAGACGTCCTTAAGCTTTTCCAGACGTCTGATAGATGACCGTTTTTCCTCGGCTAACCCAAAATCTCTTTTCAGAGATTTTCTAGCCGTTGCACTCTCTTGGAAATCCATTCCCATGAAAAAGTAGGTTTTCAGACGTCCAGACATAGTGCCAGACGTCCTGTATGTCGTTTGATGGACTTGCACTAGAACCTTGTTTAGATCTGATCCAAGTCAGGAAGAAACCCGCATCAAACGTCTGATGTTGTTCCCAGACGTCTTAAAGTGATCTTCCAGACGTCTGATGCCAGGATCAGACGTCTGATAAGCCTGTCAGTGCAATCATTCTTCCTGATTTCGGCCTGATTCTCTTGAGCTTTGCTCCCAACGGTTATGGAACCTTTCCTAAGCCTTCCAAAGCCTTCCTAAGGCCTCTATAAATAGAGAGGAACCTCTTGCACACTAACACACACCTAGACACACTTTGTAATACACTTTCAAACCATTTTGTGTCTCTTGATCCTAAGAAGAAAAGCTTTTGCTCTCCAAGCTCCAGCTCTACATCTTGAGAGCATCAAGTCTTTGCGTATGCGCTCTCCCACCGTAGCTCACGAGTGTGACGTTGCGCCGTCACGTGGCTCACGCACCCGCGTCATCGATTCAACGTACTCCTTGCAAAGGGGAGTTTCCTAATTCCTATAGAAGCTATGTTTAAATCTTTGTTGGCTCTATAGGACTATTGTTGTTTATTTTATCTTTGTTATTTGGTTGGGTATTCTCTTTGCGAATTCCCGTCTCCTTCGTGAGACAAAATCCTTCTCGTGAAGAGAAGGGGTTTGAGGTACGCTACCCTCGTATAAAGTAGCGCGGTTGTAATTGAGGTTGAATCACCCTCGTTTAAGTGATTCGTTTAATGGATTTGATCAACTTGGTTGATCGGAAAATCCTAACTCGAGAGGGTTAGGTGGTGGTTTTCACCCGGTTTGGGTTTCCACCTAAAAATTATTATGTACTTTGTGTGATTGTATTTTGTGAGATTGTATATTTTATTTCCGCAATTTATTACGTCACCCCCTCCTGGTAGGGAGGAATTTACAATTGGTATCAGAGCAGGTCTGGCGTTATCGGCGTTACAAACCGGCGAGGATCCAGATATGGAGGGAAAAGCGTTCGTGTGCACCGAAGGACACGGTACCTCGCGACCACCATACTTTGCAGGTATAGATTTCGTTTATTGGAAAAATCGTATGACTATGTGATTGCAGGCCTACGACTTCCGGGTGTGGGAAAAATGCAAATCCGCATTTGTGATTCCCAAGAAACCCGCAAAAGGTTACTCAGAAGATCAAGTTCGGAATCTCAACCTCAACGCAAAGGCAATGAATGCCTTGTATTGCGCGTTGAGTCCGAAGGAATTCGAATGAATCCAAGAGTGCACCACCGCCCACGAGATATGGAGGAGGTTGGAGGGCACTCATGAGGAGACTCGCTCAGAAGATCTCGAGAAGAAGGAAACCGCGTGCCTTGGATTCATGGCCATCACAGATAACGACAGCGACGACAGCGACAATGAGGTAAACTCGGATTTACAATACGCTTTTAATGAGTTGTATGAGCTTAGTAAATCACTAAAAATAGAAGACAAAAGCATGAAAAAGAATCTTAGTTTTCTTAAATCTGAAAATGAAAGGCTAGAAAATAAACTTAAGGATCTAGAAATAAGCCCTAGTTCTAACACTTCTGAAAATGAAAATTTGTTTCTAGAAAATAAAAACCTCATCAATGAAAATAATAAATTGATTGAGGAAAATGATTGTCTAAAGTTAGAAATCTGCGATTTAAAGACTAAGATGCATACTATAGAAAAAGAAATCCCATGTCTTAGGGAAAACTCTAACAAATTAATCAATAAAGTAGATAACAAATTAATCAATAAAGTAGATAATTTTTATAGCCTTAAGGTTGAGAAAGGATCTCCGTCAAGGAGACCCGCTAATAGATCCGGATCCAAGCTCACTTGGATACCGAAGAAAGAATTAGAATCTTGTTTTGTAGGTTTCAGGGATGACTACAACACAAAGGACTGGACCTACAAGCTCAAAGCTGGTCAACTCAAGTTGGGAGAACCAAGGAGTAGACCAAGGAGGAGAACAAGAAGTCCGTCGAGACGGAAAACAAACAATGATCCCGCCGCACGTCGACCACCAGACTGGAGACCGACGTTGATGCCCGGGCCTCCAAGCTACGGATGGGAGCCCCATCCGATGTGGCGTCCACCACCACCATTTGGGCCATTTTATTGGCCATGGTAGGTGAGGTAAAAATTCTTCACCCTATCTTTTTATCATTGGCATTTAGATAGGGGGAGTTAAAAAAAATTATGAGCTAATTGTCAATTTTTAAGGGGGAGATGCAAGTTAGCTAAATTTCCTATAGTAAGGGGGAGAAAAATAATAGCTATCTTGTTGTTACAGAAAGGGGGAGAACATTACTTTTGAAATTCATAGAAGAGCATGTTTTAAGGGGGAGTTATAGGAAATATCAATTAAACCTTTTTGATAATGTCAAAAAGGGGGAGGATTTTTTGCATTATTATTTATGGTTTTGTCATCATCAAAAAGGGGGAGATTGTTGGTGCTAGAGTACCATGATCATTTGTTTTGATGATAACAAAACGCGTGTCATTTAACATTTGCACTTGGAGTCTTAGATTTCAGGCAAATTGCAAATGGAGACGTGACCAAACGTAGTTTGAGTTTGCATCCAGGATGGATTGGAGGAGCTTGATGGAAAATAGAGGAGATTCGCGAGGAGAGATAGATTGAAGAAGGAAGGAGATGAAGAATAGGATAGATATCCTTCTCTTGTACTCTTTGTATTTTTCGTTTCTTTTGTTTCTCTTTATTTTTGTCACTTAGATTCATGTTAAAGAGCCTTAAAGTATCCTAACAGTAGTCCTAGGAACACCGGCACAACCCTAGGACACTTAGGTTTTCTGTGGAGAACTTAGAAAACCAATATAGGGTTCAAACAGCATTTCCAGACGTCTAATTCCAAAATCAGACGTCTGATAATATGTTTTAGGACGTCTGACTGTTGATTCAGACGTCTGATAACAATTAGGCTGGACATAGTTATTCTGTCTGATGAAATCAGACGTCCAGACCTTAATCCAGACGTCTTAGAAGACGTCTGATGGCATTGCCAGACGTCCAATTAGTGGACCATTGGCTGGCTTAACAAATACTGAAGATCTGATCATTAGAGCCTTATCAGACGTCCTTAAGCTTTTCCAGACGTCTGATAGATGACCGTTTTGCCTCGGCTGACCCAAAATCTCTTTTCAGAGATTTTCTAGCCGTTGCACTCTCTTGGAAATCCATTCCCACGAAAAAGTAGGTTTCCAGACATCCAGACATAGTGCCAGACGTCCTGTATGTCGTCTGATGGACTTGCACTAGAACCTTGTTTAGATCTAATCCAAGTCAGGAAGAAACCCGCCTAAAATAAGATGTCTGATGTTGTTCCCAGACGTCTTAAAGTGATCTTCCAGACGTCTGATGCCAGGATCAGACGTCTGATAAGCATGTTAGTGCAATCATTCTTCCTGATTTCAGCCTGATTCTCTTGGGCTTTGCTCCCAACGGCTATGGAACCTTTCCTAAGCCTTCCAAAGCCTTCCTAAGGCCTCTATAAATAGAGAGGAACCTCTTGCACACTAACACACACCTAGATACACTTTGTAATACACTTTCAAACCATTTTGTGTCTCTTGATCCTAAGAAGAAAAACTTTTGCTCTCCAAGCTCCAGCTCTACATCTTGAGAGCATCAAGTCTTTGCGCACCCACTCTCCTGCTGTAGCTCACGAGAGCGACGTTGCGTCGTCGCGTGGCTCACACACCTGCGTCATCGATTTGACGCACTCCTTGCAAAGGGGAGTTTCCTAATTCCTATAGAAGCTAGGTTTAAATCTTTGTTGGCTCTATAGGACTATTGTTGTTTATTTTATCTTTGTTATTTGGTTGGGTATTCGCTTTGCGAATTCCCGTCTCCTTCGTGAGACAAAATCCTTCTCGTGAAGAGAAGGGGTTTGAGGTACGCTACTCTCATATAAAGTAACGTGGTTGTAATTGAGGTTGAATCACTCTCGTTTAAGTGATTCGTTTAGTGGATTTGATCAACTTGGTTGATCGGAAAATCCTAACTCGAGAGGGTTAGGTGGTGGTTTTCACCCGGTTTGGGTTTCCACCTAAAAATTATTGTGTACTTTGTGTGATTGTATTTTGTGAGATTGTATATTTTATTTCCGCAATTTATTACGTCACCCCCTCCTGATAGGGAAGAATCTACAATATACACACATCTAATTGACTTAAAATGCCTATTTATGCATTTTCCTAGGTCTATAGAAGCATCATGCATTATAAATATTGTGTAACATGCATCATTATGCATTTAGGTTAGATTGTATAAATTATAGGTTAAATTTTCCTTTTTTGTGGTTAGGGGACAGGGTAATATAATTTCAAGGCCTCAGATTGAAGATCCAATCTTACAGATCTGATCAGGGCAACGATTGGAGTTCAACGACTTCGAGATTGCCTCGATCGGAACTCCATAGCATTAGATGTAGTTTGAGAAAGATCAGAGGTCAAGGGCCAAGGTGGTGTAAATTCATACCTCAGATGACAAATTCAACCTCACGGATGGGTTCGAATCGATGATCACAACCCAACGGTGCGAGAATCGGTCCAATCGGACATCTGTGGCACCATTTATAAGTCAAAGAAGATGGATGGCCATGATGGCGCCACGTGGTGCCATCACAGCTGCCCAACACTGGCCGTAGCACCTCCTCTCTACCTGCTTGATGAATCCCAGCCGTTGGATGTCCATCCAAGGGCTGAGAAAGCGTCGCCTCATCTCTCTTCAACGCCTCACTCCTCTCTGAAGACAAAGACAAATTTGATCTCGACCGTTGGATCAAGATCCAACGGTCGAGAGCAAACGCGCCTAAAAATAAAAACTCGCCTCAAGTGGCCACGTAGCGTAGCGGTGTAGCGTTTCTCGTGAGTCGTGTGGCGCACGATTGAATCGTAGCAGGTGGATTTAATCTGCAAGAGGAGGCATAGATGAAATTGGGTCGTCAGATGCACGATGTACGATTGATGGGGTAGCGACATGGCGCTACAGGGAGCACTGGATGCACACGCAGGTGATGACGCGTTATCTGACGCCCGATCGCACGCGTGCGCGTGGAGCATCTGAGCGTGTGTGGCTTTTAAGCCATCCAATCTCATGATTGGGCGGCTAAGAGCTTGCGAACGTGGGTGAAGATACGAAACGGTTGAGGCTGAGAGTGGGTGACGTGGCGCAACGTGGACGCTTGGATTAGAGTCGAACAACGGAGATCAAGGCACAGCTTCAGGGATGTGGGGGCTTTAGTGACGTCCGTCACTAAAGACCCTGCATTTATTATTAAGCTTGTAAAAGGACCTTTTTGCCTCCATTACTACACCTATAAATAGCCTACCCCTCCTACACATTTCTTCATCCCTTCCTTCTGTCACCTCCTCTAAAGCTCTACGAGCTCATCCTAAACCCGGGATGCTCCATTAGTGTTATAAAGATAATTTTTCCATCTTCTCACCCCCGTTCGTGAAGCACTCGCAGTTGTCCTCTCACTGCTGTTTAGGAAGTAGATCCCGCTGCGACATCGCCCTGCTTCGTCCTTCGTCCTGCAACTTTGTCCTCCCTCGTCTAGCATCTCACCAGCTTCGTTCGGGCGCTTCATCAACGTGGCTCGTCCTTCAAGCAACCGTCGAGGAGGATAACTTCTCACCTCCTTCTCTTTACCGCTTTCTAGTGTAGTTTTCAACTTTCTAGTTGTAGAAATTAGTTGTAATGAACATTTGTGTATGAAATATTGATTCACACACACTCTCTTTCTCTGTATTATTCTCTCTCTTTTCTATTAATTATTTTTTAAGTAGAATAGCTAGTAGATTAATTTCAACCAGCTAATCTACTTTCGTGATAATAATTCAAACGTAATTTTTGATCAAATGTTCGCCTCCAGGTGTTTGACCCGGGACTTACCCAAAGTTTTGGTTAAATTATTTGTTTGATGAATTTTTACACAACTACAACGATGGATTTTCAAACTCAAAACTTTTTGCGTAGATCATGTTCAACACTAAGGATATCCGTCAAGTTAAGCACATATCAAAGCATTCAATTTAGCACAAATCAATATCTTAACAATGGTCTTGAACCACTAATCCACGTCAACACATAGCCAATATATCCACAGTGTTCAGAACCAAGCCTAAGACAAGCACAAGGCCTCAAGAGACATCGCCAAGGGAGATCAGACAGCTTAACTATCACCAACCATAGCACAAAGCCAGAGCACGTTGCCTCTCAAGAAGTTAAGTGTCGAGCGAGCATGCACGTATCTCGAGGTAAAACCCTACCCATACCCTCCGCAGTTTTCCTCTTCTTTTCCTCAATTGAGTATATGGGTGCACAGTAACTGGGTTATTGGGTCGAATATAAGGTCTAGACTCACCATGTAAGGTGAGCAAGGAGTGAGGGTTTAGAGTGAAAGGGGACCTGACCCCCACATCATGGGCAATGAACCAATGGCACGATTTCCTTTTATGCACTAAAGAGGTTTTGTCGTAGACAATGTGGGACTATGAAGGCCCTTCTCCTTCGCGAACAGCTGCAGGTGAAGCCCTCATTCAATTGGAAGCCGTTGCTGCTGCTCTTCCCAAATTGAAGTCGTGGATGGCTTCATGAAGTTGCTCTGCAGTTCCTAGATGTGGTAGCTGCGGTGATTATGGCTGGAGCACGGCAGTCAACTACAGTGGAAGGTGGAGCTCCTGCGATACTTGAAAATTTAAGAATACGACCTTGCGACCCAATTAAATACCTGGTGACCTTCGCTGCGGTGTGGTGAAGGTAATGGTGGGTGCAATTTGGTGAGAGGTACAGTGGAGTGGCCGAATGGAGTCGAATGTGGAGTCTGGTGGTGGGTTTGCTCATCGGCGAGGTTTGACAGATGGAAGAGCCAATAAGGAGAGGGCTTTTGATGGTGGAGTCACGGCGAAGCTTTTGGGAGTGGCGACATGGTGTTTGGGTGTGTGTGATGGTCAGGCGGCCACGCCGGAGGTAGAGAAGACGGTGAGGGAGAGGGTGATTCGTTGGTTGAATTGAGGAGATAAGAGGTGGAATCTAACCTAAAGAAGGAGAGGAAATAGAATGGCTTATCTACAGATGAAGGGGAGGAAGTTCCGCGCCGACTGTGATTGGCTGACTTCGGAGAAGATGAACGCTCCGGTGATGAGGATGGCGAGGAGGAAAGGTCGAGGGGGCTCCTGCTTGTTACGGGGAGGAGTGGAAGACTTCAGGGAAGATGTTCCCTTTGCCTATTGTATGTGGAAGAGGGTGACGAAGGGAGATTGAGGTGATCGTCGGAGCTTGGTCGGAGCAGGCCAGGGAAGGAGGAGAAGTGCTTTGGCCTTGAAACCTTGCTAAGGAGGACGGTCTGGGGTCGTCGAGCTTATATAGAGCTCATAACCGAGCTCTAATTTAGGAAGAAGGCTTGATTGAGCCTTGGTTTGGAAGCAAAGAATCCCACAATTTTCGTGGGTTCACATGGCCTATCTACCGTGAATCAAAGTCCAAGATGCTGATTATATGATTCTCTGCAATGTGAACACTAATCCTACCAAATTTGATGGGATTTGTAGTTGATTTGATGATGTTTTGATCAAGTCGAAGCTTTTCTATTAGGTTGGTTGACCTAACAATGGTGGCAGGGATTGAAACATGAAGAAGACGAGAAACTTAGGGACCTGATCGTAATAAAATCAAAACTAGGGATTTAAATGAGAGAAATAGAGTTTTATGGGACTTGATCGTAAATTAGGACAAGATGAACTCTGATTGGGCCTAAATTTTGGCCTTAGCCTAATTTGAACTTAAGGAATCTGATGGTAAACTTGGATTTGAGTTTTGACCACGTTTGACTGGGTAATTTGCACAGAAGCCTAAATTAAGTTAGAATCCCGTCTACAACTCTGTTCTAGATCAAAATAGGTTTAGATGGTCAAACCAAGGGTACCAAACCTATTAGAATATTTTTATATGAATTTTATCCTCATCATAACCTCTTAAATTTAAGCAAGTCTGAAATTAGGCTTTTGGTGTGCTGTTTGGTTCTCGGAATGCGTGAAATCTTATTTCTGTCTGTGTTGACCTACTCTTTGGACTTTAATGCTCAATTGACCTTTAATTAACCCTTGAGTGACCCCATGGGTACTCTGCATTCATGATGTGATGTTAAAACTACAGAATTAACCATGTTTTAATGTTTTCTTCTCAGAATGGATTTGAGTGGAATTACTGTCCTTAAGAAATTATTTAGGAGCATTTATCACTTAATTTCAACTAATTTAAGCTAGTTATGGCTAATAATAGTGTTACCATCACCCATGCTGTCCGGGTTACTATGGAGAGGATGTCAACCTCGACCCTGCCAACTTCCTTGGTGCTTGGTTTGGAGGGCAGCTTGTGGTTGGTCAGGTTGCACAAAGTGGAGAGTACTTTCCCGATGGAGGTGGCTGGGCAAGGGCCTCGACGTCGGCCAAGGAAATGGCAACTGTGGCAACCTAAGGAACGTCAGGAGGATGTTTTTGATGAGAAGAGTGGGTTGGTGGTAGGTGATGGTGGTCCGGCAGATATGGAGTTGGTGGTTGGAGGTGAGGGGCTGGAGACCATGCAGGTGGCTATTCTTACTGGTGGAGCCACGCCGGTCAGCCATGACATTGACAACCTTGGTGTTTGTGGCGAAGAGGTGGCCAATGTGTGCGACGATGTTGAAGGGCCTGAGTTAGTTGCGGCCAACCAACAAGAGGTTGGGGCAGTTGGTTATAATGTCCCAATTGTTTGGGTGACTACTCCAATCGAACTCAAAGATCTTACAAGGGTGGTTGGGATTGAGTCCTCTCGGAGTCTTCCAATGGGTGATGCAGTTGCCTTGTTCGACCTAGGTGACCACGTATACTTGGGGTCAATCCCAAAATGAGGAATAGAGGTTGACTTGGAGCTTGCAACTGGGGCGTCTTGGTGCTAGTAAAACAATTTTGAGGGGGTAACAGTGGTCGTAGGTGTGGGTCCTGAAGCACTCCTGCTTTTGTTCGACGACACTTTCACTTGCAGAGTTGCGGCGACCCCAAGGTTCTCAAGGTCAGCAATGATTACTTGGCCCAGGTGATCGGATTTTTGCACGGTTTGTAAAATTAGGGTTTTAGTCATTGCAACGTGCAAAAATTGATTCACTTTTAAAATTTATAACCTAGATAGTGGAGTATCTAGGGTTGTCCAAGGAAGCAAATTCTTGCAAATATCAATCTCTTACTTGAAAATAGAAATCAACTTTCTTTTTGTATTTTTGGATATATAATTTTTGTTTGGTTTTGAAATAATGGCAAATACGCGAAGTTGATGGTGGGAAAAAGACTAATCCTATTTTAGCAACTAGGTGGCAAGAATGACCTCTTCCCAAGCTCACCCTAGGCAAGTGAAGGCCTAAGATAATTGGGAAGAGGGTGTGAAAGTGTCAAACCAAAACTAAAGTAAAGAAGAAGGTGCACCAATTTAGAAAAGAAACTTTATAGAAAATGGATTTTTGTTTTACAACTATAGAGGAAAGCTTCTACTACAAAAAGTGAAACTGAAAAATAAATAAAATGAAAATCTTGGATGTTGATGGTGAAGAGGGTGAAGCTCTTGCTCCAACTGCGGCTGCTCCCGTAGTTGAAAAGAGCTCCTCCTTTTTCTTCTCCTTGAATCCAAGGTATGGTCTCTAATGATGGTGAAAATGATTGTTGTAAATGTTTGTTGGTAATAATTGTTGATTATGTCGTTGTAGTATAGGGTGTATAATATAACATTAAGGATGTCGTATAGTGGTGAGTATGGGTGAGTTCCAGTCATTACAACCATTATTATCATTTGCTTATTTATCTAATTTTTACTGGTTTTGTTCCAGGTCGTTCTCTGGGAGGCAATTTATTGAATTTAATTCGGTCACTCTTTGATTATCTCCAAAATTGTCTTCTTATTCAAAAGGAAACTTTACATTTAAAGAATGAATGAATGTTTTGTTTACCTAGTTACTAAGAAGTGCTTGCAAAAATGCTAACTATGAACAAGCATCAAACAATCTATTATTATACTCTAAACTATGTATTTACAAGTTATACTATTAACACTAATATGTTAGTTCATACTCCATTAGGATACCATGGTGTAAAAACTTAAGTTACTAGTCATTTATTTATAGTGACATATATATCAGTTTTAGTGACAGATATAAACGTCGCTAAATCTCAGGAAACACTATATACAACCTAAAGAAGCAAACTGAGGTCTTTAGCGACATTTATAGTGTCGTTTTATTCTGTTAGTAATTATGTGGGTTTAATTTTACATATGTACAGAGTCTTTTCTGTTGTTATCTCGTGTTATCTCTTTTTTTTTTTTAAGTCGTCTGTCCTTTCATTTTGTTCTGTGTAGTCTTTCAGAGGCTGCGGTTGAGTCCTTAGTGTAAAATGTGTTTAATTAGCGGGCGCACTTTTCGAGGGATACACAGCACCCTTACGGTGGGACCAGACCTCTACTAAGCGCGCCCTAATCTCAGATTAGGTGCTTAATTACGTTTTCGTATCAGCGCAGGGCCTCAGCCCAACGCCTTCAATAATCGCACACACTCGGGCTCCCAGCCCCACATAGGAATCACGCATTCAGTATTCAGCACATATCAGAATCGGGTTATCGGATCAGACGGAACAGGTGAAGTTTCGGGCGCCCGGCGCCATGACGACTGGTAAGGTTATAACATAAATTATATTTATATGCTGCGTTTCGTTTGCAGCCCACGATGTGGCGCTATTCCAGCGCCACATCGTGCGCTGGAAACCAAACGCAGCTGCGTCTGTGCGCGTTTTTGGCCCTCGATTTGGGGGCCATAAATTATTAAAAAAAATAAAATAAAATATGGTAAATAAAATATTTACATAATACTACATAATTGATTAATTAATTTTGAATTTTAAATATATTTACTATATAAATGAATTCGCTAAACTAGGCTGATTATACAGGTTGATTTAGGTGATTAAATAGTTAATTACTTATAAAATAATTAGTAAATGGTCTAATTGACCTTAAACAGTTTTAACTTACATACTTAAGTATTTAATACATATTTTTATTGTATTTTTACGAATTTATTTATGTTTTATTTAGGCTAAAATAGCAATTCTGTGTAGTTTATAATTAAAACTAAGTTACAGTAAGTTATACTAGGTATAGTTATACTTTGACTAACTTAAATTACTTAATATATACATATATATATATTCCCTAGTTTATAGGTTTATTTACTTGATTATTGCTCTAACCTATTAACTTAGCTACTAAATCAGTAAATATAAATCTGTACATATATATATACATAGATCAGTAGATACATTCATACTAGATTAGTATATATACATATTTTTACATAGATTACATATGTATACGAATTTCTGTACAGGTTTTATACATATTTACAGTATAACTATGTATCTAACTGATATGCTATAGTTATAGTTATAATACTATGAATGGGTGTATTTACAGTTTTAAAATAAGTCTATGCCATTAGGCTTTTGTATAAAGTTAGGGAATTAGAGTTGATTGATTTTTTTTTTATTTGAGTTTAGGCAGCAGCTTCAGCTACTGTCAGAGGAGATGGAGAAGAGAACAATGTGCTGTTTTAGTGTTATTTACAGTGGCAGTGGCTTAAGCCACTGTCAAATGGCTAACTGCTGCTGCAGTTAGTCCACTTGAAGAGGGGGGAAGTATTCTACAGAGAAGAGGGAAATTTAGAGAAGAAGGGAGTTTAGAGAAGAGGGGAATGTAGCTGCTATATGCAGCATGTTGCTGTATAACTGGGAGTAAGATAAAATTCAAAACAAACTACAATTTACAGAGTTGAAATCCAAATCTGAAAGGGGTTTAAATCTCACGAAAATCTCATGTAAATTCAGCTCAAACACTTATTAGAAAACAAACTTAGCAGAAGCATCCTTTCAGATCAAAACAGCAAATGGCATTGAGTTAGTCTTCCTAATGCCATAGACAGCATGAAGGAAGACTTAGCTCAATCAATTAAAACCAAAGAAACACAATCCCAGTTTCTTGCAACCTGAAGGAGTATGGAAAACTCCTTAGGTTAGAGAATCACCATACAGAAATGATCATCAACACAAATAGTGCATGGCAGTTCTGAAATAGCAAAAAGAGACTAAGAATGCATTAAGGAAATTTAATGGAAGCTGGCGAATGCATTCAAAACAAGGTATAAACAGAATTATGAAAGGCTCTTCTGATTGGTTCTCTGTCACCAGAGAACTTCTCAGAATCCTTGCCTACAATGAAAACCAAAAATCCTTTCAATTTGTCAGATCTGTCAAAACATTTCAGAGAGTAAAAATCCTTTAAAATCCAGATCAAAAGTGCTCTGACAAACTGAGGCAATCCATTTAAAACAGAGGGGCTTTTATGAAAGAAATGGAATGAGTGAGAAGCCCCAAATGGTGCTTGTGACGCCACTTTCAGATCTGAGGCAGTGCGCCATCATATCTGAAATTGGGTCAGGATGTGTGGGTGATTGGTGAAAAATTCGTCGTTAAAAGGAAAAAAAAACAAGAATCAGAATCTGGATGATGGGAAAAACAAAACATGAAGAGGGAGATAAATTGAATAGTGAACAGATGATTCTTCCCCTCTGATCTGGACTGATAAGAGGAGGTGAGGGAGGGGATCTAATACTAATTCTACTCCTAAGACTAATCTAACTACAGCTAACATTAAACACTAACAATTAAAACTAAATCTATTCTAAACTACTGCAAACTAAATCTAACACTACTTGTGCAGAATTAAAAACTAAACTAAAAGGAAGAATGGGACCTATGGGTCCTTAGCCGGCGGCTAAGGAGGAAGAAAGGAGGAGGGTGACTCCAGCGGAGGGAAGAGTCTGCTAGTGAGACTCCAGGGTCGTCCTCAGGTGCTACGAGGTCCTTAGCGACGAGGAGGGTCGAGAGCAGGCGATGATTCCACAGCCGGTGGCTGTGAAATCAGGGTCTAGATGAGGAGGAGAGACTGGAGTGGAAGAATTGATCGCTAAGAGATGTAGGAGGGAGCGATCCCCTGCGCGCGACACCACTGAGGTGCTTAAATAGCAGCTCAGTGACTGAGATCACCGCAAGGGTGAGGTTAATCAGAATCAGGCCGGCGGTGAGGATGAGATGGGTAGAGCGCGCGGCGAGTCAAGAGAGAGATCTGACCGTCAGATGAGATCTGGGAAGAGAGGTGAACGCACGCACCGAATCGCGCGAAGGTTCCATTTGATTCCAGCCGCAGATCGAGATCAAAAGTGCGATGGACGGTCGAGAATGGCTGTGTTCTTCGCGCGCTACAGTGCGCGTGAAGAACACAGGCTTCTCTCTGAAATGAGGGAAAACTTGCAGGAAGACCCTTAAACGAAGGGGTAGAAGAATAGCGTGCAGGTCCAAAAGTGAGAAGAACTATAATCGGAAGGGCCCTGCAGTCATACAGAAGGGTCCCTGCAGCTTGCAAAAAGGTCCAAGAAGGAGTTTTGAAGGGTAGAAATGTAATGCATGAAGGACCTACTTGTAATCTATTTATTTCTAAGCCTAAATGATGTCCAATTGCTTTCAAATTTTTACATGTGCTTAATTGAACATTTAAGACATTGATTTTACTTCTGATTTGTCTTTTCAAACTTGTTTATGTGTTCAATTGATGCATGGATCATCATTTGTTCTTTAGTTTTCAGAATATCTCATTTTTGTGACCTAATTAGGAGATTTTAACACACATTAAAAGTTTTAGGTCTTTTCTTTAATTCCCACACTTAACCCTTTTTATGTGTTAATTTGATATTGTTTTGCTTAGTATCTAGCTTAATTTCGGCCTTTTAGCTATGATGAGTAGCCACTCATCATACCCCCATGCTTACGTTTTGCTAGTCCCTTAGCAAACAATCTGTTGAAGTGTAAGGCAATTTAAGTATCAGCAAGGTAAGTGTGTAAAGATATCTTTTTCTTCTTTCAAAAAATTTTTAAATGTTTTATGATGATCTTTAAGCTAAAAATTTTTTTTTCAATAAACCAACTGTGTTTTTGGACATTGTGAGAACCTGGTTACTGAGGATAACCTACCAGAACTCGAGGCTTAAATGACATAGACCATCTCTCAACCAACAAGGATTCTTGATATTTAAACCTTAAGTCGAATTCCAGGACTCAGGGGGTTTTTACAGAGACTCAGAATGCTATGAAGTTATGGCTGTGCTTTGTGATAAGTCAGGACTAACCAGGTGAATTCTAAGGCTCAATCCCGGGGTTTCACTTCTTTTTAAGTCTAGGTTGGTCCTAACTTCAGCTCATGTTTTCGGATGACTCTCAAAAATTGATGGTATTCAATCACAACCCTTATTGTATTTGTGGCTCAGAGAAGATTTTTTTTTTTTTTTTTTTTTGAACAGTATGTCTCCGAAACTTATTTGGTAGAGCGCACTGTATTTGGTGGGTGGATTTCTTTTGTGGAAAGAGCTTCTCCTAGACACAAAACTAAAGATTAGGACAAAGAGTCTACCTGCACGCACAGGTAAGGACTCCACCTTCCCTAATGAACACAAGGGTTGAGGCTTAGGTTCAAGTGGTCTTTCCTGACACTGTGTAGTGTAAGCCAAGGTTACCTAGACTCCTAAGTCAAAGCAAACCAACGAATCCTGTACTGGTGACTCAGGTACAAGAATTACCTAAAGTTAGGAGAGACTGTGGTCTATCTTGTCAAGGCTCAAAGTGTATTAAGCCTAAGCTTGTTTCAAGCTTCTATGGCCCGGCAGGTCAAACCAGTAACGGTTGAATGTCCATATACACTTATTCTATTATTTTTTTATTTTAGCTATAAGATCACTTATCATTTCTTTCTTTTTCTTTTTCTTTCTCTCCCTCCCCTCTTGAAATGAATGTCCTCCTTTGATAATGAAGTACATGTCCCTTATTGTATTTTTGGAATTTTTCTGATTTGTTATTTTTGTATTTTTAGCTTTGTAATTTTTTTTTCAAAAATTTTTTTTTTTTTCAAAATTTTTCAATTTTTTTTGAAGTATATAATTTTTTGATAATACTATATGTACTATAGTTGTGTCTACAATTGCATTTTGGTTTAAATGGTTTACCATTTACACCCCCCCATGCTTAAATGTTTCAATGTCCTCATTGAATGAAAGGGTGGATGCAAATGCATGCTCTGCTTTTCACTATCCTAGACTGGGTGATGGAAGAAAGTCGGAATGAGGAGATACAATCTCTGTGCGGACGATTTTAAGTCTGATCTAGGATCAGAGTGAACAGTCGGGCTAGGAAGTGAAATGCATGACATGTGTGTCAATGAATGTATGCTCAGAATGCAAGGGTAGACACTATATGCAAATAAAGGCAAGAGTAAGAAAGGTGTAAAACAGCTATATACAAGGGTAGGTGTTTGCTAAGTTTAACGCCTTCAGCTAGGCGAAAACTTAGTTGGTAGCTCAAAATGTAGGAGCGAAATGGTGGAATTGACAAGTCTGAGATCATGCGGCTCAATGAAAGGTTTCAGTCTTTGTCCATTAACAATAAAGGGTTCAGATTTGTCAAGTTCAGTGATCTCAACGGCTCCATTATCAAATAATCTCAAGATTTTGAAAGGTCCAATTCATTTTGATCTTAACTTCCCAGGAAAGAGTTTCAGTCTAGAGTCGAAGAGAAGGACTTTTTTACCAGGGTGAAAAGATTTCCTAAGAATGTGACGGTCATGGAAGGCCTTAAGTTTGTCCTTATACATCCTTGAGCTTTCATAGGATTCATTCCTTAATTCATCGAGCTCAGACATTTGTAATTTCCTAAGATCACCGGCCTTCTCTAAGTCTAAGTTACACTTTCTGATGGCCCAATAGGCTTTGTGCTCTAATTCGACAGGAAGATGACAGTGTTTCCCGTACACAAGTCTAAAAGGAGACATGCCTAAAGGGGTTTTGTGGGCTGTCCTATATGCCTACAACGCATCAGAAAGGCGGGAAGACCAATCCTTTCTATCAGGTCGGATGGTAGTCTGTAAAATCTTTTTGATCTCCCGATTAGATAATTCAGCAAGTCCATTGGTTTGAGGGTGATAAGATGTAGCAATCCTATGTGACACCCCATACTTTTGCAGTAGGGACTGAAAATGTGTGTTTCTAAAATGAGACCCTCCATCACTAATGATGGCTTTAGGTACCCCGAATCTAGAGAAGATAAAATCTTGAACAAATTGTGTCACAACTCTATGATCATTAGTCCTTGAGGGGATGGCTTCAATCCATTTTGAAACATACTCAACTGCCAACAATATGTACTCGAAGCCATAAGATTTAGGAAAAGGTCCCATGAAGTCAATGCCCCAAATGTCAAAGATTTCGCACACCATGATTGGATTCAAGGGCATCATGTCTCGGTGGCCAATACTACCGAGAGACTGACAGCGTGAACATGCCCTGCTATATTCGTGTGCATCCTTGAAGATTATGGGCCAATAGAAACCACTCTGCAAAATCTTTGCAGCGGTCTTTTTGCCAGAGAAGTGACCGCCGCACGCCTGGTCGTGGCAGAATGATAAGATGCTTCTAATCTCCTTATCAGGGACGCACTTCCTAAAGATCTGGTCTTTACAATGCTTGAAAAGCCAAGGTTCTTCCCAGTAATAGTGCTTGGCCTCGGATCTAAGTCTGTCTTTTTGATGTCGGACCCAATTAGTGGGGATGAGTCCAGAAGCCAGGTAGTTGACAATGTCAGCATACCAGGGAAGATCAGAATGAATGACCAGCAATTGCTCGTCAGGGAAGTGGTCAGAGATGGGTAAAGAAGGAGAAATCGCTTCAAAAGGAAGGCGGGATAAGTGGTCAGCTACCACATTCTGCTTTCCAGCCTTATCACGAATCTCTAAATCAAATTCCTGTAAAAGTAGGATCCATCTAATCAGACGAGATTTCGCGTCCTTCTTGCGAGAAGATATCGAACTGCCGTGTGGTCAGTGTAGACTATAATGTGGGAACCTAAAAGATAAGGTCTGAATTTTTCCAGTGCATATACTACAGCTAGCAATTCCTTTTCCGTGACGGTGTAATTCCTCTGAGCTTCATCTAAGGTCTTGCTAGCGTAATAGATGACTGTGGGTTTCCCGTCCAATTTTTGACCAAGGACAGCTCCTACTGCATAATTAGAGGCATCACACATGATCTCAAAAGGGTGAGACCAATTCGGGGGTTGCAGTATGGGTGCCTTGGTAATCAGATCACGAAGTGTCGTATAGGCACGAACACAATCGTCAGAGATCTGGAAGTCTACGTCTTTAGAGAGGAGAGTAGTGAGAGGTCAGGCTATTTTCGAGAAATCCGCTATAAAGCGGCGATAAAAACCAACATGCCCGAGGAAAGATCGAATTTGCTTAACCGACGAAGGTAGTGGTAAATCAGAAATCAATTTTACCTTCGCGCGGTCAACCTCAATTCCTCTCTCAGAAATAAGGTGACCTAATACAAGTCCTTCAGTTACCATGAAATGAGATTTCTCCCAGGAAAGTACCAGATTCACATTAATGCATCTTTGCAGGACCTTGGTCAGGTGGTCTAGACATGCATCAAATGTGCTCCCGAAGACCGAGAAGTCATCCATGAAGACTTCTAAACAATCGCCTACTAAGTCAGAAAAGATTGCAAACATACACCGCTGGAATGTAGCAGGTGCGTTGCACAATCCAAAAGGCATCCTACGGAATGCAAAGGTTCCGTAGGTGCAGGTGAATGTTGTTTTCTCCTGATCATCAGGGTGAATTGCCACCTGATTATATCCTGAATAGCCATCCAAAAAGCAGAAAAATCTATTCCCTGCCACTCTTTCCAGTATTTGATCAATGAAGGGCAAAGGGAAATGATCTTTCTTCGTGGCTTGGTTGAGTTTTCGGTAATCTATACATACTCGCCACGAACTAGCAATGCGTGTAGGGATGACTTCTCCAGAATCAGTGGTGATGATGGTAAGTCCGGCCTTTTTTGGCACAACCTGAACAGGACTTACCCATCTACTGTCAGAGATTGGGTAGATAATTCCATTGTCCAGCCATTTAATCATTTCACTTTTTATCACCTCTTGTAATGTAGGGTTTAATCTACGCTGGGGCTGTCTAGTAGGTCTAGATCCTTCTTCAGTGAAAATCCTATGTGTGCAATAAGAAGGACTGATGCCAGTAAGGTCAGAAAGGCTCCATCCTATAGCCTGCCTATGTGCTCTTAGGACAGATAAGAGTCGTGACTCTTGATCAGAAGAAAGGGAAGAGTTAACAATCACCGGATAGGTCTGATCAGGTCCTAAGAAAACATATTTGAGAGAGTCAGGAAGAGGTTTGAGTTCAACAGGCACAGGATCAGAAGGAGCAGGTGTGAAAGTTTCAGGAGATCCTAGAGATACTAATGGAATGGGAGGAAGGTCCTCAGTCTCTAAATTTGGTATCTCAATGGAAGTCAAGTCAGAGTCCAAAGAGTGTTGAGGTTCTAAATTTAATGAATTGATCAAGGTGTCCTCAACCAATTGATCCAATGAATCCAGGGAGAAGATTTCTTCAATTAAACTACAGGTCGGTCCTCTTTGGGCCTGAAAAATATCAATTTTTATTTTCTGATCTCCAAACTTTAATTCTATAAGGCCCTCCTCACAATTGATGTTTGCCTTGGCCGTAGCCAAGAAAGGTCTTCCTAAAATGATAGGTGTATTCTGGATATCTTCAGGTACTTCCATGTCAAGGACTATAAAGTCTACAGGGAAGTAAAAATCCTTGACCCGCACTATGACATCTTCCAACACTCCCTGAGGTGTCTTAACTGATCTGTCAGCTAATTGCAGGGACACCTTGGTTGGCTTCAAATTGCCAACCTCAAAATGTGTCAGTAGAGAGGTTGGGATAAGATTGATGGAAGCACCTAGGTCAAGTAGTGCTCTATTGAATGTGGTGTTACCAATCATGCAGGATAAGAGAGGGGTGCCTGGGTCTTTCATCTTAGTTGGGAGGGTACTAGAGATGATGGAACTAGCTTGTTCCGAGAGAATGATTGGACTACTCCATTTTTGAATTCTTGCTTTACGCTTAGGTGTACATAGGTCTTTTAAAAACTTAGCGTAAAGAGGGATGTGGCGGATTGCATCCAACAAGGGGATGTTTATGTGGACTTGCTCAAAGAGCTTAAGCAAATCCTCCTCAGGTGCCACACAGGTCTTTTTCTTTCCTTTCTCCTTCTTCTTTAAAGCTTCAGGAAAAGGTACTGGAGTTGTGAGAGGTTCAGTTATAGGTAGAGGAGAAGTAGGAAGTGGAGGAGCAGAACTAGAAGTGGTAGGTGTTGGAAGAGGTGGATCTAGTGTGCATTTACCACTCCTAGTGACTATGGCATTTAGTTAAGCTCTAGAGGTAGATGGTAAATCATTGTTAGGTAGCGGAGGTGGTTGCGTTTGTGCAAGAGAAGAATTTGAGTCAGTGAAGAATTCAGTGTTGTGCACTGCTTGTGAAATGTCATGTGTTTGGTTTTGCAGTGCTGGTCTAGGTTGGACATACCTTTGAGCAGGTATGTTCCTAGGGTTGGGTTGTGCTTGGGATGGGAGTGAATGTGGTTGACGGGACTCCGTCAAGTGTGATAGCTGGGCTCTCATCTCAGCTAAGGCCGCGTCCTGTCTCTGCTGCATAGCAATATTCTGTTGTTGCATATCAGCAAGAGCTTTCATGATAGACCCCAACTGGCCATCTCGTGTAGGCCCAGATCGAGAGTATTGGGTGGGCCTGGGTTGGGGTTGCTGGTAGGTACGCGGTGGATATCCGTGTGATTGTGGAGGTGGTGCTCGGATCGGGTTGTGCAATGGTGGTGCAGAAGGTTGTTGAAAAGGAGGTCTTTGTGAATTTCCCGACCACGAGAAATTTGGATGATTACGCCATCCAGGGTTATAGGTTTGTGTGAAAGGATCATTGTGAATGGCATGAAGCTCCTCCGAAGCTCCAGAAGGTGCAGGGAAGTCAGTGAAGGGAGGAACAAAGGTTCCTCCAACCGGTGAAGGATATGGAAATGGAAAATCCGGTAATGCAGTTTGTGTCACAGAAAGGTTATTCACAGTTTCCCTCCCTGTGGGAAACTGAGAAGAAGTGTTTTGTGCTGGTGACTGAGAAGAAGAAGATGGGTGTTTTGAGAGAAATTTCCATACTTCATCTACTTTCTTCTCGATTAAGCCCACTTTATCCAGTTGACTAGCCACTATCTCTAAGTCTTTGCTACTGGATTGGGCTTCATGTACCCCCGTGTGTGAGTGGGAATGTGAGGACTTTCTATTAAACACGCTCATTGAAGCATTGTTAATAGAGTTTTCGGCCATGCCTTCAAAGAGCTCAAAGGCTGAGTCCTCGTCCCGACACAGGAAATTGCCTCCACAAGCGGCATCTACAAAATTCCGTGTGTCATCATGGAGCCCATGGTAGAAGATCTGGACCTGTTGCCAGCGTGGGACACCATGGTGGGGACATTTTCTCAAAAGCTCATGGAATCTCTCCCAAGCCTCGTGCATAGGTTCTCCTAAATTCTGGGTGAAGGTGGTGATGGCACGCCTTAAGGCATTAGTGCGGCCTACAGGAAAGTACTTCTTTAAGAACTCATGTTCTAAAGAAGCCCAGGAATCTATAGGTGTAGTCCGTGCAAGTGTTCTAAACCAAAAGGCTGCCTTATCTTTTAATGAAAAGGAGAACATTTTCATCAAAAGCGTGTGCTGATCATGTCCTTGCGGACCCAAAGTTTGGGCAAGATTCTTCAGCTCCTCTAAATGCTGAAAAGGGTCCTCAGAAGCAAGTCCATGGAAGTGAGGAATGAGTGCTATAATGTTCGGCTTCAGTTCAGCAGCACGACCCCCATTGGGATAACGTACCACAGGCATTGGTTGGGCAACTGCGGGATTATAATAATCTCGTAGTTGAGGTCTACGGGGTTGGGGTGGTGCCTGAGGATTTCTAGGTTGAAGTGGTTGTGGTTGGGGGTTAGCTAATAGATTTACAGCTTGAGCAAGCTGTTGCACCTGTTGGGTTAAGGTATTCATTTGTAGTTGTGTATCGAAAAGGTGCTGCAGATGAGGCATAGGTCCTCTCTCCGGGGGTGGATTAGGATGATTAGGATAAGGTGGAGGTTGGAACCTAGGGATAGGTGGTTGCTGTGGTAGAGGATGTGCAACTAAGTCTGGAGGAAGTTCTTCAAAATCCTCAAAGTGTGAAGAATCAAGATCATCCTCTTGGCGAGGGGGATTGTGGAAAGTATTTTGAGACTCAGGAGGTAAGGGATTAGAAGTGGAAGGCAAAGAAGATGATGCAGTAGCTTGGGTAGCAGTACCCAAGGGGAGTACAAGTTCTGGGTTTTGGGATCTCCTACCTTCCATTGAGTTGGTTTTTTTTTTTTTGAAATCCCGTTTACTCTAATTCGATCCAACTCAATGGGAAAAAAAAATTTTTAACGTTCAATAAAACAGAAGAATCCCAATAAAATCTCAATTCAAGAAGACCAATCAATCGAGATGAATCGGAGAAAATTTTTCCTAGAGGCTGCTACGCAAAGTATGTTATACGCAAACAATTGTTTCAAGCAATTGTACGTATCCTAAGATAAACCTAGCGAAGTGCAGACCTCTAGAATCCACTGGGAATCTGGATTAGACTGAGCGTGCGGATCCAGATCCTGTGGTTGCAGAAAGATGAGGTAGAAACCCGTGTATTGTGGCCTTAAGTGATCGTGCTGTGTGCACGATAACATTCAACACAAGGCGATTAAAATCTCAAACATGGTTTCACCCAATTTTGCTATCTCCTTTTTGATTGAAGTGATTAAAATGTGTTTTCTATGCTGCTCGTTTCACTTTTTACTAAATTCAGAACAAGTAGTGGTCTTCTTTAATTTTAAGTCAAATGCAAATATGGCAGGAGTTAGAGTTAGGTAAGAAATGCGTACCTGACTCCAGCAATCTTCTAATGCAGATTTGACTTGAATTAAAATCTAGCAGGAATGAAATGCAATCCTAAAAATGGATGCCTGAGGTTATGCTGCTGCTAGATAAGTATGAGGTCTTTTTGATTTTTTCTTTTTTTCTGAAAAATTTTATATGCAATTCAAAAGTAAGGAAAGAAATTAAGAAGATAAAGAAATAAAGTCCAGATAGTCCAGAATTATTACAAAAATTGTGTGAGAACAAGCTCTCACAACTTATGACTAACAATTGCTCCTAATCAATAAACCTAAAACTATCTATACTAAAACTAATACTAAAATCCTACAGCGACTTCGAGGCAAAACTCCACCAGGAAGACGAATCTGGAGCGCAGCGACTCCACCAGGAAGACGACACTCCTCCTCAAGTGCTGTGGAAAAAACAAATGATTAGTAAAAGAATAAAGGAATGTATACACAATTAATTCAATGGAAAATAAAAGCAATTATAATGAATGAATGAAGAATTTCTATATACAAAAGAATAAAAAGAAAATTTTGGTGCAAAGAGCGTTGCCTCCCCGGCAACGGCGCCAAAATAATGATGGTGAAAATGATTGTTGTAAATGTTTGTTGGTAATAATTGTTGATTATGTCGTTGTAGTATAGGGTGTATAATATAACATTAAGGATGTCGTATAGTGGTGAGTATGGGTGAGTTCCAGTCATTACAACCATTATTATCATTTGCTTATTTATCTAATTTTTACTGGTTTTGTTCCAGGTCGTTCTCTGGGAGGCAATTTATTGAATTTAATTCGGTCACTCTTTGATTATCTCCAAAATTGTCTTCTTATTCAAAAGGAAACTTTACATTTAAAGAATGAATGAATGTTTTGTTTACCTAGTTACTAAGAAGTGCTTGCAAAAATGCTAACTATGAACAAGCATCAAATAATCTATTATTATACTCTAAACTATGTATTTACAAGTTATACTATTAACACTAATATGTTAGTTCATACTCCATTAGGATACCATGGTGTAAAAACTTAAGTTACTAGTCATTTATTTATAGTGACATATATATCAGTTTTAGTGACAGATATAAACGTCGCTAAATCTCAGGAAACACTATATACAACCTAAAGAAGCAAACTGAGGTCTTTAGCGACATTTATAGTGTCGTTTTATTCTGTTAGTAATTATGTGGGTTTAATTTTACATATGTACAGAGTCTTTTCTGTTGTTATCTCGTGTTATCTCTTTTTTTTTTTTAAGTCGTCTGTCCTTTCATTTTGTTCTGTGTAGTCTTTCAGAGGCTGCGGTGGAGTCCTTAGTGTAAAATGTGTTTAATTAGCGGGCGCACTTTTCGAGGGATACACAGCACCCTTACGGTGGGACCAGACCTCTACTAAGCGCGCCCTAATCTCAGATTAGGTGCTTAATTACATTTTCGTATCAGCGCAGGGCCTCAGCCCAACGCCTTCAATAATCGCACACACTCGGGCTCCCAGCCCCACATAGGAATCACGCATTCAGTATTCAGCACATATCAGAATCGGGTTATCGGATCAGACGGAACAGGTGAAGTTTCGGGCGCCCGGCGCCATGACGACTGGTAAGGTTATAACATAAATTATATTTATATGCTGCGTTTCGTTTGCAGCCCACGATGTGGCGCTATTCCAGCGCCACATCGTGCGTTGGAAACCAAACGCAGCTGCGTCTGTGCGCGTTTTTGGCCCTCGATTTGGGGGCCATAAATTATTAAAAAAAATAAAATAAAATATGGTAAATAAAATATTTACATAATACTACATAATTGATTAATTAATTTTGAATTTTAAATATATTTACTATATAAATGAATTCGCTAAACTAGGCTGATTATACAGGTTGATTTAGGTGATTAAATAGTTAATTACTTATAAAATAATTAGTAAATGGTCTAATTGACCTTAAACAGTTTTAACTTACATACTTAAGTATTTAATACATATTTTTATTGTATTTTTACGAATTTATTTATGTTTTATTTAGGCTAAAATAGCAATTCTGTGTAGTTTATAATTAAAACTAAGTTACAGTAAGTTATACTAGGTATAGTTATACTTTGACTAACTTAAATTACTTAATATATACATATATATATATATTCCCTAGTTTATAGGTTTATTTACTTGATTATTGCTCTAACCTATTAACTTAGCTACTAAATCAGTAAATATAAATCTGTACATATATATATACATAGATCAGTAGATACATTCATACTAGATTAGTATATATACATATTTTTACATAGATTACATATGTATACGAATTTCTGTACAGGTTTTATACATATTTACAGTATAACTATGTATCTAACTGATATGCTATAGTTATAGTTATAATACTATGAATGGGTGTATTTACAGTTTTAAAATAAGTCTATGCCATTAGGCTTTTGTATAAAGTTAGGGAATTAGAGTTGATTGATTTTTTTTTTATTTGAGTTTAGGCAGCAGCTTCAGCTACTGTCAGAGGAGATGGAGAAGAGAACAATGTGCTGTTTTAGTGTTATTTACAGTGGCAGTGGCTTAAGCCACTGTCAAATGGCTAACTGCTGCTGCAGTTAGTCCACTTGAAGAGGGGGGAAGTATTCTACAGAGAAGAGGGAAATTTAGAGAAGAAGGGAGTTTAGAGAAGAGGGGAATGTAGCTGCTATATGCAGCATGTTGCTGTATAACTGGGAGTAAGATAAAATTCAAAACAAACTACAATTTACAGAGTTGAAATCCAAATCTGAAAGGGGTTTAAATCTCACGAAAATCTCATGTAAATTCAGCTCAAACACTTATTAGAAAACAAACTTAGCAGAAGCATCCTTTCAGATCAAAACAGCAAATGGCATTGAGTTAGTCTTCCTAATGCCATAGACAGCATGAAGGAAGACTTAGCTCAATCAATTAAAACCAAAGAAACACAATCCCAGTTTCTTGCAACCTGAAGGAGTATGGAAAACTCCTTAGGTTAGAGAATCACCATACAGAAATGATCATCAACACAAATAGTGCATGGCAGTTCTGAAATAGCAAAAAGAGACTAAGAATGCATTAAGGAAATTTAATGGAAGCTGGCGAATGCATTCAAAACAAGGTATAAACAGAATTATGAAAGGCTCTTCTGATTGGTTCTCTGTCACCAGAGAACTTCTCAGAATCCTTGCCTACAATGAAAACCAAAAATCCTTTCAATTTGTCAGATCTGTCAAAACATTTCAGAGAGTAAAAATCCTTTAAAATCCAGATCAAAAGTGCTCTGACAAACTGAGGCAATCCATTTAAAACAGAGGGGCTTTTATGAAAGAAATGGAATGAGTGAGAAGCCCTAAATGGTGCTTGTGACGCCACTTTCAGATCTGAGGCAGTGCGCCATCATATCTGAAATTGGGTCAGGATGTGTGGGTGATTGGTGAAAAATTCGTCGTTAAAAGGAAAAAAAAACAAGAATCAGAATCTGGATGATGGGAAAAACAAAACATGAAGAGGGAGATAAATTGAATAGTGAACAGATGATTCTTCCCCTCTGATCTGGACTGATAAGAGGAGGTGAGGGAGGGGATCTAATACTAATTCTACTCCTAAGACTAATCTAACTACAGCTAACATTAAACACTAACAATTAAAACTAAATCTATTCTAAACTACTGCAAACTAAATCTAACACTACTTGTGCAGAATTAAAAACTAAACTAAAAGGAAGAATGGGACCTATGGGTCCTTAGCCGGCGGCTAAGGAGGAAGAAAGGAGGAGGGTGACTCCAGCGGAGGGAAGAGTCTGCTAGTGAGACTCCAGGGTCGTCCTCAGGTGCTACGAGGTCCTTAGCGACGAGGAGGGTCGAGAGCAGGCGATGATTCCACAGCCGGTGGCTGTGAAATCAGGGTCTAGATGAGGAGGAGAGACTGGAGTGGAAGAATTGATCGCTAAGAGATGTAGGAGGGAGCGATCCCCTGCGCGCGACACCACTGAGGTGCTTAAATAGCAGCTCAGTGACTGAGATCACCGCAAGGGTGAGGTTAATCAGAATCAGGCCGGCGGTGAGGATGAGATGGGTAGAGCGCGCGGCGAGTCAAGAGAGAGATCTGACCGTCAGATGAGATCTGGGAAGAGAGGTGAACGCACGCACCGAATCGCGCGAAGGTTCCATTTGATTCCAGCCGCAGATCGAGATCAAAAGTGCGATGGACGGTCGAGAATGGCTGTGTTCTTCGCGCGCTACAGTGCGCGTGAAGAACACAGGCTTCTCTCTGAAATGAGGGAAAACTTGCAGGAAGACCCTTAAACGAAGGGGTAGAAGAATAGCGTGCAGGTCCAAAAGTGAGAAGAACTATAATCGGAAGGGCCCTGCAGTCATACAGAAGGGTCCCTGCGGCTTGCAAAAAGGTCCAAGAAGGAGTTTTGAAGGGTAGAAATGTAATGCATGAAGGACCTACTTGTAATCTATTTATTTCTAAGCCTAAATGATGTCCAATTGCTTTCAAATTTTTACATGTGCTTAATTGAACATTTAAGACATTGATTTTACTTCTGATTTGTCTTTTCAAACTTGTTTATGTGTTCAATTGATGCATGGATCATCATTTGTTCTTTAGTTTTCAGAATATCTCATTTTTGTGACCTAATTAGGAGATTTTAACACACATTAAAAGTTTTAGGTCTTTTCTTTAATTCCCACACTTAACCCTTTTTATGTGTTAATTTGATATTGTTTTGCTTAGTATCTAGCTTAATTTCGGCCTTTTAGCTATGATGAGTAGCCACTCATCAGTCTCCTCCTGGCAAGCCCAAGGGGGGCGTGCCTTAGCTCCTCCAAGGTGGATGCTCTCCACCTCAATTCTCTCCTCCAAGGGTGGGCGTGCACCACCCTAGTTTCTCCTCCAATGCCTGGTTGTCCTCCTTGATGTAGAGAGCCTCCTCCTCTTGTCGTGACACAAGGAAAAGAGTGGAGAGGAAGAAGGCACCAAGGAGGCAAGGGATAGCCTCCTTAATCTTCTTCCTTCCTTCTTCTTCTTGGTCGTGAGTTATAGGTGGGCTTAGGGTAGAATTAACACTAATGGGAGGATGATTTTTGTTGGTGGTATATGGTGGGTATATATAGAGGTGGAGAGGGGGTAGTAGGCCTGGACATGTGGAGGGCTAGGATGGGTTTTAGGAGGTGGTTAAGGGGTGGTTATGGAGATCTAGGGTGTAGGATGGGTGGTGCCACCTTAAGGGATGTGGTGGTGGTGGTAATGGTGGAGAGACACCATAGGTTGGCACCAACCATGGAGAGTTTCCATGGTTTTGGCACCAACTATGGGGGCTTCTAGAAGGTGGGTATGTGGATGGTGGATAAGGGTTGTAGGGGTAGGTGTAGGGTGGAGATTGATGGGTTTTTGGAGGAAAAAATGTGGCGCCAAAAGGAGGTGGTTATGGTGGTTTTGGCACCACCTTCTTGGTGGCTTTTGGTGGTAGACATGGGGTGAAGAGGTGTGGTTGAGTTGGTGCCAAGTAGGATAGCTTATGTGGAGCTTAGGTGGACTTGAAGTGGAGGCTTATGAAGGTGGAGTTATGGTTAGCTAAGGTGGATGACTAAGGAGTGGAGAACTTAGCTAAGCTAGCTAAGCTAGTAGGTGAGTAGAGGAGGTATCTGGAGCTAGGGTTTTGAGGGGAGGAGCTGAGAAGGTGATGCTTGGAGCTGAACTGGGGCTGGTAGCTACTGAAGAGAATGGCAAGGAGCTACTTTAGCTGGCTTAGCTTGCTAGTTCTTTGCTAGTTGCTAAGCCAAGCTAAAGTAAGTTGGCTTCTACTATGATATGGTAAGGTGAGCTGGGTCTAATCATCCCGGGGAGGACCTAGCTAGCTGAAGTAGCTAAGGTAGCTTAGCTAAACTAAGTTGAGCTAAGTGGAGTCCCCAGGAGCTGGAGGTAGTTGGACCTGAGCTGAGGTGGACTCCAGTCAACTTACCTGAGCTAGCTAGAGCTCCCAGTAAATTGATGGGAGTTGAGATGAGCTTGACTCAATTAAGTTGAGCTGGATCTAAGCTGACTTGAGCTAGGGTGAGCTAAGATGAGCTATCTTGAGTTATCATTCAGCTGAAATAAACTGAATGGAGTTAGGATGAGCTAACCCTAGTTCAAGTGAGCTGGTATCCAGCTATGATGAGTTGAATTAGGCTGAGTTCTAGCTGGTTTGAGCTTTTCCTTCGCCAGTTGCCTTCCTAAGTGATAGGGTTCTGGGGATCTGATTATCTTGTTTAACCCTAACACTAAAACAAACATATCAAAAAGACAATAAAATGTAAAATGCATGCCTAACCTAATTTATGCCTAATGCAGCCCAAAAACCCGTTCGCGGAGTTAAAATCCTAAGAGCTAGATCTGTTTTAAGGCATAAGAATGATGATAAACTAGCATTTATCACTAGGTTCTACGGGTTGAGAAGGTATTATGTTTCAAAAAGGGTGCTCGTCGATCCCCATGATGATAATCCTCTCGTGGAATGTGCCTGGCCTTTGGGATAGGGTTCGGAGGGCAAATTTACATCGACACTTGCGGGAGTGGCAAGGGGATTGTGCTTTGGTGCAGGGACTCATTTTGACTCAGACAACACGTGGGAGTAGTGGCCTCTTGGCTCAGGTATCGACACGAATCTTTGTCTCCTTCCGTCCTCAAGGTGTTTGGAGCGGTTGCCATTTAGTGGAGGAAGGACTGGCTCTCCTTGGAGGAATTATGTTCTCACCGACAGTTTTACTAGGTAGGTGGACGGGTCCTCTTTTTGTGTGTCTTGTGTGTATGGTCCTTGTTTGAGTGGTGATCGTCCTAGGCTATGGAATGAGCTTAGGGAGGCGGCAATTTTTGTTCAAGGTGGCACTTGGTTGATTGGTGGCGACTTTAATGCCACTCTGTCGATCAATGATCGGTCAGATGGGGGACATGATTCTTCTACCCTGGGTTTTCAGGAGGTTTTCATGGAGCTTGATTTGTTGGAGCTCCCTATTTCGGGAGCTGTCTACACGTGGAGGAGTGGGAGTGGCTGCATGTCACAGTTGGATAGGTTCCTATGTAATGTGCATAAGGCTTTCCATTTGGCAGGGGTCTCGGCCTTACAACGGACTTTCTCTGACCATATGCCTATTCTGTGGGATAGTAGGGATGGCTTGGTGGTATCTTCTTATTTCAAGTTTCAACAGTTTGGGCTCAAAGAGGAGGGGTTCAAAGATATGGTTTCTAGTTGGTGGAGGGGCTTCCCTGAAGAGGCCTCGGCTACTAGGTCCTTGGCATCCAAGCTTCAGAGGTTGCGTTTTTCGCTTCTTGAGTATAAGAAGTGGGCTAGAAGTGATAGGGAGAAGGTTCGGGTGGAGGCCTTGGAGAGGGTGTGGTCTCTTGACACTACGGAGGATGTTTCCTCTCTGTCTCTTGATGAGATGGAGAGGACGAGACATCAAGGGGTGGTGGCGGTGGAGGATCTCAAAAGAGAGATGGATTGGAGAGAGAAGTCGAGACTGCTATGGTTAAAGGGGGGCGATACTAATACAAGATTCTTCCATGCTTCAGCCAGTTCCAGAAGAAGGCTCAATCATATTTCTTCTTTTCGGGATGGGGATCAGGTGATTGAAGCACCTGCTGCATTCGAGATATGGTCAATAACTACTTCCACCAGGTAATTAGGGCTAGGCCACGTAGTGAGTGGAGGTTGGCTACTTCCGATATGCCCTGGCTGGTGGTTGGCGAGGCTCAGGTTTTGACTAGGCCTTTCTAGGAGGAGGAGGTTTTGGTGGCTCTTAGGGGTTTGAAGGCGAAGGGATCCCCTAGGTCGGATGGTTTCCAGGTCTTCTTTTATAAGGAGTTTTGGGAGTTGCTTTGTTATGATGTTATGGAGATTTTGGAGGAGTTTAGGGAAGGTAATTTTGGTTTTGAAAGGCTTAATCATTCTTTCCTGTTTCTTATGCCAAAGAAACAGGGTGCTGAGACTTTGGGGGATTTCAAACCTATTTCCCTCTCAAACTCCTTTTACTTATTGGTCGAGAATATCATGGCCAACCGCTTGAGGGAGGCTCTTCCTAGCCTTATTAGCTCAGTACAGTCTATTTTCTCAAAGGACCAGTTGTTGTAGGAGACTTTTATTTTGGCCAGTAGAAGGTGTCAGCATGGGCACACACTAAGCGGAAGGCTTTTTTGTAGAAGGTGGACTTCTCTAAAGCCTATGATTCTCTGTCATTATTATATCCATGGGAAGTCTTGAGGCAAAGGGGCTTCTCGGAGCAGTTGGTCCAGTGGATGAAGAGGTGTATCTCAGTGATAAATGCCAGTTTATCATCATTCTTATGCATTAAAACAAATCTATCTCTTAGGATTTTGCTCCACAAATGGGTTTTTGGGCTACATTTAAGCATCAATTAGGTTAGGCATGCATTGAACTTTTTATTGTCTTTTTAATGTGTTTTTGTGAGTGTTAGGGATATACAGATTATCAGAACTCCAAAACCCTAGCACTCAAGAAGGCAACTTGTGAACAAGAAGCTTAGACTAGCTGGAACTCAACTTGATCTAGCTCACCATAGCTGGATTCCAGCTCACTTGAACTAGGGTAAGCACATCTTAGCTCCATTCAGCTCATCTCAACTAACTGGCAGCTCAAGAGAGCTCATCTTAGCTCACCCTAACTTAGGTCAGCTCAGATCCAGCTCAACTTAGCTGAATCTAGCTCATCTCAGCTCCCATTAGTTCACAGGGAGCTCTAGCTAGCTCAGCTGAGTTGACTGGAGTTCACCTCAGCTTAGGACCAGCTACATCCAGCTCCACTCAACTCTAGCCAACTGAAGATGACTTCATCTTAGCTCAGGAAGCTCAAGTCCAGCTCCCGAGGATTCAGCTTAGCTCAACTTAGTTGAGATAAGCTACCTTAGCTACCTCAACTAGCTAGGTCCTCCCCGAGAGCATCAGACCCAACTCACCTTAGCTCCTTTCAACAGAAGCCAGCTTGCTTTAGCTTGGCTTAGCAACTAGCAAAGAACTTGCAAGCTAAGCTAGCTAAGGTAGCTCCTTGCAGCTCTCTTCAGTAGCCACCAGCTCCAATGCAGCTTAAGGTGACTACCTCCAACTCTTCTCCCTCAAAACCCTACCTCCAAATGCCTCCAACCCTACTCCCTACTAGCTAGCTGCAGCTTGCTTTAGCTAGTCCACCTCCATGGCACCAAAACCTACTACCCTACTACCCAAGCTCCAGCAAAAAGACCACCTACTCATACTTTATTTTGGTGCCAACTATCCCTTCCATCACCATCCTACATCCACCATCAAAACCCATCTCCACGCTCCATTTTTTCCCTCCAAAATCAATGCCTTGTAGAAGATATTTTTGGAGGGAAAACCAAGGCACCTTTTCATTTCCCTCCCATTTTTCCCTCCAAAAATATCCAAGCACCCCTTCATTTCCCTCTAAAAAAAATTATAACCACTCCCCTTCCCATCCTATAAATACCCTACCCTACCACAACATAATTCCCATCCTCCCATTGGATAATTTCCACCTGACTTCCACCTAAACCCACGGCCAAGAAGAAGGGATAGAGAGGAAGATTAAGGGAGCACATCACCCACCTCCTTGGTACCTTCTTCTCCCCATTCCTTCCCTTTGTGCCACGCCGAGAAGGAGGAGGATCTTCACCACCAGGAGGATGGCCAGGCAAGGAGAAGAAAGGGTGGTGCACGCCCACCCTTGAAGGAGATCATTGAAGGTGGTAGCTTCCACTTTGGAGGACACCATCTTAGAGGAGCATAGCAAGGAAGGAGAAGGAGGAGCCCTTTTCAAGCCTAGGAGCCACTACGCTTGGAGCAAGGAGCTTCACCACTTCACCATCTTCATCAACCAGGACTTTTGTTTCGCTTGTTTTATATTTTCATTGTTGTTATAAGCTTTCCTGTACTAGTGTAGAACAAAAGTCTGATTTTTTTATAAAGTTGCTTTCCTAACCTAGTGCATTTTATTATCTACTTTGGTTTTGTTTTAGGACTTCCACACCCTCTTCCCAATTATCCTAGGCCTTCACTTGCCTAGGGTGAGCTTGGGAAGAGGTTACTTTGCCACCTAGTTGCTAAAGTAGGTTTTGTCTTTTCCATCACCAACTTTGTATTGCTTTGTTAAATCAAAAACCCTAAAAATTACATTTTCGAAAAAGAACAAAAAGAAAGTTGAGTTGCATTTTCGAGCAAGAGATTGAATTTTGCAAAACATTGCTTCCTTGGACGATCCTAGATACTCCCCTATCTAGGTCATATAAATTTAAAAGCAAAAGCAGATTTACATATTGCAACGACATTAAATTGCCTAATTAACAAACTGTGTATTTTCGCGATCACTTTTTGGCACTGTTGCCGGGGAGGCACGGCTTTGCAAATTAGTTTTATCTTGCTTGAAGTGGATCTCATCCCCTTGCCTCTCTTCTTTCTTGTGTGTGTAGGAACTATAGGAAGAAAGTGGGAATTTGGAAGCAAGAGCTCAAAGTTCATTTTCTTCCTACAATTCTAGGTTGATTTCTTCTTTCTTGTCACACTTAGCCTAAATGACTACCAAAATACACTAAAATTAGCTTTCAGGATCTTAAACATCAAATTTTGGTAGAGTGGTACCTTTAAAACCCATTGTTTGATTGATTGTCCAATTAAACACCACTCTACCTTAAGTGCGGGTGTTCTGTTTTTTGGATCCAGACTTCTATCTGGATTTGAAAAATCAATTACGAACACCATAGGCCTCCTAAAATCTTGAAATTTCACCCAGAGATTCCAAAACAAGTTGGGAACATTTCTTCCAAATTTTAGACTAATTGGTTTTGTATTTAATTTTTAAAAATTCTTGGACTGTAGAGGGGTCACACCCTCTAATCTTCCTATTTTGCTACTGTCCGTGAATTTTAGAATTTTTGTACTCATCCAAGTTTTATGAAATTTAGATTTCTGGAATCCTTGTGAATTTATGCACATCATATAAAATCACCAAAATTTTCTGAAGTTGGCAGTGATACTGAAAAGTCCAAAATACCCACGGGTATCATTTCCACCAACACAAATAAAAATTTGAAAAAAATATCAAACAAATTCCTAAAATCTTAAAAAAATCTTTTCTGAAATCCTTGTTTGATTTTCCATAAAGTAGTGCTATTGTTTGATCTGTTTGAATCATTACTTAATACAGAAAGCCTAAAAAAGATCCATTGGTAGTTAAATTTCTATCCTAGGATCAATTAGATTAGGGTTTCTTTTTCATTTTTAGAGACAAACCACTAAAAGGAAATTGATCTCAACCCATACAACTTGCTTTTCTTTTGTTTGTGGAATCTTAAAACTTGTTTGAAGTCTTAAGAAAGGAAACCCTAAAACACATTAATTTAAAGTAAATTCTAAAAGACAGAAATACATAAAATTTTTTGTGTGATAACTTGTTTGAATTGGAGCCACTTTCCAATCTTGCATACACTATCAAAATTGGAATAACAGGGCAACAACCTATTCAACACCCTCCACATTCCATGTGCACTTTAGTATCCTAGACCTAATTAAAATCTGTAGCAACTTGACCCCTAAGGTTTCATCAACTTAGGCTTGCAATCTTGGTCTTAAGTTTTCTTTAGTTAATATCAATTTTGTTATCTATATCTGGTGTTCAGGTTGAGGGGCCGTGTCAAACGACTAGGCGCGGGTTTGTACAAGCACCTGGGGATTTCCTGGGAAATGCTTGGGCCCAAACCTCCCCATAAACAACTTGGCTAGATTTGTTGACAGAATGGGTATTCACTAGTGATTACTTATTTCTTAGGTAGACTAAGTCTTAGGTTATTTTTAGGGAGTCACATTTAGGTTAGGTCTAGAATTTTGATTGCTTGTTTGCACACTTTCTCTTATCTCCATCTCTTCTCCTTCCCTCCCGTTTCTTCCATTTTACACCGGCAGTGGTCCAAAACTCCACACTTGGAGGGACCACTTGATTTTTGCCTCCCCAAAAAGACTTTTCCTGCATTTTTCCTCTTCGTTAAAAATGGAAAATCAAAATTGGACTTCTGACCTACATGCTAATTATTCTTTCCCAAATCTTTCCACCCAAGAGCTTCTTAATCAGGCCCCCCCACCTAATTTCTACTCCATTATGGTTCAGCTACAAGTTAAGAAACAATAGTTGCATAAGGATTTAACAAACCTAGCCAACCAAGGGAGTCCTGCCACACCTACCCAAGCTCCACACATTCCACATCTCACCCCTTCTCACATCCCAAAGAGACAAAATTTGCATACAACCCATGCTGAATATAACCATTATTCTGAGGCTTTCTATGATTCAACAGGCAGTTATACTTATCCAAATCATTACCCTACTCAAAATGTCTCCACCTTCCAGGAGCAATTGCAAAATTCCTCTAATTGGAGGAATTATCCGACTTAATCCTGGACCAATCTGATTCGTCGCCAACAACAAAACCTATTTGGAGGGTATGGTTCAAAATCAACTTATCAATATGGGCCATCTCAAGAAGACATCAATGCCTAGATGATGAAAACCCTACAGGAGATGTAAAGGAAAACAATGGAAATAACCTGTGCTATTAATATTCTCAATGATCAATTTGGGGTCATTTCAAACCAAAGACTTGCAGGACACTTACCATCCCAGCCCACACCAAACTTTGTCAATCATAAGAACCAACATCCAGGTGGACACCAACATCAGAACCACATTGTTTAGCCTCCTATTAACCCAATATCTCAGCACCAACCTGGTTTCTATCAACAATAGGCCCCTTCACCTCCTCCCAGTGATAACCAAACTGCATATGCAGATACATTGAGGAGTGGGAACACCACCACTGATTTAGGGCCTTCAAATCAAATTGATGAAACCCACTCTCAGCCTATGCAAATCAACTCTCCTAACCCCACTCAGGAAGAAGAAAAAGAAAGCCCAAAAACACTTGATTCAAATCCTACTGCTCACTCTCAAACACTGCCATCTGATCATTCTAATAAAAAATCAGAGCCCTCTTACCAAGATCTTTTGGACTTATTTGGGCAAGTTGAGAGGAATATCCCCCTCCTAGATGCCACCCCTGCCTTTGCTAAATTTTGGAAAGAAAAGTTTACTCCAACAGGGGAGGTTCAGAATCTAGGAAGGGTGGTCCTTTCTAAGACAGCAAGCTTAGTTGTTCAGAGCAAGTTACCTTTCACAAAAAAGGACCCGGGCACATCACCCATCTCGATTGTCATAAATGACACCACTTTTTTCCGCGTCCCTCTCGACTTAGGTACCTCCATTAATATCATCCCCCTGATCTTATTCAAGAAATCTCAATTCAGTGATTTTAAACCTATTAAGGTTCAATTTCAATTGGAAGATCGATCTACCATTCAACTGTGGGGAATTGTTGAGGATAGTATTATCAAGGTCCGGAATTGTCTATTTCCAGTGAATTTTCTGGTCCTTGACATAGGTTCTCATTAATGCCATCCTTGGAAGACCATTTTTGATTATGGCAATAGCTAATATCAATTCTCATTCTGGGAAAATGAATATAAGTTGCAATAACCAGATCTCCTCATTAGATTTATTTCAAGCTTCCAAGAGGTCCATTGATCACAAAATTTTTGAGGACACTGATAATAAAATGGAAGCAGTATTTGAGAAGTCTATGTTGATCTAATCTCACTCAGCTTTGACCACCGTTGATCTAGATTTTATTGATTCTTATTCTAAGGATGATTATGTGGTCCAAGACTTTTCAGATCAACTAGGATTTGACTTTTACTCTTTCAATCTTCTTGATTTTTCACCAAAAACATCCACACTAACTTCACCCACCCTACATCTCACTGACTACTTTCTCCCTCCCTTTCCATTGGACCTACCACCCGACCCACCCAAGTTTGACATTTTACATGAACTTAAACCATGGCCAGACCTGGGTCATTTTTCCATTTCATTTTGATCCCTATTTCTTTATCAATCATCTTTTTAGGGATCTTGAGGAAAACACATTTCTTGAAGACATTTAGGTGTCCAACTATTTACATGATTACCCGTCTTCTGTGCATACCTTCACGCCTAACTGAATGGCGTAAAAGATAGCACTGGATGGTAGGTAACTCATCATTTTTTCTGCTTTCCTTTTTCCTTTCTTTATCCAGGTTTTGACCACCCTAAACCCGACCGCCCTTCACTAAGGTGTTCCCTTTTTCCTCTTAATGCATGAGGACTTGCATATCATAAGCATGGGGGGAGGGGTGTTTTTAAAATTTTAACGATCGATTTAGGATTTTCAAAACCTAAAAACATGCATTTTCTTTTGACATTTTAATTTCCTGCATGCATACCCAAAAAAATAAAAATGTTAAAAACTTTTTGAGGAAAATTTTGAAATGGGGACTAAGGTTAAAAAACTCACTTTTGGTACAATGGGATTTAATCTTTAACAAACTAGGGATGAGGATACGAATCTAATCATTAGAATTTCAGGGTCGATTTTTAGACTAGATCAGATATCCTTCTCCAAAATTCTACCTGAACTCGTGATAGTTCAGGTGACTTGATCCTCTTTTGTAATATGGAAAGTATTTGGCTTAGTTTTTGATTCAAAAACTTATATTTCTTGCGAAACTTCCTGTGTCAAATTTCACACACAAGCCAACACTTGAAAACAACTAAAAATTAGAAAAACCCCCTTGTTTGGCCTTAGTAAAAGTCTGAAGCAAATCATTGGTTTGAGTTCCCATCGTCGAAAAGGAGGAAAATGCCTCCTTTAAGGGCACGATGTCAACATGTTACCACCTCGACGCTACTCTATATCTATATTCATATCATTAGATGGAGCATTAAAGCGCATTTTTGCAGCTCAAGTGTCTTGGACGGTGCTCTACCTATAGTGTCGGAGCAAGAGCTTGAGTTTGCTTGGAGCGCCCCTTTACATCGCATTATGTTTTGGGGTTGTGAGCTCCTGGGTGGTGACATGGACAGTGCTATCTCGAAGTACTGGTGCCAGAGCCCCTTCGAGGATTGGTAACGGGAATGATGTTCCCGACACATCTGTTATAAGACAAAGCTAAAAATAAGCATGCGAGAGAGAAAAAAAAGTTTTAACCAAAAAAATGCCCTTATAAATGTTGGTTTTTCACAAGCACAGACACAAGGTTTTAAATGTTATTGCAAGTTGCGAATCAGATTCAAGAGCTAGAAAAATCCTGAAAACAAAAATTTCAAGACATCTGAATTAACAAGGGGTTAATCTATGAATTTTTTGGAGGATATATTGATCCCATTTTTGTCTAGTTTTTGATTCCGAAAACAAACCCCGATGTTTATTCGTAACAAATCCTATACCTCCTGTGTTTGGATCATCCTATGTCCCGTAATCTCTTTCTCCTCAAAAGTCAAAAAAATTAGATTTTCCAAAAATTTCATTTTGTAAAAATTAAAGTTTTACTAAGAGACTAGCAAAAGATAAGCATGGGGGTGTGATAAATGCCAGTTTATCATCATTCTTATGCATCAAAACAAACCTATCTCTCAGGATTTTGCTCCGTAAATGGGTTTTTGGACTGCATTTGGGCATCAATTAGGTTAGGCATGCGTTGCACTTTTTATTGTCTTTTTAATGTGTTTTTGTGAGTGTTAGGGATATATAGATTGTTAGAACTCCAAAGCCCTAGCACTCAGGAAGGCAACTGGTGAAGAAGAAGCTCAGACTAGCTGGAACTCAGCTTGATCTAGCTCACCTTAGCTGGATTCCAGCTCACTTGAACTAGGGTTAGCTCATCCTAGCTCCATTCAGCTCATCTCAGTTGATTGGCAGCTCAATAGAGCTCATCTTAGCTCACCCTAGCTCAGGTCATCTCAGATTCAGCTCAACTTAGCTGAATCTAGCTCATCTCAGCTCCCATTAGTTCGTAGGGAGCTCTAGCTAGCTCAGCTGAGTTGACTGGAGTTCACCTCAGCTCAGGACCAGCTACATCCAGCTCCACTCAACTCCAGCCAGCTGAAGATGACTTCATCTTAGCTCAGGAAGCTCAAGTCCAGCTCCTGGGGATTCAGCTTAGCTCAACTTAGTTGAGCTAAGCTACCTTAGCTACCTCAACTAGCTAGGTCCTCCTCAGGAGCATCAGACCCAGCTCACCTCAGCTCCTTGCAGTAGAAGCTAGCTTGCTTTAGCTTGGCTTAGCAACTAGCAAAGAACTTGCAAGCTAAGCTAACTAAGGTAGCTCCTTGTAGCTCTCTTCAGCAGCCACCAACTCCAGTGCAGCTCAAGATGACTACCTTCAGCTCTTCTCCCTCAAAACCCTAGCTCGAAATGCCTCCAACCCTACTCCATACTAGCTAAGCTAGCTTAGCTTAGCTAGTCCACCTCTATGGCACCAAAACCTACTACCCTACTGCCCTACTACCTAAGCTCCAGCAAAAAGACCACCTACTCATACTTTATTTTAGTGCCAACTATCCCTTCCATCACCACCGTACATCCACCATCAAAACCCATCTCCACCCTCCATTTTTTCCCTCCAAAAATATCCAAGCACCCCTTCATTTCCCTCTAAAAAAAATCATAACCACCCCCCTTCCCATCCTATAAATACCCTACCCTACCACAACATAATTCCCATCCTCCCATTAGATAATTTCCACCTTACTTCCACCTAAACCCACGACCAAGAAGAAGGGATAGAGAGGAAGATTAAGGGGGCACATCACCTGCCCCCTTGGTGCCTTCTTCTCCCCATTCCTTCCCCTTGTGCCACGACGAGAAGGAGGAGGATCTTCACCACTAGGAGGATGGCCAGGCAAGGAGAAGAAAGAGTGGTGCACGCCCACCCTTGAAGGAGATCATTGAAGGTGGTAGCTTCCACGTTGGAGGACACCATCTTAGAGGAGCATAGCAAGGAAGGAGAAGGAGGAGCCCTTTTCATGCCTAGGAGCCACTAAGCTTGGAGCAAGGAGCTTCACCTCTTCACCATCTTCATCAACCAGGACTTTTGTTTCGCTTGTTTTATATTTTCATTGTTGTTATAAACTTTCCTCTACTAATGTAGAACAAAAGTCTAATTTTTTTTATAAAGTTGCTTTCCTAATCTAGTGCATTTTATTATCTACTTTGGTTTTGTTTTAGGACTTCCACACCCTCTTCCCAATTATCCTAGGCCTTCACTTGCCTAGGGTGAGCTTGGGAAGAGGTTACTTTGCCACCTAGTTGCTAAAGTAGGTTTTGTCTTTTCCATCACCAACTTTGTATTGCTTTGTTAAATCAAAAACCTTAAAAATTACATTTTCGAAAAAGAATAAAAAGAAAGTTGAGTTGCATTTTTGAGTAAGAGATTAATTTTTGCAAAACATTGCCTCCTTGGACAACCCTAGATGCTCCCCTTTCTAGGTCATATAAATTTAAAGCGAAAGTGAATTTACGCGTTGCAACGACACTAAATTGCCTAATTAACAAACCACGTATTTTCCTTATCACTTGACTTCCTCCTTTTCCCCATTGGTGAATGGTAGGCCTACGAGTAGGTGGATTTAGCCTTTGAAAGGCGTTTGGTAGGGGTGCCCGGTGGCCCCCCTTTTTATTCTTGCGGTGGACACGTTGGCGAGATTAGCCTTTAAGGCCTCGAAAGGGGGCTTGGTGCATGGTTACTCAATGCATTTGGGGCAGTGGGCCTTGACTCCCATATTACAGTTTATAGATGATACTGTCTTCTTTGTGGAGAGTGGAGTGGCTCAGGCGGAGATCGTCTTTCGTCTTGTCAGCATCTTTGGTGAGATCTCTGGCCTTTGGGTCAACGAGGCCAACTCTTCTTTTGGTGTGCTTTCGTCTTGATCCTTGCGTGTGTGAGGCCTTGTTTGAGACGTTGGATACCTCGGTGGTGGAGCTCCCCATTTGTTATTTGGGCCTTCCTATGCGGGCCAAGAAGATGAAGAATACGGATTGAGGTGAGCTGTTTGAAAAGCTATCTGCTCGATTCTTGGGGTGGAGCAGGAAGTTGCTTTCAAAGGGTGGTAGGCTAGTTCTCCTAAATTTAGTAATCTTCGCCATACCAATCTTCTTCCTCTTTATGTTCATGCCCATTAAGACTGTTAGAAAGATGCTGGTGTTCTTGCGGAAGCGATTTTTTTGGAAGGGGCCCAGGGCTGAAGGCCATTTCTTGCAGCCGACCAAATGGGACGCCATTTGCCACCGTAAGGAGGTCGGCTTGGGGTTTCGTTGCTTGGTTAAATTTGGTGACCCTCTTCTTCTTAAATGGGCATTCTGCTTCATGCGTGGGGAGAGGGGTTTGTGGCACGACCTCATCCTCGACTCTTAGGGGGGGTTGTGGCTGGCATGCAGGCTCCTAACAATGTGTCCCCCTTCTGGCATTCGGTGACTAGTGCTTTAAAGGAGCATTGGAGTCATTTTATTCCAGTGTTGGGCAATGGTGAGGCCTTTCATTTCTGGCTAGATGATTGGACGGGGCAAGGGATTTTCAAGGGTTTTTCTTCTATCCAAGAATAAGAGTGGTTTGGTCTCGAAGTTCTGGGATGCTGTAACTTCTACCTAGATTCTTTTAAATTTGGATGGGCCTATGATTGGGAGGTCGAAGGAGGAGCATGGATAGTTACTTCAGGTTCTTCAGAGCTTTATCCCTTCCTCCAGTTTGGATGGTTCTAGTGGAAGCATGGTAGGTGTTGGTGCTAGAGCACCACGACCATTTGTTTTGATGATAACAAAATACGTGTTATTTAACATTTGCAATTTGAGTCCTAGATTTCAGGTCAATTGCAAATGTGGACGTGTTTAGATGGAGTTCGAGCTCGCATCCAGGACAGATTGGAGGAGCTTGACGGAAAACAGAGGAGGTTCGCGTGGAGCGAAAGATTGGAGATGGAAGACAAGAAGAATAGGATAGATTCTTTTTTATCCTTTCATGTATCTCTTGTATTTATTTTCTTGCTCTTTTTGATTCCTTAGAACATTATGTTAAAGAGCCTCAAAGTACCCTAAAAGTAGTCCTAGGAACACCTGCACAACCCTAGGATACTTAGGTTTTCTGTAGAATACTTAGAAAATCAATATAGGGTTCAAACAGCACTTCCAGACGTCTAATTACCAAATCAGACGTCTGATAAAGAATTTTAAGACGTCTGACTGTTGTTTTAGACGTCTGATAACTGTTAGGCTGGACATAGTTAGTTCTGTCTGATGAAATCAGACGTCCATACCTTAGACCAGACGTCTTAGGAGACGTCTGATGACTTTGCCAGACGTCCAGTTAGTGGACCGTTGGCTGGCTTAGAAGACACTCAAGAATATGACCGTTAGAGCCTTATCAGACGTCCATAGGACTTAACAGACGTCTGATAAATGACCGTTTTGCCTCGGCTGACCCAAAATCTCTTCTCAGAGATTTTCTAGCCATTGCAACGTTTGGAAATCAATTCCCACAGTAAAAGTAGGTTTCCAGACGTCCATACTTAGTTCCAGACGTCCTGTATGTCGTCTGATGGACTTGCACAAAAACCCTGTTTAGATCTGATTCAAGTCAGGGAGAAACCCGCATAGAATCAGACGTCTGACCTTGGAATCAGACGTCTTAAAGTGGCCTTCCAGACGTCTGATGCCAGAGTTAGACGTCTGATAACCCTGTCAAATGCAATCATTGTCCTGATTTCGGCCTGATTCTCTTGGGCTTTGCACCCAACGGCTATGGAAGCTTTCCCAAGCCTTCCAAAGCCTTCCTAAGGCCTCTATAAATAGAGGGGAGCCTTTGCAACACAAAAACACACCAAGAGAAACAAGAGACACACCTAAGCAACTTAGTTCCACTCTTTTGTGTCCAATTGAAGCCCTTGCTCTCCAAGCTCTAGTTTCATTCTCTTGAGAGCATCATTCCCTTCGCGCACCCGCTCTCCCGCCGTTGTCTACGAGAGCGACGTAGCGCCATCGTGTGGCACACGCACCGCGTCATCGTCGACGCACTCCTTGCAAAGGGGAGTTTCCTATTTCCTATAGAAGCTAGGTTTAATTTTGTTGGCTCTATAGGACTGTTGTTTTATTTTATCTTTGTATTTTGGTTGGGTATTCGCTTTGCGAATTCCCGTCTCCTTCGTGGGACAAAATCCTTCTCGTGGAGAGAAGGGGTTGAGGAACGCTACCCTCGTACTTGTAGCGTGGTTGTATTGAGGTTGAATCACCCTCGTTCAAAGTGATTCGGTTAGTGGATTTGATCAACTAGGTTGATCGGAAAATCCTAACTCGAGAGGGTTAGGTGGTGGTTTTCACCCGGTTTGGGTTTCCACCTAAAAATACCTGTGTACATTGTGCGATTGATTTTTGTGAGATTGCTTTATATTTTTATTTCCACAATTTTATTACGTCACCCCTCCTGGTAGGGAACCTTCAATTGGTATCAGAGCAGGTCTCGCGAAATCGGCGTTACAAACCGGCGAGGATCTAGATCATGGAGGGAAGCATAGCCGCAGTCAGAATCTCCGAAGGGCAATCCACCGTCCGACCACCCTATTTCGACGGGAGGGACTTCGGATATTGGAAGTTGAGGATGAAGACGTGGCTCCAAGCCACTGAATTCGAGATATGGGGATGTTGCGAAACCCCATACGAGATCCCGAAGCGACCCCAAGGAGGCTACTCGTAGGTGCAGATTCTAGAGCTCTCACTCAACGCAAAGGCAATGAATGCCTTGTACTGCGCGTTGAGTCCGAAGGAATTCGAACGAATCCAAGAGTGCACCACCGCCCACGAGATATGGAGGAGGTTGGAAGGCACTCATGAGGAGACGAGTTCGGAAGAAGATCTCGGAGAGAAGGAAACCACGTGCCTTGGTTTCATGGCAATCGGAGAAAGCGACATCGACAGCGAAAGCGACTCCGACAATGAGGTAAACCTGGATTTACAAGAAGCTTTTAATGAACTTTTTGAGATTAGTAAATCACTTAGGATAGAAAATAAAAGCATTAAGAAGAACCTTAGTTTTCTTAAAAATGAAAATAATAGGTTAGAAAAACAACTTAAGGATCTAGAAGCTAGTCCTAAAAATGATAACCTATTATTAGAAAATCAAGACCTCATCAATGAAAATAATAAATTGATTGAGGAAAATAATAGTCTAAAGTTAGAAATTTCTGATTTAAAGACTAAGATGGATATTATAGAAAAAGAAATCGCATGTCTTAGGGAAAATTCTAACAAATTAATCAACAAAGTTGATAATTTTTATAGCCTTAAGGTTGAGAAAGGATCTCCATCAAGGAGACCTTCTAACAAATCCGGATCCAAGCTCACTTGGATACCGAAGAAAAAATTAGAATCTTGTTTTGTAGGGTTCAGGGATGACTACAACATAAAGGACTGGACCTACAAGCTCAAGGCTGGTCAACTTAAGTTGGGAGAACCAATGAGTAGACCAAGGAGGAGAACAAGAAGACCGACAAGACGGCGAACAAACGACGGACCCGCCGCACGTCGACCACCAGATTGGAGACCGGCGCTAATGCCCGGGCCTCCAAGCTACGGATGGGAGCCCCATCCGATGTGGCATCCACCACCATCATTCGGGCCATTTTATTGGCCATGGTAGGTGAGGTAAAACCCTTTACCCTATCTTTGTTTATCAGTAGCATTTAGAAAGGGGGAGTTAAAGTTTATGAGCTAATTGTCAATTTTTAAGGGGGAGAAATAAGGTAGCTAAATTTCCTTTAGTAAGGGGGAGAAAAATAATAGCTATCTTGTTGTTACAAAAAGGGGGAGCATATCACCTTTGTTAAAATAAACTCATAGAAGAGCATGTTTTAAGGGGGAGTTATAGGAAATGTAAAACCAATTAAACCTTTTGATAATGTCAAAAAGGGGGAGGATTTTTATGTATTATTATTTACGGTTTTGTCATCATCAAAAAGGGGGAGATTGTTGGTGCTAGAGCACCACGATCATTTGTTTTGATGATAACAAAACACGTGTTATTTAACATTTGCAATTTGAGTCCTAGATTTCAGGTCAATTGCAAATGTGGACGTGTTTAGACGGAGTTCGAGCTCGCATCCAGGACGGATTGGAGGAGCTTGACGGAAAACAGAGGAGGTTCGCGTGGAGCGAAAGATTGGAGATGGAAGACAAGAAGAATAGGATAGATTCTTTTTTATCCTTTCATGTATCTCTTGTATTTATTTTCTTGCTCTTTTTGATTCCTTAGAACATTATGTTAAAGAGCCTCAAAGTACCCTAAAAGTAGTCCTAGGAACACCTGCACAACCCTAGGATACTTAGGTTTTCTGTAGAATACTTAGAAAATCAATATAGGGTTCAAACAGCACTTCCAGACGTTTAATTACCAAATCAGACGTCTGATAAAGAATTTTAAGACGTCTGACTGTTGTTTCAGATGTCTGATAACTGTTAGGCTGGACATAGTTAGTTCTGTCTGATGAAATCAGACGTCCATACCTTAGACCAGACGTCTTAGGAGACGTCTGATGACTTTGCCAGACGTCCAGTTAGTGGACCGTTGGCTGGCTTAGAAGACACTCAAGAATATGACCGTTAGAGCCTTATCAGACGTCCATAGGACTTAACAGACGTCTGATAAATGACCGTTTTGCCTCGGCTGACCCAAAATCTCTTCTCAGAGATTTTCTAGCCGTTGCAACGTTTGGAAATCAATTCCCACAGTAAAAGTAGGTTTCCAGACGTCCATACTTAGTTCCAGACGTCCTGTATGTCGTCTGATGGACTTGCACAAAAACCCTGTTTAGATCTGATTCAAGTCAGGGAGAAACCCGCATAGAATCAGACGTCTGACCTTGGAATCAGACGTCTTAAAGTGGCCTTCCAGACGTCTGATGCCAGAGTTAGACGTCTGATAACCCTGTCAAATGCAATCATTGTCCTGATTTCGGCCTGATTCTCTTGGGCTTTGCACCCAACGGCTATGGAAGCTTTTCCAAGCCTTCCAAAGCCTTCCTAAGGCCTCTATAAATAGAGGGGAGCCTTTGCAACACAAAAACACACCAAGAGAAACAAGAGACACACCTAAGCAACTTAGTTCCACTCTTTTGTGTCCAATTGAAGCCCTTGCTCTCCAAGCTCTAGTTTCATTCTCTTGAGAGCATCATTCCCTTCGCGCACCCGCTCTCCCGCCGTTGTCTACGAGAGCGACGTAGCGCCATCGCGTGGCACACGCACCGCGTCATCGTCGACGCACTCCTTGCAAAGGGGAGTTTCCTATTTCCTATAGAAGCTAGGTTTAATTTTGTTGGCTCTATAGGACTGTTGTTTTATTTTATCTTTGTATTTTGGTTGGGTATTCGCTTTGCGAATTCCCGTCTCCTTCGTGGGACAAAATCCTTCTCGTGGAGAGAAGGGGTTGAGGAACGCTACCCTCGTACTTGTAGCGTGGTTGTATTGAGGTTGAATCACCCTCGTTCAAAGTGATTCGGTTAGTGGATTTGATCAACTAGGTTGATCGGAAAATCCTAACTCGAGAGGGTTAAGTGGTGGTTTTCACCCGGTTTGGGTTTCCACCTAAAAATACCTGTGTACATTGTGCGATTGATTTTTGTGAGATTGCTTTATATTTTTATTTCCGCAATTTTATTACGTCACCCCTCCTGGTAGGGAACCTTCAGTAGGTACCAGCCTAAGCAGGCTTATGGGAAGTTGATTACTTTGCCTTCTAGAACAAAGATGGATAATGACTGCGTAAAGGTTTGGACTATCTGTGCCCTTCTCAAGGTGAAGATTTTCCTTTGGTTGGCTAGGAGAGGAGGCCTTGTGATTGGGAGCCTCCAGCATAGATTGATGAGTACCCCTTCTTAGTAGTGTCCCTTGTGCCTGACGGGGGAGGATGATGTTCAACATCGTTTTTCGGAGTGTCCCTTTACAAGGGAGGTTTAGGGGAGGATCTATCAGGATCCATTTTCGGATTGGAGTGGGTTGTGGAATATCCTTGGGAATGTGCACCAACAACATCAGCACTTGGCTGCTCTCCTTTGGACTATTTGGCGGGCAAGAAATGATGTAGTCTTTGGGAATGGAAGGGCTTGGGTAGAGAATGTAAGTGGGGAGGCTTCTTTTTTGCCCAATTTGTGGGCATGTTTCTTACCCTAGCTTTGTACTCTCCCTATCCTTTTAAGTAATAAATTTCGGATGACTATTGTTAACAGTAGTCATCCTTTCTTTTTTTTAAAAAAAAAAAAGAATTGAGGGTTAGGAGAAATGAACTAGAGAAGCAATTGGAGCTTTTGAGGGATAGTTCTAACCATGGAGTCACTATTAGTATTTCGTCCATGTCAATTTAGGACTTGTATTTGTTTCTTTCTACAACTTTTATCTATCTGTAATATATTTAAGTACTATTGATGTTTTAACTTGTCTTACATTGTCATTTTGTGGACAAGTTATTTGGAAGCTTGCTATTTTATATGAACTGTTACGTTTGTTCTACGATTTACTTGTGCATATTATTGATGAGTGCGGTGTATTGAACATTAACAATGTTGCAGATATGGAGTATGCATCGTCGGATGTGGGAATTATTTGCCATGGTAGATTGTGCAAAGGCGATCGTATATGCAACTTATCATATGACAAGGGCAATGCTACTGACGGCCATCTAGTCGATAGGTTGTACGTGTGTCCTAATGGCAATCGAGTATGTATCATATACAAAGAACCATTTTGATTGAGCATTTCATTAAGTGAATGACATGAAAAGCCAACTTGCAAGGATGTCATTACATAAAGTTGGCGAAGGAATTGCCTCCCACGATTTAATCATCTCAAGTGGAGGCTATATTCATGATGTTTATCTGTAACAAGTACGAGGAAGAAAATAGGGAGCTTAGGCAACATAATAGACTCCTCAAACATCACTTGGAGATTGATGACCAGGAAATTCCGAAGATGGATGCATGTCGGAACACGAGTAGGGTTATTTAATTATGCGATATTAGCATGACAATAAGTACAGTGGAAGTGGTTACCTACAAGCGATCCTATAGAGATTTGTCAAATGTATTTAATCTGCACGAAATCAAATTTTAAGTTGTCACTTTTATGCCCAGGGCTAACTCAAGGAGGTGGGTTTGAGGTTCTTGATTTTTACTAATCCTAAAGATGCGTCATTTCCATTCACTTATTATGTTTTTGGATTTTTCTTTGATTTTAGATTTTTTTGTCATAATCTTGTTCTTGAGGCATTCCCTCAAAATATGTCCTTGGCGACATGCCAAACTCGAGCCCAAAATAATCTCTCTATGCGCAAGATTGGGTACCTACAAAGTCAAGGATTATCTTTTCTCTTTTATATTCTCTTTGGTATTTTCTCAATCAACAAATACAAGAGAATACAGGAACGAAAGAAAGAAATACTGAAATTGAAATAAATGAAACTAAGCTTATTTATATATGTATATATATGTGTGTGTATAAGATATATATATATATATATATATGTATGTATGTATGTATGTATAACTATATAATATGGTAGTGGGAAATGAATCGGTGATTCAAATGGAACATAGCATCATGTTAGGTTAACCGACGTCTAGAGAGACGCGATTAACCCTAGCTATGTGCTGCGTGAATGTGTGGATCAGACGTGTGTACGTGTGTGTGTAAAGGGCTTGATGTGCTCGAAAATCGTGGATGTGTACGCAACTGGCGTGTATGCACATGTGAGAAAATGCGCAGTAATGGAGAAGTGCATGTGATGGTGAACAGATATATGTGTATTTGTATGTGGGAATATATATATGTGTAAAGGTGTAAGGGAATATGTGAGTCTATATGCGAATATATATGCAAGGATGTGTATGGCTGTATATGTGTGTGTGTGTGAGTGAGAGTGTGTGTAAGTGTGTCTGTGTATGTGAGTGTGATTGTGTGCAAGGGAGTGAGTGTGAGTGTGTGTGCGTGTGTGAGTTTATGTGTGTGAGCGAGTGTATGTGTGTTTGTGTGTGCGCAACAACACACAGGCGCTGAGGTGAGGCACACAGAGTGATGCGAAATTTGGCGTGATTTGTAAAAGTAGGTTTTTAAGTCGTTGTAACCAGCCAAATTGCAAACGCTTTTAAAATTTATATTCCCAGATAGTGGGGTATCTAGGGTCGTCCAAGGAGGTAATATGCTTGCAAATCAAATCTCTTACTTGGAAAATAAATCTCAACTTTCTTTTTGATCTTTTCAATATATCCTTTTTATGTTTTTGAAATCAAGGCAATATCCGAAGTTGTTGGCGGGAAAAATTACTACACCTACTATGCTAATCTAAGTGACAAAAATTATCCTCCTTCTAAGCTCAACCTAGGTGCGTGAAGGTCTAGGTTAATTAGAAAGGAGGAGTGAAACTATACTAAAGATAAAGCAAGGTAATGCAATAAAAAGAGTGCAACAAGAAATCAAGGCAACTTCTTTTCTTTTTATATTAAAAGAAATTGTCTACTAGTAGATGAATGCTTCTACCAAAAATTGAAAAACAAAATAAAGACAAAACCTTTAGATGATGATGGTGATGAAGAGGATGAAGCTCTTCTTGCTCCAAGCCTGGTAGCTCTCGAGCTTGAAAAGAAGGTCTTCAGCTCCTTCCTTCTATACTTCCACCAAGATGATGTCCTCCAAGGCAAACCCTTAAGGGGCGTGCCCTATGCTTCTCTCCAAGGGTGGACGTCCACCCTATGTCCTCCTTTGCCTAGCCGTCCTCCTTGAAGTAGAAGATTCCTCTTCCTTGGCGTGGCACAAGAAAGAAGAGAGTGGGGAGAAGAAGGCACCAAGGGGGCGGGTGATGTGTCCCCTTAATCTCCTTCTCTACTCCTTCTTCTTGGCTGTAGATGTAGGTAGGTCTAAGGTGGAATAAAACACTAATGGTGGATGAAGAAAAATGGTGGTAGGTGATGGGTTTATATAGAGTAGGAAGGGGGCATAGGTGGCTCTTGGAATGGATGGCTAGGATAGGATATGGGGGGTAGTTGGGGATCCTAGGGCTAAGGGTGATTGGCGCCAACCCAAGGGTTACCTAGGTGGTGATTATGGGTGGTGGCACCCCTTAAAGTTGGCGCCAAAATGGGTTCTAGAAGGGGGGCTTAGTTGGTGCCAAGTAGGGTTCTAGAAGGAGGGGTAGGTGGGTGGCTAGGATGGGTTATATGGGTAGGTGTAGGGTTAGGATGGGGGGATTTTTGGAGGGAATTTTTGGCGCCAAAACAAGGGTCGTTATAGGTGGTTTTGGCACCATTTAGTGGTGTCTTTTGGTGGTAGTGGGTAGGCTAGGTGGTGGTGCCAAAAGGAGTAGAGTGGAGCTAGCTTAGGTGAGCTTAGGTAGGGCTTAGTTGGTAGAGTTAGCTAAGGAGGGTTTTTAGGTGGTGGATTTCCAGGGGAGCTGGAGCCTAGCTAAGCTAAGCTAGCTTAGCTAGTAGTGGAGTAGAGGAGGAGGTATTGGAGCTAAGGTTTGAAGAGAGGAGCTGAGGAGGAGAAGTTTGGAGCTTGAAATGGAGCTGGCAGCTACTGAAGAGGTTAGCATGGAGCTACTCTAGCTGGCTTAGCTTGCTAGTTCTTTGCTAGCTACTAAGCCAAGCTAAAGTGAGCTGGCTTCTATTGAATTAAGCTGAAGTGAGCTGGGTCTGGTGCTCCCAGGGAGGATTGAGCTGATTGAGGCAGCTAAGGTAGCTTAGCTCAACTAAGTTGAGTTAAGCTGAGTCCCTGGGAATTGGACTTGAGCTTCCTGAGCTGGAATGAATTCATCTTCAGCTGGTTGGAGTTGAATGGAGCTGGATGTAGCTGGACTTGAGTTGGGGTGAACTCTAGTCAACTCAGCTGAGCTAGCTAGAGCTCCCTGTGGACTAATGGGAGCTGAGATGAGTTAGACTCAGCTAAGTTGAGCTAGATTAGAGTTGACCTGAGCTAGGGTGAGCTAAGATGAGCTCTCTTGAGCTGCCATTCAGCTGAGATGAGCTGAATGGAGCTAGGATGGGCTAACCCTAGTTTAGTTGAGTTGAATTCCAGCTATGGTGAGTTATATCAAGCTGAGTTGCAGCTGATGAGAGCTTCTCCTTCACCAGTTGCCTTCCTGAGTGCTAGGGTTCTAGGGATCTGGCAATCTGTATATCCCTAACACTCATAAAAATACATTAAAAGGACAATAAAAAGTGCAATGCATGCCTAACCTAAGTAATGGCTAAATGCAGCCCAAAAATCCATTTGCGGAGCAAAAATTCTAAGAGCTAGGTTCGTTTTAATGCATAAAAATGATGATAAACTGGCGTTTATCACAGAGTTGCGTAGAAAGAATGCACACAACTAGCTGGAGGAGGTGGCAAGGGGATGTGTGAGGACAGATGAACGGTTGGCTTGATAAGTCACCGGTTAACCTTCTCAGTTAGTCGGTGACTAAGGAGAGGGTGAGCAGTGCAGGTGTGGGGTGACCTGTTGAAGGCTGTGAGGGTGTGTGCGTGGGCTTCTTTTACCGTATAAATGAGAAGCTATCTAGTGACGAAAGGGAAAAATAAAGTTCGATTAGGTCTCAACAGTGCAAAACAGAGCAAAGAACTACTGAGCTATGCTAATGGCAATCAAAACACAATGAAAAAAAGCAAAATTAAAAAAATCCACCACGTTTGCCTTCTCACAAAAGAGCTAGACAGTGGTGGACCTCGCCGTGGTGGTTTGCAACCACAGGAGGCTTCCCCAATGGCACAACATGCCCTCTCAACTAGTGAGAGGGTGCTGTGAATGGGAGAGGAAGAGAGGGAGAGAGGAGAGGCAGTGGCCGGCTTGTGGAGGTGTGCTGCAGTGAGTGAATGGGTGAAGGTGGAGGTGAATAGTGTGGGAGCCGACCCTTGGCATGGGAAGGGTGGGTAGTGTTTTATAGGTGAGTGGTGGTATGGGGAGCAAGCTTGCAATGGCCGTTAGGGTGTTTTTTTGGGAATCTTGGGTGTTTTGTGGATAAGCACTTAAGGTTGTTATTTATTGTAGGTGAATAGGTGGGTAGTTTTAGGTGGTAGTAAGGGTTCTATCTCTCCCCTTTTCTTCCTCTCTCAAAATGCATGAATGCATGTATTTACAAAATGTATGCATAGTTATCTAATCCTAGATGTGTAAAGCAAAAAAATATCATAAGATTGACAATTTGTTGGCGTGAATTGCTTCACAATCAATGCAGAGCTTGAGAGAGCGGAATCTAAGGTTAAGGAATTGCAAGGCAAAATTGATAACCTTGAATTAGAGCTGGAACCTAGCCACAACATGCATTGCTTTGAGAGACGTTTACGCCAAATTAGATTTTAGGTGTTGGAGACAATCAGATATTATCATGTTACATGATGTGTTGGGCCTCTTTGTTATGTTGTTTTAAACGAACTGTTATGTTGCACTTTGTTGGGATTTAAGCAATGATACTTGTACATATCTAAAGTTTTTTTTGCTAATGTAGCAATGAAAATGCATTTACATCTTTTGCTTGTATATGATTATAACACAAGTAGTACACCTACTAGGTACCCTATGACCCTGAACAGATCTTCCAGGTATGGAGTTCAAGAGAAGGTTCGATGCTGCAGGACGTCCACACCATGGCGTACCTTGCACATGCAGAGATGTCTGCGATCTCATTTATGAAAAGGATCAAATTTTTGGTGGACTACCAATAGGACAGTTTACTTATGTGTGCCAGCATAGGGAGGGGGTGAGTTCTCACGTGCATACTACTATATAAGTAACGGGCAAAATATTAATAAAAGTTACTTCAACAGAGGGATGTCGTTACAGGAGGTCATGGAGGGAGGTACCTAGCATGATGCTTTCGGTTGGATTGGAGTTACAATTTCTGACGGACATTTGTGTGAAGTAGGAGACGAAACATCTTAGATTGAGAGAGGAGAATTCATTGCTATCCTTTGAAACTGAAATTCGAGATGAAGAGGTCGCTCTAAGGAATTCCCAACTGCAACAAATCAAAGGAACGATTACGACATTAATTGGGAGGGTGCAACAACTACGTCAGGAGGTTGCTGTTGACAAGCGACGTCATCGATTTGAGAGATCACTCCACCATGTTAGATTCTAGACGGGTTGAACAATGTTGTCCGTATATAGTACCATCTTAATTTGTTGTAGCTCCTTTCTTTACCAGGAGCATTTTGACTTCAACCCTAAGGAGTAATATTTTGACATGTAAGAGGGACTATTTTGTACAAGAAGTATATTGTTTATGGTATGACTTACGAGCATGTGTTGATGCATATAAATTGAAAAGCATAGCATAGATGACTGGTCATTATTGCGTGGAATGTATATGAAAAGTGGTGTGCAGTGGGTAGTGAGTTAAAACTAAGTTTACTCATTGACTTCTACTGGTCAATCATTAAATGCAATATATCTAAATGCAACCATAGCATCCCGACCACAAACGGTTGAGAGTTGTCCAAAGTGTAGCTGCGGTTCGCTGTACTTGTTGGACATGCAGGATCAAGGTCAGCTTCGCTTACCATCTAAGTGGAGGATGATGTATGAATGTCCTCGTGCCAACGATGTAAACTACATGTCATTAGTAAATAGATATTCTTGCATGCATATCCAACAGGAATTATATCATAACATGACTGTAATGTGTAGGGATATGGTTACCATGGGTACTCCATGAACCTACGTTTAACTTTAGATGCAATCATTACTGGGTACAACTTATTTGCAGAAAGATTCGTTGTAATGGAGCAAATGTACAAGGAAGCGAAGGAAGACTTACAATATTGCAAGGAAAAAAGTGAGGAACGGTTGGGAAAAATTGAGAAGTTTTACGTTGAAAATCACAAGCTTAGGGGAACACTAGCAACTCAAGCCTAGGCTTGCTGTACGACGAGAAAGTAGACTACAACCTTAGCAATTAGCATATGTGATTGGCAGCTCCAACCTCTAATTATGTCGACTTCAATGACATGTTTGCCCTTCCTAATAATGCATGGGAAGTAATGTATTAACAATGGACAATACTTCTAAATTGCAAATGTGTTCGTTGTAAATGTTAAATATCTAGGCAGTTTATCTTTCTATCATCTCTTGCCTTTTTGGTGTTTTGGTTCGTAGCATGGGCATGTGCAGTTATTTCAAATTTGAAAAAATTGCATCGTCAACCAATTTTCTTTTTCTACAATCTCATTTAATTTTTTGTAAAATTATTACTCATAAAAATATATATCTATTGACATGCAGCTTATAATAGCGACCTTACTTTGGGCAATCATGAATGCTCCTTGAAAAATGGTAGAAGGGTTATTCATTACATGTATGGGTTATAGGCATAAAAACATGGGCAGGTAGGATGGTTGCTGAAAGAAATTCCTAGCAACCCCTCCATTTGGAATTCAAGCTCTAAAGGTTCGAATTTATTGTCTACAAACTTGATGCCATGTCAACGAACCCTCATGCAATATTCCTCTACAGATTGTGGAGCAACCTGAGCCCTACTTTCATTTATACAAGTGTTGTCACCATCTAGATACGTTAAAGTAAAATTTGCAAAATTTTCCCTTATATTATAATGAAATACATTTTTCATATGATTTCAAGGACTTAAATTACAGTACAGATTATATACTTTCAAGAAGGTGCACACTTCTGAACTTAGCTTATTAAAATAGTAAACCCTACGTTATAGTGATGTTAGCATGCAGGTCCTCATGTAATTAATGATGAAAACTCTCATTAAAAATACTACACCATTAAACTTGGAGAGTGTACCTGAGCACATGTAAATGATAACACTTTTTCCTTTTCCACAATCTTTCCTCTTTATTGTTGTTCTGAATGCGAATATGATTGCAAAAATTTATTTTCGTCATACTATAATCGCATTAGAAACTCTTAAATTTTTGTTTGGGTCGAACTCATAAGTGATGAAATCAAAGTTTAAAATGCAAAATCTGTGTCGTTTGTAGGGAGGCAGTCGGAATAATTTCACTTTCCTAATGAACTATGCTAATAGAATTGCAAGTAGGCAGAGTACTACTAGAACTAGAAGTAAAGTAGAAATCTACTAGACTACTAGCATGTAATTGCTAACTATAGTACTACTAGAATAAGAAGTAGACAAATAACTTGAAGACGAGTTGAAAAAAAACTACTAGAACTTTTAGTGAATATGATAAGAGTTTTACACAACTAATAGAATGCCTTTATTCCAACTAGAATAAAGTAACTAGAACAAACTCAATATAACTAGAACTAGATTAAGAGAAATGCAGAATAAGGGCTTCGAACACAAAGTTTGAAGCAGCGGTATAGTATCGAATGTGAAGGTGCACCCAAGATCTCCAAGGGGTCAAAGATGAAGTAGAGGACTAGTTCTAGTTGGTGGATCTATTTGGAGGTAGAAAACTAAGTAGGAAAAGTTGATCCTGAGATGGAGTGACTAAGGTGTTTATATAGATGTCAAGAAGGTTTATGATTGGTTGATCCAAGTTGTCTTGAATCACCAAAATAAAGGAATAGGATTAGGAGTCTAGGAATCAAGGGGTAGCATGAAGGAATAGGTTAGGTGTTGTTGGAATTGATGGAGGGCTAGCATACCTTTGAGAGGATGATGGAGGGCTATGATTCTCTTAAATTTTTGGCTTCTTTTTATTTCAAATTTCAAGTTGCATATAAATGCAAAGTTGTAGCCCTCGAAATCAGGTTGTCAACGCAACTTCAATCACTCAATTTGGATTTGAAATGCAAAAGTTATTGCCAAAATATTAAAGATATGTCATGCTGTTACGAATTTCGAGATTAAGTTTAGAATTAGGAATAGGATTTGGTTTAGGATTTTAAGAGAAAGATTTAGGTAGGCAATTTACGACCCTAGGATTTAGATCTAGTGGTGGATAAATTATGATGTATGTTGACCATCCAAAATAGTATTTATTAGAGGATAAAATGGATGGCCAAATAAGGTTTGTTGGGTTAGGATAAGATCATAGGTTTCTAAGTTTTTGTTGCGATTTTAGGTGGATAGGAGTAGGTTTTCTAGAGGTTGACCACTCTAGGTTTTAGGACAAGGGATTTCTAGGCTAGATAATTAGGTTCCTAAATTGGGCCATGGTCCAGGTTAATTGGATTTCCAAATAGGTCCACCAATTAGACTCAGACCTATTCCAAGTGAGCTTAATTTAGAAAGTCCTTTAAGCCTTTCTCCAATCAACCTATAATTTTGTACCTACACATATAAAAATAATCATATGAAGGTACTAGATACAATTACGAAAAAAATTATAGAAAAGCCCAAAAGTATACATTATTTACATAATGACCTAAGATACTTAATTTGACATAACTGAATGTAATATACCCCAAATTTCCTTTTGACTAACATTAGTTAGGCATTAACTAACATAAATAATTATGAAAATATCACACCCTCATGCCTATCTTTTGCCAGTCCTTGAGCAAAATACTAAGTGAAAACAAACGAGAAAATATTTATACGGGGAAACTAACTTGCAAGTTTAAGCTTAAGTCAAATCATAATCATCAATCTCGATTTTTTAACAAAACAAAGGAAACATACACAAAACCTTAACATCGAAGACTTAATTGTTCTAAAGTATTGACCCAAATCTAGTTTGCCTAAATCAAATCAAGAATCTTATGAGCCATCAAACTTGGGTCACTAGAGTAACTTTCTCTGACAAAGTTGACCCACCCAAGGTTCACATTGAATGTGAGAAACAAGCATCCTGTGTGTGAAATAATGCAACTCGCCAAATGGGTAACTAAGTTGATTCCAGGTATTCAATAAGACTTAGAATATTTATATATTCTTTGGGACAACCTGAATGGGAAATTTTCACTTGTCAAAAAAATATGTCATCAAAGTGATATCGCATGGTGGAAAAATCCCAGATCAAAAATATTATCATTAAAAACTAACCACGACAAGTTCAAGTGTCGCATCCACAGGGAGGAATAAATCAATAAACTTACATATATTTCGAGTGCATGTTCACAAATATAATAGATTAGTTGCATCGAAATAATTAAATTCAAATCTATAGAGTGTGATGTGGACATGAGAGACATTGAGAGATTAAGAGATAGAAAAAGAAAAAAGAGAGAATGAGAGGGGTAGTTACGTAATATCACCTCAATAATAAAATAAAGCATTTGATAAATAAGAGGCGGCAATAACAGTAGATGTACACACTAATAGCACCTAACACTGTAGCAAAATAGGGGATGTTTTCCCCTGCTCGTGGCCATGCATGGATAATGCTAGATCGGAGGCAAGTGTGCCGACGGTGGTTTGAGGAATGCAATGGTGGCAATGGCTTGGCATAAGGATGTCGGAGACAGCCAGTCAACGAGGAGGTTGGCTGACGGTATGGAAGGATGCATGTGCGCTTTTAGATCGCGGTTGGCTCGGCTAAGGGCATGGTCGCTGTTAATGCGAAATCATCGTTGTTTAAGAAATGCGTTATAGTATAGGACAAAATCACATCAAACAAATACAATTTATTACTCGAATTTAAGTCCGAGGTCGAACACAGGGAACAAATATGGAATTCACATGCTAATATCAATAAATAATTTAAATGAGCATAATTAATTACTCAAAATGAATATTCAATGTATAGAATGGGTATCTCAAAAGATGAAAGAACTCTAGACAATATAATGGTGATTTAGATCACCAATTATTAGTCTAACACAATATATAGCAATTACTGAATAGAACCAAATGAATGAACAGTAAATGTCGTTTCTACAGTGTTTCTTCTTCTTCTACTATTCTTCTTCTTCTTCCTTGAGTTTCTCTTCTGAAGCATGGCTCTTCTTCTTTGCCTTCTCTTCCTTCTCTTTCTCTTCTTCTTCTACAGTCTTCCTCTTATTCTGCCTTTCCTTTTCTTCTTTCTTTCTTCCTCTTCTCTTCACAAACAAGGGAGGGACTTACGAAATTGGCTAAGTGTCAGACTGTCCCTCTCTGAAGCAAAAACCCCCTAACCCCGTTCTCTCTCTCTCTGTCCTTTCCTCCTCTTCTCTTTCTTTCAATCATGCAGGTATTCGGGTAATCGGGTATGCAGATACCCAGGACCAGGTCTGCATGGCGTGGGTCATGAACGAGGTGTGAGAGAGTAGGCGGGTAATCGGGTGAGAGGGGTAAGTGGGACATCACCTCGTGTTTGGAGGCGTTAAGCCCCAAACACAAAAGCAATATATTTGGCTCAATCGTCTTCAAATCCCACGATGTGGGATTAATCCCACGGGTTCTTGTTCGCGTGTTGCTGAAGGTGGCGTCTTGCCAATTGGAGCAACTACTGAGGGGAAAGCTTCCAATTGAAGCCTTGGATCGAGGCCTAGGGTCCTTCCGTAGGGACTTGGAGTGAGCACCTGCAGGTATCATGGCTAGAACACCACAGACTCGGTCGATGAAGTCGTCACGGCGGTGGAGCTCCTATGGAAGACCTGGAATCAAGAATACGAGCGCTAAGCCCCAATTAAAATGTTCAAGAGGATTGCCGTAGGGCATGGAATGTGATGGCGGCGTCCATGGGGTGATTCATGCGTGGATGATGGCAGACGGTGACAGAGATGGAAGCAAGAAGGTGGGTTGTTTGGGGGCACGTTTGGGTGAGCGATGGAGTGAACTATGAGAGAGGTTTTGATGGGTGTGAAGTGGTGGAGTTAATGGGGTAGGTGGTGAGGTGGTTGGAGTTGTGAGGTGACGGGAATGCCTCACCGAAGATGTGGTCAGAGCAAAGGAAGATGACGACATGCGTGTGGTTGATGGAGTATTTTTTAGGGTTTTTGGTAAAGGAAACTAACCAAAAGATCAAAAGAAGCTAATCTAACCCTAATCTAATGGACGAAAGGGGGGAGATCTCCTTGCCGGGGGTACATCAACATTGGAGAATAAGAATCCTTCGATAAGATAGAGGCGACAATGACGAGAAGGATTGGGGTACTAGCTAGTATGACGCGATGTGGAAGAGAAAGAGGAAGGAGAATCCACCACTGATATTGCGAGCAGATGACGAGAGTGGTCGGAGAGAGTCGTCGGACGTCGTGGAGCCTTTCGACCGGAGAGAAGGGAGGAAAAAGAGGGGTTTTCTGGCTAAAAACGAGCGTAGAGAGGATGATTTGTCCTCAAGAGTCTTTAAATAGGTCTCAGGGGGTGCTTGAAGCTTGGAAACCAAGCTTCTGAGTTGGGTAAGTTCGTCGGAGTAGGAAACCCACATCTCTCGTTCATTTGCATGAGAGCTTGGGAAAGAGATGGAGCCCATGAATAGGTTCAAATCGTAGAGAAATCTCTTAGGAATCTTTCTTCTAAATTTGGAAGAGATTGAGCATGAAATCAGGGAGAAAACTCTGATTGAAGGTCATCGGAGTTGTAGGAATAGGATGTCTACATTCTTGGAGGCGGAGGGGACCTTTTGGAAAAGAAGACAACAAAGATAAGGGCTTGCTTGTAATAAATTTCAAAAGCTAGGGGCACTTGTGAAATAGAAAGAATCAGACAGGACTGAAATGCAAACTAGGTCAAAAAGATCTCTGATTGGGCCCAAATTTTGATACAAACTTCATTTGGACCTAAGGAATCTAATGGTGAAGTTGGATTTTGGTTTTGATCGAGTTTGACTGGGTAATTTATGCAAAAACCCAAATTTGGGTAATAGTCTGTCTAAGACTCTGTTTCAGGTTAAAATGGATTTAGATGGTCAAATCAAAGATGATAAACCCTAGAGAATATTTTTATATGATTTTTAGAGGGTTTAGATGAATTTTATCCTGACCAAAACCTCAGTTAATTAAGCGGGTCTGTTTTTAGGATTTTAAATGTCCATTAATTCTTGAAATGCGTAAAAACCCGTTTCTGTTTGCATGAACCCACTTATTAGACATTTATGACCATTCGACCTTTAATTAACCATTGAGAAAGCCTACGGTTATTCTGCATTCATGATAGGATGGTAAAATTATAGTTTTAACCCTGGTTTCTTATTCTCTTAGAAAGGATGTGTAATGAATTACTGTCTTCTGGTTGTAATGTAGGAGCATTTAATGATGGAATATGAATACATAAAGCTAGATATGGCTGATGATGACGTTATCATCAGTCGCCTTGGTGGTGTCGTAAGGAGGACGATGGAGTCAACAACGCTTAGAACGGAGGTCGGTGGAGGCTGCTACGCGGAGGGGGATGGTCGGTGGCTATGGGTTCTGTTCGGGGAAGATGATGAACAATGCGTAAGGAGGAGGCAGCTGATGCACAAGCTACTATGTGTAAGGGCGTATGGCATGTGAGCTGCTGTACGCAAGGGCATGTGCGTGAGGGTATGCGGCGCACGCACTTGAGCTTGCCAGAAGCGGAGGTGGCGTCGATGGGTGCGGGTAGCGATTACAGTGGTGGGCACAGGTGGTGGTGAGGAGGTTGGCTGCTATTGCAACTGATTAGAGAGGAGAGGTTGGAGCCTCTATTCGTGGTCTGAAGGAAGAAGAAGATCGTGGAGGAGGAGGGTGGCGCTCGATGGTTCGAGGGGGCAGCTAGCATGGTCACCAGAGTTGTTGCTACCGTAGGAGAGATGAGGTCAAGCTGGTGCTGATGGCGCAATTGTTCATGGAGGGTGAGGTGTTGAACTTTAAGGCAGAGTCGATGGCAGTGTTGAACTTTAAGGTGGAGTCGATGGCTTGTGGTAGTGGACGTCGAGGAGTGTGCTGTCACCACACTCATCAAGAGGAAGCATGGTCGTGGTTGAGGAGATGAACAAGATGCATTGGAGGAGCGGCTGTGGTTGGCACGCAGTGGTGGCCATGGACTTGCGGTGGTGGAGTCGGAGGTGCGTGGTGGCCTGCAAGTGTGCATTTCGTGGGAAGGAAGATGATGATGGAGAGGTTCATGCTCTGCCTATCATAAAGAGAGAGAAAGAAGAGAATTAGAGGTTAACGGAAAGAAAGAGATGAGGGGAAAATAAGGAAGGGGAATTAAGCTTGTTATATTTCTCTTCCCAAATTAAGTTTGTCAAAAATAGTAAAATTAGATTACAATAATGTATAACTCTCCCATAAAAATATTTGGTTGACTTCCTTTTAAATAAACTTCTTTGCTAAATACTTTGGTGTCAATTAATTTTCAATTTTGTCTCTCAATTATTCCTACATATGTTATTAATGTATCAGTATGCATACAGAGTTCATAAAAATGTTGGAACTGTAAATCACGAGCTTATTAATTTCTCAATGTAATACATTCTCGAAATCTATTCCCAACTCCAATTTAAATGATCTTAGGCATAATTTGAATCCACTAAAGTGGACCTATCACAACCTGTCTTCTTTTAGGCCATACTAGAATTTGACCGCTTCTCCTTACCACTTTTTTCTCTTGAGGTCAACACACAAGGTGTATATCTCCCCAGCTAGACTCCTAGGTCTCTTGTTGTCTATCTTACTATGTTTGGGATGCACTCATGTATGTAAAAGATGAAAGGGATATATTTTTATTTTCCTTCTTTCTTTCTTTGTTTTCTTTTTATTATATAACTTCCTCCAACTACTCATTTTTCTAGGTTATCTTAGTTGTTACACTCAATTTCTAAGTGAGTGGCTCTCTTTCACCTGTTCTAAATGCATCCCCTATAAACAAGAACAGTCCCAAGAGGTAGAAACACAACCAAGTCCTTTGGATCTTTTGCCCTAAGACTAAAGCTTATTGACCACTAAGGACTCAACAAAATCACCCAAAAGATGAGTCAATGCAATGTGCAAGTGAAGATGCTTGGAACTCAAAGACTATCCAAACCACATGATGGAAAGATAAGTCCTTCACCTTTCATCCTTTTGACTTAATACTTTTAGCTTTTTCAAATCCTTTCAAAGACTCGGGAAAACAAATCCAGATTTAGGTAAATACTCAAGATAATTAAGTTGACATATGACCTAAAGAGTCTAAGTGAAAAAACATTGTTTGTATTTTCCTAAGATCGGTAAATCCTCAAAATCAAAATTTCCTTTTTTTTTGTAGCTCAAACTCTAAAAATCATAATTTTTTTCTTTTCTTTTCTCTTTTTTTTTTTTTTTTGAGAAAGAAAGGAATGCTATCGAATCATCGATAGCAAACCAGGAGAGCTATTATTGATAATAAAAAAAATAATTTACAAGTTCGACTCCCAGCACTGTATGAGCCTCTAGCATAAATTTTCAATATTTTCCACATGAGCTAGGGTCTCCTAAAAAACACACTCATTTCTAGCCCTCCATACCGCCCACAGAACAGCCACCATATGTATATAAGGCTTATTCCCATCTACCAGACAGCTCCACAAATTTCCCCAGGTGGGTAAGGACTCATTGCATACTCTCCTCCAAACATAATCAGTGATAGCACATGAAGAGAAGATATGATCTGTAGAATCATTATGCAACCCACACAAATAACAAAATCGGGTTGGGGTCCCCATCCTTCTGTGCCTCAGATCTCCAGTAATCAAACCATCCCTCCTGCACAGCCATAAGAAAATTTGTAACTTTAGTGGTATTTTTAACTTCCATAGCTTTTTCCCCATTTCTTCATCTTCCGCCATCCTGGAGGACATTATCAATTTGTCATAGGCAGCCGCAGTAGAAAAATTACCTTCCCATTTGTATGTGTCATATTCATGAGGCATGGGTTTGAAAGCAGCAAGCTCTTGCATGAGACATTCATTCTCTACTCAGGTTCTTGTTTCATGATTATTCCTCCCACCAATATTTAACAGCCACTGCTCCAAATCCGCATCCCAATAATCAGCTACCACTGCATTTTTATTTGCTGCCGCAGCATAAGCAAGGGGGAACCTATCTTTAAGCGTCTCTCCGTGTTTATTTGTTTCATGATCTTTTCTCTTTTTTTTTATTGAAAAAGAACCACTACTTTTCGGGAACACGACTAATTCAAGACAAACATTGATATCTATAATTCTGGTGATAAATAAGAATGACTATTGAAAAATGCTATCTATCCCCCTACCTATTTCATACAATGTCCTCAATGCATGCAATAAGCATAAGTGAAAAATAGATATGACTTGAAACTCAGGAGTTCTAAAAAAAATCAAGATTCGACCACCTCTAGACCTGAATGACAAATCCAAAGCAAATGCAAAGTTACCTAAATCTGTTGGGTTGCCTCCCAATAGGCATTGAATTTTAAATCTATAGCTAGACTTAAACCCTTAAAAAGATGAAACAATTAATAAAGAAGAGAGGGTCAAGAGTAGAATAACAAATAGATCAAGGAAGCTCAAAATCAGATGTCTGCAAATGTAGACCAGTTGATGATGCAGCCCCATGCTAGAGGGTCGAATACTCGGTAGATGCATAACTAGTAATGACTGCATCCACCTATTTTCTAGAAGCCAGTAATGGGGTGCAATTTTTAGCTTCAGCCCATGCAACCCAAGTCTAAAAATTTGGACACACAAGAGAATTAGAATAAGAAGTTTGTGTCCCTTGCCAATGAAAATTGGAAAGATGATTCTTGGAATAGGTACACTCGGGTTCAAGGGTCTTAGGTAAATCAGGAAGATCATAAGAGTCCTTATAGAAGGTAGAAAGTTTAAAATCATAAGGAACCCTTAAATTCTAGTATAAATCTCTCTAAATTTTTTTCCAAAATGATGATTTCTTTATTCATAACCTCCAAATCATTCACATCATTCCCCAGGATATTTTGAATTTCATCAACCCCTACTGCAAGATCCAAATCTATAAAATCATGAGGAATTAGTTCAAACTTGGGTTCATTAAATTCAAGTCCAACTAATTCACATTTAGGCTCTTCAGAGGTTGATTGGGAGGTAAGGTTATTGATAAGTTTGTCTTCTGATTCAGAAATCAATTCTTCATGTGCCACCTCACTTAAATCAAGTCATAGGCCATCAAAATCATTATCCTCAAAATTATTTTCCTCAATTAGCCGTTGTTCAAAACTGGATGTCTCAAAATTAGATTCTACTTCAATAGCAATTGAGACCTCTACCTCATTGTCCCCATTCTCTCTGATTCCTCAGAATTAGGCTCATCATCCAAAGTCTCATCAACCACACTTTCAAGTTCAATTAAATCATTCTTTATGGGTTCATAGGAAGAGTCATGAGTTGGATTTATGATAGGGGGTCTTTATCGGGCTCCTCGACTTCTATTTTTAGAGATTTATCCTTTATCCAAGCAACAAAGTCAAGTATCTGTACATTACATCCACCATCTGAGATTTCATTCTAATAATCTCTTCATGCATCGTCTCAACTTGGTTCTTTTGAGCTTGATCATCCATGTGTTTCATCTGTTCCAAAAGTTGGTCCCTCATGTTATCCAACTGGCATAACTTTTCCACCCATTGTTCATATTAATTACTTGTAGGTATTGATTGAGAGGTCACAAGTTGATCTGAAGATTGATTTTGATTGATCCCAAGACTAGATGAGTGAAAATGGCGATCAATCTACTGAGGATTAAAGTCTAGAGGATCAATGATGGAGCTAAAGCTTTTAGGTGGGTCCTCTATCATATCATATTCTCGATCTAATTCTTCTAGAGGGACCATCTTTTTCTTAGTTCTGCTCCAAAGTAATTCAGGTTCTAAGTCATCCTCCTAATCAGATTTTTCATTAAGGGACCAAGATTGAGGAAGACTAGATTGGGTTAGCCCTTCCGAATTGTGGGCCAAGTAAGAGTAATCATTTGGATTGGTTAACCCATATTGAGAGTTATCTTGGCTGGGATAAGGGCTTGGATTTTGATATCTAGGATTAGAATCATATCCCTTGTTAGAAAGAGGTCTATCCCAATTTAAAGAAGTGGAAGTGGTACGCGGTAAAATCGACCAGTCTGATTTAATTTTATTACTCGAATACAAAAATTCTTTGAGGTTGAACTCAGGGAGCAAGCTTGATTCTAGAAGTGTAGAAAATCACAATTTACAATAATATACTGTTTTACAAAAAGATTAGAGAGAGGAAGTAAAAATTTGTCTCTTCTCTTTTCTTCTTTTGTCCTCCTTTCTCTCTGTCTTTAGACGTCTGACTCCATAGATCAGATGCCTTAAGTAGCCACTTGCTACAGTGCTCGTGCTCTCCTTCTTCTTCTTTCTTTCAGCTGCTGCTGCTGCTTCCACTCCTTCTTGGCTTCTTCCTTTTCTCTTCTTTCAGCTACTTGGCAGCTTCCTTCTCTTCTTTTCCCTTTTGCTCTGTCTCTGCCTCCTCCTCTGCCTCAGCTTCTCTTCTGGCTTCTTCTTCTTCTTTCTTCTCTCTACTGCGCCTTTGCTTTCTCTCTTCCTTCTCTTCTTTGCCTTCTTGCAGCTAAGTCTCAGCTGTGCCTCCTCCTTCCTTTTCTTCTTCTGCTTCCTCTTCTTCCTTCTTCTCCTTCAGTTCCCTGCAGTTCCTTGCATAGGCACATGGTTAGGCAAAACCTAACCCCTACCCTCCCCACATCTCTCTCTCTTTGTTTCACTCCAGGGTTCGCTCTCCCAGAGCCTATTCATGTATGCGGGTTGGGTGATGCGCCCGGGACCAGGCCCACCATCATGCTGTGGTGGGAGAGGTGTGCACAGATTGGGTAATCGGGTCGGGTCAGGTCCGCGAGGGGTGATCGTGGATGAGGCTGGGTGAGTGAGTGAGAGGGACCTCACCCCGTGTGACTGAGGCGATAAGCCTCAATCACTTTTACAATTTATGCGTCGTGGGGCGCTTGAAAACACCCGAGGTGGGACTATTTGTGCCCCTCTTCTCTCGTGCACCCGCAGCAAGGAGTGCGAGCAATAGCCACCCCATTCGAGGTCTTTGCTGCTAATTGAAGACCTAGAGTCATGTGCGGAAACCTTCCGCGCAACCTGGGCATACCTCTTGGAGTTGGAAGGGCCTGGAGCTACTTGCGAGCTTGCTCCAAGCTCGGCGTTAATGGCAGCGAAATTCAGAGACCTGAAATCAGCAAAATGACCTCTCGGCCACGTCAGGATGCTCGACAGGCTTCGCTAGAGCACGGTGAAGTTACTGTGGGGGTCAGCGTGGCTCAGAATGGCCTGGGCATGCGTGCCCAGGTCAGTCTGAGTTTGTGTGAGTGGGTCTATTCGGGGGGAGGCAACAGTGGGTGGTGCGGTCAATGGAGGGTCACAGGGTGATCAGTGGGTGGAGGTGATGCTCAGGGACTAGTTAGCAAGGGGTGGAGCTGTCTGTGGTGGTGAAATGGCCTAGCTGGAGTTGGTGGTCAGAGGTGGAGATGGTGAGGGTGGACAGTGGTGTAGAGGAGTCAAAACAACAAATTGACAGAGGGGAATTAAAGAGAAGGGTAAGAGGGACTTAGCTGGTAGGTTAGGAGTGAATGGAGGTGGCGAAGGTGGCGAGCGGCTGGTACTACTGTTGTCGGAGACGAAGACACCCAGGGGAAGAGACGGCGACGAGGAAGAGGGGATGGAGGGCACCCGCTAGTAAAGTGTGGCGCGGTGGAAGACTGCGGAGGCGACCCTGCCACTGTTTTGGTGGCAGGGCGACGAGAAAGAAGGAGGAGAGTCGTTGGAAGCTCTAGGCGAATGGTCGGAGTTGGGAGGAGAGGAATTTGAGGGGATTCTCAAGCCAAGTGGAGCTTGAAGGATGTGGTAGATGGTGCCGCTCCTTAAATAGGCGTCGACCGGCCGCGAAGCGCGCAAAAGCGGCAGGAAAAACCCCACTGGAGACATGGGTAGACGGAGACCCATACCTCTCACGCATTTGCACAAGAGGTATGGCGGCCGACAGGGCATGGGAGCCGGCCCATGCGGTAGGAGGCTTCGCAGGGAGCTCCCCTTTCAAATCTGGGGCCGGCTCCCCATGCATGCGCGGTGCCATCCTTTGCGCAAAGTCGCCAGAGGTATGGCCTTCGCGGAGGGTGGCAAAGCGACCATATTGAAGAAAACGACGGGAAAGATAGGGGGGTCTTTGCAAGGTTTCAAAAAGCTAAGGGTCAAAGAGTAATTATTGAGGACCATTTTGTAAAGTGGGTCAAGACGACCTTTCCTTAGGTTTAAATTTTGGTGTAAACCTAATTTGGACCTAAGGAATCCAATGGTGAAGTTGGATTTTAGGTTTGACCAAGTTTGACCAGACATTTTGCACAAAAACCCAAATTAGGTTAAAAATTGGGTATGGTTCTCAATTTAGGTCAAAATAAGTTCCAACGGATAAATTGAAGATTTTAAACCCTAGAGGATATTTTTCTATGATTTTTAGAGCGTTTAGTTGATTTTTATCTTGCTTATAACTTCGTGAATTAGAGTGGGTTTGTTTTAGGGTTATAGAATGTCATTTAATTCCCAGATTCTGTCATAACTCTTTCTGACCAAATCATCCCACTTTTTCTCTTATTAAGTCCACTTAACCTATGTCTAGACCCTTAAAAATCCCATTCATGCATTGCAATGGTAAAATTATAGTTTTACCCCTTGTATAATATTTTATTTTCTGCTCAACAATTCCCTGATTTAGGCCTTCCCTTAGGTTTTGTAGGAGCTTTTGTTCAATTTATTAGGTCAAAATATGCTAGTTAGGGTACATGATGAGGTTCTCATCATACCCTCATACCTAGCTTTTGCTAATCCCTTAGCAAAAATTTAAGGTTTTAACCTCTATTCTAGACCATGAATTCCTTTCATCAAATTTGATAAGTGCTTTTTCTCTTGTCTCCTTGATTAGGTTAGAATGCCAACCATGGGCCTAAAAGGTACTCTAGTACCAACCAAGATCCAGATCTATTTAGCTTTAGTCTCAGTCCTTAGCCAAGGTTTTTAAGGCCCACAGGAACTACCCTAAGGTTTATTGGACTCCGTGGTTAAAGCACCCATGCTTGAGACATTTTTAGCCTTGGTTCAGTTTGCAGTACGTTTTGTAAGAGAGAGACAGAGGGTTTATTTGTTTGGAGAGTTTTCTCTCTCTTTTCTTCTTAATTCTTAGCTTAGGATTGGCTTCACAATATGGTTTGTATCAGATTCCTCGTCCCCATCATCAATCCTCAAAGGTTCCTAGCAATCGATGCTTCGAGATAGCACAGCCCATGGTAACCGGCAGAACCCTGGCTTTCGAGATTTCGAGATAATCCCACCCATGGTGTTCCGTGGCCGAATTCAGACCCTGGCAATTGACATTTCATGATAATGCCATCCATGGAATCTGAACCAGCAGAGTGCTTTCATGCCACCAGTAGGATATGTAAATATCTTAGGAGACAAGCACCGAGGAGATGATATGTTGTTAAGCATCTTCGAGGGGAATTTCCCACCTCTCTGCACCGGGAACTCGTCCAAATCAACTTGTGTTGATCGGCCGCTCCTAATCTAGGTGACATTTTCAGAACATTTGAAATGCTTCTGCGTGACTTTGATATTTATGCTTACTGAACCAGACTGTGTGTGAATTTGGGTGCTTAGGTTACCGAGTCCCGTAAACCGAAGGTCAGTTAACAAGGTCGAATACTCCCTAAGCCTTTGACGTAATACTTAAGCTTTTCATTTTCCTTAACCTCTTGAGGAATATTTAGATCTTAACGGGTACTAAGAGTCTAGCCAAGAAGGCCTAAGGTTAGCATTCTTACTAATCTTTTTGTGCACTTTCACTTTACTTTTCTTTAATGTGGTCTAGAACTTTGGTTAATTCCTTAATTCTTACTAATGACTATCCCTTTTCTTTTTCATTTTGTGCTCCTTTTTAATATTTTGTTCTTTTCCTTCTCCTCCTTTTGTAAAGCTCACCAAAAAGTGCTTCCCTCTTCCCCTTCATTTTTTTTTGACATATGTGAATTTTTTTGGTTGAAACCTTTTCTTGTTATGAATTTTCATTGCACTTTCATACTCTCCCATGCCTAAGGTTTGCAATGTCCTCATTGTACATTAGGTGGGTTTTTATTTGGCTTGGTTCATGCATTAGGACAGATATTAGGTGAGTGGGTGGGTCGAGGTGACTGTTACGGATGATTTATAATCTCAGGTACGTGTACCTGAGGTGAAGTTGGCTGTCCTAAGGAATGAACCTAAAGTGCAAAGAAATGTCAGAAAAAGGTTTTGGGTTTTCTAAAAAGAATGACGGGCTACCTCCCGTTAAGCATTGAGTTTTACGCCATCAGCTGGGCGCAATGAGCTCAGGGAGAATGGAGGATAAATGATGACTCAGCCAAATCTGTATCGGTCACGTCAATGAATGATTTGAGTCATGACCATTCACGATGAAGGGTTCGGAGTCGTGGCTGAGCGGACTGATCTTGACAGCTCAATTTCCAAAAATCTGTCGAATAAGATATGGTCCGACCCACTTGGATCGCAGCTTCCCAGGGAACAATTTAAGTTGGGCATCGAAGAGTAGGACCTTCTGACCAAGGTGAAAGATCTTTCTAGATGTGTGCTTGTCATGAAAGGCTTTAACCCGCTCTTTGTAGATTCGCGAGTTTTCGTACGTATCAAGGCGTAATTCATCAATCTCACTTATCTGAAGCTTTCTGTGGGTCCCAGCCTTAGAAAGATCTAGGTTGCAGTTCCGTACTACCCAATAGGCTTTATGCGCCAGTTCGACGGGAAAGTGACTTGCCTTCCCGTACACCAATCTAAAAGGAGACATGCCTAATTGGGTCTTGTGGGCTGTCCTATAAGCCCACAAAGCTTCTGGAAGTTAGGATGACCAGTCCTTCCTGTCAGGTCGAATAGTAAACTGCAGGATTTTCTTGATCTCCTGATTTGATAGCTCAGCTAGACCATTAGTCTGGGGGTGATAAGGAGTAGAGATTCGATGCGACACCCCGTATTTGGTCATCAGTGACCTGAACTGAGCATTGGTAAAATGGGTCCCTCCATCAGAGATGATACTTCGAGGAATCCCGAACCGTGAGAAGATATTCTGATGAATGAATTTGATGACGATCTTGTGATCACTGGTCTGGGTCAGAATGGCTTCGATCCATTTAGACACGTAGTCAACAACAAGTAAAATGTACTCGAAGCCGTCTGAGATAGGGAAGGGGCCCATAAAATCAATCCCCCAAATATAAAAAATCTCGCATACAAGAATTGGCTGTAAAGGCATCATGTCATGATGGCTCATGTTGCCCAAAGTTTGGCAACGACTACATGCCTTACAGTGACTGTATGCGTCCTTGAAGATAGTGGGCCAGTAAAAGCCACACTGGAGGATTTTTGATGCAATTTTATGCCCAAGAAAATAGCCATCGCATGCTTGGTCATGGCAGAAAGAGAGTATGTCATTGATTTCGACCTCCGGGACACATCGCCGGATAATTTGGTCAGGACCTATCCAGAATAAGTATGGGTCTTCCCAGATGTAGTGCTTGGCATCGGAGTGCAACTTGTCTTTCTTGGCCTTCGGCCAATCAGATGGGATCTGGTGTGATGCCAAGTAGTTTACTATATTAACAAACCATGGAAGCCCGATACCAATAGTCAAGAGGTGCTCATCAGGAAAATGCTCCATGATGGGTCCAGAAGGGTCGATGATCTCAGAAGGAAGGTGAGACAAGTGGTCGGCTACCACATTCTGTCTTCCCTCCTTGTTTTGAATCTCGAGGTCAAATTCTTGCAACAGCAAGATCCATCGGATTAATCGAGGCTTCGCGTCCTTTTTCGTAAGGAGATGCCTCACAGTTGTGTGATCCGAGTAGATTATAACATGGGAACCCAGGAGATAAAATCTGAAATTTTCAAGGGCAAATACTACAACTAGCAGCTCTTTCTCCGTAACTGTGTAGTTACGCTGAGCCTCGTTAAGTGTTTTGCTAGCGTAGTAGATGACCACGGGTTTCCCGTCAATCTTTTGCCCCAGAACCACTCGTACAGTGAAGTTAGATGCATCGCACATGATCTCAAAGGGTTGAGACCAATCAGGGGACTGTAGGATCGGGGCTTGGGTGACTTGGTCACAAAGGATCTCAAAAGCTTGAGTGCATTCCTTGAAAATCTCAAAGGGTACATCCTTGGATAGAAGAGTGGTCAGGGGGAGCACGATTTTCGAGAAATCAGGGATGAAACGACAGTAAAAACCAACGCGCCCCAAAAAAGATCGGATTTCCCTGATCGAGCTAGGCATAGGAAGTTTGGAAATCAGGTTAACCTTGGCTCGATCCACTTGGATGCCTCTCTTCGAAATTAAGTGTCCCAGGACGATCCCCTCAGGCACCATAAAGTGGCTCTTTTCCTAGGAAAGAACTAGATTTATGTCAATGCAACGCCTGAGTATATAAACCAAGTGCTAGAGGCAATAGTCAAATGATGCCCCAAAAACTGAGAAGTCATCCATGAAGACTTCGAGATAATCACCTACCATATCAGAGAATATGGCAAGCATGCAGTACTGAAAAGTTGCGGGTGCATTGCAGAGATCGAAAGGCATCCTTCGGAACACGTATGTCCCGAAGGGGCCAATGAATGTGGTCTTTTCTTGGTCCTCTGAATGAATCGCCACTTGGTTGTAACCGGAGTACCCATTAAGAAAGTAGAAGAATCTATTTCCTGCTAGTTTTTCGAGAATTTGATCAATAAACGGTAGTGGGAAATGATCCTTCTTCGTGGAGGAACTGAGTCTTCGATAATCTATGCAGACTTTCCATGAGTTGGCTATACGGGTAGGTATGACCTCTCTGGTCTCAATCGTGATGGTGGTGAGCCCTGCCTTCTTAGGCACAACCTGGATTGGGCTCACTCAGCGACTGTCGGAGATCGGGTAGATGATCCCTGCATTTAACCACTTAATGATATCCTTTTTCATGACCTCCTGCAGATTGGGGTTCAGACGTCTCTGCATCTCACGTGAAGGTTGTGCGCCCTCTTCAGAATAGATGCGGTGTGTGCAATAAGAGGGACTTATTCCAGTCAAATCATCAAGAGTCCAACCAATGGCTCTGCGATGTTGCTGGAGAACAGCAATCAGACGGGATTCCTGATTAGGTGTGAGTCTGGAATTTATAATCATAGGAAGTGTCTGATTGGAACCTAAAAAGACATATTTCAAATGATCGGAAAGGGGCTTGAGTTCTAGAACAGGGCTATTAGCAGCAACGGGTGGTTTGGAATGGGTGTGAGGAACAAGGGTAGGAGTTAGGGGTGTGTCCAGATCGGTTTCAGATTCTCCTAATTGTAGTTTTAGATCTTCTTGTGGTTGATGAGGGATAATCATGTTGTCCTTGATTTGTGGTTCATCAACCACGACTCTGATGTCACAAATTTGCTCTACCACACCGCAATTAATCCCTTGTTGGGCCTTAAAGATATCAATCTTGGGAGTTTGATTCCCAAATTTCAGCTCTATTTGGCCCTCTTCACAACTTATGTTGGCCCTTGCAGTGGCCCGGAAAGGCCTCCCTAGTATGATTGGTGTATCCCTTGGATTCTCAGGTGCGTCCATGTCTAGAACTATGAAATCTATAGGGAAGTAGAAATCCCGCACCCTAACAATAACATCCTCAAGAATTCCCTTAGGTGACTTGATGGATCGATCGGCTAACTGCAATGTCACCTCAGTCTGTTTCAGTTCAGATTCTTCTTGGTGGTTAAGCAGGGATGTGGGTATCAGGTTTATGGAGGCACCTAGGTCTAACAATGCTCTATCAAACTAGGTTTCTCCAATCTTACATGAAATCAGGGGAGTGCCTAGGTCTTTTGCCTTGGGTAGGAGTTTACTCAGGATTACAGAGATGGCTTGCTCTGATAGTATAATCGGACTCCCACTCTTGGTTCGCAGCTTATGCTGGGGTGTACACACGTTTTTCAAGAATCATGCGTAATCCTGAGTAAACTCCTACCCAAGGCATGGCAGATTGCATCCATCAAGGGGATGTTTATTTGGACCTGCTCAAAGAGCTTGATCAGGTCCTCCTTAGGAGCCACGGGTTTAGCTGTCCTCTTTCCCTTGGTCAAGGCCTCGGGAAATGGAACCTTGGTTCGTTCCTCTAGGATAGGTCTAGGTTTTTGATCTGGGACAGGGATAGGGACATCCTGGATAACTATCCTAGGGTTTGGGTCACTACCAGGCTTGGGGTGGTCTGGATAAGGTGGGTCTTGTGTTGCTTTACCATTACGGGTTGTCACAGAATTTAGTCTTGCCTGGTTCTGGTTCATAACACGTCGCTGGGTTGGCACGTTATTTGGGTTAGGTAGAGGTTGAGAAGGAAGTGTGCCTGGTTGGCAAAAATTCACCAACTGGGCGAGTTGGTTACGGACCTATGTGATTTCATCCTTGTGTTGTTTTTGGATAGTCGCATTTGTTCTTTGAATGTCAGCCAGAGTTTAGAGGATGAGGGACATTTGGTCTTGGTTGGGCCCGGATGGATAAGTAGGGTTGGGCCGAGGTTGAGGTGACTGATAAGGACGAGGGGCTTGTGGATGGGGCTGAAAGGGTGGTCTTGGGTTCTGAGAATTTCCCGCCCACTGGAAATTGGGATGGTTTCACTATCCAGGGTTGTAGGTGTTGGAAAATAGGTCATTTTGGATAGCATTGAGGTCCTCGCAGGTCTGAGGAGCCTCAGGAAAGTCGAAGAATGGGGGAGTAGAGTTCCCCCGGCAATAATAGAAAGGATCGAAGGTCCCTCCGGTCCTGGAGTCAGATGGGGGTGGATATGGGTCCATCCTAGGAGGTCGGTGGAAAATATTTTGCACAGTTTCCCTTGCAAGAGGTGGCTGTGCGAAGGAATTCTGCGGAGAGGTGGCTAGCTGCAAGTGCTGAGTCAGCTCGTCCACCTTCTTCTCAATAATTGAGACCTTGTCCAACCGACTGGCCATTAGTTCCAGGTCGACTGATGTGGACAGGCCCTGTGTCTCATGTGCTCCCTAAGGTTAGTCGTTGCGTGGGTATTCGTCCGGTCGAATAATCCCATGGAGTCATTGTTGATGGAGTTCTCGCACATATTCTCAAGAATCTCCCACATGGTGTCTTCATGTTGACCCATGATATTTCCTCCGCAAGTTGCATTGACGAACAATCTAATATCTTCACGGAGTCCTTGGTAAAAAGACTAGACTTGTTCCCATTTAGGAACTCCGTTCAACGAAAGAAAAAATAAAAATAATAAAAAAAGAAAAATAAAAGGAAGAATTCTTTTTGCAGACCATAGCAGGGTTTGCAAGGGAAGGTCGGGGCAAGATATCCTCGAGATCAAATGAGAGGCTGTTCTTGGAAGCTATGCCATTCACCACATTTAGTCTGCTCTTGAGGTCAGCTTGCTTCGTCAACATCTTCTGCACAATCTATGACCAAACGAACATTGTTAACTCATATTTGGTCAATTGTATTCAGCGAGTTATACAATCTCAAGGTAGGGAGAATTAATCTTTGATTCAGGTTGCAGAACATGGGGTTCACACCACAACCGCTATGCAACTCGCCACTCCTCAAAGCCACGAACATGAGGGTTGCTATTGCCTCCTTGAGCTCATCCGGACATTGATCCCTGTCGTGAATTTGGATGGAAAAGAAATGTTAGAAATGCATCCCAAGTTGCTGCTGAAAGGGAACAACAAATACACTTCCTCTAATTTTGGAGAAATTTAGAGGGATATGATGCATTAATTTCCTAGCAAACTGTATCTTCAACTAGAAATAGCACAACATTCACACACAAACACATATATAGTTGCACTTGTGAGGAGGGTACAATCATTAAGAACATCAAATAAAGCTGATACTACTTTTCAAAAAAAATAAAGCCAACACCATAGCATCTTGAAATTAGGATGTTCTTTTTCTCTTTCAGATATTTAGAACTGTTGGGTTCCTAACTACAACTACAATGTAAATGATATACAAACAAAGAACATTAACAAGCATTTAATTATCCAATTATCTAATTAGATATTTTCCATCACTTTGTTTACGTGAATTCATAAGTGTGGCCATTACATATACTAACTTAGGAGAAAAGCAATTCCTATTTCAGCCACTTTTTCTTGGGGCTTGCGGGAGGAGGATTCCCACAAAATGGCACTGAACCCTAGAGTTTTAGACATAGTCCAGAACAATAGCCAAAATAAAACCAGAAAGAGGGCAATAGATAAACTTCAGCGGACTAAATCCAATTAACTCCTACAAATGTTGCAGCAGTTTCATTTAAAACTGCGCTAAGTTGAGATTTGCTACCTTAGTTGACAGACCTGAAAATAAGGATAGCAACTAGTAGTTAAAAAGGAAGAGAGAAGTTGTTATTGCTGATAAGTTCATTTGCTTGTATGAACAATTTAAGGAAATTAAATATGGTTAAGATAAATGTATTTGTCACATGATTGAGACCACTATTGTAAGCCCCTCCTACCTTACTAACCCATGCAACCGCTTTCGTTCTTGTGCACCTTAACATCCTTTGGAGATTTCCAAATGTTCTTGACTCACCATCAGGACAAGATGGGTTGAGGATCTTTTCAACAAGAGATTTTCAACACCTATTTGTTTAATAAAAAAAGAATTAGTTCAAGTTTTAGATTGATAAATAAAAGACATATTGTAGTCAAATTTGGCTAAAGCAGTGGCCTCAAACACTAGTAGGTACCCGAACCAAGATTATATATATGGTGTTATGGCATCTAAAAGGTTTGGCCTGGTTCTGTTGATAAGTTTTTCATACTAAACAACATCAAAGAAGCCACTTGGAGATAATATTAGGGGCTTGATAGGTAAGGCATGATATATGTCATCTACAATCTTTTTCAATTTTATCACATTAGCTGCATATTGATCTGCTGCTATCCTTGCTCAAATTCCACTTCCACTTAGTTCATTTCCTGCACCAAAGATGCCATAAAATCTAAACACCTACTAATTGAATGATTATTTGAATGAGCATCTGGGCTTCACCCCATGAATCATTTTTTTTCCAATTCCTACTAAAGTACAAAGCAACTGGTTTATTTTTTCTTTTTACAACCATGAAAAGTTCAAATGACTTTTAGATAGGATTTTACCAATAAAAGTCTTTGCAGAAATTAACAAAAGTAAAATTGACATTTTGGAAGAAAATACATAATCAAAGGCATGAATGCAAATTTAATACCACAATAGTAAAATTGATCAAAACAAGCTCTTGAGTTTCCATCTCATGCATCTCTTGCCTTTGCTTAGAACAGATATATATTTTGAAGCTATTGTAGAACCTCAATATAGAAGAAAGACTAATTAATAAAAGATTAAAAAATATATATAGAGGATTTGTAATCAACACCTTAATATGTGTGACACATGAATCTCCTGAAGGTTATGAATATCCCTATGTGAGATCCACCTCCACTCAAAGGCCCCTACGTACAGAAGAACATAAATCACATAAGCAAAGGGTTAATTGTATAGCTCTAATCCTAAATCAAACACCAGTAACTAACCGTAACCTAAACCACTCTAAGAAAAGGCTAATCGTGTAAACCTAACCCTAAATCGCAATTTAGTGATCGAGTGAGTACATGATCAAACACAAATCAAAAGAGAGATTGAGAGAAAGATAGAGGGATCAAGTGAGAGATATCAAGCATAGAAACCAAATATGATCAAGAGAGACAAGATTGAATGAGAGATCCCAAACTTAAGCATTTATTAAGCAAACATTGAGCTTTGATTGACCTAGATCTAAGAAACGTTGATCTAATCATAAAAATGAGAGATCCTTGTAAATGAAATTGATGAAGAGAGATCAAAGATTCAAGATCTGAGATCATTGAAAGTTTTGGAGAATGAGAGTGAGTCATTGGACAAAGAGAGTGAGCGATTGAGTGGAGAGGAGAGTGAGCGAGAGGCAAGAGGTGAGAGAAGAGAGATCGTTAATGGAGAGTGACTTGAGGAAGAGATCAGTGGAGACGTTGATGTCGAGGTGAGTGAGAGATTGGCGGAGATGCCCTAATGTCAAGGCAAGTGAGTGGCGATTGAGAGGTTGAGACATTGGCAGAGATGTTGGAGGCACTGTGGAGAGGTGTCGAGGGTAGGGGTGTTGAGTGTGTGTGTCTCTTTGCTAGTGGGGGAGTGTTGTGGTGAGAGGCATCGAAGGTCCTTATGTGTTGGGGGAGGGGGTGGGGGTGTGCAGCGGGCAGCATATGGGTTTAGGTTTTTGAGGCAAAAGAAAACTCAATCGAGGGAGAAGGAGGGGAAAAAAAGGAAAAGAAAAAAGAAAAAAAAGTTAAATTAGTGACATTTAATGTTGACCACCAGGGACATATTTGAAATGTTGTTATATATCACCTATCACTGTAGGTCACTTTCTTTGTAGTGGATACGGCTGAATTCCTCCCTTGACAATGCACAATAAACTGCGTTCATTGCTGACAATCTTCTTCTGATCTGCCGTCCATGCTACTCCTCCTTACAACTTTGGATTTGAGTATCTCTCTTGAATGAGGGTCCACGAATCCTCATCCATCGCCTTGAGGAAGACTTGCATCCTCCTCTTCCAATACCCATAGTCTATCCCATCGAAATAGGGAGGACAAGTAGATGACTGTCCTTCGGTGCGCTTTATTGATAATGCCATTGCGAGTCAAGTTGTTACGTTTTCCCGCAGCCTGCTCTGATACCACCTGTAGGATCTAAAGAGCACAAGCACACTAGAAGGGGGATGAATAGTGTGGTAAACAAAATATTGCAAATAAAACAAACCACAAAAAATGGTATACCAAATATATAGTGGTTCCCCTCACTTAGGTACTCCACTACCTAAGTCTCCTGACTTAGGATTTTTTACCTGATTTCCTCAACCTAAAGGGAATAAATTTACTATAAACCAAGGTAATTAACGGGTTACCTCAACCCAATTACAAGATCAAATAAAAGTAGAAAATTACAGGTATAAGCAAGAAACAAATTAGCTTACAACTTAATTCCTAAGTCTCCAACAAGAATTAGCTTAATAGATATTTGATATATCAATCTAGCGAAAAACACTAAAGTGGAAAAGGTGATTTTATGAGGAAGAGAAGATTTGCCAGAAAATATTATTACAAGATGAGAATCTTCTTGAAGGAAAGATGCGACAAGCCTATCACCCTTACAACTAGAAATGAGAAATGTAAAATCTGGAGTAAGAAGAATTTGATACTTGTGTTGTATGAAAATGGCACATGAAAGGTGTTTTTATAGGCCACTAAACACCTCCCCTACGATTACTAGCTGTTGGAGGTAAAATGGGAAGATTACGGATAGGATTAATTGCTAAATAGCCATTTAGATTAGGCACAACAGTTAGTTGGTACTGGTACTAAAGTTGTAGTACTGGTACTGACCGCTCACAGTAAACCAACAGCCAGCCTAACAAAGCCTAGGTACTAGTATTCATCATAGGTATCGATACTCAGTGCTTACAGTTGAGTGCCAACTAAGTCACTAGTACTCATGATAAGTACCAGTACTTGTGACTCATAGATTTGTGTTAAGGTAAAAACTGTGTCCTACATGTACTAGTACTGGTGATTAGTACCCATACTTGTAAGGTCCAGTCACTACCCCTGTCTACAAACTGTGAGCACCTGGTACCGGTACTCATGATGAGTACCAGTACTTGTTGTTCATAGTTTGGGACTAGGACTCAAACCTATTCCTAGCATGTATCGGTATTGATGAACAGTACCAGTACTTGCAATAATTACCTTGAATAAATTTTATTAATCAATCTTGGTGCTATTTGAACGCAAATACACGATTAATATCAAAGAAGTGATTTTAATCTATCAAACGAATGATTGAGCGTGTGTTTGATACCTAATTATCTCTATTTTGATTTTAAGTCCTAAATCAAATTTTCTTGTTAGGAGACATACAAAATCTAAATTACAATCTTCATTCTTCATGCCATCCACACTTCTTCCTTGTTAACATCTATTCTTCAAAAATCTGTAAATAACACTTCATAAACTCATTAGTTTTAAAACAGTTTTGTTAACACCAAAACATAAAAGAGAAATGGAACTAGGTTCCAACATATCCCTCCTACATTATTCCCAACTTGTGGTTGTCATTGTCTTTCAATGAATCTAGCTTTTCAATCATTTGACAATTTAGCTCAAAATAAAAAAAGGAAATGAGAAAAGGAAAATATATGAATTTAACCTTTTCTGTAGAATCTAAATCCCTTGTTCAAATAGTTTTATGGTCGTTTGCTATTTTATTCTAATAAAATGAACACGTGCATGAGAAGTATTTAAATTGATAATATTGGTGAAAGCACACACACAAAAATATGAATTAATTGAATAACCATGGCTAACATTGTATCTTAATGCCATGCAATTAGTTACAAAAAATATCTGCCAAGTTTCATATCTGATATATTTGCTTAAGAGCTATTCATCATTTATTCAAATAAAGTTTCATCCTTTCCTTCACTTTCATCTGTTTCAACTATCTCAAATGCATTGTCATCGACCTTATCTCCATCAACGGACTTAAGCTGAACAACATCTTGATTCAAATTATGAATCTCGTCTTCACCGATTTCTAAAATTAGTTCATTTTCATCATAATCGAATTCTTCTTCATTCGATGCTTGTGTTACATCATTTGATAACTTACTTTGCTCTACAAGTTGGATGGCAATATCATATATATGACGATGTTCATGTTTTTGTACCACTCCACTGTGAACCATTCTTCCTATCTTCAAGATAGTAGACTTGTTGCACTTGCGAAGCTAATACAAATAGATCATCCTTGTACCATGTACCATTCAACTTAATTGATGTGAGGTGACCTTCGATCTTAACATTTGATAGGCGACGACCTAAATCCCACCATTTGCATTTAAAGAGATATATCCGTTTGTCAAAAATGTATTGAAATTCAAGAATGTCAACAAGGATGCCATAAAACTCGATCATGCGACCTTCATGGTTGCCCTGACACATGATTGAACTATTCTGACACTTCTGTCTGCGATCACATAGCTCCGTGTGATATCGTACTCCATTGACAATGCAACCAATGTAACTCTTAATGCATATATCTAGACCAAAGCTAATGCATATAATGATCTTATTACATTGCTTGCTTCACCACCTAATGCATTATATATCAATTTCATCTACAATACACATTACCTACAGTTATGAATAATATATATATATATATAAACTGCAAAATAATGTGACTTAAATTACCTTGGACTTAAACCATTCTACAAATTGTTGCTTTTGACAGGCATCAATGTTCGAAGTACTTTGTTGTTGGAGAATGCCTTGATTCTCCCTATTTAAATTAGGAGTAAGTGATTACAACTTAAGCAATTGACCTAATATAAGTATGAATTTTTGTCAAACAACTCACTCCATATATTCTTGTACTCCTTTGGAATTACTTAGTATGAACCATATGGTAGATTGCTTCTCTACATCCATTAATTGCACATTATAATTTGTTGCTCCAATGACCCTTATCTTGATTGAATATATATAAAGGGTCAATTGTTTTCACATCAAAGTTCCTTTCTTGTCGATTAAACCTTGTCTCCATGTCTCCAATATGCATAGAACACCATGTCAAGTATTCGTACACAACATATGCTTCAGCAATTGAGCCTTTAGGACGAGCTCTATTACGTACAAATTGTTTTAAAGTAGACAGGAACCATCAGAGCATTCACCTTCTTTGACGTCGGCCAATCATAGCCGGCACCAAGTCCTCATCCCCTTCGTCCGTAGATATGCTCTTCTTCCTTCTCTCCTTCTTTAGGTTAGAATCAACCCATTCCCAACTCAATTCAACTAACCATTCACCTTCTCCCCCACCATCTTCTTTGCCTCCGGCCACGCCTCCGACATTGTCACTCGACCACCACACACTCCAAACACCACGTCGCCACTCCCAAAAGCTTCACCTTGACTCCACCATTAAAAGCCCTCTCCCTATTGGCTCTTCCATCCACCAAAACTCCATGGTGAACAACCCACACTTCCATCGCCCTAACAACCACCATCCAGCCACTCCACTGCACCTTGCACCAAATTGCACCCACCATTACTTTCACCACACCACGGCGAAGATCACCAACTATCTAATTGGGCCCTAGGCCATACTTCTCTTGTAGGTCAATCTTCACTGTCGCCTTCGTCTTCTTCGACACCGATCGCCTCCCTCTGACTGCCAAACAACCTACCACCAGTAGCAGAAGGTGCCGTTTCACCTCATGAACCAACCTGCACCTCCAATTAAGCCTCCATCAGCGACAGCAGTGTGCATTCAACGACCCTTCAACCCTACTGCATTCATGAAGAAGACAAAGAGAAGAGTGGGACATTTAGTCCCACCTGGTGAGTAAAAGACCTGCCATCAGCATATAAAATATTTTTGTGGCCAAGGCTTATCGCCTCAGAGATGGGGTGAGGTCCCTCTTACTCACGTGCCTGTCACTCCTCTCTTACCTTACACACCTGGTGAGCCTGGTGCCCTATGCTCGTTACCCGATTACCCACTTACCCAGTTAAGAGAGAAGAATGAGGAATTTCTAAGGAGGGTAGGGTGTTGAACGCAATTTCTATGCTAAGAGATTTGAGTTTGAAAACCCTGTCATTGTAGTCACGTAAAAATCCGTCAAACAGATAATTTAACCGAAACTCTGGAGAGTCCTAGGTCGAACAGAGGGAGGCGAATGCTTGATCAAAAATCACGTTGGATTTATTATCACGAAAGTAGAATAATTGGTTGAAATTAATCTACTAGCTATTTTACTTAAAGAATAATTAATAGAAGAGAGAGAAAGAATAATACAAATAACGAGAAAATAGGGAGAGAATAAATAATAATTTTATAATAATAGGTGCATGTCCATTACAACTACTTGCTACACTAGAAAGCAGGAAATGTATACTAGAAAGCGATAAAAGAGAGGGGGATGAGAAATTATCCTCCTTGACGACTGCTTAGAGGGCGAGCCGTGTTGACGAGGCGCCCGGACGAAGGTGGTGAGATGCTGGACAAAAAAGGATGAGGACAAAGGATGGAACAGGGTGACATCGCAGTGGGATTCATTTCCCAAATGACAATGAGAGGACAATCGTGGGCGCTCTACGAACAGGGGTGAGAAGATGGAAAATTTATTTTTATAACTCTAATAGAGCATCCTGGGTTTGGGACTTGCTCATAGAGCTTTGGAGGAGGTGTGAGAAGAAAGGAAGGATGAAAATGAGGTGGTAGGGATGGCCGTTTATAGTTGTAGGAATGGGGCATAGATGCCTTTTTACAAATCTTAAAAAATAAATGCTAAGGTCTTTAGTGACAGATATAACCGTCACTAAAGACCCACATCGTTAAAACACGCATGCCTCTTCTTCTTCAGCCGTTCCATGGGCAGCCACGTTCACGCAATCTTAGCCATCCGATCTTGACCGCATAAAAGCCCTCAGCGTCGCTTCTTCTTCGACAGTTAAGCGTGCCCGCGTGTGATGGCACGTCCGATCGCACGTCATCGCGCTTATGCAACATGCACTTCATTCGACGTGCAAGGAAGCGCCACGCGGCCACTCCATGCCCGTTCATCTTCGATCCAATGGTTGAATTGAGTGCAGCGTGCTCGCCTCTTCAATTTGAGGCACAGCAGGGCTCGAAACGGCACCATCCTATTTGCAAAGGGGAGTGCAACCAATGTGCTACACCCCGCCTTGTGTCGCATTTTGTGTTTATTGCACATGTGCCCTCAGCCATTGGATCTTGATCCAATGACTGAGATTACATGTTGATCGCGCCTTCTATGGTGGAGCGGAAGGGTTGGGCTGGCATTGGGGGGCTGAGATGGCGCCAAGTGGTGCCATCCTGGCCGTCCATCTTCTCTAGCTTGTAAATGGTGCCACGAATGTCGGATTGGACCGATTTTCGTGCTGTTGGGTGACGGGCACAGAATGCATTTGTTTAATTATGCCATTGTAGTATGCGTTCGTGACGTTGATTTTAATTCAAGATGTGGATTTGGTGAGTCCAAGTGTCGAACACGAGTAGGCGTGAAATCAGATTAGTTTGTTGCTTTAGTTGTCACAAGAATGGTTGGTTTGCTTGCTTGTGAGAAAATGTAAGAGAGAGAGAGAGAGTAGGGTTAGAGATTGTGTTTAAAGCATGACAATCATTTAAGAGGATGTGAGCTATGATATATGAAACATCATCAACAAATAGCATGCAATTAGAGCTTGTTTACAACTATAACAATAGATGAAAGCTTAAACAAGTGCAACATAAAACTAAAGTAAAGAGAGCGCGAGGAGGAGGCAAGGCGACCACGACGGTGGAGGGTGATCCGTCGGTGACTTGACAACTCCGAGGCGGGTATGGAGTGTTTGGTGGAGCTAGGAGAGGGCTAGAGTGGAATGGAGAGTGTGTGTGAATTCAATGCCTTTGAATGGGGTGGTTGAGGAGGTTTATATAGAGAAGAAGGGCTTTCCAAACTAAGTAAGGGCTTTAGCGATGTTCGAGAAGTCACTAAACCCATTCCAGAAATGTCAGTGAAGCCCCTTGCCTGCTGGTCCAAGCGTGCACGCATGCTTCCTTCCCCCACCCGATCCGTGTGCGCACTATGTGGGCCATCTGATCTTTGAGATCATGCCCTGAGCGTTGGTTCAGATTGCGCTGCGAGCTCTGAATGCGGGTGTTGCGCGTGATCGCCCGCGTTCGCATCGGGCGCGTGAGAGCATGTCGCGTTGCTTCCATCTACACCGTTCGACGGTGATTGGATGGTTGTAATCGCCTGCGGTGCTTTCTGGGGTGTGATTTGGAGCACAGCGGGAGTCAAAAGCTCACTGCTACTTGCGAGTGTGAGCGTTCGACCACTGTGTTGCCTCCGCGAATTGGTGCAATGGTGAAATCAGGTGCGGGCGATATCGACGGTTGGATGGAGATCCAACGGTTAGATTTTGAAGTTCTTTGGATGCGCTGGGGATGCGGTGCGGTGCTGAGCTTGTGGATCCTCATCTGTCCGATAAGAGATGTGTGGCTGAGATCGTGCGATGAAGAGAGAGGGCGGCTGCGGGTAGACGGGTGCCATGTGATGCATTATGGACTACTGATCATCAGATCAACGGCCAGAACTTCTTGGGTTGGCCGAGGGAGCTCCAGATGTCGGATTTAAGTGATTTCCAGTCCGTTGGACTCCATTTATTGATTTGAATCCATCTGCGTGGTCTGATTGCTCATCTGAGGCCTATTTCAACATGCACTTGTACATATGGTCATTAAACATTGATTTATAAGCAATCTTAATTCGCGATGTATGCAGTGCTCTCATGCCCATTATGGTGTGCTATTAGTGCACATATATCCTCAAGATAAACCCTGGTTGATGGAATTATTATCATCGAATGCAGAGTTATCATACCCCCATGCTCATCCCTTGCTAGTCCCTAGCAAGGTTTATCCTAGCTGTTATTTTCAGTTGGAATTAGGAATTGATTACTTAGACATATGTTGTCTATCAATGGGAGGAAATATACTAAGAGCCTAATCCACAGAGACTAAACAACGCCCGTGTGTTTGCCAAAATGCAAACTGCCCAAGTCCTCACTTTAAAGCACATATACAAAGACATGTATATATATTTTCCTTTTTCATCTTTTCTCGTTTTTTGGATTTTTTTGAAGTTGAGAGTGTGTGGGTAACTTTTTACGGTTACCCAACCCACCCATAACTCGAAAAAGACTCTAAGTGCTAAGCATCTTGGTGTGAAGATTGTGATAGACTCACTCAACGGTAATTAAAAAAAACTTCGGGTTTTTATGCCCCTAGGTGACCGGAAAAGAAAATGCTTGCCTAAAGGTGTATCTGTCCGATCGGTAGATTTCTCCCTACTTTTATTGAGTGGGGTCAACACAAAGTTGTTTCCAGTGTATATCTCCCTAGATTGCTTTACTTCCCTGCTTCTTCCTTAAGTGTTTTGGGCTTTTTTATGCATTTAGTGAGCTGGGTTCTAGACAACCGACCAATGGGTTGTTACCCACAACCACTTGCCAACCATACTCATGCGGTGAAGTGTGGCTTATTTATTTTTTTCTTTTTCTTCTTTTTCTATATATATATTTTTTCTATTTCTCCCTTTTTCTTTTACTTTTTCTTTTGTTATTTCAGTAGGTGGCTTCCCTAATCTAGGATTTACTTAGAGGCAATAAAAGAGAATGGTTGATTGCACAACAAAAATACACCAATAAATATGCCATCTTGTGTTATTTCCTAGCACTGCCATTCCATATTAGGTAGCTCTAGTTGCATTTGTAAAATTGACACATGCATGCATTTATTTGAGAGGGGAGGAGAGTGAATAATTGGCCATTTAATTAACAACTTCTTCAAGTGCTGCCTCGCAATTTCACCTTCTTCAATTTTTATTTCGACTTTGAATTTCTTCTCCTTCGCGCGGCTCAGGGCATGGGCATGCACATCTTCGTGCCATTCCTCTACCTGCAACATGGCGGAACTTGTTCTACCAGAACATGGCTGTGGCAGGCTTCTCCTTCTTTAAAAATCCCTGCCCTCTCCCTTGCAAAGGAGAGCCTGGAACATACAACACCAGTAGCCACCTTCGTCCAGGCCATCTTCCTCCCCTCTTCCCCTCCATACGCAGTAGCTCTTCCACTGAAGAGACACACTGCGGGCAGGAGCAGGCTCACAGTGGTCCCACGACCACCACTGTGAGTCCCACCACCACCCAGCTCCTTCGTGAGCAGGTGGGCATGGTGGTTTCATTCTGTTTCCATTGCTAAAGCCCTTGCCTCCATTGCTGAAGCTCCAAGCTCTAGAGCTCTAGAAGCAGCAGCACGGCAGCCAACAGTAGCGCACGCGCCCGCGCGCACGCCAGCAACCTCCGCAGGCCCTTTTCGCGTGCGCAGGCACCTTCCAGCCTCCCGCGCAGGTAGAACCGGCCGCAACCGGTTGTCCATCACGCGCGGCACTGTAGCTACTGTTCGCACCTCTCAGCACGACACTGTAGCTACAGTGCGGTGACCGGAGAGTTTCTCGCTTATCGGTCACTGCGCACTCTCTCTCCTTGCCGCTACCGCCTCCAGCCAGTCGCTCGCGCTTGTCTGCGCCCACACCCATGTCTTCTCCCGCGTTCACTCCAGCCCGCAGCGCAGTGTGCTGCGCTGCGCTCTCTCTCACGCTTTCGCTCCCACTCGCGCACGAAGGCAGCATGCGTGCCTGCTTCAGCGCCCGCGTGAAGCGCCTGTGCACTTGCGTGCGCACCCGTGCATCTAGACGACGCCCGCGGCTGCCAGACATCTTAAACTCGCCACTCTCTCTCACACTCCTCTCCAACAGACACTCCCTCACTCATACACACACCACACTCGTACACACACACACTTGTACACTCACACATTCACTTGTACACACCTATACATCCTTATACATATATATCTATATATATATTTATATATATATATATACATATTAATACCTATAGAACTATATATAAGTATATATACATACATAAATATATATATATATATATATATATATATATATTTATACATATATACATATATACATACATATATACATATATATCTATAGATATAAATACATATATATATATATATACATTTATATCTATTTATAAATATATATATATACCTATATATATATTTACATATCTATATATATATATAACTACATATACACCTATATAGTTACAACCCTATATATAGATATTTATATATCTATATATATATATACATAACTACATATACATCTATATAGTTACAACCCTATCTATATATATACATATAAATATATATATACATATATACATATATATATATATATATATTCATATCACCTACTTGTATCCATAAGCATTAGTCACTCCACCATGCATTATATCGTGGGAATATCTGCACCAGTTGCTGATATTCCCCGATACCCACGTAAAGAAAGCGCCTCCGCACACACTCCCACACATCCATCTTACACTCTATGCGGCACTTCGTCTTGTTGGTTGCGTCTTCCTAGACGTGGACTAACTCGACACTGTGCTACATGCCATTTCCACTTCCACCCCCACCCCTATATATATAATATATATATATATGTATATATATAGACTATATTTATTTGTTTACAAGCAACCTATCTTGTTTCTATTTCTCTTGTGTTTCCAGCTACTAAAAAGAAAAAAAAAGAGTAAAAGAGAAAAGATAGTTCTTGTCTTGCAGGTACTCGATCTTGCAATCAGCAAGACCAGTTTTTTGGAACTCTAATTTGGCTCGAAGCCAAGGACCTGATTTTGAGGGTGTACCTCAAGGATAAAATTATCAGCAAAAAAATCTTAAATAGAAAAAAAACCAAAAACATAATAAACGCACGGAAGAGATTCGTTGTAGGAAAGGCGTAGAAACTTCTTCACCTTTAATCCTCGCCTCTCTGAGATCGACCCTAGGCCTAAAAGTGACCAAGATAAAATTAAGTAGGCCAGGTTAAAAATTTTGTAAAAAGATGGTTAGGCTCGATTTAAGTTAACCACTATACTTACTTCAACGATAATTTCACCATAGTAACACAACCTATTCGAGTCCGGACAATGGTCCTGTGGCTGGGCTCTAGACAACGGCCAATGGGCTGTTACCCACGACAATTTGCCAGCCATACCACCCTGGAAGGTTCATTAGCTACCCAATTTCTGTTAGAATCTCTGAGGAGTGAGTTAGTGCAAAAATGTGTGCAGATGCTTAGACTAAAAGTCCCTCCAAGTCAGAGGGCGGGTTGATAAGTCGTATACTAATCACCTTTCTTTATTGATCAAGTTAATGTAAATTAAGGTTGCAAGGATTCGGGGCTAAATCCACATTTTAGTGGACACCAGGGCTGATTAAGCCTGAAGACCTGAAAAGTCTAGGTGTTTCAGGTTCTTCTCGTATTATTTCCCACAGTTGACAAGCTCCTAATTCCTAAGTTTTCCTTCCTAATTATATATATATATATATATATATAATTCAGGCTAATAATATAAACTCAGAGAATGAGAATTACCACCCCCCCATGCTTAAGTTGGAAAATGTCTTCATTGGTAAATAAATGTATGCAAGGGGGTACAGAAAGAAATCACCTGAGTGCCATAGTTTACCTGATTAGTCTGAATCTTCTAGGTTGTCTCCCAGGAAGTGCTGAGTTTATTGCCTTCAGCTGGGTGAAGCTTCGTGTCAGCCCTCAATGAGGGTGACTACTTCCTTTAGGGGAACCTTGGCAAGATAATGTTTTAATCTCTGGCCGTTTACTGTGAAGGTTTGGCCAGTGTTAGGATCTGCAATTTCAACCACCCCATTGGGATAAGGTTAGACCAGCTGATATGGTCCTGCCCATTTTGATCTCAGCTTCCCAAGGAAAAGTTTAAGTCTTGCATCAAAAAGCCAGACTTGCTGATTGGGCTTGAAGGTTTTCCTATGAATGTGTCTGTCATGGACAGCTTTCATCTTTTCTTTGTAAAGTCAACTGTTCTCATAGGTCCCTTCGGATTTCCTCGAGCTCAGAGAGTTGGAGTGTCCTTTGTGCTTCGGCCAACTGGGAATCCATATTACACTGCTTAACAGCCTAGTATGCCCGGTGTTCCAACTCAATCGGAAGGTGGCAAGCTTTGCCAAAGACTAATCGATAAGGTGACATGCCTATTGGGGTCTTAAAAGCGGTCCTATATGCCCAAAGGGTATCATCTAATAGTGTGGACCAATCCTTCCGGTCAGGTCTCACGGTCTTTTGCAGAATATTCTTGATTTGTCTATTAGAGACCTCAGTTTTCCCATTTGTTTGTGGGTGATATGGGGTGGCAATGCGGTAACCCTGCATTTTCTAAGTAGGGCATGGAATTGGGCATGAATAAAGTGACTCCCACCATCACTGTTCATGGCTTTTGGTATCCCAAACCGAGAGAAGATGTTATGCTTAACAAAGTCCATGACAGCCTTATGGTCACATCTTTGGGTGGCTACGGTTTCGATCCACTTCGAGACATAGTCCACTGAGACTAATATGTACTTATAGCCGTTGGATGGCTGGAAGGGACCCATAAAATCGATGCCCTAAACATAAAAAATTTTGACAATCAAAATGGGCTGGAGGGGCATCATATCCTTTCTAGTCATAGTCCCTAATGTCTGGCACCGGTCTTAGCAAAACTGTGTGTGTCCTTGAATAAGGATGGCCAGTAAAATCTAGACTGCAAAACTTTTGTAGCCGTTTGCTTCCCAGAGAAGTGGCCACCACAGGCTTGGTCGTGACAAAAGGATAGCACACTTTGGACTTCCTCTTCAGGAATACACTTCCTAATGATCTGATCACCACAGAGTCTAAACAGCATAGGATCATCCCAGAAATAATGCTTGGCTTCAACCAAAAACTTATCCCGTTGCTATTTGGACCAACCGTGCAGAGTTTGTCCTACCACCAGCTAGTTGACTAAGTCTACATACCAGGGTAGCTTTCTTCCTTTCACGGCTAGAAGTTGTTCATCAGGGAAGGTGTCAGTCAAGGGTAATGAGGATTCGATGTGGTCCAGGTGAAGTCTGGACAGGTGATCGGCTACGACGTTCTTGGACCTGGCTTTGTCACGTATTTCCAGGTCAAATTCCTGCAAGAGCAGGATCCATCGGATGAGCCTAGGTTTAGCGTCCTTTTTGGCCAACAAATGCCGGATAACCGAGTGGTCGGTGTAAACCGTCACGTGGGATCCCAAAATGTATGATCGGAACTTTTCTAACCCAAAGACTACAATGAGCAGTTCTTTTTCTGCGACGGTGTAATTCCATTGAGCCTCATCCAATGTTTTGCTCGCGTAGTAGATCACCACAGGTTTCTTCTCTTTTCTTTGTCCTAGGACTGCGCCGATGGCAAAATCTGATTATCACACATAATCTCAAAGTCCTGGGACCAATCTGGGGGTTGTAAAATAGTTGCAGTGGAGACTGTTTCCCTAAGAGTGTTGTAAGCCTTGATGTAATCTGGTGTCATGTGAAAAAAGGCATCGTTGGCTAGAAAGTCAGTCAAGGTCTTAGAAAGTTTGGAAAAATCCTTAATGAACCTTCTATAGAAGCCAACATGTCCTAGGAAAGATCAGATTTGCTTGATCAAGCTAGGGGGTGGAATTTTGGAAATTAAATCAACCTTAGCTCTATCTACTTCGATGCCCCTGTGCTTGATGATGTGACCGAGGACAATTGCTTCCTGAACCATGAAATGGCTCTTTTCCCAGCTTAAAATCAGGTTAACCTCGATACATCACTTTAGGATCTTCTCCAAGTTGCTAAGACAATTGTCAAATGAGTTCCCGAACACTGAGAAATCATCCATAAAGACCTCCAGGTATTCACCCACCATCTCTGAAAAAATGGCTAGCATGCAACGTTGAAAGGTCATGGGTGCATTGCATAACCCGAATGGCATACGATGGAATGCGAATGTGCCATACGGGTAAGTGAATGTGGTCTTCTCTTGATCCTCTAGTGCAATAGCAACTTGGTTGTATCCTGAATATCCATCCAGGAAGCAAAAATTTTTCTGCCCTGCCAATCGCTCAAGAATCTGGTCAATGAATGGCAGAGGGAAATGATCTTTCTTGGTGGCCTCATTAAGCTTCCTATAGTCAATGCATACTCGCCATGCGGTAGCGGTGCGGGTGGGGATGGATTCGCCTTGGTCATTGGTGACCACTATGTACCCGGCTTTCTTGGGTACCACTTGAGTGGGGCTCACCCAGGGGCTATCGAAAATCAGGTAAATGATATCTGCATCAAGCTACTTGATTATTTCTTTTTTAATGACCTCTCGCATATTCGGGTTCAATCGCCTTACCACATCTTCCAAATAGATCCTGTGAGTGCAATAGGTAGGGTTAATTCCTCTTAGGTCAGAAATTATCCATCTAATGGTTGCCCAATGTTTAGAGAGGGTTGCAGTCAACCTAAGTTCTTGATCCTTAATTAAGTAGGCACTGATAACCATAAGGAAGGTCTGGTCAGGTTCTAGGAAGACATACTTGAGATTATCGAGCAAAGGCTTTAGTTCGAGTGTTGGTGGGACAACATTTGATGGGTAGGGGAAAGGTGGGAGTTGATCAACATCAATCTCCTCGAATGGAGGTTGCTGAAGGTAATCAGCTCTACACAAGTCAACCTCCACAGGGTTAAGTGGGTCAGGGTAGTCATCAACTAGTTGAGTCAGATGGTCTGCTGAAGAGCTAAGAGTGAGGCATTCTTCAACCAAAGGTTCCACGGGATTGTGCTTCTCAACCCAGCCACAATCCAAAGACATAGCCGCCCTGAAGATATCCAATTGCATCTTCTTGTCTCCAAAGGCAATTTCCATGCATCCTATGTCGCAATCAATATTCGCTTTAGCCGTAGCTAAGAAGGGTCTACCCAGGATGATGGGTGTGTTTTGTAGCTGTTTGGGGACTTCCACATCGAGGACCAAAAAGTCAACCAAGAAGTAGAAGTCCTTGACCCAAACAATTACGTCCTCGACTTTGGAGTTTTTACAGATCTATCAGCCAGTTGGATAGTCACAGGTGTGGGTTTCAATTCCCCAAATCCAAACTGGTGATAAAGGGTAGTTGGGATGAGGTTGATCAAAGCACCTAAGTCCAAGAGTGCTCTATTAAATGTCATGTCCCTGATATTACAAGAAATCAGCGGTGCTCCTGGGTCAGTTCGTTTGGGAGGTAAGCTGCTCAATGTCACTGAACTAGCTTGTTCTGAGAGCACAACCTTCCTAGGTGCTTGGGTTCTTGGCTTACACTTTGGTGTACAGACATCCTTCAAGAACTTTGCATTAGCCGGGATATGCTTGATTGCTTCAAGGAGCAGAATATTAATCTGGACTTGTTTGAAAATCTCCAATAGCTCCTCATTCTCAACTACAGCTTTCTTTTTCTTCCTTTTCTCTAAGGCCTCAGGGTATGGTCTTTGGGTTTGAATCGGGTCAGTCTCTAGGTCCTTGGGTTCCTCCCACTCATCCTCAAAATAGGGTATCTCAGGAAGTGAGGTCACGGGAGGGGTCGGCCATTTGGGGTTCTGGGTTTTAATGCCGCTTCTCAAGGTAACTGTGTTGACCGAGGCATTGGGACCATGGGTAGTTCCTTGAGAAGAAGAGGAGGAAGAAGCATGAAACCCAGGGGGTGTTTGTGGAGCTTGCTGGACCATGTGGTCATGCCCAGGATTGGCTTGGAACCCTTGAGAATTGGGGCCTCTATTGATCACATTTCTCTGGTTCGGTTGTGGCTAAGGAAGGGATCCCTCTTGTTTGCAATCCAACAGTTGGCTCAACTGTCCCTTCACTAATGCCATTTCTTCTTGATGTTTCTGATTCACATCAGCCATCATTTTCATTAGCGTGTCCATTTGGTTTTGTGGGGGAGGGGCTGTCCTATTCTGATTATAGGGTGGTCTAGTCGGTGGACCTTACTGATAGGAGGGGGTTTGGCCTAGGTTGGTTCTGGAATTGGTTCGATTTTTGGTTCATCCAGGAAAAATTTGGGTGATTATGCCATCCGGCATTGTAGGTGTTGGAGAAAGGGTCAGGTTTGGAGTAACCTTGGATGGCTTGGACATCTTCAAAGATAGAAGGTGCCGAGGGGGAGGGAAGAGAGTAATCAGGGTTTGAGGGAGAAAAGGTCCTCCCTGGAACATGGTCAGGGGTTGTTCCAGGTGTATTTGGTTCATTAGCTGCACCAAATCTACATTGTGAGCTCCCTTTGCTAGGGAGAGGGTCTGTAGTGAGTTTCTGGTTTGGTTCAACTGCTCATCAATCTTTTTGTCCACCAACTCAACTCAATCCAACTTTTTGGCTATAATGTCCATGTCAACTATTCCAGAATTGGCTTGCACTTCATAGATCCCACCACAGGGTTGATTGGATCAATTAAACTGGGTCATGGAGGTATTGTTGAGAGAATTCTCACTCATGGACTCAAAGAGTTTGAACGCGCTCTCCTCATCTTTGTTCAAGAAGTTTCCTCCACATGAGGCATCAACAAAGTTCTTAAGGTTGCTGTCCAAACAATGGTTGAAGATCTGGGCCAATTTTCACCTTGGAACCTTATGGTGTGGGCATTTCCTCAACAATTCATTAAATCTTTCCCACGCCTCATGGAATTGTTCCCCACCTTGTAGTGTAAATGTGGTAATGGCTCTTCTGAGGGCATTGGTTTTACCTATGGGGAAAATTTTCTTCAAGAATGCATGCCTCAGTTCCTCCTAGGTGGAGATAGGTCTCCCTAAGGTTCTAAGCCAGTGAGATGCTTTGTCTTTTAGGGAGAAAGGGAACATCTTAATCAAAATAATGTCCAAGCTAATGTTCCTTGGTTTCATTGTTCGGACAATCTGGTCTAGGTCCTCAAGGTGTTGGAAGGGGTCCTCATTTGAGCTCCCATGAAAGTGGCTCTGAATTAAGCTCAGGATATTAGATTTCAGCTCAAAATCATCTCCCCCTTTGGGGACCCTAGGATGTGGCTTGATCTGGATAGCAGACGGATTGTAAAAATCACGGAGAGGCCTGACCCTCAGGAGGTTGTCGTGGGTTAGGTGGGTTTAGTGGGGGTTGCCCTTGAGGGTTTTGCAATCTGTGTATGGCTTGCATGATGGTTTGGATCTGTTGTTGTTGAAGTTGGTGGTTGGCAGAGATTTGGGCTTGAATGATGGCCATAGCATTGGGTTGGAGTTGGTCCTCAATCTCATCAATTCTCGGTTCATCCATTTCCCTTGTAAAATCAAGTCTCCTTCTGATTTCCCTATCTAAAACAAATAGCTCAGGATGAAATGATTGTCTCCCGTGCATACACTAGAGAAGAATGGGGAGAGATGTGGAGAGAGACAGGTGCGAGAAGTGTGTGTACAAACAAGCAAGCAAGTCTAGTCCTTATAGTGTATACCTTAGGTGACCTAGAAGCCTCAAAGGGAATGATCAAATTTGTAAGTACTTAACCACCCTTTCTGATGTTAATCTAGCTAGGTTGATTATGAGGGGATTGAAGGGAAGGTTCTTCCTTTGGCTTTCGTTGCCGGTTCCATAGACCCCACAACCGCGGTCATTTGACACTTCCTCACAGCCTAGACACCATATTCTACAAAGGGAATGAAGGCCAAGTGCCTAGAAAACCTAATCACACCTTCAAGACTTAAACTAGTCTTGCCTAGGGCACATCTACTCGATTTTAATGAGGGATAGGTTAGTGCTTGTGCTCAGGATATGTGATGAGGCGTTGTTTGGGGTTGTGCTTCTTAGTTAACCGATTTGAGCGTGTGTGTGCACTTAACAAAACATGGTTCTCAAGCAATGATTTTAGGATGTGGTGTATGTTAATGATTTGTCCTCGCTTTAATGCTTTTTAGGGTTGAAGTTCCTTAATGTTTTCAAACAAGGTTCAAGTAGTCACACAAGGTTTTGCACACAACGGGCGAAAGTCAATTTCCTTTAGAATGATGTGGCCCTAGAAAAACAACCCTAGTGTATTCACCCTAGTGTTCATGCAATTCTACTAGGTGAGTTGATTTTAATTATGGTGAGTGGTGTGACCCAAGTCAAGTCATGGTGGCTTCATAAACACCACTCAAAAGAAAGAACACTCCAAAAAGATTATCTCTTCAAGAACTTTAGAGTGTTTTTTTTTTTTTGGTTGGGTGATGAGTTTGGAATGTGACTCAAGTAGTCATTCACCACGCCAATTTTAGATTTTTATATCCTTTTGTATTTTTTTTAGGCAAGCAAACAAATAATGGGTGGAGTAATACTCACAACCGTCTTCACAGCACTTCACTCTTGGTCCACTGTCTTGGATCGTGCTCCTTCGTCGCCCAAGCGTTGAGTTCCTATAACCAATCAAGTAGAGAGAGAAAAATGAGTTAGAAGGTGTGAATACAAATGCAGGATAAAAGTGACAAAAGAAATCCGTTGCCTCCCCGACAATGTCGCCAAAACTGATGGGCGCAGAACGCATTTGTTTGATTATGCCATTGTAGTATGCATTCGCGACGTCGATTTTAATTCAAGATGTGGATTTTGTGAGTCCAAGTGTCGAACACGAGAAGGCATGAAATCTGATTAGTTTATTGCTTTAGTTGTCACAGGAATGTTTGGTTTGCTTGCTTGCGACAAAATGCGAGAGAGAGAGAGTAGGGTTAGAGATCGTTTTAAAGAATGACAATCATTTAAGATGATGTGAGCTATGATATATGAAACATCAACATATAGCATGCAATTAGAGTTTGTTTACAACTATAATAATAGATGAAAGCTTAAACAAGTGCAACATAAAACTAAAGTAAAGAGAGTGCGAGGAGGAGGAGGCAAGGTGGCCGCGGCGGTGGAGGGGGCTCCGTCGTCGACTTGACAACTCTAGGGTGGGTATGGAGTGTTTCGTGGAGCTAGGAGAGAGCTAGAGTGGCATGGAGAGTGTGTGTGAATTGAATGCCCTTGAATGGGGTGGTTGAGGAGGTTTATATAGAGAACAAAGGGTTTCCAAACTAAGGGTTTTAGCAACATCCGAGACGTCAGTAAACCCATTCCAGAATTGTCAGTGAAGCCCCTCGCTCGTCGGTCAAAGCGTGCGAGCATGCTTCCTTCCCCCGTGCAATCCATGTGCACGCCATGTGGGTCATCCGATCAAAGATCGGACGACTAACATCACGCCCTGAGTGCTGGTTCAGATCGCGCTGTGAGCTCTGAGCGTGCGCCTCGCGCATGATCGTGCGCGTTCGCATCAGGCGCATGAGAGCGCGTCGCGTTGCTTCCATCTACACCGTTCGACGGTGATCGGATGGCTGGAATCGCCTTTGGTGCACGCTGGGGCATCATTTGGGGAACAGCGGGAGTCGAACGCTCGCCATTGCTTGCAAGTGTGAGCGTTTGACTGCTGCACTGCCTTCGCGAATCGGTGTAGCGGCGAAATCAAGCATGGGCAATATCGACATTTGAATGGAGATCCAACAGTCAGATTTTGAAGTTCTTTGGAAGCGCTAGGGATGCAGTGTGGTGCTGAGCTCGCTGATCCTCAGCCATCCGATGAGAGATGTGTGGCTGAGATTGTGCGATGAAGAGAGAGGTTGGCGGATGAGGGCAGGTGGGTGCCACATGGCACATTATGGGCCACTGATCTTCAGATCAATGGGCAGAACTTCTTGGGCTGGTCGAGGGAGGTCCGGATGTCGGATTTAAGTGATTTCAAGTCCATTAGACTCCATTCGTCGATATAAATCCATTCGTGTAGTCCGATTGCTCATCTGAGGCCTCTTTCAACATGCACTTGTACATATGGCCATTAAACATTGATTTATAAGCAATCTTAATTCGAGATGCATGTAGTGCTCCCGTGCCCATTATGGTGTGTTATTAGTGCACATATATCCTCAAGATAAACCCAGGTTGACAGAATTATCATCATCGAATGCAGAGTTATCATTGGGTTGCGATCGTCAATCCAAACAAATCCGTGCGATTAGATTTGTCGTTTGAGGTACAGATTGAACACCACATTAGCCCTTATCCTCAGATCTTTCTCAGATTGTATTTGATGCTATCGAAATTTGATCGGGGCGATCTTGAAGTCGTTGAACTTCGATCATCATCCTAATCAAATCTGTATGGTTGGATCTTTAATCCAAGGCCCTGATAAATGTTGCCCTATTCCCTGACCACATAAGGGAGAATTAACCTAAAATTTGTACAATCTAACCAAAATGCATGATGATGCATGTTATACAATATTTATAATGATGAATGCTTCTATGACACTAGAAACATGCATAAATAGGCATTTTAGGTCAATTAGATGTATGCACATTACACCCTCATGCCTATCTTTTGCTAATCCCTAGCAAAACTATATGCTATTTATAAAAAAAATTGGGATCAGATTTCTTGGGCAAAAGTTCTTTTTCAACATTAGGAAATTTCTATTAAAAACCTAAATTATAGAGACACAACAGTATCCGGGTGTCTGCCAAAATGCAGACTGCCCAAGCTCTCGCCTTATTCAAAAGCAAAAGCAACTTTTTCTTTTTCTTCTTTTTCTATTTTTTTTTTTTGGATTTTTGAGTTTAAGGTTTCGAGGTAGCTTTCTACAGCTACCCAACCCACCCAAGACTTGAAGAGAACTTTAAATACTAAGCATCTTTTTATGTGAATGTGATAGACTCACTAATGGACAATCAGAATAGACTTCGGGTTTCTACGCCCCTAGGTGACCTTAAAATTCTACCTAAAGGTGTATCTACCCGACAGGTAGCTTTCTCCCTACTTTTTATTTTTATGGGGTCAACACAAGGGCGAACTCAGTGTATATCTCCCCGGATTATTCTACTTCCCCACTTCTTCCCAAGTGGTTAGGAATTACACATGCATTTCATGAGCTGGGATTTAGACAATTAGCCGATGAGGTGTTACCATCGGCAACTTGCCAGCCATACTTGTGCGGTGAAGTGTGGCTTATTTATTTTTTTCTCCTTTTCTTTTTCTTTTTCTTTTCTTTTTGGATCTTTTTTTTTTATTTTTAAGTAGGTTGCTTCCCTGATCTAAGATTTACCTAAAGGCAGCAGAAAGAGAATGGTCATGTGGCTGGGCTCTGGACAATTGGCTGATGAGTGTTCATTAGCTACCCTATTTCCATTAAAATTGTTGAAAAATGAATAAGTGCAAATAGTATGTAGATGCTTAGGTTTAAAGTTCCCTCAAATCAAAGGGCGGGTTGATAAGTCATATACTTATCACCCCAACTTATTTAACAAATTAAAAGTGAATTTTCAAATGGCAGGGACTCGAGAAACAAATCCACATTTTAGTGGAGACCCTTACTAATTAAGCCTGAAGACCTGAAGAGTCTAAGTGTTCAGGTGCTATCGTACCGTTCCCTAAAGTTAAAAATTTTCTAAAGCTCAAGTTTTCTTTTCCTAATTCAAATTGGTTTTCAAAAATAAAAAATAAAAATAAAATAAAAAGGATTTATAGAGCTAACAAGATGATTCAGAGATGAATATCCACCCCCCCATGCCTATCTAATGTAATGTCCTCGTTGTATTAAAAAGACATGAAAAAGAGTGGAGTAGAGAAGAAAGCATCTGCATTTCGAGATTACCTGGTCAGCTCCGAGATAAAATCAGATGTATACATGCTAAATTTAGTGCCTTCAGCTAGGCAACTATACAAATAAAGAAGAAATAAAGAATTCACAGGTGCAGGTCAGAATCAGAATAAAAAGATTCACCTCAAGACCTACCAACAAATGTCCACAAATGTGGACCAGATTGTGGTGCAGACCCATGCCTTAAGGTCAAGTGTATCTAAGGTTCTGGATAAAAATTACCCAAAACCTAAAATCAGTATGCAAGTGGGGCCGAGCCTGCAATTTGTGAGGATGCAACCCAAGTCCAAAAAGTTGGATAATAGGAAAATCAAAAAGACAATTAATGAATTTTTGCTTGGGTTGGACATCGTCGGAGTAGAAAATGTCATAAGGGTCCTGGTAAAAGGTTGGTAGTTTCAGGTATATAGGAACCCTTAGATTCAGACTTCTACTTCCCCCGGAATTGGCTTCCCATATCTTCATTTCCAAATTCCTATCCTCCACAATCAAGATTTCAGATTTTGGGATCTCCTGCATGTTAATCACCCCATCTAAAATTTCCAAGTCCAAGATTTGTGGATGAATCAGAATTGACTTAGGTCTAGTGATCTCAAAATCAAAATCGTAAGTATGCTCAATGGGGTGTGATTAAGGATCAATTTCCTTAATTACTGGGCTATTAAATGATTCATTGATTCCTCAGGCTCAGTCGTCTCACTAAAATCATTTTTCTTATATTCAGGTGAGACTTCACATAAAGATTCTTCATCTTCAGAATCAAAGAATTCTGGATCCACATTAATATGTCTCAAAATCATCTGTGATTTCGTGGTCCATGGAGACGTACTTTTACTCATACCCTGGTTCAGGGATCTCGGGTGAAGAAATCAATTCATCCTCAATTGATTGCTCTAAACCAACCTGGTCAATCTTGATCTCATAAAATGTGTCCCCCTCTATAGGTGCTTGAGTGGATTCTGACATTAGCTCTCCTCAAGGGAGTTCATCTTGGGAATCATCCCAAGATTGAACTAAAGCAATCACAAATTTCATCCTCAATTTTGACAACTTCCCAAGTAAAAGCTCACCCAGTTCTTTATACTTAACATCTCGATGCCAATCCAACAAATACTTGTTAAGATCGTCAACCATTTGAATCAAAGGCTCCAATTCTTCAGTGCAGGGTGTTGGCTGAGCTTCTAAAGATTAAATGATATTCCTCAAGTTATCCAACACCCTATCTTGGACCTGGTTCACCTGAGCCAAATGGTTTTGTTCAAGGTTAGGTGGGTTTGGGTTCAATCCAGGGAAGTCAAGGAATTGAGGTTCTTGGTGCCCTCCCTGATAATAGGTCATTTCTGGTTGTTCAAAGAGGGGTGGTGACCTATATGCAGTGTAATCTGGGGGAGGGTAAAAATTATAATCAAGATACCCCTCTTGATTGTAGATTGAGTTATGTTGATCATATAGAGGTAGAGATCTATAATCATTATAGCTCGGAGATGGATAGAAATCACAATCATGGTGTCTAGGGTTAGACCTTGAACATAGAGGTCCGGAATTGTACCCCCAATCAATATTATCCCAACTAGTAGATAATAATCATCTTGGGAATAAGAAGTAGTAGGAGGGTAGGAGTGGAAATGCGAGTAGGATGTGGAAGGATCCACCATAAAGTGGGAGGAAGAAAGATGCCCTACAATATAAACAATCAAACTTGTCCTTAGGTGGGATAGCCTAAAGACTTACTGACTCTCAAAACCCATCTTGAGATGAAAAGAACGATTTAGTGTACTTCTTTCCGATCAATCCAACCAGTTAGAGAGAGGGATTGGGGAGAAGGTTCTTCCCTCGGCTTGCGCCTTGGGTTCCTTTGATACCCCCCAACCGTGATCGTTTGACTCTGCTGCCCTAGTTAGACAACAGATTAAATAGTAGAAGCAGATTAATTAAAAATAATCTCGATCTGGGCCCCAAAGAGCAAGTTCAATCCTTAAGGCCATGTTCAAGCAATAGATCGGTGTTTTAAGATTGTCGTGTTGTAGTATAGCCAAAATAGTGCTCGAACAAATAAATTTTATTACTTGAAAAGGTTCCAAGGTCGAACACAGGAAGCAATATGGAATTTAAAGCTCAAAATCACAATTTAAATCAAGAATAAATATTGCAATGAGAGTAATGTCAGAACCAATATGCAAAAAGAATGGAGTAAAATGGTGATTTAAATCACCAATTACTCCTCACAAATAACACTTAAATCAGTGCTTAAATATATGCAATTAAAGTAGCAATATAGGGTGATTTTTCTTTTCTTCTTCTTCTTCTCTTCTTTCTTCTTTCTCTGCTGCAGCTCCCTCTTCTCTTCTTCTTCTCTCTCTGTTGCCTTCTCCTTCTTCTCTATTCAGCCTCTTCACACAGGGGAGGGGCTTCTTGAATTGGCTAAGTATTAGCCAATACGCTCTGCAACGAAACCCTCCCCTACCCCGCGCAATCTCTCCTTCCCTTTCTCTCTTCGGCTCTGCCCTCCCAGGGCCTTTCTTAGGATATCGGGTTATCATGCACACGCGCACCCGGGACCAGAGCTACGGGTGTGGGTCGTAGCCGAGGAGTGCTTAGGTTAAGTGGGTTATCGGGTGCACCAGGTCCGTAGGGTCAGAGTCGCGGACGAGGCATGTGAGGAGTGCGTGTGGGGACCTCACCCCCTATGCGTACTAAGGCAATAAGATGATGGCAGAAATTCAATATATGCGTGTGCCTTAGCTCTTCCACGAATGATGTGGGACTAAATGTCCCTCTTTCTTCGCGTGCGCTTGCAGCTGTGAGGATCTTCCAATTGGCGTCGCAACTCTCCTTGAAGTCCTCGATTAAGGACCTAGAGAGGGTCCTAGAGTGAAACCATGTCTCCTGGAGCTAAGACCTGGACCTCGCGTAGCTAGAACACCACGAACATGGTCAAAGAAGACAATGCAGCGGCGGAGCTCCGGCTTGGAACCTGAAATAGAGAATAAGGCATTTCCACCATGTCAAAACACCTCAGAAGGTTCGTCGGATGTTGGAGAATGTAATGGTAGTGGTTTCGTGGAGGATGAAGGTGTGTGGTGGTCGGACAGACTCGAAGAAGGTGGTTGGTGATGGGTTTGTTCGGGGGGTCGTTTGAGTGGAGGGAATGGGAAATAAAGATGGGGGTTCGGTGCAGATGGATGAGGCGGAGCTCGTGAGAGTGTCGGCGAGGCGTATGGAGCAGTGTAGCGATGGGAGCACTTCGCCGGAGGAGTGGCCAGACGTGGAAGGGACGACGGTGAACGGGCAGTAGCGTGGTTGAAATTGAGTGCGGTTGAGATGAAAAATGAAGTAGAGGAGGTAAGGGGCTTATCTAGGTAGTTGGTAGACGGAGGGGAGTTGAGGCGGCGCCGATTGCGGTATGGTCGGCGTCGGGGAAGAAACTGCTCCGATGAGTGGTGGATAGCGAGGATGAAGGAGGTAGGGGCACTGGCGGGTGCTTGCTCGACACGGAAGAAAGCAAGGAAGAAGAATCTACTACTGGTATTGCGGTCAAATGACAAGGTGAGGCAAGGAGGGTCACCAGAGCTTGAAGAGCAATTCGTTCGAAGGAAGAGAGAGGAATTTGAGGGTTTCTCTGGTCGAATTCAAGCTTGAGGGATTCGGTATGAGTAGGGGGTGCTTTTATACACCCCAGGAGGACAATTAGAGCTTGGGAAGCAAGCTTCCAAAGATTGGAAAGCTCGTCGGAGTTTGGAAATTCCTTGATACCGAAATCTCTCGTGCGTTCGCATGAGAGATTGGGTAGGTTTTAGGGCTTAGGATCTGGTCGAAAAGGAAGGGAATTTCTTGACGAACTTCCCTTTCAAATTTGAAAGGGATTCGTCAAGAAATCAGGGAGTTCTTTCCTTTTTAAGGTCGCCGAAGCAAGAAGGAATAGGTTTAATGGCGGAAGGAACCTTTTTGTGAGAGCGATGACAAAGTTAGGGGCATATTTGAAAGGACTTTGAAAGTTAAGGGCCGAATGTAATTAAACAAGACCAATTTGCAAACTAGGTCAAGACAAACTCATCTTGGGTCCAAATTTTGGTACAAACCTAATTTAGACCTAAGGAATCCAATGGTGAAGTTGGATTTTGATTTTGACCATGTTTGACTGGGTAATTTATGCAAAAACCTAAATTAGGTAATATCTATCTCTCTGTTTTGGGACAAAATGGGTTCTTATGGTCAAATTGAAGGTTCCAAACCCTAGAAAATATTTTTCTATAAATTTTAGAGGGTTTAGGTGAATTTTATCTTGATCAGAACCTCATTTAATTGAGCAGGTCTGTTTTTAGGGTTTCAAAAGTCATTTAATTCTCAGAACACGCGCAAACCCTTTTCTGTCTGTCTTAACCCACTTGTTATCTTTTAAGACCATTTGACCTTCATTCAACCCCTGAGAAAACCCATGGTTTTACTGCATTCATGATAAGCTGGTAAAATTATAGTTTTAACCCTAATTTCTTATTTTTCCCTCAGGATGACTATGTAGTGACTTGTGACTTTCTGGCGGTTATGTAAGAGCATTTACTGACTTAATTGGGTCGAAATGAGCTAGTTATGGCTCATGATGGTGTTCCTATCAGGCCAATGTCTTCTTTGTTTTAATTAGGCTTAGGTTTGAATGTGCTTTGGAATGTAATGGACCCTTTATCTGGGTTGTGCCCTTAAAGAATGAATAAAATGTGTGTACATGCACAACCAGTTTTTTCAAACAAGGTTTATTGATGATTTGTCTTTTAGGGTTCAACCTTGTTTTAGTATCTTTTAGGGTTCAACTTTAGGTGTATTCAATCAAATTCAGTTGGCACACCAGGTTTTGAGAGCATAGGTGAAAATGTCTTCCTTTAGAACTTAAAAAGAATGTGGAGTGCCTGGTTAATTCCTAAAAGTTGAATCCTAAGAGGTAGCTACTTGATGAGTTGCTTTTAAATGAAGTGGTGCGGCCCAAACAACTCAAACAATTAGCCTGATGCACTACTAAATTAGGCACACAAGTGGTTACCTAATCTGATTTCTACTCAATTATATGTTGATGAGTGTATCAGTTCTAAAGATGGGGTTAACGGTTGAGTATGAAGAATCAGAAGAGGTTGTGTACCTCTATGGGATTTTTTTTTTATAAGCGGAGGGTAAGGCGAGTGGAGGTGACAAACAAGCAACCAAAACTAAGCCTAGGGTTTATGCAAGCTCCTAAGTTAATTAGGGTTTGTGTTATTTAGGTGATGGAATGAAATCTAGGGGGTGGGAGTTGTGGGGTAAACTTACAGACCCTTCAACAGCACCTTACTCCAACCTACCACTTTTGCACGCCTCGAGAGAGTACCTGCAATCACAATAAAAATGGAGACAAGTGAGGTAAAAGATAAGTAAGGTGAGAAACACGGGAAATCAAAGAGCGTTGCCTCCCAAACAATGGTGCCAAAATGTTAAACGCAATTTCTATGCTAAGAGATTTGAGTTTGAAAACCCTATCATTGTAGTCGCGTAAAAATCCGTCAGACAGATAATTTAACTGAAACTTTGGTGAGTCCCGAGTTGAACATGGGGAGGTGAACGTTTAATCAAAAATCATGTTGGATTTATTGCCATGAAAGCAAAATAACTGGTTGAAATTAATCTACTAGCTATTCTACTTAAAGAATAATTAATAGAAGAGAGAGAAATAATAATACAAATAAGAGAAAATAGGGAGAGAATAAACAAGAATTTTATAACAATAGGTGCATGTACATTACAACTACTTGCTACACTAGAAAGCGATAAAAGAGAAGGGGATGAGAAATTATCCTCCTCGATGGCTACTTGAAGGACGAGTCGCGTTGATGGGGTGCTCGGACGAGGGTGGTGAGATGTTGGACAAAAAAGGACGAAGACGGAGGATGGAGGACAGAACCCATCTTGGCCGTTCATCTTCTCTAGCTTGTAAATGGTGCCACAGATGTCGGATTGGATCTATTTTCACGTCATTGGGTTGCGATTGTCGATCCAAACCCATCTGTGTGGTTGGATTTGTCATTTGAGGTACGGATTTAACAGCACCTTGGCCCTTATCCTCTGATCTTTCTTGAATTATATCTGATGCTACGGAAATCCGATCAGGGCGATCTCAAAGTTGTTGAACTTCGATCGTTGCCCTGATCAAATTCGTACGGTTGGATCTTCAATCTGAGGCCTCAATAAATGTTGATTTGTTCCCTGACCACAAAAAGGGAGAATTAACCTAAAATTTGTACAATCTAACCTAAATGCATGATGAGGCATGTTATGCAATATTTATAATGATGAATGCTTCTATGAAACTAGAAACATGCATAAATAGGCATGTAGGTTTTACACTATAGCCTCAAAATTCGTGATCATATATGCTGAACACTTAGCGAGATTTCGAGTAGCTTACTCTGTGTTGGCTTTGAGGCTTTGAGCTCTGTGACTTGTGCTGAGCGACTTAAGTTGTCTGACCTTAGGGTCTGACGTCACTTGTGCTATTGAGGTTTGTACTTGGCCTTGTGGTTGAGGCCCTTGTCTTTGGCATTGTGGATATATTTGGCTAGTGCTGATGTGGAATTTGTGAATAAGTGGTTGAGACCACTATTGGAAAATTTGGGAAATTGAATACTTTGATATCTGTGCTTAATTTGAGGGATTAAGTGGTGATTCAAATTACCATTTTGTTTAGATTGTTGATTTCTTTTTATCCCAATAACTTGTGATACAATTGGATATCATTTTGAGTAGATTGAACATATTCCTGAGTACATTTTATATTCATTGCATATCTTTATTATTGTTCTCATTGATTTATATTATGATTAGTGCGAGAATTCCATATTTATTCCTTATGAATGACTTCGAACTCATTCCTTATTTTTTAGCACTTTTTAAATTTTAAATATTGTAAAGCGATTTTCATCAACTATACTACAATGCGATACATACTTTAAATGACAACTCTTGCTCCTTCAACACATATCGATCCATTAGCCTACTTTTCTAGAAGATGTTAAATTGGATTAAACACCAAAAGTAGATGTAAATCAAAGGATGAAATGAAGGAAAATAAATGATCAAAATTATCAAAATTTTATGTAATTTATCAAAGTAGTTCATAAATGTAACGCTTTTCAATATTTCACATAAGATAATTAATATAATGATTTATAGTAGCAAAATTAAGCATTTTTTAAACATGTAAGTGACTATTATTTTAAAAATTAAAAGTAAAACATATTAAGGAAAACTTCTTCCTATCAAACTAATGCAAGTACATTGTGCATAGTGTATGTTTCTTTTCAAATGGACAATTATTCATCATGCAGTTATTGCATCTTCAATGTAATCGTTTCTAAGATGACTATAAGTATTTTTTCATATAGCATGTGCATATTCAACCACACATCATCATTGTTAGAAAGATATATCTGTGCATGTTGATTAAAGTTTTCACTTTATAACCCATCCTTGAAGATTTGATCACAACTTAAGTTTACTTGTTACATGTAACTTTTGTGCAGTGAAATTTTGGCAACATCTTCCTACACTTCTCCAGTATACCCCCCAATAATAACCTTAACTATATTTCCTTTAGCACCTAGTTAAGGATACCACAGGAAATTAGATAAGATTAGTTGGTATACCGAAAAAGAGCAGGAAGAAGCAACCGAAATTTCACTACACAAGGTTGTTGGTGCAAGGGCACCACGATCGTTAATTTTGATGATAACAAAACAGTTGTTATTTAACATTTACAATTTGAGCTTATGAGTTTCAGGATATTTGCAAATGGATACAAGTATGAAGGAGTAGCTCAAGGTCACATCAATGTCGTAGTGATGAAAATCGAATCGACATTTAGATTTGTAATTGCTAGAAAAATCGTGAGTTTCGAGGTCATTCACAGGGAGCAAATATAGCAATTCAATCTACCAATCACAACAATAAAAAATAATGATGTATAAAATTAATATTCAATCACAAATATGAGAGTAATCAATTAATGCTTAGAATTGTATCTTAGAATAAAAAAAATGAAGAGAATAAAAATGGTGGTTGGAACCACCAATTATCCTCAACAATTAGGCACAAATCCCAATTCAAGATTAGATCTCAAGTTCAATCAATAATCTCAAACCAAATCAAAGCCACAATCAGACATCCTGAGAAGATCTTAGATGGCTTAACTTCCAAGCCCAAAGTACCTTTGAAATTGCCTAAGTGTAGGCACGAATCCTGAGGTATATAGTGTAAAACCCCCTCCTTCCCATAGAATTTCCCTTCTCTCCCTTCAGAACCAGGTCGAGTAATCGGATTTGAGGACCAGGCCCGTGTGCATGGGGCATGGGCGAGGAGTGCGCGGGTAGGTGAGAGGGACCTTACCCCGTGTATACTGAGGCAAACAATTAAGGGAGCAAAATCCTTATTAATCAAATTTTAATTCAACTATTTCTAATATGGGACTAAAAGTCCCTCTTTCTTCGCACGTGCAGCTGGTGAGGGAATGCTCTCAAATCGAGCTGCTACTGAGCTTTGTTCTTCAATTGGCGTTGCAAGTGGCGTCGTGGGGTGAGTCCGCAGCTGCTGGATGTGGAGTTGAAGCTGGAATTGATTGGTAGACAGCGGACGACGTCGAAGATGACGACCGGAGATAGCGATGACATGTAGACAGGAATACAGGCTAGTGAGCATATTTTTCACGAGGAAAATTAGGATTTTGGAAAACCCGTTGTCGTAGTCACAAAATATCGCTACCAAATAATATTTTACCGAAACTTCAAGGGAGTCCCAGGTTGAACACAGGGAGGCGACGTTTGTTTCTTTGAAAATCTGTGTTTCACTTTGTTTCTTTTTGGCATTTTTTGGTTTTTATGATTTTTTTTTATATGTGAGAGAAGAATATCAGAACAAGGAGCAAGCTAAGCTAGTCTAAAACTAGATGTAGACAAGTGAAAGAAAACTAATATATTGAGAATGAAGTTTATTACAATTACACTAAGCAGAAATATAGGAAGAAAGATAAGGGAAATGGAGGTGAGAGGAAATCTCCCAAAGCGGTTGTTTGGTGAGATGATGATGCTTGGTGCCAGGTTGGATGGAGGAGATGAGGTGCCGGACATTGGGAATGAGGTGCAAGAGGAATCCAGGTATAGGGTCACTTGACCGAGCTATAGGAATGGTGATGAGGAGGTGGAGGTCATCGTCTACTTGAATGGAGGTGAGGGGACGACTCTAGGGTTCCCTATGAAGGTGATGTGAGGAGGGAGGAATATTTGGTGGAGGTTTAGGATTCTACACTAATAGGAAACCTTTGGAGCTTGGGAATAGAGCTTATGGGAGCTTAGAAGGCTTCTTGGAGCTCTTGAGTAGGTGGGAGTAGCATGGGTAGAGATGGTCCAAATGAGAGGTGTACAAAGGGTTTATATAGTGTAGGAAGGGGTCCTTCTCATGCATGGGTTTAATGGGGGTGCATGGGACATGCATGCATGTCCTACGCACCTGCTGTCTGGCGTTGAAGGCCATAGCTGGATGGTGCGGAGATCACATGCTGCTGGATGGTGTGAGGATAGCTGTTGGATCCTCATTGTAGGGTGGAGAGGACCGCGGATCCCATGCTCCCAAATCGAGCATAGCATGCTTTCACTGGCGAGGGTGGATGACAGCCATTTGACTCACATCAGATTGCTAGGGAGAGCTTGTGGATCATGCCTTCGAATCATTCAAGCACGCATGATCAGGCCTCTCTTAAGATCGGATGACAAGGAGTCCTCACAGCCATCTTAAGTAAGCACACCGGATCACGCCGTAAGCCTGCGTGTTGGCCATTCGATGCTTGATGAAGGGTTGAGGAAGCGTGTGGATCGGCACTCGGGATCGCGCAATGGGCGCAAGTGTGATTTGGTGTGCTTTCGAGCGTTATCGCGTGGGTGCAGATTGCGTGGTGCTTAGAGCGCCACATCGCCATCTATGCTGCCGCTCATCTTCAATTGGACGGTTGAATTTTGATTTCGGCAAAGAGGGCGCTTCGGTGAGGCTCGAATGCGTGTCCTTGGCATGGGAGTCGCACTCATTTCCAACGAGTTTTGGCTGCCGATTATCGTGCTGATGATCCTACGTGCTCACACTCGTGGCCGTTGGATCTTCATCCAACTGTCGTGAGCCTGATGAGACGTGGCGCTTCACCAGCCATGCAATCTTCATCCAACGGTGGAGAAGTGGCGATGACGTCCTTCAGCAAGAGTGGGGTGGTCTTGGAGTGGCCTAGATGATGCAACGTGGCATCATCAGGGTTGTCTATCTTTAGATGCTTGCAGGGGATGCTACAGATGTCGGATCAAATCGATTTTCATGCTGATGGGCTGCTATCATCGATCTGGATCCATCCGTATGGTTGGATTTTTCATCTAAAGCTCTGAACTATATCACCTTGTTCCCTAGCCATAGAAATATGTGAATTAATATACAATTTATACAAGTCAACATAAATGCAACATGATGAATGTTATGCATTATTTATAATGTTAAATGCAATGTTAAGCTTAGGAACTGACATAAGTAGGCATTTTATCATGAATAAATGCGTATTTATCATAGGCTAAAAGCCCAAATTAAATAGCTCGATTGACTCACCGTGAAGCGAGGAAGGTGATGGCGGTGTTGGTTGGGTGTTTAGTGGACTCGGGTGACCGGACAGTGGTGGATGGGTTAGTGGTTTGATGGGTTGTCCGGTGGGGCGAAATAATGATCAAAGCCCCAAATTTCATTGGGGCATTTCATCCGTGGGTCAAAGCGAAGATATAGGTGGTGGCAGCATGGCATTTAGTGACCTGTGGAGCCGGCACGAGCTCACCGGATCTTGTGCCAGAGTTGGAGACAAAGGTGGTGGAAAGATGCATGAAGTGGTTGAACTTAGAGACTAAGGACTTAGAAATAGTCTAGAGAGGGAGAGGGAGAGGGAGAGATTAGAGAACTTAGGGGAGCTTGAGGAGGTGAGATGCGTTCGGCGTTGGTTGGCCGAATGCAAAGACGATGGTGGAAGTTCAATGAAGGAATCGGCGAGGAAGAACAGGCAAGGAACGACCATGCTTTGGCTAGCGACGGTCGCGAGGAGGTAAGGAAGGATATGGGCCACCCAATTTGCTGGTTGGTTGGCCGGATGAGGGAGGCAGAGGGGCTTGCCAAAGCCAAAGAAGAAGTTGGCTGGAGAAGGAGGAAGAGAGAGAATTATGGTCTATTCTTGGCTAAGGAGCACGTTGGGAGATGGGGGAGTTTATATAGATGTTGAATTGGACCTCAATTTTAAGGATTGCTTGAGATTTGCTCACAATTTTTGGCAACCAAAATCGCTAAAAATCCTGAGGTCGCCGGAGGTCTTGGGTCAATGTTAGCTCTCATGAGATGGCTCAATTGGTAGAGGATCTTCTTAGGAGTAATCTCTCCACGTTTGGTGAGATTCCACCTTAGATTGGAGGAGAAATCTCCAATCAAAGATCGACGGGTTTGGTTTCAAGGTTCTGTTCATACCTTAATGGCAGCAGGGACCTATGTGCAAAAGTGATGAGAAGTTAGGGGCACGGATGTAAGGTAAAATTGAAAATTAGGGGTCAAAGTGTGAAAAATAGAGTTTTTAGGGTCTAAAATGCAAAATATGTCAAGATGAACTCTAATTGGGTCTAAATTTTGATGTTAACATAATTTAGATCCAAGGAATCTAATGGTGAAGTTAGATTTGAGTTTTAACCATGTTTGATTGGGTAAATTGCACAGAAGCTCAAATTAAGGAAAATTCCTATTTGGAACTCTGTTTTTGGTCAAAAAGAGTTCATATGGTCAAACCAAAGTTTTCAAACCTCTTAGAATATTTTTTAATGAATTTTAGGAGGTTTAGATTGAATTTATCTTGATCAGGACCCTTTTGATTTAAGTACGATTGATAATTAGGTCATTCCGTGATATTTTAATCCTCGAAATGTGTGAAACCCTGCTCAATCAATGTAAGCCCACTTTTTAGTTTTTTGAGTTCATTTGACCTAAAATTCACCACTTGATTAATCTACATTAATGATGGAATGGTAAAACAACAAAATTAGCAATGTTTTCTATCTTCCCCTCAGAATAGTTTAGGACGGAATTGCGACCCTCAGACGATCATTTAGGAGCATTTATCATTTGAATCTGACTAATTTTGGCTAGTTAGCACTAATGATGTTACCATCAGCGCTGTGTGTGTGCTGCAGAAGGGAGTGTTGTGAGCAAATGTAACCGGTTAAGGAGAGAGAGGGGAGGCACGCTTGTGGGGGTGTCACTGGGTAACTGAGAAGTCTACCTGGTGACAAATCGTGCCAACCAGTGGCGGAAAAACATGGGAGCGCCAGGTGATCGAATGGTATGATTTCCACCGACTAAGTTTCTCACTTAACCGGTGGAAGGGGAGAGATAGAAGGCGCTGGTGGGTGTGCTTAATCGGTTGGGGTGTGTGGTTGGCGTGTGCGTGAGCCTTGTCACCGGTAAAGTGAGAAGCAGGCCGATGACTGAGTGATCATTGACAATTCATCAATCATAATATGAATGCTGTTGTCAGGTTTTTATCCCCTGCAACGACACCAAAAATATGATCGCGAACTTTCTGTGTTGGATAAAAATAGTGATTTAATTATGTCGTTGCTGTTTGTAGTATAATGGTAATGCAAATAGATGTCATGTCATTTTATTTATTTACATAATTTTTACTGATTTATTCCAGGTCATTCACTGGGAGTCAATTATTGATATACATCATTCTCCATGTTCAAAAAATGCTCTTTTATTCCAAAAATGTCAAATATATATACAAATGAGTCAATGAATTAAAGAATGATTGAATAAGTTAATTTTGGACAAATGAATCAATTAACTGCTAACTAAAATGCCTTAAATATATTTTCAACTAATCAGACATCAAAAACTAAATAAAATAACTCTATATTAATTATATATACTATACTAGATAATACTTAAGTATAGGTACAAAAATAGCTACTAGTATGTACTATACTAAGTATAGTAACATATACTAATACCTTTAGTATTATATTCTATATGTAAAGTGACAAATCTAAGTATCAGTATAGCCTTATAAAACATATGTACAAACTATAAGGCCAAAAAATATCTTTACTAACATATATATATACCTACAACGACAGATAAAAATGTCACTAAAGCCTTAACACAAATATATATACACATAAGGGTCAAGAATTTCTATACTCTAACTATGCTATATATATATGTACATATATTCCATATGAATATACATGTACGTATACATTATATACTTATACATTATATACATATATACTTATTACATACATCTGTATTCTATATATATATACTACCATACATATATACGTATATATATACATATACACACGCATTACACTCACACAACACAAAAAAGCTCATAGTACACTCCATAGTTAGTCTTATAACTTAGTAAGTCCCAACACACTGAGCACACTCACGTTTCAACACTTAGAAATTTTTTAGGCTTTTAACTTCTCAATTCTTAGCACTTGGACCAAAATTAGGTTTTTAATGGCCAAATCGGGCTTTTCGTAGGATACACAGCACCCTCTCAGGTGGGATCAAACTACTACTAAACCCAATCCTAGTTTATTTTTACTGTATTTCAGTGCATAGTTTCGCCCTAGACCCGGCTTAGCTGAACCAGGCCCAGACCAGACCAAGCTTCGAGCCCCAAACCAATGCTCAGTATACAATATGTTTAAAGGGTATAGTGTAATGGGTATAAGTGCACTAGACATGTGATGAGTGAGGAGGCTTCGGACGGAAATCATTATGTACAGGTGCAATGGCTTAAAGACCCACAATGTGGGACTATCTAGTTGCAGAATTGAGTGTGGCATTGCATTCTCTGAGGCCAACTTTAAGCCTTGGTTTGAGAGCCTTTATGGGGTCCAATTTCAAAATAAATTATAAGGCTACCAAATTGTAGAATTAATTTATAAAAATAATTTATTTAATTATATATAAAAATTAACTAAAGTCATTATTTATACATGTTAAATTAGAGGTTAATTGCTTAATTAATGTACAAATTAATAAATTAATGATGCAATTGACTTTATAAATTGTTAATTTATATAATAAGGTATCTATTAAACATTTTTTAATTTATTTTAGTACATTTATTTTAATTTATGTACATTTATGTATACGTTTTACATATATAAATACTAATAAATATTATAAATACATCATGATCATACTAAAAATATTTAAAATAATAATATACAAGTATACAATATAAATTACTTTAGTAATAACTTAATTTACTAATTTATTTTATTTTAACTTAATAACATAGATATTTAACTTAATAACTTAATTACCTACTATAAATACGTAAATAAATAAATATACATGTATCGTATAGTGTATAATAATTACTTAAATACATATGTATAGTAATAGATATGATTATAGGTATGTACATAGCTATTTATAATTGCTTAGTATTATATACGTTTAATATAATTAAATAAATAGATAATTATATAATTATAGTATATATACTTTAACTTAACATAAATACTTATTTAAATAGATGTTATACAGATATAAGTTATTCGTATACATTTAAGTTATATACTTTACTATTTACATTTAGATTAGTATTAAGTTATATTTACAAGTATAAATACTATATACATGATATTTTTATGAAGTTTTTGGGTTTTTCATATTTTTATGGTCTTTTTATGCTTTTGAGTTTGAATTCTTTTATTGAGTTTCAAAGTAGACTGAATTGTCAGCTTGTATGTTCTACCAGCCTGGGGGTTCGGAGTACTTTGAAACTTTGTGTACACTTAAGCAAATACCAGATCTTACTCAGGACATGTTTATTTTATTTTTTTTATGATTTTTTTATAATTTTATATATATATACAAGTTCACCCAAATGTGGCTTAAATAAGATGAAACCATGTAAGCTAAGCCTTGAAAGTTAGTTCTCATGGCTAGAATTGAAATTCAAACGGTCTAAAACTTCCAGCAAACCACATACAAGAGTTTTGAGTTAATAAACATGATTTTCTCTTCTAATTTCTTTCAAATTCTATTTTGGACAGTTAATTCATTTTATACACGCTGATAATGAATCAAAGATGGGTCATAGGCTATTCAAAATAGATTTAAAGTCTGAAATTGGGATGTAGATATTTAAGAACATTTATCCATCAACACACAACATAATCAAGCATTATAACATGATTTTTAACCTTGATTTCATTACAATACACATTTGGACAATTTATATGATTTGAGTTGCTGATAGACAATTCAAAATCCATTACAAAGCATTTCCAGTTAGATTTGAGTCAATTAATTGCATAGGAATGCTTTTTGCATAAAATGTTATAATATACAACATCATCAGTAGCTCAAACAACATTCAAACGTAGCCCAAAATCCCTTGGAATCAGTCCCATAGTGCAGCTACTGCTATTGTTAGCTGCTCTGATTAGACTAAACATGTCTGATCTGAGACTTCTTAAAGCCACATCAAATTTGGAAACCTAGATCTAAGTGTCAAATGAATTCCAGAAATGCCATCTAATCAGTAAATCCCATTGAAAGTAAAGGAACTCCACTAAATGTAGCTGCTATGCAGCCTTTGATGTGCTGATTTGGGAGAATTGGAACCAAAAACAAACATTTAAACAACCATATAGGAAATGATTGTAATTCAAACTCATCTTAGAAATAAGATTTTTTCATTGAAATCACCAATGAACAACATAGAATTCAGTTTTCATCTCAGATCTGGGATGTTAAAACGCATCCCGAAATTGAGATAAATGATTAAATTCCCATGAAGAATTGTTTCAAAAACTTTTCTATCCGTTCTGAAAACCAAGGGAAACCAATTTCAAGTCCCAAAATTCCTCGAAATCCTAATATGATCCCCATCTTACAATATAGACAATGTAAGATGAAAATGTAAATTAAGCTTTCAAAGGCGATAAATCCCAATTCAGAAATACCTCAAACCTTCTTTGATAGATCTAAGAGTCATTCAAATCTGATTAAAGCTCAAAAACCACAAAAGGCCCTAATCTAATCTCTCCCTTGCGCCATAGACAACGCAAAGAGAAGAAATTAGATTGGTCACTGAAGTTCATTAAAAATGAATCCCAAATCTTCAAATCTCTCAAAACCATGGAGTTACTTCATTCCAAACCATTGGAGGGTCATTGATTAGCGAGAAAATTGTTGTGAAAAGTTTGAATTTGGAAAACTTGAGTGGTTGTAAGTTGGCAAGAAAATCTGCTACTAAATAATATTTATAACCGAAACTCTAGTGAGTCTTAGGTCAAACACAGGGAGGCAAACATTTGATTAAAAATCGCGTTTGGAATTATCTTTTAAAGTAGAGTAGCTGGTTGAAATTAATCTATGCAAGCTATTCTACTTAAAGAATAAATAATAGAAAAGAGAGAGGACAATATAAAGAAAGAGAGAGAGAGAGAACAAATATTTCATAAGAATATAGTCATGTTCATTGCACTAATTGTAAAATTGAAATCTACACTAGAAAGCGATAAAAAGATAGGGATAAGAAAATCTTCCCTGACGGTCGCTTGGAGGATGAACCGCATTGACGAAGCACCTAGAAGATGATGGTGAGAGGCTGGATGAGGGAGGATGAAAATGGACGACAAAGGATGAAGCAAGGTGGGGTTGTAGTGGGATCTGCTTCTTGAATGGTGGCGAGAAGACAACCACGGGATGCTCCATGAAGGGGGTGAGAACGTAGACAAAATTTTGATTTTTTTACTCTAAAGGAGCATCCTAGGTTTGGGACTAGCTCTTTAAAGCTTTGGAGAGGGTGAGAGAAGAGAAGGGATGAAGAATGAGGAGGGGATGTAGGGCCTTTATATAGTTGAGGTTCAAGGGCAAAAAGGTCATTTCAAAGTTTAAACATTAATATCAGGATCTTTAGTGACGTTTATGAGAATCACTATAATTGCAGTCGCTGAAGGCATGCATTAATGTGAGCCGCTCATCACCAATCTGATGCCTCTCGTCGCGCCACGTCACCACCACTTCTCCTTCAGTCGTTCTCGCCCTCGATCGCACCTAATCAACATCAACCGTCTGATTGCATGGTTAGATGGCTTAGAATTGCGTTCACGCTTTACCTTCCATGTGCATAGCGCCCGTGTGAGATCGTTTGTGATCGTGCACGTCTGCGCAGCGCTCTCATCCAATGCGCCTAGCACTGCCACGTAGCTACCGTTGCTACTGTCTAATTGCAATCCTACAGACGAATTTTGCCTACGCACCTCTTCAGCAAATTTCATCCATGGAGTGCAGATCGAACGCGTGCCTCATGTTGTTCATGAGAGCTTCAAATGATGCCTATCCCTTGCGCTTTGTCGCATTTTCAAATTTTCGTCAACACGCCCTCAACTATTGGATGAAGATCCAACGGCTAAGATCGAGGCTTCTTTGATGAGGAGGGACGCCGATGGCTTTGGGAGGCTATGATGGCACCACATGGCACCATCGTGGCTGTTCATCTTTTTTTGCTTGTAGGTAGTGCCACGGATGTCGGATTGGGTCGATTTTCATGTCGTTGGGCTACGATCATCGATCCAAACCCATCCGTGCAGTTGGATTTGTCGTCTGGCGCTTGGATTTTCACCACCCTACCCCATGACCTCTAATCTTCCTTAGGCTACATCTGATGCTATGGAAGTCTGATCGGGGCGATTTCGGGGGAGTTGCACTTCGATTGTCACCTTGATTAGATACATACAGTTGGATCTTCAATCCGAGGTGCAGATAAATATTGTCCTGACCCTAACCACAAAATAGGGTAAATTAACCTATATTTTGTACAATCAATTCTACATGCAGAATGATGCATACTATACAATATTTATAATGCTGAATAGAATTATACGCCTAAGAACATACATAAATAGATAGTTTATGTGAAATAGATGTGTCTACATCAGTCATTATGAATAGGTGAGATGACCCTCGAATGGAGTTTGGCACTCAAATTAGATCTAAATACTCAAGAGCATTTGATCTGATTTAATGTGTCAATGGATGGGTGAATGGTGAATAAAATATGAGGAAATCAGTGGAACGTGGATTGTGAGGTGTAGGGGAAGAACAATGAGTTGAAATGGGTGCATGAAATCACCTCTTCGATCTGAATTGATCAGAGAGGGCGAAGTTAGATCTACTTTAACCTACTCCTAACTAATTTACCAATCAATCAATCAATCAGTTCACTAACTAATTCTCTCTTATAAGGTAGTAGATGTAATATATGAAAGTAAGAAATCTATCTATGAGAAGAATGGGATTCTCGGATCAACAGCCGATGGCTAAAGAGGAAGAAATGGGGGAGATCTTCAGTGAGTGAAGAGCCTTCTAGTGAAGCTCCAAAGTTGCCCTCAGGCATAACTCATCCCTAGTAGCAAGGAGGAATTAAGGTAGAAGAATGACATTGCTGTCACCAACAACACGAGTGAAATGAAAGAGGCACTAGAGAGGATGAAGGGATCAACTCCAAGAAAGTAGGAGGGGGAGCCAATGAAGGTTGCGTGAGCACTAAGGAGCTGCCTATATAGGCGATGGAGTGATTAGGTCACTATGGAGGTGCGTTTAGTCAAATAGGGCTTCAATAGTGGGATGGGGAGGATAGGTGCGCGTGAAAGCTCAAACTAAAAGCCTACCCTTGGATCATATCTGAGGGAGGTAGCAAAACTTTGTGTGAGCGCACGTGAGGATTGGATTGAGATTTGCCGTTGGATCAAGGATACAAAGAATTGACAATGCTTATGCACCATGCTCTTCGCGTACCACAGTGCATGGACACAATTAGTAGGTGTCTGGGCATTTTGTGAAGAAGTCCTTATATTGAAATGGTGTATATTTTTCATCCAGGCCCATTAGTGATAAAAATCACTGCAGAACGGTCCTTAAAGGCTCGCAAATAAGCCCCTATGGGTTTTATGCTTAATAAAATGTTATGGATGAAGGACCTAAGTGTAATCTAATGAATGCAACGTCCTATTGATGTCCAAATACTATGAGATTTTTATTGGAGCTTAATTGAATATATTAGAACATAATTTTACCCTTGATTTGCACTTTTGAACTTAGAAATGTGTTCAATTAGTAATTGGATCATCCATTTGCATTTATGAATAGAATAACTCATAAATTGACCTAATTATGCATTTTTAACCCAAATATTATGTTTTAGGTCATTTCTATTAATTCTCACACTTAACCTATTTATTATGTTAATAATAAGTGTTTAACCTAGTTATAGCTTAACTTGGGCATTTTAGCTATGATGAGCCACACCTCATTACTGAGCTCAAAAATGGGTTGCAATTGGGTACATACAGTGCGAAATAGAGCAAGAGCTTCGAAAGCTCAGAGCTATACTAATGGCGATCAAAATACGATAGAATAAAAGAAAAATAAAAAAGAAACCACCACGTCTATGTTGGTGCAAGGGCACCATGATCGTTAATTTTGATGATAACAAAACACTTGTTATTTAACATTTGCAATTTGAGTTTATGAGTTTCAAGATATTTGCAAATGGATACAAGTGTGAAGGAGTAGCTCATGTTCACATCCATGGTGGATTGGAGGAGCTTGAAGAAGCTTCGATTGGAATGAAAGCTAGAAGACAACAAGAATATGTTAGATTTCTTTTTGTCTTATATTCTATACTTAGTTTTTGTATCTTTGTTCTTTGCTCTTTATTTTGTCTAGATTATATGTTAAAGAGCCTCAAAGTAACAAAACAATAGTCTTAGGAACACCTACACAAACCTAGGATACTTAAGCTTTTTGTAGACAACTTAGAAAGCCCTAGTAGGCATCAGACAGCCTGATCAAACGTCTAATCTGGACATTAGATGTCTGATGTTTGACTTTAAGATGTCTAACTGTTTCTTCAGACGTCCAAAACACTTAGGCTGGAAACCCGCTCTCTGTCTGCTTGTTTCAGACGTCCAGCCCTTAGTCCAGACATCTGATGACCTTGCCAGACATCCAACTAGAGGACCATTGGCTTTGTCAGACTTAACCTTTGAGGATTAACCTTTAATCTAACCTACATTCACTTTCAAATGTCCGTAGTACATCCCAGACGTCTAATAAATAGACGTTAGAAAAGATCGGACCCAAACTACTTTTGTCAATGATTATAGCTGTTTAACCTCGGGAAATCCATTCCCACAGAAGATTTTATTTCCAAATGTCCAAACTTTGTGCCAATGACTAACCTATCGTCTGATAAACAAGACCTAAAACCCTGTTTAGGTCTGGACAAAAACAGGAAGGAAACCTATCTTGAATTAAACGTCTTACTAGTATCCCAGACATCTTAAAAGTAATCTTTAGATGTCTGTTTTGATTCAACATCGTCTAGTTGGTCCACCCTTCTAGATCAGATGATCGATCATAGAATCATACGAAGACCCAGATGTCTGACCTTAAGTCCAGACGTTTGGTAACACTATCAGAATCATTAATAGCCCTGATTCCAGCCTGTTTAGCCTTGGATTTGTTTCCAAAGGCTACCTAAGGCTTCCACAACCTTCCTAAGGGTTCCTAAGCCACCTATAAATAGAGGACTCCTCTTTTGTTAGATACACCTTGAGAAACTATTTCCACATCTATTTGTGTCCAAAAGAAGAAGAAAATCACTTAGAAAAGTGTTGTTGCTCTCCAAGCCATCTAGCATCCATCCAAGAGCACCGTCATGCTACCGACTTCACGTCGCACTTCACTTCCATCTAAGGGAAGTCCTTTTACCTATAGAAGCTAGGTTGATTTATATTAATACCTTGTGGCTCTATAGGACTGTTGTAAATTTCTTTTGTGGTTGGGTATTCGCTTTGCGAATTCTCATCTCCTTCATGGGACAAAATACTCTTTGTGAAGAGGAGAGTTTGAGGTACACTACTCTCGTATAAAGTAGTGTGGTTGTAAGAGTGTTATAGCGGAAAATTATGCGATCAAAGTTGAATTTGAAAACCTGTTGTAGTAGTTCGATTTGCGAAGCAATCCATCAATAGATAAAATTTTACCAAAATTCGTAAAGAAATTCTGAGTCGAACACAGGGAGGCGGACATTTGATTAAAAATATGCGTTTGTTCTGTTTGTCATGAAATAGATTAGCTGGTCGAAAACTAGCTATCTATTTAACAAATAATAAATAGAAGAGAAAGAGAATATTACAAATAAAGACAAAACAGAGGTAGAATAAACATGGATTTCATCATCAATTGCTGTTCATTACACTAATCATTACAACTAGAAAGCAGGAAATCTATGCTAGAAAGCAGTAAATCTACTCTAGAAAGTGGTAAATAGAATGGAGAGAGAAGTATCCTCCTCGACGATTTCTTGGAGGATGAGTTGGACGAGGCGTCGCCTGGAAGACGGAGGATAGAGTGGGAAGAAGGACGACGAAGTGAGAGGAACCGAGGGTGAGGCAGGACGTCGTCGACGCAAGATTCACTTCACGAATAGAGTGAGAGGACAACCGTGAGATGCTCCACGAAGGGGGGAGAGGGTGGAAAAATTCTAATTTTTACTCTAGAGGAGGATCTCGGGTTTGAGACAAGCTCTTAGAGCTTTAGAGGGGGTGAGAGAAGAGAAGGGATGAGAATTTCATAGGGTAGGGGTCTCCTTTTATAGTTGCATGGATTGGGGGTAATTTGGTCATTAAAAATTCAAAAACATTAATATCAGGTCTTTAGTGACAAATTTATTCGACACTAAAGACCTGACATGGGCAACATGTGCACACACCGTGCGTGTTTCTTCTCCTCCTTGAGCCCAACGCACATCCACGTTCTTGCAAGATCAGATCGGACGGCTTAAAATCGTTCCTCACCCGCTTCATCTTCTTCAGCTGCAATGCCCCCGCATGCAAAGGCATGTCATCACGCGCGTACATGATCCAGAGCTCCTCCAAGCACCACATCTCCCGCTCCTCGCCTGCATGATCTTCATTTGACGGCCGGAATCAACGTGCCCCTCTCCCCGGCTAAATTGAGATGCTTGAAGAGGCTTGAACCTGCGACCTCTGTCTCACCCTCAGCTACACAACCATTGCACTACAGGCGCTACTTTGTCTCACTTAGGAATTAGGTATGTGCGCCTATGGCCATTGGATCAAGACCCAACGACCCAGATTGTCTGCGCCTTTGCCTTCATAAGTGCAGCTGTGGGTCCTTGGGCCGATTGGGCAGCTTCTGTGTGTTTTCGACGATGCCAAGGATGTTGGATTGGATCGATTTTCATGCCATTAGGCTACGATCGTCGATCTAAACACATCCGTGCGATCGGACTTGTTGTCTGAAGTGCGAATTGACCCCATCTTGGCCCTTGATTTATGAGCTTCCTCGGACTATATCTGGTGCTACGGATGTCTGATCCGGGCGATCTTGGAGTTGTTGAACTCTAGTCATTGCCCTAATTAGATCCATACGGTTGGATCCTTGGTCCGAGGCCCTAATTAAAAGTCGCCCTATCCCTGGCCATAAAAGGAGACAATTACTACACAATTTGTACAATTTGACCTAAATGCATGATTATGTGTGTTATAGAATATTTACAATGCATGACGCTAATATGGTACTAAGAACATGCATTAATATACATTTTTGGCTATTTAGATGTATGCACAACAAAGAGGTTAAGTCACCCTCTTTTAAGTGACTTCTTAGTGGATTTGATCGACTTAGTCGATCGAGAAATCCTAAGTCGAGAGTCTTAGGTGGTGGTTTTTACTTGGGTTTGATTTTCCACCTAAAATCATTGTGTTCTTGTGATTACCATTTTTGTGTGATTGATATCTTATTATATGTTCTACATCATTTTATTTATCACGTAAATCTCACCCCCTCCATCAGAACCTACAGTCTACCTACTCATGAGGAACTAGACAGTGGTGTAACCTTGATGTGGTGATTTGAGACCACACAAGGTTGCTCCTTGTGGCATAGCGTCCTTCTCAATTAGTGAGATGGAGCTATGATTAGGAGAGGAAGAGAGGGAGAGAGGAGAAAGGAAATGGCTGGCTGAAGTGAAGTGTGAAGTGTGCGAGTGAGAGTGCCTGTGGTGATGGTGTGGGTGTGGTGATGGTGGTGCCGTCCCTTTGCATGGAGGTGGGGTGGGGGGTAATATAGGTGAGGGTAGTGAGGATGACGACTAGGGCGTGCCGTTAGGATATTCTTTTTGTGGGGGGATATTTTGGAGTTTTTTGTGGGTAGGCACTTGGGTTATTAGGAAATTAATGTAGGTGAATAGGTGGAGTTAGGTGGTAGAAATGAAGGCTCTATCTCTCTCTCTCTCTTTCTTCCTCTCCTAAAATTCATGAATGCATATATTTACAAAATGCATGCATAACTATATAATACTAAATGTGTAAAGCTAGAAAATAGCATAAGATTAATTATTTTATGGTGTGAATTGTTGTGCAATCACCTACTAGCTGAGGTTAAGGACTCGAGGAAAGAAGTATGTGGATCTTTTTTCGCCCATTGATTTGGTAGTCCCTAAGGAATCTCAACATCGCCTGCACTTCCACTTGATTTAGCTTCTAGGCAATGACTTAGAAAGGTTGGTTCTCTTAAGAGACTTAGATCTATCCTGATTTTATCCACATGTCTTACTTGGGGGGCATTCATGAAGTAGTTTAGGGAGTATGCCACTTGCCTAGAATGAAAAAATCAGCATTGAAAATGGAGATTAAAAAAAAGAGAGTAAAAGTGAGGGATATTGTAGTTGGGGAAGAGAAATGTATTGTAGTAGGTGTACCCAGGGTGAAATACACTAGATTCATCCTTGTGTTGACTCTGGGAAGAGTAAAAAAAAAGAAAAAAGAAAAAAGGAAAAAAAGTGTGAGGTGTGTGAAACGTACCTTAGAAGGTACACTTAAGGAATATACACTAGCAATCAAGTACAAAAGAAAAAAAAGAAAGAAAAAAATGAAGAAAAGAAAAGAAAGGAAAGAAAGAAAAGTCAAAATCCATGAAGTCATGCAAATTCTTTCCAATGCCTAATGTTGACCTCAAGGCTGAGTGAGAGTGTATAGGAAAAGGCAAGGAGAAAGCTACTAAGTTGGAGTAAGGCAAAGCACAAGTTAAATTGGGAAAAATCAGGATAGCCTAAGATTCTGGGATAATCAAGATTTCCCTTTCGTTGCGTAGCTGTCTAAGTCACTTCCACTAACATAGATGCATTAAATTATTAGTCTCTAACAGAGCTAGGTAGATAATGGAACCATAGAACCAATTCTAGAGGTCCGTGACTAAGGTTGGTCAGAAGCTGATGAATAGAATTTGGTACGCAAAAAGCTTGAGTTAGAAAACCCGTCGTTGTAGTTACGTAAAAATTTGCTATCAAATAAAATTTATAACCGAAACTCTGGTGAGTCCCGGGTCGAACGCAGGGAGGTGAATGTTTGATTAAAAATTGTATTTAGAATTATTGTTACAAAGTATATTAGCCGGTTGAAATTAATTCTACGCTAGCTATTATACTTAAAGAATAATTAATAGAAGAGAGATATAAAATAATACAAATAAAGAGAAAATAGGGAGAGAATAAACAAATTTTCTAACCATAGAAGCATGTTCATTACATCTAATCGCTACAACTAGAAATCTGGAAATCTGTACTAGAAAGCGATAAAAAGAGAGGGATGAGAAAATCCTCCTTGACGGCTGCTTGGAGGATGAGCCGCATTGACGGAGCACTCGGACGATGTGGATGAGATGCTGAACGAGGTAGAATGGAGCTGGAGGATGGAGGATGGAACATGGTGATGTCATAATGGGATTCGCTTCCCGAATGGTGACGAGAAGACAACCACGAGATGCTCCACGAAGGGGATGAGAAGATGGGAAAATTATTTTACTTTAGATCTAATGGTGCATCTGATTGCACAACAATCATATGACCTAATTTACCTGAATTAAGTTAGGTTTTAGCTTAACCTAGGGACAATGCATGCATAAGCATCATAATTTGCATCATAGTTAATTTGGTAGCTTTATAGATAATACTGTCATTTTATGCTCTAAAAGAGAGACAATATTAATTGCAGATGATTCGGGGTCACAGATGATAGATCAAACCATACAGATCTAATCAGGATGATGATGGGAGTCCAACACTTCCAAAATCATCTTGATCAGACATCTATAGCATCACATATAGCCTGTAGAAGAACAGAGGCCAAGGAGCAAGATAGTAGAGATCCAAACCTTAAATGTCAAATCTGACTGCACGGATGGATCCAGATCAACGATCGCAGTCCAACGACATAAAGATCAACCCGATTGGAGCTCTATAGCACAAACTAAAAAGGTGGGAAGATGAACGGCCAAGATAGTGACACGTGGCACCATCCCAGCAGCCCCTCGCCGCACCCCTAATCACTGAAGGAGAAATGAGGGCCGTTGGATTGTCATCCAACAGTCACCATGGAGCCACATCGCCTACCTCTCCACGCCTTATCAAATGAGGATCCATCTCAGCCATTGGATCATCATCCAACGGTTGAGGGCGGCCACACACAAAATCAAAATCAAGACACAAATGCATTCATTGTGCGTTGGTCACCAACCTCAGCAGGAGCGCGAGACACATGCTCGAATTGTACGGAGCGTGAAATCAGAAGAGGCGGTGCACTTGGATGAAATACGGTCATGCGATGGCAATTGAAGGGTGCGGATGCGACTGCATGGCACGTAGAGGTGCGTTGGATTTGGTGGTGCAATATATGCACGGTTGAACACCCAAGCCGACACCCCGTTGTACGCAAATTAGAGGCGGTAGCACGTGGATCGTAAGCCATTTGATCTCACGATCAGACGACTGAAATTGAAGGGTGGGCACATGTGCAAGGAAGGGCACGCATATCAAATCCAGTAGCTGTGAGTGTGACACGTGGCACCATTTGGAGCATTCCGCTTGTATAAGGCGCATTTGAGGTTATTTTTAGGCACGATCTGATCCGTTGATCTTCCGATTGACGGATCAAATCAATCCAAGGTTGTTTCACGAGTTGGGGGGCCAAAATACCTACTTTGCCCCTCAATGAAGATATAAAAAGAGCCCTAGGGCACCTAGTTGACAGGCAACTTCCACCAGACAAATCTCTAGCCTCTCTCTCTGTAACTTCTCTCTGGTCTTCCTCTCGGTGCTCTGGATCAGAAGTGCTGTCGTACTTCACACAAGCATCACATAAGCGATGCCATCGTTCATCTACTTTTCTCTCTCTTTATTCTTTAGCATAGTTATTTTAAATTCCAGTTTGAAAATTATTTCCAAGTAGCAATAAAAATCTGATTCTATGAATATCCTGTCTCTATTTCCATGCTTTCATTAGGTTAGATCAGTTAGTACTAAAGGCTTTAAGAATCGTATTTTGCCTCCCTACGAAAAACTCCGCACTTACCGAAATATGTATAAATTTATTTGTTTCGACGTGATTCGCACTACAGTGATAGAAATAATCTTTAACGTGTTTCGCGACGAACAAGTTGGCACCATTGTTGGGGAGGCAACGAAAATTTTTTGAAGCTTTTCTTCCTAGTGCTTATTTGAGGTTTCTAACCTGCTTTATTTTCATTGATTTCATGTGTGTAGGAAGCACGAAAATCTGAGAAGAAATGCAACAACGGGAAACTTGCAAGTTTCGAATCTCAGGTAAGTACTCGTATCCTAGATTAGGTTAGATTTCCTTTCGAAAAAAAAAATCCCAAAAAATATAGGTGTTTTGCTTGAACCTTAGGTTAGCATTTGTTTGCTTTTTGTAAAAAAAAAATCTCTTGTTGGTGGGAATCAACAAAACCACCTCCTATATTTTTGGGTTAAAACAAACTCTCATCTTAAAAATTCAATTTCCAAAAATTCACTTGTCCAAAAATTCTAAAATTTTTACTGGACGTGGGTTTTAATATCAGAAACAACATATTCAAATTTCGTGCAATTTTGAGTTATCGAAAAATTTCAAAAATTCTTAAAGTGAACTATTATCAAATCTATCATTTTCCTGATCTCTCAGAGTTCAAAATATCATGGGATTTTTTTTGTAACTTAGATTGATTGAATTTTGTGGCACGGAATTCCTATAAAAATTAGGAATTTAGGAGAAATCTGAAAAAAATATTTGTTGCACATTTGATTGCACGTACTATTCAATCACCAACTAAGGTCAAAACAGACTATAGAACTCCCAGTACACTTTAAATCTGAAAAAAATAGAAAATTTGCATTAAAATTCTTAAAAAAATATTTTTCGAGTGCCTAGTTGGTGGTGCAATAGGACCAATTGATTATATTGTTTGGGTCTCACCACTTCTCTGATTTTGGACTTAAAAGGATCATCTTAGCACTATCTTCTTCTAGGGTTTCCAATCCTTAAGGTAGAGCACCCTTTGCATTGCATATTTCTAAAGGAAACCTATCTTATAGATTGGGACTTGCAAAGAAACTCTTGTGTACTCATCAAAACCTTACTTGAATTTATCTAACTACAAAACCCTAAAACATAATTTGCAAGCAATTGAACATTAAAACTTCACTTCATCATAAAAAAAATTGCTTGTGAACCCCTTGCACATCCACTTCACACTTATGAAATCAATTTTAAAGAGCAAAACCCCCCTAACGTCCATCATATTCCAAAAGCACCTCAAGCCTAAACCTAAAACTGAGTAGATGTGCCCTAGGTAGGACTAATTTTCTTGGTGACTTGAAATTAGATTGGGTTAAGGTCAAGGCATTGTCTACTTGGACCCATTGGTGACAAGAAAGGTCGGTGCAATAATCGCGTTAACCCTTAGTGGTGTCCCGTCGTGCGGGGTGTCCTAGGGGGTCCCACCCTTCTGGCCAGCCAAGTAAAACAAGGGTTGATCTAACGTAGTCGTGTTTTAGGGAGCCAGGATTAGGTCTATTTAGGATTTACACCCTAAGGACTAGCTTGATTGATTGTATTGAGAGGGTGGGGTATTCTCGCATCTGTCTTCTTCCTTTCATCTACAGACATTCTTCTGGTGCATGCAAGGTAGAAGATCTCTACATCCTAATTTGCTACCACCTTTAGAAAGAAATCCTAGGAGAAGACCTGATTGTCGAAGATCTGACTCTAAACCCTCTTCAATGGCTAGTCACCACGAGGAAGATGAGATCAAAGAGGAGGAACAAAATATGGATCCAATGGCTCTTTTACAGAGGCAGATTACTAAGTAGAGCCGGCATCAAGATAGGCAGATGGAGGTCATAGTGCAGGCCATTGCTTGACACCAAAATGGGAGAGCAGACCGGCTTCTCAGAGACTTTTATAATCCTCCTGATGCCCAACCAAAACCTTTTGTTAGGGTACCTCAGGATGGGGACGATTTTGAACTCAAACCACAAATCATCAATCTGATTCCCCACCTCCATGCCCGCGATTCCGATGACCCCTTCCACCACCTTGAAGAACTTCTGCACATAGGAAGGACCTTTGGCCCTAGGAACATGAATGAAGGTACCTTAATGATGTAAATGTTCTCATTTTCCTTAAAAGATAAAGCTACTCATTGGTTGACGAGTATTGGTAGATCAATCCTAACTTGGGAAGATTTGAGAAGCACATTTCTGAAAAAATTCTTTCCCATAGGAAAAACCAATGCCCTTAGATGTGCCATTACAACCTTCAAGTAGAACTCTGGAGAACAACTGCATGTGGCTTAGGAGAGATTTAATGACTTAGCTAGGAAATGCCCTCTTCATGGGATTCCAAAGTGGCACTTGGCCCATATTTTCTATTATGAGTTAGGTGACAATTTGAAGAATTTTGTTGATGCAGCATGTGGGGGCAATTTCCTAAGCAGAGATGCTGAGGGAGCCTTTCAAGTATTATAGAATATGAGTGAGAATTCCCTTAACAATGCCTCAATGTCCACCTTCAATAGATCAAATCAACCAAGGAGCAGAGTCTATGAAGTTAAGGATAATTGAAACTCGGTTGATTTAGAACTGATAGCACAATGATTGGATAAGGTGGAACTCATTGGGAAGAATGTAGAGAGTTTGGATAAGAAATTGGACAACCTTCTGAAGAGTGGAAATTCCTTAGGTACACATTCTAGAATAAACCCTATGCCTACTCAAGGAACTTCTATGCTAACCTGCACCCAACTCCCCAATCCTCTAGGTCAGAAAGTAGTGCACAATATTAATGACCTAACCATGGCTCCACCCATGAGCCAACTTTACTTGGGCCCATCTCTTCCTGGGTACCAAGGAGGGACCTTCATGCCCTCAAATTCTGAATTAGGCATTCTGATGCCTAACTCTCCTAAGGATGTTAATGCACTCCAGGGATATACTAGAAATGACCCATATTCAAACAACTACAACCTTGGATGGCGTAACCATCCTAACTTTTCTTGGTCAAGTCAGAAACCTGCCCAAGGTCCTAACTTGACTAAGCCAAGCACTTATGGGCAACCCAGTAGGTACACACAACCGCGCACATATCAACCACAACCTACTCAGGAAGCCAAGCCTTCTGATTTGAGTTTGGTCCTCAAAGAAATGCGGTAAATGAATTTGAGACATAAAGAAGAAATGGATCAATTGAGGATAGATTTGACGGGACGATTATACCAATTGGTAGATGCTAGACAACACGGAATGCTGCCATCCCAATCCGTTCCCAACCCAAGGAACTTCAATAGGGTTATCCAAAACAACACACGAGAGCAACAAGCACACATAATTCAACTTGCTCCCCAGCACCCACCTAGCTTTATTAACACCAACCCAACTCAAGCTCAACCTATTTTGCAAAACCCACCTCACCCTTCCAACCCTAATGCTTATGCATGTGCTGTCACCTTGAGAAGTGGGAAACAAATCCAAGATCCATATCCTTCTACATCCAAATCTTACCAAGATCTTGAGGAGCCCAAATCTGATTTGGGAGACTAAGCTAATCTAGAAAACAAGACTCAGGATTTGCACACTCATGATTTCTCTCAAGCACCTTTTTCTGAAGCCTTGAACAAATCCAGGGAGAAGAAAGCAAATCAATCTAAGGAATGGCTTGTGATTTGAAAGCAAGTCTAGGTGAATATACCACTCTTTGAAGCCATTGAGCACATCCCACCCTGTGCGAAATTTCTTAAGGAATTGTGCACACCAAAACAACAGGCCAAATTAACAAAAAGGGTCAGTTTTTGAACAAGCCAGTGCCATCATCTTAAATAAGCTACCTCCTAAACAGAAAGATCCCGGGACCCCCATAATTTCATGTGAGATAGATGATTTTATCTTGGAACGAGCCTTACTAGACCTTGGTGCCTCCATCAATCTAATCCCTATGGAATTATATGAAGAGTTGGATTTAGGTCCCATGCAACACATTGATGTTACCCTTCAGCTTGCCGATAGGTCAACCAAGATTCCAAAGGGACTCTTACAAAATGTGATTATAAAAGTGAAGGATTTTGAGTACCCTGTGGATTTTCTAGTTTTAGATATGGAAGCATTACAAAACTTGAACCACACCCCAATAATCTTAGGAAGACCTTTCTTGGTCATAGCCAAGGCTCTAATCAACTATGAGACAAGGAGTATGCAAATCACTTATGGGAGGAAAACTTGTCAACTCAATATCTTTAAGGCTTCCCAAAAGAATAAAGAGAATTGTGGTTCTATTGAGGCACGGGAACAATTGAAAAAGTCTTGGAAATTCACACTAAGGATGATCCGAATTCTGTCACATCTCACGATCAACAAGAAAGGTAAGGAAGTGTACTTAAGGATGCTTCTGATATACGACCTCCAATAGATAATCAAATTGAAAAAGACATTCGTGAGATTGAGGAACTATTGGGAGTATCTTATGATGAATTAGATGACGACATAAAGAATCCTCAGTATATCCACCCTGGAATTCAAGAATTATTGGATTTTGAGGGGGTTTGAGACATTGGACAACCAAAGGGCATGAACCAGGAAAATAAAGAAACAACCTCAGAAAAAGAAGTTCAAGGCATTATGGACTGGGGAAGAACTTATAATCCAACTGGTTCAAATGGATGGCTTGATTTTGAGGAGGAAATGGTTTCTAGTGAGGAAGAGGTAATTTCTGATGAGGATTTTGAGGAATTCAACACAACTCTACCTTTATCCTCATAGGACCCATAGCCTGGAGAATTCATGATTTCTGACATTAATTACCATTATGAGGATCCTTATGATTCTAATTCAGAACCAGATCTAAATTTCAATCATGATTTCAATCCAGACCCTCCACCACCTCTTCTTGAATTATGGAATTGGATTAATGAATAAGTTCTACATCATGAACCTCATCTATTTGACCCTATTCTATTTTTTGAATCAGAAAAACTCTTTGAACTAGGACTGCATCATCAGTTGGTCCGCATTTGTGGATCACTGATTCTGGGACCACATGATCATATCTTTGTACTAATCCTGAATCTTTCAGCAACAATTATTAATCCTTCTCTTGACCCACAACATTGAAATACATACTTCTTTTGAGTTTAGGTCCAACAAATGACGTTAAACTTAGCACTGGCTGGGAGGCAACCCATTATTCTATACAGGTATTTTTCATTGATCAAGCTGACCTGGAGTAACAAGTTTAGTCAGGTGATATCCCCTCCTCTTGCTCATTACATTTTGATTTTTTTGCATACATTTCAATAAGGACATTGTAATGAATAGGCATGGGGGGTGGACATTGCATGTATTACTTTATGTCAAAAAAAAAAAGAAAAAAAAAGAGAAAAATTTTGTATTCATGCATAAAGAATTTTTATTAAGAAGGTTTTATTAGGGATTTATTCTTAAGTTGATTCCTGAACTTAGAATCCAGTACAATTTCACACTTACATGTAGAATTTGCAACGGATCCTCTGTAAAGACTAATAGACATCTTTAGTTTGTCGAGAAAAAGCAATACTTCTCCTGAGCCCTTGGACAGTAATTAGGGAGTCAGGTAAACCATCTTCTAGTAGATCCACCAAATAAGTGTGAGGTGAGAGTAGATAGTCTACTGATGCTCTAAGGCTAGTATTAGGAATCTTAGTTTCTGGAAAATTGGATAATGATACTCAGAGTTAGGCATAGTTTTCACTCTCAATTCCTACATACAAATTCTTAGTGTGTGAATTTTTGGAAAGCAACCAAATAAGGCAAATGCGCAGAGAGTGGATTCTAATAAAACTAGAACTAAGGTGATAGTTACAACCGTCCTTTACGGAATCCTTAGTTGAAGGAGGGTATTAATTTCAAGGTCAAAAATACATTGTCCTATCCATTCCTTTCCAGATGCTGAGAGTAGTCACTTCCACCAAATAAGCCACACGATATCCTTTTGAACACCCCAAATCCCAAATAATGCCTTGTGAATAAAAATGTGCATGAGTGTTGCATTACGTTGTGTTGGTACAAATAAATATATAAAAAAAAGAAGAAAGAGTAAAGCATAAGAAAAAAATATATACATTAAAAAAAAAGTGTGTTGTGCTTGCTTCATGTCAAGTACATTGAGGCAACAACACCCTTTCCCTTTAACCCACCAAATACAAGCTTGACCTACTTTTCTGCATTTCTAACCGCCCGAATATTGGCAAAGGATTGTTGATTTAGTCATAGGATTATCAGAACTAAATCAAAGTGTTAATGACATGAGAGGTCACCAAATATATTGACAAATCTAGTGAGATTGTGAGCTTGAAAAAAGAAAAGAAAAACAAAAACAAAAAGAAAAAAAAGAGAGAGAGAATGAGTACAAAGGAACTAAAGAGAGTACAGTTTCTCCGTCTCACTTTGAGTTGAATTATTTAATAAATCCTGAAATCTAGGTTCTATAGTACTATCCTATGTGTAGCATCAGAGGAGTATGAGCCACCTAATACAAACCTACTTGACTCAGATATCTTCTACCTAAACCAAAAGTTGAGGATAAAATTATGTTTCTTTTTTTTTGCAACCCTGAGGGAAGAAGTTTGCCTATCTCAATAGAATTTTACTAAAGGTCAAGTACGAGCTTTAGATGTGGATTGACTTTTCACTTGAATCCGTTGCATAGGCTACAACACTACACTTTCATGACTATCTGGATTTCTAAAGTTTTAGATGAAAAGAAAAAAAAAAATCTCTAGTCGAACTCTTGATAGAAATTAGTCATTTATGACCACTTTGTGTTTAGTCTTGCATTTGCTATGGACTAGTAAGATCCAGGCATGGGGGTGTGATTGCACAGCAATCATACAACCTAATTTACCTGAATTAAATTAGGTTTTAGCTTAACCTAGGGACAATGAATGCATAAGCATCATAAGTCACATCATAGTTAATTTGATAGCTTTATAGACAATACTGTCATTTTATGCTCTAAAAGAGAGATAACATTAATTGCAGATGATTCGAGGCCACAGATGATAGATCAAACCATACAGATCTGGTCAAGATGATGATGGGAGTCCAACGCTTCCATAATCATCTTGATCGGACATCCGTAGCATCACATACAACCCGTAGAAGAATAGAGGCCAAGGAGCAAGATAGCAGAGATCCAAACCTCAGATGTCAAATCTAACTACACAGATGGATCTAAATCAACGATCACAGTCCAACCACGCAAAGATCAACCCGATCGGAGCTCTGTAGTACCAACTACGAAGGTGGGAAGATGAACAACCAGGATAGTGCCACGTGGCACCATCCCAACAGCACCTTGCCGTGCCCCCAATCACTGAAGGAGAAATGAGAGCCATTGGATCGTCATCCAACGGCCACCGTTGAGCCACGCCGCCTACATCTCTATGCCTTATCAAATGGGAATCCATCTCAGCCGTTGGATCGTCATCCAACGGCTGAGGATGACTGCATGCGAAATCAAAATCAAGACACAAATGCGAGCTTAGCACGTTGGTCACCGACCTCACGTAGGACTGTGAGACGCACGCTCGAATTGCACGGAGCGCGAAATCAGAAGAGGCGATGCGCTTGGATGAAATACGGCTGTGAGATGTCTATCAAAGGGTGCAGATGTGACCGTGTGGCGCATGAAGGCGTGTTGGATGCGGCAGTGCGATGGACCCACGGATGAACGCCGAAGTTGACTCCCTGTTGTATGCGAATCAAAGGTGGTAGTGCACAGATCGTAAGCCGTTTGATCTCACGATCAGACGATCGAAATTGAAGTGCGGACACGCGTGGAAGGAAGGGGTGCGGATCAGATCCAGCCGCTGTAGGCATGACACATGGCACCATCTGGTGCATTCCACGCGTATAAGGCACATTTGAGGTTATTTTTGTGTAATCTGATCTGTTGATCTCCTGATCGACAGATCTAATCAATCCAAGGTTGTTGCACGAGTTGGGGGGCCAAAATACCTACTTTGCCCCTCAATGAAGCTATAAAAAGAGCCCCAAAGCCCCCAGTTGAGAGGCAACTTCCACCAAACAAATCTCCAGCCTCTCTCTCTCTGCAACTTATCTTTGGTCTTCCTCCTAGCGCTCTAGATCTGAAGTGCTGCCGCACTTCACAGAAGCATACCACAAGCCGCGCCGTCCTTCATTTACTTTTCTCTATCTTTATTCTTTAGTATAGTTGTTTTAAATTCTAGTTTGAAAATTGTTTCCAAGTAGAAATAAAAATTTGATTCTATGAATATCCTATCTCTATTTCCATGCTTTCATTAGGTTAGACTAGTTAGTACGAAAGGCTTTGAGAATCATGTTTTGCCTCCCTGAGTACCGAAATACTTATAAATCTATTTGTTTCGATGTGATTCGCACTACAGCGATAGAAATAATTTTTAATGCATTTCACGATGAATAACATCTCGGGCATGGGATCAGCTCATAAAGGTTTGGAGGGGGTGAGAGAAGAAGAGAAGGGATGAAGAAAAATTGGAGGGCGTAGGGGCTTTATATAGGTGGGTTTTGAGGGCAAAAATGTCACTTAACATCTTTAAATCTTTAATACAGGTCTTTAGTGACAGATATATTCGTCGCTATAGCCAAACGTTACTGAAGGTGCATGCTTCATCTCCATCGTTCATCGCTGATTGGACGAACCTCAGCGTTCCACGTCACCGCCTCCTCAGCTTCAGCTGTTGTGTGCTTCATCGCGCTATTAGCCGTCCGATTGTGTGATCGGATGTCTTATATGACACATGCGCTTCGCCTCCTCAGCACACACAACGCCAGCGTTAGATCATGCATGCAATCGCACATGATCATGCACGTATGCGCATCGCGCTCATCCATTATGTCTTGTGGCCACATCTCGTTCACTTGATTGTGATCATCCGGCTAAATTTCTCCTGCGCCCTTCAAACCTCTGATTTGAGGAGAACTGAGGCTTTACCCGGCGTGCCTTCTCTCGCAAGAGAATCTTATCACTACGCTATGCACATGGATTATTGAGAAGATATCTCTCATACTCGCGCCCCGTGGCCATTTGATGAAGATCCAACGGCCCAGATCATGTGCTGGAGATGAAGTATGGATGAAGGGCAACAAAGAGCACCCAGAACCGTTGGATGGCAATCCAAAAGTCCACAGTGCACGTTGGAGGAGCTATAGAGATTGGGCGGGTGGCCTTGGATGGCTCAGATGGTGCCACGTGGCTTCATCTGGGCCATCCATCTTCTTTGACTTATAGATGGCACCACAGATGTCGGATTGGACCGATTTTTACGCCATTGGGCTATGATCATTGATCCAAATCCATCCATGTGGTTGGATTTGTCGTCTGAAGTTTGGATTTTCCACCACCTTGCCCCTTGGCCTTTGATCTTCCTAAGACTGCATCTGATGCTATGGAGGTTCGATCATGGCGAACTCGAAGCCATTGAACTTTGATCGTCGCCCCGATTAGATCTGTACAGTTGGATCTTCAATCCAAGGTGCCAAAATGATATTGCCCTATCCCTGGCCACAAAAAGAGAAAATTATTATACAATTTATACAAATTAACTTAAATGCATGATGATGTATGTTATGCCATATTTATAATGCATGATGCTTTTATGACACTAGGAACATGTATAAATAGACATTTTAGGTTAGTTAGATGTATGCACATCACACTCTCATGCCTATCTTTTGCTAATCCCTAGCAAAACTATGAGTAATTTATAACAAAATTAGGATCAAACTACTTGGGCAATAATTATTTTTCAACACTAAGAAATTTCTACTAAGACCTGAACTACCTAGACTCAACAGTGCCTGGGTGTCTACCAAAATGCAGATCGCCTAAGCCCTCACCTTATTCAAAAGCAAAAGCTTGTTTTTCTTTTTCTTCTTTTCTACTTTTTTTTTTAAATTTTGAGTTTAGAATTTTGGGGTAGCTTTCTACAGCTACCCAACTCACCCAAGACCCGAAAAGAACTCTATATGCTAAGCATCTTTTTGTGTGAATGTGATAGACTCACTGATTGGCAATCAGAACGGACTTCAACTTTCTACGTCCCTAGGTGATCTTGAAAAGAAATTTTGCCTATAGGTGTATCTTTTCGACCGGTAGCTTTCTCCTAACACAAGGGCGAACCCAATGTATATCTCCCCAACTTATTCTACTTCCTCGCTTCTTCCTAAGTATTTAGGAATTATACGTGCATTTTGTGAGCTGGGTTATAGACAACCGATCAATGGGCAATTACCCACGACAACTTGGCAGCCATACTCATGCGGTGACGTGTGGCTTATTTATTTTTTTCTTCTTTTCTATTTCTTTTTTTTTGGATATTTTTCTATTTTTTTTCTTTTTTTGTTTAAGTAGGTGCCTTCCCTGATCTAAGATTTACCTAAAGGCAGCAGGAAGAGAATGGTCGTGTGGATGGGCTCTGGACAATCGGCCAATGGGCTGCTACCCACGACAACTTGCCAACCATACCACCCTAAAAGGTTCATTAGCTACCCAATTTCCATTAAAATCGTTAAAAAGTGAGTTAGTGCAAAGAGTGTGTAGATGATTAGACTTAAAGTCTCCTCAAATCAGAGGACAGGTTGATAAGTTGTGTACTTATCACCCCAACTTATTAACCAATTAGAAATGAATTTTCAAATGTTGAGAACTCAAGGATCAAATCCACATTTTAGTTGACACCCGGGCTAATTAAGCCTGAAAACCTGAAAGATCTAAGTGTTCAAGTCCTAACATATTATTTCCTACGGTTGAAAATTTTCTAAAGCCCAAGTTTTCTTTTCCTAATTCAAAAAAAATAATAATAATAAAGAGAAAAATAAGGGAAATTTACAAGAAATCCACAGACCTAACAATATGATTCAGAAATGAATCCACCCCCCCATGCCTAGCTTATGCAATGTCCTCATTAAAAATAAAAGGCATGAGAAAAGGGTAGAATGGGACAAATATCACCTGTATTCCATGATGCTCTAATTAGCTATTAGTTAGACTATACAAATGCTGAGTTTAATGCCATCAACTAGGCAGGGTCCAGCCAAAGAAGTCACATTAAGGTCAAAGCAACCTTGTCTGAGATGGGTTTTGGAATAACATGGTCAGCATAAGGTTTCAAATGTTGTCCATTAAGCTTGAAAGAATTACCCGTATTTGGGTTAGAAATCTCGACGGCCCCATTTGAGGATATCTGATGAATGATGAATAGGTCGTTCCACCTCGACCTAAGCTTGCCGAGAAAGAGCTTAAGTCGAGAATCAAAGAGCCAGACCTTCTGGTTCGACTCAAACCTCTTGCAAGATATCAATTGGTCATGAAAAGCTTTGGTTCTAGCCTTATAGATCCTGGCATTCTCATATGTATCATTTCTAAGCTCCTCCAACTCAGATAGTTGGAGTTTCCTGGTCTTTCTAGTTAAACTTAAGTCAAAGTTGCATTTTTTAATTGCCTAGAATGTCTGATGTTCAATCTCTACTGGTAAATGGCATGCCTTATCATACTCTAGACGAAACGGTGACATGTCAATAGGCATCTTGTATGCCGTATGGTAAGCCCAAAGAGCATCATCAAGTTTTTGAGTCCAGTCTTTCCTATCAGGCTTAACCATTTTCCACAGGGTGTTCTTAATCTCCCGATTGGAGATCTTGGCCTCTCCGTTCATCTAAGGGTGGTAAGGTGTGGAAATTCTATGATTCACCCCGTATTTTGCCAGTAAATTGTGGAACTGGGCATTGGTAAAATGGGTGCCACCATCGCTGATGATAGCCCTCAAGATCCTGAACTAACTGTAGATATTCTTCTTGACAAAATTGATGACCACCTTGTGATCATTGGTTCGGGCGAGAATAGTCTCAATCCACTTGGACATGTAATCAATAGCTACGAGAATGTACTAGTGTCCAAATGAAAGGAGGAAAGGTCCCATGAAACCGATGCCCCAAACGTCGAAGATTTCGATGGGAAGAATCGGGTTTAGAGGCATCATGTCTCTCTTGGCTATGCTCCCAATTGCCTGGCATCAGGAACACGACCTCAAGAACTCCTGGGCATCCTTGAATAAAGATGGCCAATAAAATCCATATTGCAAAATCTTTGCGGCCATCTTTTTCCCAAAGAAATGTCCACCACACGCAGATGCATGGCAAAGCTCAAGTATGCTTTGGAACTCATTCTCCAGAACACATCGGCGAATAATTTGATCAGAGCCAATGTGGTACATTTCAGGGTCATCCCAAAAGTAATATATGGCCTTGGATATAAGTCTATATTATTATTGCTTGGTCCAATCCTATGGGATTTGACCAACATCCAAATAATTCATTATGTTAGCAAACCAAGGGGTTTGGACGGCTGAAATTGTAAGAATAGTCTTGTATGGAAAACTCTTAGTAATCAGAATATCTGAACAAGAAGAATCAATTAGGAGTCTCAAAAGATGATCTGCCACCACATTTTGTGCCCCGGATTTGTCTGTAATTTCAAGATCGAATTCTTGAAGTAAAAGAATCCATCTGATGAGCCGGGGTTTGGCATCCTTTTTGGCCAAGAGATGTCTTAGGGTCGAGTGGTCGGTATAGATGATCACATGAGATCCTAAGAGATAAGCCCTGAATTTTTCCAATGCAAATACTACAACTAGCAATTCCTTTTCTCTAATAGTGTAGTTCCTCTGGGCCTTGTCCAGAGTTTTGCTAGCATACTAAATGATAGAGGGCTTTCTGTCGATCTTCTGACCCAAAATAGCCCCGACCGCGTAATCAGAAGCATCGGTCATGATCTCAAATGGGGTTGTCCAGACTGGTGTTTGTAACACTGGAGCACAAGTGTCAACACAACACTCGATTGGGGTTTTAAAGATAAAAGCTGTTGCGTCATAGTATAGGGGATCAAGTGTTGTAAACAAATAAGAAGTTTTTATTACTCGAAAACCTAAGTATCCGAGGTCGAATACAGGGAGCAAATGGAATTTATTTACTAATCTCAATCAATATAATTGAACACTTAAATCTACTCAAAATCCAATTCAGAATAAAATGCAGGAGTTTATGAATTAAAAGGTAGCAAAAATAGAAGAGAAATGGAGAGGACTAGAATAAAAAGGTTGATTCTTTTCTTGTCTCTCTTCTTTAGCTTCTTCTTTCTTCTTCTCTTTTCTCTTTTGACTTTAGCCTTTTGCTTCTTCTTCCATGCTGCCTTCTCCTTCCTTCTTCGTTCCTTGGCCTTGGCTTCTTCTTCCTTTCCTCTGCCTTAGCCTTTTCTTCAGCCTCACTTCCTCTGCTACAGTGCTTTCTCTTTCCCTTGGCTTCTGCCTTCCTTGCTTCTGCCTCTTCTTCCTTCTCTGCTTGGCCACACCTTCACTTCTTTTCTTCTTTGTCTTCTTGGCTTCAAGTCCTTCTTCCTCCTTCCTTAGCCTCTCTGCCTTTGGCTTCCTTCCTTGTCTCCTGCCTTCAACTTTCCCTTGGCTTTTCTTCGTTCTCCTTTCTCTGCGACTGCACCTTCCTCTTCCTTTCTTCTTCTCCCTGCACACGCACACAAGTGCAAAACCTATCCCCTACCCTCCCCGCGTACATGCTCTCTCTATTTCTCTCTTGGGTTCGCTCTCTCAGAGCCAACCAGGTAATCGGGTCGGGTTGCACACATGGGTCCAGGCGCACCGGCGTGGGTGGTGCGTAAGGAGTGCGGGGTTAATCAGATCGGTTAGCTAGGTTCGCGAGGGCATGGGTCGCAGATGAGGCGGGTGTGCGTGGGCGAGGGGACCTCACCCCATGTCTTGAGGCGAATAGCTAAAAACACAAAAATAATATAAATGACTTACTGCGCTCCTGAGTTTCCGAGGTGGGACTAAAAGTCTCACCTGCTTCGCTTGCACGCCCGCAGGAGGCTTTGCTCAATTGCCACAGCTGCAGTTGCTGAAGCCCTCGATAGTTGGGTGTGGAAGTGTCGTGGAAGGATTCCGCGCACCTAGGGCTTGTCTGCCTGGGGCGATGCGGCCTGGAGCGGAGATACAAGCTCCTTTGGGCTAGCGTTAATGGTAGTGGAGGCTCAGATTTGCAATCACTGTACATGACCTTTCGGCCCCATTAGAGCACACAGGCAACTTCGTCGTGGCACGGCGAAGGTAAAGCAGTGGGTGGCTGGCCGCAGGGCGACCTAGGCATGTGTGCCTAGGTCGCTCTATGGCCGTGAAGGTGGGTTTGGTCGGGGAGCGCTTGGGGAAGTGATGGCAGTCAGTGAAGGGGCGCAAAATGATCAGTGGGTGATGGCGGAGGTTATGAGGTAAGTGGCAAGGCGTGTTGAGGCGTGGAGTGGTGGAAGCACCTTCGCCGGTGGTCGACCGGAGATGAAGAAGGTGGTGGTGGTCTGTGACGTCGAGGGGTTTAAAGTGAAAATGAAGAGAGGGGAAATAAAGAGGGGAGAGAGAGAAAGAGTTCTGACCTAATTAAGTGGATGAAGGGGGATAGAATGGAGGCTAGCCATACCTGCTGCTGCCGGAGAAGAAGCGTCCAGAGGAGGGAGAACGGCGACGACGACGGGGTTGGAGGCGCACGCGCGGGCATTGAGCGACGCAGAAGGAGATGAAGGTGTCTCTGCCACTGGTATTGTGGCAGAGCGACGAGAAGGATGAGGAGGGATCACCAGAGCCTGCTGGACACTTGGCCGGAGGAGAAGGGAAGAATTGGAGGTGGTTCTCCAGCCAAGTCAAGCTGATTTTGTGCAGCCGGAGATGGTGGTCCTTTTATAGGCACTAGTAGGGGCTCTTGTGCTTGGAAGACAAGTTTCCAAGCGCAAGAGTCCTCGCCGGAGTAGGACTCATGGAGATACCCAAATCTCTCGAGCTTTCACATGAGGGATTGGGTGTGAATCACGTCATGGCATTACGTTCAGATGGAAGGGAATTCCTCAGAGAATCTTCCTTCCAAATCTGGGAGATCTCTGAGGAATCAGGGAGCAATCCCCCTCAATTCCTCGTCGGAGTAGGACTCCTCCGCTTTAATGGTGGAGAGACCTAATTGCAAGAGTGGGAGGAAGTTAGGGGGGTCTGCGCAATGAATTTCAAAAGCTAGGGGTCAAAATGTAATTGGGTGGACTATTTTGCAAAGTAGGTCAAGATAACCTCCCCTTAGGTAAAGTTAGATTTTAGGTTTTACCATGTTTGACTAGAAATTTTACACAAAAATCCAAATTAGGTCAAATATCTAGCTAGGACCCCTATTTAGGTCAAAATAGGTTCCAAAGGCCAACTTGAAGGTTCTAAACCCTAGGGGATATTTTTCCATGAATTTTAGAGGGTTTAATTGATTTTTATCTTGATCATAACCTTGTTGAATTATGTGAGTCTGTTTTAGGGTTACATAATGTCATTTAATTCATAGCTCTCACAGTAACCCATTTCTGATTGAACCAACTCACTTTTTACCTTTTTCAGACCATTTGACCTATGTTTAGCCTCTGAGAAATCCCGTTGATGTACGGAAATGATAAAATTACAGTTTTACCCTTTATTTCATGTTTTCTTCTCAGAGCAGTTCTTCCTTGAATTAGGCCCTTCTTTAGGTTATGTAGGAGCTTTTATTCTTTTTCTTAGGTCAAAATGAGCTAGTTAGGGCTCGTGATGAGGTTCTCATCAACAAGTGACTGCCATTTTGAGTAAATCAAATGCCTTGTGGCATGATTCATCAAAATCGAATGGCATGTCTTGGGCCAGAAGGTTGCTCAAAGGTCGAGAAATCTCAGAGAAATCCTTGATGAACCTCCTATAAAATCCCACATGACCAAGGAATGATTGGATTTGTTTAACAGTTGTGGGAGGAAGAAGTTTGGAGATAGCATCCACCTTAGCTCGATCAACCTCAATTCCTTGATCAGAGACCACATGACCCAAGATGATGCCTTCTTGTGTCATGAAGTGACTCTTTTATTAGCTAAGGACCAACTGTGTTTCAATGCATCTCTTAAGGATCAATTCTAGATTATCCAGGAAAGACTAAAATGAGTCTCTGAAAATGGAGAAATCGTCCATGAATACTTCCATACAATCTCCCACCATGTCTGAAAAGATGGCTAGCATGCACCTTTGAAAAGTCGTAGGTGCATTGCAAATTCCAAATGCCATTCTATGGAATGCAAAGGTCCCAATTCACGTTCAACAAAGACCCATTAACATCTTTCTAATCCAAAATTTTGTATTTAAAGGGTGTCCCAAGCTCTTTTGGGGATACACAGCATCCTCAATGGTGGGACCAGACCCTACTTGAGATCGGGCTTAGTTCTCTTAATTGATGGATTTTTCATTTATTTCAAAATGCACAGTACTGGGCCCAATTAGGCCCGCTCACTTCCACGCCCTCACAGGCCCATGCACACATGCCCACAAGTGCACATACCTACGCACAGGCACGTGCATACACACGCACCCGCACCCATATGCTCATAAGTTCTCCTTGCGTCCTATGCCGACGATCGGGAGGGTCGTAGCGCATTTTCGTATTATCAAGTCGTGTGCACATTCGTTCCTAATGTGGGACTTAGTTCTCAGCTCCAGGCCGAACTTTGCCTGGCGATTCCTAGCAGCTCAGTGGCTCAATCCAATTGAGCTAAGGCTTGGTGGAAAGTTGATCAGATACTCTATTCGATCCACGCATCAATTTGATGCTCTAAACTCATTTGATCGTTCGATTTGAAGGACCAAGGTGGCTATTTCACATGGCCAAAATGGCCTGTAGAGAGGAGAATTCAGGTCATTTGACCTAAAGAAGGCCTATAGCCCTCAGCTAAAGGTCTGAACACCTTCAGGATTAATTCTACAAGATCTAGAGAACATAGGGGAGTCTGGAGGTGCTTAAGAAGCAGAAGAAGCTTGAGAGCTTCGTGAAAGAGCTTCAGAGCTCGAACTTGCCCTACAGAGAGGAATCTACTTCAAGAAGAGGTCTGAATGATTTCAGAAGATGAAAAGTGGTCAATCTGGGCAGAATTTGGGTCTGAATCTCACCAAAACTCCACTGAAACAGTATTGGGCTCAAAATGAACCAAAACTACACAGCTAATGAAATCCCAAGTAATCCTCAAAATAATTCAATCAAATCATTTCAAATGCATTCTAAATCATCCCAAAAATCAATTGAAACCCTTAATTCAGAGATTTAATCAATTATTCCTCGAATTGAACTCAGGGTTGACCAAATCCCATTCAAAGTTGACTTTCTACATCAGGTCTTCTCAAATCAAATTATAACCTTGAATCAACTTAGTTCATCCTCAGGAAATGATCTAGCAACTCAAAACTAGGTTTTAAGCATGCCTGATGGGATTTCAAACATCGCCACCTGAGATGATAGGTGTGTGTGTTCGTTGGAAGAATCTAGAGGATTTCAGATCAAGAAAGGGCCTGGAGTGACTTCCCTAAGTTCCATAGATGCTCCTGAACCTAATTGCAAGCTCAAAGTTCTAACAGAATTACATCTCCAACTCTACCGGAGTTGGAGAAGACAGAGTTCAAATGAATGATCAGGGCATTAAAACACACTTCTACTTCCAAAAAATTAATCCTTAAACCAAAAATAATCATTATGGAGTTTCTTAGGGTTTGCTAATAGTTGAAGCTCATTTTCGATTCACCGGAGCTTCGGTGAACTCAGAAATGAATGCAGAAGTTGAAATCTCAACAAAACAGGCCAAGAATGGCCTCAATGTGTTCCTGAGGTTTCAAGGAACCTCAACAAGATGACAGATGACTCAATTGAATAACTTAACACTGAATTCATCAAGAATTGAATGGAATCACTTCTTGAGTTTGACAGAACTCAAGAATCGATCTCCCTCAAAATTGAATGAGGGGAACTCTTCAGTAGGATCAGGCAAAGGTGTTGATATGATTAATTAGGTGCAATTACTCCTCCTGAGCCGCCATTAATAGCGAGCTCAGGAGGTTGAGTTGGTTTGGGCATTTTATGTATACTGCTCTATTAGAGCAATTAAATGTGTCGGGAAGGCCCTTAGGGGGTGACTAAGGTGATGGAGGACTAGATTTGAGCGTGGAAGTGGTCCTGAACACCTCACCATGGACAATGAGGCGTTCAGGTGAGTATGTCATGAATTAGACAATTAGATGACTAATTAGGTAAATTCTAAGGTGGATCAGGGCCCTAGAAAGGTGTTAAGGCAACGGAGGGCCTCAGTGGATGTGTTCTAAGTCGGACTATTTACGTCATAGACAACGGAGGTTTCCAATGAAGGTAGAGATGGATTAGACGATACAACTAATAAAATAGTGAGGCAAGAAGTGGAGGGTGATCGTGGAGAGTAGAGAAATGTGATCAGATGGAGGAAAGGGTGAATCGAGGTCCAACAAGGTCGGAATTGACCTCATCAAAGTCGAAGAAGAGAGGTGAGAAGTTGAGCTACTTACTCTTACTCCTAACTAACTACCTAGATAATCCTACTCCTAAGAGCTAGAACTACTTACCTGACGAAGGAGGTAAGAGAATATGCCATTGGCAAGGTGGAAACGAGATCAAAATCTAGACTTTGGTGAGAAGAGAAGCTCCAGCCAATCGAAGCGGAGAGATTCCAATGCTGTGGTGCATTTAATCGCCATTGGCAAGGCGAAAGAGAGGAAGAGGGGGTGAGAAAGGCAGCGCTCCCTTGGCGGCAACGCTCGAGAAGGAGAATGGAGATGCCAAAGTTGCGGAAGAAACCTACTGACCGACCATGGTGTGGGAGAGAGGGAAGGGGGTTGATCACCATGAATCAGAGGAGCTGAGGGGGTATTTATAGGTGGCGGCGGTGAAGAAGGGGGCTGAACCTGGACAGATAGAGGTCTAGATGCAAGGTAACCACCGGCGTCATCTCCGACGCTAGTGAATTTACTCTTGAACCCTAAATAGCATTAGAGACCAATCCGCACCATTGGATGGAGTGGAGGAGGTGAGCTTAAGCTCAACGTCAATAGCGGTGGCTATTAGACATGAGATGAACAGTGAACAAGTGGTGCAGTGACTGGCATCCGTCAGCCATCCAAGTTGATGAAGACGAAGAAGAAGAGGAAGAAGACACTGAATACACAGGGATGTAAATGCAATGAAAGCTAAGGACTTATTTGCAATAAAAGGACTCGATTGAAATCATTCCTAAGGACCAAAACAGAGGCATTTTAAACTTAATTTAACTTAATTCTTTTTCAACATTTTATATATAATTATAAATTAAGTAAATAATATATATATGCCATGAATTTACATTTTTGACCCATATAACTTTATTTATTTAATTAGTTAAATTACTTAAGTTAATTACATACTTAGGTATAAATAATACTTAAGTTAAATTAAACATTAATTAGGTAGCTAAATGTTTATAATTTGAGCCCAAAATATTATTTAAATTATTAATAATATTAATTAACATTTAATTTTAGATTATTAACTTATTTTTATGGTCCTTATTAATTTGTCCCTTATATCATAATTAAACCCTAAATAGACACATTCTTAGCTAATTAACTAGGGAAACTAGTTAATTAAGGGTATTTAAGAGCCATGATGAGTCTCTCATTAGTAGGGATAGGTGAGAGTTGTTATTTCCTGGTCATCGAGATGGATAGGAACTTGGTTATATCCCGAATAACCGTCCAGGAAATAGATATACTTTTGGCCAGCTAATCTTTCAAAACTGTGGTCAATGAAGGGCAAAGGAAAATGATCCTTTTTCATGGCTGTGTTCAACTCCCTGTAATCAATACAGACTCTCCAAGAGGAAACTGAACGAGTCATGATAGCTTCGCCTTTCTCGTTAGTCACAACGATAATCCCGACTTTCTTGGAAACAATTTGCACGGGATTAACCCAGGGACTATCTGAGATTGAATAAATGATTCCTGCGTCAAGACACTTGAAGATTTCTTTCTTGACCACTTCTCGCATATTGGGGTTCAGTCTCCTCTGCATCTGGCGAGAAGGGCGGGATCCATCTTCTATAAAAATCCGATCATTACAATAAGATGGCTTGATCCCCCTAAGGTCATGGATGATCCAACCAATTGCCTCTTTATGTACTTTTAGGACCCTAATCAGTTTCATCTCCTTCTCCTTAGTCAGTTTAGCACTAATAATCGTAGGGAGTTTTCTTAGGTCCTAAAAATTCATATTTCAGACTGTTGGGCAATGGTTTCAATTCAAGCTGGTGTAAGTTTATGATGAAGGGTAAGGAGGATGTTGATGAAGATTCATCAGGACGATCCAATGGAAGAGGTTGTGAGTGAACAAAATTAGCAACCTCTTCAGGGTGTGGCAGGTTTGCCACGGAGGGTTGTGGGTTAGGTTCATTGGTGTGATAGGAATTCTCAAGAATGGTAATAGCCATACAAGTCTTAAGATTCAGATCATCATCCTCAAGTTCCTCAATATATCTGCAATCCTCAAATTTGTTAATTTCCTTAAAAATTTCAAGTTTCAATTTTCTATCTCCAAAGGTGATTTCCATACTGCCACTTTCACAATTGATGTTGGCCATAGTGGTAGCTAGGAACGGACACCCTAGAATGATGGGCGTGTTCCTTAAATCTTCAAGTACATCCATGTCAAGAACAAGGAAATCTACAAGAAAGTAGAAGTCCTTAACCTTGATTATAACATCCTCAATAATGCCTTTCGGGTTCATGACCGAACTGTCTGCTAACTACAACATTGCTGAGGTCGGCTTGAGTTCACCTAATCCAAACTTTTCATAAAGAGTAGTCAGAATTAGGTTTATGGATGCACCTAGATCCAAGAGTGCCCAGTCAAAAGTGTAATCCCCGATAACACATGAAATCAAAGGGGCACCTAGATCTCTCTTTTTCTGAAGGAGGTGATGCAGGAAAATAGAACTAGCCTACTCAGAGAGTATCACCTTCCTCTGTGTTGATTCTCTCAGCTTACGCTTCTGAGTGCATAAATTCTTTAAGAATTTAGCATAAGCTGGAATATGCTTAATAGCATCGAGGAGTGGGATATTGATTTTGACATTCTTGAATACATTCAAGAGCTCCTCATTGCTATCAACAAGCTTCTTCTTCCTAGATTTTAGCAAGGCTTCAAGAAATGGGACATGAGAAAAATCATTAGATTCGAGGTCCTGAGCCTTGGTTTCTTCTTCAACTTTCTCCTTGCCTTTCTCAAGCTCACCAGGGTTTGATTGACTAGAAGATGGTAGTTCAGGATCCTTGGTTTGCCTTCCACTCCTCAAGGTTATGAAGTTTGCAGACGTGTACGGGTTTGCGTCTTGGGGAGGGTTAGTGTTTACGAGCGAAATTGATGTTATAAATGCTGCATCATAGTATAGGTCGAAATCGCTTGAAAACAAATAAGATTTATGCTCGAAAGAAATCCAAGGTCAAACATAGGAAGCAAGTAACAATTAACTATCAAGATTGCAATTCTATTAATGTATAACAATAAATTCAAGCAAGAATGATATATATGATAAAGCAAATGTCAATGAAGCAAAAAGATTAAGGTAAAATGGTGATTTGAATCACCAAATTACCCTAAGCACAAATAAGCTCAAGTATCTCAAATAATGCAACAATAATATCAATGCAATAGTAGTATCAGTCGACAGTTAGGCCAATCAGTCGACTTAAACAACAGGTGCTATAGTGCTAGGGAAGCACTGTTCTTCTCTGTCCTTTTTCCTCTTCTCTTCTTCTTTGCCTTAGCTTTTCTTTTCTTTCTCTTCTTCTTCTCTTCTTCACACACAAAGGGGCTCTAATTTTGGCTAAGTGTCAAAATCTCCTCAGAGCAAAACCCTCCCCTGCCCCGCGTGCTCTCTCCTCTCTCTGGGTTCCACTCTCCCAGAGCCTTCCATAGTCACAGGTAATCGGATTCGGATCTAAGCGCACCCGGGACCACGGTTGCGAGCATGGGTCACAGCCGAGGTGTGCGTGGGTTAGGTGGGTTGGGTCGGACCAGGCTCGCGTGATGCGTGTCACTGGCAAGGCATGTGTGAAGGGGTGGTGGGGGACCTCACCCCCCAAGTGTCTTGAGGCAATAAGCCCGCTTCACTTTTTCAATTTATGCGTTGATGCAGCCTCACAGATTTCCGAGGTGGGACTAAATGTCCCACCGTCATCTTTGCATAACTGCGGTTGGATTGCCTTCCAATCAAGGCAGCTGCTGAGGATATGGCTTCCAACCAAGACCTTGGAATGAAACCTGAAGCCACTCCACGCTTCCTAGGGATGTTTCCTGGAGCTCATAACGCCTGGAGCTCGATGAATGAAGGCGGCAATGGTGGAGATGGTGGAGCTCCGGTGAATACACCTACAGAGAAGAATACAGCCTTGCGACCTCATCAGATGGTTCAACAGGCTTCATCGTAGCACGGCGAACGTGGTGGTAGGTGCAGCATGAGGCAAGGAGCGTTGTGGAGGTCGGACGGAGTCGGGAACGGAGGTGCTGTGATGGGTTGTTCGAGGGCGTGTTTAGGTGGTGAATTAGTGAAATAGATAGAGGGCTTTTGCCCCTTTGGTCGAGGCGGAGATGTAGGGATGAACGATGAGGAGTTTAGTAGTGTGTGGAGTGAGATGTGCCTCGCCAGAGGAGTGGCCAGACACAGAAGGGATGACAGTGAATGGGCAGTAACGTAGACGGCGAGGATGAAGGAGATAGAGGCGTCGGCTGGTACTACTTGACACGGAGGAAGCTGAGGGAGACAAATCCATCACCAGTATTGCAAACGGATGAGGAATGGAGATGGAGGAGGTCGCTGAACGTCGAGGAGTACTTCGGCCGGAGGAGGAGAGAAGAATTGGGGGTTATTCTAGTCGAATTCAAGCGTGGGGAACTCAGCGATGTCTAGGGGTTCTTTTATAGGGGTCTAGGGGGCAAAAAGAGCTTGGGAGCCAAGCTTCCAAGATTGGAAGGTTCGCTAGAGATGGGGACCCAAATCTTTCAAAGGTTCACACCAGGATTTGTGCCAATTTTAGAGCTTCGAATCTAGCTCAAAAGGAAGGGAATTCCTTGACGAACTACCCTTTCAAATATGAGAGGGATTTGTCAAGGAATCAAGGAGAAAATGCCAAATCAAGCTCGTAGAAGTTGTAGGATTAGGATTTCATGGAGGAAGGGACGTATTTAAAGAAGGAGGCGATAAGGTTGGGGACCTATTTGTAAAGGATCCAAAAGTTAGGGGCATGTGTGTGAGATAAAAGAGTCAGACAGAACAAAATTGCAAACTAGGTCAAGACAATCTCATATTAGGCCCAAATTTTGGTACAAACCTAATTTGGACTTATGGAATCCAATGGTGAAGTTGGATTTTGGTTTTGACCTATTTTGACTGGGTAATTTGCATAATTACCCAAATTAGGGCAAATGTCTGTCTGAGACTCTATTTTGGGTCAACACGGGTTCCAATAGTTAAATTGAAGGTACCAAACACTAGAGAACATTTTTCTATGATTTTTAGAGGGTTTAGGTGAATTTTATCCTGACCGGAACCTTAGTAAATCAAGTGGGTCAATTTTTAGGGTTTCAGAAGTCATTTAATTCTCAACAAACACAAAAATCCTTTTCTGTTTGTACTAACTCACTTGTTAGACTCTTAAGATCATTTGACCCTTAATTAACCCCTGAGAAAACCCGTGATTGTCTTGCATTCATGATATGATGGTAAAATTATAGTTTTAACCATGGTTTCTTGTCTTTTTCTCAAATCAATGTTTTGTGCCCTCAAGACCTTCTGGAAGATATGTAGGAGCTTTTATTCACTTAATCAGATCAAATTGAATTAGTTATCGCTCATGATGGTGCTCCCATCAATTAGGAAAGATCGGACGGGCTTGATTAGCTGGATATCCAGGGTTAGATGAAGAAGCAGAAGAAGAAGGACCCTACTCAACCACCTGATCATGTGCATGTGGGTCCCTCTGATTCTCGTACCCTTAGGCTTGATTTCCTTATTTTGTACATTGAGAGGGTTGGGTATGGGTTGAGATGGCAGAGATCCAGGTTGACGGGTATTAGCAATGAGCTCAGATTGTAAATTGTCCAGTGAGGTTTTCATTTGTTGCATGAGCTGGAGCATGGATCCTTGCATTTCCACCATCTGACGGCTCAAATCAGCTTATCCTACGGGTTAACGGGCATTCCAAGTTGGCTGATTGACCTGATTAGGGGGCAGCTAAGTGTATACGTGACCCTGACCCATTAGTCTTTGCCGTGTATAGTTGCTAGGTCGATTTGGGTCTGCTGCCCTGGGCTTTTCCAGGAGAAGTTAGGGTGGTTCCTCCAACCCAGATTATAGGAGTTAGAATATGGGTTGGACTTAGCATTCTCAAGTACGGCATACACATCCTCATAGGATGAGGATGGTGGGAAAGAAGGAGAGGGATCAGAGAAACTTGGATCAAAGGCCCTAGTTTGGAACCCATGGGGTTCCGAGTAATGCTGGCTCACAAATTGAGCCGCTTCCAATTGATTTACGAACTCAGGTCTAGTAGGAGCTCATGAAGAATGGAATCCCAAATTCTGGGATTGAGTAGATCTAAAAGTATTTGCAGAGTTTCCAGCCATCTACTCTTCCATTCTTTTTGTAACCAGGTCCACTTTATTGAGTTTGTTACAAATCAATTCCATATCGAATGAATGACAGTCGTGGACTGATAAGTCCACTTTAGTGGATCATTATTTGGCCTAAGTACTTCCTAATTAGTTATTCTTAGTTGTTAATTGATTAAGAGTTATATGATTATTCACCTTAGTTTGCATATAATTTTATGCGTTAGTTTTACATTTAATAACATATGATATGGTAACATAATCTATTTGATGGATGCAGGCTAGGTGCAAGAGCTTGGACGTCCATTTTTTTTTACTTCTATAAGACGTCCTGAGCTTAGATTTGACATTTGGTAACCGCCAGCACGAACTCACTAACACTACATTTTTTAAGATGTCTGGAGCTTGGATCAAACGTCTGATGAAGAATGGCCAGAGCTTTTCCTACCGTTCCAACCACTCGCAATCCTCGAAGAGTGGTTGGAGAACCCTTCGGTTGAAGAAAGAAACAAACAGAGGAGATCCCGGGGGGGAGAACTTTTAAAAAGAAGGATCTCTCCTTCCTTGTAACCATCACCATCGTGACCATATCGCCTACGCCGTGAACCAAGCTTACACCATGGAACTCCAGCGTGCACCGTGGCTTGAGCGAACTCCATCGTCGCCTTTCCCATTGCACTCCATGCTCGTGGTGACAACATGGGCACCACCCACCCTCTCCTCTTCTCCATTTCCCTTCTACCTCTTTCAACACCACCGCCTCCCCTATTTTTCCACTCCATGAGAACCCAAAGAGCCACCGATGACATTCACTTCATGCAGCTACCCCGCGTCATCATCTTCATCGCCACATCACCGGTGGCCTCCCCGTATCTCATCGCAACTACATCTCCAACCACCAACACCCCTCACAGCCACCCCCGCCCCCCACTCACCTATTCTTCTTCTTCCTCTTCTTCAACCGATCCTCTATCACACCAAAAGAATCCAACAGCGAGCAGCACCATCTAGCGCCGTCCACACACCTCCAACCTCCTTGACTCATGCCGGCTTCACCAAATGCTCTCAACCTCCCTCGCCGACCACCTGGGCCACGCTCGACCTTGCGTGGCCCACGCTAGCAGCCACAGTAGCGAGCGGCTACCTCATCACCGTCGACCGCTGGTGCTCCGACCAACCACGTCCGGCCACCACCGGCCGCACCTCCTACGCCATTGCGAAGCCCTCATCTTGACTCTCCTCCACCACAAGTGGTTCGTGCTTCCATCAACTGGCCCGCACGCGAGGAAGAAAGAAGAGAAATCCTCTGTTTCATTTTCATATCAAAATTTACGTCTTATGCCATTACGAGGTTTACTATTCCTTTATTTATTGAATTAGTTTATTGAAAGGAATTTATATGAATGTCCCTCCATTCCATCCGAATTTCGTCGAGTTGAATTCCTCTCATGAATTATATAGAGCATGTCATATTTATTACAGTGAACAAAGTATCTTTTATTGGAAATTAACATTTATATTGTTCGCCATTGCCAAGATCACTATTTAACATAATATTATTTTTTGGTGATTGTGCATTTAAACACTTACATTCTTGATCAATTACTTAGAATGAGCATTTATGTGGGAAATTGGTTATTAAATTCCTCAACACAGTTAATTAAGTTATTTAAGCTTAATTAAATATGCAAGAATGTAACTTAGGTTAACTCAAATTTAAGTCATGAATGTAATATAGGGTCGAGTTAACCTAACATTTTAGATTTTAAAATTTTTTTTTAACTGGTTGAGTCCAAGTCATTCACTGGGAGACATAACTTAATCCTAACTCAACATTAAATCTCTAAGAATAATTAAGAGTCAATTAATTAATCAAATTATAATTAACAATACTTTAAACATATGAATAATTGCACAAAATATGTGACAATAAAAGCATGCAATATTCCATTAAGACAAAACACATTTACACATGAAATTTATCATTTAGAACTAAGTAAACATGTTTATTACATCGATTACTTCTAATTACAAAAGATTAAGGCAAGAAAATACTAAACAAATGAGTACAAATGACTTGTTACATTAAAACTCAAAATAATGAAAGAGATCAAAATATACTCATGGAATTACAAATCAGACGTCTTAAAAATAAAAATTAAAAGTCTAAAGCAAATGAGAGATGTATGATTCTCTCTTTCATTCCTTTATTAAAATGCCTTCATGACCTTCATCTTTCTCTTCAACCCTTGTCTCTTTTTCTCCCTTTCCTCTTTAGCTAATCTCCTTAACCCTTTCTCAATACTTAAACTTTTAAACCCTCTTCTCTCCATCTCTTTTTTCTTTAATTCTTCTTTCAATCTCCTTACTGTGCATGTAACCTTCCACACTTAGTCATTTTTTTACGCAACACTTAACCCATTTTGCCTTTAATTATAAAAATTATTTTATTAATGGGTGGTTAGACCTCTTTCGGATACACAGCACCTCTAAGTGTGGACTAGACCCTACTAGGTGAATTTAATTAGGAACTACTAGAGGTCCGACCTAATTTAATTAGGTGGATTTCTTATGTTTTCATCAATGCACAGTACCAGCCTCCCAGGCCCACACCCACTCTCGGGCCCACACTCACACCCACAGGCACACACACACACCCATGTGCACCCAGTGTTCATCAGCTGCGCCCTGCGCTGACGACCAAAACGTCCTAATCATAAATTCGTATTATACCAAGTCACGTGCTCCAAGTTTTCCGAGGTGGAACTACGTTCACCCTTTCCTTGCCAGACTTCAAGACTCGATTCCGGCTGATTGGCTAGATGGTTTCGATCGAGCAAAGGCTCGATCGAAAGCCCTTGATGTGCTCTATCAGGAAATAGCATCAATTCAATGCTCAAAGGAAGCTTGGCCCTTCGATTTGAAGGGCGAAAATGGCTATTTCACACGACCAAAATGGCCTGCAGAGAAGAGACTCAGGTCAATTGACCTGCAGAGGCTACGCAGCTCTCAACTGATGGCCTACATTCCTTCAGTGATTAATTTTGCTTCTAATGGTCAAGGAAGTGAGGTTCTAAAAGCTTCAGAGAAGGAGAAGCTCCAGAACTTCATTCCCAATACATAGAGCTCATATTTGAGCTAAAAAATGCTCAGCAAAGAGAGATTAACCTCCAGACGTGATTTGAACATCCTTAGAAGGTCAAGAGTGACTGATCTGGGCAAATTTGAGGTTCAAAGTTTGCCAAAATTGCTGAAGAACAATGTTGGGTTCAAAATGAACCCAAACTGCACGGCTTATGAAATCCCAAGCAATCCTCAAAATAATTCAATCAGATCATTTCAAATGCATTCTAAATCATCCCAGAAATCAATTGAAACCCTTAATTCAAAGATTTAATCATTTATTCCTCGAATTGAACTCTGGGTTGACCAATTTCCATTCAACGTTGACTTTCTAATCAAGTCTTCTCGAAACAAATTAAAACCTTGAATAAACTTAATTCATCCTCATGAAATGATTCAACACTTTAAAGACCTACTTAAATGACCCTAGAGGTATTTCAAGCATCGCCACCTGAGACCAAATACACCTGAGTTCGTCAGAAGAACTCGGTGGCTCTTAATCCAATTTGAGGATCTAAGTAGGTTCTACAAGGTCCCCTGAAGCTAATGGATCTATTTTCTAGCTCAGATTACCTCTAACTAAGCTTCTCCAACTTTGCCGAAGTTGGAGAAGATAGAGATCAGGAGAGAAAAATTCTCACCAAAACTCAAGTCTAGCCACAGGGATCTAATCCTTAGGCTTTAACTAAGCATTTTGGAGCTTCTTAGGGTCTATTAAGGGCTGAAGCTCAAGTACGACTTGCCGAAGCTCACCGAAGCTCTGGTGAACTCAGAAATGATGTATTGGAGTTCAAAACTCCAAGAATTAGCTTAAGAACAATCTAGAAAAGTTCTTGAAGTGACAAAGAACCTCAGGAGCTTAACAATGAACTCAATTAAAAAGTAAATCAGAAGATAAGCTTGAATTCAACAAAATCAAAAGTTTAAGTTCGCTAGAACTTAGAACAATTCCTCTCACTCAATTGAGTGAGGGGAATTGTTCAGTGGTGTAAGGCGATGATGAAAATGTGATTAATTAAGTGAAATAACTCCTCTGGGCTCACCATGGATAGTGGCTCAGAGGTTGAGATGAAATTTAGGCGATTTTGATTTAGGCGGTTATTTATCAAATTAATGGTAAGATCGAGGCCCTTGAAGTGTGATTAGGTGATGGAGGGCCCCTGTGCTTGTGATGAAGCCTCGGTGACCTCCACCGTGGACAGCAGAGGTCACCGGTGGTTGTGAATTGAATTAGGTGAGATAGTTGATAAAAGTAGTCGATCAAGGATGAAATGACATCAATGGAGGTTGAGGAAGGTGTATGATGAATTGAAAAAACCAAATGTAGGCTTGGGTGAGCTCAACGAGCTCGTCGGAGCTTGAGACAAAGATTGAGAACAAATCATGTAAACTACCTAAATGAACTAACTAACTACGCTACACTAAACTACTTACCTAATGTTACTATTACCTGGACGATAGGGGAAGGATAACTCCATCGATGTTCGTAACGAAGGAAGAAATGGAGGGTAGAAGGAAGCAACTCCGACGACTGGTTGCGATGTGTGGAAGCAGAGATCAACGTCAGTGCTTCGTCAGAGGATGCAGCAGACGACGGTAGAGCTCATCAGGGGATGGGGACGGTTAAAGATGTAGATCGGAAGTGGGAAATGATCGCTGGAATAGGATGAATAGCCTATTGGTCAGCTACGATGTGGAGAAGAGGGAAAGGGAGATAACCGCTCAAATCGAAGGAAAGGGGAGCTATTTATAGGTGACGATGAAGGATGAGGGGGATGTACTTGGACAGAAGGACGTCTAGGTTCAGTTAAACTACCGGTGTCGTCTCTGACGTCGATAAGCTTAACTCCTAGACCTAATAGGATTAAAGGTCAATCCGATCCGTTAGATGAAGAAAGGGAGGTGAGCGGAAGAGAAACGGCCAAGGCAGCTGTGTTCTGTCGAGGGATGAAGGTGGATCGGGTGGTGCGGTGACCGACTGATGAGAGCCGTCCAGTGCGAGGAAGAAGAAACATTGCACTCACAGGGACCTATTTCCAGGAAAACTTAAGGACCCATGTGCATGAAAAGGACTCAAGTGCAATGAAACCTAAGGACTAAAATGTAAACTGAGGTTTTTAAGGCTTATTTTAATTTAATTCTTTTTCAACTTTTTATATATGATTATAAATTAGATAAATATATATATACCTTGAATTTACGTTTTAGACCTTTGAGCTTAATTTATTTAATTGATTAAGTTACTTAAATTATTACATACTTAAGTGTAAATTATGCTTAAGTTAAATTAGGTATTAATTAGGTAACTAATTAATTATATTTTGAGTCCATTTATTAATTAGATTATTAATGATATTAATTGACTTATAATTAAGCATTTTTAACTTATTTGTAGGTCCTTTATTTATTTATCCCTTGTTATATAATTAACCCCTATATATTCATATGCCTGGCTAATTAACAAGGGTTTCTAGTTAATTACGGATAGTTAGAAGCCATGATGAGTCTCTCATCAGAAATGAGTTGCATTAATGAATAGGCACACCCATTGAGATTCCTGAATAAAAGAGGCACCACTCACGAGTTTAATAGGCTAATTACTTCCTATGGAGATGACCTAATCATTGTGGGTAGAAATATTTTATGTGTTGATTGAGAGTTTTCCACCACGTGAACTATGACGATGTATTATTTTTGTTGCTATCTTTTTAATCAAGTGAGAATCTCTCTATCATGGACCTCATTAAGATTCGATCTAGGTTGCTGAGACTGGTTAAAAGTGTCCATGGAGGCATGATTGATAGAATTTTTACTCATTTCCTCAAACAAATCATGTGCACTATCTGCACCATTGTTGAGGAATTGCCTCTGCAAGAAGCGTCCATGTGATTACGGAGTTGCTCAATCAACCCGTGATAAAAGATCTACACAACTTGCCATTTCGGCACCTCGTGGTGTAGACACTTCTGCAACAGATCTTGGAATTGCTCCTAGGCACCGTGAAGTGCTTCCCCTCTCTGCTGGACAAAAGTAGTAATCATCCGTCGTAAGGCATTAGTATGCTCGACTGGAAAGAATTTCTTTACGAAGGCTGATTTAAGATCATTCCATGTAGCTATCGGCCTTCCAATAGTCTGATACCAATGTGCGGCCTTATCCCTAAGAGAGTGGGAGAAAAGCCTCATGATCATTTGCTCCTCGTCCATGTTTTATGCTTTGGTGGTCTGGACCAAAGTGGTCATGCCTTCCAAATGCTGAAACAGGCTCCAGAGCCAAGCCCATGAAAATGTTTGACCAGGCTTAGCACCTAAGGCTTGATTTCCATGTCACTGGAAGAAATCTGGACACCGGGAAATTCTCCATAATTAGAAGGTTCATAAAAATCCTTTAAGGGTTGAGTGCCCTGACCATGCATTCGCTGGAACCATGCTTGCATTTGCTGTAACTGTTCCAGCTACCTTTGCAGCATCTCTTGTGGATCCTGAGGTAGAGAAGGTGGTTGATCAGCCATGGGATCTATTGAATTAAAATTCAACCTACGCCTCCTTGAATGGTGATGGGGCGAATTCGCACGTAGATAGGTTCGGATTTGGAAAACCCGTTGTTGTAGTTCGATTCGCAAGAAAATCGGTTGATCAGATAAAATTTATAACCGAAACTCGAAAAGTGAGTCCCGGGTCGAACACGGGGAAGTGAACATTTGGTTTTGAAAGATACGCATTTTGCTTTTATTTCTTTTTATCATTTTTGTCTTTTCTAATTTTTTTGGTATTTTTAGCAAGCAAGAGATCGGGTCAATGAATTCTTATCTAACTAATCTACTTGCAAAATATTAGAGAGAGAGAGAGAAACAGTCATATATTTCAAAACAAATGTTTGTTACAACTAGGAAAGTGGGAAATCTATACTACGAAAGCAATAAAGATAGAGATAGGTGAGAGAAATCCCCCTCGACAGTTGCTCGGAGGACAACTCACTCTGACGTCGCCTAGAGGAAGCTGGTGAGGAGCGGGACAAACGAGGATGGAGCTGGAGGACGGAGGGTGGGGCAGGACGGCGTCGCGGAGAGGATCTTCTTCCTGAAGGGCGGTGAGAAGACGGCCATGGGATGCTCCACGAAGGGGGATGAGAGGCAGGAACAAATGTTTTTTTCTACTCTAGAGGAGCATCCCAGGCTTGGGACAAGCTCTCTCTAGAGCCTTGAAGGTGGTGAGAGGAAGAAAGGAAGAGATGAAGAAGAATGGGAGGGGTAGGGGTCCTTTTATAGTGGAGGAAAGAATCAAATTCGTATATAGGACATTTAGTGACGGTCATAAATGTCGCTAAAGATCCATCATAAACGTCGCTTAAGATCCCGCACCCACCCTCGCCCCTGCTGGCTTGCACATCACGTGCCTCTACTGTCGCACTGCTGGCACGTGCTCTACATGCCCTTGTTGCGCACGCTACGCTCCTCACGCCCACGTGCGCTGCTGCTGCTGCCTTGCACGCTGCATTGCTGCACCTGCATGCGTGCATGCCTCCATGCACGTGCGCACCCGTGCTGCTGTGTGCATGTGGTGGCACATGCGTGCGCATGGGTGGCCTAGGTTGACCACGTGGCGTGACTTGGGCCGTCCATCTTCTTTCTATTGTAGGAACTGCTACAGAGGTCGGATTTAGTCAATTTTTACATCGTTGGGCTACGATTGTCGACCCAAATCCATCCACGTAATCATATTTATCGTTGAAAGCTTCGAATTATGTCACCTAGTCCCTTGGCCGTTAATCTTCCTCATACTACAAATGGTGCTACGAGACTCTGATCAAGGTGATTTCGGAGGCATTAGACTTCGATCGTCGTCCTGATCAAATCCGTACGGTCGGATCGTCAATTCGAGGATCTATAATAAATCTCCTCTCCTAACCACAAAAAAGATGCAATTAACCGAAAATATACACAACTACTCTAAATGCATAACGATTCATGCTATGAAATATTTGTAATATGAGATGCAAATCTAAGCCTAGGAGCATGCATAAATAAGCATTTTAACCTAAATGGATGTGTCTACATCATAACCCCATGCCTATCTTTTGCTAGTCCTTAGTAAAATTAAACTACATGCTATGTATAAAAATAGAATTTGGACTCGATTGCTTAGGCCTAAGTCGTTATTAACAATAGAAAATTTCAACTAAGGTCCTAAACTATGAAAACTCAACAGTATTCGGGTGTCTACCAGAATGTAGACAGCCCAAGTCCTCGTCTTATTTGAAAAGGGAAGATACATTTTTTTTGTTTTTCTTCTTTTCTAACTTTTTTGGACTTTTGGAGTTTGAGAGTTTTGGGATAACTTTTTACGGTTACTCGACCTGCCCAAGACTCGAAAAGGACTCTAAGTGCTAAGCATCTTGTGAAAGGGTGATAGACTCACTATGCGGCCATTAAAATGAACTTTAGGTTTTTACAACCCTAGGTGACCTTAAAGATTTCTACCTAGATGTTTATCTTTTCGAACGGTAGCTTTCTCCCTACTTTAGTTTTTATGGGGTCAACACAAGGGCGAACCCAGTGTATATCTCTCCAGTTTATGCTACTTTCCCGCTTCTTCTGTAAGTGTTTTGGGAATTATTGTGCATTTTTGTGAGCTGGGCTCTAGACAACCAGCCAATGGGCTGTTACCCATGGTAACTTGCCAGCCATACTCATACGGTGAAGTGTGATTTTTTTTATTTTCTCCTTTTTCTATTTTTTTCTTGTTATTCTAAGTATTTCTTTTTTTCTCTTTTTTTTTTTAAGTAGGTGGCTTCCCTAATTTAAGATTTACATAAAGGCATCAGGAAGAGAATGGTTGTGCGGCTAGGCCTTGGACAACCAACCAATGAGCTATTACCATCGACAACTTGCTAGTCATACCACCCTAGACGGTTCATTAGCTAACCAATTTCTGAAGAAACCGCCGAAAAGTGAGTCAATGCAAACAGTGTGTAGATGCTTAGGCTTAAAGTCCCCTCAAATCAGAGGGCAGGTTAATAAGTCGTATACTTATCACCCCAATTTATTGACCAATTTAAAATAGAATTACTTGGTGAGGACTCGAGATTAAGTCCACATTCAAGTAGACACCCTAGCTAATTAAGCCTGAAGACCTGAAGAGCCTAAGTGTTCAGGTCCTATCGTATCGTTCCCTAAAGTTAATAACTTCCAAATGCCTAAGTTCTCTTCTCTTGATTTTTTTTTTCTTTTTGAATTTTCTTTTTTTTTTTTAACTAAAAGAAATTCTACGGAGTTAACAAAATGATTTCAAGAATTAATTATCCACCCCACATGCCTAAATGATGTAATGTCCTCAATGTAAAAATACAAACATGAAAAGGGCAAAGTAAATAGAATATCACCTAAATTTCGTGACAATCCGATCAACTCCACAGAGAACATGGAATATACACACGTGCTAAATTTATTTCCTTCAACTAGGCATAAAATGCAAAAAAGAAGAAATTAGGAATTCACAAGTGCAGGTCAGAATCAAAATAAAAATATTGATTACAGGACCTGCCAACAGAAGATGTCCACAAACATGGACTAAGTTGTGGTGCAGACCCATGCCCCAGGGTCGAGTGGTTTTAAGGTTCTGGATGAAAATCACCCAGAACCTAAGATTATTGTGCTTGCAGGGCCAGGCGTGCAGTTTGGTGGTGTGTAACCCAAGATTAAAGTGTCGGACAACGGATTGATCTGATTCATTAAAATTGGGTGTCCACTCATAGTTCAGCTCAGGAAGATAGTCAATTATTCCAAGCTTGGGTCACACGTGAAATATATCATAAGGGTCCTGATAGAAGGTAGGTGGTTTCAGGTCAATAGGAACCCTTATATCCAAAATCATATTTCCCTCAAAAGTAGCTTCCCAAATTTTCATTTCCACATTTCTACCCTCTAAAATCAAAGTTCCTGGGAGAGAGTGTTGTGTGCTTACTTCATGGACACTGACACGGGAGTTGGCATTTCTGCCAAAAGTGTCCGTGGATGAATGGTTGAAAGTGTTTTCGCTCATTTCGTCAAAAAGTTCATAGGCACTGTTAGCATCTTTATTTCAAAAATTGCCCCCACATGAGGCGTCAACAAATTACCTCAATTGGTCATCAAGACCATGGTAGAATATTTGCATGAATTCCCTCAACGGAATAGTTGGTTCAGCATTGGGTGGCCTATTGTTAGCTAGGTTTGTGACGGCCCTAGTCAATTATTTTTTTTAGCCTGGAGTTGTTGGAGTTGAGTTACTACCATGAGGAGAGGGTCAGAATTTTGAGAAATTTCCATTGTCCTTTGGGACGGGAATTCAGATTGCGGCATTTCAATTTGTGGTTCGGGAACCTCTACTTCAGGTTCAAAATTAGGGTTCCCATTTTGTGTGTTAGAAGATGATGGGTTAGTGATTTCTTTGTAGTTTTGGGCTTTTTCCATTTTTTCTTGATTTTTAGTAGAGGAAGAAGAAGAATCAAACAAACGAGTATGGGCGTTGCGGTGGGCTGAGAAATCAATTGGTCCCTCCAAGTGTAGATTTTGGGACCGTTGACTGTGCATACACTAAATGGAAGAACAGGAGGAAAGGAGAAGAGATAGATGAGAGAAGTGCAATTCAAACAATCAAAATTCTAGACCTAACTTAAATGTGACTCCCTAAAATTAACCTAAGACTTGATCTACCTAGGAAATAAGAATTCAATAATGAATACCTGTTCTATCAACACATCTGGCCAAGTTGCATAAGGGGAGGTCTGGGCCCAAGCATTTCCCAAGAAAATCCCCAAGGGCTTGTGCAAACCCGCGCCTAGTCGTTTGACATGGCCCCTCAGCCTGACACTAGATATAGATGACAGAATTGGTACTAACTAGAGAAAACTTAAGACCTATATAGCAACCCTAAGTTGATGAAACCTTAGGGGTCAAATTACTACAATTTTAGTTAGGTCTAGGATACTATAGTGCACACAGAATATGGAGGGCATTGATTGGGGTATTGCCCTGTTATTTCAATTTTTAGTGCATGTGCAGGAATTGGAAAGTGGTTCCAATTTCAAACAAGTTGCCACACAAATTGATGTATTTCTGTCTTTTTAGAATTGGATTTAAGTTAGTATGTTTTAGGGTTTCCGTTTTAAGTTTTCAAACAAGTTTCAAGCTCCACAATCAAAGGAAAATAAGTTGTATTGGTGAAGATTAATTTCCTTTAAAGAAGGTCTCTAAAAAAAAGGAAAGAAACCCTAATCTAATTGGCCCTAAGACAGAAAATTACTACTAATGAATTTTTTTTAGGTTTTCTGTATTAAGTAGTGGTCCAAACAAATCAAACAACAACATTAATTTAATTAAAATCAAACAAGGATTCCATAAAATATTTTTTTAGGATTTTAGAAATTTGTTTGATATTTGTTTTGAATTTTTTTTTGTGTTGGTGTCAATGTTTTAAAATGATATTTGTGGGTATTTTGAACTTTTTAGTACCACCACTAACATCAAAAAATTGTGGTTATTTTATATGATGTGTGAAATTTCAAAAGGATTCCATAAAGATAAATTTCATAAAAATTGGATGATCATAAAAATTCCTAAAATTCTTGGATAGAAGCAAAATAGGAAGATTAGATGAGATGACCCCTCTATAGTCCATGAATTTTGAAAAATTCTATACAACTCTAATTATTCTGAAATTTGGAACAGATGTTCCTCACTTGAATTGGAATCACTGGGTGAAATTTCATGATTTTAGAAGGCTTGTGGTGTTGGGAATTGATTTTTGAATTCCAAATAGAAGTCTAGACCCGAAAATCAGAACACCAACACTTGAAGTGAAGTGGTGTTAAATGATGCAAACAAGCAATCAATTGCTTTTAAATGAAACCACTCCACTTAACCTAATTTTTTGAGATCTTGAAAGCCAAGGTTAATGTGTTTTGATAGTTTTAAGGGCTAGGTGTGACTAGAAAGAGGAGCCAACCTGAATTTCCACAGGAAGAAAAGGAAATTGAAGACCTTCTTCCAAAAATCCTGCTTGATTCATGTAGCTCCTACACACATGAGAGAGAGAGAGAGAGAGAAAAGGGATGAGATCCTCGTATCAAGCAAGAGAAAAGTGATAAATCTAAACCTTGCCTCCCCAGAAATGACACCAAAAAGTGATCGCTAAAATGTGTGATTTGTAAAAGCGGGTTTTTAAGTCATTATAACACACAATTTAGATTGCTTTTAAATTTGCAAAATCCGAGTACTTAGGTAAGTATTTGGGTCGTCCCTAGAGAGGCAAGAAAGCTTTTACCAAAATTCTCATTTGATCTTTTGGAAATCAACTTCTTTTCTTAGGGTTTTTGAAATATGTAAATTTTTGTTGATTTTGAATAGGGCAAAAACAAATGCAGAGAGAATGATGGAAATTTAAGCTATGGAAATTGCAAGGCAACTAGTTCCTTCTTCCAACTCACCCTAAGCACGAAAGGCCTAGTGCAATGAAGAAGTCACAAAATAATCACAAGCTCTTTAAACCAAAAGTAGAAGAATGCTTCTTAATTAAAAGAGTTTTACAACGGAGTTGGAAAACTCACAAGTGAAAAGAATCTCCACTTGTAATTTCCACCCAAATTGAAATCTAGCACTATACTACTATGCAACTAAACAACAAAAAGTAGAAGAAAGCTTACAAGATGTTGATGATGGTAATGATGCTGCTTGGAACTCCTGCTCCAGTCCTGGTTGCCCCAACACTAAAAGGATTTCCTCTCTCCTTCCTGGATGTCCTCCACAAGCAAACCCAAGGTGGGTGTGCTTCTCCCTCCTAGAGTGGATGGCTTGCCACTCCAAGAACTCCTCCATAAGGTGATGTGGACCACCTTCAGAACCTCCTCCTCTAGATGTCCTTGCTTAGCTTTCCTCCTTGGTATGGTGGCAACACAAGGAAGAAGAAGATTTGGTTGAAGCCACCAAGGAGACAGGGTGTCCCCTTGATCTTCTTCCTCTTCTTCTTCCTCCTTGGAAGTTGGATATAGGTGGAATGTAGGTAGAATATATGCACCAAGGATGATGAAAATGTGGGTAGTTAGGTGGGTATATATAGAGTATGGAGGAGGGGGGATTGGCATGGATGGAATAGATAGTTAGGATGGGATTTGGGATGGTAGTTAAGGATCCTAGGGCTAGGAATGAATGGTGCCAAGTGAGGGGGCACAAGGGGGGGTGGTTATGGCTTTGGTGCCCCTTAGAGTTGGCACCAAAGTGGGCCTTCTAGAAGGCTATTAGGCGGCGCCATCTTAGGGTTCTAGAAGGGGGTTATGTGTAGGGATTAGATGGGCATATAGGGTAAGGTGTAGGGCTAGGATGGAGGTTCATGTTGGCACCAAAATAAAGGGATGTCTAGGGCTTTTTGGTGCCAACATGAAGAAGTGTCTAGGGTGGTGGTTATGGTGGGTTGGCACCAAAAGGAATTGGGTTAGGTTAGGGTTAGTTAGGTTTAAGGTGGAGGAGTGGACAACCATGGATTTTTAGGTGGAGCTATAGCTTAGCTAAGCTAGCTAAGCTAGCTTATCTAGTGAAGTAAAGGTGGAGGATCTAGGGTTTCATGAAGGAGGAGCTGGGAGAGAAGACTTTGGAGTTGATGGAAGCTATGCTGGAGTTGGCCTGCTGAGGCAGCTTCAAGGGGAGCTAAACTACTAAGCTCAGCTACTTAGTTCTTATGCAAGTAGCCAAGCTTGGGTAGTTGAGCTCAATTGAGCTGGCCTCAACCCAGCTAGAGCTAGGTTGAGCTAGAACTACATCTGATGAGAACTCCAAAGCTAGCTAAGCTACTAGTTGACAAGTAGTAGCTCAGCTAGCTTAGAGTTTAGCTACTATGAGCTGGCTAGAGTTGAGGTAAGCTGAGCTTGAGTTGAGGTGGACTGAGTTCAACCTAGTTGAGCTAGCTGGAGCTCCCTATGGACTGAGTGGAAATAAAATGAGCTAGACTCAACCAAGTTGAGCTAGATCTTAGCTCAACTGAGGTAGCGTAAGCTAAGTTGAGCTATCTTGAGCTACCATCCAGCAAATATGAGCTAGATGGAGCTGGAATGAGCTAAACTTAACCAATGTGAACTGATGTTTACCTAGTATGAGCTGGATCCAACTAGGGTTCAGCTGATCTGGACTTCTTCACTTTCTTCCTTCTTGAGTGCTAGGGTTTTGATGGTTTGAATATCTGTTTAACCTTAACACTCATGTAAAGATGTCAAAAATAAAAAAAGAATGCAATGCATGATTAACCTAATTTATGTCTAAATGCAACCCAAAATCCATTTGCAGAGTAAAATCCTAAGACCTAGGTATGTTTTAATGCAAAAGAATGATGATAAACTGGTGTTTATCATTAGGCCCTGGACACTGAGGTCCGGTATCGTATCCCCAATCAAAGTTATCTCGGCTAGTGGATGGGTAATTATAAGTCAAGTCGGGATAGTAATCATCTTGGGGATAAGTGGTGGTAGGAGGATAGGATGGGAAATGCATGTAGGATGTGGAAGGATACATTATTGAGTATGAGGGAAATCAGAAGAGAGAAAGGTGCCCTGCAGTACAAGCAATCAACCTTGTCCTTAGGTGGGTTAGTCTAAAGACCTACAGACTCCTAGGACCCATCTTGAGATTATAATCAATTTGGTCTACTTTTATCTGGTCAATCCAACCAGTTAGAAGGAGGGGCTGGGGAGAAGGTTCTTCCTTTGGCTTGCACCTCCAGTTCCTAGTGTACCCCCCAACCGCGATTGTTTGACTCTACTCCCTTAGCTAGACATCAGATGGACCAGTAGAAGGAGGTAATTGGAAAAAAATCTCAATCAGAGCACCGAAGAGCGAATCAATCCTTAAGGCCAACATCTACTCAGTCTTAATTAGGCTTGGGATGATTGTGCTCTTGGAATGTGATGGGCCCTTTAGATGGGTTGTGCCCTTAATGATCAATTCAAATGTGTGTGCGTGCACAACTAGGGTTTGCAAACAAGGTTATTGCGTAATATGTCTTTTAGGGTTTAATCCTTATGTTGGTTCAATCAGGGTTCAGTAGAATACTTCAGGTTTTACAAGCACTGGTGATGATGTATTCCTTCAGTAATTAGAAAAAAAATGTAGAGTGCCTGGTTTAGCCCTAACAATCAACCCTAAGTGGCAAGCTACTGATGAATCACTTTTATCTTAAGTGGTGCGGCCCAAACAGTTCAATCAATTGGCCTGTTACACCGCTTAGTTAAAGCACACAAAAATGTTTGACCTATTCAGATTTCTCTCACTTATTGGTGTGTTGAGTTAGGGTGTACCAGATCCATAGGTCAAATTCCGATTAAGCGGTAGAATTGATGTGAAGTGGTGCACCTTAAGTCGAGAGTTGTGGGTGTTAATGTGTGTCTCTTTCAGAAAATCCCACAATAGAAGAGTATTTTTTTTATTATTTTTTTAATATATGCAAGTGGGTGAGGTGAGGCGAAGTGACAATCAAACAATCAGATCTATCCTAAGGTTTATAAAAGCACCTAGGTTGATTTGAGTTTGAGTTATTAGTGTGGTGAAATGGAAACTAAGGTGGGGTTGGTGGGGGATAAACTTACAAATGTCTCTATCGGCACTTTACTCCAATCTACCGCCTTCAGCTCCTTGATCAGGTTCCTGCAAGACAATAAATCGAAGAAGAAAGATAGGTTAGAAAAATATGTAAGTAATGCAGGAAAATGTGAAAAAACCAAAGAGCGTTGCCTCCCCAGCAATGGTGCCAAAATGATGGGGCGGATTCGCACGCGAATAGGTCTAGATTTGGAAAACCTGTTGTCACAGTTTGATTCGCGAGAAAATCCATCGATCAGATAAAATTTATAACTCAAACTCGAAAAGTGAGTCTCGGGTCGAACACAGGGAGGCAAATGTTTGGTTTTGAAAGATATGCATTTCGCTTTTATTTGTTTTTGTCATTTTTGTCTTTTCTAATTTTTTTGGTATTTTTTGCAAGCAAGAGATCGAGCCGATGAATTCTTATCTAACTAATCTACTTGCAAAATATAAGAGAGAGAGAGAGAAACAGTCATATATTTCGAAACAAATGTTTGTTACAACTAGGAAAGCGGGAAATCTATACTACGAAAGCAATAAAGATAGAAATAGGTGAGAGAAATCCCCCTCGACGGTTGCTCGGAGGATGACTCGCTCTGATGTCATCTGGAGGAAGGTGGTGATGAGCAGGACGAACGAGGACGGAGCCGGAGGACGGAGGGTGGGGTAGGATGGCGTCGCGGCAAGGATCTTTTTCCCGAAGGGAGGTGAGAAGACAGCCATGGGATGCTCCACGAAGGGGGATGAGAGGTGGGAACAAATGTTTGTTTTCTACTCTAAAGGAGCATCCCGGGTTCGGGACAAGCTCTCTCTAGAGCCTTAAAGGTGGTGAGAGGAAGAGATGAAGAAGAATGGGAGGGGTAGGGGTCCTTTTGTAGTAGAGGAAAGAATCAAATTCGTATATAGGACATTTTATGATGGTCATAAACATTGCTGAAGATCCACTGCAAACGTCACTAAAGATCCTGCGCCAACCCTTGCCCCCGCTAAGGCGTGCATCACGCTCCTCTGCTGCCGCACCGCTGGCACGTACTCCACGCACCCTTGTTGCGCGCGCACGCGCACTACGCGCCTCACGTCTGTATGCTGTCATAACTGCCTTGCACGCTGCATTGCTGCGCCTGTGTTCTTGCATGCCTCTGCACACGCACGCGCACCCGTGTTGCTGTGCACGTGCAGTGGCACGTGCGTGCAAATGGGTGGCCTGGGTTGAGCCACATGACGCGACCTGGGCCGTCCATCTTTTTTCTGTTGTAAGGGCTGCTACAGAGGTCGAATTGAGTCGATTTTTATGCCATTGTGCTACGATCGTTAACCCGAATCCATCCGCACAGTCGGATTTGTCGTTTGAAGCTCTGAATTACATCACCTAGTCCCTTGGCCGTTGATCTTCCTCATACTACATATGGTGCTACGAGACTCCAATCAAGGAGATTTTGGAGGCGTTGGACTCGAATCGTCGTTCTGATCATATCTGTATGGTCGGATCATCAATTCGAGGCTCTGAAATAAATTTCCTTCTCTCCTGACCACAAAAAGGATGCAATTAACCTAAAATATGCACTACTCTAAATGCATAATGATGCATGCTATGAAATATTTATAATATGGAATGCAAATCAAAGCCTAGGAACATGCATAAATAGCCATTTTAACCTAAATGAATGTGTAATGATTAGTTGTAATGAACATCACTTGATTATTGTGAAATCCATGTTTATTCTATCTCTATTTTGTATTTATTTATAATATTCTCTCTCTCTCTTCTATTCATTATTATTTAAGTAGATAGCTAGTTTAGATTCAATTCAACCAGCTAATCTACTTTGTGACATATAAAACAAACACAATTTTTAATCAAGCGTCTGCCTCTTTATGTTCGACCCAGAATTCCTTTTGAGTTTCGGTAAATTTATTTGTTGATAATTTTTCTCACAAATCTCACTACAACGATGAGTTTTCTAAACTCAACCTATTTGCGACAATTTTCCACTTCAACAAGGCCCCAAAAGAGCCCTATTAGACCCTACCAAGCATTCTTTTTAAATAGAACGTTAGCATGTTCACTTTTACTTTAGATAGCATGATTATAATGAATTTGTCTCCCTGTGGATCGACCCTACTCCCACTATCCATTGTTCCCCATTTGTTAGTGAGATAGGATTTTAAATTTGATTGAGATTTTGTGTGCAACGACATCGTTAATTTTATAACGCAAAATCACATTATCATATTTTGACGCCATTGCCGGAGAAGCAACGGATTACTATTTGCATGCTATCCATTTTCATCCTTAATTTTTGACATGTTTGTTTCTTTGTCTCAGGTACATTATCCCGGAGGAGTCCGAGTGACACGGAGGTGCCCGGCATGGTGGGGTGGAGACGAAGAGATGCATCGTCATCACCATGTTTTTTTTCTTTTTAGGTTATAGGTTATGAGTGTTTAGGTCTAAATTTCCCATGTAAAACCTGGTGTCTAGTCTGTGGGGTAGTGCCAAACGATCGCATCTAAGGGTATAAAGGAGCCTAGTACTAAGTTGGGCCAAACCTTCCCCTTAGTCCCTTCATACTCCACCTGGATAGGTTAACTTGGGAAATGTGGATTTTATTCACTTTGTCTTCCTAACTTAGACTCTCTAGAGGCTTAGATCAATTAGGGATATACATTAGGGCTAGATCTAATTGCTTGATTGTGCACACTCATGTCTCTCTCTTATTCTAAACCTTGATTTCTTCCATCTATATCCATGGACTTCAATTCTTATTCTTCATATTCCTTATATCCCCAATCTAAGTTTTATCCCAATTCGACCCAACATTATTCATATTCTAATTGGGATAACTCTACATTTAACTGGGGATCTAACTTGAGATACCAATATCCAAGATATGATTCTAATCCCCAGAATGATCTCAATCCTTATCCCGATTCAACTTTTACTTCTTGATGAGAACCTCATCATGAACCCTAACTAGCACATTTTAACCTAATAAATTGAACAAAAGCTCCTACAAAACCTAAGGGAAGGCCTAAATCAGGGAATTGTTGAGCAAAAAATAAAACATTATACAAGGGGTAAAACTGCAATTTTACCATTGAAGTGCATGAATGGGATTTTTAAGGGTTTAGACATAGGTCAAGTGGACTTAATAAGAGAAAAAGTGGGATGGTTTGGTCAGAAAAGGGTTATGACAAAATTTGGGAATTAAATGACATTCTATAACCCTAAAACAAACCCACTCTAATTCACAAAGTTCCAAGAAATATAAAAATCAACTAAACCCTCTAAAAATTATGGAAAAATATTCTCTATGGTTTAGAATCTTCAATTTGGCCGTTGGAACTTATTTTGACATAAATTGAGAACCATACCCAATTTTTAACCTAATTTGGGTTTTTGTGCAAAATGTCTAGTCAAACGTGGTCAAACCTAAAATCCAACTTCACCATTGGATTCCTTATGTCCAAATTAGGTTTACGTCAACATTTGGAATTAAGGAAAGGTCATCTTGATCCACTTTACAAAATGGCCTTCAATAATTACTCTGACACTTAGCTTTTTGAAACCTTGCAAAGACCCCCCTATCTTTCCCGTCGTCTTCTTCAATCTAGTCCCTCTGCCACCCGCTGCGCAGGCCATACCTTCGGTGACGTGCGGAGGATGGCGCCCGCATGCATGGGGAGACGGCCCCAGATTTGAAAGGGGAGCTCCCTGCGAAGCCCCCTACCACATGGGCTGGCTCCCATGCCCTGTCGGCCGCCATACCTCTCGTGCGAACACGTGAGAGGTATGGGTCTCTGTCTACCCACGTCTCCAATGGGGTTTTTCCCATGGCTTTTGCGCGCTTCGCGGCCGGTCGACGCCTATTTAAGGAGCAGCGCCCTCTGTCGCATCCTTCAAGCTCCACTTGGCCTGAGAATCCCCTCAAATTCCTCTCCTCCCAACTACGGCCATTCGCCTAGAGCTTCCGGTGACTATCCTCCTCCTTTCTCGTCGCCCTGCCACCATACCAGTGGTAGGGTCGCCTCCGCCGTCTTCCGTCACACCGTGCCGTACCAGTGGGTGCCCTCCAGCCCCTCTTCCTCGTCGCCACTTCTTCCCCTGGGCGCCTTCGTCTCCGGCGACAGCAGTACCAGCCGCTCACCACCTCTACCTCCTCCATTCACTCCTAACCTACTAGCTAAGTCCCTCTTACCCTTCTCTTTAATTCCCCTCTATCAATTTGTTGTTTCGACTCCTCTACACCACTGTCCACCCTCACCATCTCCATCTCCGACCACCAACTCTGGCGAGGACATTTCACCACCACAGACAGCTCCACCCCTCGCCAACCGATCCCTGAGCATCACCTCCACCCACTGATCACCCTACGACCCTCCACTGACTGCGCCACCCACTATCGCCTCCCCCCAAACAGACCCACTCACACAGACTCAGACCGACCTGGGAACGCACACCCAGGCCATTCTGAGCCACGCTGACCCCCACAGTAACTTCACCATGCTCTGGCAAGGCCTGTCGAGTGTCCTGACATGGCCAAGAGGCCGTTTTGCTGATTTCAGGTCTCCGGCCTCCACCGCCATTAACGCTGAGCTTGGAGCAAGCTCGAAAGCAGCTCCAGGCCCTTCCAGCTCCAAGAGGCGCGCCCAGGTTGCGCAGAACGCTTTTGCACATGGCTCCAGGTCTTCCATTGGCAGCGAAGACCTCAGCTGGGGCGACTATTGCTCGCACTCCCTGCTACGAGTGAGCGAGAGAGGAGGGGCACAGATAGTCCCACCTTGGGCGTTTTCAAGCACCTCGCGATGCATAAATTGTAAAAGTGATTGAGGCTTATCGCCTCAGTCACACGGGGTGAGGTCCTTCTCACCCGCTCACTCGACCTCGTCCGCGATCGTCCCCCGCGGACCTGGCCCGACCCAATTACCCAATCTGTGCACACCTCGCCCACCACTGCACGCCGATGGACCTGGTCCCTGGCGCGTCACCCGATCCGCATGCCCAAATAGGCTCTGGGAGAGCGAACCCTGGAGTGAAACAGAGAGAGAGAGAGATGCGGGGAGGGTAGGGGTTAGGTTTTGCCTAACCATATGCTTGTGCAAGGAACTACAAGGAACTGAAGGAGAAGAAGGAAGAAGAGGATGCAGAAGAAGAAAAGGAAGGAGGAGGCGCAACTAAGACTTAGCCGCAGGAAGACAAAGAAGAGAAGGAAGAGAGAAAGCAAAGGCACAACAGAGAGAGGAAAGAAGAAGAAGAAGCCAGAAGAGAAGCTGAGGTAGAGGAGGAGGTAGAGACAGAGCAAAAGGGAAAAGAAGAGAAGGAAACTGCCAAGCAGCTGAAAGAAGAGAAAAAGAAGAAGCCAAGAAGAAGAGGAAGCAGCAACAGAAGTAGCTGAAAGAAAGAAGAAGGAGAGCACGAGCACTATAGCAGGTGGCTACTTAAGGCATCTGATCCATGGAGTCAGACGTCTGAAGATAGAGAGAAAGGAGGACAAAAGAAGAAAAGAGAAGTGACAAATTTTTACTTCCTCTCTCTAATCTTTTTGTAAAATAGTATATTATTGTAAATTGTGATTTTCTACACTTCTAGAATCAAGCTTGCTCCTTGAGTTCGACTTCGGAGAATTTTTGTATTCAAGTAATAAAATTAAATCAGACTGGTCGGTTTTACCGCGTACCAATTTTTGGCGCCGTTGTCGGGGAACAACGGGCATTTTAGAAGCTTCAAAATCACAATTTCTAATTTTATACTAATTTAATCTCTCTTTTGTTGTGCAGGAAAGGAAGGCAAGGAAGAACAAGCAGCCGCACAACAAACACACCAGAAGACAGGTAACCCTCAACCCTCTCTCTCTTAAACCCCCACATTCTAAAGAGGAAAAAGAAAAGAAAAATCAATCTAGGGCTACTTGTCTTCCATACATAGTAATTCACAGAGTTGCCTATTTTTAAATTTCAACATATTTTATCTACATATCCACTTAAGGTAACTAGGACTAAAACCTTCTTGCTTGAGCCCTAGTTACCCATTTCTGAGGCAACTAATTGGACCAACTAGAGCCAACCTAGGATTCTAAGCTAGGGTTTTAGAGACACATCTTTTAATCAAGAACTGAAAATTCCAAAAAGAGGTGTGCCTAAACCATTGCTTGAAAAAGATCTATTAAGAGAAATCCTAAGCAATCAGGCTCTTAATTTACTTGAACACTAAAAGAAATGACCTAATAAGCTGTCATAGGAACAAAAAGGTAAAGTTGATCCCTTGGATCAACCAACCTTCAAATTAGGTCACTTTTGCACAACAAAAGACTTAAAGTTCAAGTGAAACCCTAAGAACCATGATCTTAATTAAAAGTGGTAGACTTAAGAGGTCAAGGTCCCCATTTTGGTCTACCTGGAATCTCAATGACAAGAGAGGTCGGGTGGGGAAAACCCTGTAACCCGTGGGGGTGCTCTACCGTGTAGGGGTCTTCGCAGGACTCACCCTCTCTGGCTGCCCAGGTAATTCTCAAGTGGATGACCTTCTGATCAAGGGGTATCATCCACCCCAAACCTCTATAGTCACCCAACATATTTTGGGTGTCTTGATTGGGTCCAACACATTCTACCCTCATCCAATCCATTAGTGCATGTTCGGTAGAAGGTCCTTGAAACCTCCTCTAGAAATCCACTCTCCCCGAGGCCAAGCCTCGGCACCCTTGTTTGTGCGACAACCACTCCACATAGACCTCTCTTCTGATTCTGAACCTAGTCCCCTTCTTCTTCCATCATGGCTCAGCCTGTTGAAGAAGTCTTGAGCACCATCTCCAGCGTCTTAACGATCTCTTCCAGAATTTCATGAACCCACCGCAGCGCCCTATGATGTGAGATCACTATAATCCCGCTACAGTGGCAATTGAGCCTCGAGTCAGAATCCCGACTGGAGGACCTGATTCTGAATTGAAGCCCAATATGATTCATGCCATACCTAAATTCTATGGGCTTAACTCTGAAGATCCCTTCCAGCATATCAAACAGCTTAAGCATCTGGCCCAGACCTTCGGGTCAAATGCACAAAATCGGGATACCTTACTCATGAAGATGTTCTCTTTCTCCGTTATGGACAAGGCGGCTCATTGGTATCAGACACTGACCCACCTGATCAACACTTGGGAAGAACTCCAGTCCGAGTTTTTGAAGAAGTTCTTTCCCGTTGGTCGGACAAACGCCTTGCGCCATCAGATTACTCACTTCACGCAGCAGACGGGAGAACCTCTTCATGAGGCATGGGATCGATTCCAGGATCTCATGAGAAAGTGCCCCCATCATGAGTCCTCATGGTACCTGCATATATATATATATATATAATTTTCCACTACCAATATAACGCGATCAATTCTGATGGTGATTGATGCATAAACATTATACGGGATTGACAATTTCAATTGGACATTAGGAAATGGGCATTACACATTGACAATGGATCATGACACCTATCTTACAATATAATAACAATCTGGTGTCTTATTTGCATATACATGCATGGTCAATGGTCTGATAGTTACATACAAATTAATTTTATTAATGGGTAGAGTAACGTGTACGTTCAAGCACCACTTCATTCGGAAGCAAATGAATGATCAAGTATTGATGAATTGAAAAGAAAAACCACCAAACAAAATATTTATTACATGATGGTTTCAATAGGGGAAGGAAGAATTGACATAGATGAAAGCACTTTGATCTGTATATCAATGACAATTAGGAACTGTCATATTTGGAACTATTATCATATTTGCATTTACATGAGTTTGAAATCAATGATCTGAAACTTATTGTATTATCTATCATTTTTGCAGTATCTTATTATGCCCTTCTTTTTCCTAGTTATTGCATACTGGATTGTCAAAAGTGCAGTAGCTTACAATTAGGAAATATCTTTAGCTTTGTGCTATGTAATTCTTTCTTACTTAAAGGGAGTAAGATTCTATTTGCTGGGAAAAGATAGATATTGGAATAAATTGAAAGGGATCTAAAAGATTGCAGAGTAACAAATTGTACTGTTGGCATAGCACCCACATCTTGAGAATTACTACCTCTCAACTGGACTTCAACAGTATTGAATGCTGCACCAATATCCATTTGGGTAAATTACAAGGAACAATTTATGATCACCTTGTCCAAATTAGATGATTTGGATCCAGATCTTTACAGTTGGGAATCCCCTTGTAGCCCAATGTTTGAATATATATATATATATATATATTTCAGATAAACTACAGAAGCATCCAAGCTTAAATAAGCAAGGAACTAGCAGAAATTTTAGGTATGAACAAAGCAACAAGTAGGAATGAAAGAAAAAGATAAAGTTTAAACATGAATAAATTAAGAGGGGAATCACTTTTATTCAGTTAGAAGAAATGCTTTCCTAGCTTTTCCTGGGGACCAATGCTAAGCTACAAACATTGAACATCAATGTGAAGTCAGGTGTTGTCTAAGATAGTTCAAAAGTTGCTCATTCAGAAGTATCTTCCAAAGAATAGCGAAGGATCCAGCATATAAATCATATCCTATGGACATATCTTCCATTGAGGACACGCTCGTCAAGAAAATTCTCAAGACACATGTTCCAGATGGCTGTTACATTGATCTTATGCCTCTACTTTGCCTGACAGAGAACACAATTAGGTTTGTCATCACATCCATAGTAAGTCTTCCAAAGCACTTTCTCTAAAACCCCATTTAGAATGCCATGTTTTACTTTGAGTTCAAATTTCATCATGCAACTGAATAGCTAAAAAAGTGTGAAGAATGGCATTTTTTCTTGGTAGTCAAGTCAAGTTACAATTTGAGATCAAAGTGGATCAAATGGAATATAGTTTGCTGAAGCAAAACGATAATATCTTTAGGTGCCTACTCATACAATGGCAACTACAGTAGATAGAGAGAATGGTATGAAGATCATCGTGAAGGACAAAGAAATAGGATACATCAACCACAAGATATCAAGAGAGGTATCACAAAGTAGTGGAGTATTGCATAATTTTTATTAAAGAAATTCACTCCAAAACTCTCACTCTTAAGTATCTATTTTGCATAATACCTCGACTGTATTACTACATGAAGTGATCTTTATGCATGGTGTCTATGATTAACAACTAGGTTTTTTGTGGATCTTTTAGTGTTGCAATAATTTTTTAGCTGTTGTTGTCATGTTTGTCTTTCCATTGAATTTATATTGTTAATTGCTGTTTAGGTTCTTCGAGAGTCACTTTTTCTTCAACTTTTAGAAGCCATGAAGCACCCTGATGTTGATGTACGAGTAGGCGTTCATCGAATATTTTCTATACTTTTTGTAAGATGTGCCAATTTATTTTTTTGTCATGATATCTGGAAATTATGTATCAGTCTTATTTACTTTTTGCATATAAACCATGCCATGCAGTGTTGGTTCAACCATTTTAATGTACATGAGTTGAAAGAAAAGTGAGATAAGTACTATTATCCAGGTAAGAAAATGAGGCTTTATGGAAGAGCTAGCTGGAAAATTCCATACATGGTCATTTTGCAACATGATGTTTCATGTTCTTTTTCTTCAGCCTTCTTCTTCTGCCTTTACAAATTTGTGCTTCAATTTTGGACTCTTTTAACAAGATCTGTCAAATCTAAATTTCACATAGAAGGTTGAAAGATAATGGGAGGCATTGGGCAATCAATGCTATTTTATGTACTTTTTGATGTAATGGTAGTTATTGTTGCCCCATCATGGATGCAATTTGTCAATAATTTTATGTTTATCCTATATTATGGTGAGATGCTTCAAATTCTTTTGGCTTATCATGCTAAGACTTGCTCCTGTAACTACTTATCATGTTCAATCATGATCAATGGAGGCAAGTATATAACAATACAAGTAAATAAGATGTTTGGCCTGGTGAAGCTCTTATAAGACACTAAGGAATGTTTGTTTTGTACATATAGGTAGGGGTGGGACAAGCAGAGGTATTCCATTATTTTATTTGTATAAAAAACATGAAGCTTTTGTTAAGTAATTATATAATTTGACCGTGTTTGGTAATTATCTATTACTTCACATGTTCCTCATATAGAAGTGTACCTAGCAACTCCCATGGAGAAAAAGGATCTTCATCATCTATCTACCACCAACCATAAGGTACATGATTCAAATTACATATGCTACCAACCATTCATTTTTGTTGTTCTTCCATATGCTTATCTCACATAGGATTTAGAAGCAAAACTACTTGAATACAATTTGGAAATTTGTAAGAAAATGAATCACTATTCTAGTCCCTGAGCTTCACTGTTCTTCCATATGCCTATCACAATTAGAATGACATACTAAATAAATTTAAGATCAAGTTACTGACCTGTTTGACCTATAGTTCTCTATTCTGCTGCTTGAGCTTCGTTAGTTCTACTTCAAGTTCCATGACATAGGCCTATTACAAGATGTGGTTCATGAGAAACCATACATGCCCATGACTAGCAGCCAAAGGGAAGTGGAAATGCCTATAGATGCCTGATCGGTTAGATCCTCAACACAGTTAATTAAGTTATTTAGGCTTAATTAATTGCATAAGAAAGTAATTTAGGTTAACTCGAATTAATGTCATGAGTGTAGTATAAGATCAAGTTAACCTAACATTTTAGATTTTAAATTCTTTTTAATTGGTTGAGTCCAGGTCGTTCACTGGGAGGCATAATGGTAAGCTTAATTCACTATTAATTCCTAAGCATAAATTACTAACTATTTAATCAATCAGATTATAATTAAGATACTTTAAGCATATGAATAATTGCACAAGAGATAGATCAAATTAATACATTCAATCATTCCAAATAAGAAGGAACATATTTACACATGAAATTTGTCATTAAGAATCAAGTAAACATATTTATTACATCAATTACTTATTACAAGAGATTAAGGCAAGAAAATGCTATACAAGTGAGTACAAATGTCTTATTACATCAATTAAGCTCAAAATAGCAAAAGGAGACAAGTTATAGCAATAAAAGCATAAATTAGACGTCTAAAAATATTATTGGTCATCTTAAAAGTAGAAATTAGAAGTCTAATTATCTCTCTTTTTTTTAACTCTCAACCTTTCAGCCATTTCTTTTTTTTTCTCTGTTGTTCTTCATCCTTTCTCTTCCTCTTTGCTTTTTGCTCTGTTCACTCTCTTTCTTTTCTCTTTTCCTCGAGCTCTCTTTCCTTAGCTTCATTCCCTTCTCTCTTCCTTGAGCTCATTCCTTTCCTTATATTTTCCTTAACCTTAATTTCTCTAATGTGCCTTATAGATTCCACACTTAACCTATTAATTATAAAAATTTGGTTTTCTTATTGGCGGCTCAGACCGGTCGAGGATACACAGCACCCTATAGAGGGTGGGACCAAACCCTACTGGGTCTGAGCCTAATTTTTCTTAAGTGGATTCATTTCATTTTAAGCTCATGCACAATAACCGACCTCCCAAGCCCACGCACCCACTCACGGGCCCACACTTCCGCCCATAGGTGCACGCACACACCCATGCATAGGCATGTGCAACACACACACCCGCGCCCAAAGCTTAGTTTCATTTCACGCCCTGCACTGACGACCGAGAAGGCTTATGCACAAAATCATAATATAGTAAGGCGGCGCCTCCAGAACTACCGATGTGGGACCAACTTTGTCCAATCCAGGCCGAACTTCTGATGAAGATTCCCAGCAATTGGCTGGATCAAATCAGGCGTTCTAGAGCTCGATCAAGAGCTCTTGAGAAGCTCTACAGAATTGGAACACCAATTTGATGTTCAATTCTAATCTAACCCTTCGATACGAAAGTCAAGGATTCGCACGGCCCTAATGGCCTGCAGAAGTGAAATCCAAGTCTTTTGATATGCGGAAGAGGCTTCTAACCTCTAGATGAGGTTTGGACTCTATTCAGGAAGGAATTTCGCATCTAAAGGAGAAGAAAGGAGGTCCTATATAGCTTCAGGAAGATGAAGAAGCTTATGAGCTTCACACAGGAGCTTCAGAGCTCCATTTTGAAGTCTGAAAGGCTCGATAGAGAGAAAAATCTTTGGAACAAAATTAAATAATCTCAGCAGATTGTTTCACACTAATTTGGGTAGAATTGCAGTTGAATCTCGCCAAGAACTCAACGAACTCAATAATGGGTTCTAAAGAACCCATACTGACTAGTGAATCAAAACACTTAAAATCCTCAATATAACTCATTCTAATCAACTCTAAAACATTCCAGATTGTCCCAGAATTCAATTGAAACATTAATTTCATAGAATTAGTTAGTTAATCCTCGAGTTGGACTCAAAGTTGACCAAATCAAGCTTGGAATTGACTTTCTATTCTAGGTTTTCTTAGATCAAATTGAGGACCTAGATCAACGATTCAACCCCAGGAAGTGATCTAGAACATCAAAATCGTATTTTGAAGCTTCTAACGGGTTATCAGACTTCACCGCCTGAGCACTAAAGTGAGTTTGTTTGTCAGAACAAACCAGAGATTCTCGCAGGAATCAGAGATCAAGAATGGAGTATATAGGCTCCGCTCTTTCTTTAGAACCTAAAACCCAGGCTTGAAACCTAACGGAGAGGTTCTCCAATTCCACCAGAGATGGAGAAGACGGAGATCAAAACCAAGCTCCATAAGTTTAAACAACAAGTTAATCACCAAGAAATGATCCTTGCACTCTAAAGAGACAATCAGAGCTCCTCACAAAGCTTTGAGGGCTAATTCTCATATTTGAATCATCGGAGCTCTGGTGAGTCCAGAAATATGTAAATGGAGTTCGAAACTCTACAATTTTAACAAGGAACCTCAAAAACTTGTCAATTAACTCAATTAATAATTACATTGATTGATTAGCTTTGAATCCAGAAACAAACTTTCTGAGCTGATTAGAACTCAGAACGGTCTCTTTCACTAAATTGAGTAGGGAGAAGGGATAATTAGCATCCGATGATGATTTATAGATGGATTATTAGATAGATTAACTCCTCTGAGCTCGCCATAGGCAGAGGCTCAGAGGTTGGCATGGAATTAGGCATTTATTAATTAGGCGATCATTTATCTAATTAGATACAAGAGGCCCCAGCGAAGGTGCTCTAAACTCGAAGACCTCCGCCATGGACAATGCAGGTCGGCGGTGACGGTGACATGGTTAGGCGGTATAGGTGATAATTATGAGTAGAAGAAAGTGGAAATGTATCATGGAGAGATAAGAAAAGTGAAAAATTACCTGGAAGTGAGAATAAAGGCCCAACGAGGTCGGACTTGGCCTCGCCGGAGCTGGAGACGAAGCTACTGAAGCTAACTAAACTGAGCTAATTCTATCTAATTACCTAACTAATCCTACTCCTAAAAGTTAGCTCTACTTACCTGACGAAGAAGGTGAGGGATCTCGCCGTTGGCCGGGCAAGAACGAAATCAAAATCTAGACTGGGTGAGAAAAGAAGCTTCGGCTGAACGAAGCAGAGATCAGAGGGAAGATGGTGCACTCAACCACCGTTGGCAGGGTGAAAGAGAGGAAGAGGTGGTGAGAGAGGCAACGCATCCTCGGCGGCCGTGCTCGAGGAGGAGAATGAAGACGCTAGAGTTGTGGAAGAACCTATTGACCAACTACGGTGAGGTGGAGAGGGGAAGGGAGCTGATCAAGCTTAAATCATAGGGGTTGATGGGTATTTATAGGTTGCAGCAGCTATGAAGGGGTTGTATCTGGACAGAAAAGCATCTAGGTGCAAGGTAACCACCAGCATCTTCTCCGACGCCGGTGAGGTTATCACCGAGCCCTAAATAGGATTCAAGGGTCATCCAAACTGTGGGATGAAATGAAGAGTGTGAGCACAATCTTCAGAAACTTAGTGAGGAAGGAAGGATGCTGGATTTGAGGTGATCGTAAGGTGTCTTCACCGTCGCTCGTCAGCCGTTGAAGCGGCTGAAGAAGAAATGAAGAAGAAGAAAAGTGTTCAGAGGGACCTAGGCGTAAGAAATGTTAAGGACCAAAGTAAAAGGAAAGGACTCAGATGCATTGAATTCTAGGGACTAAAATGTAAATAGAGGCCATTTAAATTAATTTTAATTTAATTATTTTCCAACTTTTTATATATAATTATAAATTAGCTAAGTATTATATTAAAGCCATGTATTCACATTTTTGACCCATTTATTTATATTTATTTAGTTATTAACTTAAGTTATTAAAGACTTAGGTCTTAAGTTATACTTAAGTTAAATAAGATATTAATTAGGTAGCTAATTAATGATATTTCGAGTCCATTTATTAATTATATTATTAATAATATTAATTGACTTGTAATTAGGCATTTTAAACTTAATTTAAGGTACTTTAATGATTTGTCCCTTATTACATAATTAACCCTTATATATGCATATTCCTACCCAATTAACTAGGGAAACTAGTTAATTAAGGGAAATTAGAAACCATGATTAGCCTCTCATCATACCCCCAAGCCAAAGTTTTGCTAGTCCCTAGCAAAATTAACCAAAAATATGATGATTTAAACACCAGGGTTTAAATTATTATAAATAAAAGCTAAGTAAAGGAAGGCTTAGGTCATAATTTTGGATATTCAATATTTTAGATTTTTTTATGTATATATAAATAAGTATTCAAAAATATGCAGAGATTCTACAGAAATCTCTGTACTTGGACTTAAAAACTTAAATACCCCTCTTAAAACGCACTCTATTAAAAACAGAGTTTTTGACAGGAATTTAATCAAAAATCATAATATCGAAAACCCACTTATTCTCTGTAATCACTCTAAACCCTAGAAACTCAGAATTCAAAGTGTTTTAAGAAAACAAAACTCAAGAGTTGGAAATTAAATTTTAACTCAAAAACTCAATAGACTTAAGTTAATCCTTAAGTTTATGAAATCTGATTTTTATCAACCTAAGTTTTAGCAAATTAGCTAGACACTCATTATTAACTAACTCAGAGTGGTAAAACCCAAATCTGCCAGCCCACAGCACCAAGGACAGACTTCTAGACCTAGGGTTTCGTAAATCTTTCTCCTTTAGGCCTCAACTGCAAATCCTCAAAACCTGATTTCTTAGGCTTCACTGCCCAATACAAAGGTTTAGTAACTATGATTTTAAAGCATCCATGCTTGTGAAGAGAATTGTCCTAAAGGCATCCAAAGTTGTAAAAATCCAGATCTTAAGACATCAATTTCCAATCCAATTTATTCCAATTCAAGCCTTTGGCTTGGCCTTACTCAAATTTGGTTGCTTTCTCCTCACCAGTTTTTTATCTTGAGGTCAACACTTTTGTGTATATCTCCCCAGTGGACCACTGGGTCTCTTATTCCTAATTTTTATCTCCGTATTTTTTTCAACTCTTTTTCTACAGGATAGAACGCCCATATGTAGCGAGGTGTTCTTTATTTGATGCAAGGAAAGGTAGCATCCATTTGTACCGAGATGCTTTATTTGGTGAATAAACTGCATAAGCACCCATTTGTAGCGAGATGCTTAACTGCAGGGTGTTTTATTCTTTTTTTTTCTTTTTCTCCTCCTCATTTTTCTTACTACTATAATACTCCATATCCTTTTTCTAGGTGAGTGGCACATCCTTCACCCTTTCAAGAGCCGCCCTACGGAAATCCTTGGACTGAAGAGGATTTAGAATCGATCTCTTAACCTCTGTGTTTTCATGGTCTCATATGCCAACAAGACAACTCTATGTGTGTGAATTTTAGACGCTTAGGTTACTTAGCTCTCAAACTAGAGCTTGGACAGCAAAGCCATTCACTCTCAGGTCCTTCAAACTCTTAGTTTCCTCCTGCAGGATCTGTGTCAAGACACAACTCACCAAGTCTAGAGGAATGTCCTTAGTTGATTAAGCTAACTATAGCCTGATAGACCTTAAGACTAAAATTCTACCAACTCTTTAGTTAATTAACTTTGAATATCTAGCCTATTCACTTAACTTGGTGGTAAAAACAAATGTTCAAAAAGCGAAAGGACTGTCTAATTGACCAAGAAAGTTACAATTTAATTTCAAAACTCAAGTTTTAAACTTAATACACCTTAGTTACTTTATTTCAGGGTAAAGAGCAGAAAAAATAGATCCTTAGGGTTTCAGATTCTAACTCAAACAAAATCCCATTCAAAATTTCGCAAACAGATGCATGTTTTGAAATGATTATTTAAGTAAAAATATAAATAAGGATTTAATGCGCTTATAAAATACTATTTACAAAATATATATTATTTTTGGTTTCTGACCTAAAAGTAAAATTAAGCTTTTAATTACTAATATAATTAAGTATAAATATATTTTTGGTATCTTCTTCTTTTTCTTCATTGTTATAAATGTAAAACCCCTTTATTATTTTATGATTTTGTAATTTTTTAATTTTTATATTTATATATTTTTATTTTATGCATTATAAAATTTTCAAATTTTTATTATTTTTTCAAAATCTTTCAAATTTTTAGGGTATTTTTGACTTTTCTAAATTTTTTAATTTTTGGGTATATTTTTTTTTAAATTTCATGGGTATTTAATTTTTTGTGTTTTTATATTTTTACTTTTATCTACAAATACACTTGAAGTGAAAAGTTCACTTCACACCCTCCCAAGCCAAAATATTACAATGTCATCATTGTAAGAAGGGTGAAAAAAAAATATTACACTTCACTTATTGTAGGGTGACGGCAGAAGTCGGAAAGAAGAGATCAAAGATTTTTGTGCAGATGATTTCTATTCTGACCAAAAGTTAGAGTAGTCAGTTGAACTAAGTGAAGGTAATCAGTGTAAAATAAGTGACAATTCAGGAACAGATTCGAGTGTATGTGTAGAGAAAAGTGTAGAAAACAGGAAACAGCTATATACAGAATGAGTGGTGGAATGATGGATGTAAACCCTAGTGGAGCATGTAACAATCTCCAACAAGACCCAAAACATGTGGTTCCAAGAAAGGTTTTAAACGTTGATCATTAACTTTGAAAGATTGATCCTTGTTGGGTTTGGTGATTTCGACAGCTCCAATGTTGAAGACTCTAACTACAATAACTAGACATTGCCATTTAGACCTAAGTTTCCCAGAGAAGAGCTTCAGACGAGCATCAAAGAGCAACACCTTTTGACCAGGTGAGAAAGATTTGTGGGAAATGTGTTTATCATGGAAGGCTTTAAGTTTTTCCTTATACAGCTTTGAACTCCCATAGGAATCATGTCGTAATTCCTTAAGTTCACTAAGCTACAACCTACGGTGATCACCAACCTTCGCGAGGTCCAAATTACAGCCTTTAATTGCCCAATAGGCCTTGTGTTCAATTTCTACGGGAAGATGACAGGGTTTCCCGTAAACAAGTCTGTATGGTGACATGCCTATTGGTGTTTTGTGGGTGGTCCTATAAGCCCACAATGCCTCATCTAAACGGGAAGACCAATCCTTCCTATTGGGTCGGATTATCATTTGAAGGATCTTTTTGATCTCTCGATTAGAGACCTCGGTTTGCCCATTGGTTTGGGGATGATAAGGTGTAGAAATATGATGTGTGACCCCATAGTTCTTGAGTAGGTTCCTAAACTGGGCGTTGTTAACATGGGATCCGCCGTCAGAAATGATGACGCATGGTACCCCAAAATGAGAGATGATATGATTTTGAATAAAAGGTATGACAACTGTGTGATCATTTGTGCGTGTGGGTACAGCTTCGATCTAACAAGATACATAATCAACTGTGAGTAAAATATACTCGAAGCCAAAAGAGGATGGAAACGGACCCATGAAATCTACGACCCAGATATCAAAGATCTCACAGACTACAATTGGGTTCAGAGACATCATGTCTTTTCGGGACATGCTACCAAGAGTCTGGCAGCGACTACATGCCTTGCAATATGTCTGTGAATCTGGAAATAAAGTGGGACAATAAAACCCACATTGTAGAACTTTTGCAATAGTCTTACGACTAGGAAAATGACCGCCACAAGCCTGGTCTTGACAGAAGGAAAGAATAGAATCAATCTCGGAAGAGGAAACACAACGCCTAATGATTTGATCGTTGCAAAGTTGAAATAGATACAGATCTTCCCAGAAATAGTATTTGGCTTCTAATTTGAGTCGTGATTTGCGATTCCAGTCCCAGTCAGGCGGGAATTGATGTGTAACCAAATAATTGACGATGTCTACATACCAAGGAAGATCTGACGATATAGCCAAAAGATGTTCATCAGGTAAGTGCTCAGTGATTAGAGGAGATGATTTAATAATATCAGAAGGAAGGCGGAAAAGGTGGTCAGCAACAACATTCTGTCATCCTGCCTTATCACGAATTTCTAGGTCGAATTCTTGCAAAAGTAAGATTCATCTGATCAACCTAGGTTTCGTGTCCTTTTCGGATAGGTGTCTAATAGCAGAGTGATCAGAGTACACAATGATTCGAGATCTGAGTATGTAAGATCTGAACTTTTCTAATCCAATACCATCACTAGTAATTCCTTTTCTGTTACCGTGTATTCCTTTGTGCCTCATTCAAAGTCTTACTAGCATAGTAAATCACTATTAGATTTTTCTTGATTTTCTGTCCAAGTATAGCTCCAACTGCGTAATCTGATGCATCACATATGATTTCAAATGGTAAATCCCAACTAAGTGGTTGCAAGATTGGAGCCTGTGTAACTCTATCTCTCAATGTCTCAAATGCAGATATACACTCCTCACTCATCTCAAAAGTCGTGTCCTTCGTGAGGAGGTTTGTGAGTAGTCGAGCAATTTTTGAAAAGTCGAGTATAAATCTTCTGTAGAAACCCACATGCCTGAGAAAATATCTGATGCCCTTGATCGAGTTAGGAATTGGAAGATTTGAGATTTGATTGATCTTGGCTCAATCTACTTGGATACCTCACTCAAACACGAGGTGGCCAAGTATAATGCCCTGAGGAGTGTATATCTCCTAGCTAAGGACAAGATTCACTTCTAGTCATCTCTTAAGAATCTTCAACAAATTATCCAAACAAATATCAAATGTTTACCCGAAGATTGAAAAATCATCCATGAATACTTCCATGAATTTACCCACCATCTCAATAAAAATGGCTAACATGCAACGCTGAAAAGTCACGGGTGCGTTGCAAAGCCCAAATGGCATTCTTCGGAAAGCAAAGGTTCCGAAGGGGCAGGTGAAAGTCATTTTCTCTTGATCTTCGGGATAAATTGCGACCTGATTGTATTCGAAGTAACCATCCAAGAAGCAAAAGAACCTATTACCAGCTAATCTCTCAATGATATGATCAATGAATGGTAAAGGAAAGTGGTCCTTCTTTGTAATAGTGTTGAGCTTGAGATAGTCGATGCAAACTCGCCATGAATTTGCAATTCGTGTGGGAATGGTTTCTCCAGATTCGATCTTGATTATGTTGAGTCATGCCTTTTTAGGTACCACTTGAATTGGACTCACCCAAGGGCTATTTGATATAGGATATATAATGTCAGCATCCAGCCACTTGATTATTTCCTTCTTTACGACCTCCCTCAGATTTGGATTTAAATGTCTTTGAGCTTCTCTTGAAGGTCGTGCCCTATCTTCTATATAGATGCAATGAGTACAATAATTGGGGCTAATCCCGGTGAGATCATGTAAAGTCCACCCGATTGCCTTCTTATGGTCTTGTAAAACCTCGATTAGTTTCTTTTATTGTTTCAGAGATAAATGAGAGTTGATGATTATAGGATGTTTCTGATCGAAGTCAAGATAGACATATTTCAAATTGACAGGAAATGGCTTTAATTCGAGTGCAGGAGTCAGATCAATAGCAGGATTTGGGGTGGGATTTTCGATTGTAAGAAGTGACTAAAATGAGTCATGTGATTCAGATTCAGGATCGAGTACAGATTCTAATAGCGGGTTTTCATTATGAGGGTACAAGATATCAAAAGATGTGTTTTCTAGTTCTAAAGAACTAGGGTAATCCTCAAAAATCAAAATAGATCTGATTTCCTCAATCCATTTGCAATCTAATCCTCGAGAAGCTTTAAATATATCCAATTTTATTATCTTCTCCCCAAATTTTAACTCAATCTTTCCAGACTCACAATCTATGTTGGCCTTAGCAGTGGCCAAAAAGGGTCTCCCTAAGATAATTGGGGTATCACTAACTCGTTCAGGAACTTCCATATCTAAGATAATAAAATCCACTAGAAAATAAAAGTCCTGAACACTCATGATCACATCTTCCAAAACTCCCCTAGGTGACTTAATAGATCTATCTGCTAATTGTAGAGTCACATCAGAAGGTTTAAGTGTGTCAACATCAAAATATTCAATTAGGGAAGTTGGAATCAAATTAATAGATGCTCCTAAATCTAGGAGGGCTCTATCAAAGTTCCCCAATCATACAGGAAATAAATGGAGAACTTGGGTCTTTCTTTTTCAAAGGAAGCGTACTCAAAATAATAGAGCTCACTTGCTCCCAGACTACCACAGTGCTTCCTTTCCTCGACTTACGCTTAGGAGTACATAATTCCTTGGGAAATCTCGCATAAGTCGGAATGTGTTTAATAGCATCTAGGAGTGGAATATTAATGTGTACCTATTCAAAAATTTTAACTAAATGTTCATCTAATGTAACAGGTAGCTTTTTTTTCCTAGTCTTCTTCAGGGCTTCAGGGAATGGAACTTGGATTTCCTGTTTTACGGAGAGGTCTACCTGATTTCGTGAATTAGTGGGAATTGCGGAATTGGGCTCTACACCTCTCATGGGTGTAGAAATAGGGGCTATTCTAGATGTACTAGGGTCTTGGGATAGGTTTCGTGGATCTACTGGATCCCTAGTGGACGTCCCACGACGGGTTGTAACAGAGTTAATACCCGCATGAGAAGAAGATGCTTGCTGGTGCTGGAAAGATGGATTCTGTAGTAGTGGTTGACTTTCTTGAGTCAGATGGTGTTGTTGATTTAAATACTCAAAATTAATAGATGCACCAGAGGGTGGATTTGGATTCTGATTCTGATTCAAGGGTATTTGATTAAGGAGATGGATTTGTCCCTGATTCGGATGTTGAGCTCTCGTGTGTGGTCTCTGCTAGATATTCCTAGGGTTTGGAACTGGCTGGGATGGAAGGGCCTCTAGCTGACGAGACTCGGCTAATTGCGTGATTTGGCCCCTGAGATCAGCCAGTTCTACCGAACATTGCCGTTGTACGTCAGCATTCTGTCGCTGGCTCTCAGTCACAGCTTGTAAAATCTGGTCGAGCTGCGAGTCTCTATTTGGCCCCGTGAAATTGTGCAAACCCACATGAAATGGCCTCACATTTGGTTGCTGAAACAACAACGTAGGTGGGTTTTGCCTGGTCTGAGTCGGATATGATGGTCTTTGTGAATGATCAGACCAAAAGAAATTAGGGTGATTTTTAGTCGCTCTGAAACAAGTTTTAAAATCGTTGCGTTGCATTGTAGATTGAATCAGTGCGAAAACATATAATATTTATAACTCAGATAAAATCCAAGGTCGTTCGCTGGGAGCAAGTAGGAATTCAATCTCAAAATTGCAATTTAAGCATAATATGAGCAATTTATAATGAAACTCCAAGCAATAATGATATATCAATGAAAGCAAATGTCAATACTGTAAAAAAAATGGAGTAAAATGGTGATTTGAATCACCAATTAGTCCTCATAATGATAGTTAAGAGATGCACAATATCAATTAAGAAGCTCAAATCAGACATCTGATAGTAGGATCAAACATCTTAGACGTCTGATTCTACAGTGATTTTCTGTCTCTGCTTCTTCTGCAGATGCTTCTTCTCTTTCTTTCTCTTCTTCTTTCTCTGCTCCTTAGACTCTTCCTCTTCTTTTCTTCCTTCTCTACTCTTTTCCTTCTCTTCCTCTTCACACAGAAGGGGAAAGGGTCTTCAGATTTGGCTAAGTGTCAGCTACTTCTCCAGAGAGCAAACCCCCCCAAACCCTCGCATGCTCTCTCTCTTTCTGTCTCTGGGTCACGCTCTCCCAAAGCCTTCCATAGTACTAGGTATTCGGGTATTCGAATCAAGCGCGTACCCAGGTCCAAACTCACCGACAATGGGTGGTGAGCGAGGAGTGAGGTGTGGGCAAGTCAAGTGATAGGTGTGAGGAGGGACCTCACCACTTGTGTCTGAGGCAACAAGCCCCATGCACAAAAATAATTTATTCCGTTGCAAGGGGTCTTCCGTATCCGATGTGGGACTATGTCCCTGCTTGTTCTTCGCGCACACAACTACTGAGGAAATCTGTCGAATTGGCGAGCTGCAACTATGGAACTCCTCACTTGAGGACCTGGAAACCTACAGGTATTGATTCCACACCACTGATGCAAAATACGCGTGATTTGTAAAGGCGGGTTTTTAACGTCGTTGTAACATGCGAATTTGCATACACTTTCAAATTTATATCCTAGATAGGGGAGTATCTAGGGTCGTCCAAGGAGGCCAAAATTGCAATTCAATTCTCTTGCTAAAAACACATCTCAACTTTCTTTTCGATATTTTAAATATATATAATTTTTTTTTGTGTTTTGAAATAATACGGGCAAAGTGCGAATTGTGACAAAAGAGTCCTAACACCTAAAATGCTAAGCTGAAACTTAAAAGATTAAAAAGTCCACTACCTAAGCTCACTCTAGGCAAGTGCAGGCCTAGAGTAATTAGGGAGTGGAAGTAGAATAAATGCTAGAACTACAGTAACAATTGCAATAGAAAATTAAAAAGAAGGCAATTTGATTAACTCGAATTTGTTTTCTTTTTCCAAGACAAGTAGAGGAATGCTTCTACTAGAAATAAAGAAATTTAAAAGCAATGAAAGAAACACAAATCCTCTTGCAAAAATTGGTGAATAAAGGAGTCTTCTTGCTCCAAGCCTAGCTGCTCCTTGGCTTGAAAAGAGGGCTTCCTTCTTCTACTTCCTTGAGAGCTCCTCCAAGGTGGAAGCTACCACCTTCAATGCTCTCCTCCAAGGGGTGGGCGTGCACCACCCTCAAAAGCTCCTCCAAGGTGGCGTGGACCACCTTCAAGATCTCCTCCAAATTTCTTCCTTGCCTGGCTTCTCCTTTGTCTGGCGTGGGCACAAGAGAGAAGGGAAGAGGGGAAGGCACCAAAGGGACAGAATATCCCTTTAATCTTCTTCTTCTTCTTCTCTCTTGGGAGTGGGCTCTAAGTGGAATATGAGAGTGAATTTGCTAGCCAAGGATGCTTTGAATGGTGGTGGGTAGTGGTCTTTTTATAGGGTAGGATGGGGGGTTAAGGTGCCCCTTGAAATGGAGGGCTAAGATGGAAGGATGGAGGTGGTTGGTGATCCTATGGTCAAGGGCATTTGGCGCCAACCCAAGGGACTCCTAGAGGGTGGTTATGGGTGGTGACATCCCTTGAAGTTGGCACCAAAATAACTTCTAGAAGGGGGTCTTAGGTGGCGCCAAGAAAGGTTCTAGAAGGAGGGGGTATGTGGAGGGTAGAGATGGGTTTAAGGGGAATTGTGTGGTGGAGATGAAGGGGATTTTTGGAGGGAAAAGTGGCACCAACAAGGGGGTAGTTAGGGTGGTTTTGGTGCCACTTTAGGTGTCTTTTGGAGGTGGTGGGTAGGCTAGGTTGGCGCCAAGTAGGTTAGCTTATGTGGAGCTTAGGTGGAGCTAGTTGGGTGGAGTTGTTAGGTGGGTTTTTGGGGTGGTACAAGCCAAGGAAGTTGGAGCATAGCTAAGCTAAGCTAGCTTAGCTAATGGAGGAGTGGAGGAGGAGGTGTTGGAGCTAGGGTTTGGAGGGAGGAGTTGAGGAGGAGAAGTCTAGAGCTGAAACTAGAGCTGGCTGCTACTGAAGAGGCTGGCATGGAGCTATTCTAGCTAGCCTAGCTTGCTAGTTCTTTGCTAGCTACTAAGCCAAGCTAAAGTGAGCTGGCTTCTACCATAATGAGCTGAGGTGAGTTAGGTCTGGTGCTTCCAGGGAGGATCAAGCTGGTTGAGGTAGCTAAGGTAGCTTAGCTCAACTGAGTTGAGCTAAGCTGAGTCCCTAGGAGCTGGACTTGAGCTTCCTGAGCTGGGATGAGTTCTTCTTCAGCTGGCTGGAGTTTAGTGGACCTTGATGTAGCTGGATTTGAGCTGGGGTGGACTCCTGTCAACTCAGCTGAGCTAGCTAGAGCTCCTTGTGGACTAGTGGGAGCTGAGATGAGTTGGACTCAGCTAAGTTGAGCTGGATCTGAGCTGACTTGAGCTAGGGTGAGCTAAGATGAACTCTCTTGGGATGCCATTCAGCTGAGATTAGCTGAATGGAGCTGGGATGAGCTAACCCTAGTTCAAGAGAGCTAGGTTCCAACTGTGTTGAGCTGGATCAAGCTGAGTTCCAGCTAGTCTGAATTCCTTCTTCACCAATTGCCTTCTTGAGTGCTAGGGTTTTAGGGATCTGTATATCTGTTCATCCCTACCACTCACAAAAACACACTAAAATAACAAAAGAAAATGCAATGCATGCCTAACCTAGTGAATGCCTAAATGCAGTCTAAAAACCCATTTGCAGAGTAAAATTCTAAGAGCTAGGTTTGTTTTAATGCATAAGAATGATGATAAACTGGCATTTATCACACCCCCATGCTTATCTTTTGCTAGTCTCTTAGCAAAACTTCAAATTTTTTTTTTTTTGGAAACAGAATTTTTGAGAAATCTAATTTTTTCGACTTTTGAGGAGAAAAAAGACTAAGGGACCTTAGTAGATCAAAACACAGGAGGTACGTGATTTGTTAAAGATAAACATCGGGATTTATTTTTGGATCCAACCATTAGATAGAATGGGATCAATATATCCTCCAAAAAATTCACAAATTAACCCCTTGTTAATTCAGATGACTTGAAATTTTTGTTTTTAGGATTTTTCTGGCTCATGAATCTGATTTGCAACTTGCAAAATCCTTTAAAACCTTGTGTCTGTGCTTGTGAAAAGCCAACATTTATAAGGGCGTGTTAATTTATTTATTATTACTTTTTTTTTCCCCATGCTTATTTTTAGCTTAGTCTTACAACAGATGTATTGGGATCATCATTCCCGTTACCATTCCTCGAGGGGGCTCTGGTGCTAGTACTTTGAGATAGCACTGTCCATGACACCACCCAGGAGATCACAACCCTAAAACACGATGCGGTGTAAAGGGGCGCTCCAAGCAAACTCAAGCTCTTACTCCGACACTATAGGTAAAGCACTGTCCAAGACACTTGTGCTGCTAAAATGCGCTTTAATGCTCCATCTAAAGATATGAAATATAGATATGGAGCAGCGCCGAGGCAGTAACATGTTGACATCGCGTCCTCAAAGGAGGCATTTTCCTCCTTCTCGGTGGTGGGAACTCAAACCAATGATCTGCTTCAGACTTTTACTAAGTCCAAACAAGGGAGTTTTTCAAATTTTTAGTTGTTTTTTAAGTGTTGGCTTGTGTGTGAAAATTGACACAAGAAGTTCTTCAAAACATACAAGTTTTTGAATCAAAAACTAAGCCAAATTCTTTCCATATTACAAAATAGGATCAAGTCACCTGAACTATCATGAGTTCAAGTGGAATTTTAGAGAATGATATCTGATCTAATCTAAAATAGACCTTGAAATTCTAATGATCAAATCCGCATCCTCATCCCTAGTTTGTTAAAGATTAAATCCTATTGTACCTAAAAGTGAAATTTTCAACCTTAGTCCCGATTTCAAAAATTTTTCTTAAAAAAGTTTTCAACATTTTTATTTTTTTGGGTATGCAAGCAGGAAGTAAATTAAAGAAAAATGCATATTTTTAGGTTTTGAAAATCCTAAATCGATCGTCAAAATTTAAAAACACCCCCCCATGCTTAAGATATGCCATGTTCTCATGCATTAGGAGGGAAAAGGGATCACCTTAGTGAAGAACGGTCGGGTTTAGGATGATTAAAACCTAGAAAAAGAAGAAAAAAAGGAAAGCAGGGAAAAATGATGAGTTACCTCCCATCCAGTGCTATCTTTTACGCAATTCAGCCGGGCGTAATGTGCATTAGTGATCAAGGGTGGCTGGCTCAGTAAACTTAAAAGATTCAGACGGAATTTTAGGCGTATGATCAAAATAGGGCTTTAAACGTTGGCCATTGACTTGAAAGGTCGAATTAGTTTTTAGATCAAAAAGATCAACAGCACCTTATGGATATGTTTTATGGACAATAAAGGGGCCGATCCATTTAGATTTTAATTTGCCAGGAAAAAAACATAATCTCGCATCGAAAAGCCAAGCGTGTTGATTAACGTCAGAGTGTTTCCGAACAATATATTTATCGTGAAAATTATTTCTTCAATCTTTATAAATCCTCGCATTTTCATAGGAAAAATTATGCAATTCTTCCAATTCAGTTAATTATAATTTTCTATGGTTACCAGCGTCAGATAAATCCATATTGAGTTGTTTTATTGCCCAAAAAGCCCTATGTTCTAATTCTACCTGGAGATGGCATGCCTTCCCAAAAATCAGACAGAAGGGAGACATGCCAAGAGGGGTTTTAAAAGCGGTACGGTAGGCCCATAAAGCGTTGTCCAATTTGGTGGACCAATCTTTACGGCCGGGCCTAATCGTCTTTTGTAAAATATTTTTAATTTCCCGGTTAGAAACTTCAGCCTGGCCATTTGTTTGGGGCTGATAAGGTGTGGAAATTTTATGATTAACCCCATATTTAGAAAGAAGGTGACAGAATTGTGAGTGGATGAAATGTGAGCCTCCGTCACTGATAATGGCTTTTGGTATGCTGAATCTTGAGAAAATATTTTTCTTAAGAAATTCGACAACCACACGGTGATCACTAGTGTCGGTGGGTATTGCTTCTATCCATTTAGAAACATAGTCGACTGCGACTAATATATATAAATACCCACCAAAGTTGATGAACGGTCCCATGAAGTCGATGCCCCAAACATCAAAAATTTCAACCTCTAAAATAGGATAAGGGGCATCATATCCTTCTGAGTCATGTTGCCGATGCTTTGGCAACGCACACAGGATCGAACAAAGTCATGAGCATCTTTGTGCAAGCTGTGCCAATAAAATTCCACATTAAGGATTTTAGCTGCAGTTTTCTTGCCTGAAAAATGTCCGCCATAGGCCATTGAGTGACAATGTGTCAAAATATCATGGATTTCATAATCGAGGACACATCGTTGAATGACCTGATCGCAACAAATGCGGAAAAGGTCGGGCTCCTCCCAAAAATAATATTTAATATCAGCAAAGAACTTATCCCGTTTTGTTTTTGGCCAATCAGCGGGGATTCGTTCTGTTGCTAAGTAGTTTGCGATGGGCGCAAACCAAGGGAGGGTTGTAGCAGCTAAAATGCTTTCATCAGGGAACTGATCTGGCGGAGTCATTATGTCATTCGTCATAAGACGAGAGAGATGGTCGGCCACTACATTGTGCAATCTCGCCTTATCCTTGATTTCCAGGTCAAATTCCTGGAGCAGCAGAATCCAACGGATAAGGCGGGGTTCCGCATCTTTCTTTGTCAGCAAATATTTAATTGCTGAGTGATCAGTATATATAGTGACATGTGACCCCAACAGATAAGTTCTAAATTTTTCTAAGGCAAATACAATGGCAAGAAGTTCCTTTTTAGTAACCGTGTAATTCCGTTGTGCATCATCAAGGGTTTTGCTAGCATAATAGATCACAATGGGCTTCTTGCCAATTCTTTGCCCTAGAACGGCCCCCACAGCAAAATCTGAGGCATCTGTCATTAATTCAAAGGGACTATTCCAATCAGGTCCATGTAATATTGGTGCCTCAGTAACCTCTTTCTTCAACCTCAAAAAACTCTCCAGGCACTTATCATTAAAATCAAATGGCTAGTCTTTAGTGAGAAGCTGACTTAAGGGCTTCGAGATTTGGGAAAGATTTTGTATGAATCGATGGTAGAAACCCACATGACCCAAAAAGGATCTAATCTGTTTGAAAGTAGTGGGTGGTGGGAGCCTAGGTATACCATCTATTTTTGCTTTATCTACCGTGATTCCTTGTTTTGAAATAACATGGCCCAAGACAATACCTTTTTGGACCATGAAATGACTTTTTTCCCAGCTAAGGACCATATTAACTTCTATGCATTTTTGGAGAGTTCTTTCAAGGTTTTTGAGACAATAGTCAAAAGAATCTCCAAAAATAGAGAAGTCATCCATAAAGACTTCTAAACATTCACCTACCAGGTTTGAAAAAATTGCAAGCATGCACCTTTGAAAAGTCGCAGGTGCGTTGCAAAGACCGAAGGGCATCCTTCGGAAAGCAAAGGTTTCAAAGGGGTAGGTGAAAGTTGTTTTGTCCTGGTCATCAGGATAAACCACTACCTAATTATAGCCAGAATAATCGTCCATAAAACAGTAAAAATCCCGTCCAACTAACCGCTCCAAGATTTGATCAATAAAGGGGAACGGGAAATGGTCCTTCTTGGTGGCGGTGTTTAATTTTCGGTAATCGATACACACGCGCAAAGAAGAAGCAGTTCTAGTGGCTACATTTTCCCCATTATCATTAGTGACAACTATTAGTCCAGCCTTTTTGGGTACAACTTGTGTTGGACTAACCTAGGAGCTGTCAGAAATAGGGTAGATGATATCAGCATCCAGCCACTTAATAATCTCCTTCTTTACCACCTCCTTCATAATAGGATTCAAGCGCCTTTGTGGTTGGCGAGAGGGACGAGAATCATCCTCTAAATATAGACGATGCGTACAATAGGATGGATGAATACCCTTAAGGTCAAAAAGGGTCCAACCAATAGCTTTTCGATATTTACTCAAAACCTAGAGGAGTTTGTGCTCTTGTGCCCCGGTAAGTCCAGAATTTATAATCAGGGGCAGGGTCTAATTAGGACCCAGGAAGACATATTTAAGGGAGTCGGGCAAAGGTTTTAATTCCATTTGTGGGCCTGGCTCCGAAAGAGTTTCTGCTTTGTGGGTTAGTGGTGAGGTTAGAGTGAATGGGTCAGCTGGAATGTTAGCTGGACGTGTGGTTGGGGTGGAAGGGTGAGAAAAAGTGGATTGTTCAGGAACCGTATTGATAGCAAAGCAGGAACCTAAATGGGAAATCTGCAAAGTTTCCTCCATAATGCTTTCTATTTCTAAATCCAAATCATCAAAGAAATCTGGTTCTTGGAACCGCCTAGAAGCTTGAAAAATGTTTAGGGTTACAGATTCACCACCACACATGATCTTCATCTTTCCAGAATCACAATCAATATTGGCGTGGGCGGTGGCTAAGAATGGTCTTCCAAGAATAATGGGGGCAAACTTTAATGCTTCTGTACCTCTATGTCCAGGACTAAAAAGTCTACTGTGAATAGACAATTTTTGACTCGGACAAGAACATCCTCAACAATTCCCCTTGGTTTAATTGTAGATCGGTCAGCTAATTGGAGAGTAACCTCAACAGGTTTCAATTCACCAATCTTGAATTCCTCAAAAATAACTGTGGGGATAAGATTAATTGAGGCACCAAGATCCAACAACATGTGATTAAATGAGGTATCATTAATGATAACTTGAATTAGGGGGGTGCCAGGATCTTTTCTCTTAAGAGGCAGTCGGCTCTGCACAACTGAGCTAACTATCTCTGGAAGAATCACCTTTCCTAAGTTTCTGGGCTGCCTTTTCGGAGTACTGATGAGTGGCTACTCATCATGGCTAAAAAGTTGAAGTTAAGCTAGACACTGAGTAAAACAACATCAAATTAACAGATAAAAAGGGTTAAGTGTGGGAATTAAAGGAAAAGACCTAAAACCTTTACTCTGTGTTAAAATTTCATAATTAGGTCATAGAACGAGATATTCTGAAAGAAAAGTACAAATGATGATCCATGCGTTAATTGAACACATAAATAAGTTTGAAAGGCCAAATCAGAAGTATAATTAATGTCTTAAATGTTCAATTAAGCACATATAAAAATTTGAAGGCATTTGGACATCATTTAGGCTATGAAATAGGTAGTTTACACTTAGGTCCTTCATGCATTACATTCTTGCCTTTAAAATTCCTTTTTGGACCTTCTTGTAAACCGCAGGGACCCCTTTAAAAGGCTGTAAGGTCCATCCTGTTGCAATTCTTTTCACTTATGGGCCTGCACACAATTATTCTACCCCTTTGCATAGGGGTCTTCCTTGCAATTTTTCCATTATTTCAGAGGACGGCCTGCTGCTCTTCGCACGCACTGTAGCGCGCGAAGAACATGGTCGATCTCGGTCATCCGTTGATTCTCACGATTTTGATCTGCAATTGGATTTGAATGGAAGCTTCGCACGATTCGGCGCATGCGATCACCCCTCTCCCCAGATCCCATCTGACGGTCAGATTTTGAGAATAGCTCACCGCGCACTCCTCTCCTCTCATCCTTGCTGTCGGTTACTTCTTCGTTTATCCTCACCCATGCGGTGATCTCAGCCACTGAGTATGCCACTTAAGCACCTCAGTGGTGGCACGCACAAGGGATCGCTCCCTCCTACATCTCTTAGCGATCATTTGTCCACTCCAGTTCCTCCTCCCCATCAAGCCTCTGATTTCACAGCCACCGGCTGTGAAATTGTCACCTTCTCTCGACCTCCTCGTCGCTAAGGACTTCGTAGCACCTGAGGACGACCCTGAAGCCTCACTAGATGACTCTTCTCTCCGCTGGAGTCATCTTCTTCCCTTCTTCCTCCTTAGCCACCGGCTAATGACCCATAGGTCCCATTCTTCCTGTTAGAATAGATTTATAATTCTGCAGATTAGTTGTAGCTATAGTTAAGTAGGTTTAGAGTAGAATTAATGTAATTGGTAGTGCTTAATTTTGCTTTTAGGATAAAGTAGCTGTAGTAGTAGATTTAGGCTTTAAATTCCCCCCTCACCTCCTCTGATCATTCCAGATCAGAGGGGAAGGTTTCACATAGCCATGACTTCAAATTCTCTCCCTCTCCATATTTTCATATTCATTTCTGATTTCCACAATCTGTTTCTCACATTCCACCCATACACTCTGACCCAATTTCAGATCTGATTGTTTTTTTTTAACCTCAGATTTGAAATTGGCGTCAAAAAGCACTTAAGGGGCTTCCCATTCACCTCACTCTTGTTCACAAAAACCCCTGGTTTGAGTTGAAATTATCAGTTTGTCAAATTTCTCTTTAATTTGGATTTCAAGGATTTTTCATTCAATTTGGTTTTAACTGTTTGATCTGACAACTTGAATAAATTCTGATTTGAGTTCATTGTTGGCAAGGAATCTGAGATGTTTCTGATGTCAGAATTCATCTCAGAAGAGCCATATTCAGATCTGAGTTTGATGAAGTTTTTAATGCATTGAATGCAAGTCAGAACTAAGGAGAATCATTGTGGTGATTTGAAGTTTGATCTTGCATTCATGAGTTTGTTTTGAATGGATGTATTGATGATTTCCTAACCTAAGGAGTTCTCAATACTCCTTAAGGTTTCAAAAACTGGGATTTGAACTAGGGATTTTAATTGATTGAATTAACTCCTTCTTCATGCTGTTTATAGCATTAGGAAGAGTTAAATCAGTGTCTTTTGTTGATTTAATCTAATGTGAAGTTTTTGATAAGGGTTTTTGCATTTGAATTGGTTCAGTATTCTTAATGAGAGTGAGACCCTTATCAGATGAAGGATTGAGAGAGAATTTCCTTTTTTTAGTTTGGATTTATGATTTTTTTTATCCCAGTGGTCACAGCAAAGTGCTGCATTTTGCAGCTACATTCTCCTTCTCTCCCTACTCAGATTTTATCCCAAATGGACTAACTGCAGCAGCAGTTAGATCATCTAGAATTAGATCTGAGCTGATGCAGGGTTTATCTGTAGAATCAATGCTGTTGCTGCTCTCTAACTGTTCTAATTTTTAGTAGATTGAATCTAATGTAATACCCTGTACAATATGCTTTGAAATGTAGCTAACACACAGATGTTTTGGTTCCCTTATAAATACAAGCTTTCCTGTTAGATAATTGCACTTTTATTTCTGTGAATGCTTGTTTTAACTCTTTCAAGTGTTGTTAGCTAGTTTAACTGAAGCTAACTATCCAAACATGATTTAAAATGGGAAACTAAACTAAGGATTGTATTAAAATTGGTAAACAGCTCCTAAATCACATGCTGTATGAAAATAAGGCATTCATGAAACTTGATAAAAAGAGTTAAACTTAAAAAGACATTAAACATGCCTCTTTCTCCTCAGCCAACTCTTCCCTTCTCATCTCCTATTTCTGTAAGATTTATAAAAATAATAAAAAGTGAAAAAACCCCCAAAAGAACCAAACATATATATATATATATTACTCTGTATATTAAGTATACTCCTATAGACATAAGCTCTATACTAGGCTATATATGTAAATAGCTAGTATATATATATATATAAACTGTATAACTAACTCTATAAATATATTGTATACTATAAATTAGGTATCTGATTTAGTTCAGACAGTATGTACATTAATTATATAACTATCTATAAATTAAACTAATTTATATGTATTATTAGACTAACTAAATCAGTAGATAGTATAAATAAGGAAATTAAACTATAAAACTGTATATATCTATGCATATGTAGATTATAAGTAAATAAAATCCTGTACCTTAATTTAATCCTTTATACATAATAAATAATGAATTTATTAAGTTAATAGCTAAGTTGTTAAATTAAATTAGATAAATTAGTAATTTAGAGTTATAATTAAGTTAATTGAATCTGTATACTTAGACTAATATACCTTAAGTAATTTAAGCTAATTGAAGTATATTTCTTCCTGATTATATTACTTTAACTTAATTTATAAGTAAAACAGTCAAAACTGCTATTTAAATGTAAATAACACAAAAATTAATTCGGAAAAATATAATAAAAATGTCTACAAAATACTTATACACGTATTCTAACTCTGTATAAGGTCAATTAGACCATATAGTAGCTAATTTATAAGTAATTAAAGAATAAAACCCCAAAATCAGTGTGTAAAGACAACATACTTTAGCGAATTTATTTATATAGTAAATATAATTAAAATTTCAAATTAATTGAACAATTGTATAGTATTATGTAAATACTTCATTTTCCATAATTTATTTTTTATTTTTAAATAAATTATGGCCCTCGAATTGAGGGCCAAAATCTCCTTCAGCATGTAGCTGTGCATGTTTTTTAGCGCAGATGTGGCGCTCGAATAGTGCCACATCGTGCGCTGCAAAACGCGCACAGCGGTTTAAGTTGAATTCCCTCCTAAGCAGCGTAGTCGTCACGGGCGCCGGGCATACTTCTGAACATACGCTATATACTGAGCATACTTCTGAACATTTGATTGAGGGGCTGGGGGCCCGGTGAGGTGTGTGTGTGCGGGGGCTGAGAAGGCCCTGATCTGAGTTTGATAAAACGTAATTAAGCGACCTAATGACAATTAGGGAGCGCTTAGTAGAGGTTTGGTCCCACCCTCTGGGTGCTGTGTATCCCTCAAAAAGCGTGTCCGCAAATTAAACACATTTTTAATTAATTAAAGAGAACTAATGACGGTAGTTAATTACCTCTACGCCGCAGTGTGTGGAATCTGTTAAGGTAGAATTAAAACAAAGAAGAAGAAGAATAACAGAAGAAGATTAGTGTGGAGTAAGAGAGAGAGATGTACATACGACGGTGAATACAAATACAAGAGAAATATATATATGTATACGTAGTATAGCCAATTACTTTTATGTAAATAAACTCATACATTTACTAACAGAATAAAACGTCGCCATAATCGTCGCTACAGACCCCAGTTTCCCTCCTTAAGTTTGTATATAGTATTTTCTGGGATCTAGCGATGCTTTCATCTGTCACTATAGCTATTGTATGTGTTACTGTAGGTGTCAGATTAGTAAGTTAAGCTAGTATGCTAGGTAATCTTAGTTGATAGTATACTTTTATGTAAGAATTAATACTATAACTTGTAAAGAGATGGTTTAAAGTATATTGATGAATTGTTTGATGCTTATTTATAGTTAGTTTTTGCAAGCATTTCGAGTAATTCTTTGTGAGTAGGCAAACTATGTCTACATTCATTTATTCTTTATTAGATGTAAAACTTCTTTTCTTTTTGAAATTAAAGGATAATTTTGAGATCAAAGAGCGATGTAAATTAATAATTGCCTCCCAGTGAACAACCTAGAATAAAACCAGTAAAAATTAGATAAGTAAATAATAATGGTTGTAATGACTGGTATCCCATACAACCCACTACAATGACACTAATGGTATTTTCAACAATCAATCGCCACCAGTGCCACATAGCCATCCATTAAGTACATAAATCTTTTAGGAATTTTGCATAGGCAGGGGTATATTTAATGGCATCTAGGAGAGGGATATTAATTTCTACTTGCCCAAATAAATCCATTAATTCCTTCTCAGTGGGCTCAGATTTCTTATTTTTCTTATTTGAAGAGTGAAGGGCTTGTGGAAATGGGGCAGGGTTTCCCTGTTTTGCATGAATTGGTTCCTGAACAATAGAAGGGGAAGAGTTAATCTATGTGTCATTAGAGCGGGTTTCTTTAACAGGCAGGGTATTGTGAATGGTTTTCCCATTCCTCAAGGTAACTACGTTGCAATCTGGCTCTTTCTAGGATGAGGATAGGGGGCCTGGCTGTTATTGAAACCTGGTGGATGCTGAGGTGCTAGCTAAATGGGTTGACTGGGATATCCACCTTGGAATTGATTCCTTTGATTATTTGGGTTGGGCATGGGTTGGGAAGGTAAATTCCCAATAGGTCAATGATCAAGAGTAACCTTAACTTGGTGTTGCAAGTTGGTAATCATGCGGGTTACTTCTGTCATTTGAGTTTGCATTCCTTGCAGAGTTTTCATGACCTGATTATTAATATCATCCTAGGATGGTCCAGGTTGATACATAGGTTGCCCATAATTCCCAAAATAGTTTTGTTTGGGAAAAGGAATCGGATTCACGTTTTTCCAGTAGTGATTCGGGTTAGTCCTCCAGTTTTGATTGGAAGTGTTGGAGGGGTTTCTAAATTGTTCCTGGAGAGCATAAATATTTTTCGAGGTGGGATCAAAAATATTTTGATCAAAATTCCCAGTCAAATCTTGCGGGAAATCAGCTGGAAATTGCTGGCCAACAGATGTGGCATCAATATTGTGTAGATTTTCTCTTCGGAGAATGTGTGGGGGGTTAGTGTGTGGAGAATGGACGTGTAGAGCTTGTTTGTTTATGAACTTTTCTTCCATTTTCTTTTGGTGAATTTGCATCTGGTCCAGTTGTTGAGCTAACATATATGGATCATCTTGAGTGACTGGAACAGAGGTGGATTTGGAGTCAATTTCATGGACTCCGCGTCTGGAGTTTTGTGATCTACCAAAAGTGTCCATTGAAGTCATGTTACAATGAGTTTTCACTCATTTCTTCAAAGAGAAGATAGGCACTTTCGGCGTCTTTGTTAAGAAAATTGCCCCCACATGAGGCATCCACAAATCGTTTCAATTGATCTTCTAATCCATGATAGAAGATTTGCACTAACTACCATTGTGGAATTTCATGGTGGGGACAACTTAGAAGTTCCTGAAATCTTTCCCAGGCTTCGTGGAGGGGTTCACCATTATGGATCTTCTTAGCGCATTCGTTCGACCGATTGGAAAATTTTTTTTAAGAAAAGTGCTTTTTAATTGGGGCTAGGTGGTAATAGGGTGCCCAACCGTTCTAAACCAATGAGATGCTTTGTCTTTAAGAGAGAGAGGAAAAAGTCTCATTAACCACACGTCTTCCTGCACATTGCGGGAACGAGTGGTTTGAGCGAGGACAGTTAATTCCTCGAGATGACAAAAAGGGTCCTCTCTTGGAAGACCATGAAAATGCTTGATAAGGTTTAGAATGGTAGGTTTGATCTCGAAATCCCCTTGTGGTATGACTACCCCTGGTCTTTCCTCATAATTGGAAGGAACATAGAAATCCTTAAGAGGAATGACAGGCTGTTGGCATGGTGGTGGATTTTGTCCTTGATTAGCTAGGTTCATGACAATCCTAGCTAGATCTTCTTGATTTTGTTGTAGTCGAGCCAAATGGTCGACCATTAATGCAAAGGGATTTGTATTTTGGGTTATAATTGGAGGGCCACCTGGCCCTGCTGGTATTTCTGATTGCTCCAAGTTAGGGAGGTGAGGGAGGGTGAAGTCAGCTTGTGGGTCGGCTGACGGGTTAGAAGTGGAAGCAGAATTTTTTTGATGGCTTCCTGGGTTTTCCATTTTTTTAGAAGAGGAGGGGGAAGAAAACAATGATTTCCTATTGCGGGGGGCGAAATTATATGGTCCCTCGAGGTATGGTTTTCAGGACCGTCGCCCGTGCATGCACTACTTGGAAGAATTGGAGGGGAGGAGAAGAGAGATGAGAGAAAGTGTGCAATTCAAACAAACAAAATTAGACCTAACTTAAATGCGACTCCCTAATAATAAACCCTAAGACTTGGTCTATGTAGGAAGTAAGTAGTCAATAGTGAATACCCATTCTGTCAACAAATCTAGCCAAGTTGCTTAAGGGGAGGCTTGGGCCCAAACCTTTTCCATGGAAAACCCCAGGTGCTTGTACAAACCCGCGCCTGGTCGTTTGACACGGCCCCTCAGCCTGAACACCAAATATAAATGACAGAATTGGTACTAACTAAAGAAAGCTTAAGACCTAGATAGCAAGCCTTAGTTGATGAAGCCTTAGGGGTCAAGTTGCTACAAGTTTTAATTAGGTCTAGGATACTACAGTGCACATAGAATTTGGAGGACGTTAATTGGGTTGTTGCCCTGTTATTTCGATTTTTTTGTGTGTGTGCAGGAATTGGAGAGTGGCTCCAATGAAAATCAAGTTGTCACACAATTTTTTTTGTATTTATGTCTTTTAGGATTTAATTTAATTGAATGTGTTTTAGGATTTCTCTAGTTAAATTTTCAAACAAGTTTGAAATTCCACAATCAAAGGAAAAACAAGTTGTATGGGTGATTGTATATTTCCTTTAAATCGAGTCTCTAAAAAGAAAGAAGGAAACCCTAAGCCAATTGTCCCTAAGACAGAAATTTAACTACCAATGAGTTGTTTTTAGGCTTTCTGAATAGATAGTGGTCCAAACAATGCAACCAACACCACTACCTTGAGTGAAATCAAACAAGGATTCCAGAAAAGATTTTTTTAAGATTTTAGGAATTTGTTTGATAATTGTTTTGAATTTTTAATTATACTAGTGTCAAAGTCCAGAGATGATACCCGCAGGTATTTTAGACTTTTCAGTATTACCACCGACCTCAGAAAATTTTGATGATTTTATATGATGTGTAAAATTTCACAAAGATTCAAGAAAGCTAAATTTCACAAAAATTGGATGAGTATAAAAATTCTAAAAATTTGCGGACAGTAGCAAAACAGGAAGATTAGAGGGTGTGACCCCTTCGTAGTCTACGAATTTTTAAAAATGAAATACAAAGCTAATTGATTTGAAATTTGGAACAGATGTTCCTAACTCAATTTGGAATCATTGTATGAATTTTTATGATTTGAGGAGGCTTGTGGTGTTAGGAAACGATTTTTCAAGTCCAGACAGAAATCTCGACCCAAAAAATAGAACACCAATACTTGCAATGGAGTGGTCTTAAAGAAGCATTCAAGCAAACCATGGATTTTAAAATGCACCACTCCACTTAATCAAGTTGTTTAGGGTCCTGAAAGCCAAGTTTAATGTATTTTGGTAGTTTTTAATTAATTATGTGACCAGAAAGAGGAACCTACCTGAATTTCGTGAGAAGAAAAGGAACTTTGAGCTCTCGCTTCCAGATTCCCACTTTCTTCCTGCAATAGTTCCTGCACACACGACAGAGAAGAAAGAGAAGGGGATGAGATCTACTTCAAGCAAGAAGAGAAAGAAAAGCAAAGCCGTGCCTCCCCGGCAACGGTGCCAAAAAGTGATGCAAAATATGCGTGCTTTGTAAAGGCGGGTTTTTAACGTCGTTGTAACACACGAATTCGTATACACTTTTAAATTTATATCCTAGGTAGGGGAGTATCTAGGGTCGTCCAAGGAGGCCAAAATTGCAATTCAATTCTCTTGCTAAAAACACATCTCAACTTTCTTTTCGATATTTTAAATATATATAATTTTTTTTTGTGTTTTGAAATAATACGGGCAAAGTGCGAATTGTGACAAAAGAGTCCTAACACCTAAAATGCTAAGCTGAAACTTAAGAGATTAAAAAGTCCACTACCTAAGCTCACTCTAGGCAAGTGGAGGCCTAGAGTAATTAGGGAGTGGAAGTAGAATAAATGCTAGAACTACAGTAACAATTGCAATAGAAAATTAAAAAGAAGGCAATTTGATTAACTCGAATTTGTTTTCTTTTTCCAAGACAAGTAGAGGAATGCTTCTACTAGAAATAAAGAAATTTAAAAGCAATGAAAGAAACACAAATCCTCTTGCAAAAATTGGTGAATAAAGGAGTCTTCTTGCTCCAAGCCTAGCTGCTCCTTGGCTTGAAAAGAGGGCTTCCTTCTTCTACTTCCTTGAGAGCTCCTCCAAGGTGGAAGCTACCACCTTCAATGCTCTCCTCCAAGGGGTGGGCGTGCACCACCCTCAAAAGCTCCTCCAAGGTGGCGTGGACCACCTTCAAGATCTCCTCCAATGATCTTCCTTGCCTGGATTCTCCTTTGGCTTGCGTGGGCACAAGAGAGAAGGGAAGAGGGGAAGGCACCAAAGGGACAGAATATCCCTTTAATCTTCTTCTTCTTCTTCTCTCTTGAGTGTGGGCTCTAAGTGGAATATGAGAGTGAATTTGCTAGACAAGCATGCTTTGAATGGTGGTGGGTAGTGGTCTTTTTATAGGGTAGGATGGGGGGTTAAGGTGCCCCTTGAAATGGAGGGCTAAGATGGAAGGATGGAGGTGGTTGGTGATCCTATGGTCAAGGGCATTTGGCGCCAACCCAAGGGACTCCTAGGGGGTGGTTATGGGTGGTGACACCCCTTGAAGTTGGCGCCAAAATAGCTTCTAGAAGGGGGTCTTAGGTGGCGCCAAGAAAGGTTCTAGAAGGAGGGGGTATGTGGAGGGTGGAGATGGGTTTAAGGGGAATTGTGTGGTGGAGATGAAGGGGATTTTTGGAGGGAAAAGTGGCGCCAACAAGGGGGTATTTAGGATGGTTTTGGCACCTCTTTTAGGTGTCTTTTGGAGGTAGTGGGTAGGCTAGGTTGGCGCCAAGTAGGTTAGCTTATGTGGAGCTTAAGGGGAGTTAGTTGGGTGGAGTTGTTAGGTGGGTTTTTGGGGTGGTACAAGCCAAGGAAGTTGGAGCATAGCTAAGCTAAGCTAAGCTAGCTTAGCTAATGGAGGAGTAGAGGAGGAGGTGTTGGAGCTAGGGTTTGGAGGGAGGAGTTGAGGAGGAGAAGTCTGGAGCTGAAACTGGAGCTGGCTGCTGCTGAGGAGGCTGGCATGGAGCTACTCTAGCTGGCCTAGCTTGCTAGTTCTTTGCTAGCTGCTAAGCCAAGCTAAAGTGAGCTGTCTTCTACCATAATGAGCTAAGGTAGGCTAGGTCTGGTGCTCCCGGGGAGGATCAAGCTGGTTAAGGCAGCTAAGGTAGCTTAGCTCAACTGAGTTGAGCTAAGCTGAGTCCCCGGGAGCTGGACTTAAGCTTCCTGAGCTGGGATGAGTTCTTCTTCAACTGGCTAGAGTTGAGTGGAGCTTGATGTAGTTGTATCTGAGCTGGGGTGAACTCCTGTCAACTCAGCTGAGCTAGCTAGAGCTCCTTATGGACTAGTGGGAGCTGAGATGAGTTGGACTCAGCTAAGTTGAGCTGGATCTGAGCTGACTTGAGCTAGGGTGAGCTAAGATGAACTTTCTTGAGATGCCATTCAGCTGAGATTAGCTGAATGGAGCTGGGATGAGCTAACCCTAGTTCAAGAGAGCTAGGTTCCAACTGTGTTGAGCTGGATCAAGCTGAGTTCCAGCTAATCTGAATTCCTTCTTCACCAATTGCCTTCTTGAGTGCTAAGGTTTTAGGGATCTATATATCTGTTCATCCCTAACACACAAAAACACATTAAAATAACAAAAGAAAATGCAATGCATGCCTAACCTAGTGAATGCCTAAATGCAGCCCAAAAACCCATTTGCGGAGTAAAATCCTAAGAGCTAGGTTTGTTTTAATTCATAAGATTAAGCTAGTTGACAGCCCAAAAACCTCATTTAGTAGTATAGGGTCGAATTAACCTAACATTTTAGAATATTTTAACTGGTTGAGTCCAGGTCGTTCGCTGAGAGGTATAATTCATTTTAAATTCACTAATTAACTTTATTTTTCTTATAAGTATAGGAGGCATAATTAAGCTAGTTGTAAAACATGAATTTTGCAAAATTTGATTTAATTTGAAGAAATATGCAAAATCCCATTTGAAATCTAATTTTCAACATTTATTTCAAATGATTAAAGGCAAATAAGAGTTTATCTATTCAACATATGCCTTATTACAATTAAAAACAATTACAACAAATTCATACAAAAAGAAATTAAAGAAATTAAACTTCTTTTCTTCAGCCTCTCTTCCTTTTCTTTTCTCTCTATTCTTTCTCTTCTTTATTTCCTTCTTAATCCCTCGAGCTTCTTTCTTTCTTCATTCTCTACTACTCATGCCTTCATCTTCTCTTCCCTTAGTATTTCCTTAAGCTTAGTCTTCATGCCTTCTTTGCGAGTCCTTTTGTTTCCTTCTTTCCCTTTCTTTCTCTTCTCTTTATACCTTATCTTCTCCTTTCCTTCACCACTTAACTCTTAGCTTCTTCAACTTTTCTCCTTAGCCTTTAACTTCAACACCTAGCCTCTCAGCATGACACCTACTCTTCCTCAACTTTCCTTGGCTTCAGCGGAATCAGGTTTTTCCTTTAACCAAAAATTGGTTTAAGGTTTGCGGCGAGATTCTTTCGAGGATACACAGCACCCTTGTGAGGGTGGGACCAGACCCTACTCAGTCCTCGCCTTATTTGATTACGGTTTATTTTTGGTTTATTTCTTTCTTGAGCTGAACCGGCCCAACCGCCTCCCAGGCCTCACCCTCCCAGGGCCAACATCGCACACGCCCACTCAGGCGCACACCCACTGGCACACACATGCCCGCACACACACACGCTATGCTCAGATGATCAGGTTTCCTTTTTGTGCTGAGCACTTGACAACTGGTAAGCCCTATACACAAATTTGTTTTATACCTATGTGCGCACTCAACAACTTTCGATGTGGGACTATGTGTTCCCCCCTCCAGACCCGACTTCAACTGAGGATATCTCCCTACTCAGAGCTCCAAATCAAGAGATTCAAAGCTTGATGGAAAGCTCTAAGGTAGCTCTACAAGATTACAGGGTCAATTTTAGTTTAAGGAAATGTTTTCCTCTTCGATTTGAAGAGTGAATCTAGGGGATTCCTACGGGGTTATAACTGCCTAGAAATGGAATAATGCTCACAGTGTTTATAGATTGGCTTTTCTAACTTAACTAAGGGTCTGAATAAACTCTGCAGGTCTTTCCGCAGCTAAAGGAATGGGTTCTAAAGCTCTTTAAGCTTCAGAAGCTGCAGAGAAGCTTCAAGCTTTTCTGAAAGCTTCAGAGATCGAATTTAAACATCAAAAATGTGCAACAGACAGCTAAGAACATTTATGATTGATTTGAACAAATTCTAAGGGTTAAAACAAACTAATCTGGGCAGGAATTGAGATCAAATCTCAACAAAAAGCCACTTCCATCAGTTTAGGTTCGAAAACAACCCATACTGGTAGGGCGTGAATTCCAATAGATTTACAAGTCTGAGCTCAATTTAATCACTCTCAAATCATTCAACAGATTCTCAGAAACATTTCAAACTCCTTAATTTCTCAGATCAAGCTCAGAATCAAGATCTCAAACTCAGTTTGATTGTGAAGCTCAAAATTTTGACTTTCTGTTTAATGCTTCTTCTCAAGAAATTAACACCTAAAATTGCATCCTCTCATCCTCAGAAATCTTCCCAATTTCTTAAATAGGCATTCTAACCTAAGAACCTAGGGTTCCAGGCTCATCGCTTGAACTCTTAAGGCACTTTGTTCGTCAAAATGATTAGAAGGTTTCTACAAAGATCTGAGATCAGGAATAGCTTCAGTGCACTGCATTGAAGCTTCTAGACTCTTTAAATGCACCTTTTAGACTTCTATGTAGGCTTCTCTAACTCCACCAGAGTTGGAGAAGAAGATACCTCACTTTGAGCTCCAGTGGTTAAAATCCCAAATAAATGGCCTCAAACTACTCTATCATCAATATCATGTCAATCTAGAGCTAATCATCAACTTCTATAGGCTGAAGATCAATAATGACTCATCAGAGCTCGTCGAAGCTTCGGTGAGTCCAGAAAAAAAATACAAATTATGTACAGAGTGGTGAATTTATGTCATTTTTTATTTGAAAAGGTTTTTGAGGTTGTAAGGAACCTCAGAATCGCATTTAATTCCTCGTTAATTCATTACATGAGTGATTAATCAGTAAAATTAGTTTGAATGTAATTTGAGTTATTTGAGGCTCAGGACTTGGTCTCCCACTCGAATGAGTGGTTGAGACAAGTCAACAGTTATCTGTGATCATAATTAAATAAATAATTTATAATTTAAACTGCTCCTGAGCCGCCGTTGACAGCGAGCTCAGAAACTTAGTTGAAATTAGGCTTTTAAGTTATATACAATAATTAATCAAATTAAAGTGATAATTAGGATCCTTTAGTGATGAGTAAGTGATGGAGGATCCATTGGATGTGAATCTAAGCCAATTACTGCCGCCATGGACAACAACAGTAATTATTAAAGGTGGAAGTGATTTAGGCGATTAAGTGATAGAATTAGTGTTTAAATGGGTTAGAAGTGATCGTGAGTGATAGAGGAAGATGTTCAAAAGACCAAATCAAGTCTCCAGCAAGCTCAAGAAGCTTGCCGGAGTCGAAGAAGATGATCCTTGAAATTTGACATTAAGCTAAACTAACTAACTAACTATCTAGACTACTTCTACTCCTACTCCTACTCCTACCTACTGTTACCTGGACGAAGGAGATAAAGAGACTCCGTCGACGGCTCATGGTGGAGGACGAAATCAGAGGGCATTGAGGAAGATCTCCGGTAGGCGAAAATGGATGGAGCAGAGGCACTCCTCAGTCGATGCCTTTGTCCAAGGATGCGGCAGACCTTAGTGAAGTTCCTAAGCCGATCAGGATGGACGGAGAAAGTCGGAGCTTGATGTGGAAGATCATTGGAGTTGTAGAAGAATAGCCTATTGGGTCGGCTACAGTGAAGAAGAGGGAAGGAAGCCAACTTATCAGAAATCGAGGGGGTGAGGGGCTATTTATAGTTGACGATGATGAAGAGGGCGGTGGAGTCTGGACGTGTGAGGAGCTAGAGGAGGTTAACCACTAGCGTCGTCTCCAACAATGGTGAGGTTAAATCCCACCTAAACTTAGATTAAAGTATCATCCAGACCGATGGATGAGAATGGGATGGTGAGCACAAGCTCCAGGAGCTTGGAGAAGGTGGAACGACGTCGGATGTGCGGTGATCGAGCAATGGAAGCACCCTCTGTTGTCAGTCATTCAACCGGCTGAAGGAAGAAGAAGAAGAAGGTAGGGACCTTTGTGCAATGAAGCCTAAGGACCTATATGAAAATTAAGGACCCGATTGAAATGAGTAATAAAGATCTAAATGTAAACTCAGGTTTTAAAGGTTTATTTTAACTTTGATCTTTTTCAACTTTTTATATATGATTATAAATAAGGTAATTATTATGTTTAGACCTTGAATTTACATTTTTGACCTTTTTAGGTTAATTTATTAAATTAGGTAAAGTTAATTTATTACATACTTATGTATATATTATGCTTAAGCTAATTAACTTATTAATTAGAGGAATGATTATTAAGATCTCGAATCCAATTATTAACCAAATTATTAATAATACTAATTGAATGATAAAATAGTATTTTAAACTTATTTTAAGGTCCTTTACCATATATCCCTTATTTTATAATTAACCCATATATACTCATATCCTTAGCTAATTAACTAGGAAGACTATTTAATTAGGCGTAATTAGAGATCATGATAAGTCTCTCATCAGAGATCCAAATTGGGTTCACATGAACGGGATTTCTCAGAAAATCTCCCTTTCAAATTTGAGAGGGATTCTCTGAGGAATCACGGAGTTCTTTCCCTTGAATCCTCACTGGAGTAGGATTTCCTCTGCTGTAATGGCGGAGGGACCTAATTGCAAAGAATGACGAGGAAGCTAGGGGGGTCTGCAAAGGTTTTCAAAAGTTAGGGGTAGAAATGTAATTGGGCTAGACTATTTTGCAAAGTAGGTCAAGGTGAATTCCCGTTAGGTCCAAATTTTGGTACAAACCTAATTTGAACCTAAGGAATCCAATGGTGAAGTTGGATTTTAGGTTTGACCACATTTGACTATGAAATTTACACAAAAACCCAATTTAGGGCAGACATTTGACTGGGACCCCTATTTAGGTCAAAATAGGTTCTAAGGGTCAATTTGAAGGTTCTAAACCCTAGAGAATATTTTTCCATGATTTTTATAGGGTTTAGGTGAATTTTATCTTGACCAAAACCTTGTTAAATTAAGTGGATCTATTTTAGGGTTACAAGAAGTCATTTAATTCCCAGATTTCACATGAACCCTTTTCTGTTTGAACCAACCCACTTTTTATCTTGTTTAGACCATTTGACTTGTGTTTAGCCCATGAGAAATCCCGTTGTTGCACTGCAATGGTAAAATTGCAATTTTACCCTTTGTTTCTTGCTTTTCTTTCAGAAGGGTTTTCCCTTGAGTTAGGACCTCTAGTTGGTTATGTAGGAGCTTTTGTTCTCTTTTCTAAGTCAAAATGAGCTAGTTAGGACTCATGATGGTGTTCCCATCATACCCCATGCCTAGCTTTTGCTAGTCCCTTAGTAAAATTTTAAGGTTTTAACTTCTGTTCTAGACCATGAATTCCTTTGATGTTCTGAGATTATGATGAGTGCCTTTTCTTTTTGATTAGTTTAGAATGCTGATAGTAGGTCTAGAGGTACTCAAGTACCAACCAAGATCCGGACTTGACCAGCTCTAGCCTCGGTCCTCCACGAAGGCTTTTAAGGCCCATCGGAACTATCCTAAGGTTCGTTGGACTTCGCAGTTAAAGCACCCATGCTTGAGACATATTTTATCCTCGGTTCAGCTTGCAATGCATTTTTTGTAAGAGAGAGACAAAGGATTTATTTGTTTGGAGAGTTTTCTTTCTCTTTTCTTTTTATTTCTAGCTTCGGATTGGCTTCTCAACATGGTCTGTATTGGATTCCTCGTCCCCATCATCAATCCTCAAAAGGTCCCTGGAAATCGATGCTTCATGGTAGCACTGCCCATGGCAATGCCCAGAACCCTAGCTTTCGAGATTTTGAGATAATCCCACCCATGGCATTCTGTAACTAAATCCAGACCCTGGCAATCGACATTTCGTGATAATGTCGCCCATGGCATCTGAACTAGCATGGTGCTTACATGCCCCCAGTAGGATATGTAAATATCCTAGGAGACAAGCATTGAGGAGACGATATGTTATTACGCATCTTCGAGAGGAATTTCCTGCCTCTCTGCGTCGAGAACTCATCCAAATCAACTTGTGTTGTTCGGCCGCTTCTAATCTAGGCAACTTTTTTCAAAACATTTAAATGCTTTTTGCATGATTTTGATAGTTATGCGCACTGAACCAGACTGTGTGTGGATTGGGGTGCTTAGGTTACTAAATGCTGCAATCCAAAGGTTAGTTAACGAGGTTGAATACTCCCTAAGCCTTAGACCTAATACTTAAGCTTCGCATTTTCCTTAACCTCTTGAGGACTATCCAGATCTTAGCAAATACTTGAATTTTTAAGCCTAAGAGTCTAGCCCAAGAGGCCTAAGATCAGCGTTCCTACTAATCTCTTTTTGTGTCTCATTAGCACTTTTTCCTTTATCTTTCTTTTCCTTGATGTGGTCTAGAACTTCGGTTAATCCCTTAATTTCTTACTAATGACTATCTATGTTTTTTCTTTTTCATTTTGTGCTCCCTTTTTTGACATTTTGCTCTTTTCCTCCTCATTTTCTCCTCATGATTTGTATGGCCTCAAAATTTTCTCTCCCCTAAGTTTTTTTTGTTCTTTTTCAAGTTTTTTTCATTTTTTTATTTTTTTTTGATATGTGATTTTTTTGTTGAAACCTTGTCTTGTGAGATGAGTTTTCATGATGTTTTGCACTTTCAAAATTTGCAATGTCCCCATTGTAAATTAGGTGGGTTCGAATTCAGCTTAGTTCATTCATTAGAACAGGTTTTGGGTGGGCGAACGGGTTGAGGTGACTGTTGCGAACGATTTCTAGACTCAGGTATGGGTACCTGAGGTGGGGTCAGCTGTTTTAATGGATGAACCCTAAAGTGCAATATGAATTTAGCATAGAAATGTCAAGAAAGGTTTCAGGTTTTTCAAGAATGATGGGTTGCCTCCCGTTAAGCACTGAGTTTTATGCCTTCGACTGGGCGCAATGAGCTCAGGGAGAATGGAGGGTAAAGGATATCTCAGCCAAATTTGTATCTGTCACGTCAATGAATGGTTTGAGTCTCTGACCGTTCATGATGAAGGGTTTAGAATCGTGGCTGAGTGGACTGATCTCAATGGCTCCATTTCCAAAGATTCGTCGAACTAGGTAGGGTCCGATCCATTTTGATCGTAGTTTTCTTGGGAACAGTTTAAGTTTGACATCGAAGAGTAGCACCTTTTGACCAGGATGGAAGATCTTTCTAGATATGTGTTTGTCGTGAAAGGCCTTAACCCGTTCTTTGTAAATTCTCAAGTTCTCATACACGTCATGGCGTAATCCATCGACCTCGCTCATTTGAAGCTTTCTGTGGGTTCCTGCCTTAGAAAGATCTAGGTTGCAGTTCCGTACTGTCCGATAGGCTTTGTGCTCTAACTCAATAGGGAGGTGACATGCCTTCCCGTACACCAATCTAAAGGAAGACATACCAATTGGGTTTTGTGGGCGGTCCTATAAGCCCACAAGTCTTCTGGAAGCCAGGATGATGAGTCCTTTTTGTCAGGTTGAACAGTAACCTGGAGGATTTTCTTGATCTTTCGATTTGATAGCTCAGCTAGACCATTAGTTTGGGGGTGGTAAGGAGTAGAGATTCGGTGCGACACTCCATATTTGGTCATCAATGACCTGAACTGAGCGTTGGTGAAATGGGTCCCTCCGTCGAAAATTATAACACATGGAATCCCAAATCGTGAAAAGATGTTCTGATGAATGAATTTGATAACTACTTTATGATCATTGGTTCGGGTCGGAATGGCTTCGATCCATTTTGACACGTAGTCAACAGCGAGTAAAATGTACTCGAAGTCGTCCGAGACAGGGAAGGGTCCCATAAAATCAATCCCCCATATGTCAAAGATTTCGCATACCAAAATCATCTATAAAGGTATCATATCACGATGGCTCATGTTGCCCAAGGTTTAGCAATGAGTACATTCCTTACAGTGATTGTACGCATCTTTCAAAATTGTGGGCCAATAGAAGCTGCACTGGAGGACTTCCGCTGCGGTTTTATGACCTGAAAAATGTCCACCGCATGCCTGGTCATGGCAGAAAGATAGTATGTCTTGAATTTTCGCTTCCACGACACTTCGTCGAATGATCTGATCAACACCTATGCGGAAAAGATACGAGTCTTCCCAGAAGTAGTACTTGGCATCGGAAAGCAATTTGTCCTTCTTGGCCTTTGGCCAATCGGATGGGATTTGATGTGATGCCAGGTAGTTTACTATATCAGCAAACCATGGAAGCCTTGTATTGATAATCAGAAGGTGCTCACCAGGAAAATGTTCCGTGATGGGTCCAGAAAGGTCGATGATCTCTGAAGGCAGGCAGGGTAAGTGATCAGCTACCACATTCTGTTTTCTGCTTTGTCGCGAATCTCGAGGTCAAATTCTTGCAACAGCAAGATCCAGCGGATTAATCAAGGCTTCACGTCCTTCTTTTCAAGGAGATGCCTCACAGCTGTGTAACCCGAGCAAATGATAACACGGGAACCCAGGAGATAAGATCTGAATTTTTCCAGGGCAAATACTATGGCTAGCAGCTCTTTCTCAGTAACTGTGTAGTTATGCTGAGCCTCATCAAGTGTTTCGCTATCATAGTAAATGACCACAGGTTTCCCATCAATTTTCTGCCCCAGTACCGCTCCTATAGCGAAATCAGATGCATCGCACATGATCTCAAAGGGTTGAGACCAATCAGGGGACTGTAGGATCGGGGCTTGGGTAACTCGGTCATGGAGGATTTCAAATGCTTGAGTGCATTCCTTGGAGATTTCGAAAGGTACATCCTCAGAGAGTAGAGATGTTAGGAGGCATGCGATTTTCGAGAAATTAGGAATAAATCGACGGTAGAAACTGACGTGCCCCAAAAAAGATCAGATGTCCTTGATCGAGCTAGGCATCGGGAGTTTGGAAATCAAGTTCACCTTGGCTCGATCGATTTGGATGCCTTTTTCTAAAATAAGATGTCCCAGGATAATTCCTTCAGGCGCCATGAAATGGCTCTTTTTCCAGGAAAGAACCAAATTTACGTCAATGCACCACCTGAGGATTTGGACCAAGTGCAGGAGGTAATTGTCAAATGATGGTCCGAATACTGAAAAGTCATCCATGAAGACTTTCAGATAATCACCTACCATATCTGCGAATATGGCAAGCATGCATCGCTGAAAAGTAGCGGGTGCATTGCAGAGACCAAACTGCATCCTTCGGAACGCATACATCCCGAAGGGGCAGGTGAAAGTGGTCTTCTCTTGGCCCTCAGGATGAATTGCCACCTGGTTATAACTGGAGTACCCATCCAAAAAGCAGAAGAACCTATTTCCCGCTAGTTTCTCGAGGATCTGATCAATAAACAGTAGTAGGAAATGACCCTTCTTCATGGAGGAGTTGAGTCTTCTGTAATCAATGCATACTCTCCATGAGTTTGCCACATGGGTCGGTATGACTTCTCCAATTTCAATCGTGATAACAGTGAGTCCTGCCTTCCTAGGCACAACTTGGATTGGACTCACCCACCGACTGTCAGAGATCAGGTAGATGATCCCTGCATCTAGCCACTTAATGATCTCCTTTTTCATGACCTCCTGCAGATTAGGATTCAAACATCTCTGCATTTCTCGAGAAGGTCGTGTGCCCTCTTTGGTGTAGATACGATGTGTGCAGTAAGAGGGGCTGATACCAGTCAAATCATCGAGAGTCCATCCAATGGCTCTACGATGTTGCTGGAGAATAGTAATCAGATAGGATTCCTGGTCAGGTGTGAGTTTGGAGTTTATAATCACAGGAAACATCTAATTGGAACCCAAAAAGATGTATTTCAGATGGTCGGGAAGAGGCTTGAGTTTCAGAATGGGGTTATCAGTAGCAGTGGGCGGTTCAGGGTGTGTGTCAAGAGCAAGGGAAGGAGTTATGGGTGTATCTAGATCAAGGTCAGACTCCTCTGTTTGTGGGTTTTGATCTTCTTGTGGTTGATCGAGAGTAATCAGGTTGTCCTCAATATACGGTTCATCAACCACGGCCTTGATATCACATATTTGTTCTATAACACCATAATTAATCCTTTGTTGGGCCTTAAAGATGTTAATTTTCAGTGTTTATTTCCCGAATTTCAGTTCTATTTGGCCCTCCTCATAGTTTATATTGGCCCTAGCAGTGGCCAGAGAGGGTCTCCCTAGTATAATTGGTGTATCCCTTGGATTTTCAGGTGCATCCATATCCAAGACTACAAAATCCACCGGGAAATAGAAATTTCGTACCCTAATGATGACATCTTTGAGTATTCTTTTAGGTGACTTAATAGATCGATCAGCTAACTGCAATGTCACCTCTGTCAATTTACGCTCAGATTCTTCAAGGTGGTCAAGGAGGGATGTAGGTATTAGGTTTATGGAGGCACCTAAATCTTATAAGGCTATGTCGAATTGGGTATCACCAATGGTACATGAAATCAGGGGAGTACCTGGGTCTTTAGCCTTAGGTGGGAGTTTGCTCAAAATTACGGAGCTGGCTTGCTCTGACAGTACGATTGGACTCCCACTTTTGGTTCGCGGCTTATGCTTGGGTGTACACACGTCCTTTAGAAATCGTGCGTAAGCCGGTACATGGCAGATTGAATCTATCAAGGGGATGTTTATATGGATCTGTTCAAAGAGCTTGACCAGATCCTCCTCAGGAGCCACAGGTTTGTTTATCCACTTTCCCTTAGTCAAGGCCTCGGGAAATGGAACCTTGGTTGGTTCCTCTAGAATAGGTCCAGGTTCTTGATCTGGGACAGGGGTGTCCTGGATAACTATCCTAGGGCTTAGGTTACTACCAGGCTTAAAGTGTCTTGGATAAGGTGGGTCTTGAGTTGTTTTACCACTACAGGTTGTTACAGAGTTTAGTCCTACCTGATTTTGGTTTGGGGTTGGTAAAATAGGTGGCTGCTATTGAAATCCCACATAAGATGTCGAAGCTTCCATCCCGTCGGGTGATGGAACAAAATGGGCCTGATAAATCATGTGGGTGTGGCCCAGATTTGGGTTCATAACGCACCTTTGGGTCAGCACGTTATTTGGATTCGACAAAGGTTGCGAAGGGAGTGTACCAGGTTGGTGGGAATTCGCCATCTGGGCGAGTTGATTGCACACCTCTGTGATCTCGTCCTTATGCTATTTTTGTATAGCCACATTCGTCTTCTGAATGTCAGCCAAAGTCAGAAGGATAAGAGTCATTTGATCTGCTTGGTTTGGCCCAGATTGATAGGTGGGGTTGGGCCGAGGCTGAGGTAGCTGATATGGACGAGGAGCTTGTGGACGGGGTTGATAAGGTGGTCTTTGATTCTGAGTATTTCCCGCCCACAGAAAGTTGGGATGATTCTACCATCCAGGGTTATAGGTGTTAGAGAATGGGTCATTTTGGATGGCGTTGAGGTCCTCGCAGGTCTGAGGAACCTCAGGAATGTTAGAGTATGAGGGTTTAGAGTTCCCCCAACTAGAGTAGATCGGATCGGAGTTTCCTCCCATCCTGGAGTTAGACGGGGGTGGATACAGGTCCATCCCCTAAAAAGATCGATGATAGATGTTCTGCATAGTTTCCCTCCCAAGAGGTGGCTGTGCAACCGGGTTTTGCACAGAGGTGGCTTGCTGCAGATGTCGAGTCAGCTCGTCCACCTTCTTCTCGATGATAGAAACCTTGTCCAATCGATTGGCCATCAGTTCCAAGTCGACGGATGCAGATAGGCCCTGCGTCTCATGTGCTCCCCTAGGATTCGTCGATGCACGGGCATTCATCCGGTTGAGTAAGCCCATGGAGTCATTATTGAAGGAGTTCTCACACATATTCTCTAGAATCTCCCACACAGTGTCTTCATGTTGACCCATGATATTTCCTCCGCAGGTTGCATTGACGAATAATCGAATGTCTTCACAGAGTCCCTGGTAAAAAGACTGGACTTGTTCCCATTTAGGAACTCCGTGATGGGGGCACTTTCACATGAGATCCAAGAATTGGTCCCATGCCTCATGAAGAGGTTCTCCAGATTGCTGAGTGAAGTGAGTGATCTGGTGACGCAAGGCATTTGTCCAACCAACGGGGAAGAACTTTTTCAAAAATTCGAACTGGAGTTCAACCACGTGTTGATCAAACATGTCTGAGTCCGATACCAATGAGCTGCCTTGTCCATGAGGGAGAAGGAAAACATCTTCATAAGCAGAATATCCCAATTTTGTACATCTGACCCAAAGGTCAGGGCCAGATGTTTGAGTTGTTTGATATGCTAGAAGGGATCCTCGGAGTTAAGCCCAAGGAACTTTGGGATAGCATGAATCATGTTGGGCTTGAGTTCAGAATTAGGACCTCCAGTCAGGATTTGGACTCAAGGTTTGATCGCCACCGCAGTGGGATTATAGTGATCTCGCATCATAGGACACTGCGACAGGTTTATAAAGTTTTGAAATAGATCATTCAAGCGCTGGAGTTGGTGTTCAAGGTTGTTCTTATCTTCAATTGGTTGTGCCATGATGGAAGAAGGAGAATTTGATTCTAATGAATCAGAGGAGAGGTCTATGTACTGGGTTTGCTACACAAACACGGACGTCGAGGCTTGGCCTCGGTGAGAGTGGATTTCTAAAGGAGGTCTTAAGGATGGTCTCAAGGACCTCTTACCAAACATACACTGATGTATTAGACGAGATTAGAATGTGCTGGACTCAATCGAGACACCCAAAAAAATTTGGATTATTATAGAGGTTCGAGGTGGATGATACCCCTTAGTCAGAAAAGCCGTCCACCTGAGAAATACCTGGGCAACCAGAGAGGGAGAGTCCCGTAAAGACCCCTACATGGTAGAGCATCCCCACGAGTTACAGAGTTTCCCCCACTCGACCTCTCTTGTTACAGAGATTCCAGGTAGACCAAGATGGGGACCTTGACCTCTTAAGTCTATCACTTTTAATTAAGATCAAAGGTGCTTAGGTTCCACTTGAACTTTAGATTTTTTGAGTGAAAAAGTGACCTAATTTCAATGTTGGTTGACCCAACAAGAGGTCAACTTCACCTATTTGTCCTTTGAGAGCTTTAGGTCCTTTCTTTTAGGGTTCAAGTAAACTTAAGAGCTTGAATTTTAGGGTTTCTCTTGAATAAGTCTTTTCAATCAAGGCTTAGGCACACCTCTTTTTGGAGAATTGATTCTTGCTTAGAAAAGATGTGCCTCTAAAATCCTAGATTGGAATCCTTAATTTGGCTCTAATTGATCCAATTTGGTTGCCACAAAGATGGTATCTAGGGCTCAATCAAGAAGGTGGTAGCCCTAGTTACCTTAAATGGATGCACAATTCAAAATGTGTTGAAATCAAAATTAGGCAACTTTGGTGAATTAGCTAGATATGGAAAGCAGGTAGCCCTAAATTGATTTTTTCTTTATTTTTCTTTTTCAGAAATTAGGGGATTAAGGGAAAGGGCTAATGAGAGATTACCTGCCCCGAGTGTGGTTGTTGTGCGGCTGTCTTCTTTTGAATCTTCTCCCCTGAAACAGTAACAACAAAAGAGATAGATCAAGTTAGTATTGAATCAGAAGTTGTGATCAAGATTTCTAAACCGCCCATTGCTCCCTAGCAATGGCACCAAAATGTTTGTCAAAGCGAAATCGGGTTTAAAATAAATGTGTCGTAGTATAGCCAAAATCGCTTTGAAAATAAATGAATTTTATTACTCGAAAAATATAAATCCGAGGTCGAACATAGGGAGCAAATTGGGGTTCAAAAACCAAGAATACAACTTTCAAATTTGATAAAATATGCAATGAAGAATCAAAGTTATAAAGCAAGAAAGATAATCTCAATGTATATAGAAGCTCAAAATAAAATATGGACGTCTGATGTGAAAATCAGACGTCTTAAATGCTAACTGCTACAGTGCTTCTTTGATTTCTCTCTTCTTCTTTCTTCTGTTCTCTGTCTTCAACTTCTTCTTTCTTCCTTGTCTTCTTTCTTCTTCTCTAGTTTCTTCCTCTCTTCTCTAGCCCTTGGTTGCTCTGGCCTTAGCTTCTTCTTCCTCTTCTTCCTCTGACTTCAGCTCTTCTTCAACCTTGCTCTTCTCTTTAGCCGAGCCTTCTCTTCCTTAGCTGATCAGGCTTCTACCCTCTCCTTCTTATTCTTTTGGCTTCCTCTGCGGCTTCCTCCTTCCTCTTCCTTGGCTTCACCTTTAGCTTTTCTTCCACTTTTTCTCCTGAGGGAAAAACCTACCCCCTACCCTCCCCGCAATCTCTCTTCTTTCTTCTCTCTTAAGCTCGCTATCTCAGAGCCTTCTCGAATTAACAGGTCAGGTTAGCATGCCCGGGACTAGGCCCACCGACATGCATGGTGGGCGAGGAGTGCGTGGCTAGTCGGGTCAGAACCAGGTCTGCGGGACGTGGGTCGCAGACGAGGCGTTGTGATGAGTGGGACCTCACCCCATGTCAGGAGGCGGTAAGCCTATACGACTTTTTCAACTTATATCACCGCTTCCGCTCCTGGACTTCCGAGGTGGGACTAAATGTCCCACCTTCTTCGCAGGTGCCTCCGCAGCAAATGTCGCGTTCAATTGCAGCAGATGTGGGGTGCTTGACTCCAATTGCTAGGCTGGAGATGTTTGTTAACGAAACCCGTGCGTCCTAGAACCTGAAGCCTGGTGCCTGGAGCCTGGGATGAAGCTCTCGAGCTTCTTCGAGCCTGCTTCAATGGCAGCAGAGCACCTGTGCCCTATCCACAAGCAAATGGCCTTGCGGCCTCATCAAAATACACAGGAAGCTTCGCTTGGCACGGTGATCGGCGTGGCACGAGGTAGTCTGGGCATGCGTGCCTAGGTCACCCTGTGGCTGTGAAGATGGGTGCGTTTGGGGGACGTGTTGGGAGCGTGTGGCGGTGAATGGGAAGAGAGGTTATGATCAATGAGTCATGGCGGAGCTTGTGAGGTGGTTGGCGAGGTGGGTGGATGCGTGGAGTGGCGGGAACACCTCGTCGATGGTCTGCCGAAGGTGGAGAAGATGGAGGTGGTGTGTGAGCATTGAGGCGAAATAGCAGAAATAAATGAGGGAAAAATAATGAGTAGAGAGAGTGGACTTATCTAAGAGGGAATAGACGAAGGGGGGAGCAGAGGAGGCGGACGGCTCGTATGTGCAGTTGTCGGAGACGAAGGCCTAGTGAGAGGAGGACGACGACGACGAGAAGGAGGCAGGTGCATGCGCTGGTGTAGCGCGACGCGTACGAAAGAGATGAAAGAAACTCTACCACTGGTATTGTGGCAGAGCAACAAGAGGAGGAGATAGGAGTCGCCGGAGCTTGCTGGGAGTTTGGCTAGAGGGGAAGAGAGGAAAATTGGGAGGTATCTCTGGCCAAATCAAGCTTGGAAGGAGCGGAAGGATCTGGGGACCCTTTTATAACCCCTGGCAGAAGGCCTTGTGCTTGGAAGCCAAGCTTCCAAGCATGGCAACCTCTCCAGAGATGGAAAGTCAAAAAGACCCAAATCTCTCATGCATTCGCATGAGAGATTGGGTAGAAATTGGAGCTCCAAATTGGGTCTCCGAGAATCTCCCTTTCAAATTTGAGAGGGATTCTTTGAGGAATCAGGGAGTTCTTTCCCTTGAATCCTCACCGAAGAAGGATTTCCTCCGTTGTAATGGTGGAGGGACCTAATTGCATAGAAGACGAGGAAGCTAGGGGGGTCTACAAAGGTTTTCAAAAGTTAGGGGTAGAAATGTAATTGGGCTAGACTATTTTGCAAAGTAGGTCAAGGTGAATTCCCCTTAGGTCCAAATTTTGGTAAAAACCTAATTTGAACCTAAGGAATCCAATGGTGAAGTTGTATTTTAGCTTTGACCACGTTTGACTAGGTAATTTACACAAAAACCCAATTTAGGGCAGATATTTGACTGGGACCCCTATTTAGGTCAAAATAGGTTCTAAGGGTCAATTTGAAGGTTCTAAACCCTAGAGGATATTTTTCCATGATTTTTAGAGGGTTTAGGGAAATTTTATCCTGACCAGAACCTTATTAAATTAAGTGGGTCTGTTTTAGGGTAACAAGAAGTCATTTAATTCCCAGACTTCACATGAACCCTTTTCTGTTTAAACCAACCCACGTTTTACCTTGTTTAGATCATTTGACCTATGTTTAGCCCATGAGAAATCCTGTTGTTGCACTGTAATGCTAAAATTACAGTTTTACCCTTTGTTTCTTGCTTTTCTTTCAGAAGGGTTTTTCCTTGAGTTATGACCTCCAGTTGGTTATGTAGGAGCTTTTGTTCTCTTTTCTAGGTCAAAATGAGCTAGTTAGGGCTCATGATGGTGTTCCCATCAGGTGCACAAGTCTAGTACAGCCCACTTGAAGTTTGTATCACCGATATTGCAAGGAATTAGCGGGGTGCCTGGATCAAATTTCTTAGGGGGTAGACTATTTTGGATTATGGCACTTATATTTTCAGACAGCACTACCTTTCCTAATGTTTGTTCTTTCATCTCCCTTTTAGGAAAGTCAGGCGAGTTTGGGTTGAGAGTAAGGATATTAAATAGTGGAATATTGACTTGTGCATTCCTTAAAGGTCCCGTTATATCAATTTATGACAATCCTTTAGTGTGGAGGTGAGATATGACCTGGGATAAGGGAATAGATTGGCTATCTTTAAGGATGGGTTTCATAACATTGATCATAGCACAATCATGGTGGGGAGGTGGATGGGGAAAAGTCGAACCTTGCTGTTGCTGTGGGGGTGGTGTTGGGTAAGTTATGGTGTATTTTGGCTCAGCTGAGGTGGATGGAGAAAATATGCAGGTATGAGTTGCTAGACCAGGTTGGGTATAACATGTTTGACCTTGGATTTAGTTTACAATGTGTTTTTGGGTCAACATGTTGTTAGGATTTGGCAGAGGTTGGGAAGAAAGTGTGCCAAGCTGGCGAGAGCTTGCCAGCTGAATCACTTGATTGTGAAGTCTGGTGATGTCTTCTTTGTGTTGTTTTTGCACGTCAACTAAGGTTTGAAGAATCAAAGATGTATGATCTTCCTTAGGTGGTCCAAATTGGAAATTTTGGGTGGGCTGATAAGGATGCGAAGCCTGTGGTCGGGGTTGAAATTGAGGTCTTAGATTTGGGTTATTTCCCAACCACGAAAAGTTAGGATGATTAGGCCATCCAGAGTTGTAAGTGTTGGAGAAAGGATTATTTTGGATAGTGTGAAGATTCATGCAGGTCTGAGGAGCTTCGAGATAATCAGGGTATGGGGGTTCAGAGTTCCCCCGACTAAGGTGGGTTGACCCGGAGTTGCCTCTGAAGCCATAATCAAATGGAGGTGGATATGCATCCATCCCCAGGGAGTGGTAGATGTTGTGCGTAGCCTCCCTTCCCATGGGCAGGTGCACGTATGTGCTTTGAGGTGCAGAGGTGGATTTGTGTAGATGACGAGTGATTTCGTCCACCTTTTTCTTGATAATGGAGACCTTATCCAATTGACTGGCTACCAACTCCAGATCAACAAATGCGAAAAGGCCTCGGGATTCATGTACCCCTCGATTATTTGCTAATGCTCAGGTGGACGTTTGGTCGTACGCACCCAATGGCTCATTGTTTAGGGAGTTCTCGCACATGTTTTCGAGAATTTCCCAAATCGTGTCTTCATGTTGACCCATAATGCTACCACCACAGGTTGCATTGACAAAGAGCTTGATATCTTCACGGAGTTCATGGTAAAAGGATTGAACTTGTTCCCACTTCAGAACTCTGTGATGGGGGCACTTACAATGAGATCCAGGAAGCAATCCCATGCTTCGTGTAGAGATTCTCCCATTCCTTGGGAGAAGTGCATGATTTGGTGCCGCATCGTGTTGGTACGACCAATAGGGTAGAATTTTTGCAAGAAGGCAGTTTGAAGTTCTCCCCATGTGTTGATTGTGTGTGGTTGAGTCTGAAACCAGTGAGTGACTTTGTCAGCCAGGGAGAATGAGAAGAGCTTTAAGAGTAATCCGTCCTGATTTTTTACATCTACCCCAAAGGTGTGGGCCAGACGTTTTAGGTTTTTGATTTGATGGAAAGGATCCTCGGAGTTCAAGCCATGAAATTTTGGGGTCATATGAAGAATGCTAGGCTTGAGATCTACCTTGAGTTCTCCCACGGGAATGTTGATTCAGGGTTCGATCTCCACCACTGCGGGATTATAGTGATCTCGCATTTGAGGACGTGGCGGTGGGTTGATGATGGCAGTGATTCAATTTTGGAAATCATGGAATTGTTGCTCAAGATTAGGTTGTTCTTCTTGGTGATCCATAGTTGATGAAGGGGAAGTAGGTTCTAAATCAGAGGATATGTCAATGTGATGAGGCTCGACCTCGACAAGAGTGAATAACTAATGGAGGCTTCAAGGATGGTCTTAAGGACCTCCTCCCAAACATGCACCGATGGAATTGATGAGGGATAGCAGGTGATGGACCCAATCAAGACACCCAAAAATTTGGATGACTATAGAGGTTCGGGGCGGATGATACCCCTTAGTCAGAAAACTGTCCACCTGAGAATTACCTGGGTAGCTAGAGAGGGAGAGTCCCATGAAGACCCCTACACGGTAAAGCACCCCCATGAGTTACAGGGTTTCCCCCACCCGACCTCTCTTGTCACTGATGATCCCGGTAGACAAGAATGGGGACTTAACCTCTTAAGTCTACCAATTTTTAATTAAGAGCAAGGGTGCTTATGATTTCACTTGAACTTTTAAGATGTTTTGTGCAAAGTGACCTAATTTGAAGATTGGTTAACCCAACAAGGTGGGTCAACTTCACCTGTATTATCCTTTGAGAAATTTAGGTCCCTCTTTTAGTGTTCAAATGAATTTAAGAGCCTGATTTTAGGGTTTTGCTTGAATAGATCAATTCAATCAAGGCTTAGGCACACATTGTTTGGGAAGATTAATTCTTGACTAAGCAAGTGTATCTCTAAAACCCTAAATTGGAATCCTTAATGGGCTCTGATTGGTCCAATTTAATTTGTCCAAATGTAGTACTTAAGGCTTCAAGCAAGAATGTGATAGCCCTAGATTCCTTAAACTTTAAGTGCACAAATCAGGGTTTGGATGTTCTCTAAGTAGAATGTATCAAATCAGGCAACTTGATGATTAATCTAAGAATATAATGCAAGTAGCTCTAATTGATTTCTTCCTTTTTTTAAGCTTTTTAGAATCAGGGGCTTAGAGGAGGGTGAATGGAATTTACCTGCCCCCGAAGTGGCTAATGTGCGACTAATCTTCCTTTAATGAGTCCCTGAAACAGATCACAATCAAAAGAGATGTAGCAAGTTAGTACCAAATCTGGTATTGCAATCAAGAGATCTAAATTGTGCCTTGCTCTCCAGCAATGACACCAAAATGTAGTCACTCTAAAATAGGTTTTAAAATCATCGCATTGCATTATAGAAAGAACCAGTGCAAAAACATATAATATTTATAACTCAGATGAAATCCGAGGCCATTCACTGGGAGAAAGTAGGAATTCAATCTCAAATTTGCAATTTAAGCACAGTATGAGCAATTTATAATGAAACTCCAAGCAATAATAATATATCAACGAAAGCAAATGTTAATACTGTAAAAAGAATGGAGTAAAATGGTGATTTGAATCACCAATTACTCCTCACAATGATTGTTAAGAGATGCACAATATCAATTAAGAAGCTCAAATCAGATGTCTTAAATGTCTGATTCTACAGTGATTTTCTGTCTCTGCTTCTTCTACAGACGCTTCTTCTTTTTCTTCTTTGGCTCTATCTTCTTTCTTCCTCTTCTTCTTTCTCTGCTCCTTAGACTCTTCCTACTCTTCTTCCTTCTCTACTCTTTTCCTTCTCTTCCTCTTCACACAGAGGGGGAAAGGGTCTTCAGATTTGGCTATGTGTCAGCTACTTCTCCAGAGAGCAAAACCCCCCAAACACCCACGCGCTCTCTCTCTCTTTCTCTCTCTGGGTCATGCTTTCCCAGAGCCTTCCACAGTACCGGGTATTCAGGTATTTGGATCAAGCACGCACCCGGGTCCAGACTCACCAGCAGTGGGTGGTGAGCGAGGAGTGAGGCGTGGGCAGGACAAGTGATAGGTGTGAGGAGGGACCTCACCCCTTGTGTCTAAGGTAACAAGCCCCAGGCACAAAAATAATTTATTCTGCCAGGAGGGGTCTTCCGTATCCAATGTGGGACTATGTCCCTGGCTTATTCTTCATACACATAGCTACTGAGGAAATCAGTAGAATTGGAGAGTTGCAGCTATGAAACTCCTCACTTGAGGACCTGGAAACCTGCAGGTATTGCTTCTGCACCACCTGGATGCTTCACCTGGAGCTGCAGTGGCTAGAACTGGCTTCAAGCTTCTTTCAAAGCTCTGCGTTAATGGTGGAGGAGCTTGACACCTGAAAACATCAACAAGGCCTTTCGGCCGTGTCAAAAAGCTCAGAAATGATCGTTGAAGCATGGCAAGTGTGATGGTGGCAGTGGTGTGCAATGAGCGTGTGTGAAGAGGCCAGTCGACCTCACGGAGGGTGGCCAGAGAAGTGTGAGTTTGGCAGAGGGTTTAGGGGAGCAATCGGCCTAACAAAGTTAGGGCTTTTACTCCTGAGGTCGAAGTGGAGGTGTGGAGCATGGAATCGGAGATGTAGGTGATCTATAGTGGTTGCTAGCACTCGCCGGAGGTATGTCGGCGAGATGGAAGACGTAGTCACAGAGGGCGTCAGAGAGGTTGAAGCAGAGTGTCGGAGGTACTGGCATGATTTAGAGAAGCTAAGGAGTCGATTGAGGTATGTAGCGGACGATGGGGTCGGAGATGGTGCCGGTTGCGCTTTAACCGACGCCGAAGATGAAGCTGGCTTCGGTAGGGGTTAGACGCCGAGGATGAAGGAGATAGGGATGCCGGCTAGTACTGCTCGACATGGAAGAAGGCAGGGAAGGAGAATCTGCCGCTGGTATTGTGATCAGGTAATGAGGAGAGGCAAGGAGAGTCACCAGAGCTCGAAAAGCCTTTCGGCCAGACTAGGAGAAAGGAATTTGGGGTAGATCTGGTTGAAATCGAGCTTTGGCCGAATGGTCTGCCTTGGGGAGTCTTATATAGGCCGTTAAAGGGTGATTAGAGCTTGGGAAGCAAGCTTCTCAAGCTTTAGAAGGTCACCGGAGTTGGAAACCCAACTCTCTCATGCATTCGCATGAGAGATTGGGAAAGAATTGATGCTCAAGAATCGATCTGATTGAAAGGGAATTTCAAGAGGGATCTCCAGTTCAAATTTGAGGAAGTTTTATCAATCAATCAAGGAGAAATCCCTGGTTGATTGTCGCCAGAGCTTTAGGATTAGGATTTCTCTATGGCGAGGGCCTTTTTGTGAATAAGACAAAGAAGTTGGGGGGCTTTTTGTAAGAAGTTCAAAAGCTGAGGGGCTATTACAGATAAAGAAAATTAGACTTGGACCAAAGTGCAAAATAGGTCGAAACAATCTCAGATTGGGCCCAAATTTTGATACAAATCTAATTTGGACCTAAGGAAATCCAATGGTGAAGTTGGATTTTGGTTTTGACCAAGTTTGATTGGGTAATTTATGCAAAAACCTAAATTAGGGCAAATGTCTGTCTAAGACTTTATTTTAGGGCAAGATGGATTCTAATGGTCGAAGATACCAAATCCTAGGGAATATTTTTCTATGAATTTTAAAGGGTTTAGGTGAATTTTATTTTGACCAAAACCTTAGTTAATTGAGTCTGTTTTAAGGGTTTCAGAAGTCATTTAATTCTCAAAACATGCGAAAACCCTTTTCTGTCTATTCTAAATCACTTGTTAGCCTTTTAAGACCATTTGACCCTTAATTACCCCCTGGGAAAATCCGTGGTTGTACTGCATTCATGATATGATGGAAAAATTACAGTTTTAACCTTGATTTCTTGTCTTTCTCTCAGAATGATTATGAAATGAATTACAGTCCTCTGGCAGTTATGTAGGAGCCTTTAATGACTTAATCAAATCAAATTAAGCTAGTTATGGCTCATGATGGTGTTCCCATCAATGATTACGCTATCCAGGATTATAGGTATTTGAAGATGGGCTTGATCTCGGTGCATATCCCTGAATGGCATTCAAATCAAAAAGATATGGCATGTTTTCTACAACAACAGGAAGTAGGGACAGAGGTAGGAAAGATTGTAGGACAAAGGTCCATCCTTAGGTTAGTGCAGGAGTAGATAGAAAACCTAAGGAAGATGGATCTCTAGAATCTATATTATTCACAAACTCCCTCCCTGTGGGAATTTGTGAAACAAGTAAATGCACGGGATTCTACGTAGCGAGAAGAGGCGTAAGAGATTTCATCATGTTTTTGACCTCATCAAGATGCTTCGCTACGATATCGACTTTGTCCAGTTTCTCTGCAATGATCTCTAAATCCTTGGAACTGGACAGATTCCCGATCTCGTGAATGCCCTTCTGTAGGTTTTGATGCATTGTATTGGTGCCTTGAGTGAATTGCGACATGGATGTGTTGTTGATCGATTTCTCCGCCATCCCTTCACACAGTTCTGAGGCGGATTTGGCGTCGCGATTTAAGAAATTCCCTCCACAAGAGGCATCGGCTAGATTGCGAATGCCTTCTTGCAATCCATAATAAAAGATGTGCATTAGTTGCCAGTGAGGGATGTTGTGATGTGGGCATTTCCTTTGCAATTCATGAAAGCGTTCCCATGCTTCATGAATTGGTTCTCCTTGATTCTGAGAGAAGATGGTGATGGCTTGCCTTAATGCATTAGTGCAACCAATAGGGAAAAATTTCTTCAAAAATGCAGATTCAAGTTCAGCCCAAGTTGAGATTGGTCGTGCTTTAGTTCTATACCAAAAGGCAGTCTTGTCCTTAAGGCTGAAGGAGAACATCTTCATCAATAGGATTTCCCGACTTTGATTTCGAGAACCAAGAGTCTGAGATAGATTTTTTAGATCTTCAATATGTTGGAATGGATCCTCTGATGCAAATCCGTGAAAGTTTGGAATTAGACCCATAATATTTAGCTTTAATTCTAGGTCATTTTACCCAACGAGAATCCTAACATTAGGCTCTACTTGTGCATTGGATAGTTTATAATAGTCGTAAAGTAGAGGCCTAGGATGTGGGATCGGTAAATCAGGGTTTTCAAAACCTACCTTAGGTCGAGGTGGGGGACAGGTTTGCCAATTCTGCAAGTTCTGGAGAGCAACCGTCAACAGATTGATTTGACGATTCTGCTCGTGCATTTGAAGATTCTGGTTCAGGCATGGATATCAAAAGGTAGCATCTCCCCCTGACCAAAAGAGGAAGGGATCTCGGGAACGCAAAAAAAGCAGATAAATCAAACGAGAAAATTATTGGTTGCTTCAGTGCAACCGGCTTAGGAATACCTATCAATGGAGATATGAGAGGCAATTTCAGGGATCACCTCCTGTGCATAAACCAAAAAAATGTGCAAAGGCACACTCACAGCACTGAAAACAGTGGCAAACAAGACCCGAAAATAGTGCAAAAAGTGGGTTTTTCTCTTCTTTCAAAGGAAAGAAGAGAGTCCTAGAGTACGAAAAAATAATATGGATGCAAACAAGTATAATATCACAATCAAAATACGCATCCTAAACCCGTGTCTACGTATGTGAGTATCCTTAAGGCTCAAAGGTCTAAGGTCTACGATCGAAACCGCTCACTACAAGCTCCCTGAGGCTTTAGTAGTGAGACAGACTTGTTGATCTTCAACCAAAGCCCTAAGAGGTGCAAAGAGGAGAGGTAGAAAAATCAGACTCGTGTGACTCTAGTGATCGTACTGTGTGCGCGATAGCATGCAACAGACGAGAGCAATAAAAACCCACATGCAATCTACAAACAGATTTAAGTCACGAGTTTTAATTGTCCTCTTTTTACTTAATCTTTTCACAAAAATGATAGAAAGAAGTAAGGTGACTGCTTTTTAAATCTTTTCAAACAAAAATATGGTCTTATTTTTTTCTCCAACAACAAGGATCTACGTAGGTTTTGCGCGTGTTTTCCCACTGATGTGAGAAAAATGGTAGAAAAATCCCAAGTCAGATTTCGCGAATACTAGCAAGAATGTACTCCTAAGAGTGTATGCCTAAGTATATGCTGCTGCTAGTCAGAAAGGTATGTGTATTTTTGTATTTTTTTAATTATTTTCTAACCTAAATGCAACAATACAAGCTACACTAGAGACTAAGTAAAGAAAATACTCACAATGGATGTGTAATGGCCTACAGAAAATAGCGCGAAAAATTCTCGACTCCTTTCCTGAGAATACCCGCAAAGGTAACTCTGAAAAGAAAACAAAAAACATACAAAACAAAACTAATTAGTAAAAAGAAATATTTACAAAATAAAAATAGTAATGGTGAATGTAAATTATAGGTACCTCCCCAGCAATGGCGCCATTAAAATGATTGGTTAGATCCTCAACATAGTTAATTAAGTTATATAGGCTTAATTAATTGTATGAGAAAGTAACATAGGTTAACTCGAATTAATGTCGTGAGTCTAGTATAGGGTAAAGTTAACCTAACATTTTAGATTTTAAATTCTTTTTAACTAGTTGAGTCTAGGTTGTTCACTGGGAGGCATAATAGTAAGCTTAACTCACCATTAATTTCTAAGAATAAATTACTAACTACTTAATCAATCATATTATAATTAAAATACTTTAAGCATATGAATAATTGCACAAGAGATAGATCAAATTAATACATGTAATCATTCCAAATAAGAAGGAACATATTTACGCATGAAATTTGTCATTAAGAATCAAGTAAACATGTCTATTACATCAATTACTTCTTATTACAAGAGATTAAGGCAAGAAATGCTATACAAGTGAGTACAAATGCCTTATTACATCAATTAAGCTCAAAATAGCAAAAGGAGACATGTTATAGCAATAAAAGCACAAATCAGACGTCTAAAAATATTATTGGTCATCTTAAAAGTAGAAATTAGAAGTCTGATTATCTCTTCTTTTTTTCACTCTTAACCTTTCAGCCATTTCCTTCTTCTCTCTCTTGTTCTTCATCCTTTCTCTTCCTCTTTACTTTTTACTCTGTTCACTCTCTTTCTTTTCTCTTTTCCTCAAGCTCTCTTTCCTTAACTTCATTCCCTTCTCTCTTCCTTGAGCTCATTCCTTTCCTTATATTTTCCTTAACCTTAACTTCTCTACTGTGCCTTATAGATTCCACACTTAACCTATTAATTATAAAAATTTGGTTTTCTTATTAGCGGCTCAGACTGGTCGAGGATACACAGCACCCCATAAAGGGTGGGACCAGACCCTACTGGGTCTGAGCCTAATTTTTCTTAAGTGGAATCATTTCATTTTAAGCTCATGCACAGTAACCGGCCTCCCAAGCCCACGGGCCTACACTTACACCCACAGGCACATGCACACACCCATGCATAGGCACGTGCAACACACACACCCGTGCCCAAAGCTCAGTTTCATTTCGCGCCCTACACTGACAACCGAGAAGGCTTATGCACAAAATCATAATATAGCAAGGTGGTGCCTCCAGAACTACCGATGTGGGACTAACTTTGTCTAATCCAGGTCAAACTTCTGATGAAGATTCCCAGCATTTGGCTGGATCAAATCAGGTGTTCCAGAGCTCAATCGAGAGCTCTTGAGAAGCTCTACAGGATTGGAACATCAATTTGATGTTAAAGTCTAATCTGACCCTTTGATTCAAAGGACGAAAGTCAAGGATTCGCATGGCCCTAATGGCCTGCAGAAGTGAAATCCAGGTCTTTTGATTTGTGGAAGAGGCTTCTGACTTCCAGATGAGGTCCGAACTCTATTCAGGAAGGAATTTTGCATCTAAAGGAGAAGAAAGGAGGTCCTATATAGCTTCAAAAAGATGAAGAAGCTTATGAGCTTCACACAGGAGCTTCAGAGCTCCATTTTGAACTCAAAGGCTTGACAGAGAGACAAAAACCTCTGGAATAGAATTAAACACCTTAGCAGATTGTTTTGCACTAATTTGGGCAGAATTGGCGATTGAATCTCGCCAAGAACTCAACGAACTCAGTAATGGGTTCTAAAGAACCCATACTGACCAGTGAATCAAAACACTTAAAATCCTCAATATAACCCATTCTAATCAACTCTAGAACATTCCAGATCATCCCAAAATTCAATTGAAACATTAATTTCACATAATTAGTTTGTTAATCCTCGAGTTGGACTCAAAGTTGACCAAATCAAGCTCGGAATTGACTTTCAATTCTAGGTTTTCTTAGATCAAATTAAGGACCTAGATAGACTCGATTCTGCCCCAAGAAGTGATCTAGATCATCAAAATCGTATTTTGAAGCTTCTAACAGGTTATCAGACTTCGCCGCCTGAGAACTAAAGTGAGTTTGTTCGTCAGAACAAACCATAGATTCTAGCAGGAATCAGAGATCAAGAATGGAGTATATAGGCACTGCTCTTGCTTTAGAACCTAAAACCCAGGCTTGAAACCTAATGGAGAGGTTTCTCCAACTCCACCGGAGATGGAGAAGACGGAGATCAAAACCAAGCTCCATAAGTTTAAACAACAAGTTAATCACCAAGAAATGATCTTTGCACTCTAAAGAGACAATCTGGAGCTCCTCACAGAGCTTTGAGGGCAGATTCTCAGATTTGACTCGTCGAAGCCCGCCGGAGCTTTGGTGAGTCCAGAAATATGTAAATGGAGTTCGAAACTCTACAATTTTAACTACAAACAATTGTAGGAGCTTCTTGAGGTCACAAGGAACCTCAAGAACTTGTCAATTAACTCAATTAATAATTACATCGATTGATTAGCTTTGAATCCAGAAACAAACTTTCTAAGCTCATTAGAACTTATAACGGTCTCTCTCACTTAATTGAGTGAGGAGAAGGGATAATTAGCAATCGGCGATAATTTATAGATGGATTGTTAGATAGATTAACTCCTCTGAGCTCACCATAGACAGCGGCTTGGTTGGCATGGAATTAGGCGTTTACTAATTAGGCAATCATTTATCTAATTAGATACAAGATCGGGGCCCTTAGATTACAGAGAGGTGATGGAGGGCACCAGCGAAGGTGCTCTAAACTCAATGACCTCCGCCATGGCTTGACGAGCTCCGCCATGGACAGCAGAGGTCACCAATGACGGTGAGATGGTTAGGCGGTATAGGTGATGGTAGTGAGTAGAAGAAAGCGGAAATGTATCATGGAGAGATAAGAAAAGTGGAACATTACCTAGAAGTGTGAATGATGGCTCAATGAGGCCAAACTTGGTCTCGCCGGAGCCAGAGACGAAGCTACTAAAGCTAACTAAACTAATCTAATTCTATCTAATTACCTAACTAATACTACTCCTAAGAGTTAGCTCTACTTACCTGATGAAAGAGGTGAGGGATCTCGCTGTTGGCAGGGCGAGAACGAGATCAAAATCTAGACTGGGTAAGAAAGGAAGCTCCGACCGATTGAAGCAGAGATCAGAGGGAAGATGGCACGCTCAATCACCGTTGGCAGGGCGAAAGAGAGGAAGAGGTGGTGAGAGAGGCAGTGCGTCGTCGGTGGCCGCGCTTAAGAAGGAGAACGAATACACCGAAGTTGTGGAAGAACCTACTGACCAGCTACGGTGAGGTGGAGAGGGGAAGGGAGCTGATCAAGCTTAAATCGTAGGGGTTGATGGGTATTTATAGGTTGCAGCGACTGTGAAGGGGGCAGTATCTAGTCGGAAATGCGTCTAGGTGCAAGGTAACCACCGACGTCTTCTCCGACGTCGGTGAGGTTATCGTCGAGCACTAAATAGGATTCAAGGGTCATCTAGACCATGGGATGAAATGAAGAGGGTGAGCGCAAGCTTCAGAAGCTTAGTGAGGAAGGATGACGGATGTAAGGTGATCGTGAGGTATCTTCACCACCGCTCGTCAGCCGTTGAAGTGGATGAAGAAGAAACGAAGAAGAAGAAAAGTGTTCACAGGGACCTAGGCATAAGAAATGTTAAGGACCTAAGTAAAAGGAAAGGACTCAAATGCATTGAATTCTAGGGACTAAAATGTAAACAGAGGCCATTTAAATTAATTTTAATTTAATTCTTTTCCAACTTTTTATATATAATTATAAATTAGCTAAATATTATATTAAAGCCATGTATTCACATTTTTGACCCATTTATTTATATTTATTTACTTATTAACTTACTTAAGTTATTAAAGACTTAGGTCTTAAGTTAAATAAGATATTAATTAAGTGGCTAATTAATTATATTTCGAGTCCATTTATTAATTAAATTATTAATAATATTAATTTACTTATAATTATAAATTTTTAACTTATTTTAAGGTCCTTTAATGATTTGTCCCTTATTACATAATTAACCCTTATATATGCATATTCCTAGCTAATTAACTAGGGAAACTAGTTAATTAGGGGTAATTAGAAGCTATGTTAAGCCTCTCAACAATGCCCATTACAAAAACTAAAATGCCTTATTCAAGAAATTTACTGTCTTTTGATTTCTTTTCCTATTTTCCTTCTTCCTTCCTTTATTTCTTTTTGTCTTCTTCCTTTGTTGTAAATATTGGGAACAAAAAGGGGATTGGAACATCTAGGGATATCAGTTTGGTGGGCATTGACCCTATTTTATATAGCTACTGGGTGGTATTTCTTTCTGATCTATTGTGGGGAGGAATCAATGGATAAGACAGAGCAGGAAAATATTGCTAATATCAAAAAGTAGTTGCATTTGGAAGAAGTGGAAGAGCTTTCGCTGATGGCAAAGAATCTGAAGGATCCTATAAAATGGAAGCACTGCTTTTATTTTAAGGTTCTTACTGATAGAAAGATACGGAATCGAGCCGGTTACTTATGCTCCGTACTAATGTTTAGAATCTAATGTTTCACAATCTAGCCAAAAAATAGAATCAAGGCACAACTACATAAACAACCCTTGGAATATGCTTCCTTGCTTCGCAATTCAACATGTTTCTATGGTAGGTATAATTACATGGTTTTGCATCTCCTTATTCTCCACATTACTGCCCACCTTGCAAACATAATTGGAAGTTTGCAAATGGGAAACAAGCTGACTAAAGTATGATAAGAGATTTAGCATGATTTGTAATGAGGGTTTTTTAGGGTCGTTGTAACATGAAAAATCGCATACGCTTTTAAAATTTGTAACCTAGATAGTGGGGTATCTAGGGTCATCCAAGGAGGCCAAATGTTTACAAAATATAGGTCTCTTGCTTGGAAATGAAATTCACCTTTCTTTTTGATCTTTTAAATTTATTCTTTTTTTTAGGATTTTGAAATAATGAGCATTCGCAAAGTTGTTGACGAAGAAAAAAGGTGATCTATACCTAATCCACTAAACTATTGCTAGAGTGACAAGAAAGGCCTCTCCCTAAGCTCACTCTAGGCACGTGGGGGCCTAGAGTAATTAGGGAGAGGGAGTGAAAACGTGCTAGATCAAGATAAAAGACAAATGTGACAAGAATTTAAAAGAAGGCAACTAGAATTGAATTGAACTTATTCTACACAAAACACATAGAGGAAAGCTTCTAATCTACTTGAAATGAAAGAAGATAAAAACACAAATCCTCTAAATGAAATGATGAAGAAGATGATGGCTTCTTTCTCCAAGCCTGGTAGCTCCCGAGCTTGAAAAGAGTCCTCCAACTCCTTCCTTGTAAAGCTCCTTCAAATGGTGTCCTCCAATGTGGAAGCTTCCACCTTAACTTTCCTCCTCCAAGGGTGGGCATGCACCACCATTGCTCCTCCTGGCCTAGCCGTCCTCTTCGTGGGGAAGTGCTCCTCCTCCTTGGCGTGGCACAAGGGAGAAGAAAGAAGGGAAGAAGGCACCAAGAGTGTGGGTAGGATGCCCCCTTAATCTTCTTCTCTTCTTCTTCTTCTTCCTTGGCCTTGAATTATGGTGGGTGTAATGTGGAATTAAACTAATGGGAGCATCAAGAAAATGGTGGTAGGTGATGGGTTTTTATAGAGTGGGATGGGGGTAGGGTTGGCGTGAATAGGTGGAGGGCTAGGATGGCATTTAGTGGTGATTATGGGTGGTTAATTTGATCCTAGGGCTAGGGTTAGTTGGTGCCACCTAAGGGGTGCTAAGGGGGGTAGTTATGGTGGCCAAAAGGAACCTAAATTTGGCACCAATTGTGGGTCTTCTAGAAGGTGTTGAGGTGGATGGTGGAGATGGGATCAAAAGGAGATGAATGGTGGGGATTTATGGTGGTTTTGGAGGGAAAGTTGGCACCACCTTGAAGGTGGCTTTTGGAGGTGGTGGGATGAAAGGTGGTGATGGTGGTGGCACCAACTTGGAGTAGGGTGGAGCTAGCTTAGGTGAGCTTAGGTAGGGTTGAGTTGGTAGAGCTAGCTAAGAAGGGCTTTTAGGTGGTGGATTGCCAAGGGAGCTGGAGCCTAGCTAAGCTAAGCTAGCTTAGCTAGTAGTGGAGTAGAGGAGGAGGTATTGGAGCTAGGGTTGAAGAGAGGAGCTGAGGAGGAGAAGTCTAGAGCTTGAAATGGAGCTGGTAGCTGTCGAAGAGGATGGCATGGAGCTACTTTAGCTGGCTTCTACCATAAGGAGCTGAGGTGTGCTAGGTCTGGTGCTCCCAGGGAGGATTAAGCTGGTTGAGGTAGCTAAGGTAGCTTAGCTCAACTAAGTTGAGCTAAGCTGAATCCTCGGGAGCTGGACTTGAGCTTCCTGGGCTGAAATGAAGTCTTCTTCAGCTAGCTGGAGTTGAGTGGAGCTGGATGTAGCTGGACCTGAGCTGGGGTGAACTCCAGTCAACTTATGTTAACAAAGCAATATCGCTGTTTTAAAATGGGTGTTGAAGTATAGTCAAAATCGCTTTGAAAACAAATAGATTTTATTACTCAAAAAAGTTCCGAGGTCGAACACAGGGAGCAATATGGGAATTTAAAGCTCAAGATCACAATTTAAAGTAAAAGAATTTGCAATAATAACAAGATCAAGGTGCAAAAAGATGGGAGTAAAATGGTGATTTAGATCACCATATACTCCTACAATATCAACTAAGGAACTCAATGTATATGTATGCAATCAACCCAAATCGTCATCTGATTATGAAATCAGACAACTTAAACTTCTATTTTTCTTCTTCTTTTCTTCTGCTTCTCTTTACCGCTTTGACTTCTTAAGCCTTCTTCTTCTTCCTTCTGCTTCCTTCTTCTCATAGGGGAGGAGAACTCTCAAATTGGCTAAGTGTCAGGCAAAGCCTTCAGCAGCAAAACTCTCCCCCTACCCCGTGCGCAAGCTCTCCTTCTCTTTCTCTCTTAGGCTCCACCCTCCCAGGGCCTCTATAAGGATAGTCAGGTTATCGTATCGTACACACCTAGGTCTAGGCTCACCGGCGTGCAGTAGTGAGAGAGGAGTGCAGGTCAGTCTAGGCAGGTAAATGGGTCAGCCAGATTTGCAGGGGACAAAGTCACAGACGAGGCACAGGTATGCGTGGGTGAGAGGGACCTCACCCCGTGTTATGAGGTGAATAGCCTCTAACACATTTTCAATTTATTCGACTCTTCTGCTCCCGTGTTCCACAATGTGGGACTATTGTTCCGCTTTCTTTTCCATGCGTCTGCAGCAGCTCCTTCGTCGAATTTGTGTAATGAGGAAGTAGACCCCTCCAATTGTCAGCCCAGATGAAGTCGTGGAGGCTTTCCGCGTCGCCTGGAGATGACTTCTGGGGTGAAGACGTCCTGGAGCAGCTCTCAAGCAAGCTCGAAGCTTGCGTTAATGGCGAGCTCCACCTGAAGACCTAAAATCAGCAATAGGCCCTTCGACCACATTAAAACATTAAGGAATGATCATTGGAGCACGGCGAACGTGATGGGGGTGGTGGCGTGGAGCGAGAGTAGCTGTGGTGGCCGAACAGTGACGAAAACGGTTGGAGATGATGGGTTTATTCGAGTGTGAGTTTGAGTGAGTGAGAGGATGAAATAGGAGGTGGGTTTTGTGTGGGAAGGTGAGGCGGAGCTTATAGGGTGGTTGGCGAAGGGGATGGTCACGTGTAGCGGGCAGAATCCTTCGTCGGAGTGGTTGCCAAAGATGGAGGAGATGAAGTTGTGGAGGGTCGTCGATGGTCGATTTAAAGTGGGGTGAGTGTGAGAATGAAGTACAGAAGGTATGGGACTTAGCTAGGAGGTTGTTGAACGAAGTGAGGTGGAGATGGCATCGGTTGAGGTATTGCCGACGCCGGAGACGAAGGTGGTTTCGGTGAGGGAGAAACGGCGAAGACGAACAGAAAAGGACGTCTGCTAGTACGGCGAGACTCGGAAATGAAGTGAGGGAGATGAATCCACCGTTGGTATGGTAGATGAACGACGAGAAGAAGAGCAAGAGGTCACCGGACATCGAGGAACCTTCGACCGTGAAAGAGAGAGAGGAATTATGGGTAATCTCGGTCGATTTTGAGCGTAGGGAAGTTCGGGAGGATCTGGGCTCTCTTATATAAGGATCTAGAGGCAGTTTAAGCTTGGGAAACAAGCTTTCCAAGCTTGGAAAGCCTCGCCGGACATGGAAAATTCTTGAGACTCGAATCTCTCATGCATTCGAATGAGAGATTGGATAAGTTCTAGGCCTTAGGATTGGGTCCAATAGGAAGGGAATTTCTTGACGAACTTCCCTTTCACTTTTGAAAGGGATTTGTCAAGAAATCAGGGAGTTTTTTCCATTTTAAGGTCGCCAGAGCAAGTAGGAATAGGATTAATGGCAGTAGGGACCTTTTTGTGAGAACGATGACAAAGTTAAGGGCCTTTTAAAAGGATTTTGAAAGTTAAGGGCAGAAATGAAATTAGACAGAACCAATTTGCAAACTAGGTCAAGACAAATTCATCTTGGGTCCAAATTTTGATACAAACCTAATTTGAACCTAAGGAATCTAATGGTGAAGTTGGATTTTGGTTTTGACCATGTTTGACTGGGTAATTTATGCATAAACCCAAATTAGGGCAAATATCTGTCTGTGGTTCTGTTCTGGGCTAAAATGGGTTTTGATGGTCAAATTGAAAGTTATAAATCCTATAGAATATCTTTCTATGAATTTTAGAGGGTTTAGGTGAATTTTATCCTGATCAGAACCTCAGTTAATTAAGTGGGTCTATTTTTAGGGTTTCAAAAGTCATTTAATTCTCAGAACACATGCAAACCCTTTTGCTATTTGTCTTATCCCACTTGTTATCCTTTTAAGACCAATTGACCTTCATTTAACCCTTGAGAAAACCCGTGGTTATGCTGCAATTTTGATGAGCTGGTAAAATTACAGTTTTAGCCCTAATTTCTTATTTTTCTTTCATAATGAATATGCAATGACTTGTGACTCTCTGGCGGTTATGTAGGAGCATTTATTGACTTAATTGGGTCAAAATAAGCTAGTTATGGCTCATGATGGTGTTCTCATCATACCCCCATGCCTAGCTTTTGCTAGCCCCTTAGCAAAATTTCAAGGTATTAATCTTTGATTCTAGACCATAAAATCTTTTGATGCTTAAAAGCTTTGCTGTGTGCTTCCTTTTGTAGATTAGGTTAGAATGTCGATAGTAGGCCTAGAGGTACTCAAGTACCAACCAAGATCCAGACTTAACCAGCTCTAGCCTTAGTCTGCCACAAAGGTTTTTAAGAGCCACAAGAACTAACCTAAGGCTCGTTGAACTCCGCAGTTAAAGCACCCATGCTTGTAACATGTTTTAGCCTCAATTCAGTTTGTAGTGCGTTTTTGTTAGAGAGAGACAGAGGAATTTTTCTTTATTTTTGGAGAGTTTTCTTTCTCTTTTCTTTTTATTTCTAGCTTCAGATTAGCTTTACAATACAGTTTGTATCGGATTCCTAATCCCCATCATCAATCCTCGCAAGGTCCCTGGCAATCGATGCTTCGAGATAGCACCGCCCATGGCAACCCCCAGAACCCTATTTTTCAAGATTTCAAGATAATCCCATGGCGTTCTTAGCTAAATCTAGACCTTGGCAATTGACATTTCGAGATAATGCCGCCCATGGCATCTGAACCAACACAGGGTGCTTACATGCCCCCAGTAGGATATGTAGATATCCTAGGAGACAAGCACCGAGGAGATGATATGTTATTATGCATCTTCGAGGGTAATTTCCCGCCTCTTCACACAAGGAACTTGTCCAAATCAACTTATGTTGATCAGCTGCTCCTAATCTAGGTGACTTTTTCAGAACAAGTTAAACGCATTTGCGTGATTTTGATACTTAGGCGCACTAAACCAGACTGTGTAGATTGGGGTGCTTAGGTTACCGAGTCTCGCAAACCAGAGGTCAGTTAATGAGGCCGAAAAATTCCTAAGCCTTAGACCTAATACTTAAGCTTCGCATTTTCCCCAACCTCTTGAGGACTATCCAGATCTTAGTGGGTACTTGAATTTTTAAGCCTAGGATTATAGCCTAAGAGGCCTAAAATCAGCGTTCCTAATAATATCTTCTCTGTTTTATTAGCACTTTTTGCCTTTCATTTTCTTTCTTTTGATATGGTCTAGAACTAAGTCAATTCCTTAATCTTTTACTAATGACTACCTCTTTTTCTTTTCTTTTCAAATTGTGCTCCTTTTTGACATTTTTATCTCCTCCCCTTTTTCTCCTCAAAATCTGATATGCCATCAAAATTTCCTCTCCTCTCATATTTTTGTTCTTTTTCAAGAATTTTTTATTTTTTTGGTATTTTTGGAATATGTGATTTTTTTGATGAAAACCTTTCTTGTGAAGTGATTTCCACGATGTTTTTGCACTTTACTACCCCCCCATGCCTACGATTTGCAATGTCCTCATTGCAAATTAGGTGGGTTTGAGTTCATCTTAGATCATTCATAGAATAGGTGTTGGGTAGGTGAATGGGTCGGGATGACTGTTGCGGACGATTTCAAGCTCGGGTAAGGGTACCAGAGGTGGAGTCGGTTGTTCTAGTGGATGAACCCTAAAGTTTAATATGAGTTTAACATAGGATGTGTCAGGAAGGGTTTCAGGATTTTTTTTTTCAAAAATGACAGGTTGCCTCCTGTTAAGCGCTAAATTCAACGCCTTTAGCTGAGTGGAAAATGGTATGGAGAAGTAGTGAAATTAGATGAGTTTTGCATAACAAGCACCTTGATTAATAGCCTGGCTGGTCCAACCAGGTGCTTGTTCAGATCAACAGGCTGATGATGTAGCCCAAACCCAATTAATCTGGCGGGTTGATAGATATAAAACCAACAGATGCAGAACCCACCATATGCTGTGGAGCTCAGACTGATGTGGAAGTGTGAATCCAGGGTTTAGCTAAGTCGGATCAACCTAGTCAAAGTAGGGATCCTCAAAGGAATCACTGGAAGATGTGAGATCCCTACGAGAGTAATCAAAGAAGGATGGAGCATGATTTATAGTCTGATCGAAGTCTGAAACCTGATTTGAATGTGGAGGAGAATCATCTACAACTGGATCGAGAGGAGAATCAGAGTAGAAATTGAGTCCGGTTGCGAGTCGAGGTTGAAAATAGGTTTGGGAAGGTTCTACATATGTTGAAGAGGTGGCATTAATAAGAATTGTGTATGAGGGCTCTTCTAGTGAAAGTTCAAAGGTGGGTTCATTTAGAGAGTCCTCATAATAGCCATCAAACTCAAAGGTAAATGCCTAAAGAGTGTTTATAGGATGAAGAAAGTCTGAGTCAAGAAAAGATTCGAATTCTGAGTTGTAGTCACTCTCAACACTTTTTGTTTCTGATTCCTGAGGATTGAAAAGAAATGATTCCATCTTAATGGAACTTGATTTTCAATCAGGGACCATAAAGTCAGAGTCGAAGAATGGATCATGTATGCTATAGTCGTTAGGAAACAATGGTTCTCTGAAATCATAGTAAGATTCAAAATCGTTGGAGAATTTGCGAGAATCAAGTTCTTAATTTGATTCGAGATCAGAGGTTCCACCACAAAATAAATCACAAAATGTAGACTCAGCAACCTGATTTGGGCTAGCCTATTTGTAGATTCCGATCTCAAAAAGGTGTCCCTATTGGGTCTGGGCTCGAGTTTTTGGCTTGTAGGGAAGACCAATCAAAACCCCACTCTTCCAACTTGGTTTCTGTATCGTAGATCGGCGTGACTTCCAAAAAATCAATCTGTATTTCTGACGATGTTGAAGAGGTACATTCATCAAATAAAGGCCCAGAATCATAATCTAAATTCAAACTTTGATTTTCGTCATACGGGACCTTGTAATTATCCCAAGAAGATTCAAATCCAGATTCTAGGCTAAGGATGTGGGTTGAATCACTAGAATCTAGGTTGGGCTCTACAGGGATGTCAGAATTGCCTTCGGGGGTCACCTTATCAAAGTAAGGGGCGGAATTTACACCCTCGAGAGGTTCTGATTCAATCTCATTATCACAGGAGTATAGGAATTCCATGCTTGGCGAACTAGGGTTTTGGTTTTCTAGGGATGGTTCAAAATCATATCCTCCTGCAATTGGATTCTTCCAACCTATCTCACGATCAGGCATATCAATCTGTCTATTAGGTTGATCATATTCCATTGGAGGTTCACAACACCTTGATTCTTGAACCTGGGATTTGGAAAATCAGATAGATCCTCAGTTTTGTTCCAAGATGTTTTGCTAAATGTTTGGGGAATGTATAGGCATTTTTGGTCGATTATCTGCTTTAATAATTTTATCATCTCTTCCCATTTTTCAAGATCATCTTGGTGTCTTTCCCAAAGTACAGGATTTGTCATGCATTGGAGATATTCAAAGTTATGTAATTTCTCTAACTCAATGTATCCTGTCATGAGAACATCCCAAGTGGATCCATTTGTTACTTGTGTTATAATTACTTAGGCACAGTTTATGATGAAGGTGATTGTTATCGATATATTAACCTAAATGTCTTCAATTGGTTTTGAGGTTTTGTCATCAATCTCATAAAATCTAAGGGCATCCTCAACCATTCTATCTTTCATGGATATTTGAGATTCAGGTTTCTTAAATGATTTCCCTAAGTGGCCAGGCTGCATTTTTGAATCAAATAGTAGAATCAAGATGTAGAATCAAAATTGATTAGATTTGAAAAAGATTCCTAAGAAAATCTGTGTGTATGCTCTAAATAGAAGGGATGAGGGACTGGATGTGATATTGACCCAAGCAAGGCACCCAAAGATTTTGGATGACTATAGAGGTTCGGGGCGGATGATACCCCTTAGTAAGAAAGCCGTCCACCTGAGAATTACCTGGGCAACCAGAGAGGGAGAGTCCCGCAAAGACCCCTACACGGTAGAGAGCCCCCACAGGTTACAGGGTTTCCCCCACCCGACCTCTCTTGTCACTGATGTTCCAAGTAGACCAGAATGGAGACTTGACCTCTTAAGTCTACTAGTTTTAATTAAAAGCAAGGGTACTTAGAATTTCACTTGAACTTTAAGATGTGTTGAGTGCAAAAAGTGACCTAATTTGAAGATTGGTTGCCTCAAACAAGGTGGGTCAACTTCACCTGTATTGTTCTTGAAAATTGAGTTCCCTCTTTTAGTGTTCAAATGACTTTTAAGAGCCTAATTTTAGGGTTTTGCTTGAATAGATCAGTTCAATCAAGGTTTAGGCACACATTGTTTGGGAAGATGATTTCTTGATTAGGCAAGTGTGTCTCTAAAAACCCTAAACTGAAATCCGTAATTGGCTCTAATTTGGTCCACTTTAATTTGTCCAAATGTAGGGCTCAAACAAGAATGTGGTAGCCCTAGATGCCTTAAGCTTTTAAGTGGGTGCACAAATTAGGGTTTGTTGTCAAATAAAATGTATCAACTCAGGCAATTTGATGAATTATCTATGGAAAGAATGCAAGTAACCCTAATTGATTTTTTCCTTTTATCCTTTTCAGAATGAGGGGCTTAAGAGAGAGTGGTTAGAACTTACCTACCCCTGGTGTGTTTGTTGTGCAATTGATCTTCCTTGAATGTATCTTCTCCCTGAAACAACCCCAGCAAAAGAGATATAGCAAGCTAGAATCTAAATCAGGAATTGTAATCAAGAGTTCTAAATTGCCCGTTGCTCCCCGGCAGTGGCGTCAAAATGTTAACAAGGCAATATCATCATTTTAAAATGCGCATTGGAGTATAGTCGAAATCACTTTGAAAACAAATAGATTTTATTACTCGAGAAAGTTCCGAGGTCGAACACAGGGAACAATATGAGAATTTAAAGCTCAAGATCATAATTTAAAGTAAAAGAATTTGCAATAATAACAAGATCAAGGTGCAAAAAGATGGGAGTAAAATGGTGATTTAGATCACCATATACTCCTACAATATCAACTAAGGAACTTAATGTATATGTATGCAATCAAACCAAACCGTCGTCTTATTATGAAATCAGATGACTTAAACTTCTGTTTTTCTTCTTCTTTTCTTCTGCTTCTTTTCCTCTTCTCTTTCTGCTTTGACTTCTTAAGCCTTCTTCTTCTTCCTTCTGCTTCCTTCTTCTCATAGGGGAGGAGAACTTCTCAAATTGGCTAAGTGTCAGCCAAAGCCTTCAACAGCAAAACCCTCCTCCTACCCCACGCACAAGCTCTCCTTCTCTTTCTCTCTTAGGCTCTGCCCTCCCAAGGCCTCTGTAAGGATAGTCGGGTTATCGGATCATACGCACCCAGGTCCAGGCTCACCGACATGCGGTAGTGAGCGAGGAGTGTAGGTCAGTCTAGGAGGGTAAACAAGTCAACCAGATTTGCAGGGGACAAAGTCGTGGACAAGGCGCAGGTATGAGTGGGTGAGAGGGACCTCACCCTGTGTTATGAGGCAAATACCTCTAACACTTTTTCAATTTATTCTACTCTCCTACTCCCTCATTCCATGATTTGGGACTATTGTTTTGCCTTCTCTTCCATGCATCTGCAGCAGTAGCTCCTTCGCCAAATTAACGCAATGAGGAAGTAGACTCCTCCAATTGTCAGCCCGGACGAAGTCCTAGAGGCTTTCCGTGTTGCCTAGAGATGACTTCTAGGGTGAAGACATCCTGGAGCAACTCTCAAGCAAGCTCGAAGCTTGCATTAATGGCGAGATCCACCTGAATATCTAAAATCAGCAATAGGGCCTTTCAGCCATGTTAAAATGTTCAGGAATGATCACCGAAGCACAGCAAATGTGATGGGGTTGGTAGCGTGGAGCGAGAGTAGCTGTGGTGGTCGAACGATGACGGAAACGATCGGAGATGATGGGTTTATTTAGGTATGAGTTTGAGTGAGTGAGAGGATGAAATAGGAGGTGGGTTTTGTGCGGGAAGGTGAGGTAGAGCTTAAAGGGTGGTCGGCAAAGGGGATGGTCATGTGTAGCAGGTGGAATCCTTCGCCGGAGTGGTCACTGGAGATGGAGGAGATGAAGCTGCTGAGGGTCATCGATGGTCGATATAAAGTGGGGTGAGTGTGAGAATGAAGTACAGAAGGAAAGGAACTTAGCTAGGAGGTTGTTGGACGAAGCAAGGCGGAGATGGCATCAATTGAGGTATTGCCGGTGCCGAAGACAAAGGTGGTTCCAGTAAGGGAGAAACGACGAAGATGAACGGAAAAAGGACATCTGCTGGTACGGCGAGACGCGAAAATGAAGTGAGGGAGATGAATCTGCCGCTAGTATGGAGGACGGACGACGAGGAGATGCAGAAGAGGTTGTCAAATGTGGAGGAACCTTCGGCCATGAAAGAGAGAGAGGAATTATGGGGAATCTCAGCCAATTTCGAGCGTAGGGAAGTTCGGGAGGATCTAGGCTCTCTTATATAAGGATCTAGAGGTGGTTTGAGCTTGGGAAACAAGCTTTCCAAGCTTGGAAAGCCTCATCAGACTTGGAAAATTCTTGAGACCCAAATCTAACATGCGTTCGCATGAGAGATTGGGTAAGTTCTAGGGCTTAGGATTGGGTCCAATAGAAAGGGAATTTCTTGACGAACTTCCCTTTCACTTTTGAAAAGGATCCGTCAAGAAATCAGGGAGTTCTTTCCATTTTAAGGTCGCATGAGCAAGTAGGAATAAGATTAATGACAATAGGGATCTTTTTGTGAGAATGACGACAAAGTTAGGGGCTTGTTTGAATGGATTTTGAAAGTTAAGGGTAGAAATGAAATTAAACAGGACCAATTTGCAAACTGGGTCAAGACAAATTCATCTTGGGTCCAAATTTTGATACAAACCTAATTTTGACCTAAGGAATCCAATGGTGAAGTTGGATTTTGGTTTTGACCATGTTTAACTGGGTAATTTATACAAAAACCTAAATTAGGGCAAATGTCTGCCTATGGTTCTATTTTGCATCAAAACGGGTTCTGATGGTCAAATTGAAAGTTATAAATCCTATAGAATATTTTTATATGAATTTTAGAGGGTTTAGGTGAATTTTATCCTGACCAGAGCCTTAGTTAATTAAGAGGGTCTATTTTTAGGGTTTCAAAAGTCATTTAATTCTCAGAACACGAGCAAACCCTTTTTCTATTTGTCTTATCCCACTTGTTATCCTTTTAAGACCAATTGACCTTCATTTAACCCCTCAGAAAATCTATGGTTGTGCTGCAATTATGATGAGTTGGTAAAATTACAGTTTTAGCCCTAGTTTCTTATTTTTCTTTCATAACGAATATGCAATGACTTGTGACTCTCTGGCATTTATGTAGGAGCATTTATTAACTTAATTGGGTCAAAATAAGGTAGTTATGATTGATGATGGTGTTCCCATCAACTTAGCTGAGCTAGCTGGAGGTCCCTGTGAACTAATGGGAGCTGAGATGAGCTAGACTCAGCTAAGTTGAGCTGGATTCGAGCTGACCTGAGCTAGGGTGAGCTAAGATGAGCTCTCTTGAGCTACCATTCAGCTGATATGAGCTAAATGGAGCTAGGATGAGGTAACCCTAGTTCAAGTGAGCTAGATTCTAGCTATGGTGAGCTGGATCAAGCTAAGTTCTAGCTAGTGAGAGCTTCTCCTTCACCAGTTGCCTTCCTGAGTGCTAGGGTTCTAGGGATCTGGCAATCTGTATATCCCTACCACTCACAAAAACACATTAAAAAAATAATAAAAAGTGCAATGCATGCCTAACCTAATTAATGCCTAAATGCAGCCCAAAAACCCATTTGCGGAGCAAAATCCTAATAGTTAGGTTTGTTTTAATGCATAAGAATGATGATAAACTAGCGTTTATCAAAGTACTTGAAGATTTGATCATTTCTTGCAGCATGCTTATTGGACTAAATGCAGTACCATTTTGCAACAATCTAAGTGACCTTTCTTCAGAGCTTTCTTTTTAATTGGTTTCTAATGCCTCTTTCACTAGCAAAAACAAAGCTTGGAAGCATACCATCTAATGTAGGAAACCTCACACACCTTATTTGCATGGACTTTCATCAAAATTGTAAGTTACTTGTTGTTGCCTTTGTTTGTCCGTTTTGAATAATATGCCTGCACTTCTTACAGTCATTTATATTTGCTCATAAGTAAGACACATTATTAGAGCTAGTTGATATTGAATCAAGAGTCAAGACCTAATGACCATGGAAATTATTTTCTATCCGATCTAGAAATTTCATCTAATTTCATTTTGTGGATTGCAGTCCACCTTTACTAGTATTTTGCCTTAGATTACGTGTGTAAAAGTTTAAATGTGATGAGTGTAGTTATACATGAAATTTAAATGTCAGGGCATATATATACTTTTTAATTGTTATTTATATGTTTATCAACCTTCGACCGTATGGATTGCAGCGATTTAAGCAATAATAGCTTATATGGAGACATTCCCGAATTCATTATCAACATTTTCTGAAAATGGGACATATTGTTTTATTTGATTACAAGCATAACTGTTAAAGCAAGAAGATGTCCCACTTTAAATTTTGTCCTATAGCTTTCAATTTTCGAAAATAGGTTAACGCTTTTGGTTGCCCCTATTAATACGATGTTCATCATTTGAGATTATCTAGCACTATTTTGAGCTTGAATGGTAAGAAGTGATCTTTTTTTTTTCAATCAATAGTAAGAAGTGATTATTTTAGCTTCCAGGTGGATATTTTTATGTTTTTAGATAGAAAACACGATCATATGGAATTCTACAGCCATGTAAGTTTCTATGTTTTTAGTCAATAGCCGTGTAATTTCTATGTTGTTTCTAATAGAGATGTAAGAATTAGATTTATAACCCATCTGACATAATTTGAATTGGTTTTTCAGTCAACAGCCAAGGAATTGTTGGGAATTTGCTGCAAATATCAGATTTTGAACTGATTTTTAAGACTATTCTTATGCAAATTTGCGCATCTTATAAGAAGTATAGAAAATATTCATTGAATGCCTACTCATACATCAACATGCTAGGGGTCAAACATGAAATTCTTACACAAAATACAACAAGTTGAAACTACACCTAATTAAAATCTTATTGTAGAGTCTACACCTAATTAAAATCTTAGTCAAAAGATGACCTTTTGGTGTGTTGCTAGTCGAATTGATCATATACAAGCTAAAATGATGCTAATATTTCTACAACCTTTCTAAATAACATTACTTGACCCTTAACTAATGTTAGACGAAGATATAGATCATTTGTTTGCTCCTTTGTTTGTTTAGGTGAATGAGTTGAATAGCAATGTTGAGTAAAAGACATATGGAGAGATTGATCTGTATAGATCTATAGATTGATGTTTTCCCATCTTTCTTTTGAATAATCCTACTAAATCACAAAATGAAAATCATTTCACAATTCCTTTTTGATGATTGACTTTATTCATGAAATGCCAATTTACTTAAAATCTTAAATGCCCAAATTTCTTGAAGAACCCTATTTAGGATGTTGTAGGAGTTAAATACTCTTTTTCCATATCATTTCTTTCAATAGTGAAGCTTTATGTCATTATTATTTCAAAATTATTAGGAATGACTTCGAGATTATTCATCTTCTGACAACTCTTAGTTTGTGTTATTTTAAGTTAATGAAATATGAATAGCACCAGCAGTTCAATGGTAGAATAGTACCATTCCACGGTACAAACTCAGGTTCGATTCCTGACTAGTGCATCATTTTTTGGTTCCAAGTTGGAGCATCCATTTCTTAATCCGTATGCATCTTGAATTTTGTTTCTTCAAACAAAGAAATGGGAGGTTCTTTAAGTATAAAAGAATTATAAATAACTACATGACATTACTTTATTTCCTCTTTCATGACAATGATACAACTTGTAATTTGAATTTCAAGGAAATGTTATGTTCATCCTAGGATGTTCATTTAACTATTTTTAGAACCAAATGGCATGGTGTATAAATTGTAGGAAGGACGCATAGAGAATAACATCAACCGATCATCACGTTATTTATTTGTAATTAAAATGGAGGAGTAGAGTCTTATACTTAGATAGAGAGATTTTTTCAATTGACAATGATTATATCATAAAGTAGTTTTAGGAAGGGTGACGACGAAAGCAGTGTGGCCATTTAACCAAGCTAGTGTAAGTGGTAAGTGTAATGTAGTGGCACTCACTTTTCTCTAGCCTAGTGATGGGAACATCATCATGAGCCATAACTAGCTCAATTTGGTCTAAAAAGGTTGATAGATGCTCCTACATATCCATCAGAAGGTCCTAAGGGCATATTATCCTGTTTTGAAAAGAAGAGAAGAATACAAGGTTACTTCTACAAAATTAACAGCATCCCAGAAATACAAAATAACCACAGGGTATTTCAAGGGCTTATTAAAGGTTATATGGTCATTAATGTCTAATAAGTGGGTCCATGCAGAATAAAATGGGTTTTCACGCATTTCAAAAATTAATGGACATATGAAACCCTAAAAATAAACTCGCTTAATTAACTGAGGTTCTGGTCAGGATAAAATTCATCTAAACCTTCTAAAAATCATAAAAAAATATTCTCTAAGGTTTGGTAGCTTTGATTTGACTATCTGAACCCAATTTGACCTAAAATAGAGACTCAAATTGACAATTGCGCTAATATGGGTTTTTGCATAAATTACCCAATCAAACTTGGTTAAAACTAACATCCAACTTTACCATTATATTCGTTGGGTCCAAATTAGGTATGTACCAAAATTTGGGTCTAATCTGAGATCATTTTGACCTAGTTTGCATTTTGATCCCAGTCTAACTCTTGTTATCTCAAATAGCCCCTCAGCTTTTGAAATCTTTGCAAAAAGCCCCCCAAATTCTTCATCTTCTTCACAATTTAGTCCTTTCCACCATTGGAGGTCAATCCACCTCCAGGCGAGCTTTGACCAAATGAAATCCTTCTCAAACCTCAATCAAATCCCACCAAATTTGGTGGGATTGATGTTCACACCTCGGGAAACCTATTGGGATCAATTTCGACTCCTAACTCCCTCTGATTCGTGTGTGCGAACCCACGAAATCAATGGGGTTCTTTTTGAATCCCAAGCAAGATATGGAGCTTGTTTCTTGTTCTCCAAGCTCTCCTAAGCCCTATAAAAGACCTCCCATACCTGCCTTAGCTCCTTAGCGAGAAATAGAGCCAAAAACCCCTCTTCTTCCTCCAACCTTTGGCTCACTCCACCTTGTTCCAATGACTCTCCACCTTCGGCCTCTTTACTGGCCGCCACGTACAATAAGCGGTTGGTTCTTCTTCCCCATGTCTTTCCGTACCTCGCAATACCAGCGAGGTGCTCTTTATCCCTCCATCGTCATTGTTATCCACCCCTGGAGCACCTTCGTCTTCGGTGCCGGCCATACCATACCGGCACCTCCTCCGTCCCCTTTCATCCGCTACTTAGTCTCGACGATTCCTTATCCTCAGATCATCATCACTGTGCTACTACACCTTTTCGACCACTCCTCTGCCCTCCACGCCTCCGTCTTCCCCCTCGCTGGCGTACATCCTGTGGACATTCCAGTAGCCATAGACCATCTCTCCGCCTGCCACCAAGTCAGTGAGCGTCGCCTCGCTCCACTGATCAAAAGCCCCAGAGAAATTTGGGGCTTTGATCTCTTATTTGCCCCGCCGAACAACCCAACTTCCGCCACCATTCTCCACCTTCGCCAGCGACTTCCAACCACTCGCACAGCACGCCACTGCCACCACCACCTTCGCCACACCTGTGTACATCTACTGAGCTATTCTGACGAGGCCATTAGGCCATTTCGTACTTTTAGATACACAAGTCATTACCGCCATTGACGAAGCTGCTTCGAGCGAGCTCGAAGCGTGTTCTTGTGGCAGCTGCTCCAGGATCCACCTCCAGGCAGAGTGGAAGACTTCCAGAAAGACGTCCAGGTCTTCGATTGGAAGCTTTGATCGCTCCTTTACCATCAATTGACCGCATCTTCAGCAGTTGATAACACTTGAAGGAGCCATGGAATTTAGTCCCACATCATGGACTGAGGAGCGGAAGAAGGTGCATAAATTGATTTTCTATTTCCTCCTTATCGCCTCAAGACATGACACCTTACCCGCACACCTGACCACCTAGGCTATCACTGCTTGTCTGCGATCATGCCCACATGTCTGCACCCGGATCTGGTTACTGTTCCTACCCGATTATCTGGTTAACCCTAACTCTTTAAGAGAAAGAAGAGAAGGAAAGAGAGAAAGGAAAGGAAGGGTTTTGCCTCGCTCTCTAACTCTCTAACACTTGAAGGAAAGAGGCCTTTGCCTCTGTGCGTGACTTGAGGAAGAGCTAAAGAAGAACATTTCTCTATAGAGCACTATAGCAGGCGACGTTTAAGTCATCTGATTTGAGCATTCGACGTCTGATTCCACCAATTTGTGCTTCTGAGGCTATACTGCTTACTTACCTTGCATGGAATTATTTGGTTGATACTGTGCACTTATTTGGTATTATTGTATAAGGGTAATTGGTGATTCAAATCACCATTTTACCCCATTATTTTTGCACATTGCTACTGATTCTCATATATATATCATTCTTGCATAGACTTTTCATCATAAATTGATCATCTTTGTGGTTATATTGTGATCTTGAGATTAATTGCAACACTTACTCCGAGTGAACAACCTCAGACTTCAAATTCGAGTATAAATTGTATTTGTTTTCGTGTGATATTGACCTATACTACAACGCATCTTTTGAAATACCGATTTCGCACGTTAACACCTAGTGATAAATAAGAATGCATAGCATATATTTTTATTAGTTATACTTCAAGTATTGATCGTTAGAATAAGGTATATTGCATTTGATTGTGTGGAAGAGACAAGGCATACACTTTGTAGTAGGGATAAGGTATATTGCATTTGATTGTGTGGAAGAGAGCAAGGCATACACTTTGTAGTAGGGATGAGTCCACAATCCAAATATGAACACATTAGAGCCTTAGGATTAAAAAATAGACTTTGATTTTATTCTTACATATTAAGGTGTTAGGTGTTTGTTGTTGTTGGTGTTTAGAACAAGGTCATACTTTCAAGTGGGTAACGATGGATCATATTTTAGTTATGTTAAATCCTTATACAAATGTTGGATTCTTTTTATTTCAATGCTTACATTTGAAAATTGTTGTAGGAGATAGTTTGACTAATTTGTGTTAATTAAATTAGATAATTTTTTAGTATCTATATTGAAATTTTCATTTATGCATAATATATAGTTTAATAGGAATAGGGCATTGTTGGTATATATTGTAGTATAGATATTAATGAATATTACATGTAAGACATACTCCAATGATTGTAGTAATGGATAGAATTACCATATAAAATCCCCACTTTTTGTATATAGTGTCGATCCTGCCGACAATTGTGTCCGTTGGTGTATATATAGGCATTACATTGACATAATAAATCGTCGGTGATAGATTAAGCTAACTGTCGCTGTTGTCCTGAACACTAGATTGCACAGCCTTGCAAAGATGATCGTCACTATAGGACTTAGTACAACATCGATGGTTTTTACCGTTGGGGTACCCTACAGCAACTCCTCTTAAGAGAACGCTGAAGTTGACCATCGGAATAGGCACTTGAAGCTACAGAGACAATCATTTTAATTTATATACGGTTACTGACCGTCGATGTAGGTGCATACTGTTATGTGATCTCAGCATACGAGTCAGCATATGAGATATGGAGTACACTTCAAGTCACCTACAAAGGTACTAACAAGGTAAAAGAAACATGCATATCTATTCTAACAGAAAGTTATGAGTTTCAGGATGGAGAAAGGTGAAAGCATCAAGGAGATGTACACAAGATTTGGGGATATAGTCAACCCCATGAAGAATTTAGGAGTAAAATTCACTGAAGAACAACTTGTAAGAAAGATTTTAAGATCTCTTACAAGTGACTGGTCTTTGAAGTCAACAGCTATCCAAGAGGCAAAGGACCTTTCAGTCCTTTTTCTTGATGATTTGATTGGAAGCCTCATGGTATCTGAAGTCCAACTGGAGAACATGAAGAAAAACGAGGAGAAATCAGTAAGCAAGAAGAAAGAGCTTACTTTCAAAGCTCTAAAGGAAGACTCAAATCTCGAAGACTCTGACTCCAACAAAGAAGAAGAACTTGCTCTTCTAACAAGATTTTGACGATTCATTCGAAAGCAAGGTAAAAGAGTAAATAAATTTTCAAATGATATAGTTTATTTTCAATGCAAGAAAAGGGGACACGTATGAAAAGATTGTCCAATGATCAATAAGAAAAAGGAAGAAAAGAAGAAAGACAAAGAAGTTGATCGTAAGAAGAAGAAGATCTTAAGAAAGGCGTATAAAGCTACTTAGGATGACAGCAATTCCAACATGGAATCCTCCTCTGAGGAATCCGAAGAAAATGAAGTTGCCCATCTATGTTTGATGGCAAACAACAATAGCTCGGAAAATGAGGTGGATTCTAAAGTCACTTTTAATGAATTATTGTAAGCATATGAAGATTTATATTATAAAGCTAGGTTAATTAAAAAGAAAATAAAGTTTTACATAATAACTATAAGACGTTGAAATAGAAAAATCATGTTTATAAATAGAATTAGATATGGCAAAAGATACTAATTCACAATTGCATGCAAAGATAGTAGAATTAGAAGAGGGAACCTCAAACAATCTTAAAACAACTACTAGATAGAATACTAAATTTGGTAATGCATTAAAAGTAAAATTTCATAGTAAAAAAAACATACAAAATAAATCACATGCACCTAGGTATGCATGGATTTACCAAATGGTCAAAAATCCCAAGAATTATAAATCCAACACAAAAGTGATCTATAAATCTAAGGATTTTAAGGGAACTAGCCATCAAGGACCCAAAAGAAAATGGGTACCTTAATCAGATTTATTAAATTATTTTGCAGGTCAAGAAAGATAAGTGGATCCTAGACAGTGAGTGTTCCAAGCACATGACGGAACATTCCGACCTCTTTATCAAATTGACGAGAATTCAAGATGGAGGACACGCCAAGTTGGGCAATAACAAATGTTGTCGCATTATTGGTGAAGGTACAATAGGTAATTCATCTAAGCAAGTACAAGATGTACTTTTAGTAGAGAATTTAAAACATAACCTGCTTAGTGTTAGTCAAATATGTGATAATGGTTGTAATGTATTGTTTACAAAAATTGGATTTAAAATGCTAAAAGAAGGAACTAATATAATTTTAATTGAAGATTTTAGATATGAAAATATCTATGCTCTTCATTTTTCTCAAGAGAAATTTGTGAAATGTCTGCTTGTCACTCATGTTGAAGTGGATTTGTGGCACCGTAGGCTGGGTTACATAAATTGCAAACACTTAAATAAGTTAGCCAAAAATGAGTTAGTAAGGGGCCTACCCAAACTAACTTATAAAAAAGATGCATTGTGTAAATCTTGTGAACTCGAAAAAATGCACAAGGCTTCTTTTAAACCAAAAGACTTAGTTTCAACTACACATCCTTTAGAGTTGTTACACCTTGATCGATTTAGACCAACATGATTTGAGAGCCTAAATGGATCAAAATTTTTCCTAGTTATTGTTGATGACTTCTCAAGGTTCACTTGGGTCATTTTCTTAAAACATAAGGGTGACTCATTTGACTCCTTCCTAAGCCTTGCTCGAAGACTACAAAAAGAAAAATCATCTTCAATTCTTAGACTTAGGACTGATCATGGGGGTGAAGTTGAAAATGAAAAATTGTCAAGTTTTTGTGTCAATTCTAGCATACCCCATGAATTTTCATTCACTCAGGCACCATCTCAAAATGGTGTTGTAAAGCGCAAAAATCATACTCTACAAGAATGCACCCGATCTTTGCTCTTGGAGTTTGGACTTCAAAATTATTTTTAGACTAAAACCATTAATACAACCTATTATGTTCTTAATAAAACTCTTTTAAGGCCTATTATTAAGAAAACTCCATGTGAGCTATATTATAAGAAGTCTCCTAGAATTTCATATTTTAAGGTGTTGGGAAGTCTATGTTATTTATTAAACACCCGAGATTGACTTGATAAGTTTGATGCTAAAGGTGATGAAGGCATCTTTATTTGCTATTCAACCAGAAGCAAAGCTTATCGAGTCTTTAATAAAAGGACTTTCACTGTAGAGGAATCCCTGCATGTTTCATTTGATGAAATAACTTTAGGAGAACCAAAACCTAATCAACTAGAGTCTGATGATGAGGATACCCCTTTCATCGATGTATCAAAAATGGAAGATACACGAAATGTACATGATCTTCCAAAAGAATGGGTACACCACAAGGATCACCCTCACGATCAAATTATAGGTGATATTGAACAAGGTGTGAAATCTCGATCTCATTTTAGGGCTGACTTTATCCTTAATGCCTTTGTTTCACAACTTGAACCCAAGAAAGTTGATGAGACATTAAAGGATGAGTCTTGGGTTGTAGCTATGCAGGAGGAGCTACTCCAATTTACAAGGAACAATGTATGGGACTTGGTACCCGCTCCTGAGGGTAATTTCATTATTGGAACCAAGTGGGTGTTCCGACATAAATTGGTTGAATCTGGTTCAGTAATCATGAATAAGACCAGACTCGTAACTCAAGGCTATAACCAATAGAAGAGAATTGACTTTGATGAGACATTTGCTCTTGTTGCTCGCTTGGAGTCCATTCGGATGCTACTTGCTTTTGCAAGTGCAAAGGGCTTCAAGTTATTTCAAATCGATGTCAAGAGCACTTTTCTTAATGGCTATATTAAGGAAGAATTTTATGTTCATCAGCCTCCCAGGCTCAAGGACCCAACACACCCAGATCATCTATTCAAGCTCAATAAGGCATTATATGGACTTAAACAAGCTCCTAGGGCCTGGTATGATAGACTTAGGTCCTTCCTTCTCCAGCATGGCTATAGAATTGGAGTTGTTGATTCAACTCTTTTTGTAAACAAAGAAGGAAATGACATCATGTTGGTTCAAATATACATCGACGATATTATATTTGGATCAACCAAGGAGTCCCTATGTCAGCATTTTTGTGAGACTATGAAGACTAAGTTAAAAATGAGTATGATGGGTGAACTCATATTCTTTTTAGGCCTCCAAATCCAACAATTAGACACAGGTATCTACATTAGTAAAATAAAATATGTTCTTGAAATTCTCAAGTTTGACTTTGAAAATGTAAATGGACAAGTGACTTCAATTGCTCCATCTACTTCTCTTGGTGAAGCTTTATCCAGCAAGAAGATTGATGAAAAGAAATACTGGGGTATGGTAGGTTCACTATTATACCTTTCAGCCTCTAGACTTGATATTCTTTTTGCTACATGTTTATGTGTGAGATTCCAATCCGAACCTAAGGAATCTCATTGAAATGCAGTAAAAAGAATATTTAGATACCTAAAAAGCACAAGAGATCATGGTCTCTTTTATCCTAAAGCACAGACCTTAGACTTATTATCCTATAGTGATGCAGATTATGTAGAAAATCAGACAGACCAAAAGAGCATTAGCGGCACTTGTCATTTTATTGGAGAATCTCTAATTTCGTTATTTCACTTTCTACGATCAAAGTAGAATATATTTCTACTTTACTTGCTTGCTCTTAGGTCATTTGGATGAGATAGACTTTGTCTGATTTTGGATTATTTTTTGTGCAATCCAAAATTTTATGTGATAGTACAGCACAATTAATTTATCTAAAAATCTGATACATCATTCACGTACCAAGCACATAGATGTTCGACATCATTTTCTTAGAGATAATGTGCTTCAAGGTGCCATTCAGTTAGAATTCATAGATACACAAAACCAATTGGTAGACATTTTTACAAAACCTTTTACAGCAGAGAGATTCTGCTTTATAAGAAGAAAATTGAGGATTTGTACAATTAAAGAAATTCAAAATTAAAATATTGATTGCCTTATAACTTGTTTGTAATTATAAAAATCCCTGAAGGCCTAACTGCAATTTACCCACTTTAGTTAAAAAGGGGCATATTGTAATACTTCCATATTTCTGGAAATATCAGGGTGTTGTTTACAATATGGTTGCTTAACTTAGGGTATTGATTACATTATTCTTCAATACCTAAGTTGTTCATTTGCATTTTTCTCAACCAGTTAAGTGGTCATGTGACTTGCACATGACCCATCCCATATAAAGAGGGAAAGTGCAAACCCTTGCCTCATTTTGCACTCTTCAACCCTAGTTCACATTCTCTTCAAGGGCTCCTCTAAACCCTAACCAAAAGAAGGATCACCTCCTCCAAGTCTCTACTCAAGTCTCTCAAGGTATTATCTTTTTCTCTTAAGTAGATCTTGTTCATCCTAAACCTTGTTTTCTTACTCCACAAACATTATCTGCTGCTGCATAAGTTTTTTCGTTGGGTACCAATTGGTACCAGTACCCATCATCGGTACCGGTACTTACTAGGTGCAGTAGAGCCTGCTATTGACAATAGGTACCGATACTCATGATCTGTATCGGTACTCGTCTATCTGAACAACATCTAATGCACTTCTTTGATGAGTCAATTTTTGCTAATGTTCTTGGAGGCCATCCTGACATTAATTGTCTATTTTTTACAAATCTCCAAAAGCAAGACAATTGAGGTCATCTAGTCTTAACTTCGAATATTTTTGGACAAAAAGTAGCAGTTACACCAAAATTCCTATTTACCATAACACAATGTACGAATGAAGATCATGCTTTCAATACCCTTAAGGAAAAATTCACTTCACAAATTCATGAAACATTTTTACTCCCTAACTATCAGGGAAAAGCCTTGGTTGCACCTAACATGACCTTATTTGCTAGAGCCTTATTCAGAATTTTAGCATGGAATTTAAGAGCCAAATATTCAGGATTCCATAACATTCTCGTAAATATTTTACCCTTAATTTATGCAATTATCACAAGCTTTCCTGTTAATTGGAACACGGTATTCATTCATTTCCTAAGACCTTATTATCGTGCTTGAGCTCTACCTTTTGATATTCTTGTATCTCATATACTTATCAAGAGTAGAATTGATCTCTCTAATTTTACTCCACTTAGAAAAGTGGTCTACTTCAAGTGGTCCACACTCCAAAAAATGGCAGTAAAGCCTACTAGAGAGGAATCATTGAATGATGATGAAGAAGATCAAGTTGATCCAAATGCTCAATCTTCCTCTCATCAAGTTCTTGACTCATCCTCAACATTTGTTCCTATGACCTATCCATATTCCGATGCAGAAATGCCTTGGGAAAATTTGCCTCATGTGTCTGGAATCAATCCTAATATGATTAAAACCTTCAATTATATTGGTCAAAATCTTACAAATCTCAATTTTGCTTTTCATCACATGGAACATGATGGGGGCAGAGATTCGTCGCAAAAAGATTTGAGTTTCGAAAACCCATCATTGTAGTTCGATTCGCAAGAAAATTCGTTGATCAAATAAAATTTATAACCAAAACTCGAAAGGAGTTCCTGGTTGAACACAAGGAGGTGAACGTTTAGTTTGAAAAATCCATGTTTCGCTTTTTATTTGTTTTTGTCTTTTTTTATCTTATCTTTTTTTTTGTTATTTTTATCAAGTAAGAGATTAAGTCGATGAAAATTTTATCTACTTGCAAAAATAATGCAAAGAGAGAGAGAGAAAGAAACAATCATATATTTCTGACCAAATGTTTCTACAACTATGAAAGCCGGAAACTACACTACAAAAGTGAAAAGATAGAGATAGGCTAGAAGAATCGCCTTCGACCGTCACTTGGAGGACGGGTCGCTCTGATTTCGCCCCGAAGAAGGTGGTGAGGAGCGGGATGAAGTAGAACAGAGGCGAAGGAAGGAAGACGAGACAAGACATCATCACGGTGAGGATCTTCTTCCGGAAGAGGTGAGAGGATGGCCCCGGGATGCTCCGCAAATGGGGATGAGAGGTGGGAAAATATTTGATTCTACTCTAAAGGAGCATCCCGGGCTTAGGACAAACTTCCTATAGAGCCTTGGAGGTGGTGAGGAGAAGAAAAGAAGAGATGAAGAAAAATGGGAGGGGTAGGGGTCCTTTTATAGTGGAGGAAATGATCAATTTCGTAAACTAGACATTTAGTGACAGTCATAAACATCGCTGAAAGTCAGACGCAAACGTCACTATAGATAGCCCACTTGCCCACCCTCCGCTGCGCTGGCACGCACTCCATGCTCCCTTGTCTAGCGCCCACGAGCGCTCTGCGCTCGCTGCTGCACCTCCACGCACGCCTGAGCTACTATGCACGTGCGATGGTGTGTGCGTGTACATGGGTGGCCTGGGTTTCCATGTGGCATGACCTAGGTCGTCCATCTTCTTTCCTTTGTAAGGCTGCTACAGAGGTCGAATTGAGTCAATTTTTATGCCATTGGGCTGCGATTGTTGACTCGAATCCATCCGTGTGGTTGGATTTATTGTTTGAAGCTCCGGATTGCATCACCAAGTCCCTCGATCGTTGATCTTCCTCGAACTACATATGGTGCTACAGGACTCCAATCAAGGCTATTTCGGAGATGTTGGACTCCAATCGTTGTCCTGATCAGATCTGTACGGTCGGATTGTCAATCCGAGGCTCTAAATTAAGTCTCCTCTCCTGGCCATAAAAGGACATAATTAACATAAATAATACACAAACTACTCTAAATGCAGAATGATGCATGCTATACAATATTTATAGTATGGAATGCATATCTAAGCCTAGAGATATGCATAAATAGACATTTTAACCTAAATGGTTGCATCTACATCATACCCCCATACCTATCTTTTGCTAGTCCCTAGCAAAATTGAACAATATGCTATGCATAAAGATAGAATTAGGACTCGATCACTTAGGCCTAAGTTGTTTATTAATAATAAAAATTTTCAACTAAGATCCTAAACTACGAAAACTCAACAATACCCAGGTGCCTACTAGAATGTTGACCGCCAAGTCCTCGCCTTATTTGAAAAGAGAAGATACATTTTTTTGTTTTTTCTTCTTTTCTAATTTTTTTGGACTTTTGGAGTTTAAGAGTTTCGGGATAACTTTTTACGGCTACCCAACCCACCCAAGACTTGAAAAGGACTCTAAGTGCTAAGCATCTTGTGAAAGGCTGATAGACTCACTAAGCAGTCGTTAAAATGGACTTCAGGTTTCTACGACCCTAGGTAACCATAAGAGTTTCTGCTTAAAGGTTTATCTTTCCGATTGGTAGCTTTCTCCCTACTTTTTTTAACTTTTTTATGGGGTCAACAAAAGGGCGAACCCAATGTATATCTCCCCGATTTATTCTACTTCCCCGCTTCTTCCCTAAGTATTTTGGAAATTATTTATGCATTTTTGTGAGCTGGGCTCTGGATAACCGGCCAATGGGCTGTTACCCACGACAACTTGCCAGCCATATTCGTGCTGTGAAGTGTGGTTTTATTTTTTTCTCCTTTTTCTACTTTTCTTTTTTTTTCTTTTTTTTTCTTTTTATTTTTTGGTATCATTTTTTTTCTTTTTCTAAATAGGTGGCTTCCCTGATCTAAGATTTACATAAAAGCAGTAGAATGAGTATGGTCATGTAGCTAGGCTCTGGACAACCAGCCAATGAGGTGTTACCCACAACAACTTGTCAGCCATACTACCCTACAAAGTTCATTAGCTACCTAATTTCCATAAAAACCATTGAAAAGTGAGTTCAAATAGTGTGTAGATGCTGAGGCTTAAAGTCTCCTCAAATCAGAGGGTGGGTTGATAAGTCATGTACTTATCACCCCAATTTATTTACCAAATTAAAATAAAATTAACTTGGCGAGGACTCGAGACTAAGTCCACATTCAAGTGGACACCTGGGCTGATTAAATGCAAAGACCTGAAGAGTCTAAGTATTTAGGTCCTATCGTATCATTTCCTAAAGTTAACAACGTCTAATGCCTAAGTTCACTTCTCCTAATTCTTTATTTTTAAAGAAAATAAAAGAAATAAATTCCATGGAGTTAACAAAATGATTTTAGGATTAATTATCCACCTTCCATACCAAAATGATGCAAAGTCCTCATTGTAAAAATAAAAACATGAAAAGGGTAGAGTAAATATAATATCACTTGAATTTCATGAAAATCCGATCAGCTCCACAAAGAACGTGGAATATACACGTGCTAAATTTATTGCCTTCAGCTAGGCACAGTTGACAAGTAAAGAAGACATTAAAAGTTCAGAAGTGCAGGTCAAAATTAAAATAAGAAGATTAATTTTAAGACCTGCAAAAAGATGTCCATAGATGTGGATCAGATTGTGATGTAGACCCATGCTCCAGGGTTGAGTGATTCTTAGGTTCTAGATGAAAAGCACCCAAAATCGGAGATTATCGTGCTTACGAGGTCAGGCTTGCAGTTTGGTGGTGTGCAACCCAAGACTAAAGTGGCAAACAATGGGTAGATCTGATTCACTAAACTCGGGTGTCCACTTAGAGTTCAGCTCAGGAAGATAGTCAATTATTTCGAGCTTGGGTTGCACGTCGAAGATATCGTAAGGGTCCTGATAGAAGGTAGGTGGTTTCGAGTCAACAGGAGCCCTTAGATCCAAAATCGTATTTTCCTTAGAAGTAACTTCTCATATTTTAAATTCTAAATTCCTATCCTCTAAAATCAATGTTTCTGGGACCTCCAAATCGTTGTACACCCCATTTAAAATATCCAAGTCCAACAGTTGTGGCTGAATCAGGATTGACTTGGGCACAATGATCTCAAAAGTATGATCATTCAGCTCTTTGGGATGCGGTTGAGGAAAGGGGCCATCATTTAGTAAATGAGGATTCAGATCCTCCAAATTAGCCCCAACCAAATCACAATCTTCAATAATCAGGCTATCAAATGGTTCATCATACTCCTCGAGTCCGTTTGTCTCACTAAAATCATTTTCCTTAACTTCAAGTGAGACATCACCTAAAGATTCTTCACTCTCAGAGCCAAAGAATTCTTTATCCTCATTTACATATGTCTTAAAATCGCATGTCACTTCCTGGTCCATAGAGACATTTTTCCTCGCTCCCTGGTTCAGGGATCTTGGGCGAAGCAATTGGTTCATCCTCAATCGATTACTCTAGACCAACCTGGTCATCTCCAGTCTCAAAACATGTATCCCCCCCCGACAAGTGCCTAAGCGGGTTCAGACATTGGCTCTCCTGAAGGGGGTTCATCTTGAGAATCATCCCAAGATTGGACTAGGGCAACCACAAATTTCATCCTCAACCTTGATAATTTCCCAAGAAGAAACTTACCTGGGCCCCTATCCCTAACATCTTGGAGCAAATCAAATAAAGAGTTATTCAACTCATCAATCATTTTGATCAAAGGCTCTAATGCTTCAGTGCATGGTATTGGCTGAGCTTCTAAAGATTGTATGGTGTTTCCCAAGCTAGCCAACACCCTATCTTGGACTTGGTTCACCTGAACCGAATGGTTCAATTCAAGGTTGGGTGGGTTCAGGTTAAATCTAGGGGAGTCAAGATATTGAGGTTCTCAGGGTCCTCCCTGATAGTAGGTCATTTTGGGTTGTTCAAGGAATGGTGGTGACCTATATTCAGTGGAATACCGGGGAGGGTAGGTGTTATAATCAACATATCCTTCCTGATTGTAGATTGGGTTGGTTTAGTCATTAAAGGGTGGAGATCTATAACCATTGTAGGCGTGGGAAGGATAATAATCATAGTCTTGTTGTCCAGGGTTAGGCCCTAGACATTGAGGTCCAAATTCATATCCCCAATCAAAGTTATCCTGGCTAGGATATGGGAAGTCATAAGTCAGGTCAAGATAGTAATCATCTTGGGGATAAGTGTTGGTAGGAGGGTAGGATTGGAGATGTGTGAAAGATGTGGAAGGTTACATTGTGGAGTAGGAGGGAAAATAGAAGAGAGAAAGGTGCTCTACAGTACAATTAACCAAACCTATCCTTATGTGGGTAGCCTAAAGATCCACAGCCTCCTAGGACCCATCTTGAGACGATAGAAATGATTTGGTCCACTTCTATTCAGTCAATCCAACCAGTTAGAGGGAGGGGCTGGGGAGAAGGTTCTTCCTTTGGCTTGCACCTCCAGTTCCTTTGATACCCCCCAACCGCGGTCGTTTGATGCTACTCCCCTAGCTAAACATTAGATGGACCAGTAGAAGTAGATTAATCGAAAAAAATCTCAATCTGAGCCCCAAAGAGCGAATCAATCCTTAAGGCCAATGTCTACTCAATTTTAGTTAGGCTTGGGATGATCGTGCTCTTAGAATGTGATGGGCCCTTTAGATGGGTTATACCCTTAATGATCAGTTAAAATGTATGTGCGTGCACAACCAGCGTTTGCAAACAAGGTTATTTGATGATGTGTCTTTTAGAGTTTAATTTTTAGGTTTGTTCAATCAAGTTTAGAACACTCCATGTTTTGAAAGCATTGGTGATGATATATTCCTTTAGAAATTAAAAAAAAATGTGGAGTGTCTGGTTTAGCCCTAAAAATCAACCCTATGGGGCAAGTTACTGATGAATCACTTTTATCTTAAGTGGTATGGCCCAAAACAACTCAACCAATTGGCATTTTGCACCACTTAGTTAAGGCACACAAATGTTTAACCTATTCAAATTTTCTACTCACTTATTTGTGTGTTGAGTTAAGGTATATCGGATCCACAGCTCAAATTCAAGTTAAGTGGTAGAATCAGGGTGATTGTGTGCCTTAGGAAGAGAATTTGTGGGTGTTAAGTGTGTAGTTTTTAGTTAAATCCCACAGAAGAAGAGTATTTTTTTAATTATTTTTTAAATTTATGTGGGTGGGTGAGGTGAAGTGAAGTAACAATCAAACAACAAGGATCTAACCTAGGATTTATGTAAGCACCTAAGTTGATTTGAGTTTTAGTTATTAGGTTATGGAATGGAAATCTAGTGGGTGGGTGGGGGGATAAACTTACAGAATCTTCCGCACTTTTCTCCAATCTAACCACTCTGGCCCGCCTCGGAAGGGTACCTGCAATCACAGTAAGATCAAAGAAAAAGTGAGATAAAAGTTAGGTAAGGCGGAAAAATGCAAGAAAAACCAAAGAGTGTTGCCTCCCTGGTATCGACACGAAAATGATGAGGGCAGAGATTCGTCGCAAAAAGGTTTGAGTTTCAAAAATGCATCGCCGTAGTTCAATTCGCAAGAAAATCTGTCAATCAGATAAAATTTATAACTGAAACTCGAAAGGAGTCCCGGGTTGAACACAGGGAGGCGAATGTTTGGTTTTAAAAATTCGTGTTTCACTTTTTATTTGCTTTAGTCATTTTTTATCTTTTCTTATTTTTTAATATTTTTATCAAGTAAGAGATTAAGTCAATGAAAACTTTATCTACTTGCAAAAATAATGTAAAGAGAGAGAGAAATAATCATATATTTCTGACCAAATGTTTCTACAACTATGAAAGCCGGAAAACTACGCTACAAAAGTGAAAAGATAGAGATAGGTGAGAAGAATCCCCCTCGACGGTCACTTGGAGGATGGCTCGCTCTGACGGCACCCCGAAGAAGGTGGTGAGGAGGGGGACAAAGGAGAATGAAGGCGAACGAAGGAGGACGGGACAAGACATGGTCGCGGCGAGTATCTTCTTCCGGAAGAGGTGAGAGGACGACCGCGGGATGCTCCACGAATAGGGATGAGAGGTGAGAAAATATTTGATTATACTCTAGAGGAGCATCTAGGGCTTGAGACAAGCTCTCTCTAGAGCTTTGGAGGTGGTGAGAAGAAGGAAGGAAGAGATGAAGAAAAATGGAAGGGTTAGGGGTCCTTTTATAGTGGACGAAAGGACCAATTTCGTATACAAGACATTTAGTGACAATCATTAACGTCACTGAAGGTCCGCTGCAAACATCGCTGAAGACAGCCCACGCGCCCACTACTACACCTCCACACGTGCCCGCTCTGCCGCTGCTACGCCTGCTGCTTTGCACGCCTTCGCACGCACCCGTGCTGCTGAGTGCATGCAGTGGTGCGTGCGTGCGCATGGGAGGCCTGGGTTGTGCCACGTGGCACGACCTGGGCCATCCATCTTCTTTTCTTTGTTGGGGCTGCTATAGAGGTCGGATTGAGTCAATTTTCATGTCGTTAGGTTGCGATCGTCGACCCAAATACAGCTATGTGGTCGGATTTATCGTTTGAAGCTCCAAATTACGTCACCTATTCCCTCAATCGTTGATCTTCCTCAAACTGCATATGGTGTTACAGGACTCCAATCAAGGTGATTTCAGAGGCGTTGGACTCCAATCGTCGTCCTGATCAAATCCGTATGGTCGGATCGTCAATCCGAGGCTCCAAATTTAATATCCTCTCCTAGCCATAAAAGGACAATTAACATAAAATATGCACAAACTACTCTAAATGCAGAATGATACATGTTATGCAATATTTATAGTATGGAATGCATATCAAAGCCTAAATACATGAATAAATAGACATTTTAACCTAAATGGATATGTCTACATCATAATGCAAGTTCCATGAACTTTCACTTTCTATTGAGTCCTCCCGTTTTGCTTCTTCCACTCAACATCCTAAGCAACGGAAGCGTACTCAACCAAAAGTGCCCAAAGAATACAGTGAGCGATAGGAAAAGCATTTTCAAGACTCGTCTCATGTTTCCTCTCCAATGGTCGATGAAGAATCTATCCTTCATGATGATGACGAGGAAGAAGAAAATGAAGATGATGAAGAAATATCATATGTCGAAAGTGAAGATGAAGATGAAGAACTTGAAAATGAAGAAGATGACGAAATGAAGAAGCTGATGATGATGATGATAGTGGAGATGGCAGCGGACATGTTCAAAAGTATATCAGGAAACAAGCTCGAAATTAGTTTAGTTTACATTTTGTTGTATGAGACAATTTAAATATGTTTGTTTGGTTGTTATGATGTATGACTTTCAAATATGTTGATGTTTTAGTTCATCTTTTATGCTCTTTATGATGTACGACTTTTAAGATGTTCCTTGAAAGTTGTTCATCTTTTTCTACATAATTTCCCATGCTTGGCCATTGTCTATGCATATTGTTATACTTTTTGTTTGATTGACAAAAAGGGGGAGAAATGGAAAATACTTCATATTTAAAATAAGAAAGCTTAGTTTGAGGGGGAGGTTTCACTCCTAGTGGAATTTTTTGTATTCCTTCTCTTATGAGGATTCTGTCATTTTAAATATAGGTATTTCTTTTGTTTTGTTAACACCAAAAACGAGGAGATTGTTGGAACCTAGTTCTATTTCTCTTTTATGCTTTGGTGTTAACATAACCGTTTTAAAACTAATGAGTTTATGAAGTGTTATTTACAGGAAATCACAAGATTTAGGAAGAATGGATGTTAACAAGGAAGAAGTGTGGATGGCATGAAGAATGATTATTGTAATTTAGATTTTTGTATGTCTACTAACAAGAAAATTTGATTTAAGAGTTAAAATCAAAATAGAGATAATTAGGTATTTGTTTGAAAAATTAAAATCGTTTCTTTGATATATTAATCATGTATTTACGTCCAAATAGCACCAAGATTGATTAATAAAATTTATTCAAGGTACTTGTTGCAAGTACCGGTACTGTTCATCAATACCAGTACATGCTAGGCACAGGTTTGGGTCCTAGTCCCAAACTGTGAACAAGTACCGGTACTCATCATGAGTACCGGTACCAGGTGCTCACAGTTTGTCGACAGGGGTAGTGCCTGGACCTTACAAGTACTGGTACTAATCACCAGTACAGGTACATGTAGGTCACAATTTTTAACTTAACTCAAATCTGTGAGTCACAAGTACCAGTACTTATCATAAGTACCAGTACCTGGTGACTTAGTTGGTACTCAACTGTAAGCACTGAGTACCGATACCCAGGCTTTGTTTGGTTGGCTGCTGGTTTACCGTGAGCAGTCAGTATCGATACTACAACTTTAGTACCGGTACCAACTAACCGTTGTGCCTAATCTGAATGACTATTTAGCAATTAATCATATCTCTAATCTTCTCATTTTGCCCCCAACAGCTAGTAATCGTAGGGGAGATGTTTAATGGCATATAAAAATGCCTTTTATGTCCCATTTGCATACAACACAAGTCAAAATTCTCCTTGCTCCACATTTTACATTTCTCATTTCTAGTTGCAAGGGTGATAGGCTTGTTGCATCTTTCCTTCAAGAAAATTCTCATCTTAAAACAACATTTTTTGGTGAATCTGCTCTTCCTCATAAAATCATCTTTTTCACTTTAGTGCTTTTCGCTAGATTGATATATCAAATATCTATTAAGCTAATTCTTGTTGGAAAGGAATGAAGCGGAGAGGGATGAAGCGGGATGTAGGTGAGTTTGTACAATAGTGTTTAGTGTGCCAGTAGGTGAAGGCTGAGCACCGGAGGCCTGCTAGGCCGTTGCAGCCACTTCCTGTACCAGAGTGGAAGTGGGAGAGCATCACCATGGACTTGGTGGTGGGTCTACCTGTTACCCAGCAAGGACACGACGCAGTCTGGGTGATTGTAGACAGGTTGATAAAGACGACGTGTTTCCTGCCGATTCGAGTCACCTTGGGACCAGCACAGTTAGCAGAGAGGTACATTCGCGATGTGGTACGCCTACACGGAGTTCCACGTGAGTTTATATCCGGCAGGGATACCCATTTTACTTCCTAGTTCTGGGCTGAGTTTCAGCAGGCTTTGGGGACACAGTTGAGGTTCAGCACCGCGTACCACCCCCAGACGGACGGACAGTCAGAGCACACCATACAAACACTTGAGGACCTTTTACGTGCCTATGTACTAGACTGAAGAGGCTCCTGGGAGGAGCATTTACCCCTGGCAGAGTTTGCATATAATAACAGTTACCACTCGAGCATCGGCATGGCACCTTATGAGGCTCTGTACGGACGAAGGTGTACTGCACCCTTGAGTTGGGTCGAGGTTGGGACCAAGTGGGAGGTTGGCCCCAGGCTGATCCAGCAGAGTCAGGAGGTGATAGAGCAGATTCACAGACGACTCCGCACTGTCAAGAACAGGCAGAAGAGTTATGCTGACTAGAAACGCAGAGAGGTGCAGTTCGAGGTTGGGGATCACGTCTTTCTCTACGTTTCGCCCATGAAGGGCCTGCAGCATTTTGGGGTGAAAGGGAAGCTTGCGCCAAGGTTTGTGGGACCCTTTGATGTCCTGGAGTGGGTAAGACTCATTGCTTACAGGCTTGCCCTTCCTCTCAAGCTTTCTGGAATGCACGACATGTTCCACGTGCCCAACCTCAGGAAGTACGTCGCCAATCCCAGTCATTTTCTGAGCCACGAGAGCATCGAGGTGGGTGACGACTTGACCTATCCCAAGAGACTAGTGCAGATACTAGACAGAGCCATCCGGAGTCTGAGAGGGAAGTAGGTATCACTGGTGAAGGTTCTATGGAGAAGCCAGCGGTACGAGGAGGCTACCTGGGAGCCTGAGGCAGCAATGCAAGAGCGGTACCCAGAGCTTTTTGAGGGTACGTCTTTTCAGTCCTACTTTGGTCCTCTTTAAGTTTGTTATGCATTTTATGTTCCTTTTTCTGCACCCTAGCTAGTTCAAGTTTCGGGGATGAAACTTCCTTTAAGTTTGTTATGATGTAAAGACCCGTCCCACTTTTATCCTTTTAAGACGTCTGGAGTCTTAGTCAGACGTCTATCCAGATGTCTGGACCCTTTCCCGGACATCTGAAAATGAAATTTCTGTATGCGTATTGCGCCCTACGCGCACGGTGCATAGAACCTTCTTCCTCTCTCTCCTTTTTCCTCCTTTCCCCCCGAACCCTAAAACCCCACACCACCTATAAAATCCCCCCTCCCCTCCTCTCCTCTTCACTCCACACACCACCACCTCCACCTTCAGAGCCTGCGGGAGTGGAGAGAGGAGGCAAGTGAGGGAGAGCGAGAGGGCGAGAAGGAGGAGAGTGCAGGAGGAGGAGGAGGAGGCCGAGGTCAGAGAGCTTCGGTGGAAGCTTGGCGAAGCTCGCATAGCCACCGTAAGCGCATGAGGGAGGAGGAGAGATCCTAGGGAGGCTACCTCGACCATCTGCAGTGGCAAGAGCTGCGGCGACGGGGGGAGCGCGGCAGAGAGCACTGGGAGTAAGTTCTAGTACTGGAAATTTTCTAGTATCAGATGTCTAGAGTGGAGTCCAGACGGCTAACGGAGCACCTGGATATCTGGAGTTAAGGCCAGACGTCTGAGAGCTCATTTATCGCGAAGGTACGTTCCTTTTAGTGGTTACGGCCATGCAGGCCTCACCACAGAGTGAATGTCGGGTCTGATTTGGGGGCTGCGACTGTCGTACGCAGGAGCAGCATTGGGAAGGAGCATGGAATACTCTCCCATGCACTTTTGGATGTCTGATCAGATCACCAGACGTCCGTAGGTGCTCCCAAATGACCGGAGGTGTGGTCCGACATCTGGAACTGCCTTCAAACGATAGCAGAGGAGGCCTGGACATCTGAGGACACCGTAGGGACTTAAGGTAAGGTTCTTGTACCTTTTAAGATGTCTGGACTTATTCCCAGACGTATGATTTTGGACAGTAGACACATTTTTGACCCGTTTGGGGTTCGATCGGGATCCGTTTTACGCAAACGAAGTATCTGTAGTTTCCTTACGAGTTTTTCTACCTACTAGAGACCTTTATACATTGTTCTAAACCCTCCTTTTGTGATGTATTTCTTGGTGTAGGGTTTCATCCTATTGCGTGTTTAGGGCTCGCAGAGACGACTAGGTCTAAGGTTTGAGCCCCCATTACTCCTGGATTGTCTGGTAGAGTGGTTTACTTCTATTAATAATATTTAATAAGAATGTGCTTATGGAAATAGCCGAATGGAACCCTAGGATGTGGCATGAACCCTAGGATAGAGGAATAAATGAATCTTTTGCACTGTATGATGTATTTGCATGCATGATTTAGTTAAACTATTAGAACTTGCCTGTATTATAATTATGAGCTGCCTGTAATTTATGAGCAATTACCTGTGAAATCACCAGTTACATGTATTGAATTATGGAAACACGAGCTGCCCATATATAAATAAGAACTGAATTGTGAATGGTGGGATCTAGATTGGAATAAATGAGGTGAACATGAGCATGAACCCTATGGGAAATTTAGGAGTACAATTCCTGTGGTTAGATGGAAATCTAAATGTAGACGGGAAGTGTGCTGGCCCTTGAGTACGTGGTACCAAAGAGAGCGACTGTCCCCTTTTCATGTAGAGAGGAGCTAGTCGCCCTTGGGTTGAGACCCAAGATTAGGATTGGCCACTCTACACCGACTTCTGTTGGCCCTCGTGTATGCAGTACCGAGGCGAGCTACTAGTGTAGGGAGAGAGCTAGCCACCCCACGAGGCCTGGGGTTCAACTAGCCACCCCACGAGGCCCGGGGTTCAGCTAGCCACCCTACACCGACTTGTTAGGCCCTCTGGGTAAACTGGGGTAGTCAGAAGAGGGTGCGCGGACTGTGGAGGGGCGAGACCCCTGTTCTGAGATGGTAAGGCCCTATACTGTTCATACTTTGGGCATACCCACTAGCAGAAATGACTGACCGCGTGTCAGTGCGGGGTAGCTACCCATGCGTTTATCATGTGTGCCGTAGTCACCACTACGTCTTGATAGTGACCTCAGGGTGGTTGACTAGGTGTAGGACTACCACAGGGGACTCTCCCGGCTAGGAGAGCACCACGTGTACCTTCTACTCTTCGGAAAAGACTGCAATCAAGATCATTCCCACAAGGAACATGCTAGATCAAGAATATCTGGATATTTGAGAAAAATGGGTGAAAAGGAAATACACATAAAACAAAATAAATAGAAAAGAGAATTAAACATTCTGCTTTTATTATTTTAGATAGTGTAAATACCACTCTACTCAGCGTTCACTGACTCTGTCTTTTTCATAACACTGTTCAGGACCAGGAGTTGAGCAGCCCGAGCTTCCGACTGCGGAGGGTGCTGGGCCCAGTTGAGCCCAGCCGTAGTTTCAGCACTTTCTTGTTGTTTTCCTTACTATTGTAGTAAGTATCAGACTTTTAGCTACTGCTGTCTCTAATGTTTACTTTCATTTCCGTTGTTCTGTTGTTGTGGTGGTATGTAATGGAACAACAATTTTACTTTCCTTTACTGCTTTGTACATTTTTACTGCTTAGTTATATTGCATATGTGAATGTGATTTACTTTCCTACTTTTTGATTATTTCTTGTTGGACGACTGGATCTTAGGATTAGGCGAGGCGAGCCGATCTCGGGTCCTGTAGGGATCCAGGAACTGGGTCGTAACAGTTGGACTCTTAAAGAGATACGGTTGCATGTTCCTTGATGAAAATGCTTGTGTTGTGAACGTCTTAGTTTTTGTTTTTCGTTGTTTTTTTTGTGTTTTTAATGTTCGCCGTAGTCGGGTGTGCCCACCATATATGTATTTTTTTTTTCTGGTATACATGTGTAGGTTCTCGTTGCAAGTACACGAATTTGAAAAATGTCTCATAAATAGGGGAAACTCTACCAAATTTTTGGTAGAATTAAACCCTTAGATTCAACGGAATTTGTCACTCCAAATTGTACCTTTTGAATGAACTGCGCATTTAACCACTCATGCAATGTCTTTTAAGCAGTTTATATGGGCTATATCTTTTCCCATTTATTGGTAATATATGTTTTTCCTTTGCTTTATGGGGTATTTACGCTTCTATTTTGTCCTTTTTATTAAAAATAAACTTTAATGATTTTACAAAAAGTAGAATATCAAGTATGAACATAGAAAACACACAATTTCAATAGTAGGGTTCTGAAAAAAAAGGTAAGTAACAGAAAGAAACATCTGAATTGTAGAAATACAATCAAACTTACATTCTACAATTTCACATCCCAGCTAGGCCATGAAGTGAAATTTTTGAATGACTAAAGTACCATTATCATCTTGGTCTTCTTAAAAGATTGTTATTTCTTTCAAATCATTACAAATGCTAGTCAACTACTTGACCAGATACACCACACTAGACTGCACTAGTACTAAATAAATTAAGTTTACTTCTCTTGGGAATAGATATTGTAAGAATTAGGAGATAATCAAAATTTGTTAGAATTTAATTGGACCAAAAACCATTTGGATGTGGATGTATTTTCTAAAAAACAATCAAATTCAACTCGATCCAAGGTAGTTTAACTGATCATCTTTGGTGAAGTTGTTAGAAATTTTTGGAGATTGATAAAAACCTCAACTCATCCACATCAAATTTTTGTCAAAAAGGGATCAATCCATGACCAATTTAAATAAAAAAAACCCTCGTTCATTAGCACTCTATTCCACTTCATTAAGAACTTGGCAATGCTGAAAGAAATTAAATGGATGGAACAGCTAGAAAATCATCCTCTCTTCAGAAGTTTACCCTGAAACACATAGACTATCTAACTCCTCAAGCCCTTAATATAAATTGTAAATATCAACCCTACAGATATCATCATACATCTTTTTGAAAGTATAGAACAACTGTCCTCTTGTCAAAAGGAGATAACACACTACTCTCATAACCAACATTTCTTTTTTGTCTTAAATTATTTAATTGATTATTATGTTTGTTTTAAATAATGTAAATATGTAAGGTGTCATCTTAGATGTAAAATGCATAGACATTAGTAGTTTAGCTTTACAGCTACTATTTTTTGTTATATATTTTGTCTACAGTTATGGCATTCATGATATCTCTATTGGCGATGACAATGATATATATGGTTAGTGGTCCCTTTCCCTTCTCGAAAAATAAGGGGAAAAGAATCAAAAAAGGGCCTATTAGCTCCCAATGACATCTCCTCAAGTTGTTGTAACAAATATGATGGATCATGTGTCTCAAACTCAAGAAGCAGATAATTTTAAATTTATATTTATTAATTTTAAATGAAACAAGACAAGTGCATTATTTTTTAATCATGTAATTTTTTTTGCATAGGGAACATCACCCATGATTTTAACCCATTGAGGAGGTCCTACAAGACTTTCCTTCAAAGAAGAGGACTTCAGCAGTGAGTTAGAATATGCTTAACATGAGCAAAGTTACTCGAGCAGCAAGTATATTGAATACTACTCCACTAGTTACCCCCGAAGAATAAGAGGCTGCAACAAATATAGCTGATAATTTCTTGCAAACTCAAGAACCAGGTAATTTGAAATTTATATATATTAACTTAAAATGTAATAAGATAGTTTTATTAATTTTTAATCGTCTGCATTTTTTCAATAAGGTTACCAGTCGTGGCTTCAACTCGTTGCAGAGGTCCCAGTAGGCTGTTAAATTTAGAAAAGAGGACTTTAGCGATGAGTCAAAAGATGTCAATCAATATCGACAAAAGCATAGAGGTCCAACTATAAGAGAGCAAGCTACAAGTCTTGCCTCTATTTCTGGTGTCGTTGCAAGGCACAATGCCTCGTATGTCCCTGATGCTAGGAAGATGGCTTCATCTGATATGCAAATATGTTTAGATCATATTCAGGTAATGTGCATTATAAGGTATCAATTTTATTGCAAATGTTTAATGCATAAATTTTATTTGTAATTCAATATTTCTTTTTCTTGTAGAGTAAGGTCAACGTAAGTGGACTTGATTCAGATTGTGATAAGGTTAATCAGGTCATTTTAGGAGTTAAAAGAAAAATAAGAAATCATAGATATAAGGTAAGGAAGGTCTATCATTTAAAAAGGAATGATCGATACCAAGCCTCTTGAGTCGATTAATGCAGAATGGGAGAAGGCAACAATAGATTTGAATGATCCTATGTATTTGGTAATATCATCTAGTAAAAAAATCACAAATAAATATTTTTCCTTTTCATATTTGATATATATATAATGATTTCTTTTTTTTTAACTTTTCTAAGAAGTGTGCAAAGAATACAAAGATTCGAAGAAATACTATGAAAAATCTCCATAGTAGTGGACCGATATTTTTCAAGTGCGGAGAACTAAGTTAGTAAGTTTATATTTCTATATTTTATATTGGTCATATAAATGATTCAAATAAGTGTATAGAAAATAATATTTATATTTTTTTGTAGGGTATGCAACACTTAGATGGTGCAGAATGCGGGAGGATATTTCTTTTTCGCAAGACCCACCTTTGACCTACTCCAATAAGTTCGACTAATCCAAACCTGATTATAGTATTGGTTGAAAAATGGTCCAGTGAAACAACTAAGGCAAATTACGTAAATATTATTAATTTATAGAAATAAATATAATTATATGTTTGTGTATATTATAACTATTAGATTTTTTTATATTTGGAGTGTGAGATGGTACAAGTACATGATGAGGCCATTCAAAATGACCAACCTATAGATGAGAATGATATTTGCAATATCATCTTAAAAACTAAATATCGATCAGATTATATAATTGGACTTAGATATGGGTTGAAGCCTATTCATACTCCTCAAGCAAGTAAAACAAGGAATTAGTTGGAAGATGAACTTCATGAAACCCAATCGCAATTGGAGAGGATTGAGGAGGAACGTAGAAGGGATGCAAAGAAGAGTAAAAGGCAAGTAGATGAATATAAAAGACAAGTAGATGAATATAAAAGGAAAGAAGAGGAATATAAAAGACATATTTATGGAGGAAAGGATGAAGAAGTTTGAGTCAATCATTAATTTCTCTGATTCACTTAATCTGGATTCAGGTAATTACTAATTATAATCATTGTCTAAATTTTGTTTATAAATTACATTATCAATTCGGTAATTTTGTTGTGAATAACGTTATTTGTAACACAATCTCAGCGGCATAAAAAGAAGGGATCTGTAGGTCCAGACGACGAAATAGAAGAGTCGTGATTGTAATAGTTTTAAGTTAAGTTAGTATAATGTTAGATTAAGAAAATTTTTGAAATTAAATAAATATATTTATGGTGGTCTTATATATAATTCTTTTTTGCATTAATAATTTTTTTTGTTTAGTAAGTTTTTTTATGTAAAAGGATAATTTCAATATCTTTTTTTAATTTTGAGTGACATAAATATTAGATGTGATTTTATTAACAAATATATTTTTTTATAAGTATTTTGATTACAGTTGCAAACGTATTTATTAAATATAAATAGTATTAATGAAAAATGAAGGTAATTTTATAGGTTCTAAGACGATGCTTAAGTTTCTTTTAAAGCAAGTTAAAGCAACCTTTAAATATTATAGTACAATGTATTAGGAGTTGTTTAAAACAATATAAATTAACATTTAAATATCACAATAATTACACACTTTTAACGTCATTAAACTAAGGTTACGTTTTAACATCACTAAAAGGGATATAACATGACGCTTAAATATCTTTAAAAGGTACGTAAGATAACATTTAAACATCAATATAAAATATATAAGATGACGTTTAACGTTGTTGAAGGTTATATAATATGACATTTAAGCATTAGTGAAAGTTACATAAATGATGCTTAAAGGTCATAATATGATAACTAAGCTGACATTTTAATGTCACTAAAAGGGATATGACATGACGTTTAAATATCTCCAAAAGCTTCCTAAGGTACTATTTAAACGTCAATATAGAATGCATAAGAGGATGTTTAAATGTTATTAAAAATTACATAAGATGACGTTTAAATGTCGGTGAAAGTAACCTAAAATGATGCTTAAAAGTCATATTTGGATAAATAAGGTGATGTTTTAACATCATTAAAAAGGATATAACATGATGTTTAAATGTTTTCAAAAGGTACATAAGGTAACATTTAAACGTAAATATAAAATATATAAGATGATGTTCAAATGTTGTTAAAAGTTACATAAGGTGTTGTTTAAGAGTCAGTGAAAGTTACCTAAAATGACACTTAAACATCATAATATGATAACTAAAGTGAGGTTTTAACGTCACTAAAAGGGATATAACCACTACAACAAAAAAGACTTAAGGTGATGTTTATTTAACATCTCCATAAGTGAAATAAACGTCACCATAAGTTTTTGTAGACGTTAAAAAATGTCACCATAAACGTCTCCTTAGATGCGTCATTTTAGGTCTATATCGATGTCGAAAATTAAACGCCACTTAAAAGAATTTTGCTAATGTTAAATAAACATCGCGTATAACATCTAAGGTGATGTTTAAATGTCTCTTAAAAGTCCCACAACGTAACCGAACCCATGTAAATATCGTCTTAGATATCTTTCAATAACATTAAAATGTCACTAAAGATAACTATGAAAATGTTTAAACATCACCATATCTTACGTAAAACAACATTTAAATGCCACATTAAGTAATTTCGAAGATATTTAAACGTCACTTTAATTTTTCTTTAAGTTTCTACAAAATCTTTAACAACGTTTAAACGTCTCCTTATGTATCCTTTTTTTGTTTAAACATTTCCTTATGTATCCTACTGTGATTTTTAAACATTACCTTAGATTTCTTTCAAAGACGTTTAAACATCATCTTATATAACTTTTAACAACATTTCAGAATCCTCTTACGTATTCTATATTGACATTTAAATGTTACTTATGCACCTTTTGAAGACATTTAAATGTCATTTTATATCCTTTTTAGTGACATTAAAACATCACCTTATTTATCATACTATAATGTTTAAGTGTCATTTTAGGTAACGTTTACCAATGCTTAAATGTCATCATATATAACTTTTAATAACATTTAAACATCTTGTTACCTATTCTATATTGACGTTTAAATGTTACCTTACAAAGCTTTTGAAAACATTTAAATGTCATGTTATATCTCTTTTAGTGACGTTAAAACGTCACCTTAGTTATCATATTATGACGTTTAAGTGCCATTTTAGGTAACTTTCACCGATGCTTAAACATTATCTTATGTAACTTTTAACAACATTTAAACATCCTCTTATGTATTTTATATTGACGTTTAAATGTTACCTATGTACGTTTTGAAGATATTTAAACGTCATGTTATATCCTTTTTAATGACGTTAAAATGTTACCTTATTTATCCTACTATAATGTTTAAGCATCATTTTAGGCAACTTTCATTGATGTTTAAACGTCATCTTATCTAATTTTTAATAACGTTTAAACGTCCTCTTACGTATTCTATATTAATGTTTAAATACGACTTTAGGTAACTTTTGAAGACATTTAAACGTCATATGATATCTCTTTTCGTGACGTTAAAACATCAGCTTAGTTATCATATTATGACCTTTAAACATCATTTTAGGTAACTTTCACCGACGCTTAAATGTCACATTATAGCTAGGGTGTTTATATAGAAGTCCAGAAAGCTTGTGACTGGTTGATCCAAGCTGCCATGGATCACCAAAATAAAGGGTTAAGATTAGGAGTCTAAGAATCAAGGGGTAGGATAAAGGAATAGGTGGATAGAATATGTTAGGTGTTGTTTGAATTAATGGAAGACTAAGATGGCTTTGAGAGGATGATGGAGGGCTATGATTCTCTCAAAGTTTTGGCCACCTCTTATTCCGAATTTCAAGTTGCACATAGAAGTAAAGTTGTAGCCATTGAAATCATCTTTCCAATCAACTTGAATGACTCACTTTAAATTTGAAATGAAAAAGTTACAACTAAAATACTAAGATATGTCATGCAGTTACAAATTTCGAGATTAAGTTTAGGATTAGAAATAGGATTTAGTTTAGGCCTAGTTTGGTAAAGGAGATAACCCATCAAAATAGGGGTTAACTTTGTTTGGTGGGAAGGATATTTTAACCCTAGTTAAGAGGACTTAACCCAAGATAAGTTATTATGGGGTTGATATGGGATAAGTTATTTTTGTGGGTTATCCCATGTATTTTCGTAGATTAACCCAGAAACTTTCCAAACAGTCACAGGTTAATCCACCAGGATAACACTTATAACTTCCAAACAAAAATGCAGGATAACCCATCTGTAAAAAAAGTTATCTCATGAAATCTATCCCTCCATCCAAACTGGCCCTTAGAGTTTTAAGATAGGGACTTAGGTAGACAATTTAAGACCTTAGGATTTAGATCTAATGGTGAATAAATTATGGTATATTTTGACAATCCAAAATAGTATTTATTGGAGGATAAAAGGGATAGTCAAATAATGGTTGTTAGGTTAGGATAAGATCTTAGGTTTTTGTTGAGATTTTAGGTAGATAGGATTAGGTTTTCTAGAGGTTGACCACTATAGGTTTTAGGACAAGATTTTGGTCTATCCTAAAGGGGTTTCTAGGCTACCTAATTAGGTTCCTAAATTGGGCTAAGGTCTAAGTTAATTGGGTTTCCAAATAGGTCTACCTTCTCTTTCAAATGAGCTCAATTCAAAAAGTCCGTTGAGCTTTGCTCCAATCAACGTGCAATTTTGTATCTGCACATATAAAAATAAATACATCAACGTACCAGATACAATTGCAAGAAAAATTACATAAAAGTCCAAAAGTATGTATTATTTACATAATTACCTAAAATGTCTACTCTAACCTAACTAAATGCAATTTAACCCAAATAACCCTTGACTAACATTAGTTAGACCTTAATTAACATAAATAATTATGGAAACATCAATTGCAGTAGTTACAATCGACGCAATGTTAATGGGTTCACCCTATTGAGGTAAGTTAACAACATTGACAATACATGCAATTTCGATTTCTTATAAATTTTCATCATTTTTTAAGACTAATTTTTCTATGATAGGTATACATACACTTCATTAGGTATTCGAAAGGAATAAAATTTCATCTTACACCTTTATTTCATTCGCTTGCTTTGCTTATCTTCTTACTTGTACTTCAAGTTACTCATATTCAATAAAATAATGTATAAATTATTAGGAAAGCTGACAATTTGAGGCTATAAAAGGAGCATTTAGTGACAACATATATAGTCACAACCCAATCCGTAAGCATCTTTTTTGAGCTTCAAGGTGCATATAATCATTTCATGACACCGTTTCTTTCTCTTTTTCTTAATTCCATTACACAACCGGATAGGAAAATTAGAATTATAAAGTAGGCAACAACTGTGCACAGGAATCGAGGGAAGCGGAGCGTGAGGGAGAAGGTTCCAGGGAGGGAGAGAGGGAGAGCCAGAGGTTTCGTTCTCGAAGCGCAGGTTCGGCCAAGCGGGGGAGGAAGGAAAAGTCGGCTGGTCCCAAGGAGCCTCCGCCAAAATCTTGGAAAGATGTTGCTTATCCTGATGCGATCGGGAGGTGTGCTGCTCTTGAGTTTCTTCCTCCGGACGACCCGGAGGTTGTGGTCATTGATGAAGAGGAAGCTGCTAAGGCGAAGAATAAATGGGAAAAGGCGGTGGTGGTTTATTCGTTGGGGAAGCGCCCACCGTTTATGGTGGTTGAGAAGTTCGTGAAGAATGTGTGGCGCCCCAAGGGGAGGTCCCAGGTGTTCTCGCTTGAGGGGGGCTTCTTCCTTGTTGACCTCGAGTTGGAGAGCGACTGCGTGTCGGTGGTGGAGAGGGGCCCTTCGTTCCTGCGGGGAGGGGAGTTCCTCATAGCCAGGAGATGGAGCCCGGAGATCAAGCTGATTAGAGAGGACTTCTCATCGGTGCCGGTGTGGGTGCGGCTTACGGATTTGGGATTGCAATTCCGTTAGCGAAGATTCCTGAGTAGAATACTCAATGCTATTTTACCTAATGGTATGATTGTTGATGAAGCAGATAAAATTCAATCTATTGTTTTGGAGAATTTTTCCTCTATTTACAGCTTAGGTGATGGTGGAGGGAGCGATTTGTCAAAGCTTACTCCAGTTCGTAATAGGGTCACAACAGAGGATACTGACATGCTTATTGGGCCAACTGCTAGGGAGGAAGTCAAGGAGGCCCTATGGTTGATTGGGAGTGATGAGGCCCCAGGTCTATATGGGTTTAATGCATTTTTTTAAGGAGGTGTTGGGACATTGTGCAAAATGATGTGCATGCAGCAATTACATTTCTCCTTGCACGAGATAAAATAGTGGGGGAGCTTGATCATGTGTTTCTTGCGTTGGTTCCAAAATCAGATTGTGTGGCCTCGATGAAAAATCTCTACCCAATTGTTTGTTGCAACTTGCTATATAAGATCATTGTTAAATTACTTGCAAAACAGCTTGCTAATGTCCTGCCCAAGATTCTTGAGCCCAATCAAGGGGCATTCATCAAGGGTCAGTCCATAGAGGATTGTTCTTTGTTGGCCATGGAGTACATGAGGGAATTTAATGCCCGAGGATCTAATCACTTGTGTGTAAAAGTTGATATTTCTAAAGCTTATGATACAATTGACAGAGACTTCCTCTTCAAAGCGATGGAGGAGCTTGGCTTCCATAAGTAGTGGATTGCATGGATCAAGGAGTGTACAGAAAAGCCTTCTATTTACCCTCCGATTGATGGTGTGTGGGTTGATTAAGATGAAGTGTGTCTTATGACAAGGTGACCCCCTATCCCCTCTCCTCTTTACGATTGGGATAAATGTTTTATCTTTGTTGATTCAAATTCAAGTATTACAAGATCGGTTATCTGTCCCTATGATTAGGGGGTGAAGCTTATATCACACTTATTATTTGTGAATGATGTTCTAATTTTTGAAAGTGCGAATATGGAGTCAGCTTGAGCAATAAGGCATGCGCTTGACCTCTTTGGAAAGATGTCTGGAATGACGCTCAATGCTAACAAGAGCCTAATGTGTTGGTGCTAGAGCACCACGATCATTTGTTTTGATGATAACAAAACACGTGTTATTTAACATTTGCAGTTGGAGTCTTAGATTTCAGGTCAATTGCAAATGTAGACGTGTTTAGACGGAATTCGAGCTCGCATTCAGGACAGATTGGAGGAGCTTGATGGAGAACAAAGGAGATTCACGAAGAGCGATAGATTGAAGATGGAAGAACAAGAAGAATAGGATAGAATTCTTTTTATTCCTTTCATGTACATTTGTCGTTATTTTCTTGCTCTTTATTTCCTTAGAAAATTATGTTAAAGAGTCTCAAAGTATCCTAACAGTAGTCCTAGGAACACCGGCATAACCCTAGAATACTTAGGTTTTCTGTAGAGAACTTAGAAAATCAATGTAGGGTTCAAACAGAGTTTCCAGACGTCTAATTCCCAAATCAGACGTCTGATAAAGTGTTTTAAGATGTCTGACTGTTGATTCAGATGTCTGATAACATTTAGGCTGGACATAGTTTTGTCTGATGAAATCAGACATCCAGACCTTAGATCAGACGTCTTAGGAGATGCCTGATGACTTTGCCAGACGTCCAATTAGTGGACCATTGGCTGGCTTTATAAACACTCAAAGATATGACCGTTAGAGCCTTATCAGACGTCCTTAGGCCTTTCCAGACGTCTGACAAATGACCGTTTTGCCTCGGCTGACCCAAAATCTCTTCTCAGAGATTTTCTAGCAGTTGCAACGTTTGAAAATCCATTCCCACAGAAAAAGTAAGTTTCCAGATGTCCAGACATAGTGCCAGACGTCCTATATGTCGTCTGATGGACTTGCACAAGAACCCTGTTTAGATCTGATTCAAGTCAGGAAGGAACCCGCCCAGAATCAGACGTCTGACCTTGGAATCAGATGTCTTAAAGTGAACTTCCAGACATCTTATGCCAGAATTAGACGTCTGATAAGCCTGTCAGAATAATGATTGTTCTTGATTTCGAGTTGATTCTCTTGGGCTTTGCACCCAACGGCTATAGAACCTTTCCTAAGCCTTCCAAAGCCTTCCTAAGGCCTCTATAAATAGAGGAGAACCTTTGCAACAGAAAAACACATCAAGATACACAAGAAACACTTTGTAATATACTTTTCACTCTCTTGTGTCCTAGCTAGCTCTTGCTCTCCAAGCTCAAGCTCCATTCTCTTGAGAACATCAAGCTGTTGCGCACCCGCTCTCCCGCCGTTGTTCACGAGAGCGACGTTGCGCCGTCGCATGGTACACGCATCCGCGTCGTCGATGCACTCCTTTCAAAGGGAAGCATCCTATTTCCTATAGAAGCTTAGGTTAAATATTACTTTGTTGGCTCTATAGGATTACTTGTTTTATCTTTGTTATTTGGTTGGGAATTCGCTTTGCGAATCCCCGTCTCCTTCACGAGACAAAATCCTTCTCGTGAAGAGAAGGGGTTGAGGTACGCTACCCTCGTCTAAGTAGTGTGGTTGCAATTGAGGTTGAATCACCCTCGTTTAAAGTGATTCGTTTAGTGGATTTTGATCAACTTGGTTGATCGGAAAATCCTAACTCGAGAGGGTTAGGTGGTGGCTTTCACCCGGTTTAGGTTTCCACCTAAAAATCTTTGTGTACTTTGTGTGATTGTACTTTGTGTGATTGTTTGTATTTCAATTCCATATTTTTTACGTCACGCTGATCTCACCCCCTCCTGGTTAGGGAATCTACAGTTGGTATCAGAGCAGGTCTCACGTTATCGGCATTACAAACCGGCGAGGATCAGATATGGAGGGAAAAGCGTTCGTGTGCACCGAAGGACACGATACCTCGCGACCACCATACTTTGCAAGTATAGATTTTGTTTATTGGAAAAATCGTATGACTATGTGGTTGCAGGCCTACGACTTCTGGGTGTGGGAAAAATGTGAATCCGCATTTGTGATTCCCAAGAAACCCGTAAGAGGTTACTCAGAAGATCAGGTTCGGAATCTCAACCTCAACGCAAAGGCAATGAATGCCTTGTATTGCGCGTTGAGTCCAAAGGAATTCGAACGAATCCAAGAGTGCACCATCGCCCACGAGATATGGATGAGGTTGGAAGGCACTCATGAGGAGACGAGCTCAGAAGAAGATCTCGAGGAGGAGGAAACCGCTTGCTTTGGTTTCATGGCCAGAGAAAGCAATAGCGACAGCGAAAGCGGAAGCGACTCTGACAACGAGGTAAATCTCGACCTACAAGAAGCTTTTAATGAACTTTTTGAAGTTAATAAATCACTAAAAAGAGAAAATAATAGCATTAAAAAGAACCTTAGTTTTCTTAAAAATGAAAATGATAGGTTAGAAAAATAACTTAAGGACATAGAAGCTAGTCCTAAAAATGATAACCTATTATTAGAAAATCATAAGCTCATCAATGAAAATAATAAATTGATTGAAGAAAATAATAGTTTAAAGTTAGAAATTTCTGACTTACAGACTAAGATGCATACTATAGAAAAAGAAATTGCATGTCTTAGGGAAAACTCTAACAAATTAATCAACAAAGTAGATAATTTTTATAGCCCTAAGATTGAGAAAGGATCTCCATCAAGGAGACCCGCTAACAGATCCAGATCCAAGCCCACTTGGATACCGAAAAAAGAATTTGAATCTTGTTTTGTAAGGTTCAGGGATAATTACAACACAAAGGACTGGACCTACAAACTCAAAGCTGGTCAACTCAAGTTGGGAGAACCAAGGAATAGACCAAGGAGAAGAACAAGAAGACCGACAAGACGGCGAACAAGCGACGGACCCGCCGCACGTCGACCACCAAATTGGAGACCGGCGCCAATGCCCGGGCCTCCAAGCTACGAATGAGAGCCCCATCCGATGTGGCATCCACCAACACCATTCAGGCCATTTTATTGGCCATGGTAGGTGAGGTAAAAATTCTTTACCCTATCTTTTTATCATTAGCATTTAGATAGGGGGAGTTAAAAAAAAAAAATTTATGAGCTAATTGTCAATTTTTAAGGGAGAGATATAAGGTAGCTAAATTTTTTTTAGAAAGGGGGAGAAAAATAATAGCTATCTTGTTATAAAAAAGGAGAAGGACATTATCTTTGTTAAAAGAAATTTATAGAAGAGCATGTTTTAAGGGGGAGTTATAGAAAATTTAAAATCAATTAAACCTTTTTGATAATGTCAAAATGGGGGAGGATTTTCTGCACTATTATTTATGATTTTGTCATCATCAAAAAGGGGGAGATTGTTGGTGCTAGAGTACCACGATCATTTATTTTGATGATAACAAAACACGTGCTATTTAACGTTTGCACTTGGAGTCTTAGATTTCAAGTCAATTGCAAATGTAGACGTATTTAGACGAAATTCGAGCTCGCATCCAGGACGGATTGGAGGAGCTTGATGGAGAACAGAGGAGATTCGCGAGGAGCGATAGATTGAAGATGGAAGGACAAGAAGAATAGGATAGAATTCTTTTTATTCCTTTCATGTACATTTGTCGTTATTTCCTTGCTCTTTATTTCCTTAGAAAATTATGTTAAAGCGACTCAAAGTACCCTAACAGTAGTCCTAGGAACATCGGCACAACCCTAGGATACTTAGGTTTTCTGTAGAGAACTTAGAAAACCAATGTAGGGTTCAAACAGAGTTTCCAGACGTCTAATTCCCAAATCAGACGTCTGATAAAGTGTTTTAAGACGTCTGACTGTTGATTCAGACGTCTGAAAATATTTAGGCTGGACATAGTTAGTTCTTTCTGATGAAATCAGACGTCCAAACCTTAGACCAGACGTCTTAGGAGACGTCTGATGACTTTGCCAGACGTCCAATTAGTGGACCGTTGGCTGGCTTTATAAACACTCAAGGATATGACCGTTAGAGCCTTATCAGACGTCCTTAGGCCTTTCCAGACGTCTGATAAATGACCGTTTTGCCTCGGCTGACCCAAAATCTCTTCTCAGAGATTTTCTAGCCGTTGCAACGTTTGGAAATCCATTCTCACAAAAAAAGTAGGTTTCCAGACATCCAGACATAGTGCCAGACATCCTATATGTCGTCTGATGGACTTGCACAAGAACCCTGTTTAGATCTGATTCAAGTCAGGAAGGAACCCGCCCAAAATCAGACGTCTGACCTTGGAATCAGACGTCTTAAAGTGAACTTCCAGACATCTGATGCCAGAATTAGACGTCTGATAAGCCTGTCAGAACAATGATTGTTCCTGATTTCGGGTTGATTCTCTTGGGCTTTGCACCCAACGGCTATAGAACCTTTCCTAAGCCTTCCTAAGGCCTCTATAAATAGAGGAGAACCTTTGCAACAGAAAAACACACCAAGATACACAAGAAACATTTTGTAATACACTTTCCACTCTCTTGTGTCCTAGCTAGCTCTTGCTCTCCAAGCTCAAGCTCCATTCTCTTGAGAGCATCAAGCTGTTGCGCACCCGCTCTCCCGCCATTGTTCACGAGAGCGACGTTGCGCCGTCGCGTGGTACACGCATCCGCGTCGTCGACGCACTCCTTTCAAAGGGAAGCATCCTATTTCCTATAGAAGCTTAGGTTAAATATTACTTTGTTGGCTCTATAGGATTACTTGTTTTATCTTTGTTATTTGGTTGGGAATTCGCTATGCGAATTCCCGTCTCCTTCGCGACACAAAATCCTTCTCGTGAAGAGAAGGGGTTGAGGTACTCTACCCTCGTCTAAGTAGCGTGGTTATAATTGAGGTTGAATCACCCTCGTTTAAAGTGATTCATTTAGTGGATTTTGATCAACTTGGTTGATCGGAAAATCCTAACTCGAGAGGGTTAGGTGGTGGGTTTCACCCGGTTTGGGTTTCCACCTAAAAATCTTTGTGTACTTTGTGTGATTGTTTGTATTTCAATTCCACATTTTTTACGTCACGCTGATCTCACCCCCTCCTGGTTAGGGAATCTACATAATGTACCTCTCTAAATCAGCCAAGAGAATGATGGAGATTTGTTTATGTTTGGACATGCTTGAGGGTTGTCTGCCTTCAGTCTATCTTGGCACCCCTTTACACGCAAGTTCGCAAGGGTGGGGCCGTATTGCACCTTGGTTGACAGGATAAAAGAAAAATTGGATCGGCGGATGGCCAAACTCCTATCTAGGATGAGAAGGGTGCAACTACTAAAATGGGTGATTGAAGGAATTTCCCAATTCTGGATCTCCTCATGAATTATCCCTACGTCCATTTTAAAGAAAATCACAAGATTGGAAGCTCAATTTTTATGGGGGGACAAAACCCATCTGCAAGTTGGCGTGAGGTGTGCCTCCCTGTAGGGAAAGGTGGCTTTGGCTTGAGAAGCCTAATGGATTTGAAGAAGCTCACGATGTGCCTCAGAGTAAAGAAAATCCTTGACATCCCAACAAGGAACGACATATTTGGCCATACTGGATGCGAAGAAGATATAGGCTTCATGATCTTCACACTATGCCCACCATGCTTCAAGATGTTGGAAAAATGTTCTTAAATATGGCAAGTTCATATGTTCTAAATTCATTGCAGCCGATTCCCTTAGGGTACTATGTTGGTCTGGTCAGAACTCCCAAGGCCATCTTTGGGAAGCTGTGCACATTTCTGGGAGGTGAATGATATCTATAGGTTCCTCTAGGTAGCTGATTGTGCACCCAAATGATCGGCTGGCACCCTTCTTGCGCTTCATAGCAAATTATTGACGTGGTCGAGAGTCTGAGATTGGGAAGTACATGGACCCTCACAATGCCAACTCTGTTGCTAGGAGGAAGAGTCGGTCAGACATATGTTCTTTAATTGCAGTTAATGTGTGGAGCCATCTTTGCCTTAATTTGGGCTTAAAGCACCTACTAGACAGGTCTATTACCCAAGTGGTCCAATCAGCACTAAACCGTGGTGAATGCCTAAGCCGAGCCCACCCATTGCTTTGTGCTACTATGTGGCGAATCTGGAAGGAACGTAATGCGAGGATGTATATGGGAGTTTGTGGTACAAAGTCTAACTTATATGAGTCCATTCTTGCATACATTTCTATATAAGTAGCTGTATTTTTGTTTGTTTTCCCACTGTGGAATGAGTTTAAAACATGTTGGCCGACTATTTTGTGGTCATGTACCTGTTAAATTTCTTGAGTAAATTTACCATTTTTTACTAAAAAATCTATGCATATTATACCTAGGATCACTAACATAACCACTACCTAATAGACGATCCTCAGCGAATTACATCTCATTAATAACTTCGTCAGATCGAACAAAGAAAAATATCAACCAAGGCAATAGCTTGAATATACAAAATCATAAATTTATTATTTTAAGCACACAGATCACATTAAATGTTCTTAAGTAAATAATATTTAAATATGTACTAAGAGGAACCTTGCCTTTAGTGTCAATTGCAATAACCTATGATTGCATGGAATGCTTTTCCTTATGATGGATGTTACGACCCAGTTCCCGAATCACTACAGGACACAAGAAACGGACCGACTCGACTAATCCCAAGACCTAGTCGTCCAACGAGAAAGTAACCAAAAAGCAGTAAAATAAACCACATTCACCATGCAAGTAACTAACAGTAACAAAAGTACAACAGTAAAGAAAAGAACTACTACAGTACACACCACCACAACAGTAGAGAATTAAAAACAGGTACAGAAATATGAAGCTTACAATAAAAGAGTACAAAGGTGTAACAGAAATACTCACTACTACAAAAAAATGATACAACAAAAGTACAACTACTGGGCTCTACTAGACCAGCACCCTCCGCAGCCGCAGGCTCTGGCTGCTCAACACCTGGTCCTCAAAAAGGTGAAAAATATGACACGTCAACAAAAATGCTGAGTAGAGTGGCAACCAGCTAGCTAAGAAAACAGTAAAGGTGGACAAGTAGCTGTTGTTTTTAATTTCTTTCTTTATTTCTCTATTTACTCTTTCTTGAATTATTTCTCAGATCTTTCTCTTGATCTCGAATGTTCCTCGCGGGAACGATCTTGATTGCAATCTTTTCCGAAAAGTAGAAGTAGCATGTGGTGCTCTCCTGGCCGAGAGTCCCCCGTGGTGGTCCTACCCTCAGTCAACCACCCCAAGGTCGCTGACAGACGTAATGGTGACTACGGCATGCGCAATAGACGCACGGGTAGCTACCCCGCACTGGCACGCGGTTAGTCGTTTCCGTTAACGGGTGCGCCCAAAGCACAGCATGGAACCAGTATAGGGCAGATCCCTCTCAGTAACAGGGATCCAGCCCCTCCACAGTAACCAAACAGGGGTCTTGCCCCTCTACAGTCCGCGCACCCTCGCCTGACTACCCTGGTTTGCCCAGTGGGCCTAACAAGTCGGTGTACGACGGCTAGCTGAACCCCAGGTCCCGTGGGATGGCTAGCTCTCTCCCTACACTAGTAGCTCTCCCCGGTACTGTGTACACGAGGGTCAAAAGTCGGTACAGAGTGGCCAAACCTAACCCCGGGTCCCTGGGGCGGCTTGCTCCGCTCTGCACTAAACAGGGGGACAGTCGCTCTCCTTGGTACTCCGTACTCAAGGGCCAGCTCACTTCCCCATCCACTTTCCCAGTTTCATTCTATTTATTTTCTAGGAGTTCTACTCCTAATTCCCCGTAGGGTTCATGCTCATATTTCTCAGGCCAAGCCATACTAGGTTTCATCATTTCAATTTCATTCACATTTAGCCTGTGTTTCCAACATTTAATATCAATTTATATACAAGCAGCTCAAATTTAGTTTCCAACAACAGGAATTACATGTAGCAATTACTAGCAACAGTACTCTACATTTCACAGGCAGCTATTATCGAATTACAGGCAATTATCATTATTCTATCTATTTATCCAAGACTGCAATTCAGGTATTCAAGACATTCATTTCAGTGTTTCTGTTCCTAGGATTCATGCCACACCCTAGGATTTATCATTCAATCTAGTTTTCAAGTCCTAGGATTCATGCCATACCCTAGGATCTATCATTCAATCTAGTTTTCAGGTCCTAGGATTCATGCAATACCCTAAGATCTATCATTCATTTCAAAGATGCATTAATGTTTGTAAATAACTAAGGGGAGCCACTCTACCCGCAAAATCGGGAGTAATGGGGGTGTGATCAACAAGTCCAGGTGCCTCCGCAACGCCCCAAGCCGCAACAAAATGAGGTCCTAACACAAGGATCACTCACAAGGAACCACTTCGAACAAGATGCAAGTATTTTAAACATGTAGAGGAACTAATTCTGAGAAGAACGAAATTTCAAATGCGGAAATTGGACCTCGAACGGACCCTAAACGGGTCCAAAACGATAACTCTGACTCAAATCAGATGTCTAGAAGGTGTTCCAGACGTTTTAAAAAGTGGTCCAGGTCATACCTCACTCTGCGCTACTCCTCAGACGTCCGGGGATCCTGTTGAATTGTCTGGACCTAGTTCCAGACGTCCGACCACCTCTTCGGACGTTTTAGACGCTCTCCGCCGTCTGGTGCTGTGCCCATACATCTGAACTGCGTGGGAGGGCGTGTTCTCGCACCTTCCCGAAACAAAACCTGCACGCGCGATGAAAGCCTCCTCAACACGACACATCTCAGCACTTCAGTGGAACGGCCTACATGGCCGTATCCACAAAAGGAGGTAGAAGAGAAATTTCGTACCTCTCAGTCGTTTGGAGCTTCCTCCAGACATCGCCCGTGTCGTCTGGACGTAGGTCCAGACGTATGATTCTGGGAAAAATTCCCAGAATCAGAACCTCCTCGCCTTCTTCCAGCTACGCGCGAGTTCGCCACGTAGCTGCTCGCCCACTACTCGAGCTGTAGCAGCACCAGGGGAGATCTCCCTGGCACGACGCTCCTCTGCATGCACGCCGGCCGGCCTCGAGCTGCTCCGGCGGGCTCTCTCTCTTCTTCCTTCTCACTGCACCTCTCCTCTCCGCGATGCACCCAGCAACAGTTGCTGCCCTCGCTCTCTCTCTCTTGCGCTTATGCTGGAGGAAGGAGGATACGGTGGGGTGGTGAACGAGGAAGAGGGGAGGGGTATTTGAAGGCATGGGTGAGGTGTCTGCAGGTCAGCGAGGGAAGAGAGAGAAAGAATAGGGCGGTAGGTTGTAGTCTGTGCACGGCACGCGCGCAGACTCGCGATCGTACGCACGCCAAAATTTATTTCCAGACGTCTGAGAAGGCATCCAGACGTCTGGACCAACTGCCAGACGTCTTAAAAAGTGTTTGATGTCTTGAGTCTTAACAACGGATCTCGAAGGCCATTGTCAAGGCTACCAATGGCCATCAAAAAATTTGTGTATGTGAGAAACATAAAATGGCTACGAACAAATAAAAATGATCATGAATCCACACAAAATAAGGGAAATTGTTGATTCAATTCCACCCCCAATATGGGTGTACATTTGGAGAAGTGATCTAACGCTCAATATTTACTATAGGTGGGAATAATACATGAAATAGTGAGTTGTAGACCCTTTTGGTTGGTCTCACCCCTATCAAGTAGGTAAGAGTCATTGATAGAGTACAAATGATGGTTACATTTTTGGAGATGTGTAACTGTTATAGTTATGGGGAGTTATGGAGAGTAATGGGAGTTGGCTGCTTGACCGTGATCCCATGTCTCTCATGCATTCCCATGTGAATCAGATCCAAGCAGGTTCCACTGATTAAGGGCATTGGGAAATAAGTAATTTTCTTATCATTAACAATTGTTAAGTAATAAAAGCTGAGAGGCAGCTTGTAAGGAAACTAGACTTGGTGGAGTCTTTATTAATGTATGTTTTTGGGTGGAGGGACTAGTGTGCTATTTTCCTAACCCCTATATAAGGTGAAGAAAATTAAAATAAAACAAGAAAAACCTCATTCCTTGCATGGAAAGCTTCTCTACCTTAGCACCGACGACGATCTTCCCCTCTCCTCTCCACCTTGCACAACCAACCGGCCACCTCCTCGTCAACCGTCACCACCACCGTCACTAGAGAAGCTGTTGCAGCTACCATTACTGCTGTTGTTGTTGCTCGCGTGCAGAAAAGAAGAGAAGAGAGAAGAAAGAGCTTCATCTTGAGGTAGGGATTTCCCTTATTGATTTACCTCCTCTTATTTTTCTTATGATTAGGGAGGGTAAAGGGAAGGTGTTGAACATGGATTCCATTCTTGCATGTGGTTTGCAGTAGTATGTAAGTGAACCTTTAATTTGCATGTTCTTGATCTCAAGAGTTTTGGGTGTTTCCTTGTGCAATATGGTTTTAATGAATGGGAAGGGTGTTTCCTTGATTTTTCCTAGTTGCATGTATTCTTGTCATGCTTATAAATATATAGAATGGTGTTTTAAATGCGTGGTGTTTAGTGGTGAATATGGGTAATCGAATGGGTGTTCAAATTTGGGTGCTAGAGGCATTTAGTATTGATACTGTTGACCAATACCTCTACTGATCGGTGATATTTCCATATTTATTTACATAATTTATGACTAACTATTATTAGTTTAAGGGTAATTAAGTCTTATTGCATTGCATTAGGCCATATTAGTTATTTTGCAGCATTTCGTAAATATTGCATTTTTTGGTGTTGAATTATAATTTTTGCTACTATCTATATCCAGTGCCTTGATTTCTTTATTTTTATGTTTATAGGTGATGAGAGCCTCATCATGAACCCTAACTAGCACATTTTGACCTAAATAAGTATATAAAAGCTCTTACAAAACCTAGGGAAAGCAACTCACAAGGGATAAAACTACAATTTTACCAATGCAGTACACAAACGGGATGTCTAAGGGTCTAAACACAGGTCAAATGGGCTTAACAAGAAAGAAAGTGGGATGATTTGATCTGAAAAGGGTTGTAGGAACTTCTAGGAATTAAATGACATTCTGTAACTCTAAAACAAACCTGCATTAATTCACGAAGTTTCAGGCAAGATAAAAATCAATTAAACCCTCTAAAATTCATGAAAAAACATCCCCTAGGGTTTAGAACCTTCAATTTGGCCATTGGAACCTGTCTTGACCTAGATTGAGAACCATACCCAATTTTTGACCTAATTTGGGTTTTTGAGCAAATTGACCGGTCAAATGTGGTCAAACCTAAAATAAAACTTCACCATTAGATTCCTTAGGTCCAAATTAAGTTTATACCAAAATTTGGACCTAAGGGAAGGCCATTTTGACCTACTTTACAAATTGGTCCTCAGAATTACTTTTTGACCCTTAACTTTTTGAACCCTTGCACTTTACCCCCCAGATTTCCCTTCATTCTTTGCAAAATGGTCCCTCTGCCACCCTGCGCAGCTACCCATACCTCCGGTGACTTTGCATGGAGGATGGAGCCACGCAGGGTATGGGGACCGGCCCCAGAAACGAGAGGGGGGTCCCCTGCGTAGTCCTCTTCCGCATGGACCCCCTCCCATGCCCTGCCAATGCCCATGCCTCTCTTGCGAATGCCCGAGAGGAATGGATCTCTTCTCCAACCATTCTCCGGCGAGCTACCCACGCTTCCTCCTCAAGATCTTCTCCTCACCAGCATCTATTTAAGAAGAGGCTGGGGCTGCCGGTTGGGGCAAGCCTATTTTGGCCGAAGAAAACCCCCAAACTTCGTCTCCTCCTCTAGTCATTCGCTCGCAGGCTCCGGCAACCCTTCTCCTCCTCTCTCGTCCCCCTGCCACCATACCAGTGGCAGGGTTAGCTATGCCGTCGTTCGTCATGCCTTGCCGTACCAGCAGGCACCCTCCAGTCTCTCTTCCTCGTCGCCGTCATCTTCCCCACAGGGCGTCATCTCCGACGATGGTAGAATTGAGCCGTCTGCCTCCTGCCCCCTTCGTCCGCTTAGCTAGGTAAAAGCTTTTTCGCTTTCTCCCCTCTTTATTTCCCCCTCATCAATTGTTATTTTCAACCCCTCGATAGTCGCCAACCACCACCATCATCCACACCTCCAACAGACCACCGGCGAGGTGACCCCGCCATTCCACACCTCCATCCACCTCGCCAAACTCCTCAGAAGCTCCACCATCACTCCCTGATCAGTTTCCCCATCTCCATTGACCGCCAACACCTCTGCATTCGCCCCCAAAACACACCCAACTCCACGGCCACAGTAAACCCTAGGCACGCTCCCACAGGCATTCCCACGCCTCGCCGACCACCTTTGCACACTCGCCGCACTTGGGCGAAGCTCCCTGAGTTTTTTAACGTGGCTACGAGGCCGTTTTGGTGCCTTCAGGTTCGAGGGGCTCGCCGCCATTAACGAGCAGGTTGAAGCTGCTTCGCATGCTTCTCCAGGCCGCAGCACGCCAAGTCCCTAGGTCCAGAAGGCGCGGCTTACTCTCGCGCATGCACTCAGACCCTCAATTGAAGTCGAAGGCCTCGGCTGCTGCCCCAATTGCTTGCGCCTTCCTCCTGCAGGCGCACGAAGAAGCAGGTGGGACTTTAGTCCCACCTCGGAAGTGGAGGGGCGCCCGCACCTACATAAGAGGAAAAAGTGACTTAGGCTATTCGCCTCAAGTCACACATGGGTGAGGTCCCTCGCCCTCACTCGGTCTCTGATAACACTGCACAAAGGAGTGATAATTCTGTTAAATAGGGCCCATCTTAAGAATAAAAGGCACAACATAAGTAGAATAGGAGCATTGCATGCATCATGTACCAAGATTGCTTATAAAACTGTATTAATGGCCATTTGTGTAAGTACTTCTCAAAGCAGGCCTCAGATGAGCAATCGGACCAATGGATGGATTTAGAACGACGAACGGAGTCCAACGGACTCAAGACCGGCCAAATCCGACATCCGGAGCTCCTACAATGGGCCCAAGAAGTTCTGACCGTTGATCTGGTGATCAACTGCCCTCATTGCACCACGTCGCCCCTGCTCCACCGCTTGCCACTTCATCCATCAGCTGAGATCACATCTCGGCCGTCGATCTTCGATCAGACGGCCGAGAACCACGCAGTCAACGTGACAAAGCGCAGGCGTGGCACAACAGTTAGTGCGCACGCCCGCACGCACGCGACGCGGGTTCGAGCTGTGCGGTGCGCAAAATTGAAGACGAAGGAAGCTCGTGGCGAAATTGGGCCGCCCGATCAGCAGCGAGCGGCTAAGATTGCGCCACGCAGCGCGCCCTCAGATCGCGAGCGCTCACGCGCGTGCGCACACCGGGTGACGACGCCCACGCACACGTGCGCCCGAGGCGCGATCCGAGCGCATCCAAGCAAGATCTCAGCCGTTCGATCTTCGATCTAACGGCTCTCACGTAGCGGCCGCAGATCAAGCACGAAGAACGGCGCAGGCGGTTGACCGCCGGGCTGGAGGGCTTCACCGACACTTTTGGAGTGGTTTTAGCAATATCCCGGACGTCGCTAAAGCCCCTTCTTCTTTTAGAAAGCCCTTAACCCTATTTAAACCCCCTCCAACCACTCATTCAAGGCATTCACTTCCCTTGCAACTACTCCACCCCTATCTTAGCTAGCTTTAGGCCCTCTTGTAATCGCCGGAGACGACAAGCCGCCGACGGAGCCTCCTCCACCTCCATGGCTGCCTCGCCGCTCTCCCCCCCCTCTCTCTCTCTCTCTTCCTCTCTTTTACGCTTTCCATTACTTTTGTTTGAGCATGTATTTAATGTTGTAAGCTATGAACTAAAAGTGCATGATTAATGAAGTTACTTTCTGTTCAGTTGTTTACTTTAATTTCTGTTTAAGTTGCATGATCAAGCAAGAAATAACTCTAACCCAAATCTCTCTCTCTCTCTCTCGCTTTTCAAACCGCACCTTTCACAAGCAAAACTCCGCGCTTCCCGTCACAACAAGTGATAAGAAAAATCCGATTTTCACGCCTCCCAAAGACCGACACTTGGACTCACCTCCATTTATTTACTTTAAAATCGGCGTTGCAAGTGTGACTATAACGACACTTCTTAACACACACCCACAAGCGCACGTCAGTTTTTGGCGCCGTTGCCGGGGAGGCAACGGATTTATTTTGTCACCTCCATTCCACATCCATTCTCACATCGTCTAATGCCTTGTTTCCTTTTTACTTGATGGTTGCAGGAATTCGATGCTTGGATAGCGAAGCGACGCATCCCACGACGGTAACAAGGGAGTAGGCGCAACAAGGACCGATAGTGAGTAATTCCTCACTCATGATTGTTTGCTTGAGTGAAAAAATTAAAAAATTGTAAAAATTGAAAAAAATTGGTGTGGCGTATGATTGCTTGACCCACATGCTTAACACATCACCCCACAAAAAATGTATACTATAACATTCTGAATAAATTCTTAGAGTGTTCTTTCTTTTTCTTGAGTGGTGTTTGCGAAGCCACCGTGAGTTGACCTGGGCCGCACCACTCAACCCTAAAACTGACTCATCTAATAGAAGCTGCATGATCATTAGGATGAGTACATTAGGGTTTTAGAGCCTCTATAGAATAAAAGGAAATCTACTTTCACTGAATTGTGTGCAGAACTTGACGTGCCCACTGAATCTTGTCTGAAAACATTAAGACACGTCAACCCTAAAAAGCACTAAAGTAAGGATGAAACACTAAAAGACACCACATCTTAAAAATCCTTGCTTGAAAACCATGTTTTGATAGAAGCACACACTTTGAAATTGGAAAATTAAGAGGCACCACCCCAATCAACGCCTCATCACATAACCCTAGCACAAGTACTATCCTAGCCCTCTAAAACTAAGTAGACGTGCCCTAGGCAGGACTGAGGAAAGGCGAGGTTTTGTTTGCTGGGCACTTGGCTTTCATTCTCTTGGTAGAATCTGGTGACTAGGCTACGGGGCAGTGTCAAACGACCACAGTTGTGGGGTCTACGGAACCGGAGGCGCAAGCCAAAGGAAGAACCTTCCCTGCAATCCCCTCATAATCAACCTTTTCATATTAGCTTTGGGAAGGGGAGTCCAGTGCTTACGGACTTAATCACCCTTTGTGAGATTTCTAGGTCTCCTAAGGAATACACCATAAGGACTAGGCTTGTGTGCTTGATTGAAACACATTTCTCGCATCTGTCGCCCTCTGCATCCCCTCCTGTTCTTCTCTAGTGTATGCACGGGAGACGTTCACTGCATCCCGAGTTATGTGTTTTGGGGCAGGAATCTAGGCGACGTGATTCTGTTAGAAACATGGCTGAACCTAGGGTAGATGAGGCTGAGGATCAACCCCCACCAGACGCAATGGCCATCATCAAGCCCAAATTAATGCAAACCATCGGCTTTAGCAATAACAAATTCACACCATCATGCAAGCCATACAACGGTTACAGAACCTACAAGAACAACCACCACCACCTTTCCAAGACATACCAGGGCAACCACCACTTGATATACCAGCATTTCAGGATCAGCCAAGGCCCCTCCACGATTTCTATAATCTCTCCACTATTAGAGTCGAGCCACACCTTAGGATCCCCGATGGGGGAGATGATTTTGAGCTGAAACCGAATGTCTTAAGTCTAATCCAGAGCCACTTTCATGGAAGCTCAAATGAGGACCCCTTCCAGCATCTAGAAGATCTCAACCGCATAGCACGAACCGTGAAACCTAGGAACATTAGCCTTGACATTGTTCTAATCAAAATGTTTCCCTTCTCATTAAGAGACAAGGCTTCTCATTGGCTTAGAACCTTAGGTAGACCCATCACCACCTGGGAAGAACTGAGGCATGTATTTTTAAAGAAATTCTTCCCCATGGGAAAGACCAATGCCCTCAGAAGAGCTATCACTACCTTTACACTCCAGGGTGGGGAACAATTTCATGAGGCATGGGAAAAATTTAATGAACTCTGGAGGAAATGCCCACACCACTAAGTACCAAGATAGCAATTGGCCTAGATTTTCTACCACGGTCTGGACAGCAACCTGCGGAACTTCGTCGATGCCTCATGCGGGGGGAACTTCCTGAACAAGGACGAGGAGAGCGCGTTTGAGCTCTTTATGTCTATGAGCGAGAATTCACTCAACAATGCCTCCATGAACCAGTTTAACAGGTCCAATCAACCCCGTGGCGGGATTTATGAGGTACAAGCAAATTCTAGAATGGTTGACATGGACATCATTGCCAAGAAATTGGATCGAGTGGAATTGGTGGACAAAAAGATTGATGAGCTACTGAACCAGACCAGGAACCCCTTACAGACTTTCTCCCTAGCAAAGGGAGCGCATAATGTTGACCTGGTCCAGCCCTTAACCCAACTGAACCTGGAACAACCCCTGACCACGTTCCAAGGAGGGACCTTTGCTCCCTCAACCGTTGATTACTCCCTTCCCTCTCCATCGACATCGGCTATCCTTGAAGATGTGTAAGCTGTCCAAGGTTATGCGAAACCGGACCCTTTCTCCAACACTTACAACACTGGCTGGCGTAACCACCCCAACTTTGGTTGGACAAATTAGAAACCACCGCAATTTCAAAACCAACCCAGGCCAAACCAGCAGCCACACTTGCCCCCTATCAGCAAGGACCACCAGTTAGACCCCAATATAATCAGAATGGGGCGGCCCCTCCCCCACAAAACCAAATGGATACCCTAATAAAGTTGATGGCTGACATGAACCAGAAACATCAGGAGGAAATGGCCTTGGTAAAGGGACAGTTAAGCTAACTCTTGGACTGTAAACAACAAGGATCCCTACCTTCCCAGCCACAACCGAACCTGCGAAACATAATTAACAGAGGCCCCAATTCGCAAGGGTTCCAAGGCAACCCCGGGTAGGCTCACATGGTCCAGCCAACCCCGCAAACACCCCTGGGTTTGGTGCTTCTTCATCCTCGACTTCTCAAGGATCAACCCATGGCCCCAATGCCTCTGCGAATGCGATAACCTTGAGAAGTGGCACCAAAACCCAGGACCCCAAATGACCGACTCCCCCCGAGACTTCACCCGCTGAAATACCCGACTCAGAAGAGGCACCAACCAAGGACCCAGAAATAGACCCGATCTACATTCAAACACCCTACCCTGAGGCCTTGGAAACAATCAAGAAAAAGAAGAATGTTGTGGAAACTGAGGAGCTGTTGGAAACTTTAAGCAAGTACAGATTAATATTCCGCTCCTTGAAGCCGTCAAACACATCCCTGCTTACGCCAAGTTTTTAAAGGATGCTTGTACACCCAAGCGTAAGCCGAGACCTCAAGCACCTAGGAAAGTTGTGCTCTCTGAACAAGCAAGTTCCGTAATATCAAGCAACCTTCCGCTCAAGCGAACTGACCAAGGAGCGCCCCTGATTTCCTGTAATATCAGGGACATGACATTTGATAGAGCGCTCCTAGACTTAGGTGCTTCTATCAATCTAATTCCAACAATCCTGTACCACCAATTTGGTTTTGGAGAGTTGACACCAACCCCTGTCACCATCCAGCTGGCTGATAGATCAGTGAAAACCCCGAAGGGGGTTGTCGAGGACATGATTGTACAGGTCAAGGACTTCTATTTCCTAGCCGACTTTTTGGTGCTCGACATGGAAGTCCTTAAAAAATTACAGAACGCACCCATAATCTTAGGCAGACCTTTCTTAGCTACGGCTAAGGCAAACATTGATTGTGACACGGGATGTATGGAAATCGCCTTCGGGGACAGGAAAATGAAATTGGATATCTTCTGGGTGACAAAGTCTTTTGATTGCGATTGTGTTGAGGAACATGATCCTGTGGAAACTCTAATCGAGGAATGCCTCACCCTTAGTTCTGTATCAAACCACCAAACCCGTAATGACTGTTCTGACCCATCACCATCACTACCCGTGGACCTCTGTAAGGCTGAGTACCATCACACGACACCATTTGAGGAAATCGATGTTGATCAACTCCCGTCCTTTCCCTTCCCATCAACTGTGGTTCCACCCGCACCTAAACTTAAGCCATTGCCCGAGAATCTCAAGTATGTCTTCTTGGGACCTGACCAGACCTTCCCAGTGATTATTAATTCTCAGGTTGACCTAACCAAGGATCAGGAACTCAGGTTGACTGTGACCCTTTCAGAACATCGGGCCACCATTGGTTGGACCATTTCTGACTTAAAAGGAATTAGCCCCACCTATTGCACCCATAAGATTTACCTGGAAGACAGGGCACGACCCTCCCGCCAGATGCAGAGACGTTTAAACCCAAACATGCGGGAGGTCGTTAAGAAAGAAATTATCAAGTGGCTTAACGCCGACATCAACTATCCTATCTCCGATAGCCCCTGGGTGAGCCCCACTCAAGTGGTTCCCAAGAAAGCTAGGCTCACCGTTGTCACCAATGATCATGGTGAATCCATCCCCACCTGCACCACCACCGCATGGCGGGTGTGTATTGATTATAGGAAGCTCAATGAAGCCACTAAGAAGGATCATTTTCCCTTGCCATTCATTGACCAAATCCTTGAAAGATTGGCAAGGCAGAAGTATTTTTGCTTCCTGGATGGATATTCAGGATATAACCAAGTCGCAATTGCTCCATAGGATCAAGAAAAGACCACATTCACTTGCCCGTATGGCACGTTTGCATTCCGTCGAATGCTGTTCAGGTTATGCAACGCACCTGCGACCTTCCAACGTTGAATGCTAGCCATTTTTCAGAAATGGTGGGTGAATACTTAGACGTCTTTATGGATGATTTCTATGTATTTGGGAATTCATTCGACCATTGTCTGAGCAACTTGGAGAAAATCCTGAAATGATGTATCGAGGTTAATCTAGTGTTAAGTTAGGAAAAGAGCCATTTTATGGTTCAAGAAGGAATTGTCCTCGGGCACATCGTATCGCATAGGGGCATCGAGGTAGATCGGGCTAAGGTTGATTTGATTTCCAAACTTCCTCCACCTAGCTCGGTCCGACAGATTAGCGCATTCCTAGGACATGTTGGCTTCTACCGAAGGTTCATTAAAGACTTTTCCAAGCTTTCCAAACCCTTGACCGACCTTCTAGCCAATGTCGCCATATTCCACATGTCTTCTGATTGCATCCAGGCTTATCACACCCTCCGGGACTTAGTCTCCACCGCACTTGTACTTCAACCCCCAGACTGGTCCTAGGACTTTGAGATTATGTGTGATGCATCAGATTTTGCCATATGCTCTATCCTGGGAAAAAGGCAAGATAAGAAGCCCATGGTGATCTACTACACGAGCAAAACGTTGGACGAGGCCCAACGAAATTATACGGTCACAGAGAAAGAGCTGCTCGCTGTAGTCTTTGGACTTGAAAAGTTCCGATCGTACTTGCTGGGATCCCACGTGACGATTTACACTGACCATTCAGCCATGCGGCACCTATTGGCCAAGAAGGACGCAAAGCCTAGTCTCATCAGATGGATCCTGCTTTTGCAGGAATTTGACCTGGAAATCAGAGACAAGACCAGCTCAAAGAATGTGGTAGCTGACCACTTGTCTAGACTTCATCCAAACCACATTGGACTCTCCCTACCTCTATCTGACGCCTTCCCTGATGAACATATCCTGGCTGTGCAAGACAAGAAAATGCCATGGTATGCTGACTACGTCAACTACCTAGTTGTAGGACAAACCCCGCACAGCTGGTCCAGACAGCAATGGGACAGGTTCTTGGCTGAGGCCAAGAACTATTTCTGAGATGATCCCATGCTGTTTCACCTCTGTGCTGACCAGATCATCCGGAGGTGTATCCCCGAAGACGAAGTTCAGAGTGTGCTTTCCTTTTGTCATAACCAGGCTTGTGGTGGCCACTTCTCTAGAAAGAAAATGGCTGCAAAGGTTCTGCAGTCCGGATTTTACTGACCATCCCTATTTAAGGATGTACACAACTTTTCCAAGACTTGCTCACACTGCCAAATGCTGGGGACCATGACCAAGAAAGATATGATGCTCCTCTAGCCCATTTTGATTGTCGAAATCTTCGACGTTTGGGGTATCGATTTTATGGGCCCCTTTCCACCATCTAATGGCTTCGAGTACATCCTGGTCTCGGTAGACTATGTTTCCAAATGGATTGAAGCTGTCGCCACCCGCCGATGCGATCACAGGACTGTCATGGACTTTGTTAAGAAGAACATCTTTTCCCGGTTTGGAATACCCAAGGCCATGATCAGTGATGGTGGAAGCCATTTTATTCATTCCCAATTCCGTACCCTACTTAGAAAACACGGGGTGAACCACAGCATTGCTACCCCGCATCATCCGCAAACAAACGAGCAGACCGAGGTCTCAAATAGACAAATCAAGAACATTTTACAGAAGACTGTGAAACCCAACAGGCAAGACTAGTCCACACGACTTGATGATACCCTGTGGGAATACAGGATCGCTTTTAAGACCCTGATAGGCATGTCACCTTATCGCCTGGTCTTTGGCAAAGCCTGCCATCTTCCTGTCGAATTGGAACACCGGGCTTACTGGGCTGTCAAGTAATGTAACATGGATCCCCAGTTAGCCGATGCGCAGAGGACGCTCCAATTATCTGAGCTCGAAGAAATTCGTCGGGATGCCTTTGACAATAGTGGACTGTATAAGGAGAAAATGAATGCCATCCACGACCGACTCATTCATAGAAAAACCTTTGAGCCTAACCAGCAAGTCTTGCTGTTTGACGCCCGCCTAAAACTCTACCCGGGGAAACTCAGGTCCAAATGGACAGGACCATTTCGGGTGGTTAAGCCCTACTCTAATGGGGTGGTCGAAGTCGCTGATCCTAACACTGGGCACACTTTTACAGTTAATGGTCAAAGATTGAAGCATTTCCTGACCCAGGTTCCCCCAAAGGAGAGTGTCACCCTCGTTGAGGGCTGACACGGAGCACTGCCCAGCTGGAGGCGTTAAACTCAGCGCTTCCTGGGAGGCAACCCAGAGGATTCAGACTGACCCGGTATTTTACATCACTCAGGTACTATCTTTTTGAACCCTTATGCATCCATGTACTTGCCAATGAGGACATTGTCCAACTTAAGAATGGGGGGTGATAAATTGCATAATCCTGAGCTCATTTAATCAATCTGAATCAAATAAAATAATTTTAAAAAAAAATTGAATTTAGGAAGAAAACTTAAGCATCAGAAACTTATCAATAGTGGGAAATAATACAAAAAGAACTTAAACACTTAGACTTTTCAGGCCTTCAGGCTTAATCAGCCTTGGTGTCCGTTAAAATATGGATTTAGCTTCGAATCCTTGCAACCTTAAGCTATTCTAATCCACCTACTAAATAAGGTGATAAGTATACGACTTATCACTCACCTTCTAACTCAGAAAAACTTTGAGTCTAAGCATCTGCACACATTTTTGCACAGACTCACTCCTCGGAGATTTTGACAGAAATTGGGTAGCTAATGAACTCTCTAGGATGGTATGGCTGGCAAGTTATTGTGTGTAATAGCCCATTGGCAGGTTGTCCAGAACCTAGCCACAGACCATTTCTTCTTCATTGCCTCTAGGTACATTTGAGATCAAGGAAGCCACCTACAAAAAAAAAAAGAGAAGAAAAGAAAATAAACCACACTTCACCACACAAGTATAGCTGGCAAGTGATCGTGGGTAACAACCCATTGGTCAGTTGTCTAGAGCCCAGCTCAATAACTGCACAAAAAGAACCAAAACACTTAAGGAAGAAGCGAGGAAGTAGTACAAGCTAGGGAGATATACACTGGAAAAATCCTTGTGTTGACCCCAATTAAAATAAACGTAGGGGGAGAGCTACCAATCGAATAAATACACCTTCAGGCAAATATATTTCCTTTTCCGGTCACCTAGGGGCGTAGAAATCCGAAGTCTGTCTGAATTACCGTTAAGTGAGTCTATCACGATCTTCACACCAAGATGCTTAGCACTTAGGGTTTTGACCGAGTTTTGGGTGGGTTGGGTAGCCGTAAAAAGTTACTAACCCACACTGAATTCCGAAAAAAAAAAGATTCTAAAAAAAAAAATATATATATATACATATACATATGTATAGTTATATACATTAAAGCAAGGATTCGGGCGATTCGTATTTTGGCAGACACCCGGGCGCTGCTTAGTCTTTGTAGATTAAGATCTTCGTATATGTCCTCCTATTGACAAGTGACAAAGTGTCTAAGCAATTACTTCTTAAATTCTGAAAGAAAATAAAGGCTAGAATAAACTTTGCTAGGGACTAGCAAGGAGTAGCCATGGGGGTATGATAACACTACACAAGGGAGTGATAATTCTACTAAATAAGGCTCATCTTAAGAATAAAAGGTACAACATAAGTAGAATAGGAGCATTGCATGCATCATGTACCAAGATTGCTTATAAAATTGTATTAATGACCATTTGTGTAAGTACTTGTCAAAGCGGACCTCAGATGAGCAATCGAACCACACGGATGGATTTAGAACGACGAACGGAGTCCAACGGACTCAAGATCGGCCAAATCCGACATCCGGAGCTCCTACAATGGGCCCAAGAAGTTCTGACTGTTGATCTAGTGATCAACGACCCTCATTACATCACGTCGCCCCCGCTCCACCGCTCGCCACTTCATCCACCCATCGATCTTCGATCGGACGGCCAAGAACCACATAGTCGATGCGACAAAGCGCAGGCGTGGCGCAACAATTAGCTCGCATGCCCGCATGCACGCGACGTGGGTTCGAGCCGCGTGGTGCGTGAAATTGAAGACGAAGGAAGCACGCGGCGAAATTGGGCCGCCCGATCAGCAGTGGGCGGCTGAGATTGCGCCACGTGGTGCGCCCTCAGATCGCGAGCGCTCACGCACGCGCGCACGCTGGGCGACAACGCCTGCGCACACGCGTGCCCGAGGTGCGATCCGAGCGCATTGACCGGCAGGCTGGAGGTCTTCACTGACACTTTTGGAGTGGTTTTAGCGATGTCTCGGACGTCGCTAAAGCCCCTTCTTCTTTTAGAAAGCCCTTAACCCTATTTAAACCCCCTCCAACCACTCATTCAAGGCATTCACTTCCCTTGCAACTACTCCACCCCTCTCTTAGCTAGCTTTAGGCCCTCTTGTAATCGCCAGAGACGACAAGCCGCCGACGGAGCCTCCTCCACCTCCATGGCTGCCTCGCCGCTCTCCCCCCCTCTCTCTCTCTCTCTTCCTCTCTTTTAAGCTTTCCATTACTTTTGTTTGAGCATGTATTTAATGTTGTAAGCTATGAACTAAAAATGCATGATTAATGAAATTACTTTCTATTCAGTTGTTTACTTTAATTTCTGTTTAAGTTGCATGATCAAGTAAGAAATAACTCTAACCCTAATCTCTCTCTCTCTCTCGCTTTTCAAACCGCACCTTTCGCAAGCAAAACTCCGCGCTTCCCGTGACAACAAGTAATAAGAAAAATCAGATTTTCATGCCTCCCTGAGACCGACACTCGGACTCACCTCCATTTATTTACTTTAAAACTGGCATTGCAAGTGCGACTATAACGACACTTCTTAACACACACGCACAAGCACACGTCAGTCTCGTCCGCAGCACCGCCCACGCGGACCTGGCTCCCGACCCGAATACCCTGCCTGTGCACTCCTCGCGCACCACCCACGCCGGTGTGCCTGGACCTAGGTGCGCATAACCCGACCCGAATACCCGATTGGCTAGCTCTGGGAGAGCGAAGAGAGAAATAGAGAGAGAGCACACGCGAGGAAGGGTAGGGGTAGGTTTTACGCTCGTGTGTGTAGGGAATAGGTGGGGAAGAAGAAGAAGAGCGGCGAGGACTTAGCCGCAAAGCACCTGTAGCAAAGAAGAAGAAAGAAGAAGGTGGAGGAGACACGACAGCTCAAGAAGAAAAGAAGAAGAAGCCAAGAAGGAGTTGAGAAGGAGGAAGGAGCTAAAGCCAGGAAGGAGGAAAGCTACAGAGAAAAGAAAGAGAAGGAGAAGAACCGCAGCAGCCGAAGGAGAAAGAAGAAGGCAGGAAAGCCGAGAAGACAACTAGAAGGAGGCACTGTAGAAACGGGGTTGATAAGGCGTCTGATTCAGAGAATCAGACGTCCGAAAAAGGAAAGGTAGAAAAAGAAGAGAAGGAAAAGAGAAGAAGAGAAGGGAAAGAGAAGAAAGAAAGAAGAGAAGAAAATGATTCTTTTGTTCTCTCTCTCTTAAATTTTTGTATTTCATAGTAAATTGTGAATTTGTATGCTTCTAGAATCAAAGTGTGCTCGCTGAGTTCGACCTCGGGATATTTTAAATTTCGAGTAATAAATTGAAATAAAATGGTAATCACTTTTCATGTATACTGCAGCGAACATAACTTTAAAACACCGCGAAACGCACAACCAATAGGTACCAAGTCTAGATATAATTAGAGCTTCATTTTGAATGTAATGTCATCATTTTCTCTAATTGAGGTTGAACCTAGCTATTCCCAAACTAACCCTAACCCATTTGACCCTACACCTAACCTAAATCCACATCCAAATTCCACCACCAAAACCTCCTAGTCCTACAATTTATGTACTTGCCTGTGCCCCCCTTGCCAATAAAATTCCTACACCTCCACCATTTTCTAATATCCCAACTTCGACGCAATCCCCTACGTAAATTATCCCATTTCTCACTTAACCAATCCCATGCACGCAATTTCTACGCTCAACCCACCAAACCATCCCACGTAATTCCTACGCAAACGAACCCCCCCGTGCATTCACGTCCAAAGAATACCCATGCAACGAAGCAACTCACGTACTACCCTACCCTCAGCCCAAGCATGCACCGAAATCAACACATCCCCCTCTCCTCCAATCCCACGTAAAGTTCCCATGCAACGAAGCCTCCCTCCACGGAATTAAATCCCCTTCGATTTCTTTAGATCGCGAATATCAAAATGTGAATTAAAATGTATTTTGTAACATATGATAAACAATTAATCGATTGAAAATATGAATAAGTTGATTAAAAATTAAAAAATTAAAATATATCGATGAAAATAATTTTTTATTGATTAAAAATTAAAATATGTTAATTAAAAATAAAATTATATCAATATATTTTACTTTTTTTATCGATGAAAAATAATTTTTTACTTATAAAAAATAATTTATTACTTTGAAAATAACTTTTAAAAATAATTTACATCCATAAAAAATTAAAAATATATCAATTAAAACAACTACCCCCTCTGCAAAATACATTATAAAATATATTTATTTACTTTCGACTTCTATCCATCCCCCCTACGAACCGACGCCGATCTCTTCCCTCCGGTTAATTAATCTCCAACTCTCTCTCTCTCTCTCTCTCATTATTTTTTCCAAACGATCCCTCTCTCATCTCTCAGCCGCTCCCTCTTCGTTAATGGTCTCTCTCTGCCACAACTATATATCTTCCACGTACGCTCCCAACAAAAAATTAGTTCTCCCATATATATCCCTCCAATCATCACAACGACGTCCTAATATATCCCTACAGCATTTTCCCACAAGCCCACCTCTCAACCGAACCCTTCAAATCATCTACCGCTCCCCTCTCAATCTCTCTCTCTCCTATTCGATAAACGGCCCTCTCTGATTTTACCGATCGAGCCATTCAATCTCTCCCTCTCCACATTTTCTTTTGGCTGGGACGCTCAACCCCCTCTCAGCTCTCGATCTCTCTCCAATAGCTCTCCCCCTACGTTTTTTTTTTTTTTTTTGCAAAGAAGTTTTCCACTATCAACCTTCCAAACTACAAGGAAAAGTACGCTACTCCCATAATCCCTATACATTTTGTCTCAACCTGCTAATCTATGAGCTGAATTGACCAGAGTCCTGTTAACTTTTGTAAGAGAAAAGCGTTGATGAGAATTAAGTATCCAAGTACAATGCTAAACGATGTACCTTAGCTTCCAGGAAGACTAAATATGGGCATTAATTAATTTGGCTTACTGGAGCAATGGCATCAGAAAATATAACCACATCTAGCAAACGAATATGGATGGTCAATCTCAGACCATAGTAGATTGCCCGAGCTTCTGCTGTCAAATTGCTGGAGGTGCGTACTACATGCAAAGGGGGTGCTATGATTCTTCCTTGCCTATCCATGCAAACTACAGCAGCCATAGAATCTGTATCCCTTACAGCCGCATCTACCAAAATTTTATGACCTGCCACCACAACTAACTGTTGTGTTTGTGGAATTTGCTAATCAACCATAATAAAGGCAGCAGTCCTACCCTCATTCCCTGAGTAAAATTTTTCCATGTTTACAGCTCCTTCAATCACAGCTGTAGGGTCAGCTTTAGCACCCTTCATCACCATTTTACATCCATGAAGCCATAAAGAGTGCACTACATAAAAGAGTAAATACTTTGACACTCCAATCAGTTCAAAATCATGCCCCATATTTTCCATGAAGTCCCACCAATCATCATGCTTAGGCAGCACTATAATGCCCCAGAAAAACCACACTGTCCTCATAAATGGGTAGTCCCTAAGCATATGAATCCAGCCCTCATTGCCCGGTTGACAGAAGGGGCAACAAGGGTCATCAACAGGCATTCTTCTTTGTAGGATTGATCTCAAAGGAAGCGCCCCAACTACAGCTTTCCAAAGAAATAATTTTGTTCTAGGTGCGAGGCCATTAATGGACCAAATCTTCTTGCAGCAACATATTTGTTTATCTGACAGTCCTCCATTAATACCTATTTCCAGCAGCAAAGTCACATGTGCTAATTTAATTGAGAAACTCCCAATGGGATGGGGTTTCCAAATTAACAAGTCTTTCCCTATATGATAGGGGTGTTGAGTACTTCATTTGCCAACGACGTATGAAAACCACTATGGATCAGATTTTCATTCCAAGTCTGACCACTCTCATTAAATAGAGTAGACACTGATGACAACTGCAAAGCAGAGGAGTTGCATGGCACGAGAGATTCCCCTTCAATATTTATCCAAGGATCGCTCCAAATGTTAATATTTTTACCATCACCCACAAGCCATAAGACATTATTGAAAAGTGTTCCATTAATCACTGACAGAGCCTTCATAAAGGCAGAATCTGATGGTTTTATCAAGTATTCCCAGAAGGAAACGCCCGGGAAATATTTCCCCTTAATCATACTTTGCCACAGTCCATCCTGCTCAATACATAGAGACCAGCCCATCTTTAACAAGAATGCCAAATTGACTAATCTAACTTACCTGAATCCAATACCACCCATATTCTTTGGTATGCAGATTACTTTCCAGGCTTTCAGAAATGCAAACCTCTTTTCATATGTAGTACCCCACCAGATATCTCCAATCATATTGTCTAACTTTGCACACAGCTTCTTTGAAAATAAATTAGTGGCCATTAAATGATAAGGGATCGAGGCTAAAACAGCTTGAATCAATATTCCTCTTCCTGCCTGAGAGAGAACCCTCCCTTTCCAACTTGCCAACTTTTCAGTAAATTTAGATATCACAACTTCGTTCAATCTCTTTTGATTCACACCATCTAAGATAGGGCTTCCCAAATAGATCTCCTTCTCCGGCATATTCCCAACCTTCATCATATTCATAATTTGTTGATGTTCCTTTTTAAGGGTACCTTTACTGAAAAACACTTTTGATTTTTCATAATTCACTTTCTAACCACAACTAAAATGACTCGTTGCCTTGTTAGTCGGATAAGACGTCTGAAATTTCAGTCAGACGTCTGTCCAGACATCTGGACATAGGCCTAGACATTTAAAAGTGGAAATTTTTGTATGTTCCTTGTGCTCTACATGCAAGCAGCGAGCAGAGCTTCTCTCTCCTCCACACCCCTCACCCCTAAACCCTAAATCCTTCTTATTTAAACCACCCCATCTACACTCCACCCCTACCACTCGAGCCACTGCTACCTCCACCTTCCCCTTGCACCCGACCACGCCCTTCCAGCCCCCCGCCTCTACTGCAGCCGCGGCTGGGAAGGAGAGGAGCCGACGAGGGAGAACAGGGAAGAGCGAAAGCGAGAGAGTGCGAGGGAGTGAGAGGAGAGCGGGGGAGAAGGACAACGGCCGTGGGAGCTCGGTGGAGCTCGTGGAGGAGTTCATGGAAGATAGGAGGATGCCTGCGGGGAGCTTCTCAAGCTCCTGCTGCTGCTGGAGCTGCCGTTGCATCGTCTGAAGGCAGAGGTGCGAGCAAGGCGAGCTGCGAGGAGGAGGTTCTGGTACTAGAAAAGTTCCAGTATCAGACGTCTGGAGCATCGACCATACGTCTGGAGAGGCATCAGGACGTCCGGAGCTGGAGACGGACGTCTAAAAGCATAATATCGCACGATGTACGTATTCCTGCACTACTTTCCACCATGTAGATTGTAGCACAGGGAATGTTGGGTCGGAAATGGGGTTTATGCTCAGCACACAGGTGCAGAGCGTCAGGAAGGAGAGGGGTGCACACTTCAAGGTAATTTTGGACGTCTAACCACATTGCCAGACATCCGAAGGTACTTTCAGATGGCCAGAGGCGTAGTCCGACGTCTGGAACTTCCTTCAAACGATCAAGGAGAGATTCGGACGTTTGAGGAACCCGCAGGAAATACAAGGTAAGATCTGACATCTTTTAAGACGTCTGGATAAGTTCCAGGCATCTGATTTTGGACAGTAACCGTGTTTTTAGCCCGTTCAAGGTCCAAACGGAATCGGATTTCCGCAAACGAAGTACCGCTATTTTTCACTTGAGTTTCTCTACATGTTCGTGTTGAGTACCTATTGTTTTGAGCTCGTCTGATGTAAATTAGTCTCTGGTACAAGTTACCAGCCGGTGGCATGTTCAGGGCCAGCGGAGACGACAAGATCCAGGGTGTAGGCCCCCATTCCTCCTATGATACCCAATAGAGTGGTTTAATTCATTTGTTAAGTAGTGAATAAAAAATATGCTTGCTTAGATTAAATTGATTGAAACTCTAGGATGTGGAATAAACCCTAAGGTAGAAATATATGAGTCTGATGTTGAGCTACTCTGTTTACTTGAGATGCATGTTAAAATATGAGCTGTCTGTATGTGAATAAGAAATTAAACTGTGAAACTACAAATTGCATGTATATGATTGAGAATTGAATTGTGAAAATACGAGCTGCCTGTATATAGATGAGGAACGAGTTATGAATCATAAAATCTGAATATGGATAAATGAGATGAATATGACATGAACCTTACGGGGAATTAGAAGTAAAACTCCTATGTATGAAAGGAATCTGGAATGTAGACGGGAAGTGAGCTGGCCCTTGTGTACACGGTACCAAGGAGAGAAACTATCCCTTTTAGTGTAGAGCATAGCTAGCCGCCCTTGGGTTGAGACCCAGGACTAGGATTGGCCACTCTACACCGACTCCTGTTGGCCCTTACGTACATGGTACCGAGGCATGCTACTAATGTAGCGAGGGAGCTAGCCACCCTACATCGACTTTATTAAGTCCACTAGAGAAACCAAGGTAGTCAGATGAGGGTACATGGACTGTGGAGGGGCGAGACCCCTGTTCTGAGAGGGTAAGGCCCTATACTATTTCATGTTGTACCTTAGGCATATCCGCTAGCGGAAATGACTGACTACTTGCCAATGTGGGGTAGCTACCCGTGCGCTTATCACGTGTGTCGTAGTCATTGCTACGTCGCGACAGTGATCTCGGGGTGGTTGACTAGGTGTATGACTACCGCAAGAAACTCTCCCGACCAGAAGAGCACCACGTGTACCTTCTACTCCACGGAAAAGACTACAATCAAGATCGTTTCCACGAGGAACAAGCAAGATCAAAAAATACTTGGATGCTTTGTGAAATAAATGAACCAGAAATACATATACGAGATAAATAAAAATGAGAATAAAACATGGTTGTTTGTTTTACTTTACTTGCACATAAATAATGTAAACACCACTCTACTCAGCGTTCGCTGACTCTGTCTTTCCGTAACCCTGTTCAGGACCAAGAGTTGAGCAACCCAAGTTTCTGGCTGCAGAGGGTGCTGGGTCCAGCCGAGCCAAGCCGTAGTTGTTTCTTTCTAGCCCTTCTATTTTACTGCTGTTGTAGTGAGTAATAGACATCTTTTTACTATTCCTATTACTTTTTATTTTCTTTCTGTTGTTGTTGTAGTGGTGTGTACTATTTTAAGATAATTTGCTCTACTTTCCTTACTGTTTCATTTTTCCTCCTGCTTAGTTATATTGCATGTGTGAATGTGGTTTATTTCCTACTTTTGATTATTTCTCGTTGAACGACTAGGTCTTGGGATTAGTCGAGGCAAGCCAATCTCAGGTCCTGTAGGTGTCTGGGAACCGAGTCATAACAAGATGGTATCAGAGCAAGGTCATCCCGAGAAATGAACCACTTTGTTTGATAATAACCACTCACGTGCATATAACTAGGATAGCCACCACAACGTATCACTTTGATATTCGTTTCTGAGTCTTTTCCTCGATGTAATCCAGTATTGTTGACAACTCTTGTTTTATCTCTTGTATCTCCTTACAGGAGATGCTTCGTCGGGGAGTTCCCAAGGCAAGCCATGGTCGTGGCCATGGACGAGGTCAGAGGGACGGACGTGCCACACCTGAGGCACTAGTTGACCCACCTCTCCTCCCAAGCATTCAGGCCCAAGATCTCACCCAGCTGATTAGAGTCATTGTGCGAGAGCTCCACCAACCTCCACGGGTACCACTCCCTGAGGACGTGGAGGGGGAGTCTTCAGTGGGATAGAGAGAGCATCGCAGCGCTGGACGAGCAGAAGGGGGAGGGGGTGATCCTCCACCACCCCCACCACACTCTGACACTTCCGGGCACGAGCCCTCCTTGTCTGGAGGAGTACCCGTTCCCCCACTGCAGCTACACCACGAGCTTTTTGGACAGTTCCGGAAGCTAAAGCCCCCCTCCTTCAAGGGGGATGAGAGCCCGTCTAAGGCTGAGGACTGGCTGAAGCAGATAGAGAAGGTGATCGATACCCTTCGCCCTCCTGCAAAGTGTCGTGTACCATTTGCCACGTAGCAGCTAGAGAGCATAGCACACAGGTGATGGAGGGCAGTCAGAGGCCAGGAGGGGAGAGATTCAATGTGGGATTAGTTCGTGGCTCTCTTCTACGAGCAGTACTTTTCACAGACCTGGCAGGACCAGAGGAGGCAGGAGTTCTATACTCTCCGCAAGGGGACGATGACGGTTAGCACATACCGCACGTGTTTCCTGGAGCTGTCACGTTTCGCCCTAACAGCTGTGTCTATTGTGGAGGAGCGCCTGTGGAGGTTTACGAAGGGGCTCCAACCTGCGATTCGGGGGTATGTCAAACCCCTGAAGCTGCCCACTTTCTCTCGTGTGGTTAAGGCAGCCATGACTTACGAGGAGACCAACCCAGTCGCTCGAGACACTGACGGCGGACGGAAGAGGCCCTACCAGGCAGTGTACCCTCAGGGCCGTCGGGAAAGGAGGTTGACAGTGCCCACAAGAGAGTTGTCTCATTCTGTAGGGCCACCAATGGCCTTTAAGGGCCCCAAACAGGGGCTAGTTCTAGCACTGGACCTCCGCCCAGCCGCCAGCAGGGACCTACTGAGAGAGGAGGTCATGTACCCCTCTGCTACCAGTGTGGCCATCCGGGCCACATTAGGAGGGACTGCCCATCTAGGGTCGGAGCACAGCAGATGCTCCTTGCACCGAGCGCTAGAGGCCGAGTTGGCGGTCGTGGTCACCAGGCGCGTGGGGGACAACAGTAGTCACGAGGAGGGTACCAGCCAGCTGCTACTCGCTCAACACAGAGTGTAGCTGCTTCGTCTGCACCGAGAGCTGAGGGGCATATCAACGCCCTAACACACAGCGACACCAGGGCTTCGGGTTCTATGGTGGAAAGTATGGTTACCATTTCTGACAGATTAGTGTACGTACTTTTTGATTCCGGCACCACCCACTCTTTCATCGCTACAAGTTTTGATGTCAGTTTGAGGCAGGGTAGTGTACTGTTAGAGGATCCGTTTGTGATCAGAGGCCTAGGTGGCCAGTTGTTTATAACCGAGGAGGTCTACACAGACTGCGAGGTCAGTATACGGGAACATAGCCTCCCCGCTGACCTGATTGTGATCCAGATGGAGAACTTTGGCATGATCCTAGGGATGGACTAGTTGTTCGCCTATCATGCCATAGTGGATTGTTTCTGGAGGAAGATCGTCTTCTCCATACTAGAGTTGCCTCCCTTTGAGTTTCACGGTCAGCCGGTGGATGAAGGCTTGAGATGCATCTCTGCGCTTCGAGCAGCGAGACTTTTGAGCCAGAGGTGTGAGGGCTTCTTGGCCTGTGTGGTGGTAGAGCCTAGCCCCGTAGCTAACCTTCAGAGTATCCTGGTGGTCTATGAGTACCCCGACGTTTTCCCAAAAGAGCTGCCAAGACTACCGCCTGAGCGTGAGATCGAGTTTGAGATCTCATTGATACCGGGGACCAGCCCCATTTCTATCACACCGTACCAGATGGCACCACTTGAGCTGCTAGAGCTCAAGTCACAGCTACAGGGCCTATTGGAGAAGGGCTTTGTGAGGCCCAGTGCGTCCCCGTGGGGAGCCTCTGTGCTGTTTGTGAAGAAGGATGGTACCCTACGACTTTGTGTCAACTACCAACAGCTGAATAAGGTCACTGTCAAAAATAAGTATCCTCTGCCAAGGATTAACGACCCACAGTGTTCTCCAAGATAGATCTAAGGTCAGGTTACCACCAGTTGAGGATCAGGGAGACCGACGTCTCCAAGACAGCTTTCCGTACTCGGTACGAGCACTACGAGTTCTTGGTCATGCCGTTTGGGCTAACCAATGCCCCTGCTGCCTTTATGGATTTGATGAACCGTGTTTTCAGGTCGTACTTAGACCAGTTTGTGGTGGCGTTCATCAATGACACACTCGTTTACTCGCGGGATCAGGCACAGCATGGACAACATTTACGTATGGTCCTGGATACCTTAAGGCGATGCAGGCTGTATGCCAAGTATAGCAAGTGCGAGTTTTGGCTGAGACAGGTGACTTTCTTGGGCCACGTGATTTCAGGAGATGGATTGGCTGTAGACCCAGCCAAGGTAGAGGCCGAACTCAGGTAAGAGAGGCCATGCATAGTGATAGAGATATGCAACTTTTTGGGACTGGCAGGTTACTACCGGCGGTTTATCAGAGGATTTTCTCATATCGCGCATCCTATGAGCCAGCTGACCCGGAAGGACGTACCCTTTGCCTGGACAAACGAGTGAGAGGTGTGCTTTCAGGAGTTGAAGGAGAGACTGACTTCAGCTCTTGTACTTACCATCCCAGACAGCAGTGGTGGTTTTGTGGTTTACACCGACGCTTCGTTGTAGGGGTTAAGGGGTGTGCTCATGCAGTGGGGTCACATTGTCGCTTACGCACAGCTAAAGCCCCATGAGCATAGCTACCCTACCCAAGACTTAGAGCTGGAAGCAGTTGTCTTCTCACTGAAGACATGGAGGCATTACCTTTATGGTGAGACATTCGAGATCTTTACAGATCATAAGAGCCTCAGGTACTTATTTGACCAGAAGGAGCTCAACATGAGACAGAGACATTGGTTAAAGCTCCTGAAGGACTACGACTGTAGCATCTCCTACCACCCAGGGAAGGCCAATGTGGTGGTCGATGCCTTGAGCCGGAAGGCACCCACCCACTTGGCCAGCTTACAGGCACAGAGTTGGAGACTCATGGAGGAGTTGGGCAGTTGGCGACTCTGGGAGTCATGGGGGTATTGTGGGGTAGTGACAGTGACGCGGTAGTCATGACCTGAAATGACCCGTTGCCCTTTATGTTGGATAAGACGTCTGGAGTTTCGGTCAAACATCTGTCCATATGTATGAACATAAGCCTGGACGTCTGAAAGTGGAAATTTTTGTACGTTCCTCTGCACTCTACGTGCGAGCGGCACGCAGAGCTTCACTCTCCTCCGCCACCCCTCACCCCCTTAAACCCTAAACCCACTCTATTTAAACCCCCCTTCTCTTCTTCTCGCCACCCTCACACAACCACCACCACCTTCAGCGTCCCCCTGTGCGGCTGTGGCGAGGGGGAAACGAGAGGAACGAGAGAGAGGGCGAGCGAGGGAGAATGAGAGTGAGAAAGGAAGAGAGAGGAAGGAAGAGAGCGTGAAGGTCAGAGGACCTTCGAGAGCTCGGCGGAGCTCGCACGACCGACGGCGGGCACACGTGGGGGGAGGAAAGGCTCGGGAAGGCAGCTTCCCGACCCTCTGCAGCTACTGAAGCCACTGCGGGGGACGTTAGGAGGAGAGGAGCATTGTGGAGGAGGTTCTGGTACTGGAAGTTTTCTGGTATCATATGTTTGGAGTATCATCCAGACGGCTGGCGAGGCACCAAGACATCCAGAGCTGAAGCCAGACGTCTGAAACCACAACATCACGTGAGGTACGTATCTTCCTACGCTACTTTCCGCCATCTAGATTGTAGCACAGGAGATGTCGAGCTAAGTTTGGGTCTGCGGGTTTTCGTACGCAGGTGAGGGCTTTGGGAAGGTGCGCGATGCGCTTTTCCAAGTACTTTTGGACATCTGATCACAGCGCCAGACGTCCGGAGGTACTCCTAGACGACCAGAGGCCTTGTCCGACGTTTGGAGTTGCCCCCAGACAGTCGTGGAGGGAGTCTAGACGTCTGAAGCAGTCGCAGGAAGTGCAAGGTGGGATCTGACATCTTTTAAGACATCTGGAACTAGTCCTAGACATCTGATTTTGGACAGTAACTGTGTTTTTGGCCCATTTAGGGACCAAACAGAATTGGATTTCCGCAAACGAAGTACTGTTGTTTTCCACTCTAGTTCCTCTACGTGTTCGTGTTGAGTATCTACTATTTTGAGCTCGTCTGATGCAAATTAGTCGCTGGTACAGGTTACCAACAGGTGGCATATTCGGGGCCCGCGGAGACGATGAGATCTGTGGTGCAGGCCCCCATTCCTCCCGTGATACCTAGTAGAGTGGTTTAATTCAGTTATTAATATTAAAATAAGAATGTACTTGTTTAGAATAATCGGAGCGAACTCTAGGATGTGGAATGAACCCTAGGGTCGAAATGTATGAGACTGTTTTGAGCTATATTGTTTACATGAGTGCTTGTAAATGATTGAGAATTAAATTGTGAAAATACAAGCTACCTGTATATGGATGAGGAATGAGTTATGAAACATGAGATCTGAATATGGATAAATGAGATGAATAAGAGCATGAACCCGACGGGGAATTAGGAGTATAATTCCTGTATATGAAAGGAATCTGGAATGTAGACAGGAAGTGTGTTGGTCCTTGTGTATGCGGTACCAAGAAGTGCAACTGTCCCTTTTTAGTGTAGAGTGGAGCTAGCTGCCCTTGGGTTAGGATTGACCACTCTACACTGACTCTTGTCGGCCCTCGCGTACGTGGTACCGAAGCGTGCTACTAGTGTAGGGAGGGAGTTAGCCACCCCACACAGCCCAGGGTTAAGCTAGCCACCCTACACCGACTTTATTAGGCCCACTGGGCAAACCGGGGTAATTGGACGAGGGTACGCAGACTGTGGAAGGGAAAGACCCCTATTTGGTTCTGAGGGGCGAGACCCCTATTCTGAGAGGGCAAGGTCATATACTGTTCTGTGTTGCACTTTGGGCATACTCACTAGCAGAGACAACTGACCGCGTGTTAGTATCGGGTAGCTACCCGTGCGCTTACCACGCGTGCCATAATCACCGCTATGCCTCGACAGTGACCTCGAGGTGGTTGACTGGGTGTAGGACTACTACGGGGGACTCTCCCGGCCAGGAGAGCATCACGTATACCTTCTACTCCACGGAAAAGACTGTAATCAAGATCGTTCCCACGAGAAACAAGCAAGATCAAGAAATACTTGGATACTTTGTGAAATAGATGAACCAGAAATACATAAATGAGATAAATAGAAATGAGAATAAAATATTCTTGTTGTTTTTACTTTACTTGCACATAAATAATGTAAACACCACTCTACTCAGCGTTTGCTGACTCCGTCTTTTTGTAACCCTGTCCAGGACCAGGAGTTGAGCAACCCGAGTTTCCAGCTACAGAGGGAGTTGGGCCCAGCTGAGCCCAACCGTAGTAGTTCTTTCCAGTTCTTTGTTTCTGCTGTAGTTGTGAGTACTGGACTTTAAGATTACTATTCTCGTTACTTTCTATTTTCTGTTGTTGTTGTGGTAGAATGTACTATTTTGAGACAGTTGTTCTACTTTCCTTTACTACTTCGTTCTTTCCTTCTACTTAGTTATATTTCATGTGTGAATGTGGTTTATTTCCCTACTTTTGGTTATTTCTCGTTGGACGACTAAGATTAGTCGAGGCGAGCCGGTCGCGGGTCCTGTAGGGATCCGGGAACCGGGTCATAACACAACCAGAGCTGATAGATCGCATCATCGTAGGGCAGATGGCTGATCCGTACTTACAGACGCTACAGGACAGAGCTTTGATAAGGGACCCAGGAGATTTCACATACACTGACGAGATACTGCGCATGAGGGGACACTTATGCGTTCCTAAAGATAAGGAGTTATTGAGAGAGCTCCTAGCTGAGGTGCACGGGTCTAGGTTTACCATACATCCCTGGAATACAAAGATGTACCATAATTTTCAACGCGACTTCTGGTGGAGAGGGATGAAGCGGGATGTTGGTGAGTTTGTCCAGCAGTGTTTGATATGCCAGCAGGTGAAGGCCGAGCACCAGAGGCCTGCAGGGTCATTGCAGCCGCTTCCTGTGCCAGAGTGGAAGTGGGAGGGCATCACCATGGACTTGGTGGTGGGTCTACCAATTATCCAGTGGGGACATGACACAGTCTGGGTGATAGTAGACAGGTTGACGAAGATAGCGCGTTTCCTGTCGATCTGAGTCACCTTTAGACCAGCACAGTTAGCAGAGAGATACATCAGAGATGTGGTGCACCTGCATAGAGTCCCACGTGAGCTTATATCCGACAGGGATACTCATTTTACTTCCCAGTTCTGGGCAGAGTTCCAGTAGGCCCTGGGGACACATTTGAGGTTCAGTACCGCATACCAACCCCAGACCGACGGGCAGTCAGATCGCACGATACAGACACTTGAGGACCTTCTGCATGCCTGTGTACTAAATTGGAGAGGCTCCTGGGAGGAGCATTTACCCTTGGCAGAGTTTGCATACAATAACAGCTATCATTCGAGCATCGACATGACACCTTACGAGGCCCTGTACGGACGAAGGTGTACTGCACCCTTGAGTTGAGTCGAGGTGGGGACCAAGTGGGAGGTTGGTCCCAGGCTGATCCGACAGAGTCAGGAGGTGGTAGAGTAGATTCACAGACGACTTTGCACTGTCAGGAGTAGGCAAAACAGCTATGCCAACAAGAAGTGCAGAGAGGTGCAGTTCGAGGTTGGGGATCACGTCTTTCTCCATGTTTCACCCATGAAGGGCTTGCAGCATTTTGGGGTGAAGGGGAAGCTTGCGCCGAGGTTTGTGGGGCCCTTTGTGGTCCTGGAGCTGGTAGGACCCGTTGCTTACCAGCTTGCCCTTCCTCCCTAGCTTTCTGGAGTGCACGACGTGTTCCACGTGTCCAACCTCAGGAAATACGTCGTCGATCCTAGTCACGTTCTGAGCCACTAGAGCATTGAGGTGGGCGACAACCTGACCTATCCCGAGAGGCCAATACAGTACTAGACAGAGTCGTCTGGAGTCTGAGACAGAAGCAAGTACCACTGGTGAAGGTTCTATGGAGAAGCTAGCGGTACGAGGAGGCGACCTAGGAGCCTGAGGTGGCGATATGAGAGCGGTACCCAAAGCTTTTTGAAGGTATGACTTTTCGGACCTACTTCGATCCACTTTAAGTTTGTTATGTGTTTTTACGTTAAATCCATGCCCTACGTAGCTTAAGTTTCGGGGACGAAACTTCCTTTAAGTTTGCTATGTTGAAATGACCCGTTGCCTTGTTAGTCGGATAAGATGTTTGGAGTTTCAATCAGACATCTGGACACAGGCCCGGATGTCTGAAAGTGGGAATTTTCGTACATTCCTTGCTCTCTGCACGCAGAGCTTCTCTCTCCTCCACACCCCTCACCTCTAAAGCCTAAATCCTTCTTATTTAAATCCCCCCATCTACACTCCACCCCCACCACTCGAGCCACCGCTACCTCCACCTTCCCCTTGCATTCGGCCATTCCCCACCAGCCTCCCACCTCTACTACAGCCGCTGCTGGGAAGGAGAGGAGCCGGTGAGGGAGAACGGGGAAGAGTGAGAGCGAGAGAGTGCGAAAGAGTGAGAGGAGAGCGGGGGAGAAGGACAACGACCACGTGAGCTCGGTGGAGCTCGAGGAGGAGTTCGTGGAAGAGAGGAGGATGCCAGTGGGGAGCTTCTCAAGCTCCTGCAGCTGCTGAAGCTGCCACTACGTCGTCTGAGGGCGGAGGTACGAGCAGGGCGAGCTGCGTAGAGGAGGTTCTGGTATTGGAAAAGTTCCAGTATCAAACGTCTGGAGCATCGACCAGACATCTGGAGAGGCATCAGGACGTCCGGAGCTGGAGCCGGACATCTGAAAGCATAATATCGCCCAAGGTATGTGTTCCTACGCTACTTTCCACCGTGCAGATTGTAGCACAGGGAATGTTGAGTTGGAAATGGGGTCTGTGCTCGGCACGCAGGTGTAGAGCGTTGAGAAGGAAAGGAGTGCACACTTCAAGGTAATTTTGGACGTTTGACCACATCGCCAGACATCCGAAGGTACTTTCAGATGACCAAAGGCGTAGTCCGACGTCTGAAACTTCCTTCAGAGGGTCGCGGAGAGATCTGAATGTCTGAGGAACCTGCAGCAGACACAAGGTAAGATCTGACATCTTTGAAGACGTCTGGGACTAGTCCCAGACATCTAATTTTGGACAGTAACCGTGTTTTTGGCCCGTACAGGGCCCAAACGAAATCAGATTTCCACAAACAAGGTACCGCTGTTTTCCACTCGAGTTTCTCTACATGTTTGTGTTGAGGACTTACTATTTTGAGCTCATCTGATGTAAATTAATTGCTGGTACAAGTTACCAGCTGGTGGCATGTTCGAGGCCCGCGGAGACGACGAGATCTACGGTGCAGGCCACCATTCCTCCCGTGATACCCGGTAGAGTGGTTTAATTCATTTGTTAAGATGTAAATAAAAAATATGATTACTTAGATTAAATTGATTGAAACTCTAGGATGTGGAATAAACCCTATGGTAGAAATGTATGAGCCTAATGTTGAGCTACTCTGTTTACTTAAGATGCATGTTAAAATACGAGCTGCCTGTATGTAAATGAGAAATTGAACTGTGAAACCACAAGTTGCATGTATATGATTGAGAATTGAATTGTGAAAACACGAGCTGCCTGTATATGGATGAGGAACGAGTTATGAACCATGAGATCTGAATATGGATAAATGAGATGAATGAGCATGAACCCTACGAGGAATTAGGAGTAGAACTCCTGTGTATGAAAGGAATCTAGAATGTAGACGAGAAGTGAGCCGGCCCTTGTGTACACGGTACCAAGGAGAGAAATTGTCCCTTTTAGTGTAGAGCGGAGCTAGCCGCCCTTGGGTTGAGACCCGGGGTTAGGATTGGCCACTCTACACCGACTCCTGTTGGCCCTCGAGTACGTGGTACCGAGGTGTGCAACTAGTGTAGGGAGGGAGCTAGCTACCCCACGAGGCCCGGGGTTAAGCTACCCACCCTATACCGACTTTGTTAGGCCCGCTGGGCAAACTAGGGTAGTTAGACGAGGGTACGCAAACTGTAGAGGGGCAAGACCCCTGTTTGGTTCTGAGGGGCGAGACCCCTATTCTGAGAGGGCAAGGCCCTATACTATTCCGTGCTGAACCTTAGGCGTACCCGCTAGCAGAAATGACTGACCGCGTGCTAGTGCGGGGTAGCTACCCGTGCACTTATCACACGTGCCGTAATCACCGCTACGTCACAACAGTGACCTCGGGGTGGTTGACTGGATGTAGGACTACCACGGGGAACTCTCCCGATCAAGAGAGCACCACGTGTACCTTCTACTCCACGGAAAAGACTGCAATCAAGATCGTTCTCATGAGGAAAAAGCAAGATCAAGAAATACTTGGATACTTTGTTAAATAAGTGAACTAGAAATACATAGAGGAGATAAATAGAAATGAGAATAAAATCCGGTTGTTTGTTTTACTTTACTTGCACATAAATAATGTAAACACCATTCTGCTCAACGTTCGCTGACTCTATCTTTTCGTAACCCTGTTCAGGACTAGGAGTTGAGCAGCCCGAGCTTCCGGCTGCAGAGGGTGCTGGGCCCAGTCGAGCCCAGCCATAGTCATTTCTTTCCAACCCTTTTGTTTTACTGCTGTTATAGTAAGTAATAGACATATGTTTTACTGTTCCTATTACTTTTTGTTTTCTTTCTGCTATTGTGGTGGCATGTACTATTTTGAGATAGTTTGCTCTACTTTCCTTACTATTTCATTTTTTCTTTTGCTTAGTTATATTGCATGTGTGAATGTGGTTTATTTCCTACTTTTGGTTATTTCTTGTTAGACGACTAGGTCTTGGGATTAGTCGAGGCGAGCTGATCTCAGGCCTGTAGGGATTTAGGAATCGGGTTGTAACAAGAACAAATCTCATAATTAGCAAGAATATCCTTCAAATTCAGCGCCTCCCCTATATCCGCATCAGTAAACAACATTATTTCATCTGCGAACATTGAGTTAATGGGGGAGAATTTTTATGCAACTTATATCCAAATATTAAATTGTTGTGCAAAACTCTGTCCAAACTCCTAGTAAGATACTCAGAGTATAAAATAAATATATACGGCAATAAAGGGCAGCCTTGCCTTATGCCCTTTGATGGAATAATAGTTTCCGTAGGCTCTTTGATGAAGTGTGGCTCATAATAGTTAAAGTGCCAAAGTTAAGCCAGAAACTAAGTTAAAACACTATTAATTAACACAAGAAAATGGTTAATGACCTAAAATACTAAATTGTGTTAAAAATGCATAATTAGGTCACATTTGAGAGATTATATATCTAAATATGTAAATGGATGAGTTAAATGCCAATTGAACACAAATTGAGCTTAATTTCAAAAATAAATGATTGGAATGACTTCTAATATGTTTAAATCATTTTTCATAAGAGTTTCATGAGATTTTGACTTCATTTGAGCTTTGAAATAGGTGCATTTCATTTAGGTCCTCATAAGCACAACATTCTCTTCACATTAATATTCATTCAAAACTATCAGGGACCTTTTTGCAAGCTACTAAGGACCTATTTGTACTAATTTCTAGCTACTTATAGGCTTTTGTATAATTGTTACACCATTTCAACTTAAGGGCATGGGTGCAAAAGCACCAATACACCTAATTCTCACTCCTCTCCTATTCTTCTCTCGATGAACACAGCGCATTTGAGCTGTCCATTCCTTGATCCATCAGATCAATGGTGGATCTTCAAACAACCTCCAATCGTCGATTCCCAAATTTTCGTGCCCTTCTCTAGATCTAATCTAATAGTCCATCTTTATCATAATCGTGCATGTGCCCTCAAGATCCCATATCCACCCTTCGTGCCCAATGTCTTGAACCTATCATTGCCAATCACCTTAGCTCTCCTTCGCCTATATAAGGAGCTACCCATCCACCTAAGCGAAAGATCGACTCCCTACCCCTTTGAGCTGGTCATTCGTCCCCTCTAGTACTCCTTCACCTTCCTCCGCCATTGGTGACAGAGGTGGCACACCTTCCTCTCACCGTCCCTTACAGCTAAGGGTCACACAACACTTGAGAGCAAGCTCTAGAGCTCCCTCACTTGAGCTCTTCTTCACTGGAGCCTCCCTCCATCTCCTCGGCCACCAGCCATGTTTTCCTCAAGTCTCATTCTTTCATTAGATTAGGCTTTATAGCTTTAATAGATTAGATTTATATGTTTTTCTAAATTAGTTAGATCGTTTAGATAATAATTCATTGTTCAATTATGTTAGAGGAGTAGATTAGCTCTAGCTGTAGCATCCCTCACTCTACCCTCTCTAATCAATTCAAATCAGAGAAGCTTAATTCATCCATCCATTTTGATCATAAGCCTCCCTCTACATTTCATAATCACTTCTTACTTGTTTTCATTGTGTTTTTAATCGCCAGATCACCCATCCATCAGAGCTGCCTTATGGTCTAAAGCTCTATAACTTGTAGATCCTAAGGTGCACTAAGTCCATTGGAGGACCTCCTATCCATTTCATCTGATTAAAGGTCCTCCCCTTGATTAGATTGCATATAATTTAGTGGGTTTAATTGAGGTTGGTTTTTACAATTCTTTAATGGAACTGATGGGTAATTGAGTCTTAATCCGATTGAATTGAGTTAATTAAGCTGATAATCATTTAATTGGATAGATTGCAATGGATTTGAACTTATCTGATTAGATTTTCATAGAGTGATTGCCTCGTGCCTAATTTAAACCATTGATACTGTTTTCTTTTCCACTTGAGGTAGCTGAGCCTATGAGCATTCGATGCATGGATTCGAGGCCCTCACCATGACCTAATGATCTTTAGAGGATCGCAATGGACCCCTAAGCACCAATCAATGGTGATCAAATCATCTCAGGGGATCTATATCGAATGCCCATCTGGGCAACACTTTAATTCAATCTCAAATTTTTTTAAACTGTTGATCAGAGGTTGAGTGATGTTCTGAAGGTTTTAAGGAAGGTCTAGAAATGATTTTCAAGTGATTTTCATGCCTGGTTTGATCCACTCTTCTCACACTATCTATAGAGGAGAGGGATCAAACTAGGATTGTTTAGGCTTAATAAGCTTCAATTTGATACTTGTGCAGTTCCAGATCTTTTAAAGAATGTTTGGGATGCTTGAGATTGATTTTTGATTGATTTGAATTAAATCTGGGATGTAAGTCTTCATCAGCCAAGTCTAAGTGAGTTTTGGAGTTCCAGCATTCAATTAGTGTTATAATGTCCTGATCAAGATATGAAGTTGGTTTTTAATGAATTGAGAGTATGTCAAAGTGTTACATTGATGTTTTGAGATGTTCAATTAGGTCTATTATGGTTTTGAATAGTTCCAGCATCTGAGTGTTGGTAAGAAAGTTCTGAATGAGGTTTTGACTAAGGAATTTATTTGGCTTTTGGGTTAATCTAAGGTTTGTAAAAAGGTTTCTGGAATGGATTTAACATAGAGCTACTTTTCTGAGTTAACTGAGTGGAGTTTTAACTTCAAGGTCAGATTGAGAGGAGCTTTCAAAGCCTATTGACAGCAGCAAATATTCACCTGGTCTACATGATGTTCTAAATGACAACTCCAACCAATTCTTGATGATTTGAAGTTCCAGATGATTCTTTAAGATAGTTTTATGTTAGAACTATGCGTCAAAAGCATTCCTATACCTTTGTTTGAATTGAGGTTGAACTGTAAAGCATTTTAAATCAACATGTAAACTCTTTATTAGCAATTAAAGTTCTGAATTTTGTCCATATGTGCTTTAAATGAGAAATTGATCGATGATTAGTTCTTGTTTATGAGTTTTATTCCGATGAGATTCAATATCTGGAAGTTTTTAACGCTTAATCCTTACTTTCCAAAATTTTTAGATGATTTTAGGGCCTGGAATGAATTTCTAACCATTTGATAGCCTTTTCCAGCGTTTTCCACAACAAAATATATGAAAACACAAAAATAATGTAAATAAATAAAAGAAATGTGTCTTAAGTGAGATTTGAGTCTCATGAAGGTGTGTGTGTGTGTGTGTTTAGATTTAGATTTTAGTGTGTTTAATTAGGAGAAAAGATCAATAGAAGTTTAGGATTCTACTTGGTTTAGAAATAAAAACTCAAAAAAAACAAAAAGAGTTCTTCTTCCCTCTTCTTAGCTTTATCTCCTCTTCCTTTCCTCACTAAAAACATAAAACAAACATAAACCAAACAAATTACAAAACTCCTAAAAATTTCCTATGCATATAGTGTATATATGTATAGATATTGTAATATTATAAAGTATAGTAAATTATATGTACATATGCATATAAACTAATCATATAAACATATTATTTATATACAAATAGAATATACTATATATAGATAACTTAAGTATAATTTATCTTATTTATTTAATTATAATATCTAGTATTATATATATATAAACTAGTATATATTGTATATAACTTTTGTGTGTGTGTGTGTGTAACCTATATGAGTACATTAAAATATATATAACTTAACATATTAATTACAGTATTTATTATGCAAAATATTATATTTATGTTATATATACTTAATTAAGTAATGTATATGTATATTACAATAAGTTAATAATGTATATTAGTAAATTAAGTTACTTTAAGTTAGTAATTTAACTAATTAATATACTAAGTTATAATGTAGTCTAATAATTTATATTTTAACTCATTTTAAATATTTTTAATATAAGTATGTATATATTGTACAATTAATTTATATGTATAATAGTATGTATACATGTATATAAAATATGTAAATACCTTAATAAATCAAATTAAATTATTAAAAATTCTTAATTAATCGTGTAAATATGTAAATTAACTAAATTGAACCTTAATTAGATAATTTACATAGTAATTTATAGTGTACACTAACACATATACACCAAAGATGAATGTATAAAGTATCTAAGTTTAACTAATTTAAAAACATATTATATACATAGTTTACTTAATCTAATTAATGTAATAATTAATAGTCCTATGTATTAACTTAATAATTATATAATTTATTTGTAAATTAGAACTTCAATTGACCATTAATTAAAACCCCTAATTATCTAATAAAACACAACACACACACACTACAGTAGAAGGGCGGTGCTAATAGGCGCTTGCATTAGTGCCACATCAAGTGTTTGCAACGTGTTGTGGTAGTATTTCAAGAATTGTGCCCTTAGCACCGGTCGAGCAACTTCGACATGGTGCCTACGGGCAACCTTGCGTGTCATGTGAAATTCCTGTGTGTTGCACATGCATTGTATGTGTGTGTATGCATACAGGTCGCACGTGCGCATGTGCTTGTGTGTGTGGGTGTGTGCGTGTGTGCGTGTGTGGGCCTAATCTTGTGGCCATGACCTCCCCCGTAGGGGCCAACCTAGTAGTAGTACCAATCCATCTCATGAAGCCGTTGATCCTATGAAAAGTTGGCCCAATCTTTTTGGGCCACATGTGAGCTAAGTGTTAACCTAAAAAAAAACTAAGTGTTGAACATAAGTGTTCTGTGTGTGTATGTGTTGTGTATATATGTATGTATATTACATAAGTATATAGGTTATTGAAGTATATGTATATAATTAATTACATATATGTTAAGTGTTTGGTTATGTATATTTATATACTTTGTGTGTGTGCAATATGTTAAGTGTTAGATAGCTGAGTTATGTTAGATGTATATATATAAGGCTATATTACATAAATTAAGTCTGGATGATATAAGTGATAAGTTATATAAGTGTTAAGTTATGTTAGTATGTATATATATAGGTTATGTTATATATTAGTTATATATAGTTTAACTAAGTGTTGTATTATATGTATAGTTTTAAGTTAAGGTTCGATGTCAGTATGATATATATATATATAACTTAAGTACTAATTATCTTTTTACCTTAACTTGTAGATATTTTTGAGGCTAATGTGTGTGTGTATATATATATATATATATATTCTTCTTATTCTTTTTGTTTTGTCTTTGTAGATAGTTTTTAAGGCAAGATTTATAATCAAGCTTTCTCATCTCATTCATTTGTGGAATTAGTCTAGTTGTATTAAGTAAGTGCTCAACTTTTACATAGAGATCAAATGCAATTAACATAGTTTAGTTTTGACTCATTTTTTATGCCTTTACATTGTATATATTTTTTAAGGTATTTCCAAATTCAATTCATTTGTTCTAACCTATAAATAACTAACTTAAATTAATTAATTCTTTGATTGTTTAGTTCTTCATACATTCTTTTGTAAATAAAACTAAGTCTTTTGAAATAAAAGATAAATTTTGGACATTAGAGAATGATGTATATCAATAACTGACTCCTTGTGAACGACATGGAATAAACTAGTAAAAATTGTATATAAGTAAAATGAAATCCATCTGGATTACAACACTATACTACTACAGCGATTAATAAACCCTAATTAACAAGCGATCTAGATAGACCATCACTCTCCATTTACCAAAATCTAAAAAGTTGCAGTTCTTCTACACGACATTATCAAATTTATAAGTGGACCCAAGATATGAATTTCGGTCAAACAAAACTGCACATAGTCCCACTCAATTCTATCGAAGGCCTTTTCTATATCTAATTTTAAGATCATTGAACCTTTCTTTCTCTTAATTGTTTTCATTGCATGTATCACCTCTTTGGCCAATAGTATATTATTTGCTATCTATCTACCTGAAAGAAAACCAGATTGGTTGGTAGATACCATTATTTTCAGGATAGGCTCGAGTCTTCTGGCTGCTATCTTTGTAACCAACTTATATAAGGTATTTGTTAGGCTAATTGGACGAAAGTCTATTGCCTAGCTTGGACTTTGAAGTTTTGGTGCAAGCATTAATGTGTACGGCTCATGGGAGCAGGTATCCTTTGATTAGTAAAACAATTCAGTACAAATTCCGCCACCTCATTTCTAACTAAACTCCAACTGTTCTGATGAAAGAATGTTGGCATTCCATCCAGTCTCGGACTCTTATATTGGTGCATAGAGAATAGGACATTCTTTATTTCCTACTCATTAGGGACTTGCATGCGCCATCTTTCCTCATGCAATATGTTGAATCCAATAGATTGAGAAGAATACAAGTTTGTATAGAAATTGTAAAACACTTCCTTAATCCTTTTGGGATCACCCGTTTCCTCACCACTAGGGAGTACAATCCAATCAATAGTATTCTTCCTCTTCCTATTTTGCACATAGATATGATAATGTCTAGTGTTTCTATCTCCACTTTGGATCCAATCCTTCTCTATCTTTGGAACCAAGGTACCTCTTCTTAAAGCACTAATTCATCATATTGCCTCGATAGCTACGTTTCCTTCTCCCAATTAGTTTCATTTAGTTGACTTCCTTGTATTTCCGCTAACTGAGCTTCAATATTAGATTTTCTCTTTTTCCAATTAACATAGAACCTCACGTTCCACATTCTGAGTTCTCCTACCAGATTCTCCCCTCTTTTCTATATTTGTACATCTCTCGATCCTTTCCCCACAACCAAGGGGTAACCTTCTCTTATACTCCACTCTACACGCAACCTCCATACTTTCTTTGATGTAGTTTGCTTCCTTAGTAATTTTAGCAAAATAGGACTATGATCACTATTTATCGCAAGCAAGTGCAACACCCCTGCAGTTGGAAAATTTGTCAACCAATCTACAAATGCAAAAACTCTATCCAATCTTTCTCTAATCAAGAATTGCGGCCTTCTTTTGTTAGGCCAAGTGTAGGCTTGCCCAGAAAAACCTAAATCCAATAGATAGAGAGTCTTTGTGAAAGTCCTTAGGTATTGAAATTTCCTTGAAGGAATAATAGATCCCTTGCACTTATCAGTTGTAGATATAATAGCATTAAAATCCCTTATGCAAACCAATTGATTCACCTATTTTTCTAATAATCTCCTCATTCTACCCCAAAAGTTCTTCCTATCTTTCCATTTGGAGTGCCATAAATAAAAGCAAGATACCAAGAACATTTTTTATTTATAATGTTGACTAAAATACAATGACTTTTAGAGTAGACAACATTCAGATTAAGCATTTCAGCATACAAAATCCCAAGTCCACCTGACTTTCCTTCAACACCCACAGCAAAAGATTTATATCCCCTTACAAACCTTTCTAACCTTTCAAAATTCTCCTTCATTATATGTGTTTCAGAGATAAACATGAAATCTACCCCAGTAGCCTTCAAAAAGGATTGTAAGTGTCAAATTGCTGAGGATGAACCCAAACCCCTACAATTCCATGCCAAAACATTCATTTCTACAAAGCAGCTAAACAGACTCAACTACCATAAGCCCACAATCATCCTTAGCCTTTAGGCATCTTCTTATTAAATTAGTTTCGCTGAACTCCATCCCCTCCATCTCAATCTTCCTCATTGAGTTAATCAGAATATGTTATCTTCTTTTTTCTTAGCATCTCTAGCTTTGTTTAAAAAACTCTTTCTCTATACATTTGGGCTAACCATAGAAGACTCCTTGTCTATCTGGTACTGCCCTTCCATATTTGGATCCACCATCATTAAATCATTAGCATCATATACTTTTTCCTTCTCTTCACATGCAACACTTCCAATCAGATTACCATCTCCCAACTTCTTATACCGAGCTTCTGATAATCTCTAAAATTCATCAGTTTGTTTAGCTTTCTGTATTAGAGCTACCAACTGGGAGCTATCCCAAGCCCTATGCCTGACGAGTTGCCTTGCATTTTTCCTTTTTAGCAGCACTTCATCTTGCTCCTCTTCCTTCTCCAGCATATTGAAGAAAGCATCCCCTCACAAACTTTTGATTTCCCTATCAAGTGCATTTACCTCATTTCCTTTCAAGTTTTTACTACTAACTCTTTTTTCAACCCTTACTAAGTCATCGTACTTGAATTGGATTTCATTTTCTAACATAGTTCTTGCTTCAATGGATTTAATTTCTTCCATTTCAATTTTTGCTTCCAATAGAACTTCACAATCTTGTATATGTCCGATCATTCCACAAAAGGTACACAATTTGGGTAGCTTTTCATAATGCAATGGAATTGTAATGGAGTCTCCTTGGACCAATATAAGCTTGATTTTCTAAAGTATCAGCTTATTTACATCCATCAGCAATTCCCCCCTTCTCTTCTCATACAAGGCTATATCTTTAATTGCTAAAAAAAGCTTTTTCAACTCTCATCAAAACAGGGTGACATCTATATTCGAGGGGATATCAAACAACTGAATCCACATAGAGACTGCATTGAGTTTGTAATTCGATGGCTTCTTCCCTGATTTCCCAAGTTCCATCGCCATAAGATCCCCTTCAAAATGCCACGAACTTTTGTTCAAAACTGACCTAATATCATATTCATTTTCAAAAACTGCCATCCACCTATTCGCTGCAACTTCTGATATATCAAGAGGTTGATTGAATGACCAGGCTTTTAACAAAACCTCTATCACTACTTTGCTTGTGGGCTTCTTGTCTATTACAATCGTGAAGAACAAACATCTCTTTCACTTTCTTGAATCACCCAGATCTTCAACAGTTGCTAAAATCTCTGCTACCGCCTCAGCTTGGTGAAGTAGCTTCCTGACCCTTTGTATTATATCAAGATCTCCATAATTCATGTTTTACAAGTTTTTACGATACAACACCAAGCAAAGAGTAAGCTTTTCCCACCACACCCTATATTACCAATATTTACACGCAAGACAAGAACATGAATAATTTCTAGACGAACCCCAAACCCCTTATAAGATGAAAATAGACCACTACCAGCAGAAAAATACCTTCACTATTTTAAAGGGCCAGCAGGGCAACTCTGACAAGCCACCAATGGGGAGAGATGATCCTCCAATATCTCAACTGCAAAACCCTAAAATCGTCCCGCCATGTGGAGGAATAGTTTCACCTTCCAGCAAAAGGTGAACTCTCCATCCTCCGAAGAATCCACCAGATGGCTCTCCATTAAATAAATCTGCTTTCCACCTTCCATCTCAAATCTCTCTTAATCAACGGCTCCCACTCCTCTCCCCTTCCACATTCCATGCCCCATCTCCTTGCCACAATCGAATCCCATCTCAATTTTCTTGTCCCTCTCTAATTACTTAATCCCTCCTCCACATTTCAACACTCTTAGCCGAACTCTCCTCCACCACATATTATTTCCAACAACCAACTCCCCTCTCCCCAATTATTCTCTCCATAAATGACGTCGTCCCCTCTCTCAACTCTCTTACCTCTTAGCTCTTGGCATCCCTCCTCCACGTCTATGTCTTTGGCTTTGTGATCAACTACGTCTCTAACTCCATTTCTGTCTTCATCATTATCGGACTACACTTTGGATCTTATCACTACTTCTTTCTCTTCGCTATTTCTACTTGCTTTATTGCAGTTCTTCTATTGAAATCGTGTTACTTTCAATAAAAGTTTATTTTTAATTATATTATTTTGCAATCCGTACTTCTTACTCCCCTTCAGTTTTCAAATATCATCTTTGATTTGATTCCTTCTTCTCACCATCATTCTCCTTATATATAAAAAATACAAAAAAATTAGTTAGTCACATTTAGTTGGCATTTTGAATTAGGTTAAAAAAATCCTACACCTCCCCATGTTCAACCTGTGACTCACCAAAGTCTCAGTAATTTATTTCTGTTTCGAAAAAATTACACTACTGCCACTACTTTATTTTACCTTTTGTAGTTTTTGACAAACAGCTAGCTCAGCACCAACCTAAAAGGCAAGAAGTCTGGAATTGAAGGCACCTAATACTGGTATTAGTGCTTGGTACTAGTAATGGATGGGTTCAGTTGGCCATGACGGTGGGTGCCTAGTACTGGTACTAGTACTCAATACTAGTATTGGTTAGAGTTTGTGGAATGGTACTAGGGGTGCCCAGTACAAGTATTGGCCCAATACCAGTACTGAAGTTCAGAACCTATACTGGCTGGTCTTGTTGAGGTTGCGCTGTAAGTGCCCGGTACCAGTAGTAGAGCTCAGTATCGATACTGGCACACTATGGTCTGGCTAAGACAGTGGGTACCCAACATTGGTACTAATGCCTAGTACCAATATTGGTCCACATGTTTGAGCCATTGAGGCATGGAACTCATGAGCTCTCTAAGAAAAGGATTAAAGGTCGATTTAATCTGACTAAGTAAAGGTCTAAACTCACAATGCTAAACATGCTAATAACTTGGTTAAAGTCTAATAAGAGGAATACTTCGATCCTAAGTTCTTGGGTATGACCCCAGGTGATCCGATAAGTCTTTAAGGTTTCCTAATTCGGTATCAATCGAGAGAAAAGGACCAAGGAACGATAATTAATGCATAAAAACTAATGATAATATGCCTAAATTATGTTAGTCTTATAGCTTGTTGCATTGTAGATCGTTGCATATTAAATCTAGTGCATGCATTTAGCACAAAAATTGGCTTGAGAATAATTATTGTATTTTGTTTATATGCAAGATGTGGCCTAACTAAAGCTAAAAGAGACAAATAAAAAATAAAGTGATGAAGCTCAAGGACAAGGGACACATGGCATCATCCTACCCATCTTACACCTTAGCCCTAGGACAACTCACCTAATTTAAAGGGTAATTTATATATACTCTATACAATACTCAAAACATACCAAAATCCTAGTCCTCATCCTATGTGTGCCCCCCACCCCCTACCCCCTCACCCACTGCAATGGATGCCATTAAATTCAAATTCAAATCACCCCTCTAGAAAACTATCTTACACCATCCACCCACCCCCATCCCCCACCTACAACTCATTGGCAACCCGTCTTGACCACCACCAATCTCCTCCTCCACCTTAAGGTCCATCGAGGCTCCATCAAGCTCCCTAAATACTTTGGGCTCAAGATCCTCCACTGTGAGCTTGATGATCGGCAACCATGCTGATCTCCTTTCCACCTCCAACCATGACCTCCTCCATGGCAACTTTGATGGCGACCTCTACCTTGGCAACGAGCTTGTAGATGACCTGAACCTTGAGCTCGACAGCAATGACGACCTCCACCTTGACATCGAGCTCTACAGTAACCTCGACCTCCAACTTGACAATGATGCCAACCTCAACCTGGACGATGACCTCAACCTCGACTTTGATCTCAATGCTAACCTTGATAACTACCTCAACCTTAACCTCCACAGCGAGCTCAATGATGAGCTTGACGGCAACCTCTACCTCAACCTCTCTAAGATCTCTAACCATGAAGTCCTCCACCTCGCTAGCAAACCCTTCTACCCTTCGCCCTCCCCCACCACCCCGCCACTAAATGAGACAAGCATATTTTTTGGTTTCCATTGGCATGCTGTGTTGGCATTCACACTAATGCACCTATCTATTTTATTCTACTAGAAAATGCCTAACTGTGTTGTCTTTAGATTGATTTATACAAGTTTGGTTGCTTTATACAAGTCTAGTTGTGTTGATGTTTTGTTTTAAAAATATATAAATAGACATGTGAAGATTCACTTATCAAATGTAATATGAGAACAAATAGTCGAAATTAGATAGGTCTCTGACGTGCGCTCGTGCGTGTGTGTTAAGAAGTGTCATTATAGTCATACTTACAATGTCGATTTTAAAGTAAAGAAACGAAGATGAGTCCGAGTGTCGGTCTCAGGGAGGCGTGAAAATCAGATTTTTTTTGCTTATCACTTGTCATGGAAATCGCAAAGTTTTGCTTGCGAAAGGTGCGGTTGAAAAGCGAGAGAGAGATAGAGAGAGATTAGGGTTAGAGTCGTTTCTTGCTTGATCATGCAACTTGAATAGGAAACAAAGTAAACAACTGAACGAAAAATAACTTCATTAATCATGTAGCTTTAGTTCACAGATTACAACATTAGATACATGCTTAAACATAAGTAAAGGAAAGCTTAAAAGAGAGGAAGAGAGAGAGAGGGGGGGAGCGGCAAGGCAGCCAAGGCAGTGGAGAAGATTCCATCGGCGGCACGTCATTTCCGACGATTACAAGAGGGCCTACAGCTAGCTAAGAGAGGGGTAGAGTAGTTGCAAGGGAAGTGAATGCCTTGAATGAGTGGTTGGAGGGGGTTTAAATAGGGAGAAGGGCTTTCTAAAAGAAGAAGGGGTTTTAGCAACGTCCGGGACGTCGCTAAAACCCTTCCAAAAGCATCGGTGAAGCCCTCCAGCCCACCGGTCACACGCCCGCGCCATTCTTCGCACCCGATCCGTGGCTGCTGCGTGAGATCTATCCGATCGAAGATCAGACGGCTGAGATCCTCCCTTGGATGCACTTGGATCGCGCCTCGGGCACGCGTGCGCGCAAGGGACGTCGCCCGACTTACGCACGTGCGTGGGCTCTCGCTGTTTGAGGGCACACCGTGTGGCACTATCTCGGCCACCCACTACTGATTGGGCAGCCCAATTTTGCTGCGTGCCTCTTCGTCTTCAATTTCTCGCACCGCGCGACTCGAACCCACGTCGCATGCGTGCGGGTGTGCGCATAAACCGCTGCGCCACGCTCGCTACTTTGTCGCGGCGATAGCGGCGGGCGCGCGGTTCTCGACCGTCCTATCGAAGATCGACGGCCGAGATTTGATCTCCAGCTAAAGGAGGAAGCAGCGCGCAGTGAGCGGGGGGCGACGTGGCACAACGAGGGCCGTTGATCATCAGATCAACGGTCAGAACTTCTTAGGCCCATTGTAGGAGCTCCGGATGTTGGATTTGGCCGATCTTAAGTCCGTTAGACTCTGTTCGTTGTTCTGAATCCATCCGTGCAGTCCGATTGCTCATCTGAGGCCTGCTTTGACAAGTGCTTACATAAATGGCCATTAATACAGTTTTATAAGCAATCTTGGTATATGATGCATGCAATGCTCCTATTCTACTTATGTTGTGCCTTTTATTCTTTAGATGGGTCCTATTTAACAGAATTATCACCCCCATATGCAATGTTATCATACCCCCATGCTTACTCCTTGCTAGTCCCTAGCAAGGTTTATTCTAGCCTGTATTTTCTTTGAGAATTTAAGAAGTAATTTCTTAGACACTTCGTCACTTGTCAATAGGAGGAAATATACTAAGATCTTAATCTACAAAGACTAAGCAGTGCCCGGGTGTCTGCCAAAATACGAATCACCCGAATCCTTGCTTTAATGTATATAACTATACATATGTATATGTATGTATGTATATATATATATATATTTTAGAATTTTTTCGGAATTCAGCGTGGGTTGGTAACTTTTTATGGCTACCCAACCCACCCAAAACTCGGTCAAAACCCTAAGTGCTAAGCATCTTGGTGTGAAGATTGTGATAGACTCACTCAATGATAATTTAGAGAGGCTTCGGGTTTCTACGCCCCTAGGTGACCGAAAGAGGAAATATATTTGCCTGAAGGTGTATTTGTTCGATTGGTAGCTTTCTCCCTACGTTTGTTTTAATTGGGGTCAACACAAGGATTTTTCCAGTGTATATCTCCCCGACTTGTACTACTTCCCTGCTTCTTCCTTAAGTGTTTTGGTTCTTTTCGTGCAGTTATTGAGCTGGGCTCTAGACAACCAACCAATGGGCTGTTACCCACGATCACTTGTCAACCATACTCGTGCGGCAAAGTGCGGTTTATTTTCTTTTCTTCTCCATTTTTTTTTTTTTCGTAGGTGGCTTCCTTAATCTCAAATGTACCTAGAGGCAATAAAGAAGAAATGGTCCCATGGTTGGGTTCTGGACAACCTGCCAATGGGCTATTACCCACAACAACTTGCCAGCCATACCACCCTAGAGAGTTCATTAGCTACCCAATTTCTGTCAAAATCTCCAAGGAGTGAGTCTGTGCAAAAATGTGTGCAGATGCTTAGACTCAAAGTTTTTCTGAGTTAGAGGGTGAGTTGATAAGTTGTATACTTATCACCTTATTTAGCAGGTGGATTAGAATAGTTTAAGGTTGCAAGGATTCGAAGCTAAATCCATATTTTAACGGACACCAGGGCTAATTAAGCCTGAAGGCCTGAAAAGTCTAAGTGTTTAAGTTCTTTTTGTATTATTTCCCACTATTGACAAGTTTCTAATGCCTAAGTTCCTTCCTAAATTCTTTTTTTTTAATTTTATTTTATTCAGACTGATTAAATGAGCTCAGGATTGTGCAATTTACCATCCCCCCATGCTTAAGTTGGACAATGTCCTCATTGGCAACTACATGGATGCATAGGGGTTCAAAAAGATAGTACCTGAGTAACGTAAAATACCGGATCAGTCTGAATCCTCTGGGTTGCCTCCCAGGAAGCGCTGAGTTTAACGCCTCCAGCTGGGCGGTGCTTCGTGTCATCCCTCAATGAGGGTGACACTCTCCTTTGGGGGAACCTGGGCTAGGAAGTGCTTCAATCTTTGACCATTAACTGTAAAAGTGTGCCCAGTGTTAGGATCAGTGATTTCAACCGCCCCATTAGAGTAAGGCTTAACCACCTGAAATGGTCCTGTCCATTTGGACCTGAGTTTCCCTGGGAAGAGTTTTAGGCGGGCGTCAAACAGCCAGACTTGCTAGTTAGGCTCAAAGGTTTTTCTATGAATGAGTCGGTCGTGGACGGCTTTCATTTTCTCCTTATACAGTCGACTATTTTCAAAAGCGTCCCGATGAATTTCTTCGAGCTCAGATAATTGGAGCATCCTTTGCTCACCGACTAACTGGGAATCCATGTTACATTGCTTGACATACCAGTAAGCCCGATGTTCCAATTTGACAGGAAGATGGCAGGCTTTGCCAAAGACCAGGCGATAAGGCGACATGCCTATCGGGGTCTTGAAAGCTATCCTGTATGCCCACAGGGCATCATCTAGTCGCGTGGACCAGTCTTTCCTGTCAGGTCTCACAGTCTTCTGTAAAATGTTCTTGATTTGTCTATTTGAGACCTCGGTCTGCCCATTTATTTGTGGATGATAGGGGTAGCAATGCGGTGGTTCACCCTGTATTTTCTAAGTAGGGCACGGAATTGGGAATGGATAAAATGGCTTCCACCATCACTGATCATGGCCTTGGGTATTCCAAACCAGGAAAAGATGTTCTGCTTAACAAAGTCCATGACAATCCTGTGATCGCATCGGCGGGTGGCGACGGCTTCAATCCATTTGGAAACATAGTCTACTGAGACTAGGATGTACTCAAAGCCGTTGGATGGTGGAAAGGGGCCCATAAAATCGATACCCCAGACGTCAAAGATTTCGACAATCAAAATGGGCTGGAGGGGCATCATATCTTTCTTGGTCATGGTCCCCAGCGTTTGGCAGCGTGAGCAAGTCTTGGCAAAGTTGTGTGCATCCTTAAATAGGGACGGCCAGTAAAATCTAGACTGCAGAACCTTTGCAGCTGTTTTCTTTCCAGAGAAGTGGCTTCCACAAGCCTGGTCATGACAGAAGGAAAACACACTCTGGACTTCATTCTCGAGGATACACCTCCTGATGATCTGGTCGGTGCAGAGGCGAAACAGCATGGGATCATCCCAGAAATAGTGCTTGGCCTCAGCCAAGAACCTGTCCCGTTACTGTCTGGATCAGCTGTGCGGGGTTTGTCCTACAACTAGGTAGTTGACGTAGTCAGCATACCATGGCAGTCTCTTGTCTTGCACAGCCAAAATGTGTTCATCAAGGAAGACATCAGATAGAGGTAGGGAGGGTCCAATGTGGTCTGGATGAAGTCTAGACAAGTGGTCAGCGACCACATTCTTCGATCCGGCCTTGTCACGGATTTCCAGGTCAAATTCCTACAACAACAGGATCCATCTGATTAGCTTGGGCTTTGCGTCCTTCTTGGCCAACAGGTGCCGGATGGCTGAATGGTCAGTGTAAATAGTCACGTGGGATCCCAACAAGTACGATCGGAACTTTTCAAGTCCAAAGACTACAGCGAGCAACTCTTTCTCTGTGACCGTATAATTTCGTTGGGCCTCGTCCAACGTTTTGCTCGTGTAGTAGATCACTACGGGCTTCTTGTCTTGCCTTTGTCCTAGGACAGCGCCTATGGAAAAATCTGATGCATCACACATAATCTCAAAGTCCTGGGACCAATCCGAGGGCTGAAGTACAAGTGCTGTGGAGACTAAGTCCCGGAGGGTGTGATAAGCCTGGATGCAATCAGGAGACATGTGGAATATGGCGTCGTTGGCTAGAAGGTCAGTCAAGGGTTTGGAAAGCTTGGAAAAGTCTTTAATGAACCTTCGGTAGAAGCCAACATGTCCCAAAAATGAGCGAATCTGTCAGATTGAGCCAGGTGGAGGGAGTTTGGAAATCAAATCAACCTTAGCCCGATCTACCTCGATGCCCCTATGCGATACGATGTGACCGAGGACAATTCCTTCTTGAACCATAAAATGGCTCTTTTCCCAACTTAACACCAGATTAACCTCGATACATCATTTCAGGATTTTCTCCAAGTTGCTCAGACAATGGTCGAATGAATTCCCAAATACAAAGAAATCATCCATAAAGACCTCTATGTATTCACCCACCATTTCTGAAAAAATGGCTAGCATGCAATGCTGGAAGGTCGCAGGTGCGTTGCATAACCCGAACAGCATTCGATGGAATGCAAACGTGCTATACGGGCAAGTGAATGTGGTCTTTTCTTAATCCTTCGGAGCAATTGCGACTTGGTTATATCCTGAATATCCATCCAGGAAGCAAAAATACTTCTACCCTGCCAATCTTTCAAGGATTTGGTCAATGAATGGAAAGGGGAAATGATCCTTCTTAGTGGCTTCATTGAACTTCCTATAATCAATACACACCCGCCATGCAGTGGTGGTGCAGGTGGGGATGGATTTGTCATGATCATTGGTGACAACGGTGAGCCCAGCTTTCTTTGGAACCACTTGAGTGAGGCTCACCCAGGGGCTATCGGAGATAGGATAGATGATGTCGGCATCAAGTCATTTGATAATTTCTTTCTTAATGACCTCCCGCATGTTTGGGTTTAAACGTCTCTGCATCTGACAAGAGGGTCGTGCCCCGTCTTCCAGGTAAATCTTATGGGTGCAATAGGTGGGGCTAATTCCTCTTAAGTCAGAAATGGTCCAACCAATGGCAGCCCAATGTTCTGAAAGGGTCGTGGTCAACCTGAGTTCCTGATCCTTGGTTAGATGAGAATTAATAATCACTGGGAAGGTCTGATCAGGTCCCAGGAAGACATACTTGAGATTCTCGGGCAATGGCTTAAGTTCAAGTGCGGGTGGAACCACAGTTGATGGAAAGGGAAAAGGCGGGAGTTGATCAACATCGATCTCCTTAAATGGTGTTGTGTGATGGTAATCAGCCTTACAGAGGTCCACGGGTAATGATGGTGACGGGTCAGAACAATCATTACGAGTTTGGTGGTCTGAGATAGAACTAAAGGTGAGGCATTCCTCGACCAGAGTTTCCACGAGATCGTGTTCCTCAACACAATCGCAATCAAAAGACTTTGTCACCCGGAAGATATCCAATTGCATTTTCCTGTCTCTGAAGGCGATTTCCATACATCCCATGTCGCAATCAATGTTTGCCTTAGCCGTGCTAAGAAAGGTTTACCTAAGATTATGGGTGCATTCTGTAATTTTTCAGGGACTTCCATGTCGAGCACCATGAAGTCGACCGGGAAATAGAAGTCCTTGACCCGTACAATCACATCCTCGACAACCCCCTTCAGGGTTTTCACTAATCTATCAGCCAGCTGGATGGTGACAGGTGTTGGTGTCAACTCTCCGAAACCAAATTGGTGGTACAGGGTTGTTGGAATCAGATTGATAGAAGCACCTAAGTCTAGGAGTGCTCTATCAAATGTCATGTCCCTAATATTGCAGGAAATCAGGGATGCTCCTAGGTCAGTTCACTTAAGCGGAAGGTTGCTTGATATTACGGAACTTGCTTGTTCGAAGAGCACAACCTTCCTAGGTGCTTGAGGTCTTGGCTTACGTTTGGGTGTACAGGCATCCTTTAAAAACCTTGCGTAAGCTGGGATGTGCTTGATAGCTTCGAGGAGCGGAATATTAATCTGTACTTGCTTAAAGATCTCCAAAAGCTCCTCAGTTTCCACAACATTCTTTTTTTTTCTTGATTGTTTCCAAGGCCTCAGGGTAGGGTGTCTGAATGTGGATTGGGTTCATTTCTGGGTCCTTGGTTGGTGCCTCTTCTGAGTCGGGTATCTCAGCGGGTGAAGTCTAAGGGAGAGTCGGCCATTTGGGATCCTGGGTTTTGGTGCCACTTCTCAAGGTCACCGCATTTGCAAAGGCATTGGGGCCATGGGTTGATCCTTGAGAAGACGAGGACGAAGAAACACCAACACCAGGGGGTGTTTGTGGGGCTGGCTGGACCATGTGAGCCTGCCCGGGATTGCCTTGGAATCCTTGCGAATTAAGGCCTCTATTAATTATGTTTCGCAGGTTCGGTTGTAGCTGGGAAGGTAGGGATCCTTGTTGTTTACAGTCCAAGAGTTGGCTTAACTGTCCCTTTACCAAGGCCATTTCCTCCTGATGTTTCTGGTTCATGTCAGCCATTATCTTTATTAGGGTGTCCATTTGGTTTTGTGGGGGAGGGGCCGCCCTATTCTAATTATATTGGGGTCTAACTGGTGGTCCTTGCTGATAGGGGGGCAAGTGTGGCTGCTGGTTTGGCCTGGGTTGGTTTTGGAATTGTGATGGTTTCTGGTTTGTCCAACCAAAGTTGGGGTGATTACGCCAGCCAGTGTTGTAAGTGTTGGAGAAAGGGTCAGGTTTCGCATAACCTTGGACAGCTTGCACATCTTCAAGGATAGCCGATGTCGATGGAGAGGGAAGAGAGTAATCAAGGGTCGAGGGAGCAAAGGTCCCTCCCTGGAACGTGGTCAAGGGTTGTTCCAGGTTCAGTTGGGTTAAGGGCTGGACCAGGTCAACATTATGTGCTCCTTTTGCTAGGGAGAAGGTCTGTAAGGGGTTCCTAGTCTGGTTCAGTAGATCATCAATCTTTTTGTCCACCAATTCCACCCGATCTAGTTTCTTGGCAATGATGTCCATGTCAACCATTCCAAAATTTGCTTATACCTCATAAATCCCACCACGGGGTTGACTGGATCTGTTGAACTGGGTCATGGAGGCATTGTTGAGCGAATTCTCGCTCATAAACTCAAAGAGCTCAAACGCGCTCTCCTCGTCCTTGTTCAGGAAGTTCCCCCCGCATGAGGCATCAACGAAGTTCCGTAGGTTGCTGTCCAGACCGTGGTAGAAAATCTAGGCCAATTGCCACCTTGGTACTTCGTGGTGTGGGCATTTCCTTAAGAGTTCATTGAATCTTTCCTACGCCTCATGGAACTGTTCCCCACCCTGGAGTGTAAAGGTAGTAATAGCTCTTCTGAGGGCATTGGTCTTTCCTATGGGGAAGAATTTCTTTAAAAATGCATGCCTCAGTTCTTCCTAGGTGGTGATGGGTCTACCTAGGGTTCTAAGCCAATGAGAAGCCTTGTCTCTTAACGAGAAGGGAAACATCTTGATTAGAACAATGTCAAGGCTAATGTTCCTAGGTTTCATAGTTCATGCTATGCAGTCGAGATCCTCTATATGCTGGAAGGGGTCCTCATTTGAGCTTCCATGAAAGTGGCTCTGGATCAGACTTAAGACATTCAATTTCATCTCAAAATCATCTCCCCCTTCGGGGATCCTAAGGTGTGGCTCGACTCTAATAGCAGAGGGGTTATAAAAATTGCGGAGGGGCCTCGGTTGATCCTGAAATGGTGGTACATCGAGTGGTGGTTGCCCTTGTGCGCCTTGGAAAGGTGGTGGTGGTTGTTCTTGTGGGTTCTATAACCGGTGTATGGCTTGCATGATGGTGTGGATTTGTTGTTGCTAAAGCCAGTGGTTTGCATTAATTTGGGCTTGGATGATGGCCATTATGTCTGGTGGGGGTTGATCCTCAGCCTCATCTACCCTAGGTTCAGCCATGTTTCTAACAGAATCACGTCGCCTAGATTCCTACACCGAAACAAACAACTCGGGATGCAGTGAGCGTCTCCCGTGCATACACTAGAGAAGAACAGGAGGGGATGCAGAGAGCGATAGATGCGAGAAATGTGTTCAATCAAGCAAACAAGCCTAGTCCTTATGGGGTATTCCTTAGGAGACCTAGAAATCTCACAAAGGGTGATTAAGTCCGTAAGCACTTGACTCCCCTTCCCAAGGCTAATCTGGCCAGGTTGATTATGAGGGGATTGCAAGGAAGGTTCTTCCTTTGGCTTGCACCTCCGATTCCGTAGACCCCACAACCGCGGTCGTTTGACACTGCCTTGCAGCCTAGTCACCAAATTCTACCAAGGGAATGAAAGCCAACTGCTCAGCAAACAAAACCTTGCCTTTCGAGACTTAACTTAGTCCTGCCTAGGGTACGTCTACTCAGTTTTAAAAGGGCTAGGATAGTGTTTGTGCTAGGGTTATGTGATGAGACGTTGATTACGGTGGTGCCTCTTAATTTTCCACTTTCAATGTGTGTGCTTCTATCAAAACATGGTTTTCAAGCAAGGATTAAGATGTGGTGTCTTTTAGTGTTTCATCCTTACTTTAGTGTCCTTTAGGGTTGACGTGTCTTAATGTTTTCAGACAAGTTTCAGTGGGCACGTCAAGTTCTGCACACAATTCGGTGAAAGTAGATTTCCTTTTATTCTGTAGAGGCTCTGAAACCCTAATGTACTCATCCTAATCATCATGCATCTTCTGTTAGATGAGTCGATTTTAGGGTTGAGTGGTGCGTCCCAAGTCAACTCACGGTGGCTTCGCAAACACCACTCAAAAAGAGAAAAGAACACTCCAAGAATTTATTCAGAATTTTAGAGTGTACATTTTTTTTGTGGGGTGATGTGTTAAGGATGTGGGTCAAGCAATCATACACCACGCCAATTTTTTTCAATTTTTACAATTTTTTTTAGTTTTTCACGCAAGCAAATAATCATAAGTGGAGAATTACTCACTATTGGTCTTTGTTGCACCTACTCCTTTGTTACCGTCATGGGATGCGTCACTTTGCCGGCCAAGCGCCGAATTCCTACAACCATCAAGTAAAAAGGAAAATAGGGCATTAGACGATGTGAGAATGGATGTTGAATGGAAGTGACAAAACAAATCCGTTGCCTCCCCGACAACGGCGCCAAAAATTGACATGCGCTCGTGCGTGTGTGTTAAGAAGTGTCGTTATAGTCGCACTTGCAACTCCGGTTTTAAAGTAAAGAAACGGAGATGAGTCCGAGTGTCGGTCTAAGGGAGGCGTGAAAATCGGATTTTGCTTATCACTTGTTGTCATGGAAATCGTAGAGTTTTGCTTGCAAAAGGTGCGATTGAAAAGCGAGAGAGAGATAGAGAAAGAGAGAGAGATTAGGGTTAGAGTCATTTCTTGCTTGATCATGCAACTTGAATAGGAAACAAAGTAAACAACTGAACGGAAAATAACTTCATTAATCATGTAGCTTTAGTTCACAGATTACAACATTAGATACATGCTTAAACATAAGTAAAGGAAAGCTTAAAAGAGAGGAAGAGAAAGAGAGAGGGGGAGAGCGGCGAGGCAGCCACGGCGATGGAGAAGATTCCGTCGGTGGCTTGTCGTCTTCGGCAATTACAAAAGGGCCTAAAGCTAGGTAAGAGAGGGGTAGAGAAGTTGTAAGGGAAGTGAATGCATTGAATGAGTGGTTTGAGGGGGTTTAAATAGGGAGAAGGGCTTTCTAAAAGAAGGGGTTTTAGCAACATCTTTATAAAAGAAGAAGGGGTTTTAGCGACATTCGGGATGTCGCTAAAACCCTTCCAAAAGCATCGGTGAAGCCCTCCAGCCCGTCGGTCACACGCCCACACCGTTCTTCTTCACGCCCAATCTATGGCCACTGCGTGAGAGCCGTCCGATCTCTGAGATCTGATAACACCACGCAAGGGGGTAGTAATTAGGTTGAATATGGCCCATCTTTAGAGTAAAAGGCACAACATAAAGTAGAATAGGAGCATTGCATGCATCAAGTACCAAGATTGCTTATAAATTGCATTAATGGCCATTTGTGTAAAGCATGTGTCAAAGCAGACCCCAGATGAGCAATCGGACCGCACGGATGGATTCAGAACGACGAACGGAGTCCAATGGACTCAAGATCGGCCAAATCCGACATCCGGAGCTCCCACAATGGGCCCAAGAAATTCTGACCGTTGTTCTGGAGATCAACGACCCAGAAAGTGCCACGTCGCCCCGCCCCCACCGCTCGCACGCCCTCAAGCCAGCCAAGGATGAATCTCGGCCGTTGATCTTCGATCGAACGGCCGAGATCCGCGCGCTCGCCCGCAGTCGCCGCGACAAAGCACGGGCGTGGCGCAACGGCTAGCGTGCACGCCCGCATCGCAGCGACGCGCGTTCGAATCACGCGGAGCAGAAATCAAGCGCGAGCGAAGGGCTCGGCAAAATTGGGCCTCCCGATCAGCAGCGGGCGGCCAGGATCTCGCCACGCGGCGCGATGATAGCTCCCAAGTGCCCACGCGCGCGCGCACGCTAGGCAGAAATGCACGCGCGCACGCGCGCCCAAGGCGCGATCTCAGCGCGGGAGCAGGAGGATCTCAGCCGTCCGATCTTCCATCGAACGGCTCTCATTCAACGTCCACGGATCGTGCATGGAGAGAGAGCGGGGCGGGCAGCTGACCGGCGGCAGGAGGGCTTCACCGACGTATCTGGAAGCGATTTTAGCGACGTTCTGGATGTCGCTAAAGCACATTCTTCTTTTAGGAAGCCCTTAACTCTATTTAAACCCCCTTCTACCACCATTCAAGGCATACTCTCCCACTTGCAACTACTCCACTCCTCTCCTAGCTAGCTTTAGGCACTCTTGTAATCGCCGGAGACGACGAGCCGCCGACGGAGCCTCCTCCACCACCGTGGCTGCCTCATCGCTCTCCACTCTCTCTCTACCTCTCTCTCTCTCTCTTTTAAGCTTTCATTTACTTTTGTTGAAGCATGTATTTAATGTTGTAAACCATGAACTATGAATGCATGTTTAATGAAATTATTTTCTGTTTAGTCGCCATTTTAATTTCTGTTTAAAGTGCATGATCAAAACTAAGAACTTTCTAACCCTAAACTCTCTCTCTCTATCTCTCGCTTTTCAAAACCGTCTCTTTCGCAAGCAAAACTCCGCCTTTTTCGTGACAAGTGGTAAACAAAATCCGATTTCCACGCCTCCCTGAGACCGACACTCGGACTCACCTCCGTTTACTTCTTTTAAAACCGACGTATCAAGTGCAACTATAACGACACCTCTTAACACACATGCACGAGACCACGTCAGTTTTTGGCACACCTCCATTCCACCTTCATTCTCATATCATCTAATGCCCTATTTTCCTTTTTACTTAACGGTTGTAGGAATTCGACGCATAGACGGCGAAGCAACGCATTCCACGACGGTAGCAAGGGAGTAGGCGCCTCAAGGACCGATAGTGAGTAACCTGTCTCTCATTGTTTGCTTGCGTGAAAAAGCTAAAAAAAAAAAATCATAAAAACTGAAAAAAATTGGCGTGGTGAATGATTGCTTGACCCACATTCTTAACACATCACCCTACAAAAAAATGTACACTCTAATATGCTGAATAAATTCTTGGAGTGTTCTTTTCTTTTTCTCTTGAGTGGTGTTTGCGAAGCCACCGTGAGTTGACCTGGGCCGCACCACTCAACCCTAAAAACTGACTCATCTAATAGAAGCTGCATGATCTTTAGGATGAGCACACTAGGGTTTTAGAGCCTCTACAAAATAAAAAGGAAATCTACTTTCACCAAGTTGTGTATAGAACTTGACGTGCCCATTGAAACTTGTCTGAAAACATTAAGACACGTCAACTCTAAAAAGCACTAAAAGTAAGGATGAAACACTAAAAGACACCACACCTTAAAAATCCTTGCTTGAAAACAATGTTTTGCTAGAAGCACACACTTTGCAAAGTGGAAAATTAAGAGGCACCACCCCAATCAACGCCTCATCACATCACCCTAAGCACAAGCACTATCCTAGCCCTTTAAAAATGAGCAGACGTGCCCTAGGCAGGACTGAGTTAAGTCTCAAAAGGTGAGGTTTTGTTCGCTAGGCACTTGGCTTTCATTCCCTTGGTAGAATCTGGTGACTAAGCTGCGGGGCAGTGTCAAACGACCGCGGTTGTGGGGTCTATGGAACCGGAGGCGCAAGCCAAAGGAAGAACCTTCCCTGCAATCCCATCATAATCAACCTGGCCAGATTAACCTTGGGAAGGGGAGTCCAGTGCTTACGGACTTAATCAACCTTTGTGAGATTTCTAGGTCTTCTAAGGAATACACCATAAGGACTAGGCTTGTTTGCTTGGTTAAGGACACAACTCTCTCGCATCTGTTCTTCCCACATCCCTCCATTTCTTCCAAACCATGGGTTTCAATGCCTATCCATCTTACCTAAACTACCCCCAACAGGATTTGTATGCTAACCCAAGTGGACCCTACCCACAACCTTCTTGGGCTAACCAACCACCAAGTTGGGGGTACAACCTTGAATATCCCTCTTGGCCCAACTATGACCAAACCGTACCAACCTCTTATTGGAATACAACCAACATAGCCACCCAAGGGTACGATTCAAATCATGGGGCTCCATATCTCGATTGTCCTCACGATGCCTCCTCATTTAGGTCCGACCCGCTCTACTATGATAGGACCTAAACTTTAGGAGAACACCAAGAACCCTACCCATCTCAGGATAATAACCAAGAAAGGTCATCTGAATTCAACAACCTTGCCTACTTGACCTTTGGATTAGAAGGAGTTCTAGACAAATGGAAATCATAAAATCATCAGAAATCTAGGCAAGCCCAGGATCATCAACCTTTGATTTGGTCCCCTGATGAAGAATCTGACTGGGAGGAGGACTTAGAACCCAAACTATTCTGGAGTAGGACCAAACAGAGAATGGTTCCTCTTGAAGAACTGGACCCTGAACATGATAGAATAGAGGACCCACCCAAGAACCTAAACATCAATATGGATTCTGATCCACAACCTCAACCATACTCTCTTAACCTGGATTTCAAGGAGGAAATCCAAAGGACACCAAATGACACCATGTCAATTCTTGATAACCTCCAGTTAGAACTACACAGACAGAATCAAGAATTGGTTAAAGGGCAACATGCCATGTTGGAGTTGTTCCAACAATTGGGGGAAGAAGGCTAAAGAAAGCTGTTGCACACAACGCCATTCATGGAATTCATAAAGCAAGGACCTACCATGATCAATTGGACTACACCCTGTCATCCTGATTTGGTTCAGTCCACCATTGATACCCCTCAGGAGTTGGACAGCTCAGTGGATAAGGACAGTAAGGATTCCTTGGAACACAATTTGGGGAGCATTAAGAACAAACATCAGGAGGAAACTGAGAATGTGAGGGGAGAGGCCTTGGAATCTGAATCTAATCGGCCCAAGAGAAGCAATCTAGTGGGAGCAGCAGCCACCATCATAGATGGAGAATGGAGTTACAATCTCAAAGAAATTGATTATGAATCGGTTGGAATCCCCATCACAAATTTGGAGGAGGGCCGAGAGAAAGAATATGATCTAGAGGATGAAATTGACCCTACCTCTAATGTAACCCCAAACAGTGAATCTGATACAGAGAAGGTAGCAGAAAATATTCTTGAGATCAAGGGCTTCGAAGGAATGAGCGATGAAACCATAGTTGCGGAAGAGATGGATTCGTCTTTGGAGAGAGGCCTCATGCATGGTTGTAGGGCTCATTATGAAACTCTGGACTTTGTTACCTACCCTACCAGAATAAAGATCCCACAACCCGAATGCACTGGAATTGATACACTTTCGATGGATTACAGTTTTATGGGGACACAAGCTGAATATAAGACCTACATCTTTAGTGTCTGGCATGTCATATTTGGGGTGCGTTCGTCCACAGCAACTTGTTTGCATGCCCACAAACTAAGAGAGGATTTGACACGGGCATGCATGATATATCTATTACAGAATTCTCGCCCCTTAGGAACGGGACTCCACCACAACCTTATTCGCATCTGTGGACTTCTGATTTTGGGTCTGGTTAATTTTGAACATATCTTCTTGACCCAAGCCATTCCTGTTTGTGCACCGCCCAGCTGGAGGCGTTAAACTCAGCGCTTCCTGGGAGGCAACCCAGCGGATTCAGACTGATCTGGTAGTTTACGTCACTCAGGTACTATCTTTTTGAACCCTTCTGCATCCATGCATCTGCCAATGAGGACATTGTCCAACTTAAGCATGGGGGGGGATGGTAAATTGCATAATCCTGAGCTTAATTAATCAGTCTAAATGAATAAATTAATAAAAAAAAATTGAATTTAGGAAGAAAAACTTAGACATTAGAAACTTGTCAATAGTGGGAAATAATACAAAAAGAACTTAAACACTTAGACTTTTCAGGCCTTCAGACTTAATCAGCCCTGGTGTCCATTAAAATATGGATTTAGCGGCGAATCCTTGCAACTTTAAGCTATTCTAATCCACCTAATAAATAAGGTAATAAGTATACGACTTATCAACTCACCCTCTAACTCAGGAAAACTTTGAGTCTAAGCATCTACACACATTTTTGCACAGACTCACTTCTCGGAGATTTTGACAGAAATTGGGTAGCTAATGAACTCTCTAGGGTGGTATGGCTGGCAAGTTGTCGTGGGTAACAACCCATTGGCAGGTTGTCCAGAACCTAGCCACAGGCCATTTCTTTTTCGCTGCCTCTAGGTACATTTGAGATTAGGGAAGCCACCTACGAAAAAAAAAAAAGAAAAGAAAAGAAAATAAACCACACTTCACCGCACAAGTATGGCTGGCAAGTGATCGTGGGTAACAGCCCATTGGTCAGTTGTCCAGAGCCCAGCTCAATAATTGCACAAAAAAGACCAAAACACCTAAGGACGAAGCGGGGAAGTAGTACAAGCCGGGGAGATATACACTGGAAAATCCTTGTGTTGACCCCAAGTAAAATGAACGTAGGGAGAAAGCTACCAATCGAACAAATACACCTTCAGGAAAAAATTTATTTTCTTTTCCGGTCACCTAGAGGCGTAGCCCGAAGTCTGTCTCAATTACCGTTAAGTGAGTTTATCACAACATTCACACCAAGATGCTTAGCACTTAGGGTTTTGACCGAGTTTTGGGTGAGTTGGGTAGCCGTAAAAAGTTACCAACCCACACTGAATTCCGAAAATTCTAAAAAGACATATATAGATATATACGTATACATATGTATACAAAGCAAGGATTCGGGTGATTCGTATTTTGGCAGACACCCGGGCGCTGCTTAGTCTTTGTAGATTAAGATCTTCGTATATTTCCTCTTATTGACAAGTAAAGAAGTGCCTAAGCAATTACTTCTTGAATTCTCCAATGAAATAAAGGCTAGAAAAAACCTTGCTAGGGACTATCAAGGAGTAAGCATGGGGGTATGATAACACCACGCAAGGAGGTAGTAATTAGGTTGAATATAGCCCATCTTTAGAATAAAAGGCACAACATAAAGTAGAATAGGAGCATTGCATGCATCAAGTACCAAGATTGCTTATAAACTGCATTAATGGCCATTTGTGTAAAGCATGTGTCAAAGCAGGCCCCAGATGAGCAATCGAACCGCACAGATGGATTCAGAACGACGAACGGAGTCCAACAGACTCAAGATCGGCCAAATCTAACATCCAAAGCTCCCACAATGGGCCCAAGAAATTCTAACCATTGATCTGGAGATCAACGGCCCAGAAAGCGCCACGTTGCCCCGCACCCACCGCTCGCACACCCTCAAGCCAGCCAAGGACGAATCTCGACCGTTGATCTTCGATCTAACGGCCGAGATCTGCGCGCTCGTCTGCGGTCGCCGCGACAAAGCGATGGGCGTGGCGCAACGGCTAGCGCGCACGCCCGCATCGCAGCTATGCGTGTTCGAATCACGCGGAGCAGAAATCAAGCGCGAGCGAAGGGCGCGGCAAAATTGGGCCGCCCGATCAACAGCGGGCGGCCAGGATCTCGCCACGCGACGCGATGATAGCTCCCGAGCGCCCACGCGCGCGCGCACGCTGGGCGGAAATGCGCGCGTGCACGCGCGCCCGAGGCACGATCTCAGCTCGGGAGCAGGAGGATCTCAGCCGTCCGATCTTCGATCGGACGGCTCTCATTCAAAGTCCACGGATCGCTCATGGAGAGAGAGCGGGGCGGGCAGCTGACTGGCAGCAGGAAGGCTTCACCGACGTATCTGGAAGCGATTTTAGCGACGTTCTGGATGTCGCTAAAGCACATTCTTCTTTTAGGAAGCCCTTAACTCTATTTAAACCCCCTTCTACCACCATTCAAGGCATACTCTCCCACTTGCAACTACTCCACTCCTCTCCTAGCTAGCTTTAGGCACTCTTGTAATCGCCGGAGACGACGAGCCACCGACGGAGCCTCCTCCACCACCGTGGCTGCCTCATCGCTCTCCACTCTCTCTCTACCTCTCTCTCTCTCTTTTAAGCTTTCATTTACTTTTGTTGAAGCATGTATTTAATGTTGTAAACCATGAACTATGAATGCATGTTTAATGAAATTATTTTCTGTTTAGTCACCATTTTAATTTCTGTTTAAAGTGCATAATCAAAACTAAGAACTTTCTAACCCTAAACTCTTTCTCTCTATCTCTCGCTTTTCAAAATCGTCTCTTTCGCAAGCAAAACTACGCCTTTTTCGTGACAAGTGGTAAACAAAATCCGATTTCCACGCCTCCCTGAGACCGACACTCGGACTCACCTCCGTTTACTTCTTTTAAAACCGACGTATCAAGTGCAACTATAACGACACCTCTTAACACACACGCACGAGACCACATCAAGATCCTCCCTTAGGCGCGCTTGGATCGCGCCTCGGGCACGCATGCGCGTGGGCATCGTCACCCGGCGTGCGCGCACGCATGGGCGCTCGCTGTCTGAGGGCGCGTCGCGTGGCGCTATCTCAGTCGCATGTTACTCATCGAGCGGCCCAATTTTGCCGCACGCCTCTTCGTCTTCAATTTCTCGCACCGCACAACTCGAACCCGCATCGCGTGCGTGCGAGCGTGCGCGTAAGCCGCTGTGCCATGCCCGCTACTTTGTCGCGGCGATAGCGGCGAGCGCGCGGTTCTCGACCGTCCGATTGAAGATCGACGGTCGAGATTTAATCTCCAGCTGAAGGAGGAAGCAGCGCGCGGTGAGCGGGGGGCGACATGGCGCAACGAGGGTCGTTGATCATCAAATCAATGGTCAGAACTTCTTAGGCCCATTGTAGGAGCTCCGGATGTCGGATTTGGCCGATCTTGAGTCCATTGGACTCCGTTCGTCATTTTAAATCCATCCGTGTGATCCGATTGCTCATCTGAGGCCTACTTTGATAAGTGCTTACACAAATGGCCATTAATACAGTTTTATAAGCAATCTTGGTATATGATGCATGCAATGCTCCTATTCTACTTATGTTGTGCCTTTTATTCTTAAGATCAGCCCTATTTAACAAAATTATCACCCCCTTATGCAGTGTTATCAGTCTCATTGCTGATTTTGAAGAGAAAGGACAGACAAGGTCATTAGTTGCATATTGGCAAAAGTTAGTAATAATTACTAGTTGGTAGTGCTCTGGTTCGACGGCATCATTTGGATCACTTTATACATTGTCGTTTTGTCATCATGATGGTGATAATTTACGTGGTTGTTTGTGCAGCTTACGTTGTGAAATTTAGAAAACTAGTTGATGAAAAAAAATTAAGTAAAAACTTAATTACCATGGCAGCCTTGAACTCCTTCTCTGCCCTTGGGCTCCTCCACGATGAGCTTGACGAACATGGTGATGTACTGTCTGGAGAGCAAGTTAATTAGGGTTTATTAGTGGCACAATCGTATTAGTAGTATAGCATGCAATTCAGATTGATGTCATTTTATTTATATACAATTTTTACTGATTTTATTCCAGGTCGTTCACTGAAGGCAATTATTGATATACATCACTTTCTATGATCCAAGATCCATCTTTTATTTCCAAAAATATCAATGTTATTTACGAATGAATGAATTAAAGTTCAAACAAAAGAAGTTAGTCAAGTTGTATTAAGACCCGTATTATTAAAACACTTTAAGACATCTGGGACTTGGGTTAGACGTCTTGAAATCAATTTTTTTTGTACGTCAATGAGTTTGCGCACGTACCGCGCGCAGACAGTACGCAGCCGCATTTCTTCTCTCTCCTCTCGCCAATGAACCCTAACCTCACCCTTATAAACCCCCCTCCTCTCCCTCACGCCAACCCACTTCCATCCACCCTTCTTCTTCCCCAGCGAGAGCAATGAGAAGCAGGCAGCACGCGGCGAGTGTGAGAGGCGTGGGAGGAGAGGATTAGCGAGGGGAAGAGAGGAGAGCGTGCGAGCTCGTGAGGGAGTCGCCGAAGAGATCATGACCGATCGGCGCGTGCGTGAGTCGGAGAGTTGCGTCGGGGAGGTCCTCCCCAACACTGCTGCAGCCAGAGCAGTGGTCGAGCGGGCACGGTGCGGCCGCGCGCGACGCAAGAAGGTGAGGGCAGTCTCTGGTTCTGGGATTTTCCCAGAATCAGACGTCTAGATCTACATCTAGACGATGTAGACGACGTCTGGAGGAGGTTCCAGACGACTAAGAGGTAAATCCCGCGACATACACCTCCCTTTGAGAATACAGCCATGCAGGCTGTTTTGCCGAGGCACTGTTCCATGCCATATTGAGTATATTTTGTGTCGCGCGTGCAGGATTCGCTTCAGGAAGGTGCGGGACACACCCTCCCACGTAGTTCAGACATCTGGGCGAGGCACCAGATGATGAGAAGTGTCTCCAAAAGTCCGAAGAGGTGGTCGGACATCTGGAACTAGGTCCAGATGGTTCAACAGAGTTCCTGGACATCTGAGGAGTAGCGCAGAGTTGAGGTAAGGTTCTTGATTTTTTTTAAGATGTCTGGAAGGTGTTCCAAACGTCTGATATGAATCAGAATTTTTTGTTTTGACCCGTTTAAGGTCCGTTTGAGGTCCAATTTCCGCAATTAAGGTTCCGTTGTTCTTCGTATAACTTCCTCTACTTGTTGGAATACTTTTATCATGTTCTAAGTAGTCTCTTGTGTTTGATTCTTGTGATAGGACCTCGTTCTGTTGCAAATTTGGGGTTTGCTGAGGCACGTGAACCTGCCGATCAAGCCCCCATTACTCCTGGGTTTACTAGTAGAGTGGCTTCCCCTAGTTTAATTACAAACATGAATGCATATCTGGAATAAATGTTAGATCCTAGGGTATGGCATGAATCCTAGGACTAGAAACACTGGAATAGTTGTATGGAATGTATGAATTGCAGTCTTGATGAGTAAATAGAATAACAATAATTGCCTGTAAATGGATAACAGCTGCCTGTGAAATGTAAAGTACTGTTGTTAGCAATTGTTGCATGTAATTCCTGTTGTTTACAATTAAATACGAGCTGCTTGTATATAAATTGGAAATGGAAGATTAAATGTTGGAAACACGAGATACCTGCAAATAAGCCTGGAATGTGAATAGTAAAGTTGCATGCTACATATGTAGAACCTGTGGAATGGAAATAGAAATGATGAAATCTAGTATGGCTTGGCCTAAGAAACATGAGCATGAACCCTACGGGGAATTAGGAGTAGAGCTCATGGAAATAAATGGAATGGAATTGGAAATGTGAATGGGGAAGTGAGCTGGCCCTTGAGTACGGAGTACCAAGGAGAGCAACTGTCCCCCTGCTTAGTGCAGAGCGGAGCTAGCCGCCCTAGGGTTGGGACCCGGGGTTAGGATTGGCCACTTTGTACTGACTTTTTGGCCCTCGCGTACACAGTACCGGGGAGAGCTACTAGTGTAGGGAGAGAGCTAGCCGCCCTACACCGACTTATTAGACCCACTGGGTAAACCAATGTAGTCAGGCTAGGGTGCACGGACTGTGGAGGGGCGAGACCCCTGTTTGGTTCTTAGGGGCTAGACCCCTGTTACTTAGAGGGCTATGCCCTATACTGGTTCTGTGCTATTCTTTGGGCGCACCCGTTAACAAAAACGGTTGACCGCGTGCTAGTGCGGGGTAGCTACCTGTGCGTTTATCGTACGTGCCCTAGTCACCGTTACGTCTGTCAGTGACCTTGGGGTGGTTGACTGTGTGTAGGACCACCACGGGGGACTCTCCCGGCCAGGAGAACACCACGTGCTACTTCTACTCTTCGGAAAAGATTGCAATCAAGATCGTTCCCAAGAGGAACATTCGAGATCAAGAAAGAGACCTGATAAATAACCCAAGAGATGAAAGAAAGAATAATTAGTTAAAGAAAGAAAGAAATTGAAAAACAACAGCTACCTGCCCACTTTTTACTGCTTTAGTTAGCTGGTTGCCACTCTACTCAGCGTTCGCTGACATTTTGTACTCGTAACCTTTTTCAGGCCCAGGTGTTGAGCAGCCAAAGCCTACGGCTGCAGAGGGTGTTGGGCCCAGTAGAGCCCAGTAGTTGTACCTTTTTGTTGTCCTCCGTTTCTTGTTGTAGTGAGTAACTTTGTTACACTTCTGTACTCTTTTATTGTGAACTTTATATTCCTGTACCTGTTTAATTTTCTACTGTTGTGGTGGTGTCTACTGTAGTAGTTTACTTCTTTACTGCTGTACTTTTGTTACTTTTAGTTGCTTGCATGGTGAATGTGGTTTATTTTACTGCTTTTTATTTACTTTCTCGTTGGACAACTGGGTCTTGGGATCAGTCGAGTCGGTTCGATCTCGTGTCCTGTCGGGATTCGGGAACCAGGTTGTAACAAGTGGTATCAGAGCAAGGTCGTCCCGAGAAGTGAACCAACTAACTAGAAAATAACCAATTCACATGCTCGTAACTAGAGTAACCACCGCAATGTACCTTTTGACATCTATTCTGGGGTTCTTTCATTGAATGTCGGTTAGAATTGACATCTTTTCTGTTCTGTCTTCGCGTCTCCTTGCAGGAGATGCCTTGACAAGGGGGCAGCGAGGCGGGCCGCGGATGCAGCCGAGGACGAGGTTGGAGGGGCGGGCGCATTGAGCCCGACGCCTCAATGGACCAGCCACTACTTCCGGGCATTCAGGCCCAGGACCTCGCCCAGTTGATATAGGAGATCGTACGAAAGGAGATCCACCCGCCTCCATAGGCGCCTCTTCCTGGGGATGTGGAGGGGGAGTCCTCTGTGGGATCGCAAGATAGGCACAGCGCTAGACGTGGGGGAGGGGCTGGCCCTCCACTGCCCCCACCTTCCTCTGACACTTCCGACCACGAGCCCTCCTTGCCTGGAGGCGTACCAGTTTCCCCACTTTAGCACCATTATGAGCTTTTCGGACAGTTCCGAAAGCTGAAGCCCCCCTCCTTCAAGGGGGATGAGGACCCGACCGAGGCGGAGGACTGGCTCGAGCAAATCGAGAAGGTGTTTGACACCCTTCGCCCCCCTGAGGAGTGCCGCGTGGCCTTTGCCACATACCAGCTGGAGAGCGTTGCGCACAGGTGGTGGAGGGCAGTCAGGGGTCAGGAGAGGGCCGAGCCGACTTGGGATCAGTTTGTCACCCTCTTCTGCGAGCAGTACTTTCCCTAGACGTGGCAGGACTAGAGGAGGCGGGAGTTCCACACTCTCTGCCAAGGGACAATGACCGTGAGCACGTAGCGCACGCGTTTCCTGGAGCTGTCTCGTTTCGCCGTGACAGTTGTGGCTACCGAGGAGGAGAGCCTTTGGAGGTTCACCGAGGGGCTCCGGCCTGCTATTCAGGGGTATGTCAAACCCCTGAAGCTGCCTACATTCTTGAGGGTGGTGGAGGCAGCTATGACATATGAGGAGACCAACCCATCCACACATGACACTGACAGCGGACGGAAGAGGCCCTCCCAGCTAGACTACTCATAGGGCCGATGAGAGAGGAGGCACGTGACGCCCGCAGGAGAGCCGTCACGCTTTGCGGGGCCATCAGTGGCCTTTGGGGGCCCCCGAAAGGGGCCAGCTGCCAGCACCGGACCCCCGCCCAGCCATCAGCAGGGACCTACTGAGGGCGGGAGTCGAGTTCCCCTTTGCTACCAGTGTGGCTAGCCGGGCCACATCAGGAGGGACTGCCCGTCTAGGGCTGGAGGTCTGCAGATGCTCCCCGCGCCGAGCACTAGAGGATGAGCAGGAGGCTGTGGTTCCCAGGCGTGTGGGGGAGGACAATAGTCGCGGGGAGGGTATCGGCCAGCGGCTACCCGTCCGACACAGATTGTGGCTGCTTCGTCCGCACCTAGGGCTGAGGGGCGTATCAACGCCCTGACACACAGAGACGCCAGAGCTTCAGGTTCATTGGTGGTAGGTATGGTTACAGTTTCCGGCAGACTAGTTTACACACTTTTTAATTCCGGCGCCACGCACTCGTTTGTCGCTGCCAGTTTTACTGTTAGTTTGGGGCAGGACTGTGTGTTGTTAAGGGATCAATTTGTGATCAGAGGTCCGGGTGGTCAACTGTTTGTAGCTGAGGAGGTTTACACCGGTTGTGAGGTCAGTGTTGGGGGACACAGCCTCCCCGCTGATCTGATTGCGATACAGATGGAGGACTTTGGCGTGATTCTGGGGATGGACTGGCTGTCCGCTTACCACCCCTTGGTGGACTGCTTTGAGAGGAAGTTCGTCTTCTCCATACCAGAGTTGCCTTCTTTCGAGTTTCACGGACATCCGGTGGACGGAGGCTTCAGGTGCATTTCCATACTTCAAGCGACAAGACTTTTGGGCCAGGGGTGTGAGGGCTTCCTGGCTTGTGTGGTGGCGGAGCCCAGCCCTATGGCAGACTTTTAGAGTATCCCAATGGTCAGAGAGTACCCCAACGTGTTCCCAGATGAGTTGCCAGGACTACCGCCCGAGCGTGAGATCGAGTTTGAGATCTCACTGGTACCGAGGACCAGCCCCATTTTTATAGCACCTTACAGGATGGCACCCCTTGAGCTTCGAGAGCTCAAGACCCAGTTGCAGGACCTTCTAGAGAAGGGCTTTGTGAGGCCCAGTGCATCTCCATGGGGAGCCCTGGTATTGTTTGTGAAGAAGAAGGATGGTACCCTACGCCTTTGTGTGGACTACAGATAGCTGAATAAGGTCACCATCAAGAACAGGTATTCGCTACCGAGGATTGATGACTTGTTTGACCAGTTGCGAGATGCCATGGTATTCTCCAAGATAGACTTAAGGTCTGGTTACCACCAGTTGAGGATCAAGGAGGCAGACGTCTCTAAGACAGCTTTCCTCACCCGGTACCGACACTACGAGTATTTGGTCATGCCGTTTGGGCTGGCCAACGCCCCCACAGCCTTCATGGATTTGATGAACCGGGTGTTCAGACCGGATCTGGATCAGTTCGTGATGGTATTTATTGATGATATACTCATCTACTCTCGAGATCAGGCGCAGCATGGACAGCACTTGCGGATGGTTTTGGACACACTGAGACGACGTAGACTGTATGCCAAATATAGCAAGTGCGAGTTCTGATTGAGGGAGGTGACCTTCTTGGGTCATGTGATCTCCGGGGATGGCTTGGCCATGGACCTAGCCAAGGTTGAGGCAATGCTCAGGTGGGAGAGACCACGTACAGTGATAGAGATACACAGTTTCTTGGGACTGGCAGGCTTCTACAGGCAGTTTATCAGGGGTTTCTCGCAGATTGCACATCCTATGACATAGCTGACTCGGAAGGACGTGCCCTTTTCTTGGACAGACGCTTGTGAGGCATGTTTTCAGGAGCTGAAGGAGAGGCTGACTTTGGCTCCCGTGCTTACCATCCCAGACAGCAGTGGCAGGTTCGTTGTGTACACGGATGCCTCTTTGCAGGGGTTAGGGGTGTGCTCATACAGAGGGGTCACGTTGTCGCTTACACTTCATGGCAACTGAAGCCCCATGAGCATAGCTACCCTACCCACAACCTGGAGCTGGCAACTGTCGTCTTTGCATTGAAGACTTGGAGGCACTACTTGTATGTTGAGACTTTTGAGATATTCACAGATCATAAGAGCCTTAGATACTTGTTTGATCAGAAGGAGCTCAACATAAGATAGAGACGTTGGTTAGAGCTCCTGAAGGACTATGACTGCAGCATTTCCTACCATCCGGGGAAGGCCAATGTGGTGGCTGACGCCTTGAGTCGGAAGGCGCCCACCCACTTGGCCAGTTTACAGGCACAGAGTTGGAGACTCATGGAGGAGATGGGCAGTTGGCGACCCCTAGAGTTACGGGGGCACTGTGGGGTAGTGACTGTAACACGACAGACGAGGCCAGAGCTGATAGACCGCATCATCACAGGACAGATGGCCGATCCGTACCTACAGTCATTACGTGACAGAGTATTGTCAGGGGACCCTGGAGACTTCTCCTTTACAGATGAGGTGCTACGCATGAGGGGACGTTTGTGCATTCCCAGGGACGAGGAGCTGTTGAGGGAGCTACTGACTGAGGCACACGGTTCCAAGTTCACCATACATCCCGGGAACACAAAAATGTATCATGATCTGAGACGCGACTTTTGGTGGAGGGGAATGAAGCGAGATGTAGGTGAATTCGTACAGCAGTGTTTAGTGTGCCAACAGGTGAAGGCCGAGAGCATCAGAGGCCTACAGGGTCGTTGCAGCCACTTCTAGTGCCAGAGTGGAAGTGGGAGAGCATCACCATGGACTTGGTGGTGGGCTTGCCCGTTACCCAGCTAGGACACGACGCAGTCTGGGTGATCGTAGACAGATTGACGAAGATGGCACGTTTCTTGTTGATCCGAGTCACTTTGGGACTAGCACAGTTGGCAGAGAGGTATATCCACGACGTGGTACGTCTGCACAGAGTTCCGTGGGAGAATGTATCCGATCGAGATACCCGCTTCACATCCCAGTTTTGGGCTGAGTTTCAGTAGGTCTTAGGGACACGGTTGAGGTTCAGTACAGCATACCACCCCCAGACGGATGGGCAGTCAGAGCGCACGATACAGACGCTTGAGGACCTTTTACGTGCCTGTGTACTGGACTGGAGGGGCTCTTGAGAGGAGCACTTTCCCCTGGCAGAGTTTGCATATAATAACAGCTATCACTTGAGCATCGGCATGGCACCCTACGAGGATCTGTACGGAAGGGGGTGTACTGCACCCTTGAGTTGGGTTGAGGTAGGGACCAAGTGGGAGGTTGGCCCCAGGCTGATCCGGCAGAGTCAGGAGGTGATCGAGTAGATTCGCAGGTGACTCCGCACTGTCAGGAGTAGGCAGAAGAGCTATGCAGATCAGAAACGCAGAGAGGTGCAGTTTGAGGTTGGGGATCACATCTTCCTTCGCGTTTCTCCCATGAAGGGCCTGCAGTGTTTTGGGGTGAAAGGGAAGCTTACGCCGAGGTTTGTGGGGCCCTTTGAGGTTCTAGAGCGGGTTGGACCCGTTGCTTACAGGCTTGCCCTTCCTCCCCAGCTTTTTAGTGTGCACGACGTGTTCCACGTGTCCAACCTCAGGAAGTACGTCGCCGATCCCAGTCATGTTCTGAGCCATGAGAGCGTCGAGGTGGGTGACGACTTGACCTACCCCGAGCGGCCAATGTAGATACTAGATAGAGCCGTCTGGAGTTTGAGACTGAAGCAGGTACTCCTGGTGAAGGTCTTGTCGAGGAGCCAGCGGTACGAGGAGGCTACCTGGGAGCCTGAGGCGACGATGAGAGAGCGGTACCCGAAGCTCTTTGAGGGTACGTCTTTTCAGACCGGCTTCGATCCTCTTTGAGTTTGTTATGCGTGTGTTGCTCTTTTTCCGCACCCTAGCTAGCGCATGTTTCGGGGACGAAACTTCCTTTGAGTTTGTTATGTTATTAAGACCCGTATTATTAAAACACTTTAAGATGTCTAGGACATGGGTCAGACGTCTGGACACCTTCCCAGACGTCTGGAAATTATTTTTTTTGTGTACGTCCCCGAGTCTATGTGCGTGCCGCGTGCAGACAGTACGCAACCGCATTTCTTCTCTCTCCTCTCGTCGATGAACCCTAACCTCACCCTTATAAACCCCCCTCCTCTCCCTCACGCCACCCCACTTCCAACCACCCTTCTTCTTCCCCAGTGAGAGCGGTGAGCAGCAAGCAACGTGCGGCTAGTGTGAGCAGCGTGGGAGGAGAGGACCAGCGAGGGGAAGAGAGGAGAGCGTGCAAGCTCATGAGGGAGTTCGCCAGAGAGCTCACGGCCGGTCGGCGTGTGCGTGAGTCGGAGAGTTGCATCGGGGAGGTCCTCCCCGACACTGTTGCAGCCAGAGCAGTAGTCGAGCGGGTGCGGCACGGCCGCTCGCAGTGCGAGAAGGCAAGGGCAGTCTCTGGTTCTGGGATTTTCCCAGAATCAGATGTCTGGATCTACATCCAGACGACGTAGGCGACATCTAGAGGAGGTTCCAGACGACTGAGAGGTAAATCCTGCAACGTACACCTCCCTTTGCGGATACGGCCATGCAGGCCATTCCACCGAGGCACTATTCCGTGCCATATTGAGCAAATTTTGTGTCGCACGTGCAGGATTCGCTTCGAGAAGGCGTAGGAGACGCCCTCCCATGTAGTTCAGACGTCTGAGCGAGGCACCAGATGACCGGAAGCGTCTCCAGATGTTTGGAGAGGTGGTCGGATGTCTGAAACTAGGTCCAAACGGTTCAGCAGAGTCCCTGGACGTCTGAGGAGTAGCGCAGAGTTGAGGTAAGGTTCTAGATTTTTTTTAAGACATCTGGAAGGTGTTCCAGACGTCTAAAATGAATCAGAATTTTCTGTTTTGACCCGTTTAGGATCCGTTTGAGGTCTGATTTCTGCAATTAAGGTTCCGTTGTTCTTCATATAACTTCCTCTACTTGTTGGAATACTTTTATCATGTTCTAAGTGGCCTTTTGTGTTTGATCCTTGTGATAGGACCTCGTTCTATTGCAGATTTGGGGTTTGCTGAGGCACGTGGACCTGTCGATCAAGCCCCCATTACTCCTAGGTTTACTGGTAGAGTGGCTTCCCCTAGTTTAATTACAAACATGAATGCATATCTGGAATAAATGTTAGATCCTAGGGTATGACATGAATCCTAGGACTAGAAACACTGGAATAGTTGTATGGAATGTATGAATTGCTGTCTTGGATGAGTAAATAGAATAACAATAATTTCCTGTAAATGGATAACAGCTGCCTTTGAAATGTAAAGTATTGTTGTTAGCAACTGTTGCATGTAATTCCTGTTGTTTACAATTAAATACGAGCTGCCTGTATATAAATTGGAAATGGAAGATTGAATGTTGGAAACACGAGCTACCTATGAATAAGCCTGGAATGTGAATAGTAAAGTTGCATGCTACATATGTAGAACTTGAGGAATGGAAATAGAAATGATGAAATCTAGTATGGCTTGGCCTAAGAAACATGAGCATGAACCCTACGGGGAATTAGGAGTACAACTCCTGGAAATAAATGGAATGGAACTGGAAATGTGAATGGGGAAGTGAGCTGACCCTTGAGTACGGAGTACCAAAGAGAGCAACTGTCCCCCTGCTTAGTGCAGAGCAGAGCTAGCCGCCCTAGGGTTGGGACCCGGGGTTAGGATTGGCCACTTTGTACCAACTTTTTGGCCCTCGCGTACACAGTACCGAGGAGAGCTAGTAGTGTAGAGAGAGAGCTAGCCGTCCTACACCAACTTGTTAGACCCACTGGGCAAACCAAGGTAGACCCCTGTTACTAAGAGGGCTATGCCCTATACTGGTTCCGTGTTGTGCTTTGGGCGCACCCGTTAACAGAAATGACTGACTGCGTGCCAGTGCGGGGTAGCTACCGGTGCGTTTATCGCACGTGCCGTAGTCACCGTTACGTCTGTCAGTGACCTTGGGGTGGTTGACTGTGTGTAGGACCACCACGTGCTACTTCTACTCTTCGGAAAAGACTGCAATCAAGATCGTTCCCACGAGGAACATTCGAGATCAAGAAAGAGACCTGATAAATAACCCAAGAGATGAAAGAAAGAATAATTAGTTAAAGAAAGAAAGAAATTGAAAAACAACAGCTACCTGCCCACTTTTTACTGCTTTAGTTAGCTGGTTGCCACTCTACTCAGCATTCGCTGACGTTTTGTACTCATAACCTTTTTCAGGTCTAGGTGTTGCGTAGCCAGAGCCTACGGCTGCAGAGGGTGCTAGGCCCAGTAGAGCCCAGTAGTTGTACCTTTTTGTTGTCCTTCGTTTCCTGTTGTAGTGAATAACTTTGTTACACTTCTGTACTCTTTTATTGTGAACTTTATATTCCTGTACCTGTTTAATTTTCTACTATTGTGCTGGTATGTACTGTAGTAGTTTACTTCTTTATTGCTGTACTTTTGTTACTATTAGTTGCTTGCATGGTGAATGTGGTTTATTTTACTGCTTTTTTGTTACTTTCTCGTTGAACGACTGGGTCTTGGGATCAGTCAAGTCGGTCCGATCTCGTGTCCTATCGGGATACAGGAACCGCGTCGTAACAAGTTGTACTAGTTAGAACAAATGAATTGAAATTATTAATTCAATGCCTCAAGAATATTTACAAATTCAAGACATCAGAAACATGAATTTGGGTTAGATTAACATTAATTATATATACAAGTATCTAATTACTTACAACTAGCTAGTTATAAACAAGAGTAAACAAAAATTGAATAAATGAAATCCTATATAAAACTTTGCCTCAAACATAATAAACAAAAAGGCAAGAATGAAGGATCTAATTAATAGTCTAAATAATATATATCTATATATATAAGTAAACATTTATTATACATTAACACAATACTTAACACACAACGCACAAAGTTTTCCAGCACTTGGTCAAATTTACTCATGGTTTTTCAACACTTAGTCAAATTTACTCATGCATGCACAACACTTATAACTTAGCTTCTCAAGTATAACACTCAGTCTCACACATACTACTAATATCTTACATTTAGCCATATTTTAATGCACACAACTCACGCAACACTTAACACTTAGTTATATTACACATAACACACACATAAGACACACTAACACTTAGCCACTTGTTAGTCTCTTGAGCCCATTTAGACTTAAAACCAAAAAGATATGGGCCATCTCTTCATCGGATCAATAGCCCAGGGGACCGGATCGGTACAACTACTAGGATAGCCCATCCACAGGAGAGGACATGTGTCACAATATCACCACCTGGCACCCAAAGGCCACCTCGTAGGGTCTCCCCTAGTGGGTCGTGCTCTTTCAGCACCCTAACCTAATGGGCTCTAAGCTCTAACTTAACACAGTCTGTAGGTTCACCCATGCACAGGCACACATACATGCACACGCAATGCATGAGCGCACGGATGAGCATGCGTAGGTACGCACACTCGCTAGGGAGCCCACCTCTGTTCTAGAGTGAATGGCTAACGGAAGTGATTACTTAAGTATCACATTAACAACTTCATAGCCATCGATGTGGCATTAAAGCTGCAACAATTATTTGTTGCGCTTCTGCTATGCTATTCAGTGATTTAATTAGTGATTAGGAGGCTTAATTACAGGATAATTAATAATAGAAACTATAAATTAAGGTTATAATTATTTAATTAACATATAGGGTTATCTAATAAATAATTTTTGTTTGGTTTAATTACGTATTTTATACATATTTACATAAGGTGTTAAATAATTACACTAAATCTTATATTATTTATGAACAATCTATTCACCTATGTACATTACATAATTAGGATATAATTAGACTATTCTAGATACTTAAATACTTAATTATGGATTTTAAGTTATTTAATTAGATTTATTGATATATTTACATGCTATATGTACATATATATATTATATACATAATATGCATATACATAAGTTACCTAATATAACTTACTATAATACAATATATATATTAGTGTATAAATATGTTTAAAATAAGTTAAACTATGAATTATAAGAGTATATTATAACTTAGCTTATTAATACATTAACTTACTAATTTAAGTTATGTTAAGTTACTAATATACATTACTAATCTAGATTACTATACATACATACACTAATTAAATAGCTTATAAGCTTATTAATTTATATCATAAATACTCTACTTAGAACCCACAAATTAGCTACTTATCTATACTAGTATCTACACATTATACATATAAATAGATACACATAAGTTATATACATGTATGGATGACCCATCAATGGTCGAATCTCAAGACTAAGTGGTACTGGAACTTGGAAAGCATACTCTAGTAGCCATCCACGCATGGTCAACAAGTAACTAGAACGAGATTAAGGAGTTCTCTCAGCGCTCTCCCCCTCCGCTCCTTTTTCTTCCCCTCCCCCCTTCTTTCTCTTCTCGTTTCTCCACACTGTCCTCCATTTGGTCTAGTGAAACCCTACTCTCCTCCCCTCCCTAGGGAATAGGCCAGTGGGCCTTCACCTATGCAGCCCCTAGCTTGGGGTGCTGCGATGGAAGGGGCTTGGTGCTCTTTTTTCCTTTCTATGTTGAGGTTTTTGTTTGTTTCTTGATCGTCGACGTTTCTTGCTTTTTTCTCTTTTTGATCGTGCTTCTATTTCTCTTCTTTTTTGGTTTTGATCATGGTTTCCCTTTTCGTGAGCCTCTGATCCTCCTTCCCTCAACAGTTTGGTGGGTCTTTGGCTCCCTTTTCTCTTCTCTCTATGGTGCTGGTGGATTTTCTTTTTTCTTTTGTGGTTCTCCATTTCGTTTTGGCTCTTCCACTTCTTTTTGCTTGTCATGTGGTTGGGGCTATCTGCAATGTCAACTCCTCTAACTTCTAGGCCAACATCTTCTCCTCTTTCGAAGGCATCTGGATCGGATCCCCTCACGAAGCCGTCCCTTACTTCAGTGGTGTTTGGTCAGGACCCCTCTGGTCTGGCATCATTTGTTGAGTTTTCGCTTCTGATTAGAAAGTTGTCCGATTTAGAGGGGGTTCCTTGTACTTCCTTCTCTAAGGAGGAGATTTCTGACCTAGGCCACGATCTGTTGACTACATTGGTAGTTCATCCTTGGGGCTCCAAACCCTCCTTTCAGGTCATGAAGGAATACCTCTCTAAAAAGGTTAGGCTTTCTTCTAATTTTTCATTTGTCTCCCTAGATCTTCATCATTGGTTGATCCTATGCTCCTCCTACTTAGACTTTTGCAAGGTTTACGCTGTTGAATCTGTGGTTTTGGAGCATGTTCGTGTTCAGTTCACTAAGTGGAGCCCCTCTTTCCGTACTAATTATCCGGTGTCTTTTACACCGGTGTGGGTGGGCTTCCCAAGGTTGAATCTTCACCTCCTTCACCCCAATGCTTTACTGTCTATTGCTTACATATTAGCAATCCAATCTTTGTGGATCTGTGGACTATTCATGGTTTTCATCCTCATTATCCACGTATTTGTGTTGAGCTTGATATGCTATCGGATAAATCAAACTTTGTTTACATTATGAATGGTGGTGTTAACATTAAGAAGCGGGCTATCTATGAAAGACTTCCTCCATTTTATTCTAGATGTTGTCTTTTTGGTCACTTGTTGCGCTACTCAGCTTTTGAAACCTTTGGAATCCCCTCTTCTGCTAATAAGGGTGGTTCGGATGATCTTGGTATGCAGGACTCCTCTTCAAAAGAAAAGCCTCCTCCTTTTGGGGATGATCCCTCTCTTCGTCACCAAGGTGATGCTCCTTCGGCTTCTGATGAGGAAGAGGACTCCCCTCCAGATCCTTCCCTTGCTTGTCTACCTTCCTTGAAGGAGCTGGGAAAGGGTGATATTGAATGTTATCAGATTTGTAATATCTTCTCATCCGATGTTCTGGGGGGTTCTCAATCTTCTCATCCCCATTCTGCTCCTCCGATGGATAAAATGCCAAGGAAGTTAAAGCTATGTCGGCGACATCGACGACAAGCTACCATGTGCCTTTCTGGTACGATTCCTTAGACCTCGCTTAGGTGAAATCCTCCAATCTCCCTACAGTTGATAAATTCTCGTATGATGATGTTTCTTATGAGATTACTTTATCCTCTGATGATATATCTTCTACTAGTATAGATAACAATGTCGTTGTCTTTTCGTTAAATTTTAATCTTAATTCCATGGATAAAACCTTGGATAATAAAGGACCTTCGATAACTTTATCGTCAATTGATTTCCGCCGATCTAGTTCATTAGCGATGAATTTTCTGATTGACAATATTAAAACCTTGTCAATTCCTGATAACTTTGATGGATTTTCAAGATATGCTTATGTTGCGTAGTCCTAATGGTAAAAATTTGTTTGGGAATAATATAAATGGTGATCTTACTTGGGGCATTTATCTACCCCGTCCTACCCCTCCTAATCCTGACCCTCCACAAATATCAGAAATCTTTTAGGAAGGTGGGACGAAGGACCTGAGCAATGATGGGAAAGGCAGCTATAATTCATTAAAAGCGAGATCTCTGGACTCTTCGGACATTGCTATCCGTAAGTCCCTTCATCATCAAGAATTAGTATACGTGGCACACTTATTGTCTAGGCTTAGAGGAGTCCATGGTGGTCAATCTTCGATGGGTTCGACTAGGTGTCCGTCGCTCTAAAACGGGTTTTAAAATAGTCGCATTGCAAAATAGATTGAATCAGTACGAAAAACAAATAATATTTATAACTCGAATGAAAGTCCGAGGTCGAACACAGGGAGCAAATAAGAATTCACACACAAATCTCAAATACTGTAAATGAGCACAAGAATTTAAACCACAAAATGATATTCACTAGATATTAATCTGTCACTTTAGATATTCAATGAATTCTTATGTATTTTGAGGCAATAAAAAGGTAGAGAAGCTAAAATAATGGTGATTTAACTCACCAATTATTCTCTAAGCATATATATATATATATCAAGCATTCAATATCTCAATAGTATCAAGTATCAAGCCTCAAATCAGTCGTTGGGTCTGATGACCAAACGACTTAACCATCAAACTTAGGTCTTCTTCTTCTCTTCTTCTGCTTCTGCTTTCTTCTTCTTTCCTTCTTCCTCTTCCTCTTTTTTTCTTTCCTTCTCTGCTTTCTCTTTACGCACGAGCCTCCTTCCTTTCTTCCTCTTCTGCCTTCTTTTTCAGGCTCTCTTCTTTTCTCTTCTGCGGCTCTTCTCTTCTTCTTTCTTTCTTCACACACAGAGGGCAGCCATCTCAGATTTTGGCTACGTGTTGCACAGGGAAAACCCTCCCCTGCCCCGCGCACTCTCTCTCTTTCTCTCCTCTTAGGTTTCACCCTCCCAGGGCTAGTCAGGTTAGTCAGGTTATCGAGTAGGCGTGCACCCGGGTCTAGGGTCACCGGCATGGTGTAGTAACCGAGGAGTGAGGCTTAGGCGGGTAGTCGGGTGCACCAGGTCTGCGGGTGAAGTGTTGCGGATGAGGCACGTGAGGGCGCGGGGGACCTCACCCCCCTGTGTGTTACTTGAGGCGGTAAGCTAGAGGCATAAAATCAATTTATGTGCCTCTTTGTGGTCACCCGCTTCCGAGGTGGGACTAAAGTCCCACCCTTCCTTTTCGCGCAGCAGCAAGTGGTGGCATCTATGATTGGAGTGGCTGCTGAGGATGTAGCACCAAATCGAGGCTTTGGAACAAGACCTAGAGTGTAGCCATGTCTCCTGGAGATATCGCCTGGACCTGCAGGTGCTGAAGATAGCTTCAAGCTTCTTTCGAAGCTTTGCGATAATGGCGCGGAGGAGCGAAACCTGAGAATCAAAAATACGGCCTCACGGCCACATTAGAATAGCTCATAAGCATCGCTGGACCACGACGAAGGTAGTGGCAGTGGTTTCGTGGAGGATGGTGGTATGTGGTGGCCGGACGGAGTCGGGAATAGTGTGTGAAGGTGGGTTTGGTCGTCGGCGTGTTTGGGTGAGTGGAGTGGCGAATAGGTAGAGGGCTTTTGATGAGGGGAGTATGGCGGAGCTTGTGGACTAGTTGGCAAGGGGGATGGTCGTGTGTAGCGGGTGAGAACCTCGCCAGATTGGTCGTCGGAGATGGAGGAGATGAAGGAGTTTGGTGTCGTCGGTGGTTGGATTTGAAGAATAGAGAGAGGAGAGAGAGGAGGGGAGATGAGGAAACTAAAGGACCTAATCTAAGGATGAAAGGGGGAGATATTCCCATGCCGATGTGGTGGCCAGACGCGGGGAAGACAAACCTCCAAAGGGAGAGACGGCGAGGAAGAAGGGGCCAAGGCACCTCTGATGTGGTCGTCGGGAGGCGGAGGAGGTCGGGGAGGAAGAAGATGCACCCAATTTGGCCGTTGGGAGGCCGTGGGACAACAGGGGAGGAGCTCGCCGGAGCTAGGTTGGAGGAGGCTGGAGGTAGGGTTAGGAAGAGGGTTTTATGGCCAAATCCTAGCTAAAGAGCACAGTCGTGCTCTGTGGATCCTTTTATAGGGTTCATGAAGGGGTTTTGAGCTTGGAATCTAAGCTTCCAAGCTAGGAAATGTTGCTGGAGTAGGGAGTTTTGAAGATACCCAATTCTCTCATGCATTTGCATGAGAGTTTGGGAAATTTTTAGGGCACATGGACGAATTCAATGAGAAGAGAACTCAAGAAATCTTCCTTCCAATTTTAGAAAGGATTGATTGAGTAGAGGAGTTCTCTTCAATCAAAGGTCGCCGAAGTTGGTTTCTTGAGCGATAATGGCAGAGGGACCTTTCTGTGAAGAAGATAAAGAAGTTGGGGGGCTATTTGTAAGAGAATTCAAAAGTTATTTGTAAGAGAATTCAAAAGTTAACTGTCTAAATGAGATAGAAAGAGTCTAACTGGACCAAAATGCAAACTTCGTCAAGATGTTCTTAGATTGGGCCCAAATTTTGGTACAAACCTAATTTGGACCCAAGAAATCCAATGGTGAAGTTATATTTAGGTTTTGACCTCGTTTGACTGAGTAATTTATCCAAAAACCCAAATTAGGGCAAGTATCAATTTGAGACTCTATTTTGGGTCAAGATGGGTTCTGATGGTCAAATTTAAGGTGCCAAACCCTAGAGAATATTTTTATATGCATTTTAGAGGGTTTAGGTGAATTTTATCCTGACCAGAATCTCAGTTAATTAAGCAAGTCTATTTTTAGGATTTCAGAAGTCATTTAATTCTCAAAACACACTAAAACCCTTTTCTGTCTGTTCTAACCCACTTGTTAGCCTTTTAGGACCATTTTACCCTAATTAACCCTTGAGAAAATCCATGGTTATTCTACATTCATGATATGATGGTAAAATTATAATTTTAACCATATTTTCTTGTCTTTCTCTCAGAATAATTATGCAATGAATTACAATCATCTGGCAGTTATGTAGGAGCATTTAATGACTTAATCAGATCATATTGAGGTAGTTATGGCTCATGATGGTATTCCATCACAAGGGTTGCCAAAAGTCAATCAAGATCCCAACCTCTTTCTAATTCCCTATGAAGTGTCTTTTCTGGAATTGTTGGGGTATTATCAATATCCCTACTTTAAATTATTTAAAATCCTTGATTTCTGTTAATCATCTTCAAATTATCTTCCTTTTGGAGCCTTTTTCTAGCCTTGCTGAAGTGACTAGGATTATGAATGAAATCCACTTTGACCACTCTTTGGCTCACCCTGATAGTCCCAATATCTGGTGTTTTTGGAAAGGTCATGTTTTAATCACTACGTTGCATTCCTATTCCCAAGCCTTGACAGTTGAATGCAACCATCAAGGTAGATTATTAAACATTTTTATTGTTTATGCTTCATATGATCCTGAAACTAGACTCAACCTTTGGCAACATCTATCCACGTTGGGTGATCGAGTTACTCAAGCACCAATCCTGCAATCCCCTGACTAGTCTCTACCCTTTAAGATCATGTGCAATGCGTCTGACTACGTAGTGAGTGTGATACTTAGGAAGAAAATAGATGGGAAACCCGTGGTCATCTACTACGCTAGCAAGACACTTGACAAGGCTCAGCGTAACTACACAGTTACTGAGAAAGAGTTGCTAGCTGTAGTATTTGGCATTGAAAAATTTTGATCCTATCTTTTGGGTTGCCGTGTTATCATATACTCAGATCACACCGCAGTAAGGCACCTCCTCTCAAAGGACCTAAAACCTCTAGTAATCCACTGGATCTTGCTATTGCAAGAATTCGACCTCAAGATTCGTGATAAGGTAGGAAAACATAATGTGGTAGGTGATCACTTGTCCTACCTTCCTTCTGATATCATCGACCCTTTTGGACCAATCATAGAACACTTTCCTGATGACCACCTCCTGACTATCGGTGCAGGACTTCCCTAGTACGCTAATTTGGTTAACTACTTGGCATCACATCAGACCCTATCTGATTGGCCGAAGACAAAGGAGAAGTTGCTTTCTGATGCCAAGTACTAGATCTAAGAAGACCTATACCTCTTCCGCATTGGTGCTGATCAGATCATCAGACGATGCATTCTGGAAGTGGAAATTCAGGACATTCGATCCTTCTGCCATGACCAGGCCTGCGGCAGACATTTCTCCGGACATAAAACAGCAGCTAAAGTCCTCCAGTGCAGCTTTTATTGGCCCACGATCTTCAAGGACGTATACAATTACTGTAAGGCATGCACTTGTTGCCAGACCTTGGGCAACATGAGCCACCATGATATGATGCCTTTACAGCCGATTCTCGTATGCGAAATCTTCGATATATGGGGGATTGATTTCATGGGACCCTTCCCTAAATTGGACGACTTCAAATACATTCTTCTCACCGTAGACTACATGTCTAAATGGATCGAAGCTATCCCAACCCGAACCAATGATCACAAGGTGGTAATCAAGTTTATTCATCAGCACATCTTTTCTCGATTCGGTGTCCCACGTGCCATTACCTCTAATGGAGAGACCCATTTTACAAATGCACAGTTCAGATCCCTGATGACCAAGTATGGGGTGTCACACCAAATCTCAACTCCTTACCACCCTCAAACCAATGGATTGGCTGAACTGTTTAATCAGGAGATCAAGAAAATCCTCCATGTCACTGTTTGACCTAACAGGAAGGACTAGTCGGCCCAACTTCCAAAAGCTTTGTGGGCTTATAGGACTAGCCACAAGACCCAATTAGGTATGCCTCCATTCAAATTAGTGTACGGGAAGGCATGTCACCTCCTCGTCAAGATGGAGCACAAAACCTATTTGGCAGTACAGAAGTGTAATCTAGATCTCCTCAAGGGCGAAACCCATTGTCAACTTCAGATGAGCGAGATCGAGGAACTACGCAATGACGCGTACGAGAACTCGCAAATTTACAAAGAGGGGTGAAGGCTTTTCATGACAAACACATATCTAGAAAAAAACTTTTCATCCTGGTCAGAAGGTCCTACTCTTTTATGCCAAGCTAAAACTTTTCCCAGAAAAACTAACATCTAAATGGATTGGACCATTCTTAGTGAGATGTGTCTTTAGAAATAGAACCGTCGAAATCAGTCAACCCAGCCATGATCCTGAACCTTTCATTGTGAATGGCCAGCGACTCAAGCTGTCCATCGAACTTACTTATGGGAACTTGGCTACGTTATCCTTTTGATCTCCATCCTCCCTGAAATGATTGCGCCCTGCTGATGGTGTTAAACTCAGCGGTTAATGGGAGGCAACCCATCATCTTTTGAAAAACCCAAAATCCTTTTAACACATCTCTTTGCTGAACTCATATTGCACTTTAGGATTCGTTCATTAAAGCAGCCAACTCCACCTCTAATACTCATACTAGAGCTTGAAATCGTCCGCAACAATCATCTTGACCTATTCACCCATCCTTTGAACCTGTTCTAATGTATGATCTAAGCTGAACTCGAACCCACCTAATTTACAATGAGGACATTGCAAATCGTAGGCATGGGAGGGTATTAAAGTGTAAAATGTCATGAGAATCAATTCACAAAAAGGGTTTCATCAAAAAAAAAAAGGGAGGTTGAGGAAACAGGAGAGCCATTTTTGAGAAAAATGAGAAAAGGAGGGAAGAAAAATTGAAAAGAAAAGAAAGGAACAAAAAGATAAAGAAAGAAATTGAGTCCCTTCAAAGTAATATGAAACTTACCTAACTTCTAAGTTGGATCGAATGATGAATTAAGACCTGGAAGGCTAAAACATTAGAGATTAGTGGCGAATACCAACCTTAGGCCTCTTGGATCTAATTAGATTTAAATACTCATGTACTTGTCACGATCCGAATTAGTCCTCAAGAGGTTGGGGAAAATGCAAAGCTTATGTATTAGGTCTAAGGCTT